>JARJIL010000005.1:80255362-82755362 GCA_038502395.1 Dittrichia graveolens | reverse complement strand
AGATAAGGATATGCTTGAGAATTATGACATTAATAGTCAAATCTGGCTGGCTTTTGTCTTAAAAGGAAACACCCCTACTTGTGATATTATAATCCAATTGACAAAGTTCAAAAGTGCAATCTAGTATAAATATGTATAGAAGCCTCCAGCACTAACAAACACTAGCCATGGCTACTTCTTCTTCCTCTATCTTATTCATCTTCTTCTTAGCTTTCGGATCATTCTTCATTTCGTACGCCATTGTTCCTCCCTCCGACACCTTCCGCTATGTCAACGAAGGCGATTTCGGTATCTACGATTCCGAATACAACCCCAGTTACCGTCCACTTCCGCCATTTACAACTCCTTTCCAGCTTTGTTTCTACAACACCACCCCAAATGCCTACACTCTCGCCCTCCGAATGGGGACTAGACGAGACGGGTCTGTCATGAGATGGGTCTGGGAAGCCAACCGCGGCCGCCCTGTTCGAGAAAACGCCACATTATCATTCGGCTCTGACGGAAACCTCATACTTGCGAATCCAGACGGCAAGATCGTATGGCAAACCAACACCGCCAATAAAGGGGTTGTCGGGTTTGCCATACTCTCCGACGGCAACATCGTTCTTCGTGACTCAAACGGTAAGTTTGTCTGGCAAAGCTTCGATTACCCCACTGACACCCTCTTGGTCGGCCAATCTCTCCGGACCAGAGGCCCGCAGAAGCTAGTGAGCAGGGATTCCGTCACTAACAACGCTAACGGCGTTTATAGTTTGGTACTAGATTCTAAAAAAATAGCTTTATATTACAAGAACATCATGCGTTACTGGTCCACCACCTTCTCCGTATTTAACACAGCAAATGTCTACACTGAAAATGTAACCTTACAAATTGCTGAAACCGAGTACGAATACAACAATTTTCACACGCTCTGGTTTAGTTTATCAAACGCTGAACCACCCTATGAATACCCTAGTCTAGATTTGGGCACGGTACTTTTCAATAGCTCGTTATCGTATCTCCGGTTGGGCGTTGACGGGAACCTCAGACTCTTCACTTATCGTCCAAATGCGCGTAGTAGCGCGTGGTTCCTGTTGTACACTTTGTTTGATAGACGTGTGAACGAGAACGGGATGATTTTCGAAGACGAATGCCAATTACCAAATCGTTGCGGAATGTTTGGGCTTTGTGAGGATAGCCAATGTGTCGGCTGCCCGAGCCCGAACGGGGTGTTTGCGTGGAGCAAAGATTGTGACTCAAAGTTGCCGGGATGTAAAGCGAGTGAATTTAGATACTATAAGCTCAAAGGGGTCGACCATTTCACGGTTAAGTACACGCCGGGTACCGGACCTGTTAAACAGGGAGATTGCGAGAGCAAATGCACGAAGGACTGCAAGTGTATGGGGTATTTTTATCGCACCGATACGTCGAGGTGTTGGATCGCTAATGAGTTGAAAACGTTAACGAGGGTCGGGAATTCGACTCATTTGGCGTACATTAAAACACCCATTCGTTAGAATGCATGCTAGACGTACGATGTCATGGATTTATAACGGGAATAATAAAGGTCAAGAATTGAAGATTCATTGTTACTCTTTAAAAGTTGATAAAACCTTCAGTAAATTCGTGAAATTTGGTTGTGTTTAAATAATATGCTTATAAGCATGAATAACTAAATATTATATTATTAAAGTTTTTTTTATTACAAATAAAAAACTAACTTGAATAAAATTTATTATATAATCCTAACCATTGATTTAAGTAAAAACTGTTAATTATCAAATCCAAAATAATCCTTTTTAATCAAAATTTAAATTCGATATTTACTTTTTTGTGTAAAACAAATGAAATTATCTTTTAACAATTAAAGTTTTAGATTATTCCTCAACAAACATATTTCATTGGGATGTAAAACACATCCTAAACTTTTTAATTTGAAAGTTGACAAAATAATTTTAAAAACTGTTAAATATTTATTCATGTTTACTCATCTTTCAATATTAATATAAATATAAATAAACTAGCATTATTTATTATTCTTTTAAATTCTTTTTTATATATTATAATTATTTAATTTAATATTTTTTACTAATATTTAATATTTATATTTTTTAAACAAAACATGAGATATTACTCTAGTAATAATAATAATTGAAGTATAAAAACATAAATCAAAATTGTATTAACGATCAGCCGGGTCGTACTTGTCAAAGTGGTCAGTGAAGAGGTGGTCCCTTAGTCATCCGGTTACATCCCAATAAATGTAGGATGGGCCTTTTGTAAAGAAGTTGATGGTGGTAAAACCATGGTTTTAAACAGCGTATATTTTATAATTATATATATGTAATTATTAATTATTTATATACAAACTATACAAAGTTACATAAATGAGGAGGAAAACTACATATATATACAAATTACAAAATACAAATGTATAGAAGTTTAATACATACGAACACAAATTAGATATAAAATTAAAAAAAATGATTATCGGTACGACACGTCATAAAAAAATCTGTCATTTAGCGCGTAAATGCACGCCTTAACAAGCTTGACGTGCACTACACCTAACACGTATGTTTAGGACCATTTCTTAACGACGAAGCTGACATGTCGCACCTTTTACAACGCCAGGTATAACCATATATAAGGTATACTAGTCTAACACATGAGCGTTTTCGTTTATATATTTATTTATCATGTCCTGCCTTCTCGCTCAAAAAAATATATGTTGTGTCTACAACTCTACATATAGATGTAAAAAGTGAATGAATGGTTATTTACTCTCTATACACCCTGATGAGTGGAATAAATAAAAGAGTAAAAATACTTGAATTTTGTTTAAAGTAATAGTATATAATTTACATTCAACGTAACTGATTAACAGACGGTGGGTCTTGAGATTCTGGTTGTCCTGTGTAATTTATTAAAAATAGTCTTTAAAACTTATATATTCGAGAAATATTAAAAATACAATTCTAGTTTTCATTTCATCTCATAATATATAGCTATGAGAAAATTATATCTAAAATATTACATAAAAGCAAACTTGCTTCTATCTAAAAAAACGTTTGATCGTTGAACTTATAACATAAAAAGGATTTGGGTGATAAACAAGTATATATAGTATTATACATAGATAAAATTTTAGGCCCTCTAACAAAGAATGAGTCTTTTTTGTGGGCACATCCTGAGACCATGATGAGGGTGGCCCTCCATACCAACATTCATGTATTTTTATTAGTTCTTTGAGTTCTTCATCATCGATCAAGTCTAGGTTGTTAATATGTAATATCCCGTCTTATCACCACACACAATTGTTCGTTTTACTTGGTGGCTCACATATTTGTTTCTGGTAACCAAGCGAGATCTTTCCAAGGGTCACCCATCCTTGTTTGGACTATCCAAACACGACAAATATTACCCCCTCTTCTCTATCCAAACACCACCGGTTACAACCCTATTCTCTCTACAAAAATTGGATCCCAAACCCCCTCCCCTGCAAACCACCGCCACATGTCCACCACCACCGCCACTGTACACTGCCATCGTAATTGCCCCTCTCTCTACGAACTCTAGCTCTAAAAGAAGATTGATGAAAATGAAAATCATCACCGTACACAGGCACCGTTCATCTCTCTCATCTTTCTCCACCCCTTTTCACTTTCCCCTTTATAAGGCTCTCTCTCCCTCACTCCCTTTCTCTTTCCTTAGACTATTCCAAAAACACACATGATGGTGGTGATGCCTCTCATAGTTCCAGATCGATGAAGCCATGAACCTAGATCGAGGGTTTTTGGTAATTTTTCTATTCATTGATGTGTAAATATGTGATTAATTTGTTGATTTTCATTTTTGTCGGCCTATTCATCTTCATCGATCTGTTACCATATGTTCCATATTTGCTTCAGATGTGTTAATTTATGTGTGGGTTGTTCATCTTCTTCCTAGATTTATCATCAATTTCTATTATTTGTTCAATATTTACTTAGTATTTTGATATTTTTGGTTTGAAGTTGTGAAGAACACCATCTTCATTTGATTATCTTCAAATCTTTAACAAGAAGTTTAACAAGGAAAAACTAAAAAATGTATTTAACCTGTTAAACCGGATACAGGTAATGAAAAAGGTAAAACCAGAAACAATATAATACTTTAAGGATTAAATAAAAGCTAAAGAAAATTTTATATATAAACCATTTAAAACACTTTGATGTTTAAACTGAAAAATAAGTGAAAATTTTGATTCACTTAATGGTCACATGATAGTGTTGAAGCAATTTTTTTATAATGATTTTGCTAATATTACAATAATGTGTGACAAAGTCTAAACTACATATTTTATAAGTTAAAATTGGTTAAAAATTCAAGGTGTTACATATCATTAAAGTCTGAATATAACCTCTTATATAAAGTTAGGGAGAATTTCCGTATATGTTCTTATTATTTTAATCTTTTTTAAATATGTTAATTTAATTCAAAATCCTTTATAATTATTAAAAAGACAAATGATTATCATGTCATACTCGTAAATATTGTTGATGACTTTTCCTTCCATATTGCATACCTCACGTCTGTTGACACTGTTCCCACTCACATTGCCTCTACTGACATCGTCCACACCATTTGTGATGCCTCCCGACATTTTTGATGCATTTGTGACATCGTTCAACCAATAGCTGTTGCAAGATTGTATTTATGTAACCCATTAGTATCCTCCTAGTTCGATATGTTTATACAAATCACATGTTCGTATAATTGATTATCTACATACAATTGTACAAAAAGACACAACACAGACCACAAGAATATGTTGCACGAAGTCATGATGAGGAAGGCATCAACAAAGGGCTCGTGAAATGTGGTGTGAGCGAGAGAATGGGCACGGTGTCAATAGACATAAGGTGTGTAATATGTTTGAAACGCTCAAAAAGTTTCTACGGAGCGAAAAGACATCCTAGTATTTACGGGGCATAATGGTTAATGTCTATTTCTTATATGAGGGTCCATTCAAAAAATTAAACTTTAATACATCAAACACGAGATTATAAATAGAGTAATACAATAAGTATAATTGTTTAAAAAGAGAAGGCAATGATAAAACGCTTGTAGAATATTATAGGTGTGTTTGACGGAGATAGCTAGTAGCTGTATTGTAACTGAAGATTGTAGGAAGCTGGAAGATAGTAGCTGGAGTTGGAAGTTGTATCTTTATTTGTTTATGTGTTTGGTAAAATAGCATGTAGCTAGAGCAATAGTGTAAAATAACAAATTATAAAAAAAGGAAAAATTATAAAACAACTAAAGAAGATATTTAGGTAATTCTGTATATAAAAAACTTTCTAACTAGTTTTAAAAGCTAGTTAAAAAAAACTTTTTTTAAAACATTTTATTCATAAAAATATTTATTTTTTTATTCGAACAATATTTGTAACTCTTTATTTTAAAACAAAAAATTATCAGTTTTCAAACACTTCAAAGAAACTACATATCAAACAATCCATGTGATAATGGTTTGTGGGGAATGGCTGCTGGTCGAGTTGCATTTTATAATAAAAAGTTGAACGAATATTGTCGTTGTTGTCGTTGTTGCTGCTGTTGTTGTTGCTGCTGTTGTTGTTGTTGTTACTATTGTTGTTGTTGTTGCTGTTGCTGCTATTGCTGTTGCTGCTACTGTTCTTCTTATTAATTATTATAATTATAATTATAATAATAATAATAATAATTATTATTATTGTTATTATTATTTTTACTGTTAATGTTACCGTTATTGCTATTGAGTAAAAAAAGTAGCCATCTCCAATTTAGTATTATGTTATGCCTTTCTATCTGTCAATCTGCCAATTCTGTAAACAACTCTCGTGGCCTCGTGTAACTGGTGGTTTTATCAAACAAAACCATGGACCTTCTTAATTTGGCCCTCAAAAACGAAATATCTACAAATAATTAAATATTATATTTTATTCATTAAATAGTACCCTTTGTCATATACCAACATATATATAAGTAATAAATATAAAATATTAATAAAAAGTATTAATAAATTATAAAATATGAAATAAAATGAGAGTTTAAGGGACGATAATACCTTGATCAGCGATAAAATCATTGACGTGAGAGAGAGCAGACATGATG
Source organism: Dittrichia graveolens (assembly GCA_038502395.1). Lineage (NCBI taxonomy): Eukaryota > Viridiplantae > Streptophyta > Magnoliopsida > Asterales > Asteraceae > Dittrichia > Dittrichia graveolens. Next base: position 82,749,248 of record JARJIL010000005.1, on the reverse strand, counting down.
GTAAAAACTTATTATGATAGGAAGAGATTATAGTATTTCTTGTATAAGTTATCAATCATTATTGTTACAATTAAAATCAATAAGATTAAGTACTAATTAGTTATAACTACAAAAAATTAAATTGATTATAAAAATATTTTAAAATGATAAAACTAAAAATTTCGTTAATATGATGTTTTGTAATGTTATAAAGGGTTAACATAATATTTATAAATTAAAGTATATAAATATGATATTTTAAGGTTTAAGAAAAATATATATGAAATTATCTCTAATAATTTTAATTTTAAACTAAAGAACTTTGAGTTTTAAAAATCAAAATTAAATGAATAGAGATGAACTAAAGTAGTGTATTATTTATATTTAAAGATAATTGATATATATCTTTAAGTAATTAAAACCTCTTATCATTCAGTCCAATCTAAAGTGATAGCTTTAGACTTTTAGTCATAATTCCTATATAGGAAAAATGAATTTTATAATTTTTAATGTAAATTCATTATATAATAAAATTAGAGTTTAGTGTATTAAAATGTATTCAATTTAATTGTCATGATTTTTTATTGTATGTATTAAACTTTAATAATTTCTATTGAGTGTATCGAATATTTAATTTGTCGTTATTGTGTGCGTTAAATTTTTTATTGTATGTACTAAATTATACATTTTTTCCATTTTATGTAACTAAAGTACATACAATAGCAACAAATTAAGAGTTTGATATATACTATGGAAATTTCTAATGTTTGATTCACATAATAGCAAAAATTGATAAGTTGAATATATTTTAATAAACTAAACCCATAAAATTAAAAAGTGCTATTTATATTTATTTTAAACACGACTTTGTTTTAATTTAGGGAAAACTCTTTAAAAATATATATAATATAATTTAAAATTTTCTATTAAAAATTAAATGTAAGGAATTCATGGGTGGACAATTCAATTAAAGGAGGAGGAATTGGACGGCTAAGATTGGTTCTCGTGGTTCTCATACGAAAAATAGTTCTCGTTTGAACTTTTGCCCCTATATATTTATATATATACATACATCTCTTTCTTACAAGGATTTGGCCCAAAACAACATGATGTGTGAAATCACGTTATAAATTTAAAGTCCAATTAACACCTAGTCCAGATCACCACACTATAGGCAAGAATGACCTAATCGTATGATAATATAGCTAAGGTAAGTAAAAGAGTATCGTCTCCACAGGAAACAGTTTATAGTTGACTACTAATGATAGAACAAACTCGATTAATCTAATGAAATTTGATTTGAGTGAAGGGATTTTGTGATTAAATCAATTACTCCACTAAGTTACTGAAAACAAACAAAGATTGAAACTTTATCTAACTAAACGAGTTCTGAATAAGTTCTAATCAGTGGGAAAAGACATTCACCATGATTAACGCACCCTAAACATAGATTTGTCCAATTTAAGTCCCGGTTAATTGGAATTTTCACTATATATATAATGGAAGAATTTCAAGACATGAACTTGGAAGCTAGTGTCAGTGTAGCACAGTAATGTCATTTTTTTTAATTAGCTCTTAGTTATGGAACAATTGGCATTGAGGATCAAATTGGTAATTAAGTAAAACTTCCTCATTACATTCTTTGGTGCATGAACCAGAGATACCCCACCCCCCACCCACACACACACACATATATATATATATAATATGAAAAGGATTTGGGTAATGAAAGGGAAGGTATAACATTACATATATATAATATGAAAAGGGTTTGGGTAAGGAAATAGAATGTATAACATTTATTTTGGATAGAGTAAAAGAAATGAAAAGAATGAACGATGTGACGCTGATGTGATATTGGGTAAGGAAAAGAAAAATAAAGGATATAACACATGGTCTTTTATAGTCTTAGTTTTGTTTTTATATTTGATTAAGTATATCAGATTAACAAACCATAAAGAGTGTTGTTAATAGTACCACATAACTCATTATTTTTCTCGTAGACTACAATTTTTGAAACGCAAAACATCACCATTTTTCTCTAGTTTTTTAGGCGGTAGTCTGCTTAGCTGACGGTTTTAAAAGATGTATTTATCTTTGTCCATTCTTTTATTCATTAAAACAACACTACAATATAAATACAAAACAAACACACACAGGACTTAAAATTACAAGACTGCACAAATGGGTGTTTCCTGGCGATGTAAGTAAGTCTAACGAATGGGTGTTTTAATGTACGCCAAATGAGTCGAATTCCCGACCCTCTTTAACGTTTTCAACTCGTTAACAATCCAACACCTCAACCTATCAGTGTGATAAAAATACCCCATGCACTTGCAGTCCTTGGTGCATTTGCTCTCGCAATCTCTCTGTTTCACAGGTCCGGTACCCGGGGTGTACTTAACCGTGAAATGATCGACCCCTTTAAGTGCATAGTATCTAAATCCACTCACCTTACAACCTGGGAACTTTGAGTCACAATCTTTGCTCCACATAAACACCCCGTTCGGGGTGGGGCACCCGACACATTGGTTGTCCTCACAGAGCCCAAACTTCCCGCACCGGTTTGGTAGTTGACACTCATCTTCAAAAATCATTCTATTCTCATTCACGCGTCTATCAAACAAAGTGTACAAAAGGCTCCAGGTGTTTCCACGCATGTGTGGACGATAAGTGTAGAGTCTTAGGTTCCCATCGATGCCTAATCGGAGATATGATAACGAGCTATTGTATTGGACTATGCCCAAATCTAGATAAGGCTGTTCAAAGGGTCGAGAGTTGGAGATGTGACACCAGAGTGCGTGGAAATTGTTCTCTTCGTATTCACTATCAACAATTCTTAAAGTTGCATTTACCATATTCACATTTGCTTTGTTTAGTTCAGCAAACGAGGACGACCAGTAACGCATGTTGTTCTTGTAATACAAACCCAACCTTTTAGGCTCTATTACCAAACTATAAACCCCGTCGACGTTGTTAGTGATCGAATCTCTGCTCACGAGCTTGTACGGACCTTTGATCTTGAGAGATTGACCAACCAAGAGGGTGTCGGTGGGGTAATCGAAGCTTTGCCAGACAAAGTTACCCTTCGAGTTGCAAAGCACGATGTTACCATCGGAGAGTATGGCAAAACTGACAACACCCTTATTGGCGGTGTTGGTTTGCCATGCGATCTGGCCGTCTGCGTCTGCTAGTACAAGGTTTCCATCACGGCCAAATGAGAATGTGGCGTTCTCATGAACTGGGCGGCCGCGATTGGCTTCCCAGACCCATCGCATGACGGTTCCATCACGTCTTGAACCCATACGAAGAGCGAGAGTGTAGGCATTTGGGGTGGTGTTGAAGAAACAAAGCTGGAAAGGGTAAGTAAATGGCGGAAGAGCACGGTAATTCGGGTTGTATTCGGAATCATAGATACCGAAATCACCTTGGTTGACGTACCGAAAGGTGTCGGAGGAAGGAACAACGGCGCCGGAGATGGAGAATGATCGGAAGAGGAAGCAGAAGAAGATTAGTAAGAGAGATAAAGAAGATGCCATGGTTTGGTTGGTGGTCTTCGGTTTAGGATGTCTAACATATTTATACTTAAATATTTTTCAATTTTGGATTAAAAATTTCGAAACTAGGGGTCATGATTTTCCAATATACGCTAATTAAACTAAGTGGGGAGCTAGCGTTGGCTATGTCTTATGTCTACTCGATCATAGTTATACCGGGGGAAAAAACATACACTGGTCAGATACTAGGAATAGTTAATTGCATGAAGAACACTTATTAAAAATAGTATTAACAAAATTATATTTACTTTTAATTTAAAATAATAAAAAATAATTAAATTTTAAATTATATTAACAATCACATGCAAAAACTAAATAAATATATTAAGATGCCCCTCGATCCCAACCATTAGGTGCTCAAAATAGAAAACATAAAAAAACAAAACAAAAAATTATTAATTCATCGCAAGGTTTAGATATTTTAAGTGTTGAAAACCATTTTCTAGCAACTATTAATTTTGATCAAATTATTGATGAATTTGCTTTAAAAAAATACGTTTTTAGATAGTTTGCAAGTATTTATGTAATGGTTTAAACTTTTTCAAGTACAAAACATGTTACTTTCAAGTTTTACATATTTATATTAAGTCATTTTCATTTGTCGTGAAGTTTAATAAGTAGGGGCATTTTTATCCCAAATCACACAGGGCATCCAAAATCATTAGACCGGCCCTGCCACCACTTAAAACCCCCTATCCCCTTAACTTATGAACTCTACTCTCTCTTTACCGTACAAGGCACCATAGACCACCACCGCGAGACCGCCACCACCGTAAGACTGCTACCACCAATGCCTCCACAACTACCTCAGCCATCTCGTCCTAACTGTTGCCCTCAAAATGGATCCGTCGGCAACCCTCTCGTGTGTGTAATCTGTAACGCCCCGATTTCCAAAAATTACAATAGAGCTTGAAATAAAAGGTATTTGTCTAAAATCAGAAATTGATAAGCTGATGGAAACCAACTAAGTACTTCTGAACCCTCTGGTTCGTACAAAAAGGGATACCACCTCAAGTCATGTAAAAAACAATTTCCAATAAGCTTACCGTCAGCAGAAGCCAACAAAACATTTCATTTAAACCCTCGGGTTTGTAATAAAAGAAGTATGCGCGCATTTACATCAAAAGTACTTTCTGTTACACAAATGGGAGCGTTAATGTTTCAAATCACGTTTTAAGCAATCAACCACCACTAGTCAAACTGGAGCTTGGCCGCGGTACTAACACAACCTGCAAAACAGCAACAAGCAGTATCTGCTAAGCTACACGAGCTTAGTGAGAAATGCCAAACTGTAAATCATATAAGCATGTGCATACACATATACGAATGCCACAACAGGTCTTATGGATACAGTACTGCACCATCTTAGCATCCGCCAAGAAGGCTAAAATGCTGCCCGTAGCAACTACTGCACAAAGCAGCGTGCTACAGCTCTCTCTCTCTCTCTCTGGTGATCCTCTGATCAATAATATATCACATTGCAATGTACCACACACATATCACAGATATGAATCAGAGTTTAGAAAATTCACCTCAGCAACCAGTATCACACAGATATATGCCAGATAACTCAGTACACGTCAAACAGTAATCCCTACAATTATATAATCATATAATCAAGAGATGTACTAATCAACACTTAACAAATAAAACAAGGCACGGGACCTACACGGGCCGTGTACCTCTACACGGGCCGTGTCTCAAGCACTCTACACGACCACACCCGGCCACATGGCCAGTGTTGTCCACGTCACCTACACGGGCCGTGTTATGTACACAGGCCGTGTACACTATACACTACACGACCATGTCCCATCTACATGGACGGTGTTGACAACTCACCTACACTGGCCGTGTGCCTTCACACGGGCCGTGTACCTCAATCTCTACACGACCATGTATACCAACATGGCCCTGTGACCGCCTTCTACACTACACGGCCGTGTACCGCTACACGGGCCGTGTACTCTACAGACCAGCCGACTGTTCTTCATAATAGTCGGTGTTCTAAGCTACAAATCCAACAAAAAAACACATAAAACTCTACTGGGGTGTTTTCCTACACCCCCAAACAGCATGAAAACCAACCATAACAATAAATATAAGCTAGAAGCATGATTCACCATTGAATCAAACCTTAAAACCCACTAAAACATCAAGAACTACTAACAAAGAGATCTTACCTCAACTTGATCTAGCTAGGAAAGGTTGGAACCACTTGTTCTCTGCTATTTCTTGCTCAAAAACCCAAAGGAACTCTGTTCTCTCTCTCTCTCTCTCGTTTAGAAGCAGAAGGTGAAAAGCAAACTTTGACTCTCAAGAGTCAAAGCAAGCCATATATATACAATACTTTGGAAAAAGACACAAATGGCCCTTGGACTTTTCTAGTTTCAAAAATAACAATTTTAACCCCTCAAGTTTCTAAACACTTCATAATCTCAATTAGGAAATCACTAAACCTGTAACACTGGTTTAATTTAGCAAATCATGAAATTCGAATTTCGGGTGTTACAACTCTCTCCCACTTGAAATAGATTTCGTCCTCGAAATCAACTGTTGGTGTGTTCTGGATAACTACATGTTATCTCTTTCTCTGGTTTCTCAAAACCACTCTTGAATTTCCACTGGACCTAACTTGTCTAATCCATTCCTGTCAATACTCATATTTCCAATAGTGTAAACATATATGCAGACTCGTCTGCTCATCACTCTCTGAGATATAACTCGTGACAAATACTCTGGTAACTCTCACAGTCCACACGTGATCTTTCTCATAAGCAATAACTCTAAATGGTCCAATCAATATCGGACCTAATTTCCATCTCATTCTGAATCTATTACTGCTCTTTTATAGTGATATATTAATATATCATAGTTTCTTAACTTGTCACTCACCAACAATATACGAATAATTGTATAACTCTTAAATCAATTTGTGCTATTAACAACATGTTCTTATTAATAAATTTTTCTATTATTCACTGTACCACCTCATTGTTACTCATTTCTTTCTGTTCTTGAGGTTTGGCCTCTCTCACCACATAATATGTCGTACGGCGACAACCTGATACTAAAATAGTAATTTGTATAATATATAAAAATTTGATTAACACTAATATAAATTTGTCAGTTTCTTTCAAATTCACAACATACATACTCCACTTACTTTCGATCACCAGAATTGTTTTCTCACTTTACACATATAATAACACGTGTTTCTCATCTCTTCATAAAATCCTTTTCAAAAATTTTGGACTAAACCGGTTTTCTGACATAACGAAAACAAAACAGAGACCCGTAACCAAAAATAATTTCTTTATATAAACATCAACAACCGTTTTAGAGAAATAAAGTTTTCTTGATAGAACAAAAATGTACATTTTTAAAATAGTTTGTTTCCAACCACTCACATCATTTTATAATCCAACCAGGTTGGAATTTCTCATACATTTAGATATACATCTATATTTTCAAATTCTGCAACACGTTTGCCACATACTTGGCTACCTCTGGCTTTATCTCTAGCCATTAATATTTCACTGTTAACTCTTTATACCTCTTACTCGTTTCAGATAAATCAGAAATTTAATTCTGTGTTCTCTGCTCAAGAAGCTTTATCTAGCTTTCCACCACTATATGTTTGTACTCAATTATAACATTTTAATAATTCATAATCATTCCCATTGGGTTAGTTCCTGTTACTCAATTCGCTTTTGCCGTGGTTTTCATTTTTACTGTTTTTATTGTGTGTTTCATATTTTAATAGTTAATGATAAAATTTTGTTCCTTCACAAGGACTCATTCCTTTAACTCAACTCTGTTATGTAGAAATTTCATTTTCAATAATATTTATTCTTCAACCGTTCCCACTCTTACTCGAGCAATAATTTTACTCTTATCATAATGTTCGATAAAATAATTATCATGCTCAATTATCTCTTTGGTCAACACCTGACCTTTTGTTCAAATTCATACTTTCCATCTCACAAATAGGCCAAGGCCTATATATTTTAAAACTTTCACGTCACTTCCATTCTGTTCTCTTGGTATTAAATACCGTTTAATTATTTCTGATAATCAACACGTTTGTAACTCATTATTATATTTCATTTCGATTTGTACAATTAATTATCAACATATAATCCATTACTCCTCCAACTTTCCTCTGTAACATTATAAATTACTGTCACCTCTTTTATTTAGTCCGAGATAATAATCTCTTTCTTTTACTCTTTACTCATTGTACCAATTATTCACTATTACATATTGTGGTTTTAAATATCTTTTCCAACTCAATGCTATGCACTTTCTTCGTTTGATTCTGTAACCTTTATTAATACTCATTTCTACCATGATCACAGTGGTCTATACAAACTGTTTTAATATAATTTATCGTTATAAATCTTTTCACACTACTCTCCCACTTGGAGTCAACTCATATATAATTATAAAATACTCTTCAATTATACTTCAACTATTAACGAAAAATCTTTCTTAATTTTTACCTTTTTCAACGTTTTATTATTTAAGGAAAATACATATTGATTCTACATAATTTACATACATTTTTAAAAGAAACCTCACTCTGTATCTACTTATTTATTTAACACTTCGACTAACAACTATCAACTAGTTAGGACATTCTGACGATTCATGCCCGTACTGAGCACAATCATAACAAAACTTTCCTAAGGATAAACAATCCTTATAATTATGTCCTATTTCTCCACACGTATAACATCCTTTGATCTTATATTTGCACTGACCTGTATGGTTCTTACCACAAGTTTCACATCCCGATCTTCTACGGGATCCCTCAGCTTTAACCTCTATCTTATCCTCTTTCATCTCGTTAACCATTTCATCCTTCAGTAAATGAAATTCTTCTCGAACTACGCTTCTTATCTCATTCTTCATTTCTGTCATAATAGACGGCATAACCGTCTTAATACATTTTCCAAACTCGTCGGCGATGACACCCCTAAGGTGTCTCGTAGGTATATCTCCACGCTTTTCCCCATAAAGAGAAATATAGTCTTCAACCTCTCCTATGGTAGTCATGTCAGAGTTTTCTTCGTTTCTTACTTCATTTTCTGTTCTAGGATTCGCACTAAAATCCATTACACTGAAACAAAACAATTCTGGGTCAATCATAAGTCTGAATATCAATCACGTCTCACACTATCAATCTTGTCTTTGTTTCACCAACACTCTACTCTTTTACCGTCTTTGAATAATATATAAAAATTTCCACCAATGTATATCTCATTTCACTTTCTGTTAGCTTGTTTCTCATAACAATCTCATGTACATGCCATATGTACATCTAGCTTTATCATCACTCTTACCAACAATGAATATATTACATCTCTTTTGAAACATAGAGTTTCAGAAATCATTATATCTTTATGAATTTACTATTCATTTTCGTATTTACTCTCTCACTTTTCATTATTCATATTATACACGTCCACACTCACATGTTTGCATATTCATTTCAATTTCATACACCTCTCTTATTATACATAATATTCTCGATATTATATTACTCATAACATAACTCATTTCATCTTCATTTCATAACCATCCTTCATCTCGTTTATATTTATAGGATTATACCACTTACTCTTCTTAAAGAGTTTATTAAATCATAATCATATTATTCTCATTCGCATTTTAGAGCATAACCTCTTTCTCAATTAACATACTTTATATTTTCTCGTTAAATACCTTCTTGCTGGTATTAATTTAGTTTTGACTATCACAGTCACTACATATTTAGCTGTTCTTCTCCGTCATTACCTTTTCTTATAATCGATCAATTACTACAATTAAGTAGTATAATATTTATTACCAATCCACATTTTGTTCATTCCTCTGTACACTTTCCTCATAATCATGATTTCCGGTTCTCTTTATATAATATTTTCTCACAGTAATATATTTTATAACACCACACAGTTTATAGTATCTAGTACTATTTTATTCATACTCAACGCTGGGCTTAGTCAAGCCTCGTGTCATTTTTCCTTCTTATTAAGGTATATCATACCATTTTCATCAATTATATTATCAACTTTTATTACCATGTCTTTATGACATCAACTCAATATCTGATTCAATATCCACCTTACTTTGATAGGTTTATACTTTTATTAGGGTTTTCTCACCAGTCACCCTAACACTGTTCTCTCTCTGGCCTACTACTAAGACCATCTCTTTGAATATTACTTACTCAAGAATACTCTATATTCATCATATCAAAATTTATGTCAAACATAATTCTTACACCAAGAAACTACTCGAGTTTTCTTTTAACTCTTTCTGGTTTCTCCTCGTATTCACTACTCTGGAAGTATAAATAAGGCATTTAAAACAAAAAGGTAGCTTTACCATACTATCCTCTATATCAATAGTTCATAAATACTCAACATATCAGTACACCTATTCTCAGATCTGAAGTAGCCCTGTTCATACTAAGGCACTCCTATATCACAGGTGTACAATCTCCTACAAGTACTCCTCACCTGATTCACAAGATTCCCCATGATTTCATTAAGTTCCAACATATATAGTGTGTCAATAATAATATGGGCCCTTATATTACTCCGAACACACTATATACATTCGATCTTAACTTTACCACAAGAAGTCCCGATTAAATAAAAGGTATTTGTCTAAAATCAGAAATTGATAAGCTGATGAAAACCAACTAAGTACTTCTGAACCCTCTGGTTCGTACAAAAAGGGATACCACCTCAAGTCATGTAAAAAACAGTTTCCAATAAGCTTACCGTCAGCAGAAGCCAACAAAACATTTCATTTAAACCCTCGGGTTTGTAATAAAAGAAGTATGCGCGCATTTACATCAAAAGTACTTTCTGTTACACAAATGGGAGCGTTAATGTTTCAAATCACGTTTTAAGCAATCAACCACCACTAGTCAAACTGGAGCTTGGCCGCGGTACTAACACAACCTGCAAAACAGCAACAAGCAGTATCTGCTAAGCTACACGAGCTTAGTGAGAAATGCCAAACTGTAAATCATATAAGCATGTGCATACACATATACGAATGCCACAACAGGTCTTATGGATACAGTACTGCACCATCTTAGCATCCGCCAAGAAGGCTAAAATGCTGCCCGTAGCAACTACTGCACAAAGCAGCGTGCTACAGCTCTATCTCTGGTGATCCACTAATCAATAATATATCACATTGCAATGTACCACACACATATCACAGATATGAATCAGAGTTTAGAAAACTCACCTCAGCAACCAGTATCACACAGATATATGCCAGATAACTCAGTACACGTCAAACAGTAATCCCTACAATTATATAATCATATAATCAAGAGATGTACTAATCAACACTTAACAAATAAAACAAGGCACGGGACCTACACGGGCCGTGTACCCCTACACGGGCCGTGTCTCAAGCACTCTACACGACCACACCCGGCCACATGGCCAGTGTTGTCCACGTCACCTACACGGGCCGTGTTATGTACACGGGCCGTGTACACTACACACTACACGACCATGTCCCATCTACATGGAAGGTGTTGACAACTCACCTACACTGGCCGTGTGCCTTCACACGGGCCGTGTACCTCAATCTCTACACGACCATTTATACCAACATGGCCCTGTGACCGCCTTCTACACTACACGACCGTGTACCGCTACACGGGCCGTGTACTCTACAGACCAGCTGACTGTTCTTCATAACAGTCGGTGTTCTAAGCTACAAATCCGACAAAAGAACACATAAAACTCTACTGGGGTGTTTTCCTACACCCCCAAACAGCATGAAAACCAACCATAACAATAAATATAAGCTAGAAGCATGATTCACCATTGAATCAAACCTTAAAACCCACTAAAACATCAAGAACTACTAACAAAGAGATCTTACCTCAACTTGATCTAGCTAGGAAAGGTTGGAACCACTTGTTCTCTGCTATTTCTTGCTCAAAAACCCAAAGGAACTCTGTTCTCTCTCTCTCTCTCTCGTTTGGAAGCAGAAGGTGAAAAGCAAACTTTGACTCTCAAGAGTCAAAGCTAGCCATATATATACAATACTTTGGAAAATGACACAAATGGCCCCTGGACATTTCTAGTTTCAAAAATAACAATTGTAACCCCTCAAGTTTCTAAACACCTCCTAATCTCAATTAGGAAATCACTAAACCTGTAACACTGGTTTAATTTAGCAAATCATGAAATTCGAATTTCGGGTGTTACATAATCGATCTACATATCTACGTTTTCTTTTACTTGAGTCTTTTGTGTTTAATTCTTTTCTTCCCTATATCTAAAATTTCATATTTTATTTGTGGAAAGGTTTAGAGTTCAATGTGTGTCCAGATCTGTAATTAGGTGTCCAAATACGTTATTAAGATTCAAATCAAAGATTGAATCGTGTTTATGATTTAATAACTTGTTAAGGTTTAGATTGATGATACAGTATAATTTGTTTGATTTCATGAGTGGTCCGGTGGTTTTTAACATTGGTCCAATGGTTTTTAATAGTGGTTTGGCTGTGGTTATTCATGGAACATGAAAATATGTCAAGAACAAAGACTTTAAACAATAATAGACCAATTAAAACATTAATTAGTTAAATATAATAACTAGATTAACTATCCGTATAATACACTGGTTAATTTAAAAAATGATAAATATTAAACATTAATAAAAAAAATATAAAATTATAAAACACAAAATAAATTAAAATTTAAAAAAATAGTGACAAACGGTGTTAACACCCAAACCAATGGTGAAAGCCTCGACGCAAGTGGATAGACGTGACTACAGAAATGTAGTATCACAATACGATGAGACGTAATTATATTTCTTATACAAATCATCGATTATTATTGTTACTAAGAATTTGGTTAAATATAATATTTTAAAATTTTATAAAGGGTAAAAATGATATTTATAAATATGAGTGTGCAAAAGTGATATTTAAGTTTAAGAATGTCATATGTGACATACTTTATAATAATTTAGATTAAAATTAAAGTCAAAATTTAATCTAATTTTGATCAAGAAAAATCAAAATTGGATTTTAATTTTTATAAAAATTGGATAGTTTAGATTTAATTTTTATTTAAATGAATTGTTATGATTGTCTAATAAAATTATTTAAGTATTTTATTATATTAGAAGATAAATCCGTTAACAAATATTAAGAATCCTGTAACTATTAATACAAAACAACTAATAAGAATATTAACTTTAATTAATTAATAACTTACTTAAAAGTATATAATTAATAAGTCTGTGCGACTGATAATGAGGGATAAATAATTTAAATATTATTTAATTTTGTAAAGAACGGTTTTATTTAAATATTAGAAATGGCAAAATAGATATTTTAAAAAAGGTTAACACTAAGTCTGTTGAAGTTAACAGACAAAGAACTAGTGGTGTACGATTTTTCAAATTAAAGTCCTAAGTTTGTAGGAATTTTCACAAAAATGGCCAAACTTGCAATTTTACTATATTAGTATATCTTAAAAGACCAACAATGTAATTTACTCTTGTAAACATAATAATCAACTACTTGTAAAAGAAATACAATCAAGTTTTTTTCGTATCATAATTCACATTTTTGGCGTTACATCTATCATCCCTTCGTGTCGAACTTTCATGCTTGTCTGGATGTTGATGTTGTTCGCTTTTTTTTCCCATTTTTTTAGATTCTCATTTGCTTAGCGATGTATAATTGTTTAATATCTTTTTATTAATTTTTATTTTTTTAAAAATAACTCACGTAGCACACGAACATTTAATCTATTTTTTTTAATATGTAATATATATATATATATGTTGAAAAAATACACATTAATAATCATAACTAGTGCTATACTCGTTCGTTGTCCCGATCAGTATTTTTAATATGTGTGTGGGTGTAACTTCGTTAATAAATCTAAGGAATTTAATACATGTTTTATTATATTTTGTGTTTAATGTAAAAAAGTTTCGAAATTACATTATTAATAAACATGTTCGAAGTCGTACACATTTTTATATTGAAATTGTGAGTGAAAAGTTCATTGAGCTTAAAACATTTTAATTTTTGATTTTACATTAAGTTTCATATAATAAAAAAGTTCCCCATCTCAAAGTCATATTGTTAAAAGTTTAAAACTTAAAAACATTATAAACCCACTTCCATCATATTAAATAATGCTATATCCATCGGTTGTTGGGGACATTTTTCCTAATATATGTGTGTTTATGTATGTTAGCGAAAAACTAATGCTACTTAGCTCACAAAAAACACCGCTATGTGTTTGAGTATGTCAAATTTATGAGTTTAGACATAAAGGTTACACATGTAAAACATGACAGTAAATGTTGATTAAAGTGTCGCGACGACAGACGAGGTACGGTCGCTAATGGTGGTTGTGGTAATGTGGTAGTGGTGAAATTGAATACAGTTACAAAATTCATTTGAAACTTATATTACCATTTTACCATTTTAATGAAAAAAACAAAATGTCTAAAAAACAAATGGATGACACAAATTGAATCTCGCGGTTTCGTAATAAGTTTTGTTCTTAAATGAAACGCCCCTATATATTATATATGTGTGTGTTAAAAAACCAAAATTATTACGAGAACCACGACATACACACACATAAAAAGGGTAAAATGGTTAAATATGTTTTACGTTGTTTTTCTCTCTTGAATTCAAATCATTATTGATTACCATCAATATCAATATTCACGTCGTTGTTAATGTTACTTCTATTAAGCACACATTTGTACTACACATGAGCGACCGTTCAATAAAACCATAGAAAAACAACTCAATTTTATAACCATTATGTTGGATTACACATGTTTTATTAATGTTACTATTGTTAAATACTCATGTGCAAATATTTGATAAATAATCATATTACGTTGGTGTAACCTTTTACTCAAAAAATGATTTTTTATAAAAAAAAACCCATAAGAATATGAGTGTTAAATTGAAAAGAATAAAATACTTGTCGATTTAATATACTTTTATAATTTAAAATTAGTTTTAGTTTAAAAACATATAAAGTGGATGTTTGACTCTAGTTTTAATCTGGTCTAACATTTTATGAAAAAAAATATATAACAATACGGATGTCAAATCGAAAAGAATAAAATGTTCGAAATTTGATATATTTTTTATAATTTTTATTTTTGAATGTTAAAAATATTTTCATTTTAATTATAAGTGTAATGTTTGACTTGTTATTAGTAATATTTTAGCAATTTTATTTTTATATTTGGTTAATATTTGAATTGATCAACGACATTACACATTTCCACATCATACATGAATCATCATTTTTTTGTCACCTAAGTATTTTCTCGCTATGTTATCGGCAATATATATATATATATATATATATATATATATATATATATATATATAGGGATGAGATTAAATAAAAAGAAAATTAAAGTAAAAAGTGTAAAATGGATGATTATTTGATCATTTTTCGTTATATATAAACTGATAATCGTTAGTTTATCATCTTTATTGATTAAAACTATTCTTCATCAATTTCTTTTTGATTTCAAATACAGATTTTGAAAACAAAATTTTGGAATAATTTGTTGATGAACAAAATGCTTTCATCTAAAAAGTGATGAATATGTTGGATTCATCAAAAAGAAATTGAGGAATGACTAGTTTTAATCAATAAAGATGATGAACTAACGATTATCAGTTGATATATATATCGAAAAATGATCAAATAATCATTCTTTTTTACCTTTTTACTTTAATTTTCTTTTTACTTGATCTCTACCTATATATATTAAATTCTTATATGTGAACGATTTTTATCAAGGATTAGTAACCTCTCAATTCTTTGTTTATAGAAAATAATTCTAGAACCAAACAAGCAAGCGACATACGCCCATGAAACCGTTAAAAGAGCCGGTTTTATATAATCCCATCCGATCCTCCATACATTGACTTCAACCGACGTTTTCTTCTCTTCTTTTCTTTTCCTCTTTTGGTTCTTTTCTTCTCGAAACATTAATTATTGCTAATTATCTATCAACTTGCTTGCAGTAATATAATTAAATAGAAAGGTAATATTCTCTGCAAGGTTCCTTTTTCTTTTTTTTAATTTCATTTTTTTATATTATATTCTTGACTCGATGACCACCACAGTCCAAACCTTCAAACCCAAAATATTATAAATAAATAAATAACATCTAATTTAATCTCAATGCTTGATTATAAAATCTTGACCCTTCATTTAATTTAAATTAATCTTATCCACTTAATATTTAACTATTTTATTATATCCTAATTTACTTTAACTTTTTATTCAAAATATATTCTTTCATACTAAAACAATTATCCACCACATCAACATAATTTTTAAAATCTTATTTAACTCTTTTCTTTATTTCATCAATATAAATCTTTTTTCTTATTTTATTGTCTTTTAATATTTATTTTTAAAATTAATAAAATGGTTAGATGTAAATAAAAGAAAATTTAAGAAAAAAACGTAAATGTTACCGTAGAAATCTATAGAACCATAGAGGAATGACTGCATGTCCTATTAACTAAAGAGCTTAAAGCTTAGGGGAATTTGGTATTTAAATATCACATAAGATTATGGGTTCAAGTTTTGTTATAAACAAAAATAATATAGATTTAAAATTAATTTAAAAGGTGTGTATTTAGCCATCAAAAGAAAAAAAAACTAATTGCCTGTACAAAGTTTTCCTTCTTTTTTCCTTTAAAAAATTGTATTTTTTTTTAAATTGACAATAAAATCACTCGTGCACATACTTGTAGCAAACGGTCTAAATTTTGGTAAAGATTATACAATATAGAAAATTTCAATATTTGTGAAAATAGTCTTAGGCTTTCTTAGCTAGTGTGATTTTTTTTTATATACATTTGTCATAACATGAATACTACTTTTTAAAGTTAACTCAATACGGGAAAAAATATTAAACGGATTAAATACCGTACATTTTAAGAAATGTTTGTTTAACAAGTATCATAATTTTTAGAGTTAATTGCATGGGTGATCCTTAAGGTTTGTCAAAATTGTAGATTCGGTTCTATATTACACTACAGGAAAGTAACCTTTTTGCAACGACAAAGGTCATTGCTAAAAGTCCAAAGTCGTCGCTAATGCAGCTTTGAGACAACATGTCGCAAAAATTATATCAAAACATAAATAAAAATGAGACGGTAACAAATATTAACTATTTTTTCTCTAAACAAAATATATCACAGGTTATTAAATAAAATTTTCAAACAACCTATAATTAATTACATTAATATAGAATTTTCTTAAAACCCTCTGACATATTTCATACAGCCTCACAATTTACATCCAAACCCTCTTGAATTTAAATGTAATATATTTTCCTCCCATTATCTACCAATCATAGCGTACTATTTGTCCATATCATAATTACACGTCATCAATGACCTCATATTTTTTTAACATATCACACTTTCCCTCAGTTTCGTCAAATATATATATATATATATATATATATACATATACATATATATATATATATAATTAGCATCTAGTCATTCGTCTTAGGTGAAGAGATTAACTTGATGCACAATAATCTATTCCTGTCGTCCAGATTTTTGTTTCTTTTAAGGGCATCAGCATATGACATACTACCAAGGGGAATGGGAGGGGTCTTAATTTGTTTATGGATGAAGGCATGCGTCGATTTGGGGAAGACTGCACCATTAACCTTCTTTCTTTGATAACCTTCTTTCTGCTCCGCCAACAATATATATATATATATATTAAATTAGCAGGTAGTTATTCGTCTCAGGTGCAGAGATTAACTTGATGCACAATAATCTATTCCGGTCGTCTAGATTTTTGTTTCTTTTAAGAGCATCAACATATGACATACTACCACGGGGAATGGGAGGGGTCTTTGTTTATGGATGAAGGCATGCGTTGAGTTGGGGGAGATTGCACCATTAACCTTCTTTCTTTGATAATGGGCGATGTTGATGAGAGGAGTGTAACTATCCAACCTCACACCGTTTAGCTTTGCTTGAAACTGATCTACATCCTCAATCTTGAGAGATCTTACAAATCCAAATTTCCTTCCATTTGCCGTCTTCTTCTTTACTACATACAAATCTACCCGTTTTTCAAAGTTTGTGAAACCTCACCAGAGCTTTGCTTCATTCCAATCTATAGTCCTTGATTCCAATTCTCGAACTACTACCTTGTGTGAATGATAATGAGGGATTAAATAACTTTTATATTATTTAGTTTTTTAAATAACTTTTTATGTAATATTAAAATGAGTAAAATAGATATTTTAAAAAGCTTAAATTAATAGACAAAGTACTAGTGGCATCCGCTTTTCAAATTAAAAGACTAAGTTAACAAGAATTTTGACAAAAGCGTGAAACTTTCAATTTTACTATATCTTAAAGTACCAACGGTGTAATTTACTATTGCAACAATAGTAATCAATTACTTATACAAGAACGGAGCGTACACAACAATTTTTATCCATACATAACAACGTAGAAATAGTTTATGGACATAATATACGTTAATGATGTATAAAGTTGTTGTGTATGACCACGTTGTTATGTAAGAATTACCTCCCCTACAAGAAACACAATCAAGTCTTTTCATACGATAATAATCATTTATCACAAGAGGATTGAACAAATACACATTAATAATGGAACAAGCATCCGCATACGGCCATGAAACCTTTAAAAAGAGCCGGTTTTATAACATCCCATCCGATTCTCGACACATTGACTTCAACGTTTTCTTCTTCTGCCTTTCCTCTTTTGGTTCCTTTCCAAATTTGGCGCCTTCCTCCCTCCCTCCATTATTACTATATCCATCAACTTGTGCAATAATCAAATGAAAGGTATTATTCTCTGCAAGGTTCCTTTTTTCTTTTTCTTTTTTCTTTTTTTCAATTTCAGTTTTTTATATCATATTCTTGACTCGGCAAGCCACCACAGTCCCAAACCTCCAAACCCTAAATACTATAAACAAATAAATAAAATCTAAATTAATATCAATGCTTGGTTGTAAAGCACATGTGAATTATATCATGGGCTGCTATAATATTATCCCTCATTTCCAATCCCATCTATAAATCTTGAATTCTTTCATGGTCTCAAACACAACAAACATGGCTTCCTCAACTTCTCTCTTTTTTTTGGTCTCTTTTCTACTAATTTCCGCCATTTCTAAAGCTCAAGTGCCTGCTTCAGACACATTTAAATACGTTAACGAAGGTGATTTTGGCGATTATATCGTCGAATACGGTGCAAATTACCGCGCTCTCTCCCCTTTCAGTAACCCATTCCAGCTTTGCTTTTACAACACCACACCAAACGCATTCACTCTAGCTCTACGCATGGGCACGGTTCGCTCTGAATCGCTCATGCGTTGGGTCTGGGAAGCTAACCGAGGGAACCCAGTTCGTGAAAACGCCACCTTGACCTTTGGTACAGACGGAAACCTGGTCCTGGCTGACGCCGATGGTCGGGTGGTCTGGCAAACCAACACTGCCAACAAGGGTGTTGTTGGTTTTCAACTGCTTCCTACCGGTAACATGGTTCTTCATGACGGTAAAGGTAATTACTTATGGCAAAGCTTTGATTCCCCGACCGACACTCTCTTGGTGGGTCAAACCCTCCGAGCCAGTGGTCCAAGTAAGCTCGTGAGCCGTGGTTCGGAGGCCAGCAACATTGACGGAGCATATAGTTTTGTAATGGAGCCCAAAGGGTTAGCCATGTATTACAAAAGCCCGAACTCGCCTAGACCGATGCTTTACTGGACCTCAGCCGAATGGTTCACCATTGACAAGGGTAGTTTAACAAATCTAACTCTTAACTCCGAACCCGACACCGATGAGGGTTTTCTTTATTACTTGGTATTCAATTACTTCATCACAAACCCGGCTTCGAGTTCTAATCGAAACATGGCGTATTCACGCTACAACAACACGTTATCGTACCTTCGATTGGGGATCGATGGAAACCTTAGATTCTACACTTATAACCCTAACGTACAAGGGGTCGCATGGGAGCTTGTTTACACGTTTCTTGATCGCGATTCGATGGAAGGCGAGTGTCAATTACCCGAACGATGCGGGAAGTTTGGGCTATGTGAGGATAACCAGTGTGTGGCTTGCCCGACTCCAAACGGTTTAACCGGGTGGAGCAAAGACTGTGAGACAAAAAAGGTGACATCTTGTAAAGCTAGTGACTCTAAGTATTACTCGCTTGAAGGTGTTGATCATTTTATGATAAAGTACACGAGGGGAGATGGGCCGACAAAACAAAGCGATTGCGAGAGTAAATGCACGAAGGATTGCAAGTGTATGGGTTACTTCTATCACACGGATCGATCGAGGTGTTGGATTGCTTATGATTTGAAAACGTTGACGAGAGTTGGGAATTCGACTCATTTTGCGTATATTAAGACACCCAACAAGTAGATATAAGTGTCGTAATCGACTTGCTTGTTTGCTTGCTTACGTTTTCTTGTTTTCTTGTTTTTGATTAAGTTTTGGATGTGGATTTGATCAAGGGTTTGTATAATTATGTAGCTATCGGTCAAAGATATGAAGATGTGTAGGACCCATAAAAAATCGGATAAATGTAATCTTACTAATATAATAAAGAAAGTTATCTTGAAATCTTGATTTGAAAGAGTCACAATAGACATGAGGAAGGGGTGTGTGTGTGTTTAGTGTGTTTTTCTATGTCGAGAAGCTACACACAGAGTAATAAATGATATAGAGACAGATCATTAAATGGATCTAGTCATATAGCGTTAGATCTAAATTAATTTAATAGGTATTTATCCGGAAGAGGTTTTTGACTTTATGGCAACTTTGTTAGAAATATTAAGAACTATTTTGCTGCCAGTGTTATTTTATTTTTAATTCTTAAATCTAGTTTATTATTTACAGCAGAACTTGAACAACAATTTTTTAAAAAAGAGCATCACTTCACAACATTATTTACCGTCGAGCTAAAAACACTTTAGTTGCCATTGGTAATTCTCTTCCGATATTATACTTACTCTATCTATTTGTCGATACATGTTTTTATTATGGTATTGCAGTTCTTAATATATATTGTTTTGAATGACAACAAAAGGGTATAATATTAATAATCTTCTAATATAAATAAAAGACTAACTTAATAGACTTTATTATACAATCCTAGTAATTATCAAATCTTAATTGCCCATATTTATTAAAAATTAAAAACCAAATTTCACTATTTTTTGTCAAAGTTTATATTATTCAAACTCAGTTTTAGCATAAGATAGGGTAAGATGTAAATAAAATATTACTTAAATTCAAAAAATATTAAAACTCAATTTTAAATATTATAATAATGGTAAATCATTGATTATGTTGATTTTAGGGTTATCATAACATGTTATCTTCCCTTAATATTTAGATTTATGCATTAAAATTACAAAAGAGTAATAGTAATTATAATTAATAGAATAATTTTTTTGTCATTACTTATTTGACGACCATAATTGTTAATAAGATTAAATGATCAATGACATTGATTTAACTATTTAAGTAAATTAGCTCCATGTCATCATTGAAAGATATTTTAAATATGATTAGCATTCAAAATTGCATGTTACAATTTTGTATGATATGATTAAATAACGTTAAAACTTTCATAGTTTGTTATTATGTATTTATTTTATTCAATTGTGTTTTATTTTACTCATATTGTGTCATCAACTTTTGTAAGATATTTTAAACCAGATCCATCGCAAATTTGTGGCAAATTAGCGACGGCTTATTAAGCCGTCACTAATTTGTAGCTAATAAGCAACAGTTTTGCAACGGTTTGAGATCATTTGCCATTTTCGTTAATAATCCGTTGCAAATTAGCAACAAATAGAATCCGTGTCTAAACTGTAGCTAATTAGCAACGATTTAGCAATGGATTTCTGAATTTAATATTTGTTTATTAAAAATTAACTACATTCGTCACAAATCTATGGCAAATTAGCGATAGAAATAATCCGTCTCTAATATGTAGCTAATTAGCAACAATTTTGCGACAGTTTAAGATAATTTACCATTTTCGTTACTAATCCGTTGCAAATTAGCAACGAAGAGAATCCGTCTCTAAACTGTATTCTTAGTAGGTTTTGGAACCACGCTCATCCCTAATAAAGAGGATAAGTCCGACAAGATGAATAAAGATAGAAAGCTGCGAGACCTAACTCAAAGCAGTACTTCCATTAGCAAGAAGAGGATAAGACCATAGGTTTACACTTACTGAAGCGAGCCCGTTAAAGATCCTTGTGTCTCCGGATTCCTCCAATCCAGTCGATTCCGAAGCGACCAATTCCGGGTAGATCTTCTCATTAACAACAATAGGTATCGGCCACAACCAAAGAAATCAATATACGTGAGATAGTGAGATAGGCTAATAGCTTGGTCAACCATGTTACTACTTTGTTCGAATAAGTCGGTTATGTCAAGTAAGTGAGATAGTGACATCTAGTCGATTACTACCTATGTTCAATCGAATGTTATGAACAAACACACACACTATAACCATAACCGAACATTTAGTTAATAGCTTGGTTATGACCGATAACCAAACCTTGCTCACAAATGGCCAATGAATATTACAATTGGTCTTTTTCTAAGCTTGATATTTTAAGTTACCTTTATCCCTACAAATTTATGGGTTACCATTATCACAAACAAATTTATCTAAAATCTAGAAAACCTATTTACAAAAATAACCCGATTAAGTTCATCTCTTAACCGAACCGAATAACCCGAAATTGAATAACCCAATTATCTTATTTCATTAAGTTATAGGTTATTTTACAAAAAATAAAATAATCGAACAACCTGATCCGAATAACTGAAAACTGAATAACACCCCTACCACCTATAGTACCACCATTAATGTACAAAGTACTACGTAACTTTAAATTCATATATACTTATAGAACCACCATTAATGCATGAGGTACCCATTTGTTAAAAAACGACAACCACATAATCTTTATCACTTTGCTTGCTCCATCCTTTTCATGTTTGACATATCAGTAATAAAAATTTATTTGGAGATAACCATATCTCCCAAGTCATCTACATCTACATACAAAACGACTCAAGTGATCGATGTTAGTTTTCCTTCATAACATAAAACCAAAAATGATTACCCGGTCACTATCCTTCATGTTCCAATTTTTTTCATTTACTTCATGTTCGAACACTTTCATAACTTTTAAAAAAATATTATCTCTAAAAATTAAAAAAAAAATATTTATTAAGAAATTGACATTATAAATTATTAAAAAAACACCCATTCAATTCCAGCTTTCTTTTCCCCCTTCTTTTTCCCCTAATTCCTAAGCATCTCTGTGACCTAATTCCTAAATTACACCTCCTGTAACCTAATTCCTAGACACCCAAGTCACCTGCTACTTCTGTCGACCATCGTAAGCTCTCATTCCCGCAAGCTCTCATCGCCGACCACTGACCACCGTACTTCCGTCGCTTGCTACTTCCCGTTTCTCTTATTCCCATAAGTTCTTCTCTACCTTTTTTACGATTATGATCTGTTGAAGTTACAAGCAACAATTTCGTTCTTGATCTGTTAAGTTTTTTAAGTTTGATGTAGTAGTGTTACTAATTTGTTGAGTTGTTTAGATTTTTCGAAGGCGGGTCTTACTTCTTAATTTGGTGTAGTAGTGTTACTAATATGTTGAGTTCTTGACAATTAACCAAATTTGTAAGTTACCTATATTTTTAAATACAAAATAAAATTGGTTACATACAATGACAATATTGGCATGGTTTGTTGTATTTTCGTGCAATTTGCCCATAAAAGAACACATAGTTTAAGAAAATATAATTGATGCAAAGCTTAATCAGCAAAAATATCCTTTTTAATCTTACATTTAATTAATACTATTTTGACCTGTAAAAAGATGTAATAACAATAATAATCAATTAAGGGTGAAATAGGAAAATTAGCAATAAATGACAATCTTTTCTAGAGTTAGACAATTATTAGACATATCAAAATAGTATTCCGGGCAATAATATTAGATCGGAGGAATAATTATAAAATATGACTAGCTAGGTCACCTATCGAAAAGAAGTGTAGCATTGCAATCACTGAGTTGTGTGTTCTATGATGGTGCTATTGAAACTCTTGAGTCTTGACCACTGATTTTTCACTTGCGAGAATATCAGTAACATTTGGAGGAAGCTATTATGGGGTTGGTGTAATCTTTCTTGTTTTAGGCCTTCATCAATTCAATCTCTCAAAGTTAGGCTTTTCTGTAAAATAGTGAAAATTTAGTTTCTTATTGGTTGCTCTCGGCAACGTATGAAGGCACCTTATGGTTAATATGGAAATGGAGGAACCGTATAGTTCACTCAGATACGACGAGACGGCAAAAAGATCGAATTAAACCTGAAGACGCCTTTACAAAATTTCAAAGTGTGATATCTTTATGGATTCAATGTAGGATCAAAGAGATGCAATTTTCTATGAATTCATAGCTTCAAAACCCGCTGGGTTCGGTTAGAAAAAAAGGTTATGTTAGGAATGATTTGGTTGATCCTCGTTGAATTCTTCGAGTAACTTTTCTTTTTGGTTTTTTGGTTATTAGTTTTATGGCCTTTGACCTTCGCATTTTGTTTTTACTAGCAACCAATGAATATTACAATTGGTCTTTTTCTAAGCTTGATATTTTAAGTTACCTTTATCCCTACAAATTTACGGGTTACCATTATCACAAACAAATTTATCTAAAATCTAGAAAACCTATTTACAAAAATAACCCGATTAAGTTCATCTCTTAACCGAACCGAATAACCCGAAATTGAATAACCCAATTATCTTATTTCATTCGGTTATAGGTTATTTTACAAAAAATAAAATAATCGAACAACCTGATCCAAATAACTGAAAACTGAATAACACCCCTACCACCTATAGTACCACCATTAATGTACAAAGTACTACGTAACTTTAAATTCATATATACTTATAGAACCACCATTAATGCATGAGGTACCCATTTGTTAAAAAACGACAACCACATAATCTTTATCACTTTGCTTGCTCCATCCTTTTCATGTTTGACATATCAGTAATAAAAATTTATTTGGAGATAACCATATCTCCCAAGTCATCTACATCTACATACAAAACGACTCAAGTGATCGATGTTAGTTTTCCTTCATAACATAAAACCAAAAATGATTACCCGGTCACTATCCTTCATGTTCCAATTTTTTTCATTTACTTCATGTTCGAACACTTTCATAACTTTTAAAAAAATATTATCTCTAAAAATTAAAAAAAAAATATTTATTAAGAAATTGACATTATAAATTATTAAAAAAAACACCCATTCAATTCCAGCTTTCTTTTCCCCCTTCTTTTTCCCCTAATTCCTAAGCATCTCTGTGACCTAATTCCTAAATTACACCTCCTGTAACCTAATTCCTAGACACCCAAGTCACCTGCTACTTCTGTCGACCACCGTAAGCTCTCATTCCCGCAAGCTCTCATCGCCGACCACTGACCACCGTACTTCCGTCGCTTGCTACTTCCCGTTTCTCTTATTCCCATAAGTTCTTCTCTACCTTTTTTACGATTATGATCTGTTGAAGTTACAAGCAACAATTTCGTTCTTGATCTGTTAAGTTTTTTAAGTTTGATGTAGTAGTGTTACTAATTTGTTGAGTTGTTTAGATTTTTCGAAGGCGGGTCTTACTTCTTAATTTGGTGTAGTAGTGTTACTAATATGTTGAGTTCTTGACAATTAACCAAATTTGTAAGTTACCTATATTTTTAAATACAAAATAAAATTGGTTACATACAATGACAATATTGGCATGGTTTGTTGTATTTTCGTACAATTTGCCCATAAAAGAACACATAGTTTAAGAAAATGTAATTGATGCAAAGCTTAATCAGCAAAAATATCCTTTTTAATCTTACATTTAATTAATACTATTTTGACCTGTAAAAAGATGTAATAACAATAATAATCAATTAAGGGTGAAATAGGAAAATTAGCAATAAATGACAATCTTTTCTAGAGTTAGACAATTTTTAGACATATCAAAATAGTATTCCGGGCAATAATATTAGATCGGAGGAATAATTATAAAATATGACTAGCTAGGTCACCTATCGAAAAGAAGTGTAGCATTGCAATCACTGAGTTGTGTGTTCTATGATGGTGCTATTGAAACTCTTGAGTCTTGACCACTGATTTTTCACTTGCGAGAATATCAGTAACATTTGGAGGAAGCTATTATGGGGTTGGTGTAATCTTTCTTGTTTTAGGCCTTCATCAATTCAATCTCTCAAAGTTAGGCTTTTCTGTAAAATAGTGAAAATTTAGTTTCTTATTGGTTGCTCTCGGCAACGTATGAAGGCACCTTATGGTTAATATGGAAATGGAGGAACCGTATAGTTCACTCAGATACGACGAGACGGCAAAAAGATCGAATTAAACCTGAAGACGCCTTTACAAAATTTCAAAGTGTGATATCTTTATGGATTCAATGTAGGATCAAAGAGATGCAATTTTCTATGAATTCATAGCTTCAAAACCCGCTGGGTTCGGTTAGAAAAAAAGGTTATGTTAGGAATGATTTGGTTGATCCTCGTTGAATTCTTCGAGTAACTTTTCTTTTTGGTTTTTTGGTTATTAGTTTTATGGCCTTTGACCTTCGCATTTTGTTTTTACTAGCAACCAATGAATATTACAATTGGTCTTTTTCTAAGCTTGATATTTTAAGTTACCTTTATCCCTACAAATTTACGGGTTACCATTATCACAAACAAATTTATCTAAAATCTAGAAAACCTATTTACAAAAATAACCCGATTAAGTTCATCTCTTAACCGAACCGAATAACCCGAAATTGAATAACACAATTATCTTATTTCATTCGGTTATAGGTTATTTTACAAAAAATAAAATAATCGAATAACCTGATCCAAATAACTGAAAACTGAATAACACCCCTACCACCTATAGTACCACCATTAATGTACAAAGTACTACGTAACTTTAAATTCATATATACTTATAGAACCACCATTAATGCATAAGGTACCCATTTGTTAAAAAACGACAACCACATAATCTTTATCACTTTGCTTGCTCCATCCTTTTCATGTTTGACATATCAGTAATAAAAATTTATTTGGAGATAACCATATCTCCCAAGTCATCTATATCTACATACAAGACGACTTAAGTGATCGATGTTAGTTTTCCTTCATAACATAAAACCAAAAATGATTACCCAGTCACTATCCTTCATGTTCCAATTTCTTTCATTTACTTCATGTTCCAACACTTTCATAACTTTTAAAAAAATATTATCTCTAAAAATTAAAAAAAATATATTTATTAAGAAATTGACATTATAAATTATTAAAAAAACACCCATTCAATTCCCGCTTTCTTTTCCCCCTTCTTTTTCCCCTAATTCCTAAGCATCTCTGTGACCTAATTCCTAAATTACACCTCCTGTAACCTAATTCCTAGACACCCAAGTCACCTGCTACTTCTGTCGACCACCGTAAGCTCTCATTCCCGCAAGCTCTCATCGCCGACCACTGACCACCGTACTTCCGTCGCTTGCTACTTCCCGTTTCTCTTATTCCCATAAGTTCTTCTCTACCTTTTTTACGATTATGATCTGTTGAAGTTACAAGCAACAATTTCGTTCTTGATCTGTTAAGTTTTTTAAGTTTGATGTAGTAGTGTTACTAATTTGTTGAGTTGTTTAGATTTTTCGAAGGCGGGTCTTACTTCTTAATTTGGTGTAGTAGTGTTACTAATATGTTGAGTTCTTGACAATTAACCAAATTTGTAAGTTACCTATATTTTTAAATACAAAATAAAATTGGTTACATACAATGACAATATTGGCATGGTTTGTTGTATTTTCGTACAATTTGCCCATAAAAGAACACATAGTTTAAGAAAATGTAATTGATGCAAAGCTTAATCAGCAAAAATATCCTTTTTAATCTTACATTTAATTAATACTATTTTGACCTGTAAAAAGATGTAATAACAATAATAATCAATTAAGGGTGAAATAGGAAAATTAGCAATAAATGACAATCTTTTCTAGAGTTAGACAATTTTTAGACATATCAAAATAGTATTCCGGGCAATAATATTAGATCGGAGGAATAATTATAAAATATGACTAGCTAGGTCACCTATCGAAAAGAAGTGTAGCATTGCAATCACTGAGTTGTGTGTTCTATGATGGTGCTATTGAAACTCTTGAGTCTTGACCACTGATTTTTCACTTGCGAGAATATCAGTAACATTTGGAGGAAGCTATTATGGGGTTGGTGTAATCTTTCTTGTTTTAGGCCTTCATCAATTCAATCTCTCAAAGTTAGGCTTTTCTGTAAAATAGTGAAAATTTAGTTTCTTATTGGTTGCTCTCGGCAACGTATGAAGGCACCTTATGGTTAATATGGAAATGGAGGAACCGTATAGTTCACTCAGATACGACGAGACGGCAAAAAGATCGAATTAAACCTGAAGACGCCTTTACAAAATTTCAAAGTGTGATATCTTTATGGATTCAATGTAGGATCAAAGAGATGCAATTTTCTATGAATTCATAGCTTCAAAACCCGCTGGGTTCGGTTAGAAAAAAAGGTTATGTTAGGAATGATTTGGTTGATCCTCGTTGAATTCTTCGAGTAACTTTTCTTTTTGGTTTTTTGGTTATTAGTTTTATGGCCTTTGACCTTCGCATTTTGTTTTTACTAGCAACCAATGAATATTACAATTGGTCTTTTTCTAAGCTTGATATTTTAAGTTACCTTTATCCCTACAAATTTACGGGTTACCATTATCACAAACAAATTTATCTAAAATCTAGAAAACCTATTTACAAAAATAACCCGATTAAGTTCATCTCTTAACCGAACCGAATAACCCGAAATTGAATAACACAATTATCTTATTTCATTCGGTTATAGGTTATTTTACAAAAAATAAAATAATCGAATAACCTGATCCAAATAACTGAAAACTGAATAACACCCCTACCACCTATAGTACCACCATTAATGTACAAAGTACTACGTAACTTTAAATTCATATATACTTATAGAACCACCATTAATGCATAAGGTACCCATTTGTTAAAAAACGACAACCACATAATCTTTATCACTTTGCTTGCTCCATCCTTTTCATGTTTGACATATCAGTAATAAAAATTTATTTGGAGATAACCATATCTCCCAAGTCATCTATATCTACATACAAGACGACTTAAGTGATCGATGTTAGTTTTCCTTCATAACATAAAACCAAAAATGATTACCCAGTCACTATCCTTCATGTTCCAATTTCTTTCATTTACTTCATGTTCCAACACTTTCATAACTTTTAAAAAAATATTATCTCTAAAAATTAAAAAAAATATATTTATTAAGAAATTGACATTATAAATTATTAAAAAAACACCCATTCAATTCCCGCTTTCTTTTCCCCCTTCTTTTTCCCCTAATTCCTAAGCATCTCTGTGACCTAATTCCTAAATTACACCTCCTGTAACCTAATTCCTAGACACCCAAGTCACCTGCTACTTCTGTCGACCACCGTAAGCTCTCATTCCCGCAAGCTCTCATCGCCGACCACTGACCACCGTACTTCCGTCGCTTGCTACTTCCCGTTTCTCTTATTCCCATAAGTTCTTCTCTACCTTTTTTACGATTATGATCTGTTGAAGTTACAAGCAACAATTTCGTTCTTGATCTGTTAAGTTTTTTAAGTTTGATGTAGTAGTGTTACTAATTTGTTGAGTTGTTTAGATTTTTCGAAGGCGGGTCTTACTTCTTAATTTGGTGTAGTAGTGTTACTAATATGTTGAGTTCTTGACAATTAACCAAATTTGTAAGTTACCTATATTTTTAAATACAAAATAAAATTGGTTACATACAATGACAATATTGGCATGGTTTGTTGTATTTTCGTACAATTTGCCCATAAAAGAACACATAGTTTAAGAAAATGTAATTGATGCAAAGCTTAATCAGCAAAAATATCCTTTTTAATCTTACATTTAATTAATACTATTTTGACCTGTAAAAAGATGTAATAACAATAATAATCAATTAAGGGTGAAATAGGAAAATTAGCAATAAATGACAATCTTTTCTAGAGTTAGACAATTTTTAGACATATCAAAATAGTATTCCGGGCAATAATATTAGATCGGAGGAATAATTATAAAATATGACTAGCTAGGTCACCTATCGAAAAGAAGTGTAGCATTGCAATCACTGAGTTGTGTGTTCTATGATGGTGCTATTGAAACTCTTGAGTCTTGACCACTGATTTTTCACTTGCGAGAATATCAGTAACATTTGGAGGAAGCTATTATGGGGTTGGTGTAATCTTTCTTGTTTTAGGCCTTCATCAATTCAATCTCTCAAAGTTAGGCTTTTCTGTAAAATAGTGAAAATTTAGTTTCTTATTGGTTGCTCTCGGCAACGTATGAAGGCACCTTATGGTTAATATGGAAATGGAGGAACCGTATAGTTCACTCAGATACGACGAGACGGCAAAAAGATCGAATTAAACCTGAAGACGCCTTTACAAAATTTCAAAGTGTGATATCTTTATGGATTCAATGTAGGATCAAAGAGATGCAATTTTCTATGAATTCATAGCTTCAAAACCCGCTGGGTTCGGTTAGAAAAAAAGGTTATGTTAGGAATGATTTGGTTGATCCTCGTTGAATTCTTCGAGTAACTTTTCTTTTTGGTTTTTTGGTTATTAGTTTTATGGCCTTTGACCTTCGCATTTTGTTTTTACTAGCAACCAATGAATATTACAATTGGTCTTTTTCTAAGCTTGATATTTTAAGTTACCTTTATCCCTACAAATTTACGGGTTACCATTATCACAAACAAATTTATCTAAAATCTAGAAAACCTATTTACAAAAATAACCCGATTAAGTTCATCTCTTAACCGAACCGAATAACCCGAAATTGAAT
This sequence comes from Dittrichia graveolens, assembly GCA_038502395.1. Taxonomy (NCBI): domain Eukaryota; kingdom Viridiplantae; phylum Streptophyta; class Magnoliopsida; order Asterales; family Asteraceae; genus Dittrichia; species Dittrichia graveolens. The sequence continues at coordinate 82,718,620 of JARJIL010000005.1, read as the reverse complement.
AACACAATTATCTTATTTCATTCGGTTATAGGTTATTTTACAAAAAATAAAATAATCGAATAACCTGATCCAAATAACTGAAAACTGAATAACACCCCTACCACCTATAGTACCACCATTAATGTACAAAGTACTACGTAACTTTAAATTCATATATACTTATAGAACCACCATTAATGCATAAGGTACCCATTTGTTAAAAAACGACAACCACATAATCTTTATCACTTTGCTTGCTCCATCCTTTTCATGTTTGACATATCAGTAATAAAAATTTATTTGGAGATAACCATATCTCCCAAGTCATCTATATCTACATACAAGACGACTTAAGTGATCGATGTTAGTTTTCCTTCATAACATAAAACCAAAAATGATTACCCAGTCACTATCCTTCATGTTCCAATTTCTTTCATTTACTTCATGTTCCAACACTTTCATAACTTTTAAAAAAATATTATCTCTAAAAATTAAAAAAAATATATTTATTAAGAAATTGACATTATAAATTATTAAAAAAACACCCATTCAATTCCCGCTTTCTTTTCCCCCTTCTTTTTCCCCTAATTCCTAAGCATCTCTGTGACCTAATTCCTAAATTACACCTCCTGTAACCTAATTCCTAGACACCCAAGTCACCTGCTACTTCTGTCGACCACCGTAAGCTCTCATTCCCGCAAGCTCTCATCGCCGACCACTGACCACCGTACTTCCGTCGCTTGCTACTTCCCGTTTCTCTTATTCCCATAAGTTCTTCTCTACCTTTTTTACGATTATGATCTGTTGAAGTTACAAGCAACAATTTCGTTCTTGATCTGTTAAGTTTTTTAAGTTTGATGTAGTAGTGTTACTAATTTGTTGAGTTGTTTAGATTTTTCGAAGGCGGGTCTTACTTCTTAATTTGGTGTAGTAGTGTTACTAATATGTTGAGTTCTTGACAATTAACCAAATTTGTAAGTTACCTATATTTTTAAATACAAAATAAAATTGGTTACATACAATGACAATATTGGCATGGTTTGTTGTATTTTCGTACAATTTGCCCATAAAAGAACACATAGTTTAAGAAAATGTAATTGATGCAAAGCTTAATCAGCAAAAATATCCTTTTTAATCTTACATTTAATTAATACTATTTTGACCTGTAAAAAGATGTAATAACAATAATAATCAATTAAGGGTGAAATAGGAAAATTAGCAATAAATGACAATCTTTTCTAGAGTTAGACAATTTTTAGACATATCAAAATAGTATTCCGGGCAATAATATTAGATCGGAGGAATAATTATAAAATATGACTAGCTAGGTCACCTATCGAAAAGAAGTGTAGCATTGCAATCACTGAGTTGTGTGTTCTATGATGGTGCTATTGAAACTCTTGAGTCTTGACCACTGATTTTTCACTTGCGAGAATATCAGTAACATTTGGAGGAAGCTATTATGGGGTTGGTGTAATCTTTCTTGTTTTAGGCCTTCATCAATTCAATCTCTCAAAGTTAGGCTTTTCTGTAAAATAGTGAAAATTTAGTTTCTTATTGGTTGCTCTCGGCGACGTATGAAGGCACCTTATGGTTAATATGGAAATGGAGGAACCGTATAGTTCACTCAGATACGACGAGATGGCAAAAAGATCGAATTAAACCTGAAGACCCCTTTACAAAATTTCAAAGTGTGATATCTTTATGGATTCAATGTAGGATCAAAGAGATGCAATTTTCTATGAATTCATAGCTTCAAAACCCGCTGGGTTCGGTTAAAAAAAGATTATGTTAGGAATGATTTGGTTGATCCTTGTTGAATTCTTCGAGTAACTTTTCTTTTTGGTTTTTTGGTTATTAGTTTTATGGCCTTTGACCTTCGCATTTTGTTTTTACTAGTATCTTGTAAAAACTGATGAGGTATCTCAAGCTTTGAGACCCATTTGGTGGTCATTTAACAGTATCAAGTTTGAATAGAGATGTGGTAGTCATGTCAAATCTCCGTTCGAGTATATGCTCTTTTTTTCTGTAAAAAATACTATACAACATTATAGTAGCTAACATGCCTCAAAGTCCAAGCCACATATTCTTGAACGATAAAGAGTGGTTACAATTCTCACTCTTCACCACACCTACCACATTACCATTTAACTTTTTACTTTCGTCACTCAACCCACAACTCAATCATGTAGTGGTCGCTCTTACCACATCGAATTCTGAGACTCATGTTATTTATTAATTTTACGTTTAATAATAATACTCAATAACAAATAAAAATATAAGAAAATAATATATTACACTACTTAAGCTTAGGAACGGAAATAGGTCCAATAGGAACAAAGCTTGAGGGAAAATTGTATAAAGTTGTGTGAGATTGGTTCAAGTTCTAAAGTGGTGCCAACATGAGGGTGTAATTTGTAAATATGTGGTTATGTAAGAGCAATGGGATGACCTTAACTCCTTAAGAATCCCATCGGTATGTCTACATGGCATTAAGCATCTAAAGTGAACACCACCCCCACCGAAGCAAAGCATGCTTCTTGGCACTTGAATGCCGAAGGGAAGAGAGAAAGAAAAGAGGAGAGATAAGAGAGGAGAGGGAAAATACTTTTTAAATAAATAACATTTGATGTATATAAAGCGTGAGTATTTTCTATGTTTAGGCAAGGAGTGAGTTTTGTTAATGTGGCACTGACATGGCTTCAAACAAAGCATGCTTAAGCATAAGTACTCCTCATACTCTACAGAGTTTTGATCTGTGTATAATAGTTTTTTGTCTTACACAACAATTACATCTTTTATGTCCCTAGCAAACCACTATGTGTTATTTTATCCACAAATAAATAGTATAATTGTCTAAATAACCCTTTTTGATCATAGCGCCATGCAATCCACCCTGTGCCCGCCTCTTTGCCAACTCCGCTTACTTAAATAAATGTGAGCATAATTTGATGATTGATGATGTCGACATTGCAAACAAAAAAAAAGAGTCCCTCAGGCTCATACAGCAATGGAAATAAATTTTGACCGGGCCGAGCCATTGGGCTTGTAACAAAGTAGATGTTGATCCGTAAGACTAAACATTGATGATTTTGGGTATTTGAGGGTTTATCACTTTATCAGTCTTTATGTATTTTATAACTCTTTTTTTCTAGGGTTTAGTTTTTAAAAATGTATTTAATTTGTTACGTATGTTTTGTTATTATATGTATTGAACTTTAAATTCTAACCTTTTAATGTTAAGAACTTTTAAAAGTTATCATTTGATAAATCTAGTATAAAAATTGAATGCATACAATAGCAAAAGTATATAAAGTTGGATACATAAATTTGATGGTCCAATACATAAGGTATGTTCTTATAGTTTAATATATTAAACGGTAAGTTTCACAGTTTGAACGAAATAAGATTACGAATTTCATGATGTTTAAGAAATAACAATTATTGTTATACATCGTTGTTGGTGTAAGTTTGTGGGGTACGTTTCAACTCAAAACCATTTAGTTATGAATGAAGTAGTCCAGTATCCCGGTATCTTTATTAAACACATTACAAAATCACTTTACATCCAATGTATAACATTTGTAATTGCTAAGTGTGACCTACAATATTGTAGATGCACTTTATTCGTGTGAATAGCATTTTCATATAATCTAATGGTGAAGGAGACCCGATAAATTAATAATCGCCTAATTTATCTATGTGCCTTGATTGAGTGTGTTTGTAAGGTTGGTACCTAATTATTTTTTTACAGCAACTTAAAGAGAACATAAGAAAGGAGTTTCGGTATGGTTATCACCTCCTCCAAGCAAACTCAAAATAACATAAAAAGAAATTCTAGCAAGAACAAGAGTTTACAAGACCAAGATACGTATCAAAAGAACTATAAACAAGATGAAGGAGAGATGCATCAATCAACCCACTTATTTACTAGATCGCTCTATTTTTAACCCAAAAAAAAGAGTACGCTTGGATTTGGCTACTCACCAATGCATCATTATCTCTTCTCGTAGAAGAGAAGGCTTTTCCATTTCTAATCTTCCATACAAACCATAAGTAGGTGTACATCACTCCCATAAATGCTTTTAGCTTACTTCCTTTAAAACCAACCACATTGATATGTCTAAGATTTGGTTGCAATCAATTCCTCACCATGTGTTGATTCCTTCAAGTAGTTTCCTTGTTTTCAAGGAGCTTACAAAAAGATGAGATTCAGATTCATCAACTTCTTTACATAGAAAACATGATATCAACAAAAGGGCAATCCCTCTCTTTTGTAAGTTCACTTTAGTAGCCATCCTATTGTGAGCAATTCTCCAAGCATCTATACAAACTTTTAGTGACACCCAATTATTCTAGAAAAACGTCTACCCGCCCAATTTCTTTAAGTAAAAATAATCAAAAGTTTTCCTAGTAGAAGAAATTGTGAGCTGAACAGATGCCTCCATAGCCCATGATACATTTAAAACCATATAATCTGGAGCCGGATGGATTTGGAACCAACTATCAAGAGGAATGTTTACTTTGTCGAAGACTTTTAAGATTTTTAAAATGTTTCTCCACACGTACCTTTCCTATTGGTACATCCCTCTGAAATTTGCAATGAAATTTGGAAGCAAAATATTCAATCTCATTTTTATCAACTCCCACACCCAACAAGCAGCATTTTATTTAAACACCCCAAGATCCATTCCCTCCATTTGATTCCAAAATTCATTTGCTCCAATACTTCATCAAGAAATTCCCAATTAACTGAATCAAAGTTTTTTTCAAAGTCAATCTTAAACATCAATGATTTCTTTTTGCATTTTTAGCCCAAGCGATTATCTCGCTAATTATCATTGGCCCATCAAGAATACTCCGATTTTCAATGAATGTTGTCTACTCTAATCCAATAACCGACCCAATGACCATCTTTATCCGGTTTGCTAGAATGTTAGCTACTTGACTTAACTAGCCAATTGGGTTGTAGCTTAGTGGTAAGGACTTAGGTGTTTTTGTGTGGTGATTGCCCATAAACCAAAGATCATGGATTCGAGTCCCATCATGAACAAACCCGACTCACCATAATTTTGAATACATGGTATTTAGTATGTAGTAGTTATACTTTAATTAATTAGTAGAATACATATGGAGTCAAGGAAATATTCTTAGTTCGAACTTTCAGCAGATTATTAATTAGACAAAAAAGTTTGATTCATTTATTGCGTTAACTAACCAAAGGGGTTTGCCCTGGCGGTAAGGGAGTTTTTCTAGTGAATGAGAGGTCTCGGGTTCGAGTCTCTCTGGAGGGTTTCTTCCTATGAGTAGTTGAGGGTCACTCTCTCATTGGTGAAGCAGCCCTTCCGAATTAATTAGAAGGTGTAGTTGGAGCGGATCGAAACCGGGGCCCTGATCAGTTCAACCGTGTTTCGATCATTTGCCTCTACCGCTGAGGCAAAGCTATTCAAAAAAAAATTTATCGCGTTAACTCCTCTTTAATACGACTTGTTAACATGAAAACTTCATATAAAATATTACGTAGATTATGTGTATTTGATATGCGTGTTGATTCAAGAAAATAATAAATATTAAATATTAATAAAATTATATTAAATAATTATAAAATGTAAAAGAGATATTAATGATTAGAATTCTCTAATAATTTTTTTTATATTTGTCATTTATTCGTATTAGAAGAAATTTTCATATTTAAATAACAACTTTAATTAATTAATAACTTTTAATAAAGAGATTACATGTGAAATATATAATTTTTTTTCTAAAAAGACGTAATACTCATCCTATATATCACGGTATCACCTTGTATGTATGTTTCTTTGATATTTAAGAAATTTGTAAAGCAAAGTCAAAGTAGAATGATTAGGGTATACCTTCGGATGGATCGGTTTAATTTGTTTCGATTGAGTAAATCTAATTGGATTTTGATTTTGAAATGTGAGATCCGATCCATCCAAACAATCTTAATATCCGAACCAAACCATCCAAATTATAATTTGGTTGAATCGGTTTTTACAATTCGATTTTTATTCTTATATAAATGCATGTTTAAAGAGCCGAGATATTTTAAAAACTAGATGTGATATATATACCATTAAAGATTAAAATATAATTGTCCAAGTTACAATAACTAGTAGGACTAGTAGCTTTTGATTAAATATATAATTAAAAATTAAAATTAGATTTTAGTTTTTACCAAAATAGATGTCTAAGATTTGATAATTAATTATTTATCTAAATTAATGGTTAACATTGTCTAATAAATTTTTTTAATGTTATTCTTCAATTTTTATTAGAAGATAGAAGATACTATATTGTAAAATATTTATTTTAATAATTTAATCACTTGATTTATGAAATTTGAAGTTTTTGTTTTAGCTTCTAATATCAAAATGAAATAGAAACAACTGACCAAATTAAATGAAGTCAATCAGATGCTTATACATTGTCTTAATAACTAGATATATCATAATAAAAAAATCTTTAAATAAACCAATTCGATACAAATCAAACTGCCAATTTATAACATTCTAAATACAAATTAAAACTAAATGAAAAAAAATATGTTAGGAACAAAATTATACTATATATCAATCTGCAAAGTAAGCTGGCAATTTCTCAAGAGATTTTGAAAGGCATTATGATAATTTAAGGGTTTATATTCTGCAAAGTAAGCTGCCAATTTCTCAAGAGATTTTGAAAGGCATTATGGTAATTTAAGGGTTTATATCATTCTATATTGATAACTTAATTTTTTTTCAATTTCTCATGAGATATTAGATTTCATTTGAATTTTGGTCTTCAAAGAACCAAACAAAGGATCAGCGCCCTCCTTTAGTGTTTGATAAATAATATAACATCGCCATCATCTAATCCAACTTACCCGACTGTCGTATCAGCATCTATATCATCTTTCACCTTCAACCCAACTTACCTCACAAACCCCCACATCCAACCCTATTCAACCCCACATCAAATATTAATAATAATAATAATATATATATATATATATATATATTAAACGTGAGAGGGAAAAAAAAAAGAAAAAAAGAAACTGGTTCCACAACCCGTTTCACAACCCTATCTCCACTTATTCAATTTAGTGTTTTGGTGTTCCCATGTTACCCGTTGGAACCCAATTTGGTGTTTTGGCGTTCCCATGTTACCCATCATCAGGTTCCTTGCCGATGCGGGTGGTCTAATAACCTTCTGTAAGGCCATCCGTATAGCCTTTCCCTTTTCCAAACCAACTCAAATGCCACATCACTGTCACATCAGTTTTTTTTACTTTTTCCTTCCCAACCCAAAACCTAAGTATAACCCTTCCCAAATAACTTAATTATTTTTCTCTCTCCTCACTCTCACTAAAAAACAAAACAAAAAAACAAAGGCCTGCAAGTTCCATCTGGTTGGCGGACCTGAGATGAGCATTTCAAAACTGAACCCAAAACCCCGTAGGGGTGTTCCGGAATGATAAACTTGAACCCAAAGGAACCCGAATGTTTTCGGGAGATGCCATACGGATGGACTAATAGATGATGATTTTTTTACCAAGTCATTTTAGATTTTGTATTTCTTTAATCTTTGTTTTTAGACTTAATTACACGGATAGTCTTTTAACATATAATCAAATCACACTCTCAGTCTTTTTGCAAATATTAAAATTTTAAATGTTCATATTTTGATATATTGTTTTTATCCTCTATAGTATTACTTCCTTCAAGAATTAAAGGTTGTTATGATTTATTCTACTCATACTCGCATAACAATTTTGTAATATTTAACTTAAAACAAAAATATAATACCTTACTTAAGAATTGATTTATATTACACATGATAAGTTACTTTGTATGCAACCTGTTTAGTGTATATGTCACTAAATTAGGGAGGTAAAATGCGTATATAGAATTTTCTTTTTACGTGTACACATAAAATTAAATAAACTATTTTGTTTTTAAGTAGTGTTGACCGACGATAGATTTAAAAATAACTACTAATGAGAGTATAGAAGTAATCTTAATTTATAATTTATAAAAGGGTTTAGTTCGTCAAAATGTATCAAAGTTATCATGTTTTGCTATTAAATGTATTGGACTTCAAAATTTTCTATTGTGTGTATCAAACTTTTAATTTGTTGTTATTGTGTGTATTAAACATTCTATCGTGTGTACTAAACTTGTAAGTTTTTTACTTTTTTATGTAACCAAAATACATACAATAATAACAAATTAAAGTTTAATACACGCAATGAAAACTTTTAAAATTTAATACACACAATAACAAAACGTGACAACTTGATTACATTTTAGTATACTAAACCCTTTACAAAAGTAAAATTTACTTAATCATTTAAAGTTTTCTTACAAAAATTGAAGTGAAAAAAATGCTAAAGACATTTTTGTATCCTCCTAAGTGACTCATCAAGATTTGAAGATGATATATTTCTAATAAAAAGAAGTGTTTAATTCAAACCTATTTTCATAAGGTTGTTATAATTATTTACATAGAAAACACGTGAGAACTAAACATTTATCAATATTGATAAATATCATATTTTTGAAAATTAGGTAATATTATACCATGTATTCTTTTTACAAATAAGATATAGATAGTAAAAATTAATATATTAATTTACTTTTACCTGACACGTAGCGCGGGCAAATATCTACTCATTTATAATCATTTATAAACCTATTATTATTAAAATAAAATAGAACAATTATCCACCATTTTACAAGTATATTGATTAAAAGCGAGTCAAATACTTGTTAAATATCCATAGAAAGACCTTTAACATGCTACAACATTTTTCATTTTAGAACTCTATTTGCTATCTTTCTAAATCATTCCCCCTTTTCAAATAAGATATAGTGGTGCCTAAGATTGTCCATTTTAAAGTTTTTAAAGTTCCTTTAAAAATAAGCAAATATTAACATAAAATAATATTTAAAAAATGTAAAAGTTCTTAAAATTATTCATTTACTTTAAGCAAACATAAAAATCAAAAAAACTATATAATCCAAAGATGCACCCTTGAAAGAGGCAAGGCAATCAAAAAAGAATCCATTAAAGAGACATGGGCCAACAAAGCTTCAAAGACTGGTCACAAGTAAATCATAAGCCCATTAGACTAGCCCATGGACTTGGCCCAATAAAGCTTCAGGTAAACCAAATCAAGACGTACCCCAAAGCAACTCTTGTATTTTTATTTTTTATTGTGATTAATTCAAGCAATGATATTAGTGTTTTTTACGTGGGTCATCTTTTTCATATTAAAATCCTTACGAACGAAAAAGAAAGTAATATGTACACAACTATTAAATATTATAATTTTACAAAAATATTATTAGTTATTTCTAGGATATAACTTTTAACTAAAAACACTTTTTATTGTAAATTGTAAAGTATTATTGTGTACTAATTTATAGTTTTCTATTGGCTCTAAACTCAAATGGTTCTTAAATTGTGGGCCAGCGTTTGTATTTTTATATTTTTTGACACTGACACATGAGTTGAGGGAACGTGGGTGCTTATCAGAGTGAGTAGTAGAGGTTATTCAGGTGTGTGATGAAGTGATCACGGGAGGGTTGAGTGTAGTATTATTTTATAGAGATGTAGTGGGACAAGGAGTGTGGTATTTATCGTATAAGATCATGAGTAGCATATATTTCAAACCTTTTCCAATGCTATATTAGTTGTAACATCATTTTTTCTTTTTTTTCTCTCTCTTACTCAAAACTCAAGTAACACCTAACTTAAATAACCTATATATTTTCTATTACTCTCTCTTACACAACCAAAAAAATCAAAAAAAAAAACAATCGGGTATGGACGGGTGGGGGAAGCCAAGCCTCAACCCGAAAGGTGGGGTATAGTGGTGTTCCCGAAGGGAGCCGAAGCCCAACCCTAGCCCTTCGGCTTGGGTGCTACGGATGGCCTAAGGATGGGTTGTATAGTGAGGGGAGGTGGGGCCTTTTGGGTTTTTATCTTTTTATTAAATTTTGATAGATTAGTTGGGTAATACGGGGGTCTCACAATTTGATGTGGTTAGAAGTGATCACTACGAAACTAAATGGTTAATTACGTGATTGGAAAAAAAACTAAGATGACAGTGTGATGGTTAGTTGGGTAATATATGGGTCTCACAATTTGATGTGGTGGGAAGTGATCACTACAAAACTAAATAATTAATTACTTTATTGAAAAAAAAAACTAAGATGACAATGTGATGGATGAGATCGTGTGTAACTACTCCTCGCACTTTAGGTGTTTTTTTTTAATCTTGTACTTGCGATAAAACAGTAAATACAATCCAAATCTGAATCGATGGGGTATATAATATTTTATCTAAATGATTAACAATGAATAAATAATTTATTTATTTATTGAATAATATATTAATTAAGATAGATAGATCTGAGGCAGGTCCACCCTAAAGAATAGGTACGATGGCATGCTTCATTACAGACAGCACGCCGTGGCACGTATTTCTTGTGCAATCGTTGACGGACGGAAAGACGTTGATTTTTATTAAAGTCATTTATTTATTTATAAAATTAATAAAACATTTACCAACCCGACATGTCGTATGTAAAAATATTCAAATAAAAAAAAAGTTCAAAAGATATTTTTTTAAGCCAATTAAAATTTCAAAACTTGGCCTTACGTTTATGTTTGAACCAAAAATAAGCTTGACTTTGTATTTGACAGAAAATTCTGTTGTGACGAGCTACAATGTTCACCTTACGAGGTACCATATTTATCCATTCAAACGAGTGAATGAAGTTGCAGCGAACATATAAATTATCGATAACGTATCTAAGTGACCCGGTATTAAATATACCAAAATTGTTCGTGTCCAAGACCCGACAGAATTTTTCCTCTTCTTGATCATCCCGCAAAACAAATGTATAATAATAATAATAAATTTTAAAGACGACCATCGTGTTGATGCAACGGATGCATGCCACCTTTTGAAGATTGAACCTAGATCCTTTCGTGCAGAAGCTTGATGCCTACCAAAGCATCGTTAGCCTTGTCATGAGGTGGGAAGCTAGCGACCATCGTCCATATCCGCTCCATTAAAATCCATATACATTCAAATATCCGATATTCACTCATTTACTTTATTATAGAAAAAATAAACATTAAAAAGAAATAAATAAAGCAATAAATAAATGATAGTTTAGTCTTTTAAGTGATCAACAGAGGTTATCCACAGTATGAAGCTTTTTAGAGTTTATTAGAGCTGATAGCTTTTTATTTTGAAAAAAAGCTACCATTCATGTTCAGATGAAAAAACTGGAAGCTTTTTTTAAACAAAAAAACTCTATAACAAAAAACTTCTTGAAGTAACTTTTAAAACTAGTTGAAAGCTTTTTATATACCAAATTACCTAGATACCATATTTAGTTGCTTGATAATTCCTCCTATTTTTATAATTTGTTCTTTTTTGTTATTTTACACTATTAAGCTCCAGCCACCGCCCACCAGCTAATTTGTCAAGCACATATATAACTAAAATATACAACTTTCAGCTCCAGCTTCTAGCTTCTAACTACAGCTACCAGTTATTTCCGCTAAACATACCCAAGATAATTATGTATAAATATCAAGTAATAGAGATCTCGAACCTATATAAATTATGGCAGAAAATTTAGATTTGTAATTTTAGTCAAGCCACGGAGACTAGATTTGTAATTTACTCTGCTTTGTTATTAATTTTCTTTTGACCAAGTTAATAAGCAAAACGAGATGATAAAATAACCATGTCTTAATTTTTATACGTTATAAATTTAAAAGGTTTAGTTTATCAAAATGTATCTAACTTATCATGTTTTGTTATTGTATGTTTTGAACTTTAAAGTTTTCTATTATGTATATCGAATATTTAATTTTTCACTATTGTGTGTATTAAAATTTTCTATTGTATGCACTAAACTTATATATTTTTTCTTTTTATATAATCAAAGTATATACAATTGCAACAAATTAAAAGTTTAATACACACAATAGAAACTTTTAAAGTTCGATATATACAATAGCAAAACATGACGAGTTAAATTCATTTTTACGAAACAAATCCTAATTTAATTAAAAAATAATATAGTACATATAATGATTAATATAATGTAACGTGTGACTCTTTTTGTATGTAAAGTTTTTATATTGAAAAAGCATATAAAAATGAATTATTGTTTAAAATAATAAGATAAGTACATAATTAATTAATGAAATTATGACCGACCATGGAGTTAGGTTAGGTGATAAGCCATGTGACTTTTGATAATTGAGAGGACCTTTGCATCCAATAATTTATAGCGTATCACGCTTGCTCTTAGTCAAGAATAACAAGTTAGCCATACCCCGACAATTTAATTATTTTTTTTTCCACAAATAATTCATTAAAATATACAAAAACATAAGTGCGATTTCTAAAATAAAAAATTGTGGCATTCATCAAGTATCAACTAAATAAAGGAAAGTGTAACATTCAAGAATGTCATTCAACACAAGAAAGTGATAGTTGACGAGTGTTGGATTCTCACCGGGTGTAGGTGTAGAACCCACTCTTCGACTTATAAAGATTAAAGACGATGAACTAAAAACCAAAGAATCTTTGAAAACGATTAGGTCCAAGACTAGGGAAATCACTTTGAAGAGAGAAGATTATCGTTAATTTAAAGACAGCTTGACAAGACTGTAGCAAAAGAATGGAGAGCGTGTTCTCAAAACTTACTTGACACATCAATTTCTTTACCTTCTCGGTATATCATATTAGGACACATTTGCTTAATATTCATTTGTATCAAGCACAATGACACATGCACATGTAGTGTTGTAGTAGGAACTAAAATAATAGTAAATACCTTAAGAACTAAGTAACAAGATCGTTGGCATCTTTAAATTCGTTAAATTCATAATTGTTTAGTTTAATTAGAACCTTTTGTAATTCTTTAGAAACTTTGTGTTAAAAATGTTGAGAAATTCATAGATGGACATAATACAATGGATGAACATTCACTAGAAGAAAACTGGTAATTAGTAACGGAATGTAGAGACGTCTAAAATCCTTCTCTAATTAGTAACGGATTAACAACAATTTAGTGATAGTTTTGAATTAAAAAATATTTTTTTTTAATTTATTCCTTTCGTAGCAAATTAGCAACAAAATAAATTCGTCTCTAAATTAGCAACAGATTAGCGACTGTTTGAGATTATCTACTAAATTCATCACATAGCAGTTGCAAATTAGCAACAAATTTTGGTCTCTTGCTTAATCAACTTAGTTCATTAATAGTCGAAATTTCAACTTCTTGCAATTTCATATAACTTTAATTTCAGATGTGAATATTATAATATAAAAACACAACAAATTCATTATTTTATTTTTTTGAAGAAATATATATATATATAATTTTAGAGTTGTGTTCAATAAAGTTCATGTAAAAATATAGTGATAAAATTTTAATATTCGTTCAATCACATGTGATTCAGTATATAATCATATGTGATTTATAAAAATATCACATGCGAATTACGAAAATGTCACTCCGCCCAAATGTTTAAAATACAATCTGGACCATTGATGTCATTGATCCAAAGGCTAATATTAGTCCCTTAGGACTATGAATTAAGTATGGACTATATAGAACATTAGGGGTGAGCATGCGACCCAATAGACCGAAAAAACCGACGAACAAAACCGAGACCGGTCCGGACTGGGACTAGTCGGTCCAGTCTTCGGTTCTTGTTTTTTATTGATTTCGGGTTTCGGACCGGTCCGGTCTTGTTTAATATAGTGTATAAAACAACCAATAGACCGAAAAAATCGACTAACCGGACCGAGACTGGGACTAGTCGGTCCGGACTTTGGTCCTAGTTTTTTATGGATTTCGGGTTTCCGTCCAGTCAGGTCTTTTTCGGTCTGGTCCGGTTTTTGAACCAATCTCACCCATATAGAACATTCTTCTATAATTCTAATCAATTTTACTATAATATACATTATAATTTTTTTGAACAATTATTATTTATAGTTGAGTCTAGCATATTATTATTTTAAAAATATATTTATTGAGTTGTGTTCAATAAAGTTTATGTAAAAAACATAGTACTAAAATTTTAATATTAATCTTAGGTGATTCGGTATACAATCACATGTGATTTGTAAAAGCATCACATGTGAATTACGAAAATATCACTCCGATCAAAATTTTAAAATGCAATCTTGACAATACCATTGATCCAAAGACTAAAATTAGTCTTTTAAGACTATGAATTAAGTATGAACTATATTGAACATTCTTCGATATTTATATTATACGATTAAGTGAAGGTTTTAGTTTAGTATTTAGTTAAAAAATACTTATATATAATATTATTAAATTAGAATTGAAGACCATTAATATTTTAAAAAATATACAATACTATGTTTGTGTTTCTAATTTCATATATAGTTTTGTTAGTATTTGAATTCTTGAGCGTTACTATTTTCAGTTTTAAATATTTGTAGATGATTATATGATTTATTGCATACTAAAATCAACCCAAATTTATTTTAAATATTATTTTTCTAAGATATTATAAAAGATTTTATGTTATTGTACTTAAAAGAATGTTCAATATAGTCCATAATTAATTCATAGTCTCAAGAGACTAATTTTTGTTTTTGGATTAATGTCATCAATGGTACAGATTAAATTTTAAAAATTTGGACGGAATTCCATTTTCGTAATTTTTCGTAATTCACAGGTGATGTTTTTACAAATCACGTGTGATTGTATACTAAATCACATGTGATTAAATATTAAAATTTCAGAACTATATTTTTTAAATAAACTTTATTAAACATAACTAATTGTACTTAACTTAAAATAGGTTTTTAAAATATGGTACAAACTTTTTAATTGATACAAATAAAAAAGAAAAGCCAATAACTTATGAGCAAGCGAAATTTGTATGAGATATTACCAATTTTGACCTTATCAAATATTTTCATAGAACCATGTATGAGTTACCATATTTGACCCAAAACTATGCGTATGCTACCGTTTGTTTGACAAATAATAATAATAATAAATAAATAAAAAGTTAACTTACACGTACGTCTACATTATTACAATAAAAAAGGTTTATATCTAAGAATATGCCTTACTCGTATACAAGTAAGTTGACTCGATGGAAACTTCTTTAATCGTAAGCTACATAAAAAAAAATCGACACTTTTTTATAACTTTGAAATATTAATAATAATTAATTAGAGATAAAATATAACAAAATAAGACATTATGGTTTTATTTATGAAAATGAATCTCTATTTTAAGATAAACTAAAATGAGTAAATAATATATGTTACTACTCATCACAAGATAATATGTGGAGTCTACTAATTCTTTTTTCTCACCTCCTTCATTAATTTTGATATTTATGTTTATTTTATAAATAGAAAAATAAGTAAAAAATGTATATCACCTCTATTAAAATAATGATATAAACAATAAAAGTTAAACTCCATAACTAAAAAGGAATATCCAATTTCCTCTTGGAATCTCCCAAGTTGGTATTGGGACCCTACATGACTACTTCTAAAGTATCATCCATCATATTCATCATTCAATATTCAATAATACACATACATTGATTATGTATCAGTAGTCTTTTGTTGTTTTATTTTTACAACTGTGTTTTCAATGCAAAATACATCCTTTAGGTTTCTTTGTCTTGTCATTTGTCATCATAAAACATTAAAACCAACATGTAAACGACTTTTTTGAAAGGCAAAGGAACTTTCATTTGTGTGTAAGCGATTGTACAATAGAAGAGGGAGTGGCGTCCTATACTCCTACGTAAACGCCCTATATAAGTGATTTTTATGGCGGTTGTTACGTACATCATTGTCTAATTAATTTACGGTGTATATGATGTTTTTCTCTTTTTTTTCTTCTATATGCAAGGAGGCAACTTCTATAATAATATAATTGTTTTAAAAAAAGGTTAATAGTACGATAGAGTATGGGTTTGGTATGATTGTTAATTGAGTGATGATCAATGTGTATGTAAAAAAAGCTAATCTGATAATGTGAGTGATGAACTCTCCCCCCCTTAAGAGTATGTATAATGGTGAGTGTGGTGAGGTGGTAATGACCTCAACCCCGATGCTGTCAGCGTGGTGCCACTAGTCCAAATGCGTGAGTGGTGCTAAGGCCATGTGATACGCCTGGCCTTATATTAAAGTTACAGCAAAACCGATTTTATAAAAACTCAATTTTATCTTTAAGCAAACCTATAAGCAGGTATTGTTTTCTAAAATACTTTAAATATAAACTAACGAATTTGAACTTTGAAAATAACCCGAATTATTACTAAAGTCAATCACCCGTAATAACGCACTCACGCTCCTACTAGCTGTAAACTGCAAACAAACTACAACATCTTATCCCTTTTAAATAAAATATTTTGGTTTAGTGACAACAGTATATTAATATAAAATGAATTGTCTAGATTATATATATTTTTTGGTTTTCTAATTTATTTAAAATGTTACTCGATCCGTTTACCAACAAAGCACAAACAATGGAAGTAACATTGGAGGGGTTAAACTTGATATTGTAAAGTTGAGGGTGCAAATGTGCACTTCCCTGGATCGTACATACAAATGTATTTTCTAAAGGCTGTTTGTGATGAAAGGATGTAAAATTAGGGAATCCGCATTAACTCATCATCAATTATTCAGTTTCTTATATGTTATTTCAAGTTTCAAGGAAGTCATGAATTAATAATAATAATAAATAATATAATATATAATATAGTTGAACTATTTGTTTAGCAAAATAGAAGCATGATATGATGACTTCATGCCACTTCATTTATCACATATTTTCACTTACGCGAAAAACATTTAAAGGATTTAAATATCTATACTATTATATAAAGCATTTAATATTTTCTCTTCTTCTTAATTTTAAGACTTCTTAAAATTTAATCAAAACAACATCTTGTTCTTTCATTTTATTTAACTTAATCTCATCCACTTAATCTTTAACTATTCCAATCTCTCTCATAATTTACTTTAACTTTTTATTCAATTAAAATATACTCTCACACAAACATAATTATACACCCATAACAACATAATTTCTAATATCTTATTAACTTCTCTATCCTTATTTCACAAATATGATTTTTTTTCCTTATTTTAATGTCTTTTAGATTTTATTTTTAAAATTAATAAAATAGTTTATGCAAATAAAAGAAAAATTGAAAAAAGGGGACATGTTGCTAAAGAATTTTTTTTGTGACATTGAATTTTGCGAATAACATATCATTACATTTTTTAAAGCGACATATTATAAAACAAAAACTATTCGACTCCGCAGCATTGCGCGGGTACGATGCTAGTATGTATATATATATATATATATAAAATAAAAAGTTTATTTGAGAACCGTTTTTATTGCGAGAACTGTGAGAATCAATCTTAGCGGTCTGATCATCCCTCATTCAATTGGATTGTCCACCCATGAATTCCTTAAATGCACATTGTCACACTCAATCCCCCACGCTCTTCATCCATGAATTCCATTATCCAAAATGAACGGCTAAGATTGATTCTCGCAGTTCTCACAATAAAAATGGTTCTAAAATAAACGTTCCCCTATATATATAATATTACACATAGAATAATGTTCAATATAGTTCATATTTAATTCATAGTCCTAAGGACTAATTTTAGCTTTTGGATCGATGACACCAATGGCCCATATTGTATTTTAAAATTTTGTGTAGAGTGACATTTCGTAATTCACATGTGATGCTTTTACAAATCATATGTGATTGTAGTGATTGGATATTAAAATTTTAGAACTATGGTTTTTACATGTACTTTATTGAACACATAATTATATAGATGAGAAGAATAGTTTATAATTTTGTAAGGATAAAAAAAGCATGATTGTTGTAAGTGGTTGACCCAGAATTTTTGTTGACTGTTGGCAATTCAGCACCATATAATGGCGAAAATAAAATTACTTAAAATTGAGGGTGTTGTTCAAGTTTTTTTATCAGGTTTTCAGTTAATTGGGTCAGATTAACAAAGTTTTAGTTGTTACTATGGTATTTTAGGGTCAAACTTTAAAATAAAACATAATTCATATGAAGGCATGTTAATTAAATTGCTATTTTTAAGGTAAACTAAAGTTTTTAAAAGTATAAATCGAATATTTAACTATATATTATTATTTATTTGAAATTTTTTTCCTTTTTCCTTTGATTTTGATAGTATATAAATCACTAGTGGCACCCTAAAATTTGACTAATGACACCAGCTCAAAAAGTTAAAATCTTTTACTGCATCTACAAAATTGATTGATGTTTCGTGTCACCACCAGTGGACACTGGTCCGCCCCTGATAGTTGTGTATGACAACGGTTTAATCGTTAAGTATAAAACATCACCCTTTACATAACTATGATTTTTCTAACTTGTGTTGATATTGTATATAATAAAACGTATATATTTTGAAAGGCTACAAGAATTTCAATATAATATCTAAAAGGGGTGTATATATAGGAGGATTCATTTGAAAACACTTATTATTATGAAAACTATGAAAGTTAATGTTGGTTTTTGATTAAAATAAATTAATAGCTAATAATATTAACAACTTATTAATGAAGAGTATTTTGGAAAAAATTCAAAACTTACTCATTAATAACAGTTCATTCTAACACAATTCACGTTTCAGTAAATATATAAATGACCAAAATACTTTTATTAATTGGTCATTAATGGTGGTTACAACTTACAAATGGTTCTTGGGATGGAAGTGTTGATGCAAGGGGGAGAGCAAACATGACGACAGAAACGTGGTATCATGATATGAAGAAACGTTATTGTATTTTTTTATAAAAGTTTTCGATCATTTTTGTTACAATTTAGGCAATAAGATTAAGTTTTTATTGACTATAATTAAAAAATTACAAATGATTATAAAATATTTTAAAATTATTAAACAAAAAATTTAATTAAATATGATATTTTAAAATATTATAAAGAGTAAATATGATATTTGTAAATTAGGAAGGACAAATAAGATACTTTTAAAAGGTAAATATGATATTTCTAAAAAAATTTATTATAGTTAAACTCAAAATTAACAAAAGTCAATGTTAGACCCAATTTTTATCAAAATTGATGGTTAAATTTTGATTATTAAATTATTTAATTATATGAATGGATAAGATTGTTTAATAGATTTTATTAATTTCGGCATTTTATTAATATTAGAAGATTTTATGAACTCTTTTAGAGAGTAAAAAAAACCTTTAATATTATGATTAAAATTGTATTGAATATATGTTGGGGTTTGTTCGGTTTTTCAAAATATATTTTAGCAACGGAAGCATGAACAACAATTTTAAACTTTTTAAAACTCCCCACCAATGATCCATATGCAAGCCTTAAGAAACAAAACAACCATAGGGTGTTTAGAACTACAACCTTTGTAGCGTGAGTAAACCGTTGATGAAGTGGTTGATCTATGAGAAGCCAAGAGAAGACTTCCTCCAAGGTATCCACAAATCAATGAGTCCAACACCTCCAAGATGCTAGTCTCTCCAACCCTTGAAATTCAAGCAAGCAAGCAACAACCTCTTGTTCTTCTTCTTGAACTTACTATGTATGTATATGAGTATGTATTCTAGCACCACACTTTGCTCACTTGAAGAACACCAATACTACAAAGTAAGGATGTTTTCAAGTATGAAAACACTTAGAACTTTTTTAAGAGCACAAGGAAAGGTGGTAGCATGTAGTAGTAAACACAAAAGCCATGCATGAAGCCTTAAAATAAGCCAAGAAGTAAAGCAAGAGAGGGAGGCCCCTCCCTTGCTTGGTTTCGGCCGTAGCAAGGGGAGGGGAGGGGTCCCCTTTGGTTCTTTTGCTTCACTTGTACATGCATGCATGTCTAGGTTAGTCCATTCTTCAAACAACCTCAAATGGACCCCCTTTTGTGATACTTGTAAGCATTTCTAGTTTTATATATTTCAAGTATATATAAAATATAATGCTAGACTTGCCATACATTGTATAAAATACATCTACATGTATTATATATACATACTTGATTGTTACTAGTAACTCTTTACTTGTAACAAAGATATACATACATTTATATAGTTGTTACTAGTAACAATTTACTTGTAACAAATATACATTTATACATATATATATACATATATAAAATCATATGTTTATATTTATGTATTTCATATGCATTATCTTATATTAATATATAAGAGTGATATTATTATTTCACATAAATAATAATATGCAACAATGCATATATATACTTATATATATAATGAGTTGGAAACATATTTAAATCATATTCAAATATATAATTGGTGTCCATTGATTGTAAATGTGTAACCCTATGGGTTTATTTATTATCAGTAATATCGTATTAATTTGTGTCTTGTGCACATAGAACCAACAATCTCCCACTTGCACAAGTTACAACTTAAGCCGATATAGACAATGGTAAGAACGTCTAGCAACATCCCATTGCCCCTAACAATAAATAAAGTGTGTTGATCAACACTTTCACCAACGAAGTTAACTCACTAGCTACAAATCATTGTTATAGGTAAGTCATCAATTATCCCTTTGTTTTAACATCTCGTTGAACATGAGACATGGATCGTCATCAATTCTCATATAATGTTCAACTTGTTTTAGGGCCCAGAGATATTATACTCCCAATTAAATGAGAGAAACAAATTCCATCTTGACCACATACGTCTCTTATAAGACTCATATCATACCTAATAATGGCCTTTATAACTACCCGGTTAAAGATAGCGTTTAACCACATTAAAGCATGATACTCCTCATACTCGAGTCCCAATATGTGTCTCAGGTCTAAGGATACAAAGATACCACCTTTTTCTCAAGATTTACTTATGACACTGATCCATGAAGCGATCTTAAGAGCGGGTCATGTCCAATGTTTGTTCCCTAACAAACATTAGTGAATTTGGCTGCAAACCCTTTTGCCTACTTTCATCACGAATGAAAGTCAACCAACTTATTCACATTAGTCTTAATTCATAACTATTCCCATAGTTATAACCGACTATGGACGTTTTAGAATAAAGAATTATTCATGGATTTAAACATGCTAATAAAGAACACAATATATATTAATGAAGTGATCATATCCCATACATCATTCAGATAAAATAGATATTGTCATAATGTTCCAAAATATCCAAATACTAAATTACAATTCAAATCCAATCCCTTGCAAAGCGAAGACCTATTGCCCTAGTATGAGACTCATGCTTAGTCGAGGCAAGAGGTTTCGTAAAAGGATCTGCAAGATTCTGATCTGTATGAACTTTGCGAATACACACATCTCCTCTATCCACTATATCCCGTATGTAGTGGAAACGCCTGAGGATGTGTTTGGTGCTGTGATGTGATCTAGGTTCTTTTGCCTGGGCAATAGCACCTTCATTATCACAAAATATTTCTATGGGGTCTTGAATGCTTGTTACTACCCCAAGGTCAGCAATGAACTTCTTCATCCATGCAGCTTCTTGTCCAGCCTCAGAAGCAGCAATGTATTCAGATTCTGTAGTGGATTGTGCAACTACACTTTGCTTAGAACTTTTCCAAGCAACCGCGCCTCCATTCATAATGAAGACATAGCCCGATTGTGATCGAGAATCATCTCGATCCGTTTGGAAACTAGCATCTGTGTAACACTTTACACAAAGATCTTCTTCCAAACCCCCATAGATCAAGAACATGTCTTTGGTTCTTCTCAAGTATTTTAAAATGTTCTTGACTGCCATCCAATGGCTATCTCCTGGGTTTTGCTGGTATCTGCTCGTCATGCTCAAAGCATACGAGACATCTGGCCTAGTGCATAGCATGGCATACATGATGGATCCAATTGCAGAAGCATATGGGATCTCACTCATTCTATCTAGCTCTTCTCTTGTGCTAGGGCTTTGAGCTTTACTCAAAACCGTGCCTAGTGCCATTGGCAAGAATCCTCTCTTAGAATTCTCCATCTTGAATCGTTTCAAGATTTTGTCAATATATGCACTTTGACTTAGGCCAATAAGACGCCTAGATCTATCCCTATAGATCTTTATTCCAAGAATGTAGGCGGCTTCTCCCAAGTCTTTCATTGAGAAACACTTCCCAAGCCAAGACTTGATGTCTTGCAAGGTCGGGATGTCGTTTCCAATGAGTAGTATGTCATCAACATACAAGACAAGGAATGCTACTGCGCTCCCACTAGTTTTCTTGTAAACACACGGTTCATCTTCTGATTTGATAAAACCAAACTCTTTTATTTTCTCATCAAATCGAAGATTCCAACTTCGAGATGCTTGCTTTAGTCCATAGATGGATCTCTTAAGCTTGCACACCTTATTAGGATACTTAGGATCTACAAAACCTTCAGGCTGAACCATATAGACATCTTCACTTAAGTGTCCATTTAGAAAAGCCGTTTTGACATCCATTTGCCATATCTCATAGTCATAATATGCAGCTATGGCAATAAGTATTCTAATAGATTTAATCATGGCTACCGGAGAGAAAGTTTCATCATAGTCAATACCATGAGTTTGAGTGAAACCTTTCGCCACTAGCCTTGCCTTAAATGTGTGTACATTTCCATCCATGTCTGTCTTCTTCTTGAAGACCCACTTGCTCCCTACAGTCTTACTATTGGGAGGAAGATCAACCAAGTCCCATACTTGATTTTCATACATGGACTGCATCTCAGTGTTCATGGCATCAAGCCATTTATTGGATTCCGGATCCGATATAGCATCTTGGTAGTTAGTAGGCTCAGAAGAGTCTACCAAGAAAATCTCATCATTGGACACGAGAAATCCGTATCTCTCGGGTTCTTGACGAGGTCTACCAGATCTACGAACACTTTGTGTTTCAGTAGGTTCTTGAACAACCAATTGTTCAGGATCAACAACCGTTTGTTGAGTGCTAGTGTCAACCTGACTTGTATTTTGTGGTTCTTGAATTTCTTCAAGGTCTACATTGCTCCACTTGCCTCTTTCGAAAGAAACTCCTTTTCTAAGAAAGTGGCATGCCTAGAAACAAACACTTTGTTCTCAGCTGGGTTGTAGAAATAATATCCTAATGAATCTTTAGGATATCCCACAAAATTACATTTGATAGATCTAGGATCGAGTTTGCTTAAAGCTTCTTGTCGTACATGAGCCTCACAACCCCAGACTTTCAAGTAAGATAAGTTTGGAACCTTTCCATACCACATCTCATATGGTGTCTTATCTACCTTCTTGGTTGGAACCATATTCAATATGCGCGCAGCAGTTAATAAAGCATAACTCCAAAAGGACGAGGGTAGAGTACTTCGGCTCATCATAGACCGAACCATATCTAGTAGAGTTCGGTTCCTCCTTTCAGATACACCATTATGTTGTGGTGTTCTAGGAGGAGTAAGTTGTGAGATAATCCCACAATTACTAAGATGATCCATAAACTCTTGGCTTAAGTACTCACCACCTCGATCGGAACGAAGGGCCTTGATTGTTTTGTTGAGTTGATTTTGTACTTCGTTTTGAAACAGCTTGAACATCTCAAATGTTTCATGTTTATGTTTCATCAAATAAACATAACCAAATCTACTATAATCATTGGTGAATGTAACGAAGTATCTATCACCATCCCTAGACATTGATCTAAAAGGACCGCATACATCTGTATGTATGATTCCTAATAGATCTTTGGCTCTTTCACTTGAACCGGAGAAAGGAGCCTTAGTCATCTTTCCATATAAACATGATTCGCAAACTTCAAATGAGCTAGAATCGTTTGATTTTAAAATTCCATCCTTTTGAAGTTTTGCAATGCGTTTCTTGTTTATATGACCAAGTCGACAATGCCATAGGTATGTTTGACTTAAGTCATGCTTAGGTCGTTTGGTGCTAGTGGTATATATAGAATTATCATCAAGAGATCTTTTAAGATTAACTTCATATATTCCATTAAGAGGCCGAGCCTCAAAATACAAAATATCGTTTTTGAAGGCACGAATGCCATCATCAACGAAACCAAAAATGAATCCAGATTCTCTTAACCGAGCTACTGAAATAATATTCCTAGTTAAACTAGGTACATAACAAAAATTGTTTAATATTAAGTACAGGCCATTTGGTAATAATAATTCAAAAGTTCCAAGGGCTTCAACAGCAACATTTGCTCCATTGCCCACGTGGAGATCCAAATCGCCTGGCTTCAGCAGCTTACTTTTTCTCAACCCCTGCACATTGTTACAAATGTGAGTTCCACAACCGGTATCAAATACCAAGGAATTAATGGAAAAAGTATACATTTCAATCATATATATACCTGAAGTGCTAGCCTCGCCAGCCTTCTTCTTTTTCAACTCTGCAAGGTAGGTTGGACAATTGCGCCTCCAATGTCCTACCACCCCGCATTCAAAGCACGGGTCATTCTTGGGAACCTTTCCCGCCGTCTTGGGTGTAGGATCCTTGGCAACTTGCTTGCCTTTGTCCTTTCCCTTTGCCTTCGCTTTGCCTTTCCCTTTTGAGTTGTTTTTCTTTTTCTTCTTGATTTTCCCTTCTTGAATCATCAAGACTTGAGGTGTTTTGCTTGGAATCTTACTCTCAGCAGTTTTAAGCATCCCATGCAATTCTGAGACAGATTTCTCCCAATTGTTCATGTTATAATTCATGACAAATTGATCATAGGCTTTGGTCAACGAGTTAAGGATCATATCCTGTGCAAACTCGTTGGTTATGGGAGATCCAAGCCTAGCAAGCTGGTCAATGTATCCTTTCATCTTTAGCACATAGTCGCTAACGGATTGACCTTCCTCCATCTTACATGCATGGAAGGCTCGAGTGACCTCAAAGCGTTCTTGCTTCGCTTGCTTTTGGAACATTTCCTTAAGTTGGCCAAGCATCTCATATGCTCCATGCTCCTTAAGGTTCTTTTGAAGATCCGGAGACATGGTAGCAAGCATGAGGCATGAAATTTCGACCGAGTCATCGGAATGCTTCACCCAAGCATCCCTAACGGCTTTGGCCGCAGTCAATGGAGGTTCCTCAGGGACGGGATCCTCAAGTACGTACAATTTCTTTTCGTGCTTAAGAACGATTCTCAAGTTACGATACCAGTCTAAGAAATTTGTACCATTGAGTTTTTCTTTCTCTAAGATTGAACGAAGAGATAAGTTGTTAACGGGCGTAGTTGAGTTAGGGGCCATCTACAAAATTTAACAAAGTTCAATTTAGTATTTTTGATATTTAATCCTTTAATAATTAATACCCTTTAGAATTATAAAATTCTTTAATTTTTAAAGGCTAGGATCCAAGTTGAACTTAACCTTGAATGTTTGGCTAATGCTCTCTCCATCAAGTTAAAACAACAAGGTAGGTAACGTTTACCAATTACATCTCGTATGTAATTCCTAGATCTTTATGGGATCCTAGACAACGATTGTCAATTTTGACATGTTTGATCCCATCTATGCCTCGGGCTTCCTTACGTTTGGCTAATGCTCTCTCCGTAATAAGATTCCGATTAAGTCGTCCTATTTCAAGACGGTGAATTTCCGGCCCAAGACGTTCATGGAATTCGCTGAAAAACACCTCGGTTGTTACAAAAACAATCCACGAGTTTGGCTAATGCTCTCTCCACGTGAGTGTCGTTGCAACAAGCGAGTGTCTTAAAATGGGATGGCATAGACTTACGTTTTGAAAAAGGGCTTTTACCGTTTTGTATAGTTATTAAATAAAACAAAACGAGTCGTGTGACTAGTATTGCATGCATACAATAACAAGTCCACGTTTTGATAAAATCATATTTTATATATATATTGGTCTTGAGTATTCTTAAAATCCATATTTTACGAACTCTCAACGCGTTCAATTTTAAACTAGTATTAATATCCTATATTAACGTGTGTAGTTTCGAGCGCGCAAATACGACCAATTTTAGCTTGTAATAAAACCATTTTATTATTAAGCTTGAATGGAGTTTGGTTGAGTTTTAAAATCTCTATTTTATAAAACTCATATATATATATATATATAAAGATATATATTTTGACATAATGAATTTTAATCTTTACAAAACTCCTTTTATATAAAATTCATTTTACATCTTATGTTATGTCAACTTAAAATACCAAACTCCCATTGTGTGATTTATATTATGTAAAAATATTATCTAGCATGCAAAAAATCTTATTTTCAACCATGCATAATAATATAAACATAAACACACACAAATAACATGTATAAGTGCATAACCAAGCCATTTATCCTAAGTGGTATTTTGTGAGCCATACAAAAATACCAAGTCATAACTAAGGACCAAATATTTCTCTTGTGATGAACTTGAAGCTCCCACTTGCCAAAACAACTCCTTGTAGTGCAAATGACTCCAAGCCTTCATGGTTGACTCCACCACACTTGAAACTCCAACTTGGTCATTTCTTCATCTTGTTACATTTTTATAAAAGTAAACTAGTCTAAACTATTCTACTACTTACAAAATACAACAAGATGAAACAAAACTAAAATTATTATTACATACCAAATGAAAAAATAATTTTACAACCAAATCGAATTTCCAACACATCACAAAAGGTCTATGGCTTGTTATGCACAACATACACTCAAACAAACATATATATATCAACACTTGATATTTAGGCAACTTTTACAACCAAACATGCATGTGGTTTGGTTGTTTCCCAAAATAAATATATAAACATATATAAGTTGCCAACAAGAAAATCCATAACTTTTCTAACAAAAGAAAAGTTGTCCATTTTCTTAAACAATACATACTCAAAAAGTTTCTTAAAACTATACATAAGTGGCTCTGATACCACTGTTGGGGTTTGTTCGGTTTTTCAAAATATATTTTAGCAACGGAAGCATGAACAACAATTTTAAACTTTTTAAAACTCCCCACCAATGATCCATATGCAAGCCTTAAGAAACAAAACAACCATAGGGTGTTTAGAACTACAACCTTTGTAGCGTGAGTAAACCGTTGATGAAGTGGTTGATCTATGAGAAGCCAAGAGAAGACTTCCTCCAAGGTATCCACAAATCAATGAGTCCAACACCTCCAAGATGCTAGTCTCTCCAACCCTTGAAATTCAAGCAAGCAAGCAACAACCTCTTGTTCTTCTTCTTGAACTTACTATGTATGTATATGAGTATGTATTCTAGCACCACACTTTGCTCACTTGAAGAACACCAATACTACAAAGTAAGGATGTTTTCAAGTATGAAAACACTTAGAACTTTTTTAAGAGCACAAGGAAAGGTGGTAGCATGTAGTAGTAAACACAAAAGCCATGCATGAAGCCTTAAAATAAGCCAAGAAGTAAAGCAAGAGAGGGAGGCCCCTCCCTTGCTTGGTTTCGGCCGTAGCAAGGGGAGGGGAGGGGTCCCCTTTGGTTCTTTTGCTTCACTTGTACATGCATGCATGTCTAGGTTAGTTCATTCTTCAAGCAACCTCAAATGGACCCCCTTTTGTGATACTTGTAAGCATTTCTAGTTTTATATATTTCAAGTATATATAAAATATAATGCTAGACTTGCCATACATTGTATAAAATACATCTACATGTATTATATATACATACTTGATTGTTACTAGTAACTCTTTACTTGTAACAAAGATATACATACATTTATATAGTTGTTACTAGTAACAATTTACTTGTAACAAATATACATTTATACATATATATATATATATATATACATATATAAAATCATATGTTTATATTTATGTATTTCATATGCATTATCTTATATTAATATATAAGAGTGATATTATTATTTCACATAAATAATAATATGCAACAATGCATATATATACTTATATATATAATGAGTTGGAAACATATTTAAATCATATTCAAATATGTAATTGGTGTCCATTGATTGTAAATGTGTGACCCTATGGATTTATTTATTATCAGTAATATCGTATTAATTTGTGTCTTGTGCGCATAGAACCAACAATATATACAAACATGAGACAAGTTTCGCTGTGTTATTTTCTCTAGATCTAGACACATAAGCACCAATTAAGTATTGTGCAATTCGTTGAAATATAGAAGTCAAACCTGTTAGACTTCTTTTTTTTTATTGTTTAAAATTCAATGTTCATTTCTTTGACAAACTTCAGATTCATTGTATATTTATATAGAAATGAAATTATAATGACACGTTTTGGAGAAAAGGGATAACATTTATTTTACTTTTCTACTTTTAATTCTTCTATGAAACAAAAATCTTGATTTGTGTGGATGCAGAAATCTTGATTTGTGGTGGTGCACATAGCAGACTCAACCGCAAGCACAGAACCATGACCACTACCAATTGTTGCTCGCCACCTTCGTGGCTCCGTTGTTGCCCAGTGTCGCTATCACCACCACCACCTCTTGCCGTCATCTTTACCTCCGCTGCCACAATCTCCACTACTACAGACTGAAACCACTACATCCATCAACTCCACCGCTACCCTTTGTTGTCGAGCACCTCCACGACCTCACCGCCATCACCAACTGTTGCATCTGTCTAATACTTTTTTACAATGATTACTTTTGCCCCTAACACATTATGATGAACTTGTTTTAACCAGTTACTTTTCCAACCTGATCTAATCATTTTACCAATTCTACTCGATAGTTATATTCCTTGTTTCCTCCCTAGCTAATCATATACAACATAGCAGGTGTTAAACATTAGATGCATAAATTTATAACATGATTTTGCTTCTTTTAAGAATAGTGATTTAAAATTGTTATCTAAAAGTATATATAACTCTGTTATACAAATATAAATATGAATATAAAACTCCTCTTACAATTTCAATTTCCCTCTACGTCATATGCACATATATAGATTTTTTTTTTGAACAGCGAAGTTATGTTAGTATGTTAGTGGGCTGGGTCCGCAGTGACATCCATATAGGGCAGTATGCGAGCCCTAAGCCACACGCCAAATTAGTAATTAAACGTCTTTGCCTGGGTTTGAACCCAGTACCTCTAAGGAAGGCTTTGCCTTCCACCTCCCTCTTAACCACTAGGTCAAGAGATCATTGGTATATGCACATATATAGATGCTCTCATATGCACATATAAATTTTGAGAGTTAACTTACACTCACAATGATATAAAAACCATCCATCAGTTAGTGCATAATAATCATAACTCTATTTAGGGGAAGAACTTAATAGAAGCAGGGGAAGGTTGTGATCCCTTTAAAATTTTTTGTTCAATTAATATTTTACTATAATTTATATAATAAAATATTTGTATCTTAAAAGAAATTTAAGGGTGTTCCCCTCTAAAATAAAATTATTACATTTGTCCCTTCCAAATATGATATTCAAGTTCGGCCACTGACTCCATTTATTTATATCGGATGGCAATAATCAATTATAAAATAACTCTAATAACTAATCTTTATCTAAAATTAAAATTGTTTAGTAAATAAGTAACTTACAACTTGAGCACTAATAATAAAACTAATTCGTATCTATAAATTATAATTATCTCTTATAATTATTTGGGTCGATTAACTCATCAAATTGATTTATTTTAATCAAAGGTTAAAATTCGTTTTCGCAACTTTATGTACTAATGATCTTGTCCCCAAGGTATTGGTATGAATGATTTTGATTCCAAAGTTACAAGTTGTTGTTTAAAATTGTCTTCTCAAAGGCAGCCCATGTGCCTCGTCAAGCCCAATAGTATTCCAAAAACCTTAATACGCCCAAGAGATGTATGTTGTATGTTGACATCCCTGATATGATCTCCACTTCTCTCTTGTAAACCATCACAAGGTCGTACCCATTGTCAATCTAAAGTCCACAACTGTCGATGTTTATCCTGCTATCACACTGTCTGCGTAACTTTAGTTGACACTGTTGCCGATGTTTCTCCTTTTATATAGCGCCTCTTCCTCATTAGCTTTTGACTGGAATTCCCTAACCTCGTGTCAGAAAATCTTTTGTTCTCCTTCTCTAACACATTTTTCTTTCCAAATTCTCCTCCATCGTCAACCTGATCAAAGCCCTTATTGTTTTCCAACTACCCCAACAAGTATGTTTAATTGCTTTAGTATCGTCATGGTGGATAGGAAACCTGAAATCCAAATCATCAAATTGAGGTCCAATGCCTTAGGGCAATTCGGTGGGTCGAAATATCATGTCTCAAATGGTGATCCAACATGTAGTTTTTGGCCAGTTCAATCCGTTGTTTAAATTGTGATGTCGATTTACGGGTGAAGGAAATGAAGAGTTCCATGATTTCCTTCTATGTTTGATTTGCTAATTAGCATTCGAGCTCTTATAGCTCAAAGGTTGGTTTTGAAGCCACCCTATTCTCCTCGGTAGCAAAATTCACCCAATTTATTTCTTATATCGGTTCATATTAGCTTCAAAATCTGCAACTTTAATCATGGTTTTCGAAAGTAAACAAATGGGTAAAGTTCTTCTAAACATATCCAACTCTTTTACTATTATGTGTATCAAATTTCAAAAATTTCTATAGTATATTAAACTTTCAATTATATATACTACTCGCATACATTTTTTCCAATACGTAATGATCATTATAGTTCCGTAACAACAAGAAATTCAAAAAAACATACATCATAAAAGACGGATCATGTAGGTCCCCCAATAAACAAAAAAAAAATCTAGTTATAACTTTCCACCAAGATAACAACTTATTAAATTTGAGGACCATATTCAACACCTTTTTTTTCTTTGTTTTTTAATTTTTGTGTGGAAGGAAACTAAATGAATGGAAAAAGAAAAATTATATTACTCACAAAAAAAAAAAAAAAATCAAGAAATTGCATTGCAAAAGGGGAACCGAAAGCAAAACTGGATTGGATCTTTCATAACACGAAAAGGCATGTGCTCTTGCCACTTGACCAAGGACTCTTCGTAGAGCCGTACTTCCACACCAATACAAACAAATTCATCAAGAAAAAGATGAACCCAACGCTCTTTATTTTCTCACTTTATTCAAATCCTTCTACACTTGTGAATATGTGCATTTATCAATGAAAAAGGGGTCGAACATATGCTATAATAATATTAATAACATTATTATATTATATATACATATTCTTTTTATTTGTGTGGATATTAAATAATAATAAAACGTGAAAAAAATAAGAATTTAAATAAAATGCCGATAGACTGTGTCAAGACCAGACCAACGGTGTTTCAAGAGTAAGAGCAGACGTGATGACAGAAACACAGTACATAATATGAAAATACGTGATTGTATTTCTTGTACAAACAATCGATCATTATTGTTACGATTAAGAGCAATAAGGTTAAATTTTAATTGGTTATAACTAAAAAATATTAAAATGATTATAAATATGTGAAATGACAAAACTTAGAATTTTGGTTAAATATGATATTTTAAAATGTTATAAAAGATAAATATCATTTGTAAATTAAGGTGAACAAATATGATATTTTAAGATTAACGGTATACATGAAATCATGACTAATATTTTGTTCAAATTAAAGTCAAATATGAATAGAATTTTGATCAAGAAAAATGAAAATTGGATTTTAGTTTTTATTATTTTAATCAAAACTGAAAATAAATTGAAGTCTAAATTAATGTTAGGATTATATAATATATTTTATTTATGTTAGGATTATATAATATATTTTATTTATTTTAGTCTTTTATTTATATTAAAATATTATTTTCATTATTATTATTATTTTCATTATTATTATTATTACTATTATTACTATTATTATTATTATTATTATTATTATTCGCATGGCCTCAATTAATCAAAAAATAAACCCAAGCAAAAAAATAATAATAATTTCATTCTCTAAACAATAATTTGCTATCTTTTCTATAGTCAATTCCAATTTTCCAACTACAATATTTCTAAAAATGATTTTTCGGTTTTTTTTCTAAAGTCAAAATCAACAACGTACGAATCATCTAATCATCATGTACAAATCACAAAAATACAACAAACTTTAATTTAGTTATTATTGTATATAAGTAATTTTATTTTTTTAATACGATCAACTTTTAAAACTTAAAAGTCATCATTATATACAATTACTCACTTAACTAGCAGGTAGCATGTAACATTTAATTTGTTTAATAATTTTAATAAACTTTCAATTCTTTTAATTATTTGTTCTTCAAGAATAAACATGTTCTTTAAACCAAATCCATCAAGAAACAAATCAAGTGAAAAAAACCCATCAAGAAAATAAAACCTTTGAAGATTTGGATGAAGAACAATTTGCTAACCAAAATTGGAATCTGTTAACCATGAACAAGTTATAGATCTTCAAGGAAAACTCATTGAAATATGGATGAAGAAAATAACTTTCAAGAACTAAATTACGTGAAAAACTTATCAGATTTAGAACAATCGTGTTTGATTAAGAACAAATCATCAACTTTGAACTCAAGAATAAACCCTCAATTTGAATATTGGGAAATAAAGATGAACTATCACGTTTGAAATCAGAACAACCCCTCGGTTTTAAATTCACTTCAAACTCTCCATTGCGTAGCTCGATCAAAGCTTTCAAAATCCATAATCAGTTTTCTGTGTGTCGTAATAGAACCACCCGATCTCCATGGGGATGAGTGGATCTCCTACAACTCCGATTACCTTCCCTTGATCCCCTTTTCTTTTCTCCTTTCCAAAGGAAAAGGTGCCGTATTTTTGTCATTCCTATTTGTATAGTTTTACCCTGTAGTGTAGGTCTTGGGTTCAAGCCTCATTATGAGGGTTTATGGAAATAGTTGGAGAAGGGTTTATTCCTCATGACACGTGACTTGGGGTTCGCATACTGTCCGTTTGAATGTCACTGCGGATCCAACCCACTAACATAACTTCGTTGTTCAAAAAAAATCATCTCTTACAAATTATGGATTTTGCACACTCATAGACTTTTATTGTTTTACTTTTTTTAACAGATACACACACCCATCTACCTACACTATACCGTATGTTCACAACATGATTTAAACATTCAACTTAATAGAGAAAGAAACATTTTAACTCTTCTTGATACAGTTAAACAAATCCCATTTGGTTTTTCTTATTTTACTGAACATGTACTTTTAAGTTTTAAGACCTACTAATGTAATCATATTTTAAATATATTATTAATATTTGCATAAAACGTCCATGTCCGTCTTTAATACAAATTAAAGTGATTAATTAGGTTTTAGTTCAACTTTTTATTTTTATTTTTATTTTTTATTTTCTTTAAACGATTATTAAGGGAAATATCATCATGATATGAACGGACCCGCTTAAATACAGGTATTTTAATAATAACTTTAATGTTAATTTTTAACTTAATTATTTATGTAAAGGCTTTATGATCAATCTCATCGTCTTCCATTAAAAAATATCAAGAAAAATATATATATTCCTATAATATCGGCGTTGAGTTTGCCAATTTGGCGACGGCTTTCTAGAATCGTTGCTAGTTGCTACTCAACTCACTGTCTATATATACTCCATCCCCAATTCATCTTCTTTAGGTCTCAACACTGAGCAAAACCCATCTGTTAATCTTTGATTCTCAAGGTCATTTTCGATAAGAACTTAACTACTTATCTAAATTCAGTTGGGTTTTCAGTATTTATTGGATGAATTGCTTTTGCGAACCCTATAGTTTCATTCTTCGATTTCTGGGTCGTTGATCCCCTAAAATGGTTTTTTTTTTCAGGGTTTGAGGAAATTTTAAGCACGGCTGTGTGTAATGGCTAATCGGAATTTGGAAAAATTGGCATCGATCGACGCTCAGTTGAGGCTTTTAGTTCCTGGAAAAGTTTCTGAAGATGATAAGTTAATTGAGTATGATGCTTTGCTTTTGGATAAGTTTCTTGACATTCTTCAGGATTTACATGGGGAGGATCTCAAGGAAACGGTATGCTCACGTGAATCATTGTTTAGTGTTTGGTTCATCCTCTGATTCTCTGTTCCTTTGTTTTGTTAATCCATTGTAGAAATTAAATCTCAAGTAAGATGAGATATGATGATCAGTAATTTATAGATTTGGTGAATCCCCAGTTCATCATCATATATGGTCTTGCTAGACTATCTTTTGCATTGATCATCAACTGTTGGACAAAAGTCTAACTGAGACTATTGATCCATTTTTATTCTGTTACCAAGCTGACTCTCTCATGAACTCCATTGCTTCACGGGTCTATAGATTGCACAACTTACTCACAAATTAGCTAATCACCATGTTTTTGTTCCTGCAGGTTCAAGAATGCTACGAGCTTTCTGCAGAATACGAAGGAAAACGTGACCCAAAGAAGCTTGAGGAGCTTGGAAGTGTGCTGACAAGTTTAGATCCTGGGGATTCCATTGTCATTGCAAAAGCTTTCTCTCACATGCTTAACTTAGCCAATCTGGCTGAAGAGGTTCAGATCGCTTACCGAAGGAGGATCAAACTGAAAAAGGGTGATTTTGCTGATGAGGCTAATGCAACAACTGAATCTGATATTGAAGAAACTCTCAAGAAACTTGTGCATCAGCTTAACAAGTCACCCGAAGAAGTATTTGATGCACTCAAGAATCAAACAGTTGATCTGGTCTTGACTGCTCATCCAACTCAATCTGTTCGCAGATCTTTACTTCAAAAGCATGGAAGGTATACCCTTTAAATGCATCTGAGTAGTATCAAATAATCAACTTCAAAATTATTCAAAATTGACCCTTTATTTTTAGGATCCGAAACTGTCTGGCTCAATTATATGCCAAAGACATTACCCCTGATGATAAGCAAGAGCTGGATGAAGCTTTGCAAAGAGAAGTAAGTATTAAAGACCCAAACCTGTGAAATCAAACCATTTCTTGTAGTAAATTATGTTATTCATTGGTATTATGTGACTTGTAGATTCAAGCTGCTTTCCGTACAGATGAGATCAGAAGGACTCCACCAACCCCACAAGATGAAATGAGGGCAGGAATGAGTTACTTCCATGAAACAATCTGGAAGGGTGTTCCTAAATTCTTACGCCGTGTTGATACGGCTTTGAAGAATATTGGGATCAATGAACGTGTTCCATATAATGCACCTCTTATTCAATTCTCTTCATGGATGGGTGGTGACCGTGATGGTACTTTTTTTTCAACTAACATAAGTTTAAGCTATTGTGTACATTTATATACACTATGTTAGGGGAAAAAAACTAAGATTGCATTCATCTTTTATACAATGTTCTTTCACTCTACATGGAATGTACTGTAACATTTACTTGGCATAAAATGCAGGCAATCCAAGGGTAACTCCTGAGGTAACAAGAGATGTTTGCTTACTAGCCAGAATGATGGCTGCAAACATGTACTTTTCCCAGATAGAGGATCTAATGTTTGAGGTTTGTGAATGAATTTCTTTTCTAAGAGTTATGTATTCTCTCATTGTAGTCATTATTGATCTGACTCCCAACATTGTGTTTTGTCAGATGTCAATGTGGCGCTGTAATGATGAACTTCGTGTTCGAGCAGAAGAACTCTATAGAACAGCAAGGAGAGATGTGAAGCACTACATAGGTATTTTATTTATTAATGTTGATGATGTTTTTGTATTACTACTATAATCTCAAAACACAAAATAACGTTATGCGTCTGTCTTTTTCTCCAGAGTTCTGGAAACAGGTTCCTCCAACTGAACCTTATCGTGTAATTCTTGGTGATGTAAGAGATCGGTTGTATAATACACGAGAACGATCTCGCCATCTATTAGCCCATGGGATATCCGATATTCCAGAGGAAGCAGCTTATACCAATGTCGAACAGGTATCTCTCTCGACCCCTTTCAAGATCACCAGTTACTCAGATCTTTCTGAATCCTTGCTAGAGGTGGCATTTTTTATGTTTGTATGGATCAATTTGGGTTAAATTTTATCTCTAATGGGTATAATAAAAAAAGAGTAGCTAAAAAGAAATCAGGTCTGATGGTTTGAAATGTCCCGAAATGTTTTCTTAATGCATAAAACTCCAAATATATTTTATTAAAAACAAAATAATATGACTTAAATAATATAGTATTTGTAATCATACAAGTAGTACCTGTTTTGATCCATTACTCAAACCACTCGGACTGCCCATTTGCCACCTCTAATCCTAGCTGCATGAATCGTCTTGTTCCTATTACATTGTATGGTTTTTGTAATCTTATTTCAATTTTTTTTGCAGTTTTTGGAACCTCTAGAGCTATGCTATAGATCTCTGTGTGCTTGTGGTGACCGTGTAATTGCTGATGGAAGCCTTTTGGATTTTCTAAGGCAAGTATCGACCTTTGGACTGTCGCTTGTGAAACTTGATATAAGACAAGAATCTGATCGCCACACAGATGTCCTTGATGCCATCACTCAACATTTAGAAATCGGGTCATACCGTGAGTGGTCTGAAGAGAAACGCCAAGAATGGCTTCTAGCCGAGCTCAGTGGAAAACGTCCTCTTTTCGGTTCTGATCTCCCAAAAACCGATGAAATTAAGGATGTTTTGGATACTTTCCATGTGTTGGCAGAACTTCCATCTGATTGTTTTGGTGCTTACATCATTTCAATGGCTACATCACCGTCTGATGTTCTTGCTGTTGAGCTTCTTCAACGGGAATGCCATGTAAAGAACCCGTTAAGAGTGGTCCCACTTTTTGAGAAACTTGCAGATCTTGAAGCAGCCCCGGCTGCCATGGCCCGCCTTTTCTCAGTTGAATGGTACAAAAACCGGATCGACGGTAAGCAAGAAGTCATGATTGGTTACTCTGATTCTGGAAAAGATGCTGGTAGGTTTTCTGCTGCATGGCAGCTTTACAAGGCTCAAGAAGATCTTATAAAGGTTGCAAAGGAGTTTGGGGTTAAGCTGGTTATGTTTCATGGGCGTGGTGGGACCGTGGGTAGGGGAGGTGGTCCCACCCATCTGGCTATCTTGTCCCAGCCACCTGAGACCATTCATGGGGCTTTAAGAGTCACGGTTCAGGGTGAGGTCATTGAGCAATCTTTTGGTGAGGAACATTTGTGCTTTAGAACGCTTCAAAGGTTTTGTGCAGCTACCCTTGAGCATGGGATGAACCCCCCAGTCTCACCACGACCCGAATGGCGTAAACTTATGGATGAGATGGCTGTTGTTGCAACCGAGCAGTATCGTTCTATTGTTTTCCAGGAACCACGTTTTGTGGAGTATTTCCGCCTTGTGAGTATTCTGTTTCTTCATTACACATCTAGCATCCTTATTTGTTATTGCTGATTATTATAGCTAGACATGGATTATGGTAAAACGTCAAAATTGGTTCGGGTCAAAATGGTCGCTTTGGTGTGGGTCGGATTAACTAGAAATGTTTTGGCCAGAATTTTTTTCCTTTGGTAATAATTAGTATGTAAATATGATTACTGTAATTGTATTCATTAATAATTTAATAATGATTTAGGAAGTTTGAACATCAAAATACAATTTGAGTGACTTTTGAGTTTCAACTCGTCTGAACCCGATTTCTTAGCTAACTTTTTCCTCTTTTACGTATTTGAACCATTAAAGATAAAACATAACCTGAATTGACTCGATCACAAGTAAATGTGAATAGTTGCGGCTTAAATTATTTCCGGCTTTTGTTTATTTCTGCAGGCCACACCAGAACTGGAGTACGGGCGTATGAATATCGGAAGTCGGCCATCGAAAAGAAAACCAAGTGGTGGCATTGAATCACTCCGAGCCATTCCATGGATCTTTGCATGGACTCAAACCAGGTTTCATCTCCCAGTTTGGCTTGGGTTTGGGGCTGCATTCAAGCATGCCATTAAAAAGGATAGCAAGAATCTTCAAATGCTACAAGACATGTACAAAACATGGCCTTTTTTTAGGGTCACCATTGATTTAGTTGAAATGGTGTTTGCTAAAGGAGACCCGGGCATTGCTGCCTTAAATGACAAGCTTCTTGTCTCTGAAGATCTATGGTCCTTTGGAGAATTGTTGAGGGCAAACTATGAAGACACCAAGGATCATCTTCTCAAGGTACAAATTTTAACATTCATTTTTGGCGAGTCAAACAAGTTGGTTAACAGGTTGGTGGGTTTGGGTTGTAATTGGTCATTTTTTTAATATGAAATTGGTCGGGTTGGATTGGTCCACTAATTTGCTAAAATTACTAATCTGTCTAGTTTAAGATAATACAAATCAACAGGTCAAATGGGTCAATCCTAAGTAGGCTAATGATACTCTTGTTGGGTTTTTAGATTGCTGGACATAGGGACCTTCTTGAGGGTGATCCCTACTTGAAACAAAGACTACGTCTTCGTGATTCATACATCACAACCTTGAATGTATGCCAAGCGTATACTCTAAAAAGGATCCGCGACCCGAACTATCATGTAACATTGAGGCCGCATATTTCCAAAGAGTATGCAGAGCCAAGCAAACCAGCCGATGAACTCATCCACTTGAACCCAACAAGTGAGTATGCACCAGGTTTGGAGGACACCCTTATCCTGACCATGAAGGGCATTGCAGCTGGAATGCAGAACACCGGTTAACCACATCATGCAGTTGTATCACTTTTGGACATCAAAAAGGTGTTGTCACGGCCATCAATACAGATTTTCTTGAGTTGTTTTCTGGTCCCCATGGTCTTGCAAACCATGCTATCTGTTTCACTTTGTTGATCTTTTGCATTGCTGAAATTGTACTATAAGCACCGTTGTTGGTGGTTTATCTGAGAAACTAATGACTCGTTGTACACTTGATTACAAGTGATATATAAATAACCGAGCTTTCGACTCATTTTACTTGTGTTGGAAAAACAGTAACGTGGTTCTGAGAAGGTTTATTTGAGAATATGGGATTCAGTATGGCTGTACCAATTTGGCTTCAAACTCTTGGTACTGAATATGGGGTGGGGGTAGTGGTAACTCTCGCTACCGATCGCAAAAGTGAGGTGGCATCAGGAGTCAGGACGATGAAGGTACTCCAATTACCCTTGAAGTAAAAAATACGATCAAATTAGTCGTGGAGAAATATTATAGTAACCCGATGTAACACATTATCACCTTTGGTTAGGAAGACGATCTTTTATTCTTTTCACATAAAAAATTAATTCATCCACATAAGATACAATATTATTATAGCCATCTTATAAGTTGGTGAAACATCTTCTAATATAAGTAAAAGTCTAATTGAAATAAATTAATTGTACGATTTTAGCCTTTAACTTAACAAATTAATTTTAATTATACAATCTTGACCATCCATATATATAAAACTGAAGAATCAATTTTAATATTTTGACTTTATATATTAAAACGTTGTTATTTAACAAGTTATAATACGTTAAAAAATTTATATACGTGTTGTTACATTTTTAAGAATTATTAATATTAAAGTTATTTTATATATTTTTTAGTTAAAATCCATAATATAGATTGTGATAAATTATGTATTATAAAATTTATAGAGAAATATTCAATACAGTCATAATTTAATTTATAGTTTTACGGGATAATTTATAGGTATTAGATTTTAAGATTCAATGGTCTACATTCAATATTAGATTATAATCAAAATTGATAAATTTGTATGAAATAGTGCATTTATGACTTTTTAACTATTGGTCTCCACTTTCTCTCTCCTCTAATTTATTTAAAATTAATTATCTCACAAACCGTTAATAGTTAGACGAAACGAATTATACCATTGCGATCCTCGTGTTTCCCTCTTTTATTAAAGAGGTCACTTGATATACTTTCGACAAAAATTTTTTTCTCATTTTGTTATATTGGACTTAAATTTTATTAAAGTATAATCACATGTGATTTATAGAGGTGTGATCAATATAGTCTTTATAAAATTATAGTTTGGTGTTTGATAATCCGACGAAGTTCTATGGTTTAATAACAAAAAATCAACAATTGAAAGTGATTCTAAATTATTAGTTGTTTCATAACACATGTGATTATCTATCTTATACATGCACATAATTACAGGTGATTTGATTAAATGTAGCATTTTTATGTCACATATTTGACAGAATCAATCACATGTGATTACGTATTCAATCACATGTGATTGCGTATTCAATCACATGTGATTGAATACCAAAAACATAAGATTTAGTATTCAATCATATACGATTGCATATTTAATCACATGTGATTTCGTACAGAATCACACGAGAGTTTGTACAGATTCACATGTGATTGAATACCAAAAAACGAGAACCATTCTTATTACGAGAACCAATATAAAAGACATCAAATTCGAAGGAGAACACATCTGGGCATTTGATAGAGGGGATAGAGTGTTGCTAGTACATAATATATGCATTCATGGGTAGACAATGCAATTGGATTGGGTGAAATTGAATATGTACATACATGTATAAACGGTTTTAAGCAAATGTTGATTTTTTTAACCAAACATTCAAAATTAATAAACGTTAAATGATATACAATTTAAGATGTAACACCGCCTTTGAAACCTTAAAAATCTGTTAAAATTTGAGTTTTTAAACTGCATGCGTCCGTTTGTAAATTGAATGTTTACCTGTTAGTTATCCTAACCGAATTTCAAAAACAAAGCAGTGGAATTTTCAAAAATAATAAACAAACCCAAGCCTATTAAACTATTACAATTTAAACACGTGTTTGGCGTATATACAAATATACAAAACAAAATTTGCCAAACACGACTACCGGTGTTACTCTAAACTAAACCGACCATTGTATATATATTATATACCCAAAAGCAGTGTTCCTCAAAGCCCGTACAAAAGCATAAGGTTCCCGTCTCACCAGGCCTGCCTATACTCTGTCTGAAAAAGGGAAACAACAACTGAATTAGCTATATAAAATAGCTAGTGAATACAGACAAGTATAAGTGCAATAATAGCAAGTCATGAATCAAATATGAGCATACAATGCTATCCTAACAATTAGCGGTAATGCTGACATGTCCAGCAGTGCTATATCTTGCCAGATAGCTAGTCCGGCTCAATAACAACCACCTTGGGAATCAAACACTGCCAACCGTGCTGGTATCATCACGTAAGTGATTCCACCTGCTCGTTACGGAGCCAAAGGCTCATTAGGCTCAGCCAGTTAAGGCAATCACCCCACATATCTAAGGAATGGCACTCGAGTACCATTGATCCCGAACTGTCGCCCGAAGGCCTCATAGGATCCAGCCGAAGCTGACCTTAATCACAAATATGTCCGGACATTCACATAGCTCATCATTATCTCAGAAAAGAGATCATAGCATGCATGCTTTCACATATGAAATCATATATATCCAGATATCTCAATAAATATGCATATATTTAAATACATGCCAAATATATCATACTTCATGTCAATAACTTGTTTCTAAACTTATATATATAAATATAAAAGTCTATTTGCATAAAATTAACATATCGTGTTCATTTAAACAATTAGCATTCAAAAACTTCCTTTATTGAATTCATACAAGTCGGTACTCACCTTGGTGCTCAAATATAACACAAGTATGTGTTTGTCCTTCCTTGGTGCTTAATTACCTATTGTTTACATAAAGGCTCATTTAGATCATCACATATATATACATTTACTAAAACTAGTGTTATATTCCTATTTATGTGTTTAACTTGGCAAAGTGCTCAAACCATCCTAAACTCCTCTTAATTGACCAAAAATGACACAAGAACATTACCTACACTTAATCCATTAAAAATTAGATTTCTGTTTGCGGCACAGCAGGTCGCGCCGCGACATGCCTCCAGGGTCACGATTCTGCCTCTGCACAGCCATGGTTTCCATCCAAAACTCAAGTTTGAGATTTCTTTAATTAAGTCCAGCTTTTGTACTAGTTTTAGGACATCAAAGGGAGTCTATAAACATCAAAATAACCAACTCTAACATCTTATTCAAGATTAATTCATCAAATCTCCATTGAAGACCCATTTGGTCAATTTCAAGAAACACAATCAAATTATCATCTTTAATACTCAAAATTAGTCCCAAACAACTTGTACATCACACTAGAACAGATTACTACCTAGAAATCTAAACTTAAATGGTCAAATTCGTTTTACCCATTTTAAACCTAATTCCTAGAAATGAAGAACAAGTGAAGAAAGCTTACCAAGGATGAAGATGATGATGCAAGAAGGACTAAGAACAGATTAGGAACAAGAATCAAGCTTCAATCCAGCTCCTTGATTGATTTTTGGCTTGATCTCCTTTAAGAACACATGGAAGAAACAAGAATACGTGAGGTGTGTGTGTGTTTCGTGGTGTGTGTGTGTGTTTTGTCTGATGTGGAGGCTTAAAAACCGACCTTGGGTTTTTGAGTTATCCACAAGGGGTATTTTGTTCCCCTTTTAAACATACAACACGACACCCGAGTAACCGTTTCAACTAACGAGGATATTTTTGGAAACCTCGTTTGAAACCAGTTATTATTTTATAACTCTTTTCTATTTTTATTACTATTTTTAATTTCACATTTATCTGGCCAATTACTAATTTCTATTAATTCTAATAAGTATATTCTTATTTAATTCATTTAATTAAATATCACGTACCAAATGGAGCACGCGGCTAGGCCATATTTGAGGATGTTACATAAGAAGATAAAAAAATTAATAAAACGACACATGTAATATTGTTATGAATCACATGTGATTATACATTAATAAAATTTAAGTCCAACCTAACAAAATAAAGAAAAAAAAGTTTGTCAAAAGTATATTAAGCGACCTCTCTAATAAAAGAGGGGAACACGAGGATCGCAACGGTATAATTGGTTTCGTCTAACGATTAACGGTTTTGAGATAATTAATTTTAAATAAATTAGAGGAAAGAGAAAGCGGGGACCAATATGCAAAAAGTCAGAATTGTCCTCCCTTATATCAATTTTAATTATTATCTAAGATTAAATCTATACCATTGATCTTGAAATCTAATGGCTAAAATTTTTCGCTCGGGACTATGATTTTAATAAAGACTATATTGAACAAAACCCAAAATTTATATTA
Organism: Dittrichia graveolens; assembly: GCA_038502395.1. Classification (NCBI taxonomy): domain Eukaryota; kingdom Viridiplantae; phylum Streptophyta; class Magnoliopsida; order Asterales; family Asteraceae; genus Dittrichia; species Dittrichia graveolens. The sequence goes on along the minus strand of JARJIL010000005.1, from coordinate 82,675,534 downwards.
AAATTTTAAAAATTTATTACATAAGTAATCAAATTTTAAAATATATTTTATAATATATAAAATATTTTCTATATTAATGATTATACATACTTTTTGGTGTTATAATCTTCTTAAATCTTAAAATATCTTTTTTGTCTACCCAGATTTACAAATATCATATTTATGTTTTATAACATTTTAAAATAACATATTTAATCAATTTCTTAGTTTTATCATTTTAGAAAATTTTAGAATTATTTTAATTTCTTTGTAATTATAACCAATAAATATTTAACTGAATTGCGCTGATTGTAATAATAATGATCGATGACTTTTACAAGCTAGCAATATAATCACGTATCTTCATATCATGATACCACGTTTCTATCTTCACGCCTGAATTACCGTCTGTCGCCATTTTTTTAGTTTTCATTTCATTCGTGTTTTATAATTACTAGCATGGTACCCAAGTAATGCTGTGACGATAAATAGTTTTTACCCGATAACATGTCATTTTATAGAATATAGAGTTATGGTGCTCGGCAAATAGTTTATATTTTTTCCATCAACTCTTTTCTTTATTTTCAAAACAAAATTAAAAAAAAACAACAAAACAACCATTTTCTTTCTTTTTTGTGGATGAGGAAATGTATAATTATGAAAGAGTGTCTTAATTGTTGAGTACGTAAGGTAGAAGAGACAAATAAAGGTTATTTGAGGGGTACATTACTATAATTTCGAATTACTAAAATTTTGAAAGATTAAGTAAAGTATGAGAGAGTATTAAACGTATTATAATATGAGTTGTGTTCAATAAAGTCCATATAAAAAACATAGTCCTAAAATTTTAATATTCAATAACAGATTATTAAGTATACAATCACATGTGATTTGTAAAATCATCACATGTGAATTACGAAAATACCACTCCGCTCAAAATTTTAAACTGCAATCTGGAGCATTGATGTCATTAATCAAAAAACTAAAATTAGTCCCTTAAGACTATAAATTAGATATGGACTATATTAGAATTGATATATTTTTTATATTAATATTTAATATATATTATTTTTTAAAACAACCCTAAACATATTATCTAATACAAATCAATTGATTATATGAAAGTTGCCCTTTCGGTTAAGGTACGTAATAGAGTGTAGTGAGTTTAGGGTATGAGTGTGTGTAATAACGTTGTGAAGCATCTATGCAACACCCAACCATATATAAATAATGATGTCGGTTTTCTAAAACTCTGCCCCCCTCTTTTCCACCGTTACCAATTCATCAAGTCAAAAGTAGATTCTTTAATTCTTGCACCTTGTCTTAAAATGAGCAACTATTTATATTATGTAAACTTTTAGGGGTTTTGGTTTATGGACTTGGAACCTAAGGATTTCAAAATTTACTGGACTTGAAATCCCTTGGTATTTCAAATCGAATCACATATCTTATTTGGTTCACGTAAAAGATAATGAGATTTTTAGACCAAAGATGGTGAAAGAGTCGACTTACCTTTACAACCTGATTGGCTCGAAGACAAGGAAGGGAGAGGCGGTGATGACGGCGGAGGCAGTGAAGGGCGGCGACGGCGGCGGAGGCGGAGGCAGAGGTGGTGAAGGGCGACAGCGATGGAGGTAGAGACGGGGAAGGGTGACGTCGGAGACTGGAAAGGGTGACGACGAAGGCGGGAAAGGTTACGGCGGTGTCCGGTTAGGGTAGTGATGGAAACAATGGATAAAGGGAGATGACAACGAATGCGGAGACGGTGAAGGGCAACGGTTACGGCGGTGGTGGTAGCCAACAATGGTGATGCCGGTGACAGTTATGGCGGTGACCGATTATAATAGCGATGGCAAGAGGCAAGAGTGAAGCGTCATTGATGTGGTGAAGGCGAACTGTGAATTGTTGGTTAGATAGGTCCTGATTTTGAAATCCCACAAAAAATGGATTTAGAAATACCACCCTTCCCCTAAGGGTTTGTTTGGTTTGTGGGATTTCGAGGGATATCGCAGGATTTGTATTTTGAATCCTTTGAAATCCCATGTTTGGTTGAAAAATAAGAAAGAAGGGTTTGGGATTTCAAAATGCTTGGGAAAGGGGTGATATTTCTAAATCCCTCATATGTGGGATTTCAAAATCAAGACTTATCTAACCAACAAATCACAGTTCGCCTTCATTAAATCAACCGACGCTTCACTCTCGCCGTCGCTATCGTAATGGGTCACCACCATAATCGTCACCGTTATCACCATTTTCTTCCACCACTGCCGCTGTAACCATTTCCCTTCATCGTCTTCGCATTCGTTGTCATCTCCCTTTGGCATCGTCTCAGTCACTACCCTAATCGGCCACCGCCGTAACCTTCCCCGACTCCGTTGTCGCCCTTTTTCGTCTCCTTTGTCACCCTTTCTCATCTCCGCCGTCACCCTTCCCCTTCTCCGCTGTCACCCTTCCCCGTCTCTGTTGTCGTCGCCCTTCATCGACTCCGCCTCTGCCGTCATCGCCCTTCACCGCCATCGCCCTTCATCACGCCCGCCTCTGTCGCCGTCGCCCTCATAATCTCTACTTTCCCCGTCACCAAAATAGTCAAGTTGTGAAAGTGAGTCGACTCCTTCACCATCTTTGTCCTAGAAATCACATTGTCTTTTACATGAACCAAACAAGAGATTTGATTGGACTTGAAATCCCATGGGATTTGGAATCCTTAGGATTTCAAGTCCATGAACCAAACACCCCTAAGGATTTTAAAATCCCACACCTATAGAATTCGAAATTCAAATCCCTTTCTTCTTATTTTCAACCAAACATGGTATTTCAAGTGATTTGAAATATAAATCCTGCGAAATTCCACGAACCAAAGAGGCCCCTTACCTTAAATAATTTAATGTATGAATTAATTGTGACATTTTTATCATCATTTAAATATGTAAAAATTTCTTCCACGTCATATGCCCATGTAATTGTTCTTATTAAAACTCAAAAACAATATCATAATTTTCATATTGTTTGATTTTGTTATTTGATCAATAGGAAATCGGTGCACTATTTAATTAATTTAAGTTGGGTGATGAGAATAGAACATTAAAAATTACAGTTATTATGTAGAAAGATCGAGCAAGATTGACTACCATTAAGATATATCAAGCCCGTGTGTTATGTTGGGTGATAATTAAGATGGTTGTTCAAAGTTAGTATATATAGACAATATTTAGTTTAACATGTATCTAGCGCATTTGATGATTATATTATATACATAAGGCTACGTGACCTAGTAATGTTATAAGATGAAATGTAACTTATATAAACTAAAAGGCAAATAAAAATTTAATAAGGGCTGAAATTAAATAAATTCAAATGAGATAAACATGAACTGAATTGTTAACCTCAAAGAAGGAGACACCTTAATACACCTTGAAAACCGCTAAGTCACCTTGATTTATAGTAAATAATTTAATAAGATCAGATATAACTTACATGAACTTTGGGTAAATTTTTTTTATCAAGAGTTAAAAATAAAAAATTAAAAAAATAGTGTTCTTATTTGACTTATATAAACTTAAGGGTAAAAAGTAAAAATTTATTAAAGGTTAAAAATGAAAAACTTAAAGGTAGAAAGTAAAAAATCAAAATGAATGGTGTTCTGTTTTGGAAATTGATTATAAGAGGTAATAAATTTAAGAGAGAAAATTAATTTATTATTGTGCATTTTACCATAAGAGTTCCTTACCGGTGAGTGTCTATCTAATGATACTCGTCACTTTTCTCTAAATGTTGTTGAATTAGCTAAACTACGTGGTAACGATTGTCTATGGATGCCTTTAGAGTCTATCTTCATCGGATATGCCTTAACGGTTAGGCGTGCAAATGGGAACGCATAAAGAGATAGCTAAACATGGGTTCAATCGTCATTTCCTAATAATAGAAGTTGAAGAGAAGGCTTGGTTATGGTAATTGGTTTCAAGACGAATTAGGACAAACAAGTGAAGTTGTTAAGCTTAAGGAGTCTAGAGGTTTTTTTTTGCCTATATCAATACTATAAGTAAATTATAAGATATTACAATTGTGAATGTTATATGTGATCAAACTTCCTACACATCCCATGATTATTGTGAATATGATAGGTTAAAAGAATGAGATAACCCGAGATTTTAGACATTTATTCTTCATGTTTAAGTAAATCTAGGCTTTGACGGAATCATGGAAAATAAGGCAACTATAGCTTCGATTGATTTGAATAGTGTTGGGTTTTAAAACATGCCTGTTTTAATACAAAGATCTTATTATGGCGTAGTCAATCATGAAATTTGGATTGTTTGGTATTTTATCTTGGAGTCCTTTGTGATTTGCTTTGATCATTAATAAATTTCTTAATTTATTAATATAATCACTCAGAAGAACATTTAGAAAAGTGCTTTTTTCAAAGAGGCATGGTCAATCATCATCTTGGATGATTTAGAAATTATATACCTTATATATAAACATCTTGGATGATTTAGGAATTATATACCCTATATATCATAGCATAGTTCGATTTTTTCGATAAACCTGTTAAAGTGGAAAATCCTTTTAAAAACAACATTTAATTTATTTAACATGTCTGCTTTCACTCCTTTTTCTATTTTATCTGTTTCTACTTTTTGTCAGCTACTCTTTTATTCGGTTTTAAAGTTTTTTTAAACAATAAAAAAAAGAAAAAAAGACTCTAATTATGTTTAATGTTGTTAAAACAATAGTTACCAAAAATTTCTTGAGGTAATAAGGGAGATGATTGATTGGACTATGGTTTTGAGTATTTGTATTATTTGCATAGAAATATGTACTACTTAAATTTAAGCGGTCTAAAACTTTTTAAAAAGAGAATATTAAATGCCTTATAATGTAATAAAAACTAGATTAGATACCAATTTGATACATAAGTTGCTTTAAAAATGATAAATATTAATCATTAATAAGGGACATTAAATAATTATAAAATACAAAAAGAAATGAGAATTTAAAAAGACGGCGATAGATGACGTCAACACCCATACCAGTGGTGGAAGCGTCGACGTAAGGTTGAGGACAGACGTGATGGAAAAACATGGTACTATGATACGAAGAAACATGATTGTATTTATTTTACAAGCTATCGATCAAATATCAAATATTATATTTAAATATGATAGAATATCCAATATTATATATAATACTAGATTAGATCCCCGTCCACAGGTGATACACGAGTTGGTTTAAAAAAGATAAATATTAAACATTAAGAAAACGGTATTAAATAACTATAAAACACAAAAGAAATGAGAATTTACAAAAATGACGACATTCGACGTTAACACTCATATCAACGATGGAAGCGTCAATGCAGGTTTGATGATAGAAGTGGCAGAAAAAACATTGTATCATGATACAAAGCGACATACTTGTATTTCTTTTATACACTATTGATCGTTATTGTTATAATTATGGTAATAATGTCAAATATTTATTGTTTATAATTACAATGATGTTAAAATGATTATAAACTATTTTAAAATGATAAAATTAAAAAATTAGTTAAATATAATATTTTGAAATTTATAAAGGACAAATATGATATTTGTAAATTAGGGACTTAAGATGAGTGAATATGATATTTTAATTTTTAAGATGTTCATATATGAAATTTCTCTAATAATTTGATTTAATTCTGATTAAATAGATGATAAGATTAAACAATTAAATTTATTTTATTAAAGAATTTTTAATATTGTCCATACTTAATTCACTGTTCTAAGGGACTAATTTTAGCCATTGGATCAATGATATCAATGGTCCAGATTGTATTTTAAAATTTTGGAAGGGGTGAGATTTTCGTAATTCACATGTGATGCTTTTATAAATCACATGTAATTATATACTAAATTACCTGTGATTAAATATTAAAATTTTAGAACTATGTTTTTTTACATAAACTTTATTGAACAAAACTCATATTAAATAAATACAATATTAGTTATCATGAGAGACGAAGCGTTCTAGTTAACAATCAATTTTTTATTTTTTTAAATTTACGTTACCTAGTTGGTGTTTAATAAATTAACATAAACATTAATAATATATACCCACTTTTAACTGATTGGTGGTTAAAACGTACCTAAGATGATTGATGTATTATGGTTTAAAATTAAATATAAGTTAGTTTATTAACTATATATACGTCTATACACCTCATATTACTTTTTAATCTTTAAGTTCTTTTTTATTATTTTAAGTTTGAACTTGTCGTGACTGTTTTTGTTTTCTTAGGCCTATTAAATTACATAATCAATCCTAATAATTACAAGTAATTATTTTTAGTAATACTTAAATATATTTTTTTTGAGAATAAAAAGTCTGAAAAGCTCGGAGATCTCAATGCTAAGTGAAAAAGAGTATACTAATTTCATCCTGGCATTTATCGAACCAAAATAACATGTCTTTCATTATTAAAAATTTAGATAAAGTTAAAGAACCAACAGTATAATTTGCTTTAATTTAGATTGGTTAAAAGTTTTAAGTGCTCGAAGCGCAGCTAGACATCTAGTTACAACCTCGTAAACTAATTTATTACTTATAATATAATTTTAATAGTTTTTTTTCAAGGACATATTTTATTAAGAAAAACTAGTAAGGTGTTTGAAGAAAAATACTATACAACACAATCACCGGATTAACAAAAAACTCAAAGTAGAAAATTACAAAGAAATCTTTTCAATTGGGTTTGAACATCAGTTAATCTGTTTCATAAAATAGAATGATTTAATAACAAATGGTTTAAAATCCTGAATAGTTCGAAAACTCTGATTGAATATAGTTTTGAATAAAAAATTGCTTGATGATACTTTTGACTGTTTGATCTGAATGAAATAAAATTACCATATCACCTTTCTCTGTAATAAATCAATGAAATTTCATTCAAGCATTTAATAAAATTACCGTATTACACTTCTATGTAATAGATCACATCATATGCATATATCATCTACAAGCCAACAATATCTTGATCGAACACATTAGTAAGCATGAGAAAGCCAACAAAAGAAACAAAAAAAAGAGAAGAAAGTGTGATAGTGAGGAATAAGATGTAACCTAACTAAAACAACACCTGATTAACACTAATCACGACTTACTCGGCATTGTAAGAAGAAGATATAAGTCAATCGGTAGCGGGGTACAAAATGGTACAAATTGAAACCCTACTGAAATCAAACCAACAAAATAGAAAGTTAGAGTGGCAAGTTGTGTACTACAGAGGAGTGGTGTGACGGTGGTAGCTTCATTGGTGACAACTTTGATGGTGGTAAGGTTACCTTCAAGATAGCATCTTTGATGGAGGCAGGGTCACCTCGGCGGATGAAAGGTGCATAGGTGACTGTGATACCACTGGTGAGGGAGAGATGTGACAGGTGGATAAGGTACCTTCGCTGGAAGAGAGGTCGATGGTGTTAGGGTACTTTGACAGCGGTGAGGTGCATATGGGGTGAGACTTTGAAGTCTCGATTGATGAATAGTTTGAGAGTATACGTCGAAATGAGTGATTTGTTTAGGAAGCATTTTTATTTAGAATGATTCGGAACCCATTGATGTACTGAACATGCTATGCAAAACACCCTCGGTGCTAAATAGTTCCATTTAACTAAATTAGCGTGAGCAGATTGATTCAAAAGGAAGGCAAATGCGTTTCTGAATTTCCATACGTTCCAACATAACGAAATGTTACTATCTTAATTCTTAATTCTTAATTCGTTCCCCTTTTCGCCCGTTACCTCGCCAGCTCACCCTTCCATTTTGTGGCATGTAATAAAAGAGATGGATATATTTCCATTACTAGTAACAAATTACAACTTTAAATTCATGAAAACTTCAAGTGTCAAAGTGTAAATTAGTATAAACTGCAGGGACCAAGTTGCTATTAACACAGAAAAGCACGTGCCGTCTCTGTCCTACGTGGCGCACTTTGAATGGTGGCCATACTCAAATGTCTACTCTCTGTGGGTCCGTTTGTCGTTTTCCATCCACTTGCAGTGCATCATTCATCCCTCTGAAGTTACAATGGGACCCTCTTAAAATTATTCTTTTACATATTTAGCACATAACTTTAAGTATCTTTTATAACTCCATGAATTGTGAATTATAGTTTCGGCCATCAAAGTATTGTTTTAAGTTCACTTTGAACACTTGAAATTTATTATTTAGTTCAATTTGATCATCCTCTAAGCCATAACATGTTGGCACAACTTTCTCATGTTTAGTTTTTTTATCCATGACATAGAATTTTCTGGATATCTACAAACATAAAAATAAAATTATTTTTTAGATTAATTTTTAATTTCTTCACTTTAAAGTTGTCCTACGAGTTAAACACACTCGTTGATACAAAAGACCCTGGAGCTAATACGTGTAAGAGTTGGTTCAATGTAGCTTTATCTAAAGCCTCAACCGAGCCAAAGAAGTTTAGTCTTGACATAATGAATTCGTTTGACTTCTTTTTCTTCAACTTATTTTTACCAGCTTTATTGGTTTTTCGTTTTCCAAAATTTCTTTACTAATAATAGAGAGGAATCGTTTTTCATTATTGAATACTTATTGTCCCTTTAGTTCTTTCTTAAATCTATGAAAATTGAATAAGAAACAAAATAGATCTCCAAAATATATGTTTTTTATTCATGTTTAAACATTTTTCATTCTTCACCTTTATGCCTCATTCTCCTTATTAGATTGTTTTTAGACACAAATACTTATCATTTTTCAAGATGAGCCATCGGTATAAATGATCAAAGTTAATATTTATCACTAGAAATCTCGATCGATATTATGAAAAGTAGAATCTCAAGCCCCTATAATCCCTTATAAGTCCGTTGCCGAACACACCCTAAGAGTAATGATTTGATGATGAGATTTCTAGTGATAAATATTTACTTTGATCTCATTGGGTTCCATTTCGATGAATACATGGTAACACATATGCTTAGGGGTGAGATCCGTTCAAAAACCAGACTGGACCGAAACCCAAAATCTATAAAAAACTAGAACTGAAGACCGGATCGACCAGTCATGGGACCGGTCTCAGTCTGGTTTGTTTCGGTTTGTTCGTTTTTTTTGGGCTATTGGTTATTTTATACATTGTATCGAACAAAACCGGACCGGATCGAAACCCAAAATTTATATAAAAGGACAGAAGACCGGACTGACAAGCCCGGTCTTGACCGCTCCTGGTCATGTTCGGTCCAATTCGTTAATTTTTTTCGGTTTAGTGGGTTACATGCTCATCCATATATATGTTATTATAATCTTCTAATTGCATCAACAAAACATCATGAGAACTAGTAGATAAATAAACAAACAAAAACCGACCAAATTTATGTTTCTTGAGAATCCATGAACCAATCAAACGGTGCTTACAAAATATTTGGGTTTTACATTATTTTTTTTTATTTTCTGTTTTGAATTTCTGAAATTTCATATTAATGAGAGAAGTTGCTTCATTAAAAATGGCTTGTCGAAAACATCATACTTATCACCTATGCGGTCACTTAAAAATTAAGAAAATTCTAATTATTTTAGATAGTTAATACCTTTTTTAACCGCGGATGATTTTATTAAGAAACACTAACAAGAAGCTAGAAAGTAAATAAAACAAAATTACAAAAATTAGACACCTCTTGGATCATAACACAAATCTATCCAAGTTAGTTTCATACTAAGCTTACCCCTTACATTTATCCAAAACAAAGACAAACTCCGTAATTGATTATAAAGATGAACAAACGATACCGATTTTGAATTGAAAACCTTGTTGTTCCAATAGTCCCAAACAATCCAACAAAAAGAAAAGATCACTGTATTAGACGCCTAGAGTTCTTTACCTTTAAAACCAACAACCACTCCCTATTAGTAGCATTTAAACCAAGTGTAGCATTAATTAATTCGAGTAAATAAATCAAAATGGCACGTCAAACATTTTTATCTATATTTCACTCTTCTGTAACGTCGTTTTGATCTATTTGCTTTTAAGACCGTTTTTAATTTCTAATAGTTGGCATAACTATAATCAAAATTCTATACGTTTAAATCTTATATCAAGAGCTAGTCCGTTGATTAGGTCTTGTGCGAAAATTAAAATTGAGTCCATAAATACACGCGCGTGCACACACTCACAAATAAAATTTATTAGTACTATGATAATCATCATATGATTAACCAAAATAAAAATAGGCCATCTCAATGCAACTTTTTTTGAAATACCGGATTATAAGCTAACTTTTCTAGCTTAATAGGTATTACACAAACCAAAACAAAAGAATGATCGTATAATAGTTTAACTAATATATATATTTTTTCCCTAATAGATAGACTTTGCATTAAACATTAACTTTCAAAAAGTTTGTTATTGTGTGGACTTTAAAAATATAATATTAGACTCATATACATACGTGCATACAATTTTTTTGAATCACCTCTCAAACATAGGCTTTGTACGATGACACATTTTGCCGCTGCACTATATAATTTATATAATACATCTGTATCGGTATAAAAGTTGATTAACAACCTTTCTATTAGAAACTTTTTGCATAAATGAGTATCAAAACTGAAAACAACTCATTAATGCATTATAAACTCACATATTTCCATAAACCAATAAAGAAGTGTAATTTCGTTACATTAAAAAGTAAAACCATATATACTTTAGGGGCCAAATTATAATATTTCCTATTTTTTCATGGAAGAAGTGGAAAAAATTGAACTTTGGTGGCCAAAATAAACATTCCTTTCAGTATATTTACAGACATACACAGCCAAACGCTCGCACAAACGCATCTTTCCGCGTTTCTCTTATTTTACAAATATAAAAAAAACTGTAGAGAGAGAAAGTAGCTGTTGAGCTCCGAGATCGGCATCAATGGCGGCCTCTGCTGAACGCGAAAACTTCATCTATGTCGCCAAGCTTGCCGAGCAAGCTGAACGTTATGACGGTTAGTATGCTTATTTCTGCTTTTTTATCCTAGATCTGTTGTTTTCATGTTGATTTCATTATTTTATTCTGAAATTCGGTGCCTTAATCGGTGCTTGATGTAGATGTGTGATGCTACTTTTTTTTCACACACAAACGCCTATTTGAAGGATGTTGTTGATGCTATCGAGTGATATTAATTAGGGCTACAAATCAGTTTTTAAATTCTTCAAAAAGGGGCTACAGTACGCGGAGGAGTTGATAAGGCTAGATTTAGGGTTTACTAGATCTTACAAACCATACACCTTCTGTTCCCAAATATGAGTTCAAATTTGTATTCTTTTAGAGTCTAAGCCCATTCAAATCGATATTGATCACGGCAATAAACTGTGAAAGAAGTACTATAATCGTAATCTGAGAGTAACATATGAAACTTTGACTGTTTCTTAAACTGAGGTATGGAGATTTTTTGGTAGATGAACAACCTCATATGCTAAATCAAGCTAGATGTATGCTACTATGCTATGCCTTACAAACCAGCTAGATGCATGCTATGTAGCTGGTATATGTTAAGGTATAAAAAAAGGCTTACCCACCTTACATAATTAATTATCACTTAGAAACTTTTTTGTATTATCATGTTTAATAAGACTGAAAAGTGTTCACGATGAAAAATCTTAATGCAGAAACCTATATAAGCTGTTTCATGATTGATCTGTAGTGTAGTCTCTATGAACTTATGCCAGATTATTATTTTTGGTTCAGAGATGGTGGAAGCCATGAAGAAAGTAGCAAAGTTGGATATCGAATTGACTGTTGAGGAGAGAAATTTGCTCTCAGTTGGATACAAAAATGTGGTGGGTTCACGTAGGGCATCATGGAGGATATTGTCTTCCATTGAGCAAAAAGAGGAGTCAAGAGGCAATGAAGTTAATGTAAAGCGGATTAAGGAATATAGGCAAAAGGTGGAAACCGAGCTTTCTAACATTTGCGGTGATATCATGACTGTGATCGATGAGCATCTGATTCCATCTTCCTCCGCTGGAGAATCTACTGTTTTCTACTACAAGATGTGAGTATTACATAACATCAAGAGTAAGGAAAAGGTTCAAAAGAACATTCTTGTCCCATTTCATCATGGTTGTTGATTCTTATGGCTTTATGATATTGTGTGGGGTTTTGTTCTAGCAAATTGCTCTAAGAATATAACCTTAAAAGAATCCTAAAATGATACGAATGTTCACCGAACCTTTTTCGATTAGGGCTAGTCTCTGATGACTTCTAGTTTATTAGGTTCTAAAGATTTTATTATGGGTTTTGATGGAATGCAGGAAAGGAGACTATTATAGGTATCTTGCTGAGTTCAAGTCTGGTAATGACAAAAAAGAGGCAGCTGATCAGTCGCTGAAGGCATATCAAGTAAGTAGCTTTTGTATTCTGTTGTTCTTTTACCATAAGGATCCTGATTATCATTTACACAAGGATTCTGAACAGGTAGTGGGATGCCAGTTTATTTGTTTTTATGATCTTTGAATGCTGCAAAAACTCCTAAATGATAAAACTGAAATATTTATATTTTGTATTATGAATTCACCTTCTCTGATAAATGACATGTGAGTTATGTTTCTTCCAGTTGGCTTCAACCGCTGCAGAGGATTTATCTCCTACTCATCCCATCCGATTGGGTTTGGCTTTAAACTTCTCTGTATTCTACTATGAGATCATGAACTCTCCTGAAAGGTAACATGAAGTTTGTTACAATCTTGTTGGTCTACTTGATATGCAAACTGCATTCTAAATTGTGTTTTTCTTAAATGTTGGTTTTTATCAGAGCCTGCCACCTTGCGAAACAAGCTTTTGATGAAGCTATCTCAGAGCTTGACTCCTTGAGCGAGGAATCATACAAAGATAGCACTTTAATCATGCAGCTCCTGAGGGACAACCTCACTTTGTGGACTTCTGACATTCCAGAGGATGGAGGTAAAACACTTTTAATCATACCTATTTAACCCAGTCTGTCCATTGATCTTATATTGAAAGCAAGGGGGTAACTGTCCATAAAAACCAATTGTATTATTTAATAGCCAATTTATTATCTCTAGTTTTTTTTTTCATTCCATTTATTAGTATGATTTTGCTTTTGCAGAAGACCAAAAGATGGAGATCACCAAATCTGGTGCGGAAGACGCAGAGGTTAGTGATCTATGTTCTCTATTTCCACTCCAGGCAAATTGCAATTTTAAAAAAAGTTTAGCAATGTACCATCTTTTTTAAGTGCATGATCCCCCTAAAATAGCGAAGAGCTTGTTGGCTTGTATGGTTCATAACTTGTGCTTATATTGCTTTGAATTTTTTTAATGCAGTAATATAACTCTGCATCCTTGGAGGGAATGGATATTGCCTTTCGTATTGTATTTGTAAGCCTAAATTTCAAATTGATAATACGAGAATCGCATTAGTTGTTTTCATTTCTCCTTGTTGTAACAGTTGTAAAATGCCCGGAAATGGGACGTTTATTGCATGCCTGCAGATTTTATGATCTTGGCTTGTTTCTGCCGAAGAACCTATTTTAGTTAATTTAGGAAGGTTTTTTTTGTTTCTTTGGTGAGAATGCAAATAAGAAGAATTTCACCACTTTTAAAAGTTTGATTAACATGTTTTCTGTTATTACCAACAGCTGTTTGCTTAAATCTGGCTTAAATAGATGCCCACAGCAAGTTAAGTTGGTGCCAATCAGCTTCTAAAAATCTGAAACATCCATGTCATGTGGATCTAATAATTACTAGTGTAATCTGGCTCTCTTTATTTGTCGACTTTCAAAGTTTTAACACTTCCTCTCAAGCCAGGCTGTGGCCTGTGGGTATAGTGATTATATGACGTTTGGAAGTTAACTCTAGAAACCTTGTGTGGTTAACACTTTTTTAGGAGATGTGTTGTTTTGACTTTTGATGGCACATATTTCAGTTTCTTGTCTCTTATCTTCCTATTTTTCTTTTTATGAAGTGGTGGTCAATTTCCATGTGCTTGGTTCAATCATAATGCAAATGGTTCCTTGCTATCCCGATGGTTGCTTGTCGTCACTATCTAGGATTGTTGACCCCTCATAGATAACTTTCTCAGTTTCGTTAACATTCTCCTTATCCAAATACCTTCGCACATAAACTTCCTGATTTTGTTTAAGAGATCTATCGTATATAGTATACTTCTTTTGTGTCGTTAAGACACTTTTGTGTGATCTTGATACTTCCATTTGTAGGAAGTAGTTACTTTTCTGTAAGTCCTTCATATGAATTTTCGTTGCAAGAACCCTTCAAGTGCCCGAGTCTTTTTATGTGATCACCTGTTAATATTATGTTCCTTGCATATATGGTCAAGACAGCTTTCGTCCATGTTGACGAGCTCTTGATCAGCATTGTATGGTTGGTTTGGCGTCATGTAAACCCATATTGCAATGCCACACGAGTTAGTCTTTCTAACCATATTCTACGTGATTGCTTAAGCCCATACAACGATTTCTTGAACTTGCGCTATTTCACAAAATTCCTTGTGCCACGAGTCCATGTGGCACTTCTATGTAAAACTCCTCTAAATTCCATTCTGGAAGGCATTATTAACCAAGTTGATGCACCGGCTAATCCATACTGGGTACTAGTGAGAGTGAACTCTAATTCTATCCTAAACGATTGCGTGAACGGCTGAAAGATTTTGCCACAAGCCTAGCCCTGAACTGATTAAGAGTCCTATGAGCATTGTAATTCACTTAATTTCTGTTCCATTCCCATGTGTTGTTCTAGAAGGCATTCATTTCATGTTCAGTTGTAGCTTTCCATTATGGATTTTTGGGATCATCTTGTAAACTTTTTGGAATGTGTTTCGATTATTGGAATCACGAGATTGCAGAGGCTCTACAAGCTGATGATAAACAGCTATATATTACGAATGTACCATTTGGGTGAGTGGTGCATCGCCCCTTGCCTTCCCTCAAAGTTATTAGGACATTAAGGTAATAAGTTCATTGTTAGGGAAGCATTTTTTATGGGTTTTAAAGAATTACCTTATCTAACTAAGTACGGAACCCCTAACTTAATGTGCCTAAGTATTCGGCTCAAGACTTTGCTGGGTGATTTGGTGTTATGGAGTGTTTGTGTTGGCGCCAAATTTGAGTTTTGGTGGGATGTAGACATATCTTTAGTTGCTTCTTGGTAAGTAATGGTATGGAGATAGCATGTTGTAGTAGGGTGTGATCATTTGCACTAATGATAATAAATTCTACTCTGAATTCTAATTTCAAAAAAGTTTTGATCTTTGCAAAGTGAAACCTTCATAGAGTTGTACAAATTTTTTTTTTGTTTAACGGAAGAATAGTATTGGTAGTCATTTTGATTGCTTTAGCGGCTTAGAAAACTTATAGTCATGACCGGATGACTGTGATGATTTGCTATCACATCAAAGTGACTGAAACATGCTTAACATGACACTGAAATCTAGAACCCACTTTTTTTCTTTTTACCCGAAGAAAAAGGAAAAGAAAACGAAAAAGAAAAAAGGGGCACACATCACGAGTATATTGAAGGCGTCCATAATTTGAGGATGATGAGAGGATCGTTGTGGTGTCATCTATGACACGAGTCATGACATGGTGCATGATGAGCACCACTAAAACCCCTATCAAGTCTGCTATGATTTTGTGGTGAAATGTAATTAATGGGAATTAACCGAAAGACTTTGAGAGGGAACATTAGACAAGAACCTTATGTGAAACTAGTTTTGATTATTTTGTGGAAGATTTGGAACACGTGTCTTGGTTTTTCTTTATAATATTTTTACTTAAATGTATGTGATCATTGATCACGATACTAATCACCTATAACTTCTCGTTAATAAGATAGTGACCACCTCTTAAATTCTTCAATAATTCTAGATAGTGATCACCTTCACAAGTATGTAGAATGATATAATACAATGTTTGATTAACCACTTAAATTGCTCTTACTAATCTTTTAATCTATCAACTAATATGAAAATGTTGAAGAATCTGGAGATCACCTGATTTGAACATTTAGGAGAGTATTTGTCTCATGCCTAGAATGTGATTTAGTGTAAGATTTGATTGTTTTCATGAACAATATGTCAATTGGATTGATTTGGAGGTAAATCAAAGCAGAGTACTATGTTTCAATAATACTTGTACCTTCCACTTAAAAACACTTATTAATAAGTTTTGTAATTGGATTGTTTTCATGAACAATCAATTTAGCAATTCAAGAAAAGAAATTGTAAATTAAGTTTGCTTCATACCGTTTAGTTGTAAATAACACCATCTTCTAGGAAACTTTAAGGGAAATTCCACCGAGAACCAGTTTTATTGCGATAACCTATGAATATAGTCAAATTCATCTACGACCCAAATGTTCTGTAAATTATGTTTGCTTCATACCGTTTAGTTGTAACTAATATCTTTAAAGAAACTTCATACCGTTATTGTTTTCAAAATCAGTGAAGAATATTTGATTCAGGGAGAACAAATACGAGCTATTATAAAAAAACTAATCCAACGGTAAAAAAATCAGATGCATCCGCTAGATGTATAGTTCATCTTGTAGATACATAATGTATATAGTATGTTTATCTAGTTTTATCCATTAGTTAATATAGTTTTTATATTATTTTGAATTAAAATTAAGGAAAGTTTCATTAATTTTTTTATGGTGCTATTTGACGCTATTCATGAAACCTTTCACTATATTAACCATGGTTCTAAAAAGCTCGTCTGGGCTCCGTAAAGGCTTGAGTCTTGACCATGCCATCACGACATGGTCCAAGGCTTGGGCGTAAGGCTTGGCATACGCTGAGTTCCAGCTTGACATGCCTTTACATGTTATAAGCATTGTTTTTTGAGGTGTGCTAAAGGTATTGAGCCATATGAGCTGAATCTATATAGTTATTCAGTTATAAGGATGGTTGGATATACCGAAAACAAAGAAAAATATTAATAAACTACGTTATAAACCTATAATTATGTGTTTTTATACTTGTTTGTATAATTTTATATACATAAGTACATAACTATAATTATATATAAAATTGCCGTTTTAAGTTGCCCATTATAAAATGCTATTGAGACTTAATAAAATGCATGTTCCCCTCTTATTTCATCATTAACAAAACCCTTAAAAAAATGATTTATGACATTGGTGAATGGTGATCGAATGACTCCATAATTTTGATATGGAATCCAAACGCGGGCCAGCAAATTAATGGTTAAAAAAACAATAAAGGAACTGGGTGAAGCATCTTTATTATATTAATTGTTCAATTTCAGCCCCTTTTCTTTTCATTTTCATGAATAAGTTAAATGTTTTATTTAATAATAGTCTTGATTTATAGGTTTGTAATTCCATAATCACTATGTATAAGCTAGGGTAAATTGAACAAGTGACAAACTAATTAAACTAAATCATTTTTAAAATTACACTTCATAGTATCATTTTATCAAGTTTTCTCTTAAACTAAATACGAGGAATCAATATTTGAGAAATAATGATCGCTGATTTGTGCAAGAAATACAATCACCTTTTCTCGTATCATAATATAACGTTTACCCTTTCACTCGTGTGGACGTTTTCACCGTTTATCTGTGTGTTGATATCGTCTATCACCATTTTTTAAACTTTCATTTCTTTCACGTTTTATAATTATTTGATACTTTTTAAAACTAATCCTTATGTCACACGAACATCGAATCTAGTTTGATTTAATTTGATTATTTAACCAATATTTGTCCACCCCTTCAAAAATTATTGAGAAGGCTTAAGAAATAAATTCAAACTCGAAGGGTTGATACGCCAACTCACTAATTTAACAGATCAAAATCATCAAATTTAGTAAGTTTGAGTCCTGATGTGCAATATCGCATTCGTTCTTGTAAAACCAAAAACCCCAGAAATAAATACAATCGAAAAATTCTCCCCTTTTCACTTTCTCTCTCTGGAAAACTTTCTCCCGGTCCCGGCAAAAGCCTCGTAGCGTAATCCTCTGCTTCCATGGCGAACAGCAACCTTCCTCGAAGAATTATCAAGGTACTTTTTTCGTCAACACGAACAATTCACGATCATCCGCTCTTGATCCTCGCTTTAATCTCTTTCATCTATTATACGTATATGTTTCCCATTTAAGATTCCTTATCTGAAAACCTTAACTTTACAGGAAACTCAGCGCTTACTCAGTGAACCAGGTGATTTTGAACTCTTAATTTCATTACTCGTATATTGTTGTATTGTGAATTGGGAAGTTCAATTCGATATTTGGGATTTTGTTTTGGCACTTCTTAATGTTTGCGTGAAAGTTAAGATAAAACTGATTTTATGTTGGAGTGTTGTTCACTCAAGAAACTGAACTATTTGGTGGCTTCTTGTTTTTTTATTTATGTATCTGATTTTGTGGAGTAGCACCTGGAATAAGTGCATCGCCATCGGAAGAAAATATGCGGTATTTCAATGTCATGATTCTTGGCCCATCACAGTCTCCTTATGAAGGTAAGTTGCATTTTAAATGGCTTAAAGGCTGATCCTCCTGTACTGGTTTATGTATGAGCAAGTTTAGTTTATTAGCTATTTTGTTGGCCACTTGTTGGTTAGTTTGGTCAGAAGGGCATATAGAGTATGTCATGTTTGTTCTTATGATCTCATTTTGAAGAACCTTCTTCTATTGAATTTATACTAGTAGACTTATATCGGTTACTTGTTATTCCCTCCACACAAAAGAAGCCATATTTTTTTTATCTTGCAGAAATGTTAGGAAGTGCTTCTAGAATAATAGCAAGCTTCTATCTAAACTAGTTGGGTAGCCTAATAATCATACCGAAAGGGTGAAAGGAATATGTATATGTATACTGGGAAAATGATGTGTGCAGCTTGAAGTATATATCCTATCCCCATATATATCTACTATTTTTTTTCATTATAGCATTACTGGGATTAATTTTAAACATTTGATCATTAGTTAAACACACTCATTAAACTATGTACAATTCAAAATTTTCTATTAAAAAATTTCATCTACAGGAGGAGTCTTCAAATTGGAGCTATTTCTGCCCGAGGAATACCCAATGGCTGCCCCCAAGGTACAAGAACATCTGCTTATACATGATAATAGAGGAGACATGATCTGTTAATGAAATTCTTTTCGTACTTACTATCAGTTTCAATGCTCTTATTGGTAGCATGTTACTCATTGTACTGCTTGCTAATATTCTATTAATGGTCAGGATAAAATGCTTGAACCCTAAAACTTATGTCGTATGTGTAATATAATCTGCATAATCTGGTGTGAGTGGTTACATGGGATACTGTTTGTTTGTCTTAATAATTTAGCTATTAAAACATCATGCTGGAAGCTATCTGTTAATTTTAATGTTCTGTTTGTTTGTTTATTATCTCCACTTTGTGCATGGAAACTGCTTTCGTGAATTAAGACAGAAACTTGCCTCGTGCATGTTATTTTGTGGTCCATGAAACTGTTATTGTGTTAATTTACCAGCATGTTCCTCTCTTGTGCCTTGATGAATGCTGTCATCCAGTCTTTTTACTCTTATCACCCAATTTTCCAGGGATTCTTTATATAAATATGTACAGGGGCTACAATTAACCTGACACTTACTTTTATTGTCTTTTAATAATGATAATGATACTCTTGTGTAGGAGTAAATGTAATTTATTGGTGGTCTTTATTTTAAATAGACCTTTGAGCACCATAGGTACCTAATAGAACCCAAATAGTTTCATTGATTATCAGAAAGAAATACAGAATCTGCCTGCTTTCAAGAGGCAGTCGCCTGTCCAAAGTTTTTTACTTTTGAGAGCTACATATTCACGATGTGTAATTTACTATACTTAATAATCAAATCAAGCATATTAATTAATCATACCTTATAGTCTCTTTTCATAGAGCTAACTAACTATGTTACTTCAAGCTCCGTGTTAGGTTCAAGTTTAGTCTTAGTACTTAGCCCAAAGATATCAGCGACGTGAGGCCTTAGATATTGTTGTATGAAGGCCCTTACTGATTGTTGTCTCAGCCTTTGCTACCTTTCGCACCACCTCTTAATTTAGAAGAATAATTTAGTATAGGATAAGTAGGGGTTATGGTTAACAAATTAATTTTTGATTGACTGGCAACAAACTTGAACTGAATTGTGTGATGGTTTAAACTATTGATTGAACTAACAATTTCTTTATAGAAAACTCTATTACTTATAAGCTAAATTTGATTTAAGCTACAAAAAACTTGAAAAAAAGGCAAAGCAATTAAGGAATGTGAATGTATAAGATGAGAAGGTAATCATAGTTGTCAACTCATGCCTGGTGACTTTGACTCGTAGGAGTCAGAATTTTTAAACACGTATATATCAAAATATGTAATACTTCTATAAAAGCTAATTATAAGTTCTTAAAAAAAATCAACTAAACATAAAACATAATTGCACAATCAACAAGAATCCTAACGAGTGATCAAGTAAATTTGAACAATTAAAATTTATATTTGATTGAATGTATCTACAACTAAAATTATGTACCTTAATCCTAATAGAATGAGAATATATTTACAATTTACGTATTTAGAAATTAAACTAATTATCTTATAAAATTAAATCACGAATCTGTATAGTGTCGACATTACATACTCATTATCATATATTAGTTACATAATAACATTTAGATATTAGATATTATGTATTTATAGTATACAATTAATACATTTGGTTAGGTAGGTTTTTAATTTATACTTCTCATCTTGATACATGTGTTTTACCCTCTACGAAGAAAGGGAGTCCTTATGAGTGACTTTTAAGAAAAGCCAGATTTGAGGCCTGGTATGCAAATGTAATTGATTTTGATCTTAGGCAGTTGTTCTTTTGTTTATTTGGGCATACCCTTTGCACATTTTTTTAACTTTGGTTATGAACTAGAGTTTCATGACTATCTGAGCTTGTTTCCCAACTCGGCCGAGTTACTAGTCGAGTCAACTTGAAGTCTTGAAGTGAGTCAGTCATTAACTCACGAGTTAGACTACAAGTTGGGTGCTTTTACAAGTTGCAACACAAGTCACGTCTTTTTAGTGTTTATATACTTGTCTCATATGATTCAACCCATGACTTGTACATCTTCTAACTCAGAAGATAATCACTTCTGATACTATGCTTGATCATAATATGATTTTATTTTACTAAAAAGTACGCGTGATCCAGTTACACAGGCATAATTGTTATTAAGTTATGGGTCAAGATCATGTGTGAATTACATGTGTCTGCACCATTCGTCTTTAACAGTACAACTGTACAACTGTACAAATGTACAATTCACAATGTTAGATGATGGCATTTAGGTAAGCCCTTGTTATTCTTCAACCCTCTTTTGAATATTGACCTGTTATTAGTTTAAAGTTTAAACCCTATATGAACTTGTTCTTGGGTCAACATTTAAACCATTTGTTTCTTGTGAACCTTATTAAAAGCCTAAACTGAGTTTTATTTTTTAAATTTTAAACCCGGGTGGTTGGGATTGTAATAGATTGGCTAGAAAGTTAGGTATATAGTTGAGATTTAGAATTGGCTAGCATAAAGGAATTATATGAAGTTCTGAAGAAAGAAAGATATATGAGGTGAAAAATTGACCTTGAAAGCACAGAAGCTTCAAAGTCATAAAAAGTGGAAACTATTGGACAAGCACAATTAAAGGGATGGTCGAAACAAACCTGGTATGAGTGTGGATGAAAGCAAATCAAAAAAAGGGATTGATTATATGTCTAAATGATTGTTAGAAGTAAATGATCGCAACAAATTACCTGTTTGGATGAAGTAATATTCGATTTGAGGACGAAAGTTGCAATCATATTAAGACTTAAGAGGATTTGGAAGTTAAAAGGTACGAGCTACTAATTGCCAATTATTCAGACTATATGTGCTTTGTTGCTTCTAGTCTTCTAGATACCAAATTTATTTTGCTTTTATCCTATCTCTACCCATAGCCCTGTACAAGTACTTCTTAAAGCAAGCATATGGAAACTCGTCTCTTTAGAATTAGTCTGTAAACACTTACTGGGATATTGACTATTTCTTGCCTTGATTTGGGTTGTTTCATTATTTTGGGTATTTAATTCATCCATTATTTATTACAAGCGTGAAGATATGATACACCATCTGTTAAGTACTTTAAAAAATCCTATGCTAAATTGTTTTTGAACTTAAATTGTTTTTTAAACTTCTTGGGAAGGAATAAGGAATTGGGTTGGGGAGGTTTGATTGTTTTTTCATAAACATGGCATGTATTTTATTTTATTTTTGCTGTGCGATGTCTCCAATTATATTGGGGACTCCAATATAAACTTTGATTTGCCTTCTGATTTACTATGTTCTATACATGAAGTCTGCACTCGAAAACTATTTTATATCATAGGTGTTGGAGTTTTGTTTAGAGAATGTGTGAAACAACATTACCCAATCCCGCTTGAGCTAGGGTATGGGGGAGGTAAGTCGGTAGGATATAGACAGTCATACCTCTCTACCCATGTGTAGAAAGACTGCTTCCCAATTGTGACACGTAAAACAAAATTGGTATCAAATGCATTGTTCACAGAAATTCGAGGTTGTTGCCACCCATGATGTTACAGAATGATTTACCAGTCGTGTTTCTAAATGAGAGAATTATTTTCATTCACAACTCTGATTAAGCAGAGTTGCGGACATAGCATATAAAGCTCTCATATTCAGCAGTCTTCCTTTTATGTTGGAACATAAAAGTGACAACCCAAAATTATCTCCTTTGGCGTGATTGCCTTCAAGCAACATTAATATTGCTTTTGTGATAGAAGCTAAAGATGCAATTTATTATGAAGACTTCATTTTATCTTTATTTGGGCAAATTGTTCTGAAATTTATGTAATGTGCTAACTCACATTTCTACCAATAAGTTCCCACTTTTTGGATCAATACAAATATCTACCCTGTTTTTGTGAAAACTTTTGTGTTGCTCACCAAAATATGATATTACAGGCATGACAGTTGCCTGAACCAATATCTTACCTTTTGTAAATCATGTTGCAACAGGTCCGATTCCTTACAAAAATATACCACCCAAATATTGATAAGGTCTGTGATGCCCCACATCATTCATTCAGTTTATGACTCTAAACTTCACTTTGATTTTTATAATTTTCTGTTTTTCTTTACACTTTCTATGTAGCTTGGCAGAATATGTCTTGATATTCTAAAAGATAAATGGAGCCCTGCTCTTCAGATTCGCACCGTGCTCTTGAGGTATAACTATTTATAATCTTTATTACATGTTTTTTATTCCATGTATAACATACGTATGTTTGTATAGCATTCAAGCACTTTTAAGCGCTCCAAACCCAGATGATCCGCTGTCTGAAAACATAGCAAAACACTGGAAATCAAATGAAGTAGAAGCTGTGGAAACAGGTAAGCTGCAGGTTATTTTGAACCATATACTTGCAATGGGTTGATCTAATTATGTTATATCTCTAATGGGTTAGACAGGTAACTAAAGAAAGTTAGCTAAGAATGGCATATTTAGCATAAAACCTCTTCAATCTTTATATTCAACTACTTAGGTTATTGTCTTAATAATATATATCTGTATTCATATTCACACGCCAATTTCAAAAAGTTTACCAACTCGTTGGCCCCCATTTTTTGCCAACAGTTTGTGTGATTTAAAAACCGAATTAGATGGGGTTTCGGGTTGTGTTCTGATCTACTTTTCATTTGTTATGATGGGTGCAGCAAAGGAATGGACACGTTTGTATGCAAGTGGCGCATAGCGAGCATAGACTGAAACCATTGTATTTTATGGTAACATATTCGATGACCTGGTTATACTGCCTTCACTATCTTTTTGGTCCCAATACATTATGTATCTTCTAATTTTAATAAAATTTAGTAATGGAAGAGCCAACCAAGCACTTTTCAAGGTCTTTGTCATTTAAGCCTTTTTTTATTTATTTATTTATGGAGATTGGGGACCAATCAGTTATTGCATTTATATCCAAAATGGACAGTACCTTATGATTTAACACGTATTTGATTCTGATTCGTTTAACTTGTGTTGACCTGATAGACATTACTCATGTGCTTTTTTCCGTTCACTAAAGAATTTGAACGCCTTATTGAAGTGCAGCGATTGAGACTTCTTTCTATTTCATAAGCCTCTTGAACGAATAATTCCTATTTATTTGAGAAGTTACCAATATAAAGTAAATTAAGTTGGTGGCTTGTAAGTCTAGGTGTCCTCTTCCCCTACAAGCTGACTTTTAAGGGTGAGTTCTACACTCGGCTTGTGACATGATACAAGCCTGGTATCATCCAACACTTGTAGTGGTGGCGTTCGATGGTGGTTTGGACCCGAAAAGAGGGATGCCAATCGTGACCAACATAACCGTAACCAACGATAACTTGGAGTGGTGACCTAGTACGGGATGGGTGCATATCAATTGGTATGAGAGTCATCCTCATCTTGTAAGGTTTCAACACTCGTAGTGGTGGCTTGGACCTAAAAAGAGGGGTGTCAACCGTGACGAACATAGCCTAGTATGGGATGGATTCGTATTAACTAGTATCAGAATTATCCCCATCTTGCAAGGTTCCAACACTAGTGCTCTGTTCTTGAGTTTTTTAAAGAGGGAAAGTAAAGGGAAAGAAAGTGAGGAAAGAGAATGATTAAGTTGTGTCCTTGAGTTGGAATGAAATGGAGGAGAACCTTGTTTCTTTCTGAATCATCCCCTACTCGGGAGGATAACTTTTGAACAAAATAACCCTTCTCTTCCCCTCCTTAAATAAAACTTGAGAACATACAAACTTGATTGTTTCATCTCCTTCCACTTCCTTTCCGTCTAAAAAACATAACTCAGAGTGGCTGCCTACAGAGTGATGAGTTCGACATGAAAAGACGAGTGCCAACTATGACTAACGTACCGCTATGCAGTCAATTGCGGTGGGATAGCGGTTTGCACTTTTTTTTTTGTTTTTTTGGGAGATTATACTTGTTTGGGCAGGCCTTTGAGCTCATCTGATTTATGTCCAAGACTCCAAACCCAATATTATATTAAACCTAGTTGTCGTGTTCTTTCCCTTCTTCTTTGACGACACCCGAAGTAATTCAGCCTTTGTCTTCCTTCAACGTCAACAGCTCACACTCCACAGTCGATTCCCATATTACTATTTACTATATTAGTGTACTAAGTTTTATACAATGCTTTTAATTAATGTTTTATGATTTTAATTATATATATATATATATATTTATATTACGTAATATTAAAAACCGCTATCCCACCGCGATAACCGTTGTCCCGAATCAGGGACCTTGACCGCTATTTGATTTCCCACCGTGATAACTACATAGCGTAGCCATGACCAATGATGACTCGGAGTGGTGACCTATGGAGTGGTGGTCCGGACCCAAAAATAGGGGTGTCAACCTTGACCAACATAGTCTAGTATGAGATGGGTTCGTATCAATTGGTATTAGAGTCATCCCTATCTTACAAGGTTCCAACACTCGGAATGGTAGCTTGGACTTGAAAAGAGGGGTGTCAACCGTGAACAACAATGACTCCGAGTGATGACTTATGAAGTGGTGACTTGGACCCGAAAAGAGGGGTGTCAATCGTGACCGACATAGCAATAAACAACGAAGACATTGGTTATTTAAGTGTGGGGCATTGTTATGATCCCACATAAGCAAAAGTAAATTAAGTTTATGGCTTATTAATTTGGAGGAAAAGAAGGGATCTGGAAGGAAATAAAAGTGTTTGTGTTCTCGATTTTTTTGAAAGAGAGGAGAAGGATTTTGAAAAGGAAGCTTGATTAATAATCTTTTCTGAAGTTTTCTCGTTAGGATGATTTGGAAGAAAAGAAAACTTTTAGGATTTCTTATTAATGATTAAATTATCATAAATCCCAGCTAATAATTTTAGGAAATACTGATATTATTGCAACTTTTTTTTCCATGCAATCTATATTGGGAACACAAAATAAAATATCTTTCTCTCTTCATTTATTTTCATTGCAACTCAACAACACAAAATCCTATTTTTATTTCTCTTTGTTTCTTTTCACCATTTAATTTTCTTCTATGCTTTTTCTTTCATCTCTAAGATATTAACTGGACTCAAAAAGTATTAATTTAGATTAATTTGATTGATTGAAAAAAATTTAAAAATGAAAATGATGACGAGTGGGATAGCTCGTTGTTGTGACGAGCACCCACCATGACGAGGTGAAGACAAAACCATTGTAGGTGACGATGGTTTTTGGTGGATTACGAGCTCGTCATGGTGGTGAACGAGCCACTATGTGTGGTCTAAGGACACAACATAAAAATGTTTATATGATCATGTAGATTACCTCCAAATTTTAAGGAGTATAAATCCATACTCAAAAGAAAAAGACTCATGTTTGTAGCTCGTCCAAGAATGAAAGAAGGAAGAGAAATATGTGTTAATTAGGTTTTAGGTTGAGAAATGGGCTATTGAAGTGGACAAAAGAAAATCTCGGCTAATCTCTGAGAGGTTCCGATATTTACAACCGAGATTTTCAGCTGATATTCCACGTCTTGAGAATCGAGATCTTGCCAAGATTAGCTGCATAGCTTTGTTGTTCTAAACATATTTGATCTATGTCGAATCAAGAAATTGAATTTTCCTAAAAAGATTTAAGTGGTGTCTATGCTTTCCTTCAAAATTATCGTTTTGTTGAGGAGCGTATGGACATGAAGTTTGGTAAAGACTACCATTTTTCAAACACAAATTATTCATTTGTATTATTAGTATATTCAGTGCCATTGTCGCTTCTAAAGCATTTGATATTTTTTTTAATAAAATGAGTTGTAAAGACGTTTTGGAAAACGGAATGTTTTGAATTGCTTCATCTTTTTTACCTTGAGAAATCATGAACAATTGTCAAAATCTATTGGTATCCCACTTTGCTAGTTACCTTATAGGGTCTTCATAAATCTACATGCATGTACAAGATCACCAATTCCTTCCTTTAGTATTATGGTCACTTAAGGAAAAAAGATGTCTAGTTTGCTAAATCACACATTGTGCAAGTACAGGGGCGGATCAAGGATTTGAAATTGATGGTAGCACCAGACCTAAAATTTGAAATGGATGGTAGGACCGTCTTGAAAAAGTCGAAATTTACACTAACTGAAATCGAAATTTACACTACGCGGACAAAATTAGATGATGTTCCGTGCCACCGTTCTCTTACCCCTGAGTCCGCCCCTGTGCAAGTATAGAACTTGGTTAGATGGATATCCAAGTCTATTGTGTGACAAGTCTTTAGACAAGTAACTAGTGATGACACTATTATTATTATAATAATTCAGATGATGTTACATATTGATTTGCCTCCAAAGTCTATGATCCATCACTGATTTCTCGACCGATGCTACACGTTTTTTTATAATGGCTAAACACACATATGTACTCCTTAAATCTAAACTTAATTCTATATCATTTTGTCTATTACAAGACTTGAACCCACAACCGTATGGGATACCAAAAACACCAGATACCGTTCGACTATAAATGCTTTGATGTAAATTGCTAAATGACGAACCGTGCATCATGCAACCTATGATGGAAGTGACAAGAAAGAGTATAATTTTGACATTAAAAGTAGAACATTCAAATCGGGATATTGATTGGTTGAATTAAGTAAATGAAAGTTGGTAACCTAAGTTTTATAATATGACATGAAGGGTGATATTGATATATAGATTTGATTTTATATTTTATATGGAAAGAAAAGTTACATATTTACGTACGAAATTACTCTAAGTGGCCATGGAACCAAATGGTGGAATACACAAAAATTGATTGATTGGTGTAATTTTGGAAATGATATTGGTGACATAAGTTTTGTAACATGTCATGTCATGAAAATATACGTAATAAAACATGAGAAAAAACGTATGAAGCTAGTAGCAATCATAATAGGTGTTGTTACACTTGTATATATTATAAATAAATTGAAAGAAAATGACTAAAATACCCCTACTTAAAGTATTTATGAATAGGATAATACCCGTAATGAATGCTGCTAGCAGCATATATTTTATTTACATTTGAATTGTACTCTCAAATATCACACATGAATTACATATTTTAAATGTTATATGTTGCTATAATACTTCAATTCAACGGTTAAAAAGTCGTGAATTTTAAGAATGCAATTTCTTTAATCTAACGTAGACGATTGTTGTTGTATACTTCAAATCTTATATGTTTTCTAGACTCCTTTGGAACTTGTAGACAATTGTATTCCGAGGACGTAAACCGGAGATACGTGTAACACCATATTTTCTATCCAAAACTTTCACTTTTTAAAACACTGCGGAAACGAACAAATATACAATATAATACAACGGATATTACAAAACCGTTTTCCAATTCAAAATACAAGTATTACAAAAACTACGGCTCGTCATAATTTCCAATCAGAGTGCCTGTCAATTATTCCCCAAGGCTACACCCCCTCACAACTGAACCGCAGGACTTACCAGCCACCTGTAAAAGTAGTGAGAGGTGGGGGATTAGCACAAAGCTAAGTGAATGGAAGTAAACCACCACAGATATATCAATCAGTAACAACATGATATCAACAACAGTAAACACATAATTGCCTCACGAGAAGATCGGCGGTTTTGTAGGAACCTATAACCAATACCGGCCAAAGCAAAGGTTTACCGATAGTTCATTTGCTATTCTCACACAATATTATCTTAAGTTGCAACAAATGCATCAAAAGATCACAATACTGATCAGCCGATAGCAAACAAACCCAGCCCATAGCCCAGCTGAGACTGACTTCACAACACAGGCACACAATCAATTAACAAATCACCAGTTAATCAATTAGCAGACAAACAATCTATCCATGCATCAATTCACATACTGTTGCAACCAAACCAGTTACAACAAATATCACCAGTGAGTAAACATCCACTCACCTCGAGTTCTCGAACTCCCACTCAGTGGTCTTATGTTACTGAGCCTTGTCTGTTCCTGAGAACACAGCAAACTGAAATCAGTATCCAGTTTATAAATATATATCAAAACATATATTTATATACAATCTAACTTATGCACACAAGTTAGAAACACCCATTATGTAAACACATAACCCTGCAATCTAAAAGATTTATCAAATAAAAGCTTAAGGACAAATCCTGACGCGTCGCGACACTCCTTTGAGCACCTACTTCGAATTGCAACACACTTCGAGCGGCCATTTCGAATTCGAAACCCAACGCGGTCGCTTTTGCAACCCTGGACCCGTCGCGTCGCGACAAGCCTTCGAGCGGCTCTCCTTCGAATACGAAGTCCCCTTTCTTCGAACAGAACCTTTCGAACTCGAAACACTAGGGTCGCGCCGCTACCTATAGGTGACGCGCCGCGATATCCATTTTCCAGAATAATTTCTTCTTCTTCTTCGATGTACAGTCCTCAAACTCCATAGCCAAATATGCAGTTTGTTAGAACCTAGAGGGGGAGGTGAATAGGTTATATGCCCACTTTCTGAAATTTTTAACAATATTTGCAAGTAATTAAAGAGTTTAAGGAAGAAAGATATCACCAATGAAGTAGTTTGGACACAATGATTTATAGTGGTTCAAGCAAGGGTTAACAACCTTGCTCTACATCCACTCCTTGGCCTCACCCACCAAGAGTTGCTTCACTAACTTCTCTCTTTGAAGGTAGAGATAAACCTTTTACAACTTCTCTCTTTAGCTTACAAGAATTACACTTCACTCTTGCAAACAAGGTTAAGATAAACCTCACTTCACTCTAATTGGAAAAGCTAGAGTTGATCCTCACTTCTCTCTAATTCTATAGGCTAGAAATTATCCTTACACTATTGCAAATGTATATGAATGTAATGAAGTATATGAACTTGAAGGCTTTCACTCTTGCTTGATTCTTGATCTTGAAAGATTGAATAATCAAGGAATATGAGCTCACAAGATTTTTATGTATTCTGTGTTTTTTCAGATTGCAAGAGGTGAGTAAAACACAAGACTTGAGTTGCTTTAAATAAGGAAAAAGTTTGATGCTCAAAAAGTGTCCAGACGATCCACGGTCGACCGTGGAATCGACCGTCGCACTGCTGGAGATTTTTGAGCCTTGTGCATATAGACGTTGGGCTTTTACCAAAACCACACACAACCCATTTTTACTATAAAAATGCACTGAAAAGAAGCTTTAGAGAAGTTGGGTAAGTGCCATATTTCTTAAGTTTGAATTTAATCTTGAAAATGGTAGTTTGGAAACCAAATGCACAAAGTATGTTGGAAGTTTACCTCTTTGGGAGATTCCTTTTGCTAAATATGGTTTTGGCTTATTTCAATAGAAGATTGTGTTTAGTATTTGCCAAAATGGGAATTTTTGCTTTGACTTCCAAGCTTGTGATTTTTATAAAAATTGTCTCAATTTTTATAAAGGCTTTTATAAAAGTTATTTTATAAAAACTTAAACTCATTTGATTATTTATTTTGTAAGCTCATAGACTTTGAATGTTTATTTGTAGGTGACTTCAACATCGACTTCTACTTGAACTCGGATCTTGACGATTGAAGCTTGGCCATTTGATGAAGCTGATTATGGATGAAAATATATTTGATTGAATATATATATGTATATGTGCACATATGTTAATGTTAAATACATACAATTATATAAACAAGTTGTATATTTTTGTGTCAACAAAAGATGATTTATTTATAAGCCAATTTTCCCAACACAATTTATTCATAAAACTCTGGAAATCAATTTCTAACACTTCTAAACACCTATAATCATCATATAACATGTATTCATACTTCAATAACATATCAAATCCATGTTAAAACATCATATTACAAAAACCCACTTACCAAACATGGAGTTTCAAGCTCCAACAATGGTGTCTCACCATATATACATATATTTCATCAGAAAAGCATATCAAATCACTACTAAACATGATATAATCATCATCTTACCTTTGTTTTGATTTAACAATCAACAACCTTCACTTCCAAAATTCCAAGTATACAACTTTCTTGACTTTTTCTCTCAAAAACACACACAAGCACACACTATCAAATTCAACAATATGATATACAAACCCACGTATGGCTTCTCAAAGTTTGTAGCATGAGGTGTCCATCCATATGAATAAATATCTTATCACTAGTCACATGCATCTCACACATATATATCCATAGATATACATCCATTCCAATAATAACCATGTTTAATTAATATAACAATTAATTTAAATAGGTCCATTAGTAAATAATTAAATATATAATCAAATACTAATCACGTATACATATACCGGAGCCTACGCAACTTCTAAGCCCAAATTCAGGATGTTACAATATGTGTTCCATAGGTTGTCTTTATAATCTTTTTCTGTTTGTTTGATTTCTTTAGCATCTTGCTAGTGTCTTTTTTCTATAAAAATGTTTTTCAGTTGATTTAGAAAAACGATTGTCTTGATAAACCCACATTTCAATAAAATATTTTATTATTGATAAGTAATCAGAATTTCATGAAAACACAAAGTAGTTCAAAAGAAAGTAACCATTGAAATATTAATGTGTTAGAAAATGTCTTTGAAAAAAATACAACCTTACAGCTATAATTTAAGAAATAAAAAAAATAATTTCAACCAACGTCCATCCGATTGAAGCCTATTGTAGAGCATGTCAGAAAGAGAGAAATAAATGAGACAAGGTACTAGATGTTGTTACATAAACCCTAAAAGGAAACATAGAGACATAGATGAATAACAGATCCAAATGGTTCATCTTAGACTATAGACGGGTAGAAATCGTACTCATATGATGAAAGACATTGAGAAGACTCGATATCTTTTTACGAAGAGAACACAATTATGTCCGTCTTCTTTTCTAACATCGCGGTGTGTATGGATAATCCTCCAGTCTAGCTTGAATCACCTTTCTTCTTTAACATAACAATCTCCAAAATTGATTGTAAAACTACTACATATCAAAAACAGAAAAGTTAGAATTCAGACTGGTAAAAAATATTTGCTCTACAAATTAGATTGCTAATTTCAACAAAAATTAAAAATAAAAAAAATAAAGCATTGAACAAATTCTAGTGAGCTTTGAAATAAATATTTTATTAAAGTTATAAAAAAAAGGTATAATTTAAAAAATTGTACTTCCAATTTACTCTTTTGAGTGACGTTTTGGGCTTTCACCTTTGTACCGCTGTACAGTAACAGTAGCGGGTAGCCCACCAAAGATGAGCCGACAACCCGTAACTGATCTTTTTACTAAATATGCTTTTTTGCCCCTTAAAGTCAGGTCAACTGTTATGTACAACCCCTTTTACTTTGTACAATAGTAGCTTTAGCCCCCCCACCCCACCCTACTAAAATCATTTTTTTATGTATCTGACAAATGACAATTGAGTCCTTGTTTAAAACAAGTGGTACTCCGCCTTCCGTTTCACGTTAAAACAATATAGTCTCTGCTCGATAAAAAGTATATTAAACTTGTCACGTTTTGTTATTGTAGATATTAAACTTTTAAAATTACTCTTTAACACATTGAACTTTCCAACTTTATTATTTAACGTATCAAAAAACATGTTGTATAGGTTGCAGGCTTTTATTTGAATTTTGATTTATTTTTTATTACTAAATACTCCCCAACATTCAAACATGTTAGTTGCGTAACAAAATATGAACAATATGATAGAACATTCGTCATCATCTTCGTCCAAAAAGAACATGATGAACGATGAACTCGATGAAGAATCAAAACCCAAAATCACAATCATCAATGTCGTATATAAGAATAAAAATTTTAGATCTGGTCAAGAAATTATGGAACAGAAAGCAAAATACGAAACGTTTATCTAAAAGTAGTTTCTGGTTAGTTAAAATTAAAACCCTGTTATTTTAGAGTTGTTCTTTTTAATTTAGATTTAGATTCTTAATGTATAGGATTCTGTTAGTAAAGTGGTGGTATAATTGTGATTTGTGCCTAAACCTCCATTAAGTGTTGCTCAATATGTAAGCAATCCCTTGTTTAAATAATGTATTTGTTTTGAAAATCCATCCGCTTATTACAAATTATTATAGCTAGTTTACAACCTCTATAACATAGCATGCATATATGAAGTAAGGGTACTTGCTAGGATTTAGGATTTCCATTTCCATCACTTGGCTATCTAGTGGATTCTCATTTTCATAATCTCCAGTCCTCTAGCATCGTTCGGGTGTTAAGATCTTGAGGTGGTTATTAAAAACATAATCCTCAAAAATAAAAGTCTTTTCAAGTAACTTATAGATTCGGTTTAGGATTATTATTTAACAAGATTACAATAATACCCTCATAACGAATTGATTACATAATCCCCTTACATGTGTGTACATGTACAACCATGAATTGATTATTAATTTATTGTTATATATGTATGTAAGTGTGTTGTTCTTTATATTAGGTGGTTTATTATTATAAAAGTGATTTGCATCAAGACATGTTTATTATTCTTTTTTATAATCAAATATATATTAGATGGTTTATTGTTATAAAACTGATTATTAATAAATTATAAATGTTGTAAATTTGTATGAACCATATACTGCATGCAAACATGTTTAAGAATGTGTGTATTGTTCATTTTTATTTTAATCGAGACTAAAGGCCTTGAACTATTTGGCGGCCGCTGGTATTATTCGTTGATGTTTTTTCTCCTTGTTAAATTCCTACAACAATGAATTGATTTTAATTATATGCCCTTTTACGTTTCACAATTTCCAGCTCCAGCTCCAGTTTCTTTACCGAACACTTTTTAATAAATATAATCTCCAGCTCCAGCCTTAAGTTTCAGTTTCGCCGAACAAACCCATAAACCGGAAAAGAATGGGCTTATGAAAATAAGCCCATAATATGCTAAAACAAACACCCCTAAGACTTTAAGTGAGTTAATCACTAATATCCTTTCATGTTCCAAGCACGTAAGGTACTAGGGTAGTATGATAGCCGGCTTTCATTTTGTAAAAATCAACCTCCTCCTTGAAGGTTTGAGAGAGAGAGAGAACAAACTCTTCAAGAATCTCATGCTCATTTCTTATAACATCAATATTTCTACCTTAAGACCGACTGCATTGGTCTTCTTACCCGAGGAGGGTTGGGGTTGAACCCCACAAGGGTGTTCAAAATGGGATATCCTAAATTTTTGGATAGTTGGTTTCAGTATCCGAAATTTCGGATTCGGATATCCGAAATATCTAAAAATTTCAAAAACTTGTATTTTTTATATAATTTTTTTAAAATATAATTATTAAATAACCATATTTTAAACTTTAATCACTAAAAATAGCTAAAATATGCTTCAAAATGAAAAATACTTGTATATAAAACTATATATGTTAAAAAAATCAAATAAATAAGAAATATAAAAATCAAAAAAACCGAACCAATATAGCAATCGACGGTTTTGGTTTTCATATTTTCAAAAACCGACCTTTCGGTTTGGTTTTGATTTTTGAAATTTCAAAAACCGAAAAAAACGAGCCGAACCATTCCAAGGAGCAATATTGTAAATATCACTTCATTTCAAGTCGACAAGTTCACTTCTTCTTGATTTTATCGATTTTCAGTTTAATATAAAAATCCATTTCTAGTTGTTTATCTCGATTTTCATGTTCTAGTTTTATGAGTTGCATGCTGTTCATTTAGAGTTGGTTGTTCGTCTTGATTTTTAGTTTTCTTAATATGTTATTTAACTATTTGCTTTGAGTTTTGATTTGTTTCAACTTTGACTTTAAAGTTTAAACATTTGTCAGACATTTTGTTTGTATTAATTGCAATGAATATAGCTTGAGTTAGGTGGCACGCATCTTGATGTTTTTAGCTTCAATCCTATTTAATTTCATAACTTCAAAATGATGGTTGTATGTGTTTAAATCTTGATGGTTAAAATGAAAAGGCTGTAAAACCGAACCAAAAACGATTTCAAAACCGAAAACCAAACCAAAAACCTAACCACTCCAAAACCGAACAGTTTTGGTTTTGGTTTTCCAAAAACCGAAAGTTTTGGTTTGGTTTCGGTTTTATGCCAAATCCGAACCATGCTCACCCCTAATAGATACGACCGTAAGTAGAGATGACAATGGATCAAATTATGTCATATCCACATCCATATCCATTTAGTTTTTCATCATCCATATCGATATCCACTTAAAATTATTTCATCCGTCCATATCCATATCTGTATCCGTTTGATTAGACGGGTAAATGGATATCCATTGGATGTTAAAATAACTGTTTTTCTCAAAAAAAATATCATAGATTTACTATCAATTATGATTTTTGTTGACATGAATACATACTTTCTTTATTAAAAAATAATATAAATCAAAATATAATTTAATATAACTACAATCAAAGCTAAAACATACTTTGTAATTATATAATATTATAATTTTGAATATATATCTTCAATATTTATTTATATATAAATGTTAAAAATATACTAAATAATAGATTTATAAACTTAATTATATAAAATTTAATTTAGGAAAATTTAACTTCAGCTTAATGAATTCATCGATGGATGGATAATCGTCATCCATATCCGCTCCACTAAACATTCATATCCACTCCATATCCAATATTCATTCATTTAATTCTGTCCATATCCACTATCGATGAATCGAATCGGGTGGATGATCATCGGATTGGATGACCTTTGCCATCCCTAACCGTAGGTGGATATGACAACAAGAAACGGAGAAGAGGGTGTGTACTTTTTTAATTGGTGAATATGTGTGTTTTTTAACGATTGGATCATAGGTGTAGGGTTTTTAAATGGTTAAGAGTTAAAAAATGTAACGATTAAAATGATAGAATGGTCTATTGAAAAATTTAACTGCCATCTAGTAGAGTTAACATCATTAAGGACAAAAATGGCAAAAAGATTCAAAATATGGATGAAAATAATAAATTTTGAAAGTTATAGATTGTAAGTGCAATTAAAGTCCTAATTTTATTAATTATAGATAATGTTTTGATATGCAATTTAAATATTTGGACTAAATGTTACAATTTTGTAAAAATCCAATAAGTTTAATAAAATAACTTGTTAAAATATAAAATTTGCATGATCACAAAGGATAAATATTAGGAGGTGTTCAAATACCTTAAGTATGTCAAAAACCAAAGGGTTTAGTTCCCGAAAATGTATCCAAGTTGTCACCTTTTGCTATTGTATGTATCAGACTCTCAAACTTACCATTTTATGTATTGGACTCTCAAAACTTACCATTTAATGTACTCAACCTACTATAGCAGGTTACATGGTGATGTGGCACAGGTTTTGCTGACGTGTCGAATGATTTGGCAAATGACATTGTTAGAACCTAGAGGGGGGTGAATAGGTTATATGCCCACTTTTTAAAGTTTTTAACAATATTTGCAAGTAATTAAAGAGTTTAAGGAAGAAAGATATCACCAATGAAGTAGTTTGGACACAATGATTTATAGTGGTTCAAGCAAGGGTTAACAACCTTGCTCTACATCCACTCCTTGGCCTCACCCACCAAGAGTTGCTCCACTAACTTCTCTCTTTGAAGGTAGAGATAAACCTTTTACAACTTCTCTCTTTAGCTTACAAGAATTACACTTCACTCTTGCAAACAAGGTTAAGATAAACCTCACTTCACTCTAATTGGAAAGGCTAGAGTTGATCCTCACTTCTCTCTAATTCTATAGGCTAGAGATTATCCTCACACTATTGCAAATGTATATGAATGTAATGAAGTATATGAACTTGAAGGCTTTCACTCTTGCTTGATTCTTGATCTTGAAAGATTGAATAATCAATGAATATGAGCTCACAAGTTTTTATGTATTCTGTGTTTTTTCAGATTGCAAGAGGTGAGTAAAACACAAGACTTGAGTTGCTTTAAATAAGAAAAAAGTTTGATGCTCAAAAAGTGTCCAGACGATCCACGGTCGACCGTGGAATCGACCGTCGCACTGCTGGAGATTTTTTAGCCTTGTGCATATAGACGTTGGGCTTTTACCAAAACCACACACAACCCATTTTTACTATAAAAATGCACTGAAAAGAAGCTTTAGAAAAGTTGGGTAAGTGCCATACTTCTTAAGTTTGAATTTAATCATGAAAATGGTAGTTTGGAAACCAAATGCACAAAGTATGTTGGAAGTTTACCTCTTTGGGAGATTCCTTTTGCTAAATATGGTTTTGGCTTATTTCAATAGAAGATTGTGTTTAGTATTTGCCAAAATGGGAATTTTTGCTTTGACTTCCAAGCTTGTGATTTTTATAAAAATTGTCTCAATTTTTATAAAGGTTTTTATAAAAGTTATTTTATAAAAACTTAAACTCATTTGATTATTTATTTTGTAAGCTCATAATCTTTGCATTTTATTTGTAGGAGACTTCAACATCGACTTCTACTTGAACTCGGATCTTGACGATTGAAGCTTGACCATTTGATGAAGCTAATTATGGATGAGAATATATTTGATTGGATATATATATATATATGTATATGTGCACATATGTTAATGTTAATACATACAATTATATAAACAAGTTGTATATTTTTATGTCAACAAAAGAGATTTATCTATAAGCCTATTTTTCCCAACAGACATGGCATTTCAAACTAAAAAAAATCAAAAATTAAATTAAAACCTACTTAATAATAATAATAAATAAATAAAAAGAATTAAAAATAGGTGTTACAGATATTATATCATGTACGGTAAGCCAGATCAGGGTTTCGATCTTCATGGCATTTAATACAAATCTGCTTTCCATATTTGAGTTCAGATCTGGGTTTCGATCTTCATGTTTCGATATTCATCTGGGTTCATCGAGGGTTTCGTGATTCATCTGGGTTTCGATCGAGGGTTTCGATATTCATCTGGGTTTCGATTAAGGGTTTCAATATTCATCTGAAGGGCTTCATCGAGGGTTTCGATATTCATCTGGGTTTCGATCTTCATGTTTCTTGAGGGTTCTGTTAGAAAGGGCTCATGGTTCATCATTTGGGTTTTGATAGTACCGAAATCGCACAAACATGGGTTCTGATTTTCAGGTTCATCGATGCTTTCATTCACCTTCATCTTCAGGTAAGTTTAGGGTTTTCTATTAGATTTCAGTTCTTGGCTCGATTTCCCTTTCTTGGTTCGATGTCTGATTGGGTTGCGATTTAGGGTTGCAATTCTGTTCTTGGATCGATTCAAGTTTAGGGTTGCGATTTAGGTTTTTTTACATATCTTGATTTATGGTTTTACAGATATCGATTTATTATTTATGTTTCAGTTTTGATTTCATCGATGAAGATGATGATGAATGAATGTTCTGTGCATTTTGGTTTCAGATTTTAATAAGTTTTGGTTTGAGTTTGGTTTTAATAAGTTTTGGTTTGAGTTTGGTTTTTGTTCCTATGAAGATGATGAATTTTCTCTGCAATTTTCTTTATTCTTTAAGAATGAAGATGATGGATGAAGATGATGAATTTCTTCATGATATACTATGTGGCAACAATAATGATGAGGTGGAAAATGTTAAAAGATTAAAAATAAATAAAAAATAAAAAAATTACCGGTTACCTGTTATGTAGGTAACCGGGTACACTAAATGGTAAGTTTTGAGACTTGGATACATTAAATGGTAAGTTTGAAAGTCTGATACATACAATAGCAAAAGGTGACAACTTAGATACATTTTCGAAAAATAAACCCAAAACCTAAAGGATAAATACCCATACACATATAAATCGATTTCTAGCATGTCTTAAAATAAATTCTCAAAATCAAAATTCAAAATGCAAGTTAGCAAATATTAGTCTATGACAAAAATGTTAACAAATCTACCAAATAAGATTTGTATGGGTGAATGTGATAGAAAATATTTTTGGGCATTAACCATTTGATAAACTTGATTTATAAAATAAATAGATAAACAATTTTATTTATATATAATCGATTTATATATATATGGTTCTAGAATTTCAAGTATAAAAGCAAATGTGTTGGAAAATTATCCACCACATGCTTTCATTGAGAAGATAACCAAAATATCTACGATTATTAACAAATGGTTAAACAAGTCTTCAAAATTAAGCTTAATTTCATATGTCAAACTTGAGAATACACTTTGAGGTAATATTTTAACGAGTATTTGGTTGAAAAATACAATTGTAACTTGTAAGAAGGGACAAAATAGCATATAATGTTCATATATAAAACTATCTAAAAAAGCTGTCTTGGGCCTCCATGGTCGTAGTCTACGGTTGACCTTGAGTTGCCTCCATTGCAAACTTACAGCTTTGTGTACCTTCTCTCTCATCCAATAAAAAACATACTTCGGCTACTATTTGTTCCAATCCTCTTCTATAGAAAATTTTCTCTACTCTCACACACTTTAGTGATTATTACAATACAAATTTTAAGTATGATTCAAGAGTAGTTAAGATCAAAGATCATAAGTTTATATCATTTAAGAACAAACTCAAGAATAAGAGAGAGAGAGCTTCATTTCCATATTCATTCATCTCTTGATTATTATTTGTGAGAGAAATATTATTGTGCACACATTTGTTGGTGTTGTGAGATTGTTTTGTTAAGAGAAGTTCTTTGGAAAGAACTTATTTGTTTATTGGAACTAATGGGGTGTTTGATAGAGAGAAAAAAAAATGAGGAGAATTGGTTTCTCTTGTTTGGGAGAAATGATTATAGTTTTGGGAGGAGAAATGATTTCTCCACCCATTTACATTTCTCTCCTTCCTTTGTATTTTCATTTCTCTTCAAATTGTGAAGAAATAGAGAGAAATTGTAGCAAATGTCTACTCATCATTGTCGATGTCCGGTTACGATGTGTTTCCGGCATTCTAATCATCATCATGGACGTTCGGCAAGGCGGCCAACGCCGCAACCGCCGTCTGGCAACTTGAGCCTCCATTTCTCTGTTTCATTTCTTTCATGATACCAAACAAGGAAATCAATTCCAATTCTCCACACATTTCCATTTCTCCCCTATTTCCATTTTCATTTCTCCCAATTTCTTTTCTCTCTACCAAACACCCCCTAAATGTTTTTGGTGAAGAACATTGATGTAAAAAGTTCTCCGGGAAGAACTTAGAAATGGGTCTTGTTTAAAAGTTCTTGGGGGAAAGTAAGTAGTTGCTTAAGGTGATCACATCTTTTTGAAAATAGAAAAACGTTGTAACGGTGATCTCTTCCGCCTAATAGAGACGTTGTGTTAGTAAATAGAAACTCTCGGTGGAGATCAGAGAGTAGCTGTATGTTAGAGTTTAACCGAATCATTATAAATTTAGATGTTGTCTTTCTCTTTCCTAAACTCTTTACGTATTTGCACTTTCAATATTCTTGCTTGATATCATAATTATATTTTCTTCCATTGTGCACAGGAATGTTATTTTTCCAAGTGTGTTTTAAAAGATAAAAAAAAATAAGATTAAAAATTTTAAACAAGCAATCATAAAAATTATTCAATCATTTTCTAGTTTCTACATGTATAAGTGAAAATGTGGTAAACAAACTGGACGGAAATTGTAATTTAGTTAAGTACAATTGTAATTAAAAGTGGTGCATACCATTACAAATAGGGATACAATTGTCACCCGATCCAATGATTATCCACCCGATTCAATCCATCTGTGATGGATATGGACGAACTTAAATGGGTCAATATCGGATATGAAGTGGATATAGATGTTTATTGGAGCGGATATGGATAACGATTTTTCATCGATGGATGAATCCATTAAACCCGAATTAAATTTGATATAATTATAATTTTATATAATTAAATATAATTTCATATATGTATTTTAATTTTAAAACTTTCATATCAATATATTAATAAAGATATATATAATTATGTAGGTTAAATTCACTCTCTTTTATAATATTTTTATACAGTTGTATCGATTATATACATGTAAGTATCAAAGTGAAAGAAACTATGATTCCTATCTTTTTTGGAAGAAAATATATGTATTTATATCAATAAAGATCATAAATTATATATAAGCATATGGTATTTTCTTTTGGGGAAAAGTTCTTTTGATATTCAATAAATATCCATTTACTCGTTTAATCCGATGAATATGGATACGGATGGATGAAATTATTTTAAATGAATATGGATATGGATGGTAAAAAATTAAATAGATATGGCATCACCCGATTCATACCGATCCATTGTCATCCCTAATTACAAGACTTTGGTTTTTAACTATGTGGAAGGACCGTAGGAGTGAGGTTTCTTATTAGACCATCTGTATTACTTCTTTTTCAGGTTATTCAACCTCATTTAGCATCATTTTCTTTTTCTCTTTTTATTTTTCTAACTCAAAAGCTAGTATAGTTTAAATTAATCTTATCCTTATTTTTTATTTTATTTTATATAAATATTAAGAGAGAAAGACGAGAGAGAGAAGAAGGTTTGCTCGGCTTGATAAATCCGAATAAAAGAAAAAGATCTCCAACCCAAAACACCCGTACTGGTACTTGAATGCTAAGTCAACCTACCCGATGCTAAACCAAACCCTCAATCGAGGGTCATACAACCGGCCTTAGGCCACCCATGCACCTAGCCTAAAGGTTTTGGGTTAGTTGGGTTGAAGCTAAACACTGATACGCCCCTCATATGTAACCCGATTGGGTAAGCAATTTTAGTCCGGAAACTTGAAGTATTCATCTCTCTTTCTTTCTATCTTTCTCTTATATATTTGTTAATAAAATAAAATAAAAAGTGAGGTAAGATTTGATTAGACTGCTAGCTTTTAGGTTGAAAAGACAAAAGATAGAGAACGGTGATGTGTCACTCAAGTTGAGTAACCTGAATTGCATTGCATTCGGATGATCCTAGGACCGAGTTCTATCTAAAAAAGCTAAAATGTTTTCTTTTTGTTTTGTTGTCTTGACTACTCTCTCTTTCGCCTATTCACTTCATCTATTATGCCGCCACCACCGCTTTGAGTTGTCACAGATAACCTCCAGCGCCACCGCCATCCTCACGGTGGTGTCATTTTCTGCTCTATTGTTTATCCTTTTGGTCTTTTTCCCCCCTCCATGGCACTGCTTTATGCAATTCTGATTTCTGCCTCTTCCCTGATTTTTTTTCCTCCATTTCCTGATTTCTCTTTTCCAGCATTTCATTATATATATATATATATATATATATATTTGTCATATATTCAATTCTCTTGCACTTTAATTTGTCTTATTGCTTAGATTTAATAAATGAAAATATTTATAATAAAAATTGGTTAAATTTTAATAATTTTATTAAATAAATATATAAATTTTCAAATATATATTAATTGAAACATGGGACCGGTTCTAAATCTTGCACCGGTTCATGATTGAGAGTGAATTCGGTGTATAAGTATATAATATATGCAAATGAAAGATAAATTGATATGACACTAATGTGTCAAAGTAAAAAAAAACTGAGAACAAGTTTATGATTGCAAATGCTCTTAATCTAAAATAAAAAACAAATAGCTGTGATATTAATAAAGGTAAATTACATAAAAATACAATAAAATTTGTCTTAATTACTATTTTATACAGTGAACTTTTATTTTAAAAAAATAGTACAATTAACTTTCATAATCCTCACATTGTATGAAAGTTCTTGTATACAATGAGAATTATGACAAAATTCATTTTATCCAACGGTTTCTAAAACCAGACACAGAAAAAAGTTATTTGAATACAATGAAATAATTATTAAAGTTGATTGTATTGTTTTTAAGAAAAAAAAGCTGGTTGTATACAATGATAACTAAGACAAAGTTCATAGCATTTTCATGCTATTTGCCCCGTAAACAAAAAGAAAAATTCAATTATTAGTCGTTTTACAAGTTTATTATTTACATTAGAGGTTCGTTTAAATTACATATTTCTCTTAAAATACATGTGTTTGTCTCAAGTTTGTAGATATATATACATATTTAACTTCAGCCAAAAATAAAAAATAAAAAAAATTTGGTAGCATGACTTGTAGCACCTAACTCAATTACTACTGATGTGACAAAGGTAGAGTAAATGTTCGACAATGTGAAGTCATTGAATTTTGG
This sequence comes from Dittrichia graveolens, assembly GCA_038502395.1. NCBI lineage: Eukaryota > Viridiplantae > Streptophyta > Magnoliopsida > Asterales > Asteraceae > Dittrichia > Dittrichia graveolens. The sequence continues at coordinate 82,632,389 of JARJIL010000005.1, read as the reverse complement.
ATATTATTGCAAATTATACATCTTACTTGCATGGAAATGGAAAAGAAACAACTAACTTTACACTTGCCATGACATAAAAGACCAAACTTTAACTAGTATCAATCCTATCAACCACAATGAACTTCAAGTAATGATGATAAGATCACAACAACATGAGTTCCAGATTCAAACATCACAATCAACATTTATCTTGGATGAGAGAGTACATACTATATGCCCTACAAACATACAAATCAAATGATTTATGATCGATAGAGATATGTATCGTCACGCTTCAACTTTAACATTGTACAACGTTGGTGTCTTGTTAGGTCGAATATCGTAATTCAGAGTATTTATCGTATTTCACATTTTGTAGAGGATTCTGTCTGTATCGTTAACACTACCTAAGTTAAATGCTATTGAATTAAATAGGTAAATATCAAAATAAACGGAATACCACTCGTATAATGCGTCTTATGAACATCTAGCTTTAATGTATTTAGCGGTACATATCATTTTCTCGTTCTTGAATACCGATGTTCTATTTTAGCCGCTTAAACTTTTGTTTCGCGTTGAATGACGATGCTCTTTTAAGTTTTGTATTTACTTGAAAAGTCAAACATGTACTTGTGGAACAATATATTGAAGAGTGGTTTAACAAGAAGCCAAGATGTGGTAGTATGGTCAATTACATTCAATACATTTAGTATAAAAGTATGGGTTCAAGTTTTAATACAAGTATGAATGGATGTGTAATTAATTAATTGTACTTAAAAGAAAAACAAATATTAATTATATGGATGAGAACCCTAGAAACTTGAAAACAAAAAACATGAAAATGGGGACCAAAACTCCTATCAAGAATCTTAAAATAAAAGGGCAGTATTTAATGAATGGTGTAAATGGTGGAGGCCATGGTTTTCTTTAAAGTGGTTTTGCCCATTCATTGTACTCACATGTCTTTCACACCCTTATTCTTTAGTGCCCTTCACATGTCTTGTTTTTTCAAGATAAAACCTGGTCAACATACCCTTTTCTTTGACTTTTAACCCACACCCTACAAATTCCCCTATAATTTACCACATCTTTTTTTAATTTTACCTTTTTACCCTTTGACCAATGCCATTGCCATGAATATTAGATTTAGTGGTAGGTGGTTAGGAGTAAATGTAGATTTGCCCTTTTACCCTACAAGCATCATACACACAGAGAATCACATAACAATTATATAAAAAAGGAAAAAAAAAAAAGATAAAATCTTTATTGATGAAATGGTTTAACAAAAAGGAAATCCCCCAAAGTATAACTAATCCAGTACACCTAAGGCCTACCCATCCAATTTCTTCCTCCAAAGTTTCTCTTTTTTCACATTTTTTTGTATATATCTTCATCTTCACATATATACATACACAAAGGACAGATCCATACCCATAACAAGCCATGGAGAGCCCTTGTAATTTACATTGGTACATCGCTATCTGAAATGGAAGAAGACACCACAGACAAAGGGAGGACAGACTTATGATAATGGGGGTAAAATGGGAATTCTAAAAAAAGCTAACATTTTGATGAGAAAAGAATTAAGGGGTATTGAAAATGGGTACTAAAGATCCATAAAAGGCAATGGTGGTGAGGTGAGGTAGGGGTAAATAAATGGAATTTTTAAGCTTTAACTGCAAATGTCAAGGTAAATTACTAATCTAACCCTCTCTGGTTCTTACTGGCATTGGCTCCCAAATCTTGGCTCTTAGTGATAATATTATTGTGTTTTTATGTAGTACTGATACAGAAGGTTGGTAACTGGAAGGCTGGGAAATTACCATTCTGTCCTGCATCAGAAGCTATATATGTCGTTGATTGGAAAAAGGGCGGGGAAAATTACCATTCTGACCTCAATAAACCGATAACTTTTAGATTGCTTTAGAGGCTGTAATGGCGGACAGAGGATTCCAACACTTCTCGACATGGGCATACCATCTCCTTCATTCGATTACCCTTTTTGAAGATCTTGATTGTTGGTACCACTCTGACATTCTCGCCACTTGCAATTGCTGGGCTATCTTCAATATCAACCTTTCCATAAAGAAAACAATTATTGAACAAATGTATCCGTATGTAAGAATCACATTACTACATGTAGATGTATAATTCCGGCATGTGTGTGCCCGTGTGCATGCTTTCTGGATACGATTCCAACATGGGCATACCATCTCCTTCATTCGATTACCCTTTATCTTTAATTTGACACCCCACCCTCCCAAAAAAAAAGTACTAAACATAGAAACATGGGTTTTTTTTATACCTTAAGAAAATTTATTGAAGGGTATCGGGTGCATAGACTGTCAAGAAACGGAGACATCTGCTTGCATTGAAGATCAGATTTTGTTTTGAAAAGAACAACAGAGGCTCCTGCATTCAAACATAAAAAAATTAACAGAAAGTTCAAAACTTTAGCAAGAAACAGAGCATATTATGTGGAAGAATAAAGAACAAACCAGTTGAAGCAACTGCAGCTTTGAACTGCTCAAGACCAGTAATCAATTCAACTTCACCACCAAATTTCAAATTATACACTTCCTCCCCAAGGGACTTCTTTAATGCCACTTGGGCATGAAATAAAGATTCAGCTATATCATTATTGTTTGTAAGCTCTCTCCTCAAAACTTCATAATCTCTTACTGATTCAGCCCACCTTTCAAGCTGTAAAATAGTAAAAGACCTTAATTGTAAATAGAAATCAAGTGTTTTTTCTCAAAAAGGAAACCAAACAACCCCATCTCAAACTTCAAGTACTTATTAAAGGCATTTTTTACTATTCAGCAATTCTGACTCAAACCAAAGTGTAACTCATAGTTAAGAGGCTTGTGCACGGCTCAAGTTCAAACAAGCAGGAAATTTGAGGCTCTTTTACTGTGAAGGAAGAGGATGGATCAAGCAACATCAATGACTTTAATATAAAAAGTAATGATATACCTTGCTATATGTGGCGGCTCTTCGAAGAAGTGCTTTTGTATAATTTGGATGAAAAAGAAGTGCTTGATTACAATCATCAAGAGATCTTTCAAACTGTCCAAGTTTAAACCAACAAGCTGCTCTATTGCAGTAAAGAATTGGATTTGAAGGATCAAATTTGAGCCCTTCCCCATAAGCCGAACATGCTTCTGTGAATCTTTCTGATTTAAACAAATCATTGCCACGAGCTCGAGATCTACACAACGACCTTATGTTTTGTAGCAAAACTGCAACTTCAACATTCCGAGGATCAATCTGTCCTGATTTCTCGATGGAAGTAACTGCGTTCTCAAATCTTTAAAAAAAAAGAACAACAAAGAAAAAGGTTAATTCAAATTGTTTCCCAAATTAATATATTATAAGGCATAAATCTTTAGAGGGTGTTTGTCATTGGTTTTGAAGGTCATTCATCATGTGATTTGGAATAACTAGAATAAGAAAATCAGTTGTAACAAATCAGGCAGCATGAAATACTGTTCAAATGTGCTGTCAATCAGACAATTAACTCTTCAGTGTTCAGCAAATTCTTATCATCCAAGGGTTTACATGTAACATGACCACTCAAAAAAATATAATTAGTTTCGATATATCCAAACACCAGAAACTGATTATCTGTGACTTTGAAGACACAATAATCAGATAATCCAATTTCACAATGCAATGCCAAACACCCGCTAACAAAAACTCACCTTCCCAATGATATATCAATCTGAGCACGAACAAACAGAATGTATGCCTCAGAAAGCATCCCAAAAAACTTCACTTGGGAACAGGACGGGCTACTAAATGCATCAAACTTAGGCACATTTGTAAGAAGTAAATCTGCATCATCTAATTGATGGAGCTTCAATAATGCTTCAGCTTTGCATGCAAATAGCTAAACGTTTGATATAAACACATTCAGTTTCATTACAATAATGCCAATGACTGAATTCAAGTAATTCACAATTTTATTTTATTTTTTACCTGAGGACAAGCGTCGGCTCCAGAGGAGATGGCTGCATCACTTTCGCGTAACACACAACCCCAGTCACGAACCCTTCTAGAATCCGTACACTTATTCAAGTGTCTTTCCACTACCTGCAACTTTTGAACCTCATTCGGGTCGGGTTGGTACCCTTGAAAATATAGGTGTTTCCTTGCATTTTCAACCTGTCCTAAACTGCCATTGCTTAAATGAATCAGATTCAAGTATCGAATTGATTGTAATCTTCGATCATGATCATGAACAGCAGCTTAACAATAGCCACAAGTAAAACAATAATATAATAAGAAAAAACAAGATCTAAGGCAACATTACAAGATCAATAATTTATCCAAGCTGGCATTGACAATAACCACTGACCTAATGAACACAGATAAAGCAAGTGAATATTAAAGATTATGACCATTTGAACAAGCAAAACACAAGAATGGGCAGCTATGATTGGACCATAAGGTCCATAACACAAGAAATCAATGGTCAAACCCATGAACTAGATCTGAGAAAATGGGTAATGACTAAATTTTATTTTCAAGATTTCTTGAAAAAGTTCTGATGAAAAAAGATGGGCACTTTTTTTTTCTTGAACTTACCTAATAAGAAGAGATCCTAAACGATGGTGAGCTCTCACATATCCAGAATCCAATTTTATAGCTTCATCACATTCTTTGACCGCCTCGGTCAACCTTTTCAAACCCATCAATGCAGCTGCACGATTGCAATGGTAGGCTGCATTAGCTGGCGATAATGCTATTGCTCTGTCGTAGAAACTCAATGCCTGTAAAAAATTCCCCCTTTTATACTCTTCATTGCCTAGTTTCTTCAAATCTTCCGGATCCAATGACGATCTTCTCGAACTTGAAAAAGCTGGAACAGGGGTTTCCCCTCTACTGCCGGCGACGGTGGGTTTCACGGAGGAACTGGAACCAGAACCGGCGACGGAGCCTCCCCGCATTATGCTACCGTGACCGTAATTACCGGTACCTAAACTCAACACATCCGGCTTAGAGCTCCGATTTGCCATCATACCCGTCTTGAGAACTCTACCGGACGGGCAAATATTTCCGGTGGGAAGTACATTGACAGGCGGAGAAGTAGCGGAACTACCGCCGGAAAACACTGTTGTCCCGGATTCCGACCGGGTGTGACCGGATTTCACTCCCCGAGAACCACCCACCGAAAATGTCGGTGAACTGTCAACCGACAACTCACCGGAGTGATTATTGTTAGTCCCGCCGGAATCTGACTTCCTAGCACCGGAACCAACGTGAAGCCCATTTCCAGTCCGACCCGAAACCGACCCAGATGAGCTAGAGCTGCTACTAACCGTGGGTCCAACCCGTAAAGGCGAAATGGGCGAACCCGAACCCAAATCAAGTTCCCGGAAGTCAGGTTTATTGGTGTTATCGCCATCGCAAGTGACTGACTTCCGGAGACGATCGGAAAGTGTATCAAACCCTAACTCTGAAACGGGTTTACCTGAATGCGACATTTGAGAGAGAAAAAACTTCAACAGATTGACTGATTTTCTCTCTGAAACTTCAATAGAGATTAAAGCTTGAAGCTTTAACTTTATCTGTCACACCCACAATCTGTTTTTGCCGATTTTAGCAACGGATGTGGTTGCAATTAAAATACAACCACCGACGGATTACAACACACAGAAACATAGAACAAAGAGAGCAAAGAAAGAAAGAAAAAAGAAAGAGAAAAAAAAGATGGGGATCTCGTGATTTAAAGGGTGAAGCAAAGAATGAATGTGAAATGGTTCAAGAGAGAGAGTTTTACAGAGAGGAAAGAGAAAGGAAGGAGATGATGATGATGGATTTTTCTTTTTTAATTCTTTTTTCATAATTTTTATATTTTTTTTTCTCAATTTTTTAAATTTTTTTTCACTTCTTGATTTCTGCTTCACGAGACAGAGGTTTCTCTCTTTATGGCTCTCTCTCTCTCTCTCTTACTCTCTCTCTTCTAGTATTCTTTATTTCTCTCTTTTAATTTCTTGATCTATACTATTCTATTTATAACGTGGTACTTTTCTAATGTGTCAAAACCTCCATTAAATGTTGCTGAATATGTAATCAATCTGCTATTTAATATATTTTTGGATTTTTTAAATAAATAATTGTGTTATAATACATAGTTTAAACACTTAAACTAAAAACGATAAACGAAGAAAATTAGTTGAATGCATATGAAATTGAGATAATTAAAAGATCAAACAAGAAAAAAAAATGACAAATATATGAAGAGTCCCGTCTAATAATTATTAATTAATTAATTAATTAAATTAAGATTTTACATATTAGAAATTCGAAGAGTTTAAACAGAATAGATATTTGATTAGAGATTTAATTTAAGTATTACTTTATGACACACACTTGAAGTTTGTAAGAGTACTTATTTCACATTAAAAAAACATAATATTTATTTAAAATTAATTTGTCGTAAGTTCAAACTTAAGGGTTGCTTAATATGTAACCAATCCATTGTTTAAATATTTTTTTTTTGTATATTTATATTTGAAACAAGAAATAATAAATAATTTGTATTATAATAGTAAATGAAGGTCCAATTTCCTAAATTAAAGACGATAAAAGAACAAAAATGGTTAATTGCGTTTATTTAATTTTTTTTTTTGAAGATTAAATGAAAAAATATATCAATAAATAGAAACACCTGGAAATTACTATGTAATAAACTATATATGCATTCAATGATACAATGAGTTATATAAGATTTAAATGTATTTGATTAGAATTTCAACCAAGTCTAAATGATATGAATTTGCTATTACTTTATAGCGTGTTTGAAGTTGTAAGAGTAAATGGTTTCACATTAGAAAAACATCGCATAAGATAAAAAATTTTAGCATATTTATGGTGTTTAATAATTATAATTAGATAACTTTTTGTAACAAAACATATAATAGCATAATAGTGTTTTAATCTAATTATGTTATTTGATATTGTAATAAACAGAGATAATATGTTATTTTGAATGTTTAATAAAGTAGATAAATTTTATGACTTAATAGGTAAATGACTAAAAAGAAAGTTTATGAATTCCATTACATCTTGTCTTAAAGGGTATTTATGTAATACTATAAACTTTAAAATTGATTCCTAGAATCACATTGTTGTAAATTATGCCATTTCTCCGTCTTCAAAATACAAATAATTGATTTTAAACTTTATATTGCTAAAAACAATAAATAGATTATCTACGATTTGAACTTATAATAATTTCAATATCACTTTTTAAACGCAATCCCAAACACTCTGTTAATTCATTTTTGGAGGATAATTTTTACTAAATAATAAGTTTATAAATACACAAAATACAATGAGATAAAATGCGCACATATATGGATTTTGAGGTTTATAAATTAGGAGAAAAAATAACAAACAACTTTATAGAACATACTGCCAAACATTGTAACGACTCTCTAAATATAAAAGTATCGTTATCTAGTAACATAATATTAATATCTTATGTATACGATTCAACTTTTGATTGTTTTTTAAAGGGTTTAGTTCATAAAAATATATCTAACTTGTCACGTTTTGTTATTATGTATGTCAGGCTTTAAAATTTACTATTTAGTATATCCAACTTCCCAATCTAACATTTTAATGCACCAATTTACCTCTCAAACAGATAGCAGGTAATTTAATTATGCTTTATACCCCTCACTTACCACATATACTTCCACATCAACCATTAATACCAAGTCATATCTTTTACATTATTATTATTATCATCATCATCATCATCATCATCATCATCATTATTATTATTATCTTCTTCATCTTCTTTCATGTTCTTCATGTACATCTTCATCTTCAAAATTGATTCATCCAAACTCAATGCATTCATCATCAAACTTTCAAAAGCATCATTCAAGATCTAACCTAAATTAGATATATAAACCAATACATTGAAAATGGCAAGCTATAAGCCCTAAAAATCTCAAGAGATCAATCTGAAATCACATACGATTTGACCATTGAATGGAGATGAAATTCGAATATTAAAATCATTAAGAAACTCATATACGAAAACCCTAAAAGAAATAACCCTAATACATCTGATGGCAGATATCGCACCATAGATCAGGAGGTTGAACCAAAAGAAATCGAAGCAACCAAATCGATTTGCAACAGAGTGAATCGCAAGAATCAAAGCATACAAATAAATGAAATGGATTTCTTACCAAATCAAACCCTTAAACCCGAATTTGCACCCAAATCACAAAACCCCAAATCGAGGTGTCTCCGGAGAATTACAAGTCGCCGTTGAACAAAGTACACATCAGTAAGATTGATGACGAATCGATATACAAACTCTGTATTTCTTTATTATTATTATTATTATTATTATTTATTTTCAATTATTTTTAAACAAGTAAAGTACACATCAGCATCCAAGTCAATGTGCCACATCAACAAACCCGATGCCAAGTCAGTGTGTGACTTACTATATCAGGTCTAATACATTAATTGGTCAATTTTAAAAATCCAGTACATTAAATGATAAGTTTGAAAGTCCAATACATATAATAGTAAAACGTAACAAGTTGTATACACTTTTATGAACTAAACCCTTTTTAAATAATCATAAATTCATGTATGCATGGTATGTTAAGACCAATGATTTTAGATTAGAACTAGTTTATAGACATGTGCACGCATGAATATTAGTTTATTAGAGAAGTAAACTTGAAATGCATTAAAATCAAATAGAAAAATGTAAGTGTTGTACATATACAAAAAATTCCAAATACGTACATAAGAAACCAAATTACATTTTTTTTGAAGTACTTTATTCACAAGTAAACTTGAAAAACAACATAATTGAATATAAAACATGTTTCAAGTATGTAGATAACGGCCAAACTATTAAGAATGATACATAAAAAATAAAAAGTAAACATACAAATTGTTTAAAATTTGTACAAAACAACAAAAACACATCAGAAGCTTAAGCATGCTCATATCACAGATCATGACATCTTATGGATCAGTTAATGGGCGATCTAGAAATAAGAAAAAGAAGTGAATATACTCAAGACGCAAACTCTTAAATCAAGTAAAAGCAACAACATTCTAATAAACAACCATTATACTTGGTCAACCTGATCATTGGGAAAGAATAAAATAATAGTCAGTATAAAATATCATATATAAAAAACAACTAAAAGTTTTTCATATTTAGAGAAAATGTAAATCTAAGTTCGCATAACTAATAACTTAATAACGATTTAAGCGAACAGGTTTAAGAGAAAGAAAATATACATACAGATTTGTACACACGAGCATTACATGACTCGCGTGTTAAATATTAATTTAAAAAATCCAATAATGGTTTCCTGTCTTGTATATAAAAAATTAACACTTCTATTTTAGTGTTATTTTTTACTAACTAGCTACACTAATAAAATAGTTTCAGGAGTACTATCAAGAACAATTATCTTTACATCTTTGAATTTAAATTTTTAAATATTTAATATATTATCTTTTAATAATACATTTTATTTTAAACCATATTTTATAAAAAGTTTCATACATCTTTCTAATAAGATTGAAAATGTTTTAAAATCAATAACTAAACAATTTGAATAGCATACTCAAATTGATCACACAGCTCATCATCATAATAAAAAAAACACTCAATTAAACAAAAAATTACTACCCACTACTATTAATAACAAAAAATTAAGAATAAACTAATTTTGAAGAAGTGTCATATTAGAATAAAATTTATACCAAAATGTAGATAAAAATGAGACGGTCGTAAATATATAATTATTTTTTTCTAAAAAAATATATCCCAAGTTATTAAACATATTTTATAAACAATCATAATTAATTACATTAATATATAACTTTTATAAAATTCCCTCACATTTTCTTAAAAACCCCTCACATGTTTCATAAAACCCCTTCATAATTTTTATCCAGTCCCTTCCAATACATTTAAAGTTGAATTCAGTTTAGAGGATCCACATCTTTCTAAAATTGTTTTGTAAAATTAGAAATGTGAAATTAAATGTTTTGATTGATCGATAGAGATTGATTTAATATGTTTAAATAGAAAAATTGAATGTAAGCCTTTTATATATAGTTATAGATATAACATCCGTAGTTTTTAAACTTGTTTTTTACTCAATTGATACTATTGTTAATGTTCATGATAGTATAGAAACATCGATGCAGAGGTTAGTGCAAAAACCTTAGAAGCATGGTGGAAATGAGAGTGAACCAAGTGAAGTATGTGATGATCGAGGATACATAAACAAAATAACAATGTTTTATTACTTGGCATTCAAACATGAAACAACAATATATTGATGATTAAAAAAATAGGTTGCTAATTCTAGGAATTAGGGTGTTACATACAAGTAATATGTTCCTTTTTATTACTCGGGATTTAGAAAAATCACCCATGGAGTATTTAAAAAATCTACCTCATTCAAATCGGATGGTGATGATACGTAAATGTAGCTAAAAAAGAGTCCTCTACAATATCCACATACGAATACGCTCCAAAGATAATCATGTACCATCCTTTTAGTTAGGATGTAAAAAATGCTTTCCTAAATCCAATACATTCATTATACGACTACAGTTTCTTAGGTATTAAAAAATATATAAGAATAGGCGTGAAAATGATAGTGACAAGCTAGATGTACAAACTTATATCATAAATTCGTCAAGCTTTAGATACAAAGCATGATTGAACCAAAAAGCCTTATAGAAAGTCCTTGTTAGGGACTTAGGGAGTAATGGATGGACGAATAAGATCCTACATATTTGTTACACAAGGAAGAAATCAAGCAGTCATATGAATGCTTTCTCTTGATTACAAAGATCAAGCAGTATATAAGTTGAAAGCTGAGAGAATAAGAGTAATGAGACGTGAGTTCTGCCATTAGCCTTGAGCTTAAATTCCTTTTTATAAGTAAGGGAGAGTGTCTTTTAGTAATGGTAGAGCAGAGTATCCTTGAAGAAAATGAGCTGTCAATAGAATCATCTGATTAAGAAGGTTTCCATGTAGCAATGATTCTTTCCTTAAGCTTTGAAGAATTTCCATAAACTCTGACGAAATTGATTTGATACCAACCTTTGAGAGATATGGCCACTTTACACCCTCAACTAATCATAAAAGACAAAAGATACTAGAAGTTAGACAAGGGAAGTTTGCTAATCCTAACACCCTCCCTCAAACTTAACTTGGGAAATGTCAATTAAGTTTAACTTTTTACATAGAAAAGAATGTTGAGTTTTTGTTAAACTTTTAGTGAAAATATCAGTAGGTTGTTCAGTAGACTCAATTTTGTGAAGTTTTAGAACACCCGCATTAACTTTTTCCCTAACAAAGTGAATATCAATTTCTATATGTTTAGTACGCTCATTTAAGACAGGATTGGTAGCAATTTGTATTGCTGCCTTATTATCACAAAATACATCAACCGGTATGGATTTATTCATTTTTAAATCATTAAGAATGTTCAATATCCATAGAATCTCGCAGGTTACCTGTTGGGGAGATAATTACTTCACCCTAATAATCAACTCTGCCTATCCTAAAACATAGAATTTGATGATAACCAAATCCTACATTCAGTATGACTTAGAAAGAATTCAAACATGTGTTGTTTGAATCAGTTTATGTAAAATTATGCTAAGTATGGAACCATCAGCTGAGGAAAATAAGCCATCAGCTGAGCATCAGATCCTACTCAAAGTATCAGCCAAAGGATATCAGCCAAGGAGCATCAGATGAAGAAAACAAGTAAAGAAGACCATCAGCTGAGGAAAACAAACTATCAGCTGAGCAAAATTGTTGATCAGCTGAGGAAAATATTCCATCAGCTGAGTGAAGAAATTGATTAGCTGAGTGAAGAAATTGATCAACTGAGTGAAGAAATTGATCAGTTGAGTAAAGAAATTGATCAGCTGAGTGCCTACTCTATCAGCTGAGTGAACAAATGGATCAGTTGAGGCCCACAGCATCAACTAAGTAAGTCTTTCTTTACACAAGTCATCGCTCCTCATAAACTGATGTATTTGATTGATCAACTGAGCACTCTTGATCAACTGATCAATCAAATACATGAGCTTATGTCCTCCTAAGCTTACTACTGATCAGCTCAGCAATATGTGTCAACTGAGTCCTAGCAAAAAGTGATCAACTGATATATTTTGTCAACTGAGTAGTGAATATCAGAGTTCCTAGTACAATCTGTTACCTGAGTCGTGAAAAATGTCAAATCTACTTTATCTTTTCAGATTGTAAGTCATATGTAAAAGGCAGAACATGTGTTGTTCTATTATGCCTTAGATCTTTGTTTGTAAAAGTAAAAATACACTTTTTGGATCAAGTATGAGACAAAAAGGTTTGATCTTATCCTCTGGAAAAGGATAATGATACCTCAAACAGACGAAGATCTTGAAGATTTGTTCAAACTACTAAGTATGGCTGGCAATCCCATACTTGGTAAAGTCAAATCAATCAGAAGCATGTTGTTGATTAAAATACAATCATGGAAAGGGAAAGAAACTTCTACACAGCAGTAGATGTGGGTTTTAATATTTTATATTGTGAATGGGTTGCACTTTTGCATAAAAGTACAATTACTTTTATCAAACATTTGATTAAAGTAACTTTACTTTTCACCCACTACCTTTACAAATTAAAATATTATATTTCCACATCCTCTTTGTCTCCTACATTCATGCAACCGGATTCACCAAGACTTCTATATATACTCATGCATGGTGGACATGCAAAATACACAATACAACACAAGTGAAGTCTCTACTCCACAAAAAGAAAATCTCATCAGTTGAGAATTTAGTAGAGTTTAAGCATTGTGTAGAATCAAACTTGTTCATGTGTTGAACACTCTATATACATTAGTTGTTTTAGAGTTAGCTTGTCTATGTGTTAGACAAATTGATTGCCACCTTTTATTGTACTTAGAATTTCCGCTTCTAGTACATGTAATTCTTGATTCAATATCAATAAGAATTATATAAAAGTATATCAGTGTGTCTTTAATTTTTAAAAGCTAAAGTTTGTATTCAACCCCCCCTTCTACAAACATTTGTTGTTGCGTACTCAATCTGGGACTAACATTACCGAAGCCAAAGCCCTGTATTCTGCCTCAGCAGAGGACCTAGAAACAGTAGCTTGCTTCTTACTTTTCCAAGAAATCAAGGAGCCTCCAAGGAAAATACAAAAACCCGTGACCGATCTCTTAGTAGCCGGACACTTTCCCCAATCAGAGTCAACAAAAACTGTGCAAGTTTGAAATGTGATCGCTTTGGAGAATGCATAAACTGACTAAGGCAGTGAACAGTATAGCTAATGTCAGGTCTAGTCATGGTGAGATATATCAGCTTACCAATAAGTTTTTGGTATTCTATAAAATTTTCTAAACAAGGATCAGACTTATCCAAACTATCAGAGATTTTTAAATTTAGGTCCATGGGAGTTTCAGCAGGTTTGGCACCTAAGAGTCTATATTCATTTAGTAACTTTAGACAGTACTTTCTTTGTGATAAACAAACACCTTGATTAGTAGGTAAAACTTCAATACCAAGAAAGTATTTTAGTTTTCCTAGATCCTTTATTAAGAATTTTGTTATTAAAAATTCTTTTACTTTGTTTATTTCATGTTCATCATTTCCGGTCATCACAATATCATCAACATAAACAAGTAGAGCAATAAAGGTCTCACCTTGAGATTTTACATATAGAGAATAATCACTTTTACTTTGTTCAAACCCATTTTCAATCAAGGCAGATGATAATTTTGCATTCCACTGTGGGGGAGCCTGTTTTAAGCCATATAGGGATTTGTTTAACTTGCAAACTCTTTTATCATTTTCGGAAAAGTAACCTTGAGGCAAACACATATAAATGTCTTCGACTAAGTCACTATATAAGAAAGCATTGTTGACATCCATTTGATAAATATTCCATCCTTTTTCAATGGCTAAGGCAATTAAACATCTAATGGTGACGATTTTAACTACAGGGGAGAACGTTTCCTCATAGTCTATTCCTTCCTTTTGACTATACTCTTTTGCAACCAATCTAGCCTTATATCTTTTTATCTCACCGGTAGGTTTGTATTTAATTTTATATACCCACTTACATCCTATAGGTTTTCTACTGGGAGGTAGATCAGTCAAGTCCCATGTTTCATTTTTATAAAGAGCTTCCATTTCATTGTTCATGGCTTCTACCCAATGTTTATTATGAGATGCTTCAAAATAGGTTTTTGGTTCAAAATTTTTGTTTAAACTAGAAGTAAAACAAAAAGAATCATTATCTAAGTTTGAATAATTTACAACTTTTGTAGACCATACTTGACTTTACCGTCAAGAACAAAATCATCAAGTTTTTTTGGAAGAGTTGACCCCCTGCTTGACCTTCTTAGGGGCTCTTGTTGCTCATTTTGTTTAGAATTAGAATTACCCTCAGAAGATTCTTGATCTAAATTAATACTTTCATCAAATGTTCCATCTTGGTCACTCACACCGGTAGATCCGTTTGGACTGCCAAGTGTATCATCACCGGTAGACCTGTTAGAACTGCCTGGTTGGTGAGTGTTAATGGCTTCACTCTCAGATTGGATCGAATCTTCTTCATCATCGGGCACCGATGGTCTCTCATAATTGGAAGTGTTAAAAAACTGTAAGTGATCAAGATAATTTTTCTCAGGAAATTGTTGACCTTCGGAGTTTATTTTAAATGGAAAAATGTGCTCGTAAAATTTGGCATCTCTTGAATAACAAATTGATTTATTATCCATGCTCCAAAGCTTGTAACCCTTTTTTGAGTTTAAATATCCAAGAAAAACACATTTTTCAGCTCTATTGCCAAACTTGTCCGAGTTATTTAAAATAGTAGCAAAACATAAACAACCAAAAGTTCTCAGGTGATTAAGGGTTGGTTCAAAGCCATAAACAACTTCATAGGGAGACTTGCCATTTAAGACAGAAGAAGGAATCCTATTAATCAAGTAGGTAGCAGTAAGAACACACTTGGTCCACATATTTAACGGAATCCCTCCCTGAAACAAAAGAGACCTAGCCACATTCAAAAGATGTCTATGTTTTCTTTCAACAATACCATTTTGTTGTGGAGAGTAAATACACAAGGTCTGGTGAACAATGCCATTTTCTTTCATAAAATCATTCATTTTGTTGTTAACAAACTCGGTACCATTATCACTTCTAAAGATTTTAACTTGTCTTTCAAATTGAGTTTTTATTAATCTTGTAAAATTAACTATGTTTATGAAAACTTCATCTTTGGTTTTTAACAAGAAGACCCACACAACTCTAGAGTAATCATCCACAATGGTAAGAAAATATTTAAATCCCTCTCTACTAGTTATCTTATATGGTCCCCATAAATCAAGGTGAACCAGATCACCAACGCATTTTGACTTATGTTCACTTAACGGAAAGGGCTCACGAGCTTGTTTAGCTTTGTGGCACACATCACATGGTAAATAATTTTCATGATTATCATAGTTTAATTTTCCTTTTAAAACCCCAACGCCTTATCAGCTGGGTGACCAAGCCTCGCGTGCCATAAAGATTTAGAAGAATAAAAAGTAGATTGACTATTACAATTTGCTATTTTGCATACCATGTCAAGTAAATATAGACCACCATGTTCACTACCAATCCCCAAATTTTTCATTTGCTTCAAATCCTGAATATAACATTTTGATTTATCAAAACCAACAAGTATTTTACTATCTTTTGAGAGTTTATGCACAGACAACAAATTTACACTATACTCCGGAACAAATAGCACATCAAAGAGGGTTATGTTATTGGTTAATTTTATATCTCCAACTTTCCTTATGATAGCATTAGTTCCATTTGGATGACACACTTTAAGATTTAGATTTGTAACATCAACACTATTTATGAGGTTTTTTTCAGATAACGTCCTGTGTTGATTTACACCGGAGTCAATGATCCATTTATCATCACATTCTTTTAAGTTATGGGAACTACTAGAATTAAAGAAGTTAGATTTGAAAAAAGCACCTGCCATGTTAGCCTTGATCTCATCTGCCCCTTGATTTTCCCTTAATAAAGACATAAGTTTTGAAATTTGCGCTACATCCACCTAACGACTTGTTAGGGACTTATGAGGGTGGCCTAGTGGTAAGGTGATTTATTGTCCTCCTTAATGTTATGGGTTCGATTCCTACCTAGGTAAACACCTATGGGGTGGTATATATATTCTCCCATCGCAAATACTTAATGGGTCTGGTAAAGAGAGACTTTGATGAAATGGTCTCGAGTTTATTTTTGACCCCTTACTCGGGCAGCCAAGACAGGTGATCATTGCCTGCGGACCAGACCTTGGAGAAGGGTCGATTGGGATCTATAGGATTCCGAACAGAGGATTGGTCTGACGTAAACAAACTTTTGATGAATTTTTGAGATAAATTAATATATTCGGTCATTTATAAGTGACTCCAATTCCTGTGGATGTCACTTGATTTACAAGCTTACAGTACTATGGGAGCAATTTCTTGAATGAATCACTATTTACATTAACTGATATCATATGTGTCTTCATATGGCCTTTTTTTTTATAATTATATACCATAAATAGTATATTAAAACTTCTAAATACATGTTAAGTAGAGTGATGTTACTTGAGTTTTTTTTTTCATGTGCAATCGATCCCTCATACTATATATATGTCACGTACTAGCATTGGCAATATATATACTAGAAACCGGCCACCTCAAGACTCGTAACTACACTGCCTCCTTAGCTAAAAGCCTAAAACTAACAGTAATTAACTCGATCCCTTGAACAAAGCACGTACTTACGTACGTACCCCAATTGTGATTTAAGAATCGTTTGGAAGCTCGCATCTATGCAACCCTATACTCTAGATATTTTTCTTATTCAATTCCCCCTTTACCAATGATGTATCTCATGAGTCTTTCGATCAACTACTTAGAGATATTTTTTTACAGCTATCCAATTACTCTTGCTTATCACCTAACTTATATATGCTTGTACGTTACACTTAGTTACATAACACATTAGGGTTCTTGTACATAACATGACATACATGATTATCCTATAGCGGACGTGTATATATAAGATTCGATTCATGCACTCTTGCTCAAGTAAGGTGGAAACTTGGACAATGATATGAGATATCTACAAGTTTCATTAATTTCTTGAAACCTATTATGAACATTGTCAAAATCATGTCCTCGTAAATAGTTTAACTTAATTAGATAAGTCGGTTTGATATATCTATAGTTGTTCTTAATTATTTATATAATACATACGACTTCTCCGAGGTGTTCACTCGTAAACACTTACTATACCTAGCCAAGACTTAACATCATCCAAGGCTGGTACGTAATTTCTAACAAGTGGTTTGTCAGAATGTTTAGGCAGGGAAAGATGAAGAATAAGTTTGTTATAAACTTGAACAAGAATAATTAATTAATATATAGCATTTTGATCTCAAAGTTGCATCAAATGCATTTGAGATCAAAATGCATGCATGCTATAAAGAAGAACATCAACGTACTCTAAGCCTAAACAAGTCCTAATCGTAAGTGCAAGGGCAAAAGGCGCTAATAAAAACATAGCTTAAAGTCAAGAAACCCCAAATACGGAACATGAATTAACTGTAAAGAGATTAACCTTAGAATCATAACTACCAAAAGCATTTAGCTAGAAAAGTTAGATAAGAGAAAAGGCTAATGAAGCTGGCTAGTACGTACGTACTTCAGGCATTTCCATTGTAGAAATTTATTCGGCTGATCGTTTAAATTCTTAGATATTAATAGCCACGTAGCGATCATAGAACTCATAATTGTGCAAGCGGTATGAATTGAAGGGGTTCAGAAGAAGTAGGCACCTAAGGAAACCATATATATATATATATATATATATATATATATATATATATATATATATATATATAGGTTGGACCTCATAGTTAGCATAGGAGCAAAAGTTGGTGTACGTTTTAAATCTTATTTATTGAATTGAAGTATATATATATGTTACCTTGTTGGACAATCTTTTGTGTTAATATGTGTGATCAATATATACTAATTAATTTTATTTTTTTTTAGAATAGAGATGTTTTATATGAAAGTTGTTTAACAAAACTATATTATATATATATATATATATGAAATAATTTAGATAGGGATATGACAGTACGTGCTTCAGTACTTCATAGTTCAATTCATAGCACGCTTGAAGTTAATTATTAGAGTGTATATATATTGTTTCACATAATATATAAATTTAAAAACAATGTAATTTATTGTGAGTTGTGATTTAGAATTAGATATTGAAGACGAAGCTTAAAACATATATTATTGATTATTATTATTATTATTTAAGTACAGAAAATAAGACGTACGACGTACTTGAATAATTGATTGTACATATATGTTTATGTTTATTGCCCCACCGAATACGATATATCAGCATGCAAAATCTCTCTTTTATTGGAAGGAGGAATGATAGATATAAGAATTTTGAGGGTCGAAAATTAGGAGAAAAGGCGTCCAATTAACGTCATGAGAAATCAAATAAGGTATAGTCAAGCAGTATCCAGTGTTTTTCTTCTTTTCTCTCTTCTCTCTCGCTAATGGATGTCTTCATATTTCTTCAAACTGTTGAAACCAAAAACATTGGAAAGTTTCTAGTTTTAGTAAAAAGGTTCTAGTTTGATAAAGAGTTTGTGTCATATATCTAGTGTTGTAGTTTGAAAAGTTTCTACTTTTTGGCTGGTTGCACATAAACACATTGCTCTTAGACTCCACTCTAAACACAAATGCATTTATAACAATGCTATATATATTAGCTAGGTTTGTTAGGAGTTAGTAGAGGTCCAAAACCCCTACTTATCTACTTGTTTATTTAACTAACGCTAAAGACATGGTTTAAATATATTCATCAATAACTTTGCGACTTAAAGTTGACAATATAGTTTTTCAATTATTACAGTTATCCAAGATATAATTTATTAATTATACGATCGTCAGAGCTTGAATGTTCATTTTACTAAATTGGTCAATATATATACTTAATTATGAGTGAAGTCAAATGTATAAATCTTGTATTAAAAGCTTATTTCGTGAATTCTTAATATTGCTTAGTTTTAGGATAGTTCTAACTTTATTTAAATTCATCGTAGCTAGTTAGTTTTATCAAAACCAATGAGTTTTCAAGTGGTTGATTGTTGTTAAGTTTGGGTGCAAGCTATACCTAAATTGTGTCAATTGGTCGGATCTTGATCTAAATCCGGTCAGATCTGTTCTATTTATATGATCTAACAAGTCAAAAAACTAGATCCATTGACCTGATAAGTGATCAAGTAGATCGACCTAAGTAATTAGATCACTACGTGGACTGATTCAAGATCTGTTTGAGTCGACCTGTTTAATATTAAACTACAATTTTATTTTAATAACACAAACCATCATCAATTTATCATTCACCAATCACCACCGCCATCAACCGCCACAACCCGTTACCTCCCTCACCACCTGTCGCTGCCACCACTGTCACGGCCGCCGTCACCGCCACTACCCTCTGCTACAACCACAGTCACTGCCGCCGCCCGTTACCTCCAACATCGTCACCGTCTCCACCACCATCGTCGCCGCCGCCGCCACCGTCACCGTGGGGTGGGTGTGGGTGGGTGGGAGTGTGTGGGTGTGGGTGGGTGGGGTATGGTAGGGGGTGGGGTGGGGAAAATATTTGATATATTATTATATAAATAATAATAAATAAGTAATATTAAATGAGTCGCTCCAAATAAATATACATTAGTAATTGATCCGATCCAAACTCAATTACATGAGGATGATACCCTTTCCCGAGGTTTAATAATGTATTTACTTTTTCGTCAGTAACTAATAGTGAGTTCTCTGCCCATAAGTTAAGTTTGGTTTCACTTGTAAGAAATTTAAAAAATAAAGTGTATGGTTAGTCTGAATAACGGGGTTTACTTCTATATAATTTGACTTACTTAGGGCTGTAAACAAAAAGAGCGTTTATAAATTGTCCGTAAAATTATTTGACGGGAAGTTCATTTATGTTCGTTTGTTTAATAAACGAGTGAACATAAACAAGATTTTTCATTCGTTTAATTAAATGAATAAACACGAACAAAACTCTCCTTTATAGTCATTTAGCAATTATGTGACGGTGTTTAAATATGTCAATATACAACGTGCATGTTTTTATTGGGATGAAAGATGGATTTAAATATGTTAATACAATTATCCTAGAAGCCATTAGGCCATAAAAATTAAACTATTTTACTATCGTTTTTTTTTTATTTGGTTATGTTTCATAAAAAAAAATATTTTTTGAATGGCGGTTACTACAAATTTATTTTGCTTAAATATTGGTATATCAATTAGCAATTATGGTTTTGTTCAAAAAAAATATTAGCAATTATGGTTTTGTTCAAAAAAAATTAGCAATTATGGTAGTATTAATAAATTTATATATACACTTATATATATACATATATATATATATCAAAATTGTATTTAGGAGTCCATTTTTTACTCTTTGTATCGGGCCTCCAACACGACCCAACACTCAGGGGCGTTTCGTGAATTTTGAATACCTTGTGTGAAGTAAAAAAATGGGTCTTTTATATACACACACATATAAGTAAAAATTCACTAATACTACGATATTATTATATAAAAAACTAAAACAAAAGAAGGGTTGTTAAATAGTTTATCGTATATATTTACATAAATCGTGAAATTCTCCTAGCACTAGTGAAAGAAAAGTTATGAATCAACTCTTCGTAATCAATACTCTCAAAGATATCGTTCTCAATAGTTATCATTGCCAATCTATTAAGTATTTTTTGTGACATTTTGGACCGTAAGTAGGACTTCAACAACTTAAGTTTTGGTCCGTAATCAATACTCTCAAAGATATCCTTCTCTATATGCAATTATTACATTAGGAAAACAATCAACTTCTTTAAGGTATTTTAAGACATCGTTAGGTCGGATAGTTTTCTCAGGTAAAAACGTGTCAAGTAGCTTCAACTCCATATAAAGTTCGTTTGCATCAAGATCTGATCGTCCATCATACTTAAGTGCGGATTCAAGACAACTAAAATATGACTTAAGATCTTTGTCATCAAATTCCTTCAACTTAATTTTTAGGAAACTAAAAACAAAATAATTTTCCATACTCTTTGTACTATTCAAATCTGGTTTTAAGAGAAATACTAGCTTGATCAACAATATATAAATAATAATTAACTTTATAATTTTCCTAGCTGGAAAATAAGACATCTTGATCACTTTGGTTCTTATTAAACTGTTTTTTCTACGAACCTGATACTTCTAAAAAAATACCTGATCAATATTCATTTCAATGACAAGTTACTTAGCATCATCAATAGCCCTAGATAACCTTTTTTGTCTGATATCCTTGAATTATTCAATCATCATGTTAACTGTAACACCGGAAAATCACAAGCCATTTTCTTTAATACGCTGCGGAAGCTAATTAAAACTAACTTGATTACATATAATCAATAATTACAAATGTACAATCATTGCTTGAAATTTAACATCATCATCTACTATTGTTTGGTGTTACAAAATACTGGTCGTCTCATTTTCAAAAACATGTATCAGAGTATGGTCAACTCTTCCTTCTTCAGATCTAACACGAACCTGCAAAACAACAACTGAGGGGAATTATCACAAAGCTAAGTGAGTAGAGGCTAAAACATCAAATGCAAACATTCACAATCAATCAACAATCATGTAATCACATATCCAGAGAAGACCGGCGGTTCGGCGCAGAACCTACAACCAATGTCGGCCAAAGCAAAGGTTTACCGATAGCTTTCCACTAGATTGGCACAGTAAACTCCCCTCTGAGCAACAAATGTAACAGAAAGGCTACTACTGTTCAACCAACCAGTTAGACAAGCCCAGCCCAAGTCTACGTATAGCTGACTTCTCAACGCAACTCCAAATCATCCTAAGAGCGCGTATCGACCAAATATTCATGCAGCAGTTATCAATAATCATAATCACAACCAGCAGTTCAATCAATCCAATCTCAAACCACAATCATGCTTCACATCAATAAAATTAACTGCAATCTTTACCACCCGTGTTTAACGTCCACTCACCTCAGTTTCAGCTTGAACTCAGATATCTAATTTTACTGAGCTTTTGGATTGCCTGTAAACACAACAATAACCAAATCAGTCCCAATCTCATAAATATATCTTATCCATATATTAATAGACCATTCATCAAACAAGCATCAAACAATAAACAAATACAAGTTCAATACACAAGTATCTGATTCTACAAAAAACTATCGGATTCCAAGAATCCACAACTCAGTATCGGATTTCCTCACAATCGGATTTCACTTCAATCGGATTTGGGTTTGTCGGATTTCAAATGCTTGGATTCTAATAGTTCCGGATTTAAGGTATCGGTTTCTAAATCATTCTTTCCCAAGTATAGGATTTTGAGTGTCGGATTGTATCATTCGGATTCGGTTCTTAGTATCGGTTTTCATTACAGACAGATTACCTAGTATAGGATTTCATATCTCGGTTACAAACTATCGAATTTAGAAGTATAAGGTTCAAGTGTCGGTTTTAGAGTTCCGGATTTCAAATTCCGTTTTTCCAAACTATCAGTTTTCAAGTATCGGTTTTGCCACCTTCTTCCACCAAATCCGAGAGCTTCAAACCTCCATAATAACTCAAAACCCAGAACTTTTAGCATTCATCAAACCATTTCGAAAATATGTTTAAACACTTTTAAACATGTAATCATGCATCAATACACCATATTAACATACAAATCATATGAACACATAAAACCCATATAAACTCGTATTTGATCAAAACCGATCCTATTATTTCTTCATAAACTCATGTTAGTTCTATCAAGATTCAATTTAGTAATCATCTAATCATGATATATTAAAACATCTAACCTTGATTTGAATCTAAAACACAAATATGAAATCCGGTGATTTCTTTTCTTCTTCTTCTTCTTCGGTTTCTTGGCAGAGAACAATTCACATACACACACTTCCACTTTCTTGATTTTGAAATAATGCATGCCCAATCACTAACCCTCACCACGTATACCTCCTAAAAGTAAGAGGTGGCATCACCTCTTCAGAATCACCCACGTACACAATTTATACATATACATGCATACATACGGCTTCATACATACATACATACAACACATACATGCATAATTATTTAACCAAATAAATATAATTAATCAATTAACCATTTAAACATAACATGACAATTAAACACTTACCACAAACCCTGCTAATCTCCTAGCTCAGGTTTGCGGGTGTTACATTAACTTCGTTAGCATATTAAATTATTCTGAAACAATACATGAAATTATAAGTAAGATATATAATTCATTTTGAAGCATGCATGCACGTTAACTAATTAATTAATTACTTGTAGCTAGCTAGATAGCTGGAGTACGTGTATATATACGTACTTTTAGTGAAAAAATGAAATTATGTAGTTTTAGTGAATAAAACATGCTTTTTAGCCAAGTACGGAAATTTATAACATCTTTCAAGCTTGTTTAAAAAGATCGAATGGTACCACTCAGTGTTTAATTTGATGACTCACTAATCACCTACGTGGCCAAAAACCACAACAGCTCTTTGGTTTTATGTTCTTTGTATTTTGGTGTGTCTTTATATATATACAAATCAAGAAGTTCATTTGCTAAGCTTTTTACCGTGAGTATCGCGAGTATTATTTGTATTTACTATTTATGCTCATAAATAAAGATATTTTGGTTTTTTATACATTTTTCTAACCGTAAATGCGTTTGGGTACCGTCATTAAAAAATGAGACTTGATTTTTCTAAAATACCCCTCATTAATGTGTCATTAATGAGTCATCATTTTTATTGGTCATTGATTTATTTTAATCAAGTACCAAGATTGGTTCTCTAAGTACTCACAAAAAAATTGTTTTCAAATAAACCCTCCACTATAGCTATATATATATATATGTGTGTGTATATAGAAGAAGATTTTTAAAATGAAAAGGCTAGGAAGAAATCTAAGCCATTGATCAAATTAGATCTAAAGTTGTTATGATTGATAGTATTTTGGTAACTAAAATAAATTTTAAGTGTGAAGTGTATGAAAAAAGTGGTTGGAGGGTATTTTAGTAAAACTGGACGAATACTGGCAGACACTCTTCTAAAAGGAGAGTTAATCGTTTTTAAAAACTCAACACCCCCCAAAATTTTAACTTATCATATAGTTTATACCTTTTATAAAAAAAATACATTATTTAAAAGATAAAATTATGCCATTTTATTTGAATTATGAGGCATAGTACTTTGATGCACCCATTTGGTGTTGTGTTAAGCAACATTTTTCACTCTTTTACACAATGTTAGTCTATTGTACAACATTGGTACTATGTTGCACGTCTTTACATCGCGTTGCACGTTTTTTACAGTGTGTTGCATAGTTTTTATAACTTAGTGTTACACAGCTTCTTTGCAATGTGTGACGACCGCGATTTCTCAAAAGTTACCATTTACAAAAATCTTGCCATTTTATCAGAAAAACATGCAACGAAAGTCTTTAGTCATAAAATACATCTTACCGAAACGATAAGAGATTATATCAGTTTGAAAATCACGACATCACGTTCATAAACATAAATCATAAGAACATGAATAGTTTGATGCGATAAAACAAAATGGTATCATCTAAGACAGTACACTACCCAAAGTCCCCGTCTCACAAGCAATCTCTAAGCAACCTGCACGAGTACAAGACACGTTTCAAGAAAACAAGTGTCAGCTGAAAGCCTCGAGAGTCAATAAAGTTATGAAAAGATTCAATTAAAACATAACATACTTTAGGCGGTAATATTAGAATAAATAATAATCCATTCCCGCCCATTCACATAGTTGACCAACCCATCATTTGACATTTAGCACATAACGGTCAACTAATCATAGTATCTCATAATAGTCATTTCATATACCCAGTTATCGTAATTCTTTAAATCATAATTATCATCATCATCACAATCATCAATAACGGTCTAGGGATATTATCTTAACCCAAGATATAGATCCGGTTCACGAGTTACGTTATTACCCGTCTAAGAATCATTAGAGCGCGACTTCCAATAATTCTTAGACTGCAACATCTTCCGCTATCGTTACTCCGGCGACGTGGTATACATCGTATTCCACAATGCCGTTAAGGTGAAGTAATAACGGTGTTTTACCTCTTACACCTCCTCGCACCCATATGATATTTAATAAGGTACAACCTCTAGTACCAAACATCATTCCAATGAGTATAAATACATCATCACGTTGTCCCGGACTTGTCATGAACGTCCGGTAACCCACAAATGGCTAGCCCTTTTCCTAGAAGGTTCAACCTACTAGGCATCATGAATAAGGATATATAGGACTACCCCCATCCCAAGGTCTCGTAAATCAATATTACGTTAAAACTCATAACTTCATAACATAGCATAATCATCATACAATTTCATAACACGTAACAATCATATATATATATCACATATTTCATGCATAGGTAATATATAAACACATATTACCATTTTATAGTAAATTATTACTTTTGAAAATATATCATTTTTGTCTAGTACTCGGTTTTGAGAAATGTTGAACTCACCTCAGTCCAGATAACGAAACACACGAGCTCGAAAAGACAAACAACGCTCATGGTTCGTCAAGAACGCGAACTCAAATGCCACAAATAACCTATGAAGGTTATTACGTTAAAACACGATCCAAAGATTCTAAACAAGTCTGAACTAGCTTAATATACTTAGACATGTCAAATAACAATTTCCGACTAAAGATTAACGCGTCATACGCTAAGAAACTTCATAGAAACGCACAAGCTCGACATGCATGTAGCCTAAACACCTTCATAGTCGAAATAGAAACGTATGATTAAAGAAATATACCTCTCGGGTTCACCCACGCGAAGCCTTGGTCAAAACTACGCCCTTGACGGTGTTTCCGAACTCCAGTAACTACAAATACGCTTACAAACGAAACCCGACACTCGCGTAGGTTCAAGAATCTCGGTAAAACTCGGAAATTTGGCAGAGTAACGACTCTTGAGGTTGGTGTGTGAAAAATGGCAGCCAAACACACATATTTATAGAAAATCTGAAACGTGTCGCGTCGCGACCGCCTCCAATCCAACCAATCTTGAAGCATGCAAACGCTCACACCTGCAACCCTTAGCTTCTGACACACGCAATCCAACTGACACACGCGACCGACGACGCGTCGCGTCGCACGTATGCAGAATTTCGTATTTTCTTTTATTTTCCAATTTTCAATAATTTTGTTTAATTAATAATAATATCCTTAATTATCATTAAAATAACTAAACTCCATAAATATTATTTATTTCTCGGTAAATAATATTACAATAATTGTTTAGAATTTTCGTTCGTTACACAATGGGTTGCACATGATAGGGGTGGTTTTCGGGTAAATATTTCGGGTATCGGTTATTTCGGGTCTGGTATTTCGGTTATTTTACTTTTGAAAAGATAACCGATAATCGAACCGTTTTAATATTCGGGTAATGGTTAAAATCGGGTACGGTTCGGTTAATATATTTTCGGGTATAACCGAATTTGGCTATTTGGGTTTTTGTGTTATAGTTTTTTTGGCCCAAGTATGTAACTAGGCATTTGGGCTAACTTCATTAAATGATGTCATATGTAATTGGGTTATCTTTATTAAAATGATGTATATATTAAAGACATGTCAAGTTTCATGTATACATCATTTTAATAAAGATAACCATAATATTAAAGACATGTATACCATGTCTTTATTAAAATGATGTCTTTAATATATCAGTATAACAAAATAACTAATATATTTTCACCATAATATTAAAGACATGTCAAGTTTCAAACTCTAAAAATAAAAACTGTCGAGCTTCACAAAATATATCCCAAACAAACATGTTTCAAGTTTCAAAACACCCCAAACATGTTTTATATATATATATATATATATATATATATATATAAACATGTACGCTAATGTGTAACGAATACCAATTTGGGTATTTTGAGTTTTGTGAATGTTTTAATTTCAAAATTTGATTATTAGATTTGGGCTTAGGTAAATATGAAAAAAAATCTTTTTTAAAAATTCGGGTATTTTAGGTATACCCGAACCCTTTTTTATTTAACCGATAACCGAACTGCAATGGTTACGGGTTTCCCAATTAACCGATCTTTTTTACCCATTAACCAAAATAACCGACCCGAACTACCCGAAACTTAAACAGGTCGGTCGGTTATTTCGGGTATCGGTTATATACACTCTTGTGAATGTTTTTTTACATGCAAATGTCAAAAAACCTAAATTATCCATTTTGGATTTTTAAAAGGTTAGCTGCTCAACATACTTCTTTTACGTACAAATGAAATAGTGGCTAGTGAAGGAGATGAGGATGAGGCATGAGAACATATTAAATGATTACCAAAATATCCTTAATGAATAAGGGATATATGACAACTTATTATTGATTCCTAACATTGTTATTTTAATTCCCTTCCTATGGATACTCTATCTCTCTCTTATCCCTTCACTCTTCTCTTTCTCTCTCATATATAGTTATTAATAAAATAAAAAAAACTAATGTGACAATAATATAGCTCTTGGGTTGTAGAAAAGGTTAGAGTATACTAGCTTTTAACTTAAAAAAATAAAAAAAACTGATGTGACAATAATATATCTCTTGGGTTATAGAACCCGAATTACGTACATATATCATACGAACGGTCTAAGAAATAAAAATATAGCAAAGTACATGAAATTATAGCTTTAGTCATGTCACGGCAAAAGATAGAAAGACACGTAATAAGCACGTGAACACGAGAGAAGTTGTAGCCATCATTAATAATAAGATAGAAATAAATATGAAATGTGGTAGAAATTAAATGAGAAACTATATATGTATGTATGTATGTAGGTCCAACTAACCTACTGACTGATCGATCGATCGATCATGGCACCCAAACCCAAACCACACAAATTAAGATAGATGCATGCATGCATGCATAAGCTAAGCTAACTCTGGATCGATCAGCAGATGGTGCGCCATGCTACTCCACGCATGGCACCTGCTCTAAAACCAGAAACCACATCTTCTTACTTTCCTCATGTTGTGGATCCCTTCCCAACACACAAAAACTTGCGCATGCATGTGACTAAAATTACATATTCATATTACCCAAAGATGCTACCGGCCGATTAAAAGAAGTGTCTACGTTCGGGCTGTCGTATAGGACGTTTCGATCATAAGGATAACCGTTCACGCCTATTTTTGTAAATTGTATATATAGGGTCATTTTTGTAGAGCCCAAAAATAAAGAGAAAATTGTCGAGAAAAGTAACTTAAATATCGAAAATTGTCAATAAAGACAACGTCCAATTATTTTGACTGGGAAATGATTATAAATTTCAATTTGTAATAAAAAAGGGTATAATGCGTGAAATTTATACATTTTTTGTTACAAATTGAAATTTATAATCCTTTCTCGGCTAGAAAAATTGGACGTTACCTTTATTGACAAATTTTGATATTTAAATTACCTTTGTCAACAATTTGCCCAAAAATAAATTTTGCAAGATAAAAAGGAGCCTCCGTAGGCATACATAATTCACAAAGATTAAAGAAAAAAGTAATTACCTTCAATGGGGCACATACAAACGTTGGAGAGACGATGACTTAATTATACAAAATTGTTTGACAAAAAGAACCAAAATCAGTAATCGTAATCGAAGAATAAGAGTTTAGGACAAACAAAAAAACAAAATTGAACGTTTCAGAGTTAGGGCTTTAGCGATCTAAGACATCGAAACTTTATCAAAATCGAAGGCTATCAGTTGTGAACGCAGATTTTATCAGGGATTTTGCTTTACTTATAATAAATTAACGAACAACCACAGTAAGACAAAATACTGAAATCCAAGACAGATTTTAAACTTAAAATCCTTATAATTTCTCAAACAAGCGTAAACTTTACTTTAATCCTTGTTCCTTGATTTCTTAACTTAATTCTTATTAACTATTTAGATTTAAATATCTTAATTACTTTTTGTTTCTTTTAGTTAATCAGTTATTTGGTAACTAATTGGTATTTGCATATATTTGCATATTTCCTTTGTTTACGAGTCTAATAGTTTGCTTGTTAGAATTAGTTAATTGATATCAACATACTCATTTCTTAGTTTGTTCCTCGGTGTTTTTAATTATATATGTTTAGATTGTATTTTATAAATTAGTTTATTCTTAAAGTCTTTTTTAAATTTTGTCCTGAGGCCTGAAACTATTTGAGATGGCCCTGACATGGCTGTCTTATGATATGGGGTCTGGAACATGGACAACCGTTTAGGGCCCATAGCCAAAAGGGGCCACTATATATATATATATAGAGAAAGAGAGAGAAAAGTTTATTTGAAAACCGTGCTTATTGCAGGTATCGCGGATACCATTTGTAACCACCATTAATACTCATTAATAAGGATATTTTAATCTTTTATATATATTCTCAACCGTGAATGTCCAAGTGGATAGCCATAAAAGAGCGAGACTTGATTTTTTTAAAATACCCCTCATTAATGAGTCGTCATTTTTATTGGCCATTAATTTATTTTAATCAAAGGTTATGATTGGTTCTCACGGTACTTATAATAAGAATGGTTCTCAAATAAACCCTCCCCAAATATATATATATATATATATATATATATATATATATATATATATTATATGGGGAATGTTAAAATGAGAACTGTTTTTCGTACGAGAACTGCAAAAACCAATGTTATATTGACCACAATGGCTATTAATGGTAATGGCTCATTAATGAGATATTAATGTGCTCCTTAATGTCTCATGAATGACCGGAAAACCCTATTAATGAGTCATTAATGGTGTTACGGATAATTTTAGTAATTTTCATATGAAAAACAATTCTCGTTTGAAAATTTTCCTACATATAGGGGAGGATTCATTTGAGAATAATTCTTATTGCGAGAACCGAGAAAATCAATCTTGACTATTGACTAAAATAAAACAATGACATAATTGTAAATAAGGTATCACACTCCACTGCCACTATAAAATATAAATGACTCACTAAGGGTGCTTTGGGAAAATCAAAATAACAACTCTTCAATTACAGTACACCTAGATGCAATTTACTATTGGGTATATATATAAAATGACAAAAATATTTTTATTTATGAGTGGCAAATTGAAACCCTAACTTAGAACCCACAATGGAAATCCAAAAATTAAAAGTTACAACTATCGATTAAGAAACCCAGACCCAAAATCAGAAGTCGCAAACCCAGATCTGACAATCACATACCTGTAATTGCAAACCCATATTGATGAAGATGAAGAACTTGAGGATGAAGCAGACGGATATCGATGAAATCACAAGCAATAAAGATGAAGCAGATGGAGATCTATGAAGTAGTGAAGATGAAGCCCTTCAAGAACATGTCCAACAATGAAAGCCCAAGCAGATTTGAATGGAAACCTAAACACTTGAGGAATAATAATAAGAAGATTATGGCATCTTTAATCGACCTTAGATGGATGATTAGGCTATAGAAAAGGAATAAAATTAGGGTTTGGAATAAGCAATTTGATCCTTGAAGATGAAGCAGATGACTAGTAGGTAAGAGAATCTCTTCTCCAAACATTTTCCTTTTGCTATCATTTAATATTTTATTTAAATATTTTCATTTTGAATTATTTTTAAAGAAGAAAAAACACTTCATTAGCCACATCACCGCCAAGTCATAGCCATGTCAGCTTAACATGAGTCATGTCAGCAGGTAACTTGCTATACCGGTTATAATACATTAAATGGTAACTTTTGAGAGTTTGATACAATAAATGGTAAGTTTCAAAGTTCGGTACACATAATAGCAAAATATGACTTGTTGGATACATTTTTATGAACTAAACCCTAATTAATCTATTAGTTAATTACTTTCGTATGTTTTATTTTAGTCACTCATTGATAATTACTTGAATCGCGTATTTGTACTACTTACTTGGATGTGTTGATAATTAGTTGAATCACTTGAATTAATTTATTTACATAAATCACTTAATAATTAGTTTATTAGTTATTAGTTTGATCACTTAAATAGATGAATCAAGTAAATTATTTAGTTTGTTAAATCTTTTAAATCATATTTCCCAAAAAAAAACATTTATCCGTTAGTCAAAAAGAAAAAAATAAAAACCTAAAACATCTTAAAAAGGGTGAGTGGATAAATATTTCAAAGAAAGTTAAATCATTGAAACAAGTTCTTTCATCTATTATTTTGATTACATATAATTATAAGTTTTTATTCATATTTTTATATATTTTAGTATTTTAAAAATCAGTCTTTCAGTAAAATCATTAAAACAAGTTTGTTCATCTATTATTTTATTGCATGCCGGAATTGTAGTTATTTTCTATTGGATAATCTATGTAAATACTACTTCAAATAGTTCTAAATATATCTATGTTTGATTTTTTATTATTATTATTATTATGAAATAAAAAATATATTATCTAGACTTGAGGAGTTGAGGAAAAGAGAAAGAAAAAAAAAACAAAATAAAAGAATTAAAAAAAAGAAAAAAGAAAAAGAAAAGTAGGAAAGGCACATGTGGGGATAGAGAGACCGAAACAAGATGATGTGTTATTGATGATGAGCTTAATATGGTAAGGCTACACATTTCCATACCTCGCTCCTGCCACTTTTTATTCCTTTCCTCGTTGGGTCCCACTTTTTTTTATAATAATTATCATTTTTATATTTATTAGAACATTTCTTGCAGTTGTTTTTTATACAATAAATTAATTATATTAAAAATTTATATAAAATAAAATAATTATGAAAGTTGATCCTATTTACAGATATTTTAAACAAAACTTATTCAATTAACCAAAATCGAATCTGGAAACCTTACATTCCTTTAATTCTATTTTTACACAAAAAAATTGAGCTTGAACTTGATAAGAAATACGTTGAAATAATCACGTCAGCCACCGTGTAATGATCAAGATGAAAATAAAATAATATGCAAACTGGAATAGTATATATTTTGGGAATATTTAAAAATACTTTCTCAAAAAAGAAATAGTGATCATTTATAGATAACTCAAAAATATTGAGATGGATACAACTTCAAATAAGAAACCCACAAATTAAAGTTAAACTGGGTAAAATAAAATTAAGCGTATCTAAGAGTCTTTTGTTTAACAATATCGTTGCTTAAGACGATTTCTATGATTTTAAGTTCATATCTTATAGTAAACAAAATACAGATCTAGAGGTTGCGAGTTTCGTCGTATAAAAAAATACTTATGTACACATTTTATTTGCTTCTTGTCAAACATCTATCTGACAATATTAATATTCATTTTACAATACATGTCCAGTAGAAAATAAGCCAACGAATATTATTATATGTGTTCAATAATAAATAATATAATTCACATTATATTTAATAAAGCTTTAACGTCTATCTGGCAAAAAAAAAATAAAAAATAATACTTGTTAAATATTATGACATTGAAAATCGGCTGACCATTACAAAAAAGGGGATTTTATCAGAATTAATAATTAGGCTTTTCGAAAAACAATATATAATTAATAATCACTATTATATTTTAAGGAATTATAATTAATACTATTATTATCATGATTATATATTTGTGTTCTTATTTAAGAACCTAAATAAATTAAAGAATGTGACAATAAATCTGGATCGTTTGATTAAAGAAATCTATGGTTTAAGATGAATTAATTACATTTTTGTAAATATTTGAAATTAAGATTAAGAACTTTGCTTTATTTACATACATACATATGGTGATTTAGTCGCAAGCTCGAACTTCAAACACATAGATGGAGATTTTGATTTGTGGGTTTTTGACCTACGTGTAGTTGAAGAAATCGAATACGGGCAAATGAAGTTGAGATGGGTAAGTCAAGGGTGGATGCGGACGAAGATGGAGAGACTGAGTGATGATGAGGGAAGAAGATGGAAAGATCTATTGAAGATGGAGGGAGAAGATGTTCGTTCATACATTTCGTTTTATAATATATATGTGTGTATGCGTCCGTGCATACATGTAAAGGGTCTCTGTCTATGATAAATGATAATGATGTGATTTGCTTCCTAACGTCATTTATCATAAAGCTGAAGAAAACAAAGATCGAAAAAGATACATATTGTTTATATTTTTGATTAATTAAATTTCAATTACCTACGTTTAATCATCATAAATATATTGATTATTTTTTATATATAGTTTTTTTTTAAAATATATATTATCTCCTGCATAAATAATCAACAACGGTTTAGGTAGTTGATATTTCATTGTCAAAGTGGGCATCTCGATCAGTACTCACATCTTGACCATGTGAACACATTTGTAAACGGATTAGGATATAAGGCCAAATGACACAAAAACTTATACAACCCTTTTGATTTATATTCGAGTTTTTTTTTTTTTTGAACAGCAAGAAAATGATATATTAGATAAAAGCTTTGGTATGTTCATCATCTTCGCCTAATGACCCAGAAATATATTAATCGTTCTAGTAAAATGCTAGACTCAAGAAAGTACAAATGTGTAAAAATAGAGACATGTGATTATAACACAGCATATATCGTAATATGGAAACATTAATCAATATTTTATCCATGTGAATAAAAATGCTTATACTTCATCCATCACCATCAGCGCTGAGAATCTTTTACCATTGAAGACGATGTTATTCCTAGATCTCTACACTAATCATAGCACCCTACTCATGACGGCTTCCGAAAACTTTTTTCTTTTGTCCTTGTTTCCTTGGTCCGTTAGTTCGAATATCACTTGTTCCAAAGAAGATTGTTGTCCCAAGCTCAAATCACACCATTTGAGAAACCATTTCCAAACTCACAGATGAAACAAGTGCTCCACTCTCTCCAAATCAATTGCACATAATGGAAATAGATCAGAAGGTGATTAATTACTCTTGAGCATAACAGTCTCCAAACAAAAGCTTTAACCCAAGAGGGAAGTCACTTGTTCCAAAAGCACAAAGCTGTAAATGGAGAATTTACTACATTATCAATGATTAACCTCAAAGACTTCTCCAAAAATATATGATCACCCTCCCAACACCAGATACATTATGTAAATATTTCCGCTGCTTAATGATAACTGTTCGTGATTAAGTTCACGTTTGTTTAAAAAAAACGCAAATTTTTGCTAAAATCTGGTATATGCAAAGCCGGTGTTACAACGAGTCTCGTCCGGTTATCCATGAGTTACTTGACAGGTTAGTATTGAAGTATCACTCTATAGACGCGTTTGACTAAATTAGGTGATAACTAGAGCTGGAAGGTGCAGCTTTTATTTGTATATATGTGTTTGACATAGTAAGTGATAGTTAGAGCTAAATAATATAAAATATTTTAAAAATGATAAAAAGAGAAACAATTGTAAAACAATTAAAAGAGAATATCTTGATAATTTTATTTACAAAAAACTTTTAGCTAGTTTTTGAAGCTACATAAAATTTTTTAATTTTAAAGTAAAAAAAACCTCGACCTCTTTGATATGAACAAAACTTATAACATATTCATTTAGGGTTTAATTCACAAAAATGTATCAAAGTTGTCACATTTTGCTATTTTATGTACTGAACTTTCAAACTTACCGTTTAAGGCACTGGACGAAACTATATATGTATAAGCTTTGATCATGTTCGGCAAAGAAATTAGTAAGTTTTGTCATTAGGTTCCATTGTGCCAAAATTCTAACAAGATCAAGATCCGGATACATTTAAAACTTTAAATGTACTACATAAATTTCTAGATCTAACAACAAGCCACCGTTGAAGGGTTAACCCAAGATGTGTTCGAGTTAAACACGAAACCTTGGTGGTTTCAAGATCTGAACATTCGGCCACCATCGATATAAGCACTAGCCACCGCTAACAACTACACAAAATCATAGAATCAAACCCAAAATAAAAAGAACTAGGAAGACTAGCATCGACATCAAACACAAACAGTTAACACATAAAACACACTCTAAACCTTATATCTAAAAAATTAAAGAAACCCCCTAAAGGCGGTCAACGTCGGCGGTGCGTGATGTAGGGGATTTACCGTTGGTGAAGGTGGTCAGCGTCCATAGGAAAGGGGAACCGCATCGGCTTCGATAATAAAGAGGGTCAACGTCACCGATAAAAGTAAAATGTCATTTTCAACATATAAAAGTTGGATATCTTAAAGAAGTACAATTTAATACTTGAAATAGAAAATTAGAAAAAAGTTGAATAACCTTTTATGTCACTTATCGTGCGTGTTGTATAAAGTTGTTTTACTTCATTACAAAGTTTGGCGTTCTAAATATAAATATTTATATTTGGTTTAATTAAAAGTTAAAAATAAGTAAGCCATTGGGCTCTTTATAATATTTTGGGACTTAAAAGTTGGGCCTATTGATGTCTAATGTTAATCAATGGTAAATGGGCCTTGCATATTTGAATATTTAGCTGCTTATTGATTTATTTTTTTCATCTAATTATGTGGCAACCATCTTAATATGACTTGGTAGTAGATAATTTGAAAAGTCTTAAAAAATATTCGGGTTCAATCCTTTCTGTGTAAACATTTTTTACGACCATGAAGAGTATAAGAAACAACCTCAAAAACAGTTAGACCGTGTACATGAAAGCATAACTCAGCTCCCTTAAAAAACCCGCTAAAACAAAAAATCCCTTACAAAAATTTAATTATGTTGGTGCACAGATGTTAAATGTAGTGATTTACTCCGTCATGTTAGTCATAGCTATTCATGAGGCTGCCTTCGTTGTCTGTACGACAGAGCTCATGTGTTAGTCAGTTATCTTCACTGTTTTGTGTGTGTGTGCGCGTGTGTGTGTCCATGTCGAGGTTTTAAAGCATAAAGTGGGGCAGGCTGCGTATAGGTTCAGTGAAGCCCACCAGCAAGGGTATAGCACACAGGCCACAGCCCACAGCCCAGAGTGATGCTTATTGGCTTAAGTTAGTAAAACTGAGAAGTGAAAAAGAGTAAACTAGATAATTAAACGAAAATAAATAATTATATTGGAACATTATTTTTTACTTTATTTATGTAAAAGTGGGACATGAAATCTGTCTCGGTAAAAAAAATTAATTCGAAAAAGAAAATTATAATATAACATATGGTTTGAAATGTCAAACCAATCTTAGTCAACCTAAACAAGTCTTTTGTTGTTATCTAAAGTCGTTACGTGCCTATTTGCAACATGTGTTTTTTTATAAAAAAAATTGGAAGTGATGTTATAAAATTGTTATGATTTTAGATTTTTAGCATAAAAATTGATGATGAAATGAGGGGAAAATAGTTGATTGAAAAACAAAAAGATGTTAGATTAACCAGATATTATTCAACTTGAACGACTCATTACTTAAATTGATGTGTCATTCGTATTGTCAGTTTGTCACATATGGTTCTAATAGTATAAATAGGTTGCTCCACATCATGGTTGGCCTATTCACTTATGTGTGATCGATGGCGATGCCACCTCCCTTCCTCTTTGAGCTCCTCTATCCTAGTCACGACATCCACTCCCGGCGATAAGTATTTGCTTTATGTTTTTTCTTTTTTAAGTGTATGTGAGTATAAAGTATAAATAGGGGTGTTTGTTTGGGCTTATTATTAAAAAACTTGTTTTCAAGCTTATTTTTAAACTTATACACTTATTATGACTTACGATAAGAAAATAAGTCAAACTTGTAAAGAAATAAACCGAACTTATGAAAAATAAGTCAAAAAATATGCTTATAAAAAATAAAATGTCAACAATGAAGGAAAGCTCAGTGCTCCTAAAATCGATAATCAAGTGTGAATGACATATTTATTGTCATAAAAGGATTTCAAATCTAATCTTTAATAGTTAAGAGTATCGGATCAACCTTGTATTGCTCAAATGTTACTCGGTGCTCTTAGAATTTATCTAATGTGACATTGTTGCAAATCTCCCACCCGTTTGCATTCTTTTTGCGCTCTCTCATATACATTTATGTGAAGTGTTGTGTTGTGGCAATGTTTCAAAACCAACTCTGATATTGTTTCAAAGTCACTAAAAAGATTGCTTACTTTTTTCAAATGAAGATCACAACTGTAAAACAACCCTTGCAATACCAAAGCCAAGGCAAAACAAGAAAAGAAAACAGAAGACCTTGTTTCCATAGAGCCAACTAAGAAAACTAATGATTACAAGGAGTAGTTATGACTTTTGGCTTAAGAGCGTAACCAAAAGATATCTGATTAGGTCCAGTTTGTTTTGTAGAATTCAAAAGAATGAAATTGATTTATATTCCATTCAGCTCAACTATGAAATAGACTTGCTATTATCTGAGGGAATGTAAACATCTCAAAGAATGAGATTTAATTTAGAAACAAGTTTACCAATTATAATACAACACGAAATTTGATTTCAATTTCTATTCTATTCCTTCGAATTCTGCGAAACAAACTAGATCTAAGTACAATAGTTACTTTCAAGAACAAGTTTTCATAATTTTGCAGAAATCATTTCTCAAATTACTTATGAATATTGTGCTTTGACCACAAATGTAATTACACCCGTCTATACATTCACTTGGATGTCACTTATCAGTAAAATCTTATTTTTCCATCCAAATATCAAAGAGTGATATTTGTCATTCATGTAGAGTTTACTGATTGTTCTTATTTCATTATTATACTTTAGTTTCATAAATCAATTTTTTTAAAAAGTAACTTAGTCATTTTTCAAATGAAGTTTTACACAATACATATTACATATAGAGTTAATTACATAGATGGTCCTTGTGGTTGTCACAAAATTCCATTTTTACTCCTTTAACTTTAAAAATTACGAAAATGATCATTGTAGTTGTCACTTTGTTTCACTTTTAGTCTTTTACGTTAACTGATGTTAACTTTGACGGTTAGTCAAGAGGCATTTTTGTCATTTCCTTCCTTATCATCATTTCCAAACAAGCTTTACCTATTTTTTTTATCGTACATTTAGTTTTTCTCTCTACCTTACTCTCTCTCTAACCGGAAACTCTCTCTCTCTCTTTCTCTCTCTCCATTTAAACTCTAGAAAATTCGACCTCTCCAACCCCTCTCAATCGATGAATCGAAGAACAGTCCATGCCTCAATCGATGAATTCAATAACAAGTAAAGAAAGTTTGAACATAAACTTAAAAATCTCGATTTATAGGTTGTATTCTTCGAACACAAAGTTGGTTCTGTTCTTCGATTTGAAGCATGTAAACCCTAAAATCCACTGAGTTAGGTTGGAAATTCAAACGATTTAAAGCCTTTAAACATTGCTTAATTCTAAAAAATCTTCAAAACCACACTGAAATTCAAACGATTTGCACCCCACATCAATTCCTTCTCATATATGAGTAAAGTCCAAACCACATTGTCCAAAGCTGATGTATAAATCTGAAATCCAAACAATTTCCAGATTCGAAGAAGAAACTAAAATGAAATGGTTAAAAAATAATGCTTATAGAGAAAGGTGTGACGATGGTAGTTTGAAGATTGGAAAAAATTCGAAGATTAGTGGCAGCAGTGGCAGTTCTAGACCATGGGCTACAGTGGTAGAGATGTTTAAAGATTGGAAAGGGTGATGGTGGTGGAGAGGGGAACTATGGTGGTGTTATGAGAGAGAGAGAGAGAGAGAGAGAGGGGGGGGGGTGAAACTTAAAAGGGAGTTCGAGTTTTAGTGGAAAAAAAATATTATGCTTGGTAACAAGGTTTTAATATGACATTTAAATGGACATGTTTGAAAACCATTATAATAGGTAAAACTTGTTTGAAAATGACAAAATAAGCCCGTGACTAACGGTAAAAGCTAACAGCAGTTAGTGTAAAGAGTTAAAAGTGAAACTAAGTAACAATCATAATGATTATTTTCGTAATTTTTAAAATTAAATGAATAAAAATGAAATTTCCCGACAAGCAAATGAACCATTTATGTAATTAACTTTTACATGTATTTTTTAATGTTTTTAGGGTTTATTGTAAATAAATTATATATCATATTGTTTGTAATTTTGTATAAATACATATTGTTATTTATTTTAAGTTTATTGTAAATAACATAGTAAATATTTTTCTATAAGTAATAAATATACATTTTTCTAAGTTTGTAATAAAATCGCATTGAAACCGGGTTCACCTTCTACTTACCCGTCGTTACTATCAATTATCAAACCGTTACGTTGCTAGCATTTCCACGACGGTGTGCGGTACGTGTTTGCTTCTACAACCAAACCCTACTTGGAAAGAAATTCATCATTGGCAGGCACTAATCACTCCCCACCATCTTCCATTTCTTAATTCTTTTATCTATGTTTTGATTTACAATCGCCACATTCATCGCCTCGATCTCCAAATCGATCGAACAAAAACCACTGTGATTGCTTTTGTAGCAATCAAAACCCTCGAATATTTTACTCTTTTTGACATTCCAGGTACAGGATCCAACGCGATTGTCCCTCTCTTCTCACACACATATCTGTTTATGGTTTTAATTTCCGGTCAAATATTGATGTCTAGTTATCTGATCTGGATCTATTATTGCGATTTTCTTTCTTTTCTAGCTCTGATTTGAGTGGTGAAAAACCCTAATGGCTGATGAGAAAGAGGTAAAGGAAGCAGTTGAAGAGAAGAATGATAACAAGAGTAAGAACAAGAGCAAAAAGAAGAAGGGTTTTTTCTCACGAATTTGGAATTCATTGTTTAGATTACGTGGTGATGATTTTGAGAAGAGACTGCAGTATATATCTAAAGAAGAGGCTGCTATTCTTTCTAGAATGAAGAGGCGAGCTTTGAGATGGAGGAGAACGGCGAGGAATTTGATTATCTTTTCTGTTATTCTTGAGGTAATTTCTTAAATTATTAGCCATATCCTTATCTTGTAGTAATGTATGATGTCCTGCCCGATTGACACAAACTGATAGCTATCTATTACATCTTTCAATTGGAAATCCTTTCATTCAATCATGCTCCCATTTTCTTGAAATGGGGGTATACTAGCAAATCCACAAGGCTTTAATTTGAACTCTAGAGATTGCAAGCAAGATGTTTTGCGCAGCTCAGATCCTATATTCCTATCTTTCTTTTACTTTTACATGTATATATAGCATGACCATTCATCTGGGAATTGGGTATATGATCTACAAGTGTATCAGTGATCCCAAATGAGTCTTGAAGTGGCTGACTTTAATATACTTTGTTGAATCATATAGAACTCACACTTGAAGCTCATGTTTTCATTATAATTTGCTCAAGTAGATATGTTAGCTTTATGCAAGACTGCAAGAGAAGAGAGTAATCAACT
Organism: Dittrichia graveolens; assembly: GCA_038502395.1. NCBI lineage: Eukaryota > Viridiplantae > Streptophyta > Magnoliopsida > Asterales > Asteraceae > Dittrichia > Dittrichia graveolens. Next base: position 82,591,828 of record JARJIL010000005.1, on the reverse strand, counting down.
GGCAATTGGACATTTGTGTATTATGGTTGTATCATGAGTAGTTTGTCATTTGTGAAACAAAGCTCTTGGGACATGCCCTTGCTGTACTTTATTGTGAAAATGCACGTTCTAACGGAGTCACATTTGTCTAATTACTTTATAAAGTGCATGTCCAATATTTTTTTGAATGCAAGAGCATATATGTATAATTTTTATGAAAAGTCGCTCTTAAATCATATTTATGAAGACACTAGATATTGAGTTTCTACAGGCCATTATTGGGCATATCTTGATGTTGTTCTGTTGCAGCTGGTTGCAGTGGGTTATGCTATAATGACAACAAGAACAGTGGACATCGATTGGAGAATGAGAGCATTACGAGTCTTACCCATGTTTCTTTTGCCTGCTTTATCATTCGCTTTGCATTATGGACTTTCAAGTTTCACAAAATATTGTAAGTCTACATACTTTAATTTCCTCTTAACCCCTTTTGAGATTTACATCATCTATAATAATGCTTATGACCAAGTTCTCTTTTAATTTGTTTTATGTCTTCTCTTGAGTTATTTCTTACGAAGAGTTTATGTAAATCTTATGTTTTATTGTTGTTGTTATTATGTTTTGTCAATCTGTCCTTAAGTTTTGACAAAGCCTTAACTCTTAGAAGCTTTTTTACATGAAAATGTTGAGAATTGGTCGATACTCTGTGTTGATCTGCAGCTGTTTAGCTTAAAAGTTTGTTAGTAAGATTGCTTCCATTAGAGGGATGGTATTGGGGGTGTTTCCCCAGCCTGAGTAGCACATCTCGCGCCGTGTCTCCATTCCAATTCCAACGTGATGTCCACCGTGATATTAGTCAAGGTGGTGATGGTGTGATTCGTTTTATCTGCTTTTGTTTTTTGTGGGTGTGATGGAGTACATTGGAGTGTGATGGGTATGTGATTACCCATGTGACGGGAGAAAAAACTGACGTGGTACAGTGTAATAGGTGTGAGTGTGTGAAGGCCAAAGGGATACCAACCCCCTTACATTGGTTGATTAAAGTTAAATACCAGCTTCTTTTCTAGTCGAAATTTTAGTCATTATCTTGATGCTTATTTTTCTTCTAAGAGAACTTTGTTATTGCTGCTAGTATTACAAGAAAGATGCTTATTTGCTAAACTTATCATGACACACAAAAGGGAGGAATGAAGGCTTTACAAATGATTAGAAAATTTGTCATATAATGCAGCCTGACAAATAATGCTTTTGATGCGGTCTTATGTAGGTGATCGCAGGGATCATAAAACAATGGAGAAGCTTCGGGCTGAAAGGCAAGCAAAAATTGATGAGCTTAAAGAGAGGACTAATTACTACACCACTCAGCAACTCATTCAGGTACGCTTTGAAGCTGCTCATAAGGATAATACTATTTAGAATATAAAACCCTTTTTATACTCTCCTTGGGGATTGGCATAAGTTTATCTATGATTTCATATTGGATAACTTGTAATTGTTTTTAAGTTGATACTGATATTCTGCTTATTTTCAACCTGCTTTGCAGAAATATGACCCTGATCCAGCAGCAAAAGCAGCTGCTGCATCTGTTCTTGCATCTAAATTGGGTGCTGATTCGGGCCTAAAAGTGTTTCTTGGAGACGAATCACAGCCAAATGCATATGCAACAGGAAAGAGTAGTGATGTTGAGGTTCAACAAGCAACTGGTCTCCGAAAACGAAATCAATCAAACCCTAGATCTCCTGGAAGCAGTGTAGGATTGCAATCTGATAAAGAAACACCTCAATATGGAGGAAATGAGGTTTCTGGGAATTCACCACATGAGCAGCTTGTTGTTGAACATCATAATCCTGCAGCTTCAGGTGCTCAAGATGGCGGTTGGATTGCTCGAATTGCTGCATTGCTTGTGGGAGAGGACCCAACACAATCTTATGCACTTATTTGTGGAAATTGCCATATGCATAATGGTGAATAAACCTCACAAAACACTGTGTTTACATTTTTTTAAGTTCACAAGTAAATTTACTGTATTATATTATATTTTGTTTCCATTACAGGTCTTGCAAGAAAGGAAGATTTCCCCTTCATCACTTACTACTGTCCCCATTGTCATGCCTTAAATAAACCAAAGAACTCGGATCTTTCTTCAGATACAATGTCTCCTGTTTCCGGATCTCCAACAATACCCGTTGAAGATGTAAAGTTGACTAAACAAAACGAGTCAACAATGGATGAGAAGGTATCTGCTGCAAGCAGTCCCGTGGAAGAAGAGACAAAAGCAAATGAGAAAATAGTGGCGGAGGATGATGCAAGTCACTAGCAAAGATATATATGTTGACAAGTTTGGTTTGTTGTAAGTCGGGGAGGATTTGTAATGGATTTTTCGTGCTTTGTTTGTTGTGTAACAAAAAAAGAATTTTGATGATGTATCACTATAGTGGGGATGACATTGTGTTAATAGACAAACACACAAGTAACAAATGTTTGTGAGCACAGTGTGGGTTCATTTTGTTTTCAGGCTTGTTAAGTGGACTATTTTACACACCAGATATATAAGATGTAGGAGAATGGAGGGCAGTGTTGCAGATATGCTATTTCCAAGATTTTTGAAGGGTGAGATTTTGAATTAAGGGTAAGATTCTGCTTGTGAGAGTGAAAGATGTGGAGTTGAACACCTGGTATGTAATAATTGGTGATCTAATTATTGGACAGATGATCTAATGTTTTACTTACAGATATAATACATCATTTTGTTTTTGTCATTTATTGTCAGTTTATCCTCCCTCTTTTTTTTCTAAATACCAAAATTAACACTTTCAATACAACAAAATTGCCCCCCATCTTATATTACTAACATACAAGATTGTGAATGGTACACGCTCGAGCAATATGCTCTCGAGAAGAAATGGATTTTCTGATACGATTTTCTGCTGACAGGTGCGGTGCCCTAGAAGTAAATTTTTTTTTGATCAAGTCGGTATATGATAAAAGATATAATTATAAGCACAAAAGTTCATCTAGAGGTTTTGGAGAAGATTTGCTGTGCTACCAGAATGGCATTTTAAGTGCATTTTGTGCTACTCATTAGATGCCAAAGTTGGGCTGTCCGAGCAAATTTTCATTTGATGAAGTTCCAACATCTTCTTCTCAGGGTTACAGAGTCCTGCAAGATCGAATATTTTGTATTTCATAATTGTAAGCAGCAAAAAACATAAAAAACTCGGCTAAACAGTAGAAATGCGGATGGCCGAAAACACTCTACACGTACCTTTTTATCCAAAACTACTGGGCTTTTAATTTAATTTAATTTTTCTGAAATTTTTACAAGTCTCTTAAGATGGAATGTTAAGAGAAGCAATAACCTGAACACTGAGGGATATCCCACACAGCAATAGATGTAGCAGTACATTCTGATTGACAAAGTTGATGATTATGCTCGTGATTAACATTCATTGCAAGCATCCATGCACCTATTGTAACATCCTCATTGCTAAACATTCGGAAACTGGATGGCAGAAGGTAAAAAACAATCATATGATAGCTAGATTCCACTTTAGAGTTTGAGCTTATTAAAAATACTATAAACGAAGAGCAAAACCTTGCCTGTTATTTCTTAAAGCAACCAGACTTGCAACAACATCTGCAGAGAGAGCATACAGTGGACCATAAGCATGGAGAAAGTACTCTTTCCCGAGCATATAGCCTAGCGGCTCATGCCTGCATACATCAAGAAGCTGTTAATTTACCATTTTTACCAAAATTAAGTTGTTTAACAAAAGCAAACAATAAGATGTTATAACTCTACTATGATATAGAGTTGCTGTACATATAACTCCAAGTAATTGATAGTAACTAGTAAGAGCTTGCCCATGGTTTCAAAAGATGGATCAAAATTAGTTGTAGCTAGTACTAGCTACATAAACTGTGTGTACTGTAGTGTTATTTGGCAAAAGTAGCTGTAAATGTAGCTGAAATTGTGAGTTTGTGACAGGACACGGACACAAAAAACCAAAATGTTAAACACAATCAATCAATGGTAAAGGAGTAAAGGGTAATTTTGCTTTATCAGAAGCTCCTGCTAGTTTTGAAAGTCGTTCAATATGCAATATTTGTTACGCATGCAACTTTTTAAGAACTTAAACAGTTGTTATTGGCGGAAAAAAAAAGAGAACTCTGTTTGAGAAAATAGGTCTTATACGTATGACAAAGCTTTAAGTCTTTAACTTTGATTTTGTAAAAATAAGCACAAAAATGACAAGCTACCCTGCTTAAAGCTTTTGAAACCAAAATTACCTAAACACCCTTTCACAATAATCACATTCTATATAAAAAATTATATGTATGTTCTTTTACGCCATGTTATAGTTTTCAATTCCAGTGACATCTACGTTTGCCAAACACTTACGTACAACTAACATCTATAGCTCACAGCTTGAGGTAATATTACACACAAACTCAAAGTAGCTAGCTTTTTTTTTTTTTTAAATCAAAGCCAAAGCTTTGTCATCCACACAAGGTTAATTTTCAATGAGGAGCTTAATTTTTTATAAAACAAAACTAGCATGCCAAACATACCCAATATAAAGCACCAAATGGATCAAAATATTTTGAATAAACATTCCATCTATGATCTTTAGGTATCAGATGCTATAACAGCCACTGACAACAGCACGATATGCATGTAATAGATTTTTTGTTAGACTAACCATTTTAGCTTTGGGTCAGTGAACACAGGCCCTTTCTTCATGCATCCAAGATATGTCTGTCTGTGTTGACGCTCTTTAGCCAAAAGCAACGAGAGGCGATCTAGCAAGTGTATACAGTTATTTATATCAACAGAGTGTAATAATAAATTACTACTTAAAAAAACACTCAAGCAACCGTGTAATAATAAATTACTAGTTAAAAAAACACTCAATGAGAGTCACCTGGTCGCAAATATATGTCATCATCGGCTTTGACATAAAAATCAGAATCGTATAGCGCATAGGCAGCTTTAAAGAAAGCTAACCTGTAACGGACACACAAATTAGAATGAACCTCAGATAGTGAGCACAACTAGCTTATTTATAACTTCTGTTAGGACTAACGTTTTGTATGGGAGCTTACTATACTCCTCTTCAATATCCAAAAGCAAGAAGTCATCATATTCCTCCACCTCTTTCCTGAGCGCAGCCATTTTTGATTTATCACGCGATTTACCAATGATGAACCTGAACGCCAGGCCTGTGGATTCTTCCAATCTGCATAACAATCAATCGAAGTAATAGTTTATATCTGTAATAAATGAAACCATAAAACACCAATCTTGGAAACCTGACTTCATATACATAATGTTTTGAAGTTAATCAATTTATTCCTCGTATGTCTATTCTTAACTTCATGATAAAAGCCCTAGTGTAAAAGGAGAATATTCCCACATTTAAACATTAGTCATCTAATCATCAATGTGATATCGCATCTTACGTTTGAATAAGATCGTGTAGCCTGTTAATCTCTACCAAATGGTCCAAATCAGATTATGGAAAACAAAATCTATAAACTTATACCGTTGAAGACCTGGATGATCAGAAGGCATCCAGGTTTCTCTCAACGCTCGCCGTCTACCAGTTGACGCGAAACCCGTTTGAATTCCCACAAAACCCATCACTTTATGCCGCATCTCATCTCCAACAGAAACCAAACTGCTCGAACCAACACCGCTTTGATCCCAAACGACGGACACCGATTTAGGTTTGTCATGTTTACATTTATACACTCGGGTGATATCTTGTCTCGAAATAATAATGCCGATGAATAACAAACCGGCGAATCCAATGATGGAACAGAGTAAGACGATCGATCGACGACCGACGATAGATGGATGGCGAGCATGGAAGAACTTCCGATACGGAGGCATCGGCAATTGAAGAACCTCCAGAAATTGTAGGTCGAATTAGGGTTTTGGATGCAGCGATCGAGGATTTGGGATCATTAATTCGGAGAGAATAGGTTCATAGAGATGAAAAACGTGAAATTGGGTTAGTTAATGACGGTTTTTTGTTGCTGCTGCTGAACAGTGTGCAACTGATGTGCGTAAAGGATGTGCGCGTGCTTTTTTTCCCGGTTATGGCATTTGTTGTCTTATTGTAAGGAAACGTGACTATTTCATAAGATTTTCATTTAGTATTTTTTTTTTATCGTTTGATGTTTGTTTCTCAAAATGCATTTTTTCTCCTCTTTTGTATTTTTTTAAATTTTTTTTTCTTCTTTGACACATGTGTGATTCAATTCCTCCTTGACATCTGTGCTCGTCGTCGATCACTTCATTGCCAACCGTTGTCTTCTTCATTCGCGACATCGACATTTGCATGACTATCAACTCGATTTATGAGGTTAGGGTTTTTGTTCTTTACGTTCAATTTTTGAGGTTAGGGTTTTGTTTTTGTTATTTCTATTACTGTTCTTCATGGATCGATGACGGTTGTGTTCCACTCTATTGTTTTTGTTCAAATCATCCTAGTCCATGTTTTGTTCTAGATCGATAATGTTTATGTTCCAATCGGTTCAATCGATTGTTTTTTAATCTATTTTCAATCATAACGATCGAATGTTTCGATTGTTACTAAGAACGCTTCAATCTCTTTTCAAAGGTTAGGAGTTATAAGGTTAATATTTGGTTAGTTAGATGATCGTTAAAATAGCATTGAAATTTGAAAACTATCGGTCTTATATTTTTATTAACACTAGATTGATTCGGTTATTAATGTATTGATATTCGACAAAAACAGAAAACTGAACAAATAAAATCTTTTTTTTTCAAAAATCAAAAACTGAACCGTTATTAGCAATGGTTATAACTTATAACGATTTCGGTTTGATTTTTCGGTTATTATGCTCATCCCTCCGTAAGTTTTATTTTCATTGAAATAAAACCATATAGGAATGACAATTTCATCACATCTAAAATGTTGGTTTCATCCAACATTAAACCATATATAAACTTGTTTGATTGTTTACCATATCAAAATAGCATTTTCGACTAGTAAAGAATTGTTAACGGGATATAACCACTTCAAAAAAATATTAAGGAACTAAACGCTAAAGTTCTAGAACTTTGTTGGTTTTAACCAACGTTAACCTTCCCGTTTTCTCCGGTTACAAACATTTTTTAGTATACAACCTTTATCATAAATCTGTTAGTACCAAAAGTCGGGTTTCCCGATGAGTATGAGCTTTCTTCCATCTTTAAAATCGGTTACTAGTTCGACCAACTTATCCTTACGGTTTCCATTGCTTGCAAATATTTCATGTCGTAAACAGGCATCACATCCACCAGAGCCGTATCTTCTTCAAGTTTACCATTCAGGTCTGAAGCAACAGCCTCCAATGCTGTACCTGTTCATTTTTGGAAGGAAAAAGAGGTTTAAATTTGACTCGAGCTTTCTTGGAATGCAAAAGAGTTTGAAAAAGCGATTTCGATCACTGTGCCTTTAAACAGGTCGATTCGGGTAATGTATCATCTCTAACAAGCCAAACTAGTAGAATGAAAGAAAAAAAAAACTTTAGGAAAGACTGAAAGAAAAATGTGGGGTGGGGTCAAAAGGGTTGAAAGTCGAATAAAGTTCACGTTTTAAAAAAGTTACATTTATATTGAAATAATTCAACTTTTGAAATGATTTGACACTGTTCATTTAGAGAAAGAAAAAAAACTAGAAACTTTAAACAAAAGTGTTTGTGCCAACTCAACCCAGCCTGTACAAAACTACCCATTTCCGCCGGTTACCCAACCCTGCTACCAAAGCATTAAATGGGGTTCACTAAGAAAGTGCTTACACTGGGTTGATCCCTGCTGGTACATGGGCTTCTTGAGCCATACAGTTCCTGGGAACACCATGAGGTTGATTTTTTCCAAGCTCTTCTTCTCATCGGCTTCCAACGGTGAGAAACCGAAGCCATGTGTCCATGTCTCGACTAAGCTCGGGATGGCAGATACCAGTAACTTCTCAACTTTGAAGGATTTCAGGATCTAATCAGACAACAAAGAGGAGTTAAACATGTAAGTACTTGAAATGCTACCTGATTTAATAAATCCCCTACTTTGCACACATACTTCTCCTAATCAGCAACATTGGAGGGACATTTATTTAAGTTAATTTTGTTCTTGCTCACAGCAGAAGTATATTAATTTTTATAAGCTATAAATACATGTTTACTTGTAAAACTGCTAACACTACTATGTTTTAATAGGCAATGGGTCTTGCGTTTATCTAGCACCAATCCAACAGGTTAAAATACTAGATCCTTTAATCCAACTAGTAATCCGGTAGATCATTGCAATTTGGCAAACCAATACCTGGGTCAATCCATCATCCATCTGGGTTAAGTCATTTTAAAAAGATGAAGCATAATATCTTTGAACTCCTACTTTACTGTTCACTAGGATTATATCCTAAGAAACTTTTTATGATGGAATTCTAAAATTTGTAAAAGGATATCATAATATCTTTGAACTAATATTTTGACAAACTTTCTAAAATATGAATTATTTTCTGACAAAATATTTCTTAGATGTGACGATGTTCATATAGTGTTTTACGAAAAATAATATTAATAACAGAATAAGATCAAACAAACAAAAATAAAAATACAGAAAAGTGAAAAGTGGAGACTAGTCAGGACAGTAGCGTTTTTCTCTTTTTCTCCCACCTTTCAAACGTATTGACACAACTATTTCTAATTGGGGCTATTACCTCTTCAATAACATTCATGAGGCGCCTACACATTCCTTGGCGCCTATATCTGCTACAAGTTGCGATGAGGGGCATCTCCGCAACCGTTGTCCCATGAATCCTGAATGAAAATGTAAGGATATTAATAAAGAAGAATATTACCAAAAGATAAAAACACAAAACTAACATATGTGTCCAAATAGATACCATAGGATATGCATAAAAATATACCTTAAAGATGCTACACAGAGCATAATGTCATTTTTCTCCAGGACCACTGTGTAGAATCCCTCATAGTTGAGCCGGACATACTCCGATCTGCAGAAAATAAAACAGAAAAAATAATTTTGTAAAATTACTGCATATATTTTAAAATCCGTTGCTCCATCAGTAAACACTCACCCCCAATTGTACAATACATGAGGTATGATATGGATTCCTGTTCTTGTATCTACCATGGGAAGAAAACATTCCTCCATGATTGTTAGGGCAACAGCTAGTTTTAAATTGCATTCTGCCTTAAGGGCAACAAAATCCTGAGCAGAATGAACCTTTTCGTCACCATAAATACACCTCAGAAGGGTCCACGAGAAACCATCAGAGATAGGGTTCACTAATCCAATCCAGGAACTAAGACTTGAACGGATCTGCAGAAGATTGAGACCGAAGCTTATTGAGAATGTTTAAATATTGCTTTTGAAAGCTTAATAATACACCATTAAAGGAAAATCTGCAGCTATATGGTGTCCTTTATCAATATATATCGTCCAATTTGGGTAAAACATTAATTGTGTATCACCTTTGCACAGGTTTCTCCGCAAAACCAGTTGGGACCAGTCAACTCATTGTCAATCCTGTTTTCTTTAATGCATACATCATGATCTGTTTACAAGCAAGATAACTGTAAGTAAATATATATGCATTCATCATGAGGCCAGCTCTCCCCCTGGACCAGGCCATTTGACAAATCAAGCTTTTTTAAACATTGCATGAGATTGAACAGATAATGAAAGATAACTCGCATTCCAGAAACTAAAGGAATGAAATAAACGATAACAGATTTAAGATTTTTTAAAGAGTGATATTCTAGATGTACACAATAATTTCAATTAAGCTAGTACCAGTAGAAGTGGCAGTGCACTCCATATCATTATATTACAAGATCGACCGAGGGACATTATAATCTTCATAAAGATAATTAGCTTTTTATGTTAGGATAAAAGAAAAAACAAGAAATAAATTCAGTTATTATGTAGAGAGAGTTTCTCAAAAAATGATTAAAGCAATTCAGAAGGAGCAGCAATCTCATTTTAACACGTTCTGATAACTAGGTTAGCGTGTATGTCTAATCATTTCGTCAAAACTGCAGCACTGACAAGAAATAATCTCATCTTGTGAATGATACTATAAATATTACATTTGTGATTGCACTGTACGCATTTCAGAGCACTGGCTGAAGCCTCGATATGGTCGACTGCATTCCCACAACTCCAGCAACAGCACATTGGACAATACCACTTGCCTTCAGGTAGCTCCTGGAATAACACAAGCACAAAAATGGGGTGAGAAATCCAGCCATCAAAAAGTCACAAAATAAATTATAAACAAAGCAGAGTAATTATCACTTTTTAAGGTTGCGCAGATTTTACTTGTATTCACATGTATATGGTCTATCATGTTGGAAACTGTATGAAAATGGGGTGGTTTCTGGAATCAATAGAACTTGGATTTCTTATAGGATCATGAAAATCACATTCCGAATTTGATATTTTGCCCCTTGTGCCTGGGTTAACATGAAATTCAAATTATGTGGATAATCCTAGAAGATCAACCTTGAATCCTGGCACTGAAACAAAGTCACGTTTTCTGGATGAAAGAGAGAACTTTCGAATTCCTTAATCACCAACTCTGGCCGCTCTGGAGAGGTTATAGGAAGTTCGGTTGTAACCGATTTCTTAATACCTCGCTAGGGACGCAACCCCCTTGACCCCTGCCGGTTTAGTCGTAACCGAGCACAAATTCGTTTTAGGAAACGGTCACAAGTAACACCAGTTAGACCGCGTACATCAGAGGCAAAGGCTCGCACCCCCGGGGGAACCCGAACAGGGAAAATACCTTTTAAAAAAATTAAAATTTTGTGGTCTGAACACACTTGATAAGCCAGAGGTGTTTAGGGAAACAATCTCTCTACTATTGAATAGAGGTATGGCTGTCTACATCTCAACTCCCCCATACAACATTTAGGTGGGATTGGGTATGGTTGTTGTTGCATATTTGGTGGTACCATCCACGACACAATTTCAATAATCACAGCCATGAATATAACTATATAAGAACTGATGCCTAAAGCGTTTTGAAAGGAATAGTTTGTCTTTGAGCAAGATATTTCAAGGAAATTAGAAAGACAAACCTGTGTAGACAAGCATGCTTGATGAAACGTTGAGGGGCAGTTATCACAGCATATCAATTCACCTCCATCACCACAAAGACCACAACTATCATCACTTGGGTCATTCTCATCATAATATACAACTTGTGTGGCACCTTTCCTAACCTTGTATTCAGCTGACCAAGCTTCCAGTTGACATAAGGTGAATGATTTACCAGACTCCATAAAAAGATTCAAACATGGATGTTTCATGCTAAAACCAGCATGATTCTTGAACTCGGTGACAGAGAGTACCTTCTTACAACACCGACACAAAATACCACTTCGGGTTACTAGACCATCTTTCACCACTGAATTGTCCTTTGGGTTTCTGTACTGGATCGCTTCATTGACATGAATAACCTCAAGATTTATCAACCAAGACAATACTGTTCTTTCACCAAGGCCAGAGCACTTCCCAAAACTGCGTGGAAGCAACCTGCAACTACCTTTTTTGCTCTTGTACTTCCTCACGACTCTTGGTACATGAGAACTCTTTTTCGTACCTGACTGTTTGTTAGTAGATTGGTTACATAATAGAGCCGAGAGTATAAGATCGTCATCTCTAAAGTAACAATTCCCTTGTTTTTCCTTTTGATGGTTAGTGGACTTTTTACATCCGACTGACTTCTTAGAACTTCCAGAATGGTAGACTTTCTCTATGTTATGCTTTTTCAAATATAAACTATTGACCACACTTCTCTCTGCTTTGACTTCTTTCCCTTGTTTTAGATAGGGAAGACTCCTGTCAATGAAGATCACTTTCGCAAAGGGGTCAAGCAAGTACCACCAATGAGCTAAGGCAACTGGAGATTCCCAATTTCTCAGTTTTTCGACCTCTATCAATGCAGTGGAGAGATCAGACAGAAACTGAGTAAAATCTTTCCATCTTATGCTATCACATGAACCAACAAATTTTGAATCTTCAACTAACCTTTGTCCACACATGCTCCAAGCTCTATAAAATTCACGAATTGGCCTTCCTTCAGGAGTTTTGAAGATATACTCTCCAATACCTTTATTGTGTGAGATTCTGTTACGCCTCCCAATTACCCACCCTGCTGCTATAAGTAAGCAATATGTGTGATAACGCAAAAGAGGTTTAGGACCAGTGGTAGAATCTTTAGGGGGAACTAATAATTCATCTTTATCAAGTTCAATAAAGGAAGAATCTTTCCATTTTTTACTGTAACATTGAAGTGGCTCAGGCATGGTAACTAAAAGCTTGCTGGCATGACTCTCTTCAGAAACAGGTGATGAAATAGCCTTACTTATATCATATGTCTTCTGATCATTTGGGTTAGAACCGACTACGTTTGATGGAATTGAAGACTGAACTACCTTTTCTAGATAAGATTTAGTCTCGAAACAATCTCCAGGTGACACCTTCCTTCGTTTAACCTCAACATCAGGGTCATTCCTCGCCAATAAGGCAAATTCTTCAGAATCCTCCTTTATTTTCTGAAATACTTCCTGATTTGTCATGACTGAACTCCCACTGTCTGAAGAGAATGAGATATTTTTAGGTATCTTCTTATTATTCTCAAAATATATTGCGCCAGTTTCAACATATTTTTTACTACTTCCACCAATTATACCACTTTCATGTCCAAAGAAGACCTCTCCAAAAATGCAGGTCTCGTCCAACGAACCCTCGAAACCATCATCATGCAAATCCTCAATACCGCAGCTCAATAACATCTTTAAGGCCTTGATGCAATGTCCCTTCATTTTTTAGTCTATCTTGATTCCTCAATCAAATAAAACTTCAGAACACACAGGCCAAACCAGTTAAACGATCTTCATGAATCCTCCTTTTCTCAAATATAAAAATCCCCATAGGTTTATGCACCAAAACATAACAATAGCGGAGCTGTGCGTTTGACAACCAACCTATGAACGTCATACCATCTGCCATAACACAAGTTCCTTAAATAAATGCAGGTCGATGTAATAAAAAAGGTTAATGGCAAGATATACTGCTTTCTTCTACAAACAATTAACTATACAAAAAACCACAATTATATCAACTTTGGCTAGTTCACACTTGATTAAAATTAACAGCAGCAGTTATCCTCAGGCAATTTTAATTTAAATGTAATAAAAGGTAAGCGTCAGCAATATCACAAAAATTAAACAAAGTTCCTCACCAGTCTCCATTACTAGTTATTAACAGTGGTGGCGTGCGTAAGGAAACCTATGCCTTAATGCCAAATTCCAATTAGATTTTACAAGCTAAATTCTGTTTACATTTGCCAGGACGTTAATATGACAGATTACTGCGTTACCATCCTACATACAAGTTAAGTACTGAAAATTAAGTATATTGCCATAATCGCATACAGTTAAACATATACACAAATATACAGATGTACATATGTATACTATATACGCTCTAGATCCCAAAAAAAAAAAAAAACTTTCTTTCCTAGTAGATTTAGAAAGCAAACGGAATTATGAAGTATACGAAAATCATTATTCATGCAAACTTGCTTTGTAATCTACATACGGGGACACAGAAAGAAACGAAGACGTAATTGATCGGCAAATATCAGCACGCGGCCGCTGAGAAACCACCCGGCCGAATAAACGACAAAATCATATAATGTTATCAAAATCCTGCAGACAAATACACAAATCGAAGCAGAAGACATCACAACTTAGTCAGGTAAACAATACATTACCGCTAAATTCATGAATCCGAAGATTTCGAGTATGACTCTGCTATAAAAATCAAATAGATGCGTGTAACAGTAGATGATCAAACCTTTTGACTGCATTTCCTGCTTCAAACGAAGCTAGGGTTTGAAGATGCGGAAGCAATAGGAAGTAAATCGAAGGAGGATGGGAACTAAGCAGCAACCATAGGGATCATCTCTGAGCCGAATCACACACTTCTGACGAGATCCTCAGCAGAAATGCGTGGAGGAATGAGCTATGGAGATCTTGATAGCACACGAGATGGCAGCATTTATGGCGTCATCTTGCTCTAGCTGCAACAGCTTCTTCAAACAAAATCATGGGCGGTGGGGGTGGGGGTGTGTGTGTGATGATAATTATTGTGCGTTTTTATTTTTATATTTCCAGCAAGATTTCGAGTCCTCCTTGGTTTCCGATATGTGTTTGAAATTGCTTATAAATTCGGGTTTATAAGTCGTTGTTATATGTATTTTTTAATAATAAAAATTTTAGATTATTTTTATAATTAAATGCTTCAAATATTATTTTTAATAAAAATATTTTATTTTGAGATTAAATATTTTTTATTATAAAAATTTTCGTTATTAAAACAATATATATAATAATTCAACTGATTATTTCTGATTTATATTTATTTTATAAACGACATAAATTAGGAACTTTAAACTGTTTAAGATTCAGAGTTTACAATAGGTTAAATATTTTATAGTATCGTATGAATAAATAAAATATCATATATAAAAGCTGGAAATATGATAAATGTTTCTAGCGGTATCTATCTTTAATGCTTATATAATCACAAACATTATAAATGAGGGGTATGTTAGTTATTTTATCATTACTTATTTAAGTGTTTTCGATAAGTGTAAAAGTACCTATCATAGATGCTTTTAGCTACACACATCCATTACTCATAAAAGATTATAACATTATTGTTTGTATTTCATTTTTTTTCACTACTTAGATCTTAATGTTTATCCTCATCGATGTAAATTAAATTAGAAAAAAATAATAAGTTTATAACTCCGACACATATATGTTATAACATTATTGAGTAACTTACTATATATTCAACCGGATCTCTTGTATTTTACCATGTTTAAAATTGCACATGTTAATATATTTATAATAATGCTCATTGATAACTTCTTAATTCGTTGTAATCTTCAGTAAATTGCATGAAAATACAATAAACTTTGTCTTAATTATCATTAGTTTTTTACTCGCGCAATGCGGCGGGGTAAAATAGTTTCATTTGTCGACTTGTCAATTCAACATGTTATTTGTGATGTTTCCGGAGAATATGGTGGTTGTGATCTTCGTACAAATATCAAGTTAACGCAACATTTACGTTTAAATGACAACATTCTATTCTTGTATGAACGAATTCATACCATATTTTACGATCATATTACATGGTAGAATATAAAACTTTTTTAAAACAGTAAGTAAATGTGATAATTATTTAGATCATGCTAAATACATATGTACTTCACTCATCGTATTACACATAACAATTATTTGGTCAGTTTTCTGTCATTAAATTCATGACAGTTTTTTGTAATTAATTTTTTGAAAGTTTTAAAGTGTTTAAGATCATTACAGGAATATATTGTAAATAATGCTATTTGAGTTGTACTATTTTAAAAGTGTTAAGATTGTTGCTGAAAGTTATTGTAAAACATGCTATATTACTTGTACTACTTAACTTAAAAAATTGTTAAAAAAAAGATAAATGTAATTAAATTCTGACAGTTTTAAATGCTGAAAGTTATTGTGAAGTATTAATTATGTATTTAAATGGTCTTAAATGCTGGAAGTTATTGTAAAGTATTAATTATGTATTTAAATTCTAAAGATTATTGCTGGAACATATTGTAAATAATGCTATTTGAGTTGTACTATTTTAAAAGTGTTAAGATTGTTGCTAGAAGTTATGGGGTGTTTGGTTCGTGGTATTTCCTAGGAATATTTGGGATTGAGATTTCAAATCCTGAAAAATCTTGTGTTTGGTTTGTAAAAATTGGATGGGATTTCAAATACCAGGAATCCTTGAAATCCCACAAATGAGGGATTTCTAAATCCTCCCACCCCCATGGTATTTACAAATCCCACAGATGAGGGATTTCTAAATTATGTGTTTCGTTCGTCGTTCATCGTCTGCCGTCGTTCGTCGTCTGCCGTCATTCGTCATCCGCCGTCGTTCATCGTCCGCCGTCGTCCGTTCGTCGTCCGCCGTGGTTCACCATCGTCCGTTCGTCGTCCGCCGTCGTTCGTTCGTCGTCCGCCGTCGTTCGTTCGTCGTGCGCCGTCGTCCGTTCGTCGTCCGCCGTGGTTCACCATCGTCCGTTCGTCGTCCGCCGTCGTCCGTTCGTCGTCCGCTGTCGTTCGTTCGTCGTCCGCCGTCGTCCGTTCGTCGTCCGCCATGGTTCACCATCGTCCGTTCGTCGTCCGCCGTCGTCCGTTCGTCGTCCGCCGTGGTTCACCATCGTCCGTTCGTCGTCCGCCGTCGTCCGTTCGTCGTCCGCCGTGGTTCACCATCGTCCGTTCGTCGTCCGCCGTCGTTCGTTCGTCGTCCGCCGTCGTTCGTTCGTCGTCCGCCGTCGTCTGTTCGTCGTCCGCCGTGGTTCACCATCGTCCGTTTGTCGTCCGCCGTCGTTCGTTCGTCGTCCGCCGTCGTTCGTTCGTCGTCCGCCGTCGTCCGCCGTGGTTCACCATCGTCCGTTCGTCGTCCGCCGTCGTCCGTTCGTCGTCCGCCGTCGTCCGTTCGTCGTCCGCCGTCGTCCGTTCGTCGTCCGCCGTCGTCCGTTCGTCGTCCGCCGTCGTCCGTTCGTCGTCCGCCGTCGTCCGTTCGTCGTCCGCCGTCGTCCGTTCGTCGTCCGCCGTCGTCCGTTCGTCGTCCGCCGTGGTTCGTTCGTCGTCCGCCGTCGTCCGTTCGTCGTCCGCCGTGGTTCACCATCGTCCGTTCGTCGTTCGTTCGTCGTCCGCCGTCGTCCGTTCGTCGTCCGCCGTGGTTCACCATCGTCCGTTCGTCGTCCGCCGTCGTTCGTTCGTCGTCCACCGTCGTTCGTTCCTCGTCCGCCGTCGTTCGTTCGACGTTCGCCGTCGTTCATC
The DNA here is from genome assembly GCA_038502395.1 of Dittrichia graveolens. NCBI lineage: Eukaryota > Viridiplantae > Streptophyta > Magnoliopsida > Asterales > Asteraceae > Dittrichia > Dittrichia graveolens. The sequence continues at coordinate 82,574,899 of JARJIL010000005.1, read as the reverse complement.
GTCCGCCGTCTTTGGCTGTTGATGGAGTTTAGTGGTGGTGGAAATCCCACCTAAGAAATATGAACCAAACACAAGATGGGATTTTAAATCCCACTAAATGCAAATCCCACCAAATACCATTCTCATTTGAAATCTCAATCCCTTCAAAAACAATACTTGAACCAAACACCCCCTTATTGTAAAGCATGCTATATTACTTGTACTACTTAACTTAAAAAATTGTCTTAAATAAAGTACTAAATGCTTTATAGAGTAGTAAAGATTATATACGACCAACTTTATTTTTTTAAAACAATACAATCAGTCTTCTCCCATTGTATGCAAGTTGTTGTATACTATGGAAATTATAGCAAAGTTTATTGTATACAATGGTAGCTAAAGACTAGACACAAAAAAAAGTTGTTTGCATACAATGAAATTTTTTTGAAAGATATGTATTATTTTTAAAAATTTAAAGTTAGTTGTATACAATGACAATTAAGACAAAGTTAATTGTATTTTCATGCATTTTGTACTAATTATAAACTATACTTAACCAATTAAACCTTAACACACATAAATAAAACTATCAACTCGGTTTCGAATGGGTTTCGTGGATGTTAATGTATGGCTTTTATCAAACCATTCAGTTTAGATCAAAAGTGTATGGGTTATCGTAGGTTTTTTTGACATGTTTTATGAAAAAATGATATGCGCTGCCAAAAGCTAATTTAAATATTGTTGTAGATACAAACCATCTAAATTTCTTTGTTACCTTCTAAATTCTAAACCCTTTTATTTCCATTCTAAAGACTAGAGAATATGGTGTTAAATCAAATGGTTTATAAGTAGAGACGCACCAATGTTAAGTGCTAGAAGCATAACTTTAATATTTTTATAACCTGCAGTCTTTCACACATACCAATTGATTAATCGGTTAGTTTCATTACAACATGATAAAGCAGTATTTATATATTTAATATACAAAATAAATAGGGTTTATTTTATTAAATAATAACTAAGTTTAAAAAATATTTTACCAGGATAACCTATGGATTATTTCATAGAGTTGTGTTGTAACACCATAATTTCAACCCATATTTTTTTAAATGTTGCGGAAGCGATAGATTGAATATATATATATACATACATATATGTTTACAAAACAATTCAGTAAACTAGGGTTAAACTGTTTTCAAAACAACATCATCATAGTAGTGTTACATAATATAACACCGCTTTCAAAACCGCGAATTTAGTAAAAATTTGTGTCTTTAATATACGTGGGTCCTTTACAAATCAGATACTATTAGATTATGCAGCGGAATTTAAACCAAAAGTTATTTTTAGATATTTATATTCCCAAAACCTGAAACAACATGTTTGGTGTTACTCTAACCCACAACTGACAATAATATAATAACATAAAATATACAAAGTGTTCCTTCCCAAACATATGTACAACCCGCAGCAGGTAACCCATCTCACCAGGCCACCTAATCTTTACCTGTAAAAATAGTCAATGAAGCAACATTAGCTATATAAAATAGCTAGCGAGTACTAACTTATCACAAGTATTAATAAAGCAAGTCACATATCACAGGAATAAGCAATCAATGTTATCCTATCACATTGCGGTGTCCTGACAAGATCGGTGTGAGTCATATCTTGCAGGATAGATGTAACATCCGAAAACCCGGCCTAGTAGTAAGCGGGCAAATGGTAAAGGGAAATGTGTAGTATGTATATTTAAAGATTTATTACGTGAATAAATGAGTAATTGATATCGTATGTGTTTATGATTAAATAAGATTGAGTTTGGTACGAGAATTATAGAAAATACCACGATCTTATGTTAAGTTAAATGATCGACAAAGATTATTTGTTTGAAAGTAAATGAACGTAATAAATAGTATTATGATATTGAATAATTAATGGATGGTTAATTGGCATGTGGTATATGATAGAAGAGGTGTTTATGTATGTATGATATCATGTATGTATGTATGTGTATGGGTGTGTGTGAAGTGATGACTATTAATTGGGAAAGTACACGTGTGTGTGTATGTATATGTGTATTGAAAGAAAGAAAGAAAGAAGAAGAAAAGTGAAAGTGTGTGTGCATGTGTGCTCTCTGGAAGAAAGAAAATCAAGAACATGAAAAGAATAAGAACTTGAAATCTCCAAAGTGATAAATTGAGAATTGTTAAACCAAGATAAAATTTGGGTAAGTGTTTCTTGTTGATGTAACATCCTCAAATATGACCTATTCGTGTGCTCCATTTGGTATGTCAATTTAATTAAATGAATTAAATATAAATATATTTGTAAGAATTAATAGAAATTAGTTATTGGCCAGATAAATGTGAAATTAAAAAATAGTAATAAAAATAGAAAAGATTTATGAAATAATAACTGGTTTCAAACGAGGTTTCCAAAAATATCCTCGTTAGTTAAAACGGTTATTCGGGTGTCGTGTTGTATGTTGAAAAGGGGAACAAAATACCTTTTAAAAGATAAATGAGAACCTTGGGTCGGTTCTCACTTATCACCCACCTCAGATACAACAAACACACACACACGTTCACATATACACACACACAGACTTCTCATATGTTCTCTTGTTCTTGAAGAAGACAAATCAAAGCCAAGATCATCAATTAAAGCTGGAATCAAGCTCCAATAGGGTTCCCAATCCATTCTTGATCCTTCCTTGTTCATCATCTTCTTCATAGTAAGTCTTCTTCTTCCTTGTTCTTCATTCCAAGCTTTAGGTTAAAATTGGGAAAAACAAAATTAGCCAATAAAGCTTGAGTCTTTGGATTGTAATCTGTTTTAGGATCATGTATAAGTTGTTTAAGGTTGATTTTATGAATTAAAGATACCTTCTTGAAGGAATTTCATGAAATTGACCAAATGGGTCTTTAATGGTGAATTGGTGATTCAATCTTGAATATGATGTTAAATTGTGTTATGTTAATGTTTATGAACTCCTATAAGTGTTCCAAAGCTTGTACATGATCTGGAAATAATTAAGAAAGTGATAAAGTTGGGTTTGAATGGAAAAACAGCCATTGCAGAAGCTGAAATTGCTGGGCTGGTGTTGCGTAGCGGCGCGACACACAAAGGTGTCGCGGCGCGACCCGGGCTGCAACAAACCAATACTTGTTTTGTTAATGAACAGGGTATAAGGACTATGGTTATGTCATTTTTAACCATTTTTACTAATTTAGACACATTTAGGAAATTAAACACTAGAACTAGCATATGTATATGATTTGTAGTATTTAAATGGGCCTTTATGTAAACAATAGGTACTTAAACATTCAAGGAAGGCCAAATCTATATTCGAGTTATAATTGAGCACCAAGGTGAGTACTGACTCTTATGACTTCAATTTAGGAAGTTTTGAATGCAAGAACAGTTATATGATTATGATATGCCACAACTTGTATTATGAAAGCCATATGTATGCCAGTATGATAAAGAATCCATGATATGCCTTGATAATTGATGTGCAAGACATGTATTTAAGTACATGTGCACACTTGATGAATAATATGTTATATGAATAAAGCATGCATGCACTTGTCCCTGCAAAGGGTGATTGATGAAACTATCTGTATGTCCGGACTTGTATGTAATTAAGGTCGGCTTCGGCTGGGTCCTGAGCCTACGGGCATAATGTTCTGGACTAACGGTACTCGAGTACCGTTCCTTTCAGCAATTGAGGTGAGTGCCTTAAATGGCTAAGCCTAATGAGCTTTGGCTCCTTAACGAGCATGGTGATTCACTTAGGTGATGAAACCCGCACGGATGGTAGTGTCTGATGCCCCCGGTGGTAATGGTTTGAGCTGGTTTTGCAACCCGGCAATATAATACACTCGTTGGACATGTCAACACTCCGCTATATGTTAGGATAGCATTGATTGATGGTTCTGCTATATGACTTGTTATATTGCTAAAGACTTGCCTAATTGTTATGCATGATTGTTAGTATTCACTAGCTATATTTATATAGCTAATGTTGTTGAAGTTTAACCTTTTACAGATAAGGAATAGAAGGCTTGGTGAGTTTGGGACACTCATGGATGTTATAGAAGCCTTTTTGAAGGAACACTGCTTTTGGTATAAAAGTATTATGGGCGGTTTAGATTACGTAACACCGGTAGGCATGTTTGGCAATTTTTGGTATTGTATATACGCCAAACATGTGTTTTTAAACTGTAATAACTGCTTGAGTTGTTTGTTTGTTATTTAAAATTCCGCTGCATAGTTTTTGAACTTCAGTTAAGTTAACAAACAGGTAAAAGTTCAAATTACAAACGTACCCATGCAGTTTGAAAACTCAAATTTATACTGATTTTTAAAATAGCAAAGGCGGTGTTACAGTTGATCTTGTGTATGATTCATGGTTAATTCTGTAAGAAGTTGCATGTACAAAGCTTGAACACCATAGTTGGTTCATAAAGATGAAATGGGTTTTTGATGAATTGTTGTTGTTTGTAATTAAAATGGTGTTTATGATGTTATATATGCATGATATATGATATATATGAGTATAGAATGAAGAAAAATAATGTTGGTAATGGTTATAAGAGTTTTGGTTGGCTGGAAATCCGACAAGAAGAAAGTTGATATGCTGATGAATGCTTGTAGCGGCACTACACTAATGGTCGCGGCGCGACCTTCATGCAAAACCGAGAGTTGGGTCGGTTTGTGTAGAAATCCGCATGTTACAATCCTAAACTCAAAATCCGACTCCAAAATCCGAGAATGAGAATCCGAGGCACAAATCCGACTCTTGATGAAATCCGCATGAAATCTGATGGACTGTTCTCGGATTCGAAATCCGACACCCGTCGCGACGCGACAGGCCCCAAATCCGATTGTTGGCTTATTTTTTTATAAGTTGCTTGGTTTGAGTTATTATATGTGTTATGTGATTTAATTGAGTTGTTTTGATAGATTTGAGATATAAATATATATGAGAAGATATATTTATATATTCGAGTCTGATTCGTTGTTGCCGTGTTTTCAGGCAAACCACAGACTCAGTGATATTAGACAATTGAGCACGCGTGATACGAGGACTGAGGTGAGTGGAAGTTTACTCACGGGTGGTTACGTTGGTAACATTATTGAATGATTGAAAGATTGTTTATTTGCAAAGATTGCTTGTTGATTTGAATACGAGATATTTGACTAATAAGTTTGTTATGCAAAGATAGATTGATTGTCATACCATGATAGACTGTTAAGTCTGCTATATGCTAAATGAAAATTGCATATTCTTGTATATGAAAGAGTTTTGATTGTGTTTGTGACTGGAGAAGGAATTGGATTGTTTGAGAACCGACTTCTGTGTTACGGGTCGGAAGAGATCAGTTTCTGTGTAAGAGCTGGTTGGGGTCAGCTGCTGATGCTAGAGCTGGGCTTTCTTGCGGTTGGTTGAACGGTAGTAGCTCCTCTGTTGCATTTGTTGCTCAGAGGGTAGTTTATTGTGCCAATCGGTAGGGAGCTATCGGTAAACCTTTGCTTTGGCCAGCTTTGGTTGTAGGTTCGGCAGAACCGCCGGTCCTCAGGATGGAAGAGATTGATGAATTGACGGATTGCTTGAGGATTGATGTTCAGAGGTTCCGTTGGGAACAGTGATTGTTATGTGCTTGTCTGTAGCTTCCATTCACTTAGCTTTGTGCTAATCCCCCACGGTTGATTGCTTTTTTGCAGATTTATGTGAGTAGCTGTTTAGCTTGTTTGTGGAAAGGGGAATTTGACCAATACTCTGATATTGTGTTTTGAGAAGAGACGAGCCACGTTTTATAATCTTTTGTAACACAAACGAATGTTGAGATTTGTAAAGTACTTTGTACTTGTGATGTTTATGTTAAATGAAAATTAGAGATTGCTTCCGCAGCGTTTTAAAAAAAATGGCTTAAGTCCTACGGTGTTACAATAGCCAGTCCCGCTCAACAACATAAACCGGGGGATCAGACACAACCATCCGCGCTGGTGGGGGAGCATTCAACAGTTCACCAAGCATCTTTACGGAACCATAGGCTCCTTAGGTAATCCAGCTACCACCGGCTAATTACCACTCACGTTAAGGAACGGCGGTCCTGCGGAACCTACGACCCGGAATTTCCAGCCTCGAGTCACCGTTAATCCCAAATTATGACCGAAGTCTCCTGGAATCCAGCCACGTCAGCTGACCTTAACCATGCCACAAGAAGTCCACGGACAATTCACATACACATAGCTGATCCAATCAGGATCAACAATAAGCATGCATATTCATAATTTCCAACGAGGCGGATCCAATTTGGATCCTTAGCATGCATATCATCAAATTCAACATAGTTGATCCAATCAGGATCCATGGCATACATAGTAACAACTTCAACAAGGAGGATCCAATCTAGATCCGATAACATACATAATATTAAGTTTAACTAGGCGGCTCCAATTTAGATTCCGCTGGCATGCATACATCATATGATCAACAAGTATTAAGCATGGCATTTTGCATGAATACATCATTCACACAATACATTATGTTAACTAATCAAGCTAGGCAACTAGCAAGCAAGTCTCCCTCTATTAAGACTTATGAAAGCCGGTACTCACCTGAGGAGCTTATAATAAATAGATATATTGCTCCGGCTCTTCTAACGTGTCACGTTCACCTAAAACATCGTTATTTGCGTTAAGCATTTGCACACACGAGGCACTATTATTAGAACAAGAGTAGGAACCCCTAAAGGCACCTTACATCAACTTACAAGGCCACATTGACGTTATTAAACGTAACAACACATAAGTTAAACAATATGTGAACTGTTACTGTAAAACAGCCCCTTGCGGCCGCAAGCATGGATGCTTGCGCCCGTAAGGGCAGTTGCTTACGCCCACAAGCATCACTTCTTGCGCCCGTAAGCGCCATTCGAAGTCACTTTGAACCATCCGTTCGAAGCCACTTTGAACCACCAATTTGAAGCCTTACTTATGGCCGCAAAGATTGGTCTTTGCGCCTGCAAACCTGATTCGAAGTCATCCTTCAAACCATCAATGCGAAGCAATGATTACGGCCGCAAGGGTACTTCCTTGCGCCCGCAAGCACCCTTTGAATTGTCCATTCGAAGCCTCTTACGGCCGCAAAGTTAGAGCCTTGCGCCCGCAAGCAAACCTGTTACAGAATAGGTCGGCTACAACCCCCTATTTCGACTGTTTTCTCTCCAAGCTTCACCAAACGAGTTTCTAAATTATTTCCAGTATTCATACTTCATGGAGAACATCCATAAGAGTCTAAAAACATTCACTTCATCATTTATAACAACTTACACAAGATTTGGGATCAAATCTAGTCTTTTGACCCACTTGAATCAATTTTCATGAATTTGATTAAAATCACCATTTCAAGCTTGGTTTGATGTTCCAATCCATCCACAAGAGTTGTAGAAACAGATTGAAGCATCAATTTTCAGTTCTTGGGGTCAATTTGTATTTAACCCATTTCAATCTCAACACAAGAACATGGTGAAGAAGAGCTTGAACTTACTTGGATGGATAGAGAAGATGAAGATGATGATAATAATCTTAGTTTGCTACTGGAATTCAAGCCTTGCACAATTTCTTTCTTTCAAAAGCTCAAGAACAGTAGTAAAGAGAGTTATGAGTTGTCTGTGTTTGTGTTTGAACACACAAACGTGGGTATACACAAGGCTTAAACCGACTTTGGGTTTAAGCTTATCCACAAGGGGTATTTTGTTCCCCCTTTTCAACTTACAACTTGACCCTCGATTTCTTGTTTCAACTAACGAGGATATTTTCGTAATCCTTACTTAAAACCGTTTACTAATTTATCTATTTTATTCACATGTTATCAACTTTACATTTTCATTTATTTTACTACTACTTTTATAATTTCACATAACAACTAAATATACATACTTTATTATTAATTTACTTAATTTACATACACGTGACAATCATACACAACTAGACCCAATTCGAGGATGTTACACATAAACCAATAGCTCATCAATAACAAGATCAGAGTAGCAGTCAATTATTCCCCAAGCACGCCAACTCCTTAGCCGAACCACTGACTTACCGAAACTTGTAAAAATGGAGTGGAAGGTGGGAGATTAGCACAAAGCTAAGTGAATGAAAGTAAACAAACAAAAAACATCAATGCAACCGAAGATATAATAATAAACAAGCAACCGAGAAGACCGGCAGTTCTACAGGAACCTACAACCAATACCGGCCAAAGCAAAGGTTTACCGATAGTTCATTTGCTATTCTCACACAGTATTACCCTTAAGTTGTAACGAATGCATCAAAAGATCCAAATACTAATTAGCCGATAACAAACAAACCCAACCCATTGCCAAGCCGAAACTGACTTCCCATCTAACCATGTGCACATATCACAAACGCAATGATTAATTAACACATAACCAGTTAATCAATCACCATACAATAAGTCTATCCATGCATCAACAATAAACAATTGCAACCATAACCGTTACAACTAAAACCATCTGTGAGTTAAACATCCACTCACCTTGGATCTCTGAATCACCAACTCAGTAATCTAATTTCATTGATTCTTGTCTCCTCCTGAGAACACAGGATAACAAGAATTAGTAATCAATTCTTAATTATCTCAAAATATCAAGTTTAACACCAAACGGGTCAAAACCAACCTGTTGCATTTCATATGTGAAAACCAACATTTAGAACATGTTTAAGTTGCATATAATCTATATATATATATATGATACTAAACATGTGGAAAGCAACAAAACTTGCACAAACCTTACCAAGCATCATTTCATGATTTCAAGTAAGCATTTAACTCGAATAATTACCATATATGCTAACCACTATAAAACTAACCCAAGTATAACATTTGAATCATGTTAGAATCAAGTATAAACTATTAAAACATAACACCATGGGATCAATGCAGAAAACAAAACACAACTAAGTTCAACAGCATGGAACGCGTCGCGTCCCATGCCTTGGACGCGGCGCGTCTGGGGCCGAACAGTAACATGACCTGCAGTCTGCTATGTTCCAGCATACTCCAAATCCAATCAAACAGCAATTTCAAGCCTGGAAAATGACATGTAGCAGTTTTATAGTGATACCAAGTTCCTATAACATACAAACCATAACCATAAACACATTCAAATCATCAAATCCTCAAAACCCATTTCATCTTCAACCTCAAACTTCTAAAATGGAGTTCTAAGCTTTCAATCCATAAAATCATATAATTTGAGCATGAAATTAGTACCATAACATCATATAACTACTACCAATTATCAAACCAAACTAATTTCATCAATTAGTCAAATACCCAAAACTCCAAGAACCCTAAATAAGAACATTTTGCATATCAATGGCAAGAGATAATCAAGAACACAACTAACCTTCACTTGTAACAATTTATCAACACCAATTAGCAATAAAATCAAGAGATAGAGGCTGCCTCTAATGTTTCTTCAAAGCAAATCAAGAACACAAAGAAAGGATAAGTTCAAAGAAAGAATGAAGAGGTGGAAGTGGAGTCTGTAAGCTTAGTCACGACCCAAAGTACACACAGTGCACTTATCTGTCTTCTAACTCATAGTTAATTAATTAAGCGGTCATACTCAATTAATTATTAACCAACGAGGTATTATTCATGACCCTTATCTAAAAACGAATCCATATAAACAAGTAAACACATAAAAATATAAAATATATATTTTTTCTTTTTTTAACCTCGTGACTCTAATTTAATTTAATAAATTCTCTAAATAAATAACAATAATAATAAACAAATAGCACACATACCACAACACGTGTCCTACTAGGCCGGTGTCTAGGGTGTTACATGTGTTCAATAAAGTCCATGTAAAAAACATAGTCTTAAAATTTTAATATTCAATCACAGGTGATTCGGTATACAATCACATGTGATTTGTAAAAGCATCACATGTGAATTACGAAAGCATCACATGTGAATTACGAAAATGTTACTCCGTCCAAAATTTAAAATGCAATCTGGACCATTGATGCTATTGACCAAAAAGGCTAAAATTAGTCTCTTAAAACTATAAATTAAAAATGAACTACATTCAACATTTTTCCTCTTCATTGTAGCAGATTTTTCATCTTCTATCTCACATTCTTGATTGCATTGTAACTCTCTTGTTTGCTTTCTGTTTATTTGAGGCATTGATTGTTTTCTCTCCCCTTTAATACCGACTTACAATTCCAACAACCCTTCCATGATAAATACCACTAAGGTAGTGTTTGGATTGAGGGATTCCTTGGGAATTCTTAGGAATTGGAATCCAATTCCTATGAAATCCTTTGTTTGGTTCAAAAAGAAGGAAGGAAAAGGAATTTGAACTAAGGAAAACATTCCCTCAGGTGAGGGATTTCAAATTCCTTCACAAGGTGGAAGGAATTCACATTCCATCCTCTCTTTCTTCATCTGCTCACCGCTCACATCCATTACTCTTCATCTTCATCTGCTCACCACCGCTCACATCCATCCTCACCATCGAACTTCGCCGCCGCCGCCGCCTCACCATCGAACTTCTCCATCGCCACCGCCTCACCATCGAACTTCATCTGCTCACCACCGCCTCATGCAGCTTCGTCTTCTTCGTCTTCACCCATCTTCATGTTCATCGTCTTCAAATTAGGGCTTCGTTCTACCCATCTTTGTTCCCTTCGATGACCCGTTCCCTCCGATGGCTCAGATTAGGGCTTCGACCGTCACATATTAGGGCTTCGACCATGCGATTGTGGTGACTGTGGATTTCAACCGGCGATTAGCATTTCGACCGGTGGTCCAGCGACTGAAGCTTCGACTAGCGATCGAAGCTACAACGTGTGGCGATTGAAGCTACGACCGGCGACTGGACATCGGGCGACTCAATCTTCTACAGTGACGTTCGATGGTGGCGATTAGGGCTTTGACCTGCAACAGGCAATCTAAGCTCGCGAACTACGACCTACGACAGACGACGTTCGATGGTGGCGATTAGGGCTTTGACCATCGAGCAACCGGCGACGACCTCCGTCGAGCAACCGGCGACGTTCGATGGTGGCGGTGGTTATGGATGGTGGTGGTAGGATCTGTGGTTGTGGTGTGAATTCTAATTCCAAGGTATAGTTAACCAAACACAATGAGCCAGGATTTAGATTTCAATTCCAAATCCTTCAAATTCCAATTCCTTCCTACATTCCAATTCCTTCAAAAAACAATCCGTGAACCAAACGCCACCTAAGGCTTTTAGACAGGAATTAGGGTGCTTTTCAGATTCTTCCTTTTAATTCCCATTGTCTTGCCAAACACAAAGAGGAAGGAATTACTTTTCAAATCAAATTTCTTCCAAAATTTCAATTCCAATTTCAATTCCTAACATTCCATCAAACCAAACAGCACCTAATATTTTTATAACCTGCAGTCTTTCACACATAGCAATTGATTAATCGGTTAGCTTCATTACAACGTGATAAAACAATATTTATATATTTAATATACAAAATAAATAGGGTTTATTTCATGAAATAATAACTAAGTTTTAAAAAATATTTCATCAAGATCACCTGTAGATTATTTTATAGAGTTGTGTTCAATAAAGTCCATGTAAAAAACATAGTCTTAAAATTTTAATATTCGATCACATGTGATTTGTAAAAGCATCACACGTGAATTATGAAAATGTCACTCCGTACAAATTTTTAAAATACAATCTGAACCATTAATGCTATTGATTTAAAGGCTAAAATTAGTCTCTTAAAAATCGTCTAATTCTTCCGTACCGTAAAATTGTAAATCAAGCACGCCACTTGATCATTTATGTAAATGAGTGTGACCCAGTTGAGCATGTGTGAACAAGCTGTCGTCGTCTCTCCTTGATACAAAAGTCAACTGACACTCTTTCCTATTCTCTGTTCAAAAATTTCTCCTAGTCTTCTTTGTCATTCTGTGTTGACATTTCTATCTTCAGTTCTTCAAATCCACGTTAAAGTTCAATCATGACATCTTTGTTCATCTGTAATTGAACAATTCATCTTCAACCATTTCTTATCCTCCCTTTCATACTGTATGTCTGTATATACTTGATTTCTATAAGAAATCAGTCCATTTGATTCCATATCATCTTCTTCGCTAGATTTTTTTGATTATTTGTTGGAATATTTGAAGATTCCGAGCAATTTCCGTTTTCAGCTGTATGTAATTCCTCGAAAACTGATGTTGTATCCTCGTTTATAGTTTTAATTTGATCCAGGATCCCAAGATTGATGTAAGTTTCCTCAATCTATGCATATTTCGTCTTCAATTTGTGAAAGTTTTAGTAGAAATCATGTCGATCATGTAGATTTAATATAGAGTTGTTAGAGTTTATCTCTAAATGAGCTTATTGCAACAAGTATTTACTTTCCTTATGTGACTTTTAGAGATGAATTGGTACTGTTTATGTTGTTGTTGCCCTAATTTTGAATTTCTGTGCTATGGTACTTAGAGTTTTATATATTTTGAGATTGTAATACTTTTTAAATCTTTTGGTCATGATCTGTTTTGTCATCTGCGAGTACTCATTATGTCATTTCTGTGCTTATAGAGTCATTTTGGTGTCACAGGCATTTGACATAATCTACGGGTGAACATAGAGAAAACCGTGTTATGGTTTGGTTCAGTTGTTTTGGGAAGGTAACTCCCTCAAAGGGGGGTGCCAATAAAGGTATTTGCTGAAATCTTAACTTGTTTTATAGTTTATTAATTAATACATATAATATAATTATGCAATTATGTTTCACTTACTTTTACCTGATTGGTATTCAATGCTAATATTTTTCTCGAATAATTTCAGCAAACAATCAGGGAAGCAAGTATGATATTAGTATGGGTAAGATCACCTATCAAATTTGTAATTTTATGCGATAGATTCATGTTCTATGCATGTGTTTAAAGTAATAATTTGTTATGGGATATACCATTATGTGTTTGAAGTATACTTTCTTGATCACATTAACTTTTATCCATACAAAAATGTACGATTGAATAAAGATATACATTGAGTTGGTCTTTTACATTTTAGTATGGAGTTTCTCATTTGAAAAAAAAGATGCGAAAGTAACATGCATCAACCCAAAGATGCACAGTTTCATACTTTCATTACCATTGATGTGACTTTCACTTTGTATCTTGGTGAAAACGCTTAATTAGATATTATTTGGATGCAGATCTTTTGGATGTTGAGAATATGAGATTGTATAGATACAAAGATTTGCAGGTTGCTACCAGAGATTTTAGTCCAGAAAATAAAATAGGGCAGGGGGGTTTTGGTTCTGTTTACAAGGTAATTTTCAACATTTCAGACTATCTTTTTTCATTAGTTTTGATATTTCTAAACTACTCACTGATATGTCAAACAAACACTTATTAATCTTTAGGGAATGCTAAAAGACGGCTTATTAGTTGCTATAAAGGTTCTCTCTTCTGATTCAAGGCAGGGTTTGCGGGAGTTCTTGACTGAGATAACTGTTATTTCAGATATACAACATGAAAACCTAGTAAATTTGCTTGGTTATTGTGTGGAAGAAGATCACAGAATCTTGGTCTATGGCTACCTTAAAAACGGTAGTCTAGATCAAACTCTACTTGGTAATTACAAACCAGTTTTTTTCTTGTTTATCTTTAATGTGATAATATTCTTTTGGTGTTCTCTTGAAGAACTTTGATTTCCTTATGTGTAGGAAATGGTCACTGTGACATTAAATTCACGTGGGAAATTCGAAGGAAGATCTGTATAGGTGTTGCAAAGGGGCTTGCCTATCTTCATGAGGAAGTGCAACCTCATGTTATTCATAGGGATATTAAGGCAAGCAATATTTTGCTTGATGAAGATTTTACAGCAAAGATTTCTGATTTTGGTCTAGCAAAGCTTTTCCCAGCACATCTGACTCATGTTAGCACACGTATTGCAGGAACTCAGTATGCTCAATGCCTCTTATTATACTGTTTATAGACTTTTTGAGTGTGGTTATCCTTTTTTTGTATTTCAGTTATAGGGGATGTTTCAATTTGCTTTCTGGAACCAGTAATCTGATTGTTGGTACTTGCAGTTGCAATAATCACTTTTTAATGTTTGGATAACAGAATCTGCTTCTTGTTGTCAGATAATTTAAGAGTCAATTAATCAGTCTTGGATAATCAATTTCATACCAGATGCAACAAAACTGATTATCTAAGGGTAGAATATAGTTGCATATTTTTAAACCTTTCCTTTTACCTAATTTGACCGGCTTTTATTCCCATCTCACAAAATTTCTTGTTTTTCTTCACAAAAATGTTCTTTTTGGTCATTTTATCTATTAACTCCACGGACAGTCAGAATCTTTTATATATGCAAACATCTGCTTATGTGATTTTCACCACTTTATATTAATATTGATTATTGCAGAGGCTATTTGGCACCTGAGTATGCAATACGAGGCCAGTTGACAAGGAAAGCTGACATCTACAGTTTTGGTATTTTGCTTTTGGAAATTGTTACTGGAAGACCCAATCAAAACAGACGGTTACCTGTTGAAGAACAATATCTTCTTGAACGGGTATGTGTTTCTTCATTCTAATTTTCTATTACAACTAATTAATAATACAAATCCCCTATAAGTTTCACTGATTACCCTACACTCCTTGGAGTTGATCATATGAAATACTTGAGACATTTAGCCAAGCAGTTTCCTTCAACTACGTTTTGTAGTCTTCGTAGGCTAGAGGGAAATATTTTTAGTGTAATTTTGATAAAGTGAATCACATGTTTATAGGTGAGAAGATTCTTGGTTAATTTCATTAGCATAAGACAGAAAATCAGAAAGAAAAAATAAAAAGAACATGATTGAGCTGTGTTTGGGATTGCTTCATAAAAATGGCTTATTTACTTATTTAGTTTTGATATAACAATAAGTTGTTTGGGGAGTTCTTATTGAAACTACTTATCTGATTATTTGGTAGTGAAATAATCTATTTTGAATATCAGTTACAAAGTTGCTTACTTCAGACCTCTTATTTTGAAAAGCAGTAGACAGTTTTAACAAGCAATACCAAACAACCCTTATACATTCTCTGATCATATATTTTGAAAATCGATATACGACAGTTGTTATGAATTAAACTTTCCTCTCTGTGATCGTGACCATTGTAGGAGAGTTTATTTTATCTTATGATAACATGCAGAATATATCACTTTAGTACTTGTAGATCTGAAAATACAGATATAAATTTTTAATCTTTAATCTTTAATCTCTAATCTTTAATCTTTAATATATATTAAAAGAAAAGGGGTTATGATGTCATCATTCTATTTTTAGTTATTTTTTTCACGTTTTTATCCCCTTTATTTCCTCAAATGGCTTACGAATGAGTTGTTTACTCAAATGCTATTTTTTAGGTGATTTTTTGTTAACACTTAGATATCTTAACAAAAAAATTTATTCAAATCATTTAGTAGATACATCTACCTATTTTCGTGGTTATTTATATAAACACGTATACCAAATGGATTCAATTAAAAAATTCAAATTTGGTTATAAAGAGGTTCTACAAAAATCTGGTGATGATGTTATGTATGATTTTTTTGATTTCTAATAGATTTACCCATTTTAAGATATTTTATATCCCCGTATATGTATGCTTTTCAATTGTTTTACTATATATGTTAGTACTTTTTAACGAATTTAAATTTTACTTTAACTATCCCCGTGTTTATACACGGGGCGTTAAGCTGGTACAAGAAAAAGAACCAATGCATCACATATGATGTGGCATATACACGTGGAAGACTTGTGAAAAGATGACCGTGGAATAGTGACATGGCTAATATACTCTGTCACTTTTTTAGGTATGGCAACTATACAGGGAAGGTGAGTTAGAAATATTGGTGGATGCTTCAATGGGAGAAGATGTTGATATCTATGAAGCTTGTCGATACTTGAAAATTGGTCTTCTTTGCACCCAAAGTCTTCCTAAAGGTCGACCATCCATGTCTAATGTCATGAAAATGTTAAATAATGAAACGGATCTTAACGAAGAGGATTTATCTGATCCGGGCTTATTATCTGAGCTGATGAAGTATAAAACCGTGAAAACGAACACTTCAGGTTCATCATCTAGTGTCTCAGGAAAGGTTGAGGATTCCCATTCATATGGAAACACAACAAACACGACATCCTATGCTGCTATGACCTTCACAACAATCACCGATAGATGATCATGAAAATAGTTTGATATGGAAAGTATGTAGGCATGTCAATATTTTTGTATATACAAATTGGCAATGCAAACATCATTGCGAGTATTATTGTGTTTTTGATTCCTGAGTTTCGGTTCCAAATGCTTAGATGGTATTGAGATGACTGTGGAACCAATTTGTTGGATGCAGTATACATGTAGAGTCCCTGTGATAGGATTTAGTAGTCTGGTGTGGAGGTCTCGGGAATCCTGGTCCCATGTTCGTGGTCTACGTGATTTATACGTTCAAGGGTACTCTAGACATTTTATAAGGGATCGTATATTTCTTTAATTCAAATCTTGTAAATGATGCATGGAGTGTCATATTTATGTGAGAATCTGGTATCAGTCTTATCTTTATTGTATAGTTTAGTAACATCATAATATTCCATTTATGCTGAATTTAGTTGTACACTTGTTTCCATGGTTTGTTTTCTTGACTCTGCATGTGGATTTTAGGACACTATTGCAGCTTTTAGCACATGTTTGCATTTTTAGATGGCTTTCAGAGCACAGAGGTATGAATCTTACTAACATGCTCTAGTTATTTGCCTGCTGAGAAAAGCTATGTAGTTACAATAATTCTCAATCTTTGACCTTAGGAACTAAAGGAGGCACATTGTGGCACAAAACTATGCACAATACTGTTGCAGTGTGGTACGGAACAAACTATATAATGTTCCGATACAACACATGTTCGTTGTGTAATCGCTATATGTAGTAAACATCGATTAGGATCTGTCAAATAATTCAACAAGAGTATGTTTTATAGACTTCTTGAATTCCGAGAGTAGCCAAGAAAAATCACTCTTAAAGACATGAACATGATCTAGCTAATGGTACAAGGTTGAGTGTTTTTATGTGTTCTTATAGACTTCTTTAAACCAATTCGCAATCCAGTTAACCAAATATCCAAGAAACCGGAGATGAAAATATCCAAGAAGATAATACTAAGAAGATAAAAAAACCGCTCATTGTATCTTTATTATGTGTTCTTCAGAAGATACGAACATATCCAAGAAACCGGAGATGAAAATATCATCCATCATGAAGTCACCAAGGTTAAAGGGAAACAACATAATAAAAGAAGCCATAATCGACCATCATTGTTGTAATACTACTTAGATATGTTCTTCAAAACCAAGCATAGTCATACTTCCCAAAAGCATTTTGCTACGTCCTAAACACATTTATGTCATTACTCATTAGTTCCCAAAAGCATACTGTTTAATGATAGTACTTGAACACCGCATCCGCTACTATTTTAATGTCATTTTAAGCATCAAAACCTGTCTCCTAGTAACAACAAACACAACATATGCCAAACAAGAGAAATAACAAAAATACACAAAAAAAAACTAGAAAAGGCAAACAGGCAACTATACACGCGGCTACACACTACCTACGGGTTTTTCATTTAACAAGTTATGAAAGTACAAAGAATGCAACCCACCTCATCAATGAGCATGAAAATTGCCTTTTCGTCGTTCCATGTCTAATCCATCTTGACAACAACAAACCTGCATTCTGTTGCCCCAATTCAAAACCAAAACCTACCACGGGGGGTTTCTCATAACTTACATATTTTTCTACTCGAGATGGGTCCTTTCACGGCCACAACCAATCTTTTATATCATACACCCGAATTTCTAATAAAAGGAACCATCTGTAATTACAAAACAACATGGTCGATAAGGGTCAAAAACACCTTTTTTTAGAGGTAGCAAAGAGCTTTTATGTTTTGTAACCAGCTGTGATCATGCAGTTTGGGACATGCACATATCATATGCATATCGGAACACGTTCTTTGTTAGGAGAGCACGTCAGTCGTTGAAATCTGCAACAAACTACAAATAGAAACCATTTACCCAATATCCATCAGGAAATTGTCTTGTTCCAAGAAGTTAAAGAAGAGATCTAGCATTCATTTCAACAACTTATCATTAAGCATATCAAATTAATAAATACACATGTGAATATAACGCTAACAACGAAGTATATAAATATATAATAAACTCAAGAAGTTAATATGCTTCACATAGTAAATGTAAAAACAAAAAAGAAAAGGAAAGAAAGAAACATTGCAATCAAACATTTCCTGCGTTTCCGCCAATTAATGTGAATGACACCCTAAGAAAAAGGAATGGTTGGCTACTAAAAAACAACTGCTGATGACTTTAAAAGGAAACAAATAAGACACTTTAAGAAGGTCATTCAACAACCTCGATAGTTAATGGCCATAATAGTTGTCAAATTTTATTTATATACTTCCCTGCACGAGCAATCAGTTGTTTGCACGTAAAGCCAATAAATCCACATGTACTAGACCAAATGACTGTGATATAAGGGGAAATTAAAGCATGGTAAATGGCTATACAAACTAGTTATACTACTGTATGGGTACCCCATGTCAGCACAAACTCTTTCGAGTAAAAGATGTCATGGATGACCTGTTATATGAATTGTCTCTTGATGTAATTCTGTTTTAATTCCTATGTTGATAGTGGAAAGTTACTGCTACTACTGAATACTTACATATCAATTTCTGAGACCTCAAACTGGAATTGCAGGATATGTGAGCGCAAAAGGTTTGTGTAATAATTAATAAATGTAAGCGAAAGTTCACACCATTGAGCTCGTGTTCAAGTACAGCCTTCAGGAGTGAGGAGGCAAGAAGACAGAAACAGCAATTAATTCCTAACTCCTCTTTAAGTACAGGGTGTTGTTGTAGGTTGACGTTAGGCCTCAAATATATGGCAATTATGTAATTTCCTTTAGCTAATATCACAATGATCCTGTTTCCTTAACATTTATAAATAATGCTGTCACTAATACATTATGGATAACTTAGTAAGCATCATTTGCTGAGACAGTTGCCTCTAGAAAGTAAAACCAACTTTATTTATTTATTACATTCAGTCTTTTTCGTTCTTCTCAATAATTGGGTCAGTCATTTCACTCTTGATTGCAGGTTTAAATTTTTAGTATCTTTAACTTCATGAAACCAACAAAAAGTAGATTTCATACTCGAAATTTGAATAACTATGAGGTGAACCTCAGCATGCCCTAAATCCTAACCACCATACCTCACCTCACACTGGACCAATTAAGCATGGAATATAGAAATCTCTTTCAATTCCTTATATATAGAAATAAGTAACAACAGTTAGCATGTGACCAAAAAAAAATGTGGATCAATAGTTAACAGGTCTTGTTTTACCTTAATCTATGTCGTTCAATTTCTAGGTGAATGACCTGCATCAGATCCATCTTCAGATGAACTATCACTATCTGAATCTGCACAAAGAGCATATATAAAAACACTAAAAATGATGACTAGGCAGATTTGACTTGAAAATTATTCACTAAACATAAAAAAAGTTACCACTTGTAGAGGATCCAGAGTCGCTGCTAGAACTGCTTGAACTACTAGACCTACTTGCATTATCTCCTTTCCTCTCTCCTTGACCGGGAGGAGAACTAGCAAGAGTCTTCTCATCTGTTTAAACAGTAGAATCACAGACGATAAGAAATTCTGAACCACGTAAACAATAATCAACATTAAATCATGTGATTCTTAGATAGTCTTACTTGTTTCAGTTTCTTTTGGGACCTCAGGGATGGACGATGCTGGGTTCTGCATTAACAATATCTATGGTCAAAACATGCATTTTTAAAACATAAGCTTTGGAGTATGAGAAGACAAAAAACATCATACTTCTAAGACAGCCCGATTAACATCGCCAGATACTGCCCTTGCTTGTTGAGCAAGTGCCGCTTTCCTTTTATGCTTACTCAAATTCTTCTTGTAATTCGTGACAAACCTGTCAAGTTCCCAAAGAGTCTCTGTATCAACACTATCAATATCAACCTCAATCTCATCATCATGTTGAGAAAGCGAGGTATTCTTTTTGATGATCTGGACAATGTTGTCAAGCTTTTCAGAAGGTAAGCTCTGAAGATTCGTGCTGAGTTTTTGCTTCTCTTCATAAGTCATGTTCCTCTTATTCGGATCCTTGGCTTTAGGTTTCTTGGGCGCAGGGGTCCTACTTGATGGGGCAAATTTAGAGGGTTTATTCTTAGTGACAGAAGGCAAGTTCATGGATTCTGACCTATACAGCATGCTCGACGGGGTATGCGCAAAATGAGGAACCTTTCTTGAAGTTGGAGTTGGAGTGCTTGCATCATAAATCATTCCATATCTCAAATCTGGATTAATTTCAGACTCGATCACAGCCCACCTCTCTTCGAAAATAAACAATAGCTGCTCTGCCATAACATGTACATCCTGTCCTTTTGGATTATACGTCATGGCATTATGAAATGTGAGTCTAACATCATCTGCAAACTCCATGGGAGACTTGTAGAAGTTTTGAGCAAGACGACTCTTAATGGTGCCCAAATCCATTGGGTGCTTAATTATGTCATGGTAATCATGCAGCCCAAGCAGTTTCACGTTAACTGGTTCGTTAAACACCCAGCCAAACTTGTGCTTCATCAACTTCTGCAGCAGACTGTTGCAATTCTTGAACATCTGGTTCCTGTGTCTTTCCTGTATAGCAGAATAATCGGATTCTTTGCTATGCTTTCTTCCACCATTAGCTTTGTGCCTCTTGTTACTCTCAGAGGGTAATCTGTCTTTCCCAAGAAGAAAATCAGAATTACGGTAATACTGATTAGCCTTTGGTGTTCTCTTCTCTTTCTCGACGAACTCACCTACTCCATGACTGTTATTCACAACCGCTACACTTAGCTGCCGGAAAGGCCTCAAATCACTATTGGCAACCGAACCCACTTCAGAATGTATTCTCGTCAAGGCTCTCCTGTCCACGTAGTCAGTACCCATTTCTGAATTCACTCTAAGCAAAGCTCTCCTTTCCATTATATCATTACCTGAATATTGTGAATGACTGTAAGCCTCACCTTCACCGCCAACACCAACAACAGTCGAAAAGGCATTTAGCTCAGCTTCTTTATCTTCAAGCTTTTGAGCTAAACGTCTGACTTGATCGAGCTCAGCTCTCATCGTCTTTCTAAGCTCAAAGATCTCATTCTTAGACGTCGCAGCTTTTAAATTAATCTTTACCCGACCATCCACTAATATAACCACCGGTTTTACAACCCCGTTTCCGGTGGGCCTATTTGGAGAAGCAGCAAGCACTTCAACCTGCCGATTTTGAACGCAGTGATCATCTCGTACGTCAACTACAGGCGACAAAGTCTGTTGCTTTTCCAAATTTGCGTCTACAGTAGCTAGGGTTTGACCATTATTTGGAGTGGCGGGTGGAGAAGCGGATCTGGTAGTAGGTAAAGAAGTACCGGTGACGGTTGCGGTAGGGGTTGGGGAAGCGGCGGCGGGGGTGTTGTTGGTGGTTCGTTTAAACCTTCTTGTGTAAACTTTATTATCCTCTCCCCAGTTACTCTTCCCCTTGCTTATCTTGTCCGCGTCTAAAATCCCTGACGCCATACATATACGAACACCCCCCGCCCGCGATAACAAAAATTACAACCAGGAGCAAATTAAAAAATGATTAAATCCGATTTCCTCAAAAGAAACGAAGAAATCGAATTCGTTCAACGAAGCTAGGGTTTCAGAGGACGAACAAACGAGATTAACATAAATCAAACATCGGAATTTCAAACCCTAAAATTGAACCCCTAGAATTTCCAAAAAATGGAACCCTAGCATCAGATCCGGGTCGATAACCCTTCGAATCGGGGAAAACAAAGATCCAAAATTGTACGGAACTAGGGTTTTCTGAAATTAGAACGAAGGACGAATTTTTAAAAAAAAAAACGTTAGAAATTATAAATAAAAAGTAAAAAAAAATAATAACAATAATCAGAAATTAGGGTTTGGAGCTGAAATCAAACAACAATTGAGAAGGAAGTAATGAAATCCGAAGAAGTCTGGTCGGCCGGGGTGTGTGTTGCTGATGAAGGGTGAGTTGGAAACAACACGCGCTTGGGATTGCGATTGATGAAAGGCGGTGAAGCATTGTTTATACGGCAACAAAAAGTCATTGCTCAAGTGGTTTTCATGTTTTAGCCGACGCGCCTATCAATGGAAATTGGGGGTTTTCTGCCACGTAGCATCCAAGCTCCACTATCGTTTCTTTCGTTTCAAAGTGCTAAACATCCTATAAACTGGACTGGTTTTGAGCTTTATGTAGAAGCTAAATTACGAAAATAAACAACTCAAAATAAAAATATATTATATGCAAAAGTTTAAACGAGAACTGTTTTTCGTACGAGAACTGTGAGAATCAATCTTAGCTGTCTAATTCCCTCTCCTTCAATTGGATTGACCACCCATGAATTCCTTACTTGCACCCTGTCACACTCAATCTCTCCATGCTCTTCATTCATGAATTTCATTATCCAAAATGAACGGTTAAGATTGGTTCTCGCAGTTCTTGTTTAACGAGAACTGTTTTTTGTACGACAACTGCGAGAACCAATCTTAGCCGTCCAATTCCCCTCAGTCAATTGGATTGTCCACCCATGAATTCTTTACGCATCTTGTCACACTCAATCTCTCACGCTCTTCATCCATGAATTCCATTTACCACTTGAATGACCAAGATTGGTTCTCGCAGTTCTAGTACGAAAAACAGTTCTCGTTTGAACCCTCCCCTATACACACACACACATTAGCTTTGCATCCGCGCAATGCTGCGGTGTTAAATAGTTTCTGTTTTACAACATGTCACTTTCAAAAATATAATGATATGTTATTCGTGCGATTTAATATCACGAAAAAATTTTCTACATCAACATGTTTGTTTTTTTCAAATTTTCTTTTATTTGCATCAACTATTTTATTAATTTTAAAAATAAATTCTAAAACCCATTAAAATAAAAAAAATTATATTTATGAAATAAAGAGAGAAAAGTTAATAAAATTTTAAAAATTATGTTAATGTGGTAATTCTATTTGTGTGAGAGATTATGTTAGGGTAGAAAAATATTTTTTAAATAAATAAAATGTTACAGTAAATTAGGAAATAAATGAAATGGTTAAATATTGAGTAGATATGATTAATTTAGATAAAATGAAATGTCAATATTTTGTATTGATTGAATTTTAAAAACTTTTAATATTAAAGAGTGGAGAGAATGTTAAATGGTTTATATAGTAATGAATTGTGTTTAATAAAATCCATTTAAAAAACATAGTCCTGAAATTTTAATATTAAATCATAAGTGATTCGGTATACAATAACATGTGATTTGTAAAAGCATCACATGTAAATTATGAAAAATTATGAAAATGACACTCCGCCTAAAATTTTAAAATTTAATCTGGATTATTGATGACATTGATTTAAAGGCTAAAATTAGTCCCTTAGGACTATGAATTAATTATGGACTATATTAAACATTTTTCATATAGTAGTATATATACAGTCAAAAGTTCAAACGAGAACTGTTTTTCGTACGAGAACTATTTCTAAGCTAATAATGACTCATTAATAGGGTATTTTGGTAATTTTTATATTTACCCAACCGTGAATTGCGTCCGGCTGAGCCGTCATTAATTTGCAAGCTTGATTTTCCTCAAATAACCCTCATTAATGAGTCAACGCTTCCTGTCACCCAAAATAACCCTCATTAAGCCGCCATGTGTTCAACGCTTCCCGTCACCGCCATTGTCTGCCATCATCACCATTGCCACCATCAGTAAGTGTCGGTATGTGTGCGTGATTGCAGATCTAGGGTTTCCATAGTGTATGTGTGTGTCAGCGTGTGTGTGTCTGTATGTCTATGCAATTTACGTTCCGCCATGGGTTTTTGAGATTCCGGTGAGGGTTTCTAGTTTTCGAGTTTTGGTGGGGCAAGAGTGATGGTAACTGGCGATGATATTTAGGGTTTCTTGTTTTCAAGTGTTTGATCTTGGTATGTGTTCAGATGATGGTGATTTCCGGCGAGGGTTGTGTTCAGATAGTTGTGATCGGTAAGTGTCGGTATGTGTGCGTGATTGCAGATCTAGGGTTTTCATAGTGTATGTGTGTGTCGGCGTGTGTGTGTTTGTATGTCTATGCAATTTACGTTCCGCCATGGGTTTTATTATCATTGAATTATATTTTTTTAAAAATTGGGGCGTTACATTAACTTACACCTCGTAATAAATTTTATAAATTAATTCCTTGATAAAACTCTTCGTATTTGGGTTGCTAACCGCTCAATTTACGGGCACTCAAAAGTGTTATCCTTGAGTATTATATGACATTATACTTTAATTGTCTATGCACATTAATCCTAGTCATTACAAACCTATTATAGAGCCTTCACAGCCCCATGAAGGCATCCTTGAAATAGAGAGCTCTCCCTGATGGTCAATTACCCCCAATCTTAGTCACTGAAATAGACCTAGCTTAATATCAATCAGCCACACGTAGTTCACATGATTCAATCCATATTATCCCCTTTCAATTGTCACAATCTCCTGCATGACCTATCAATAACACTCTTTAGGGTCAGTATTCAGCGTCGTATAATTTCCACACTGAAATCAACCTCTATATGATATACCAAATTCCTCACCTACAAATATTGTTAGGGATGAGCCCTTAAAGACTAAATTGAACTCTTACACTAAGCTCCAACCGAAGAAATCAAATTAGATCGTTCAGTAGAGGTTAATTTCAAGCCTAGGTCCCCCATCTCATGAAAGTTCCTCAATTGATCCTAGTAAAACTCGACATCCTTATGAAGTATCTTAGAGCCGAGAATGGTTGGTTGAAAATAGACAAGTTGATACAAACTCCAAGTTGTTCAAAAAGATTGAATATATCCAAGATAAACAAGCTTCCCTTATATATGAAATTCAAAGCATATAAGGAATCCTTTCAAGCTATAGAGGTTAAGTTGATCTCCACCATAGATAATGACAAAATAAGGGAGAATGATATATCAAAGGGTACTTAGATTAAGGGGAAGCAGAGTCAAATTGAGAAAAATCCATATTACAACTTTGACAAAAACAAAAGGAAAATGCCAACATTAGATGAAAGGGCCCGAAAGAAGAACACTATTTGTCGTTTACTTTTACTTTTCCTATGGCTGACTTTTAGTTTTCATAGAAATAGAAAAGTTGCAAGCAAAAGCTCCGAGATTAGTTCATTCCTACTCATGGTCAACTTACTTGTGTATTCACCAAGCCGCTTCATATACCAATACTTTTTGTCCTTATGATCCAAGCTATATGTCGATTTATGGTCTTAGCTTGTGGGGTCGTACTAGATCGATGTATATGATATATATATATATATATAAAGACTTATATGTAGTGATGGCAAAAAAAACCCTGTATCTAATGAGAAACCCGATCTCCGACCCCGATTTGACTGGAAATCCCCAAGTTGACCAGGGAGGGGATGGGATGGAGATGGGGATTCCCTCAACTTAGACACAGGGATGGGGGTAGAGATGTGGATACCCCTCAGTTCTCTGAACCCGTACCCGACCCCAAACTTACACATACACACACACACATATATATATATATATAAATTTTTAAAGTCAAATTTCTTATAAACATATGCATTTGTATCTTATTTAACTTTCTTACATTAATATGCATACCAATAAGATTGTTTTTTGTTTGAACACACATTATCGTCCCATACGATTTATTAAACGAAGAGAAAGAAAAAGCTAATACGATGAAATGACTAATATATTTTTTGTAGAATCATGTGTGAAAGTATTATAAGCGTCTTTCATGAACATATATGTTAGAGAGATCATCTATTTTATTGATAATGTTATGTTTATTATAGAACGGTCTAGTAAATTTACTATGTCTTTTATTAAGAACATTATCTATCTGACGCAACTATTAATATACTTGATTGATTACATTTTAATGTAAATCGGTTGGAAGCGTTAAGTTAGATTTGTAATTCTAGTTTTGTATGAAAATTCTCATATATATCTATTTAGAAAAATCAATTTTATAAACGAAGAAAAATCTTCGATACCCGACAGGGATGAAGAGGGAGATCCAAATCAATTATCCGACAGTGATGGGGACGGGGAGTGAGGAATGGGGATGGGGATGAGGAGAGCGATCCCTGATATATTCTAACCCGTTACCATCCCTACTTATATGTAAACGGATACCGGGCTCGGACGAGCTTGTGAGTCTTATGGTTTCTATTGTTAGGTGTTTGCCTATTGGAAACTTTTTTGTTTAATACATAAAAATATATACCGGTTGCCATGATAAAATTGTACTTAAACAAATACTATAGTAATTTTATGATGAATGAAAGAATACATTGCTTTTCTTCAATTCTTCGAGTCCATTTGAATGCTAGACAAAAGATAATATATTATCACATTAATCGTCATCTTTGAGATGACCCTTGTAATACGTATATATATATAGACACACACGGTAGGGATATTGTAAGAGTTAAATCTAAGTAAAAGTTATAAGAGTGATTATGAGCCACACGATTACATCAAAAGTCAAAAAAAAGGGTCAAAACTGATTACACGTGACTGTTAATTAAATGAGGCTCAAGGACAAATTAGGAATTTTAAAAAATCACATTCACCTCTTAAAATCACACCAGTACCTAAAATACAGATTCACGTAATTTGAAAAATGATAAATGTTAGAACCTAGAGGGGGGTGAATAGGTTATATACCCACTTTTTGATTTTTTTAACAATATTTGCAAGTAAATAAAGAATTTAAGGAAGAAAGATATCACCAATGAAATAGCAAGGACACAATGATTTATAGTGGTTCAAGCAAGGGTTAACAACCTTGCTCTACATCCACTCCTTGGCCTCACCCACCAAGAGTTGCTCCACTAACTTCTCCCTTTGAAGGTAGAGATAAACCTTTTACAACTTCTCTTTTTAGCTTACAAGAATTACACTTCACTCTTGCAAACAAGGCTAAGATAAACCTCACTTCACTCTAATTTGAAATGCTAGAGTTGATCCTCACTTCTCTCTAATTTTATGGGCTAGAGATGATCCTCACACTATTACAAATATGTATGAAAGTAATGGAGTAATTGAATTTGAATGCTTTCACTCTTGCTTGATTCTTGATCTTGGTTTATCAAGGAATATGAGCTCACAAGATTTTTATGTATTCTCTGTTTTTTCAGATTGCAAGAGGTGAGTAAACACAAGACTTGAGTTTGCTTTAAATAAGGAAAAGGTTGATGCTCAAAAAGTGTCCAGACTTACCACGGTCAATCCACGGTCGACCGTGGCATCGACCGTCGGTCTGCTGGAAAATTTTGAGCCTTGTGCATATAGACGTTGGGATTTTACCAAAACCACACACAACTCATTTTTGCCATAAAAATGCACTGAAAAGGAGTTTAAGAAAAGTTGGGTTAGTGACATACTTCTTAAGTTTGAATTTAAACATGAAAATGGTAGTTTGGAACCAAATGCACAAAGTATGTTGGAAGTTTTCCACTTTGGGAGATTCCTTTTGCTAAATGTGGTTTCAACTTGTTTCAATGTAAGATTGTGTTTAGTATTTGCCAAAATAGGAATTTATTTGCTTTGACTTCCAAGCTTGTGATTTTTATAAAAATTGTCTCAATTTTATAAAGGTTTTTATAAAAATTATTTTATAAAAACTTAAACTCATTTGATTATTTATTTTGTAAGCTCGTAGACTTTGAATGTTTATTTGTAGGAGTCTTCGACATCGACTTCTACTTGAACTCGGATCTTGACGATTGAAGCTTGACCATTTGATGAAGCTTATTTTGTAGATCATAGATGAGAATATATTTGATTGAATATATTTATGTATATGTGCACATATGTTAATGTTCATACATACAATTATATAAACAAGTTGTATATTTTTGTGTCAACAAAATAGGATTTATTTATAAGTCTATTTTTCCCAACAATAAACAACAAAATTCAATTGACACAACTTAACATACAGAACTACATAAACAAAAAAATATACACTCATCGATTCCCAATTTTCAAGTCCTGCCATTGAAAGAAATTTGATGAAAATCTTTACATACATTTGGGTTTGAGAAAACCTTCGATCATCACAGTACCAAAAACTTAACATACATAAATCAAAACCTTTGATGAAAACCTTCTATCACAATACCCAAAACTTTAGAGCTTTCCAACAACAGAAATCAAAATTGATGAATAAACTTTTAACATAGAAATCAAATTTGATGAACAAAAAAATTGATGAATGAACCTTCAAGCCTTCCAGTTGATTTCGAACCTTCAACGAAAATGATGACCAAAAAGCCCTAACTTTGCAACAATAGAAGCACACGATTATATCAAAAGTCAAAAAAAAGGAGTCAAAATTGATTACACGTGACTGTCAATTAAATGAGGCTCAAGGACAAATTAGGAATTTTAAAAAATCACATTCACCTCTTAAAATCACACTAGTACCTAAAATACAGATTCACGTAATTTGAAAAATGATAAACAACAAAATTCAATTGACACAACTTAACATACAGAACTACATAAACAAAAAAAATATACACTCATTGATTCCCAATTTTCAAGTCCTGCCATTGAAAGAAATTTGATGAAAATCTTTACATACATTTGGGTTTGAGAAAACCTTCAATCATCATAGTACCAAAAACATAACATACATAAATCAAAACCTTTGATGAAAACCTTCTATCACAATACCCAAAACCTTAGAGCTTTCCAACAACAGAAATCAAAATTGATGAATAAACTTTTAACATAGAAATCAAATTTGATGAACAAAAAAATTGATGAATGAACCTTCAAGCCTTCCGGTTGATTTCGAACCTTCAACGAAAATGATGACCAAAAAGCCCTAACTTTGCAACAATAGAAGCATCGATGGTCGCCGGTGAGCAATGGCCTAAGGGACGGGGGATGAGTGTGGTATAGGGGATAATGTTTACTGTTGTTTTAGGGTCACCGGATGTCGACGGCCGTGGCTAGGTGGTGGTTTCCGATGACCATAGGGGCGGCGGCTAGGTCACAACTCACAAGGTTAAATAAGTTGTTTATTTATGCAGGGAGATTTTGAAAATAACGAGGGGCACTGGTAAACTTGGACGGTAGCAACGATAACCTTGGATGGCGGCACCGGTTAACTTGGTGGGTGGTGACGGGAATTTGGTAGCGGCGGTAGAAACTTGGTGGAGGGCACAGGAGGTGGTAGTAGTGGTTTAGGTATACGGGGGTCTGGAGGATGAATCGTGATTTTAGTTTTGATTTATGAGGAGAGAGAAACAGTTAGGTGGTATGCAGTATTTAACGAAAAAATAATTAATTATAATTACAAAATACCTATTATACCCTTTTTTTAACAACGAATTTAGTGGGCCGAGTCCGCAGTGACATCCATATAGGACAGTATGTGAGCCCCAAGCCAAGCACCTTGAGCGAGTAATACCCTCCACCATTTTTTTAGAAAAACCTCCTCTGCCTAGACTCGAACCAAGACCTGAGCTATGGGATAAAATCCCTATACCACTAGGTTGTGCCTCAGTTGGTATACCATTTTATTAATAATGATACATTTCACACATTACCTCTTACCCTTCTTACACTTTTCCATATAGTCTAATTCTTAAACGTAGTTCCTTAAAGCCAAATTTCAACCATTTATTTAAAAAGGCAAAATAGAAATTAGAAATAATAAAATGAACTTAAGCGCCCCCTAAGAAATTCTTTCAACTTTCTATTTTATTTTTTTACCCCTTAAATCTTTAAATGGTCATAACTATTTTAATTTTTCGGAATTTGAGCACAAAAATTATACCAGTCTACTCATGTTTTAATCTCTTTTCAAACAAAACCACTATTCTCATATTTCTGAAAGTTTTATTTTGAAAATGCAAACCATATGAAAAAGATACCATAATATTATCATTTTAAATCATGTGAAGTTTTATCATTTTCGGCTATAACCATATGTATTTATATCATTTTCAGCCGGAAGAAATGTATTTGTATCATTTTCGGTTAAAAACATATGTATTTATATCATTTTCGGCTCGAAATGAGTCTATTTTTATCATTTTCATCTGGATAATGTTAATATTTTGAATGTTCTATATTGTTATTATTTTTACCTAGAAAATATTATCATTTTCAACTGAATATTGTTATCATTTTAATCTGGAACATGTGTATTTATATCATTTTCGGCTGGAAGGAGTCTATTTATTATTTTCATCTGGATAATGTTATTATTTGGAATGTTGTATATTGTTGTTATTTTCATCCGGAAATGTTATTATTTTCAACTAGAAAAATGTTATCATTTTCGGCTGGACGAAACTTAGAGGGGAAAAAAGGAAGGGGCGTGATTAATTTATGGGTTAAAGGACTCCCATAATACCCTTTGTTCTATAATTATATCTTATAATTGTTTAATTAATTACAATAATGTCATTATTAGATCTTGACTATTGCTTTAAAAAATCTAATGGTCCAGATTTTCTCTTTGAGATTTATGTTTAAGCATAAGACTTATATTGATCCAGTTTATATATATATAATGGAGGGTTCATTTGAGAACCATTCTTATTGCGAGTACCGCGAAAACCAATCATAGCCCTTGATTAATTTAAATTAATGGCCTATAAAAATGACGGCTAATTAACGAGTCATTAGTGACTTATTAATGATGTATTAATGAGGGTTATTTTGAAAAAATTAAGTCTCGCTTTTTATTGACGGCTCACCCCGGACGCAATTTATGGTTGGGAAAATATTTAAAAGACCAAAATACCTTTATTAATGAGCATTAATGGTAATTACAAATGCTACTCACAGTACTTGTAATAAAAAATGTTCTCAAATGATTTTTTCAATATATATAGGGAAAAGTTCAAATGAGAACTGTTTTTCGTACGAGAATTGCGAGAACCAATCTTAGCCGTCCAATTCTCCCTCTTTCAATTGGATTGTCCACCCATGAATTCCTTACATGCACCTTGTCAGACTCAATCCCCCCATACTCTTCATCCATGAATTCCACTTACCACTTGAATGGTCAAGATTCGTTTTCGCAGTTCTCGTACGAAAAACAGTTCTCGTTTAAACCCTCCCTATATATATATATATACACACACTACTACTACTATATAAACCATTTAACATTCTCTCTCATCTTAATTTTTAAGATTTCTTAAAATTCAATCAATATACAATCTTGACCCTTTATTTAATCTAAATTAATCTCATCCACTTAATCTTTAAATATTTTATTCTCTCCTAATTTACTTTAACTTTTTATTCAAAATATATTCTTTTATACTAACACAATTATTCACCCACATCAACATAATTTTTAAAATCTTATTAACTCTTCTCTTTATTTCATCAATATAAATCTTTTTTTTCTTATTTTATTACCTTTTAGAATTTATTTTTAAAATTAATAAAATAGTTAGATGTAAATAAATGAAAATTTGAAAAAAAAACGGAAATGTTGTAGAAAACTTTTTCGTGACATTGAATCGCGCGAATAACATATCATTACATTTTTGAAAGCAACATATTATAAACCAAAAACTATTTGTCGCCGCAGCATTGCGCGGGTATGATGCTAGTGTGTGTATATATATATATATAGGCGAAGGTTCATTTGAGAACCGTTTTTATTGCGAGAACCGCGAGAACCAATCTTAGCAGTTCATTTTAGATAATGGAATTGATGGATGAAGAGCGTGGGAGGATTGGGTGTGGCAGGATGCATGTAAGGAATTCATGGGTGGGCAATCCAATAGAAGGAGGGGGAATTGGACGGCTAAGATTGGTTCTCGCGGTTCTCGCAATAAAAACGGTTCTTAAATGAACCTTTCACTATATATATATATATATATATATATATATAACAAGAGGTGATCAACAATGTGACATGCCTTCATTTAAAACATGACATTCATATTATACATATATCGACAGTGTAAAGTCGTGTGTGAAGTGTGAAATTATCCATGAACACTATTAATTCATGAATAAATCAATTAAAAGCTGATAAATATTAAACATATAATCTAAGATTTATTTAAATTATGTACAACAACAAACAAAATTCAAACTTTTGAATTAAAAACAAAAGAAGTCCAGTAAGGTTACCCAGCCTTTGGGACCTCTGCATATCGGTCGCATGGCTAGCATGAAGAAGATAAATAGTGTAAACAAGAGTTAATGAGTATGTGTGAGGATCTGATCTCCGGAATTCCATTATAAATTTTATGTCTCCAAGTTCTAGAACAAAAGGACTCTACAAACTTGACAATTTAACTTGCAATCAACAACAAGAAACAATGAATAAAAATACTCAACAGATGAGAGAACAACAAACAAAATGGTCGATGAGAGAACTAGGACAACGTAATTAATTAGGACAATAGCAAAAGTATCAAAGGATAACAAAACCAGGGTAGCCGTGT
The DNA here is from genome assembly GCA_038502395.1 of Dittrichia graveolens. NCBI lineage: Eukaryota > Viridiplantae > Streptophyta > Magnoliopsida > Asterales > Asteraceae > Dittrichia > Dittrichia graveolens. The sequence continues at coordinate 82,542,178 of JARJIL010000005.1, read as the reverse complement.
CGGTCAGCGAAGGTGCTTTTGTGATGATCAGCAAGGAATGACGATGATTACAGTGCCAAAGGTTGTGTGAATGTGTGATGGAACTAACGCAGGAGCAACAAAGACGTGTGTTTGTGTTAAGAGCCTATGAATTGTTTTAATCTCTAGTTATACATATGTATTAGGCCATGCGTATAGCCTTCAGGCTGAGTTTCAGGTGAGCCTTTAGGCCCTTTGAGTAGACATCGCACATCGGTACCCCCCCCCCCCCCCTAAAAAAAATGCATCCCGGTCAGGTGTCAATTTCTGTCCACCAACCCAATAGCTTTTTCTTCCCTCTTCTCTCTATCTCTCTCCTCTCTCTTCCCTCTTTTCTTTCTCTCTCTCTCTTATTTATATATATTAAGATAAAATAAACCGTGGGATAAGATTGAGTTAGGTTATACTAAATTTTGTGTTGGAAAGGAGAAGAGAATAAGAAGATAATGTGACACTAATGTGACAGTTGGGTTGGTGAAGCCGATACATAAACTATAGTCTTAGGAGGTTTTAAAATTCAAATACAAACGAAACTACAAATATGACTATCTCTTAATACATTTTACATAATTAAAATTAAGAGGCACTAAAAGGTTTGCTCTAAAAAAACAAACGACACTAAACAAAACCTCATGAAGTGATGATGCTAGTGACTAGAAAGCAAATCTAGCTTTAAAAAAAAGAACTCGAATGGTTAAGTAAACATATTGAATTGAATTCGAGGTTACAAGACTTTGACTTGAATTATTATTGACTTTTTTTAATTACCAAGTATGTGTTTTTATTTATTTATTTAAACTTTCTGGTCAAACTCGAATAAAGCTTGCTTTAGGAAACACAATATGATCAATAAATTCGAATCAAACATAATTCTTGTATACATTTTCTATCTCTTTACTATATTAAGAAAAATCTTAAAGCTATGCGATGCGGTGAGGTAAAATAGTTTTATTTGTCGATTTGTCAATTCAACATGTTATTTGTGATGTTGCCGGAAAATATGGTGGTTGTGATCTTCGTACAATATCAAGCTAATGCAATACTTATGTTTAAATGACAACATTCTATTCTTGTATGAACGAATTCATACAACTTTTACAATCATATTACATGGTAGAATATAAAACCTTTTGAAAACAGTAAGTAAATGTGACAATTATTTAGATCATGCTAAATACATATGTACTTCACTCATCACGTAACACTTCTTTATAGATAGTTATAAGGTATATATAGGCAAAATATTTTGGTTTGTTTTCTGTCATTAAATTCAGAACAGTTTTTTGTAATTAATTTTTTAACAGTTTTAAATTGTTTAAGATCATTGCTGAAACATATTGTAAATAATGCTATTTGAGTTGTACTATTTTAAAAGTGTTAAGATTGTTGTTGGAAGTTATTGTAAAACATGTTATATTACAATCATATTACATGGTACTATTTTAACTTAAAAAATTGTCTTAAAAAAAGAGCTAAATGTAATTAAATTCTGACAGTTTTAAATGCTGAAATTATTGTAAAGTATTAATTATGTATTTAAGTTGTCTTAAATGTTGAAAGTTATTGTAAAGTACTAATTATGTATTTAAATTCTGAAAGTTTTATGTAATTAAATTTTTGGACAATTTTAAAATGTTTAAGATCATTGCTGGAACATATTGTAAATAATGCTATTTATGTTGTACTATTTTAAAAGTGTTAAGATTGTTGCTGGAAATTATTGTAAAACATGATATATTACTTGTATTACTTAACTTAAAAAATGTCTTAAGAGAAGAGCTAAATGTTTTATAGAGTAGTAAAGATAAAATAAAACGTGAAGTAAGACTGAGTTATACTATACTAACTTTTGTGTTGGAAATGAGAGAAGAAAAGGAAGATAATGTAACGTTGATGTGATAGTTGGGCTGATGAACCCAAAACATAAACTATATAGTCTTTGGAGGTTTTAAGATCCAAATATAAAAGAAACAACAAATATGACTATCTCTTAAAACATTTTACATAATTAAAATTAAGAGTAACTAAAAGGTTTGCTCTAAAAACAAACGACACTAAAGAAAACCTCATGATACTAGTGACTAGAAAGCAAATCCAGCTTTTAAAAAAAGAAACTCGAGAATGGTTAAGTAAACACTAGCATCATACTCGCGCAATGCTGCGGCATCAAATAGTTTTTGGTTTACAATATGTCACTTTCAAGAATGTAATGGTATGTTATTCGCGCGATTCAATGTCACAAAAAAGTTTTTTACAGCAACATGTCCATTTTTTTAAAATTTTCTTTTATTCACATTTAACTATTTTATTAATTTTAAAAATAAATTTTAAAAGACAATAAAATAAGAAAAAAGATTTATATTGATGAAATAAAGAGAAGAGTTAATAAGATTTTAAAAATTATGTTGATGTGGGTGTATAATTGTGTTAGTTTGAGAGAATATATTTTGAATAAAAAGTTAAAGTAAATTATGAGAGAATAAAATAGAAAATGATTGAGTGAATGAGATTAATTTAGATTAAATAAATGGTCAAAATTTATATTGATTGAATTTTAAGAAGTCTTAAAATTTAAGAGGAGAAAGAATGTTAAATGGTTTATATAGTAGTATAGTATAGATGAAATAAAGAGAAGAGTTAATAAGATTTTAAAAATTATGTTAATATAGGTGGATAATTATGTTAGTTTAAGAGAATATATTTTGAATAAAAAGTTAAAGTAAATTAGGAGACAATAAAATATTTAAAGATTGAGTTGGTGAGATTAATTTAGATTAATGAAAGGTCAAGATTTTATATTGATTGAATTTTAAGAATTCTTAAAATTTAAGAGCAGAGAGAATGTTAAATAGTTTATATAGTAGTATAGATATTAAATTGAATTCGAGGTTACAAGACTTTGACTTGAATTTATTATTGACTTTTTTTAATTACCAAGTATGTGTTTTTATTTATTTATTTAAACTTTCTGGTCAAACTCGAATAAAGCTTGCTTTAGGAAACACAATATGATAAATAAATTCGAATCAAACATAATTCTTGTATACATTTTCAATCACTTTACTATATTAAGAAAAATCTTAAAGCTACGAGATTTAGTTTGTTAGAATTTTTTAAGATGTGTTTAACATATTTTATTGAAGTTTGTTAGTACATACGACATTAGTTATAGTTTATGGTATTTTAGGTAAATACCATAGAGATATAAATACAAATTTGTAAACCCTAAATCATTAATCAATTCAATATTCTGAAATATGTTATGTGTTCTTGGCCGTATATACTCTACTAGATTAAATATCCGTATGATACACGGGTTGGTTTAAAAAAGTAATAAACATTACACTTTAATAAAAAATTATTAAATAATTTTAAAACACGTATAAAATATTTAAGAATTACAAAAAATGACGACAGAAGGCTTTAACACCTAAACTAGCGGTAGAAGCATCGATATAAGGTTGAGGGCAATGTGATAGTAGAAATGTAGTATGGTGATACGAACAGACATGATTGTATTTCTTATACAAGTTATCGATCATTATTGTTACAATTAGGATAATAAGATCAAGTGTTTATTGATCATATATAATTAAAAGAACTTAAAATAATTATAAAATATTTTAAAAAGTAAACCTAAAAATTTGGTTAAATATGATATTTTAAAATGTCGTAACAGGTAAATACGGTATTTGTAAATTAGGTTGGACAAATATGATATTTTAAAGTTTAAAAAGGACATATATGAAATTTCTCTAATAATTTTGTTCAAGAAAAGTCAAAACTAAAATTTTAATTTTAATTAAATGAATGGTTAAAAGTAAATAATTTAATTTATTTTATTAAATAAAAGGTTAGGATTATTTAATAAGTTTGATACGTGTTATCTTTTATTTATATTAATGAGAAGACTACTATAAAGTGTTTGCTTAAAGTACAAACTCAACTGAATTGTTTATTCCTGATTGAAAATTTATTAGGTGCCAAATGGCAAATGGAGCTTCCCATTCAAAATTGATGCTTTTTCTAAGCTCATGCTCAAACAGGAAGCTTTTAACACAATTGATCTAATGGAGTTATTTTAGAATCCCTTAATTTGACATGTATATAAACAATATTACTATCACTTCAAAAATGAAATTCGGTATTGATGAAATCTCTATAGCTAGCTTTTGAACTACGTACATTAAGGTAAATCTGTGTGACGTGAATCTGTGTTGCATGAGAACGAGAATAATATCGGGTAGAATTGAGTATTACAGATAATTATTTATAAAATATAAGGGAAACATAATGGATTTGTACTCTTTTATACGATCGACCGGTCTATTCTATACTAAATTTTAATATCATTTAATCTAATATTCCCCATAGTAAACGCTAGAAGGTCGGATGCACGTACTAGAACATAGATGTCATTATATTTCACATCTTCATAAAAGAAAAAAGAAAAAAGATAATGATGTGAAAGGAACAATATTAATTATAGAAAATAGAGTTAACACTTGGATATATAGAAATGACAATCTAGTCACTTACATTAACAAAAATAAGTGCAACAAAACTTTAGAAATGATGATGAGGATCTGGACCTCCAGGGGCGACTCTGTTAGGAACATTCTCCGACATTGCCCTTCTCTGATAATATTGTAAGGTCGACTCACTAAACCCATGCTTACTTAATATTCGACTTAAATCATTTGTAGTTGTTACATCAGTCGAAGCTGTGTTCAACAATCGTGCGCCATGTGAACCCGATAGGCAAACGGATAAAACAAGTAGCATACAAAGGATGAAGTTGGAAAAACGAGCCATTGGGTTAGTTGAAAATGGGATGGTTCGAAAAGCAAAGGTAGTAGTTTATATAGAGGGTGAAGTTATATGAGACAAAAATAGATATGGATAGTGGGTCAAATTAAATTGTCAACTTTTGTTTGTTGCGTTTATATTTAAACCAAATTACAAACAAGAAAAGAAAGAAGAAAAAACCTTGACGGCCGACCAATCTTGATTAATAGTATTGGAAATCCTAGATGGAGTTAAATATATATATATATATATATATATTTGATTGTGACAAATATCATTTTTATGTAACTAGTTTAAGGACTTTATATAAAGCATCCTTTTTTTATCTCCTATCTTATTCCTTAGAGGATATGAAAGTAAAATAATTCTTATTGACGGCCAATATCAAGTAGAGATATGATAATTATGTCGTGTTTAGGTTGGTGATTTACGAGTTGGCAGGTCATTTACTAGTTGACTGGTCATTCATAGTTTATAAACGAGTTGGATGTTGGCGGGTTTAGTTTTGCTAATCTTGTCTCTTGTATGTCAAAATACATGATCTAATGCAAAATACCATATATGTTTAACTCTACCTAGAGTCCTAGACTAGTTAATTTCAAATACAAAAACTCGATGATTATAAGAAACAATTCAACTACAATTGATTAAACACTGATGATTTAAAAGGAACAAAAGAGAAACAATGGATTTGTTTCTGATTAGGTTTATAAGGATTAAGAAATAAAAGAACCTCAATAGTCAAATAGGAGACAGCGAAATAAAGAGTTAGATATAAAATTAAAAGGTATAAAAAATTATATGGGTTGATGGGTCCACTAGCGAACCCGCTATGACGCTACCCAACCCGACACAACCCGTTTATTTATACGGGTTGACGGATCAAACCGAAATGACCAGGCCATTTATGCTTAACCCAAACTATTTTATTTGCGTATCGCGTTTGTGTCGTGTCGATATTTGTCACCCCTAAATTATCAAAACAAGAAAATTATCTTTTTCAATCAAGAACCAATTTTATTAAGAAAACCACATAAACAAATATGAACATATTAGTTAATTTCTTATGTCCCAAATTGACCTCGTCGCCATCTTCACCTAAACTTCGGCGACGTCTTAACCCCAAATCAAACTTAGCATCTTCAACTCTGTCGACATGGTCGATATCAGCACCGACCATTATCAACGCTGTGATCCCTATGCAACACCCGGACGGTGATATCATCTTTGTTGTCTACCCCCAACACCATTTTCGTCTGCATTTGGCACCGATTCAGGTCTTGGTTGACTATGTTGTTCTATATTAAACACATCATTGGCTATTTAAACAATTTTTGTTTTTGGTTGTTTTTTTGGAATCATGTTTATGGATAACTTATAGTTTTGTAGTGGTACTAGTTTCTTTGAATAAATATCAATTAAGTATACCTTAGGAAAATGATAGCTTAATTAGTCTCTTTGGTAATTTGTTTAAAGTTGGTAAGGTTGATGTTTGAACAGAATCAATAAAGCTTCACAATTAAGTTTATAGAATGAATGGGGATGTGATTGATTATGATGGTTTTGATTTGGATTTGAAGTGGAATCAGTATGAAGTGATTTATTTGCCCTCATTTTTTTTGTTTATTCTATGGCTGTGATTGATTCTTTTCTTATAATTTGGGTTTTAAACGATTGTGAATTCAACTTAATTAGGTTTTGTGTCTTTTGCGACCACTTTTCGTTGTTTGTTCAGACTTGTCATTTTTTAAAATACACCCTTGATTTTAAACGATCACTTTATCAACTCTATGATTTTAGTGAGCATAATTAAATCAAAAATGATATATTTTTCTATTTTATGGTGCTCATCACTAGATGACATGCGTAATCTACTCTACCTCCTCCATTGTTTCGACACTTGTGTGTTTTGTAAGTAAGAAGATATGTCTCCTCTCTAATAAAATTCAAATTAATTTTTGTTTGAACAATAAACACACACACACCAAACCTATTCCTAAATCTACTTCATTGTCCATATCGAGACTTGAACCTATTCTCTAGTTCAGAAGTTGTTTGCCGGGGTTTTGCATTTTGATGTTGTTTTGAGTAAAGCGCAAATGTGCACCTATCTGAAAAATGAATCTTCAGTAATATTGGTGTCAAAGTAAAAGGCATAGATCTTGTATATTTCTGGTACTAGATTAATACCCCATGTATAAATACGTGACAGTTCGGTTGGTAAACCCTAAACATAAACTATAGTCTTAGGAAGTTTTAAGATCCAAATATAAACGAAACTACAAATATGGTTATCTCTTAAAACATTTTACATAATTAAAATTAAGAGGGACTAAAAGGTTTGCTCTAAAAAAACAAACGACACTAAACAAAACCTCATGAAGTCATGATGCTAGTGACTAGAAAGCAAATCTAGCTTTAAAAAAAAGAACTCGAATGGTTAAGTAAACATATTGAATTGAATTCGAGGTTACATGACTTTGACTTGAATTATTATTGACTTTTTTTTAATTACCAAGTATGTGTTTTTATTTATTTATTTGAACTTTCTGGTCAAACTCGAATAAATCTAGATTGCTTTAGGAAACACAATATGATAAATAAATTCGAATCAAACATAATTCTTGTATACATTTTCGAGCTCTTTACTATATTAAGAAAAATCTTAAAGCTACGAGATTGAGTTTGTTAGATTGCTTAAGTTGTGTTTAACATATAACTTTATTGAAGTTTGTTAGTACATATGACCTTAGTTATAGTTTAGAGTAATTTGTGTAAATACAATAGAGATATAAATAAATCATTAATCAATTCAATATTCTGATATATGTTATGTGTTCTTGGCCATATACTCTACTATATTAAATGTCTGTGTGATACACGTGTTGGTTTGAAAAAATAATAAACATTAAACTTTAATAAGAAAATTATGAAATAATTATAAAACACGTTGAAGTATTTAAGAGCTACAAAAAATGACGACAGAAGGCTTTAACACCTAGAAGCATCGATGTAAGGTTGAGGGAAAATGTGACAGTAGAAATGTAGTATGATGATACGAATAGACATGATTGTTTTTCTTATACAAGTTATCGTTCATTACGGTTACAATTAGGGTGATAAGATCAAGTGTTTCTTGATCATATATAATTAAAAGCTTAAAATGATTATAAAATATTTTAAAAAATAAACCTAAGAATTTGGCTAAATATGATATTTTGAAATGTTATAATGGGTAAATACGATATTCGTAAATTAGGTTGGACAAAATAATATTTTAAAGTTTAAAAGGGGCATATATGAAATTTCTTTAATAAATTTGATCAAGAAAGGTCAAAATTAAAATTTTAATTTTAATTAAATAAATGGTTAAGATTAAATAATTAAATTTTTTTTATTAAATAAAAGGTTAGGATGATTAATGACAAAAATTTTACATATGAAATAATGACATTAAAACCCTTTTCTTTTAATATATATATTAACGATAGTTTTTGTATATTAAAACTTTTCAATTGGTAAATACATTAGTTTTAAGTAAAGCTTTCAGTTTGGGCCAGATTCATGTCGTTTGGGTTCGAGTCATTTTCATCTTAACCCGATTTTGACCAATTTATTTTCGTGTCTGGTTCGGGTTGTGTCAGTTTTTTCGTCTTGGGTTCATGTCGGCCTTTGGGTCGACCTATTTAGGCCAAACGTGATCGGTGAAACTTTTTTCGGTTTTCAAGAACGATTTTCGAATACCGTTTTCTGTTTCGACTAAGATTTTCTTAATCAATTTTTCAAATTCCATGTTTGTTTTCCAACTTTCGATAAGAATTTTGAAAATGATTTTCGTTGATATTCTAACTTTAATATTCAATGTTCGTTTTGATTGTATTAGAACTTAAATTCGGTATTTGTTTCGGTTTGATTTGATTTGATTTAAATTTTTGTTTTACTTTTTTATTCAACTTATATAAATGAACATAATAAAAAATGTGATGTATTACTATTCTACCAATATCAATAAATAATGTAATTAAACAACTGAATAAGTTAAAAAATTCATCATTAAATAAAATTATGAAGTGAATTAATAATAATAATAAAGTACCACTTATCAAGTAATCAAATGTCATAGTATCAAAATCATACAGTCAAAATAACAAATACAACAATGATATACTATTGTTTTAACTGAAAACGTTCTATTGTTTATTTTAAGTTTTTAACATTTAAAGGTCTTGTACTTTTGTTTAACGGATTTTATTAGCATAATATGTCACTCTATTATTTGAATTCACAATCTTCTTTTTAAAATTTAAGCATTAAAGAAAATTTTATAATGTCAAAGTTTTACCTATAAACAGGTTATATGAGTCACTTTCAGGTTGTTGGGTTTACCCTAACCCTACCAATTTATTTTCGTGTCAACTCGCTTTTGACCCGTTTCGAGGTCGGGTCGGGTTTCGTGTCAACCCAAAAAATGCGAGCCTTAGTTTTAAGAAATTAAAGTTAAATGTCAAAAGGTTCGAATTGTCCTTATCATATATACAAACATCACCCTTAACTAATGTTTTGTTTAAAAAGCTCCCTCTTTATTTTTAACCATTGATCTTCAAAATTAGTGATGAAGAGAATATATGATGCGTCATTGATTTATCCATGTGGAAATAGATTGGTATTTAAAATAAATAAAAAAATAATAGAATTATCAGTTACCTACTGAATAAGTAATTGGATACATCAATTAGTAGTTTTTGTAAGTTGAATACATTAAATGATAGTTTTAAAAGTTAGGTATAACAATAGCAAAAGATGATACATTTTCAAAAACTAAACCATATTATAGTTTTTTTAACGGCTAAATAAACACATAGTTTAATTCTATTCTTAGATCTACATATTTGTTTATTATAAAACGAGAACCCATAATTATATAAAATACGTTTTTAACCCCCTATTACTTGATGATCAATAATTAATGAACAAAAAATTATTTTCTGACCACGTATCTCAAAGTGAAAGAAAGTTGTCATATCTTACTTTAGAGGCTATCTTGAATGACCCAAAATATAATATAATATTACTAATATCCAATAAAAACAATGTTACATCTTCATTTTCCGCCATGTTTTTAACACCATCTTAATTATAATATACTCAACTAAATAACACATTATATTATATATGAAAAGCGGTGCAACTTTTAAATAATCTAGTCACCCTTCTATATGTTATTGCCTTTTTGGCATTATTTAAACACATACGACATAATAACCTTTATTTGATGTCGTCTATATGATTATATTGTCATTTTCAACTAAGTTGTATTGTCGTTTTGGTATATGCCAACATTTGTTCTTCAACTTTAACTCTAACGACACATAATGAGCCTAAGACTATGTTTGATTCGTAGAATGCATCTTTCTTCAGAAATTATTGAAATCTTTAAATAACTGAATTTGAATGTGATTCCTTAGGTATCGTCATGTTTAATTTGTCGAGGATAGAATCTGATTTCAACATTAATCACGACCACCAATTGCTACCAACCACCAAAACCACTTGCCACCACCGCCACACAAAATGGAACATGAAATTGAAGCAACTAAACCTTAAAATCAAGCAATCAAGCATGAAATTCAATAATCATTTGATAAAAACCTATAACACCCTAAAATCGTGATGAAACCTTGTTAGCAAAGTTAGTTGCATTTCAGTTTTTTGTTAGTTGCTAAATTAGTTAGCTTTGGGTTATTCAATTTTTGTATATATATTTGTAAGTTTGGCATTATCAATACATAGAAAATTTCCTCTCTCTCTCTCTCTAACATGTTATGGCATAAACATTTTGGTCATATTCCTTTAGCCAAACTTAAATCGTATACGTGTCTCATTTGTGCTCAAGCTAAGCAATCCTGATTGTCTTTTCCACGTAGTATTTCTCAGTCTAAATTTCCATTTGATCTTATACATGTTGATATTTGGGGTCCATACAAAAATCCAACACATGATGGTTATATATATTTTATTACCATTGTTGATGAGTATACCCGTCACACTTGGATTCATCTTTTGAGTCACAAAAGCTATGCTTTCTCTTTTATTCAAAATTTTGTTTCTCTCATAAAAACTCAGTTTCACAAGACTATTAAGTGTATACGCACAAACAATGCTAAAGAACTTGGTTCAAGTGTTGATGGAGATACTTACTTCAAAGCTCATGGAATTATTCATCAAAAGTCTACCTCTTATACTCTTCAACAAAATGGCCTTGTGGAACGAAAACATAGGCACATTTTAGGGTGGCTAGAGCTTTGTATTTTCAATCAAGAACATGATATTTTTATTGGGGTGAATGCATTCAAACTGCAGTTCATCTCATTAATAGGACTCCTTCAAAGGTTCTTATGAATCGTTCTCCATTTGAAGTATTATATGATATCAAACCTGATTTGAGTGCTCTTAGAACTTTTGATTGCCTATGCTTTGTTTCTTTCATCTCGGTTGGCCGTGATAAATTCATGCCTCGTGCTCATCCATATGTCTTTATTGGTTATCTATCTAGTCAAAAGGCTTATTAGGTCTTGAATTTAGTCACAGAAAAAATTGTTGTTTCACGTGATGTCAAGTTTTTTGAAGATCTTTTTCCATTACATGTCATCAAACATCATTCTTCTTCATCTTCCATTCCTTCATGTATTCCAAATATTATACATGATGATGATTCCATTTTTCAATCCGACACTTTGCAATCTGGTCACACACATTCTCAACCTGATAATTTACAATATGATCGTTTGCGTCGTTCTTCACGTGTTTGTAATGTCCCTAATCGTTTACAAGATTATATATGCAACAATGTGACTTCAAATGATGTTTCTATATGTCATCATACTTTCATCAATCTTTGCATACCCAACAATTTTCATGAAGTTAATTTTGTAGCAAATGAATCTGGTATACCATCTTTTGAACCAGCTTTTTATCATCAAGCTAAAGGTATTCCAGAATGGGAAAAGGCCATGGAAGATGAACTCCTTGCTTTAAAAGCCAATAATACATGGGACATTGTTAAACTTCCAAAAGGAAAGAAGCTTATTTCATGTTAGGTATATAAGATTAAACATCAAGCTGACAGTTCTGTTGAGCGTTATAAGGCTTGTCTTGTAGCCAAAGGTTTCACTCAAAAAGAGGGTGTTGATTATCATGAGACCTTTTCCCCGGTTGTCAAGTTTACAACTATCATAAGTCTTGTTTCTCTTGCAGTAAAGAACAAATGGGATATACATCAATTTGATGTAAATAATGCCTTCTTACATGAATATTTGCATGAGAGGTTTATATGCGCCTTCCTCCTGGTCATGAGGCTTCTCAGTCTCTTGTTTGTAGATTGAATAAGTCTCTTTATGGCTTAAAATTGGCGTGAAGACAGTGGTATGCAAAGTTATCAGCAGCTTTACGTGTTGAAGCTTCTTCCCCTAATGGATGATCCATTACCTGATCCATCTGTTTATCGTCAATTAATTGGTAAACTCAATTTTCTTTTGCATACCCGACCAGATTTATCATTTTCAGTTCAATATTTGAGTCAATTCAACAAAATGCCTTATCAAGATCATTATAAAGTTGCTCTTCATGTTCTTCAATACCTTAAAAGAACATCTTCATAAGCGCTTTATTTTAATAATTCACAGCAGTTTACATTAGAGGCCTTTTGTGATTCGGATTGGGCTGTGTATCCAATATCAAGACGATCAGTTAGTGGTTATTACATCAGTTTTGGTGGCTCGCCTATTTCTTGGAAATCTAAGAAGCAAGTAACGGTTTCTTTGTCATCTTCTGAAGCAGAATATCGCTTAATGCGTAGAATTTGTGCTGAATTAGCATGGTTAGGTTGGTTGTTTCAAGACTTTGATGTTCCTGGTGTTACTCCAATTCCTTTGAAGTGTGATAATACGGCGGCTATTTACATTGCTTCTAATCCAGTTTTCCACAAACGAACAAAGCATATTGAGCTTGATTGTCATTTTGTTCGAGAACAAGTTTTAGCCGGTGTAATCAAGCTGTCACATGTATCTAGTAATGATCAACGTGCTGATATTTTTACAAAACCTTTGTATGGTTGTCGACATTCTAAAGCTGTATCCAAGCTTGGTTTGCATTCATGTCCACGAGAGGGGTGTTAGCAAAGTTAGTTGCATTTCAATTACTGTTAGTTGCTAGATTAGTTAGCTTTCTGTTATTCAATTTTTGTATGTATATTTGTAAGTTTGGCATTATCAATACATAGAAAATTCCCCAACTTTCTCTCTCTCTTTCATTACTTTTAACAAACCTAAATCAAGGGATGAAGCATATGAAAAAAAGGATCAAGGGATGACTAGATGAAGTCGAGGTTGAACCCTAAATAGCAGGAGGATGAAGACGTAATGAGAATGTGCATGTTTATCTCCAAAAATTGAAGTTGAAGCAAGCCAAGTGATGAGAAGAGTAGGAATGTTTTTGTGAGAATCGAATTCTATAGCTTACCGCAACGAATGAGATTCCTTCAAATTTAGGAACTTGAAGGAATTGGATTCAATTATTTCGCTTTTCAAATACTAACTAAATTCAAGAATATTTACGAATTAGATTTAAATTTTATCAAATTCCATGGGATTCTAGTGAACTAAACGCAGCTTAAAGACTCATATATAATTACACTCACAACTTGAGAAAAAGTTTATATATTTATTTAAAATGCATAATAGATGTTATTTAATTACTTATTAGATGCTAACTACCATCGTACTTGCACAATGTTGCGACGGTAAATAATTTCTGTTTTACAACATGTCGCTTTCAACAATGTAATGATATGTTATTCGCGCGATTCAATGTAGCAAAAAAATTCTACATCAACATGTCATTTTTTTCAAATTTTTTTATTTGCATCAACTATTTTATTAGGTTTAAAAATTAATGCTAAAAGACATTATAATAAGAAAAAAAATTATATTTATGAAATAAGAAAAGAGAAGTTAATAAAATTTTGAAAATTATGTTGATGTGAGTGCATAATTGTGTTTGTGTGAGATTGTGTGTTAATGTGGGAGAGTATATTTTAAATGAATAAAAAATTAAAGTAAATTAGGAGAGAAAGTGAAATTGTTAAAGATTGAGTGAATGAGATTAATTTAGATAAAATGAAAGGTCAAGATTTTGTCTTGATCGAATTTTAAGAAATCTTAAAATTAAGAAGAAGAGAAAATATTAAATAATTTATATAGCCGTATATATTATAGTTTTTTTAAAAGAAAAATCATTACAACTTTTTGACATGAGCCCAAGCAAAGTTAAACTATTTACTAATGATGTTTACAAAAAGCCATCATTAAGAATTAACCATATCTTAATCTAACACTAGGTATTACTATTATATATTCTTTGGTTCATAGTAGTTTAATGTTGTTGGAAACTAAACGGTAATGGTTATCGGGAACGTGATAATTATAGATAAATAGACACTTTAATGATGATATGTATAAAAATTTTAAATTTAGTGTTTAATTTATCAAAATATACACAAGTTGTCATGTTTTGTTATTTTATGTATTGGATTAAAAAAATTCTATTGTGTGTATCAAACTTTTAATTTGTTGTTATTGTATGTATTAAACTTTCTATTATATGTACTGAACTTGTATTTTTTTTTACTTTTTTATGTAACCAAAATACATACAATAGCAACAAATTAAAAATTTGATATACACAATATAATTTTAAAGTTTGATACATACAATAGAAAAACAAGACAACTTGAATATATTTTAGTGAACTAAACCCCTAAATTTATAATAATAAAAATTATAAAAAGTTCTTCACATTTTAAGACTATGAGGTTGTTTGTTAAAACAAAATGATTAAGCACCGAATGATTATGTGGTTTGATTAATTCAAAGGCTCTGAATGAATATGCATTTGAATGTGACATGCTGTTTGATAAAGGTTCTGAATGAACAATCTGAATGATGCAAGTTATCATTTTAACCTTAATAGTAATATATTCTATTATAAGATAAGATATGATTGTTAACAAGGCAACGTGTGAAAGAAGGAGTATTAGTGTAAAATACTTTGTGCTTAATGATTCAAAATATACTTTAAGGTAGAATGATTCAGCAACATTCTTCTGTTTCATTCAGCACGGTCTTTATTAAAAGACAGTAATCAAATACGCCGAATGTTAAACGATATGGTTTCATTAAGTAGCAAACAAATAGCTCCTATGTTTATTAAAGCCTCACAAGGTTAAGATAACAAAGAAACTAATAAGAATAAACCATAATTTATTAAAATTTTCAAATCACTTATGTTAACTACCTCATTTAGTTACATGTATATATGAATTATTACTATTATTGTAAAATTTTCTAATACAAATAAAAGACTAACTTCAATAAAATCTATTAAAAATCATAGCAATTAAATTTAGATAAAAATTTTAATTATCAAATCTTAACCATTCATTTTTAAAAAGAAATTAAAATCCAATTTTGACTCTTCATGATTAAAATTGGATTCTATTTTGACTTTAATTTAAATCAAAGTTCTTAAAGATAATTTTATATGTCCTCTTAAACCTTAAAATATCGTATTTTATCTACCTTAATTTATAAATATTATACTTACCCTTTATAATATTTTAAAATATTATGTTTAACAAAATTCTTAGTTTTATCATTGTAAAATGTTTTATAATCGTTTTAATTTTTTTTAATTATAACCGATTAACGCTTAACCTTACTACCCCTAATTGTAATAATAATGATCGATAACTTATACAATAGATGTAGAATAATGAAAACTTCGTAGGTATTTTGTATTATATTGATAACTATTTATAGAGTACAAAGGATACAATAGAAACCCTAATAGGCCGTAGCCTATCTATACAATAGGGCTAGACCATCCTATACTATCATATTTATTCATAAAGGAGGTAGTCCACGAGTGATGGGGTTGCCAAGCTTCGATTATGCACTTAGTGGTTCTTTTCAATACATTTTTTTTTTCAAATCGAAGCCAACCAAAAATGTTGACTCACCAAGTCACCAACCATCATTTTTTCCCTATAGTTTATTTTCTTATTACGTATATGGTCCCTCGATCTGAAACTCTTGCAATTTTGGTCCATGGTCCTTTAATTTAGTATTTTCTGAATAACTATTTTGTCATTTTAATTTTAATTATTTTCATTTTTAATCACCGTATATTATTAAGTGGGTTTTGTTCAATATAGTCCTTAATAAAAGTATAGTTCTGAGGGACAATTTTTAGCCATTAGATTTCAAGATCAATGGTCTAGATTTAATCTTAGATAATAATTAAAATTGATTTAAAGAAGGACAATTATGACTTTTTGCATATTGGTCCCCACTTTCTCTTTCCTCTAATTTATTTAAAATTAATTATCTCACAAACCGGTAATCGTTAGACGAAACCAATTATACCGTTGCGATCCTCGTGTTCCCTTATTTTATTAGAGAGGTCCCTTGATATACTTTTGACAAACTTTTTTTTTTATTTTTTTAGGTTGGACTTAAATTTTATTAATGTATAATCACATATGATTCATAACAATATTCAATGTGTTGTTTTATTAATTTTGAATGTTTGCTTAAATAAATCAACGTTTGCTTAAAACCGCTTATACATATATGTACATATTCAATTTCACCCAATCCAATTGCATTGTCTACTCATGAATGCATATATTGTGTACTAGCAACACCATATCACCTCTATCAAAGGTCCAGATGTGTTCTCTTTCGAATTCGATGTCTTTTATATTGGTTCTCGTGATAAGAATGGTTCTCGTTTGAACAATCCTCTATGCAATCGTATATGATTGAATACCAAATCTCATGTTTTTTGGTATTCATTCACATTTGAATCTGTACAAACTCTCGTGTGATTCTGTACAAAATCACATGTGATTGAATACCAAATCTTATGTTTTTGGTATTCAATCACATGTGATTCTATACAAAATCACATGTGATTGAATACGCAATCACATGTGATTGATTCTGTCAAATATGTGACATAAAAATGCTACATTTAATCTAATCACCTGTAATTATGTGCATGTATAAGAGATAGATAATCACATGTGTTATGAAACAACTAATAACTTAGAATCATTTTCAATTGTTGATTTTTTGTTACTAAACCATAGAACTTTGCCGGATTATCAAACACCAAACTATAATTTTATAAAGACTATATTGATCACACCTCTATGAATCACATGTGATTATACTTTAATAAAATTTAAGTCCAATATAACAAAATGAGAAAAAAAATTTTGTCGAAAGTATATCAAGTGACCTCTCTAATAAAAGAGGGGAACACAAGGATCGCAACGGTATAATTCGTTTCGTCTAACGATTAACGGTTTGTGAGATAATTAATTTTAAATAAATTAGAGAAGAGAGAAAGTGGGGATCAATAGTTAAAAAGTCATAAATGTCCTCTTTTATACAAATATATCAATTTTGATTATAATTTAAGATTGAATCTGGACCATTGAATCTTAAAATCTAATGGCTATAAATTGTCTCTTGGGACTATAAATTAAATTTGGACTATATTGAACATTTCTCATTATTAAGTATCTTATCTTATATCTTATATAATAATAATATATTTAAAAGAAAAGGATCATCATCCTTTTCAAAAAACCATGTTTTTAAAAATGTTGATGTCATGCTTCAAAAAAAGGGCTACGAAAATTTTAAAATAATTGGGAATGGGCTGGATGAAAATTGTGAAGGCCTTTTATAAAATATGTGAGGGGCTTTTAAGAAAATGTGAGAGGGTTTTATAAAAGTTGTATATTAATGTAATTAATTATAGGTTATTTATAAATTATGTTTAGTAACATGCGATATATTTGTTTAGAGAAAAAAATGATTATATATTTGCGACCGTCTCATTTTTATCTACGTTTTGGTGTAAATTTTATTATAATACGACACTTTTTTAAAATTAGTATATTCTTAATTTATTCAAATTAACTAAATATGAGAAATTTTAGATGAGTTACAACTAATTTATTCAAATTAACTAAATATGAGAAATTTTAGATAGGTTGCAACTAATCTATTCAAATTAAATAATACTATTATTTTAGATGAGTTACAACTTTCGAATTTTACTAAATAAGTGGATATTTGAGTAATTTTAGATGAGTTACAATTAATATATTCAAATTAAATAATACTATTATTTTCATGATTTACATTTCATGAAAATCGCTTTGCAACTCCATGATTCACATATGCTATGAAAATAAGTTTTGTTTACAATTGTTCTTTTTTATTATAGCCATTACTATGGAGAATAAACAATATCCTTCATCTGCTTAAAAGGGACCTTCATTGGAAGAGCATTCAAAAGAAACGAAAAAATCAAGGGTGATTCATTCTACACATGACAACTCTGTTCATAATAGTTCAATAACGATTGAAAATGATAGAACAAGTTCACGGATTCTTTTAAATATATATCTAACGGTGCGTTTAACTTCAAATTAAAAATTAGTTCAAAATTTACATAAAGTTCAGTAGATTTATATTCATTTTATATGCTTTTTGATGAATATATATATAAATATATATACATATATATAGGGGAGGGTTCATTTGATAACTATATATATATATATAGGGGAGGGTTCATTTGAGAATCAATTTTATTGCGAGAACCGCGAGAAGTAATCTTAGCCGTTCATTTTGGATAATGAAATTCATGGATGAAGAGCGTGGAGGGATTGAGTGTGGCATGGTGCATGTAAGGAATTCATGGGTGGACAATCCAATTGAAGGAGGGGGAATTGGACGGCTAAGATTGGTTCTCGTAATAAAAAAGGTTCTCAAATGAACTTTTCACTATATATATATACACACACACACACACACACTCTTATGTAAATATACATACATATGATTGAGTAAATGATTACATCGTCATTTTATAGTCACTTATCGTTTTAATCTTCAGATGATTTTCAATAGATATATATTAAAGTTAATGAAAATTTAAGTAAAATTAAAGATATGAATTACAATAAACTAATGAACTTGAACTTACTACTATGATCAACATTGTTTATCGAATCTACAGACCATAATTGTTTGTTAATCGGAATTGCTTTAATTTATAAGTATTTTTACTATACGTGTTAATACTCCTTAAAGCTATATAAGTTTAAATTTGACTTATATCATCCCCGTGTTAACATACGGGTCGCTTAGCTAGTATTATATATAATAACAATTATCAGAAAGTTATAAACAGTAACTTTCCTGATAATTGTTATATATTTTTTAAGATAGGAAGTTATAAACAGTAACTTTCCTGATAATTGTTATAGATTTTTTAAGCTACAAATTAACTATAATGCTGTCTGGCGGAGTGGCAAAACAAGGAGAAGTTCTACAGCGCAGGTACAAGGTTCAAACCATTGCTGTTCTTCTTCTTCTATTTTTTTCATTGCAGAAGGTGTTATTACTTGTTTATATATTTATATTACTAGCATCATATCCGCGCAATGCTGCGAAGTCAAATAGTTTTTTGGTTTACAATATGTAACTTTCAAGAATGTAATAATATGTTATTCGCGTGATTCAATGTCGCGAAAAAGTTTTTTATAGCAACATGTCTGTTTTTTTTCAAATTTTCTTTTATTTGCATTTAACTATTTTATTAAATTTAAAAATAAATTCTAAAAGACAATAAAATAAGAAAAAGGATTTATATTGATGAAATAAAGAGAAGAGTTAATAAAATTTTAAAAATTATGTTGATGTAGGTGGATAATTATGTTAGTATGAGAGAATATATTTTAAATAAAAAGTTAAAGTAAATTATGAGAGAATAAAATAGTTAAAGATTGAGTGAATGAGATTAATTTATATTAAATGAAGGGTCAAGATTTTATATTGATTGAATTTTAAGAAGTCTTAAAATTTAGGAGGAGAGAGAATGTTAAATGTTTTATATAGTAGTATAGATTATGTTCAGGTAATTAGTTTTATATATTTTTGGTGTTTCTTTTATAACTTTTTACCCATTATGTCTAACGTAAATATGAATACATGTACATAAGTGTATAATTTTTATCTACATTTTGATATAAATTTGAGCGTAATACCACTTTTATTTAAGAAATGTATTTTCAATATCCAATACTAAAAAATACATTTCATTTCATATCTATAATATTACGTTATAATTTATATTAAAACGTGGATAATTGACTTAGTTACAAATATATATATTTAGATGTACATTAAACATGATACATCAAAACATATAGAGAGATACATTAGATGTAATATGAAAAATAAAATCTGAAAATCGATTTAGATCTAAACAATCTAAATGTTTAATTTTTTCACAAACTTAAAGAGAAAAATAATTTTGACTTAATATATAATAATATGAATAAATTTAAATTTTTACATCATAAATGTTTAAATTATTTACACTTTAATTTAAATATTTATATATATATATATATATATATATATATATTTGAATGTAAATTTCTATATTTTGTTCATACTAAAAACTCCGTCGCAACGCACAGAGAGGTTACACTAGTTTATAACAATAGTTGATTCAATTAGTATAAAACTGTTATTAGTTAATCAGTGTTAGATAATATTAAATGAGGTTTTGATCGCTTGTCTATTGATGACCTAGGTCATACCTACGACCTGAATAAAGGTGCACTTAGGGGCCGGAATCATACCTATGATTTGAACCAAGGTCCAGTTAGGGGCCGAAATCGAAGCTCACTTACGGATCAGGCCTAAGTAATACCCGGTGTGTATTACGAAATAACCAATGTGTAATGCCTATCAGACCACCGAAATACATAAGCAATACTACGCAACTCCCTCCCTATACAAGGGGCACCCCACAAGTTTGGAGACATCATCTTCTCTCGATATCTCTCTTGCTCTCTCTCTCTCTCTATATATATATATATATATATATGTGTGTGTGTGTGTGTGTATGTATATGATCTTATATATATTCTGAATACATTTAGTAGTAAGGTAGACATATACGAGTTCTGACTTGAGCGTTAAAGGGTGGATCCCGGGGCTTCGGCCTCGGGTCCCCTTCTAATGGATTTTCTTCATGTTTGTAGCATAGATCTAAGCTCGAAAAAACGGAGAACGGTCAAACTAAGCATCTAGACTGATCCGGCGGATTGATGTCGCAACATCCATCATTTGAAAAATATATGTTATTTAATAGTAGTTAATTTCAATATTATTAGACACTCCCTAATTAATAAAGTGTATCTATGAACTTAAATATTAGTTTTTACTTATTTTAAACATGCCTTTCATATTCAATTTTTTTTAATCTTCATCAACTAGTCAAGTCCATATGTATATTGTTAATGATGTACTTCTTCTCTTTATAAAGTATTTTACTCGTTTTATTATTCTATTCAAACATAGATTATAAATATTCAAAATGCTATTGTTGAATATTATGTTGCATAACAAAACTTTATATTCATTAGAGAAATGATATATTCTCATACTTATAAAATTAACATAAGTGTTAAAATTAACGAGTAAAATGAGGAAAGAAAATTAGTGGACTACACATATCATCTTGTAATGAGTAGGGGAATGAAGTAGAAGAAAAAAAATAAAATGATATATCATTTTTCTATTCATTATGTATCGTGTTCAGAATAAATTTTTTCTATTTATGATGTGTAAAAACAAGAATAGTGTTCGATTGTCAGTTGATATTCAAATATTTATTACATACTAGATTAAATTCTAGTGTGATACATAGGTTGGTTTAAAAAATAATATATGTTAAAAATTAATATGAAATATTAAATAATTAAATTACGCGAAATAAATGAGAATTAAAAAAATGATGACAGATGACGTCAACACCCAGGCTAGCCGTGAAAGTAGACGTAACAACAAAAACATGTTATCATGATACGATGAAATGTGATTGTATTTCTTACACAACCCATTGATCATTATTGTTACAATTAAGGAGAATAAGGTTAAGTCTTTATTGTTTATAATTAATAATAATTTAAAAAGTTCAGAAAATATTTAAAAACCATAAAACAAAAAATTTGATTAAATATGATATTTTAAAAATATTATAAATAAAAAATATGATATTTGTAAATTATGGTAGACAAAAATCATATTTTAAGGTTTAAGAAGGGCATAAATGAAATTAGTTTTAAAAAATTTGATTTAAATTAAAGTCAAAACTGGATCCAATTTTGAACAACAAAAGTCAAATTGGATTTCAATTTTTACCAAAATAAATAGTTAAAATCGTAAGGTTAAAATCGATTTGTTAAATAAAGTGCTAGGATCATACGATAATTTAAATTTAAATTAATCTTTTATCTATATTAGAAGATTTTTTAATTTTTAATTACATTTTTAAATAATAATAATAATAAGATTAAATAAGGTAAGGGCTTGTCAATAACTTTAAACTATATCTATTACAATATTAACGTCTTAATAATTACATATTTTGTACTGATCTCCATGTTTTTGAGATCCTGATATTGACTTGTTTTTATCTTCAAACGAATGGAAAAAACTTTTTTTTAATAAAAGTTAACCAATATCGTTGCTATTCTAATAAAATCACGATAACAACAAAAAAAAAAAAGAGATAATCATGCCCTTAAAAAAGTCATCCGTTAATGCCCTCATTGTCAATTGGACTTAAATTGGAAACCCACAAGCTTATATGGTTTGTGACTTTATAATGTGCTTATTAAGCGTAAAAAACGTCACATTGAGTATTATCTCACATGGAATGAGTGTGGCTTTGTAATTTGCTTAATAAGGGTCTTGTGTTACTCTACTAATTATCAATTGGTTTTGAGTTAAAATCCCAAAAACTTACATGGTATTAGAGCCGTCAGGTCACACACTCTATGTAACTCATACGTATTCACATGTTAGACGTAAAGAACGCCACATATGAGGGGGCGTTTTAAATATCATCCCACATGAAACGAGTATGACTTTGTAATGTGCTTAATAAGGGTTTTATGTTACTCCACTCAAACCCCACAAACTTAATAGGTAATTAAATATGATTTAAACTAAAAACATTAATATAAAGGACCAATTAATAACAAATCTAAATGACCGAAAATGAACGAGTAAATGGAGGGTATTCTCTGTTAAGATTACCTTAAGATTTAATACTTTGACTCAGATATACGCGGTTTACCGATATATCCATGGTTGTTTTTGAAACATCCTCCTAGATATTCTTGATTGAAACTAACGAAATCAAATGACAGAAATAAAATTTGTAATTTATTCTTTATAAATAAAGTAAGAAAATAGTTTGAAAAATAAGATAAGTATGAGCACAAAGCAAATATGAGATAAGAAGTCATATCATCCACTTATCGTTTAAACCCATGTCTACCTTGTACCTTAATTCCCTCATCCCACGTCCACATTGATCTTGACCTTTTATATAAATTAATTAGTTAATTTCTCGCAGACTATATGACATAAGAACAAGATAAAAAGAATGTAAAGTAAAGCCATTTTCTTAATGATGGAAAATTAGAGTTTACTATCTAACTCTACAAAAAATACATATAGTGGATATTAGGTTTTTAAACACTACTCGAGTATGTAATCGGTGTGGCTCTTTTATTACCAACGTGATGAGGCCATCACATAACGTGGATGTCATGCCACATTGCTATACGAGTGATCATTGACGTGAAGCGACTTCTTTGATTACTATCAGTGTGGTATCAAGCTACTTTGATGCAAAGGTGATATTTTTTTGCTTGAGGCAATCTCTCCTGCCAGTCTTATTAATTAGGGTGTTTTTGTGGGTCTCAAAGGTCGCTTCCTTGATGCCTTCTGTGTGACGGTTTTTTTGGGCTTTCTAGAAGCTTAGAAACGATAAGGCTTTTTAATTCCTCTATCGTATGAGCTTTAAATGTCTCTAGTTCAGTTTAAAATTATTCTTTTCTATGGATTGGTGCTTGAACACAATGGAGGTTGTAATTTGTCTTATATTTGTTGCTTTTGGTGTTTTCCCTCCTATTGTATGTCCTCATTGTACTTTTTCTAGCATCTTGCTAGAATTTTTATATAATTATTGCCTTTTCCAAATAAAAAAGAAATTAGTGGATCCCATATTTTAGTGTTACAGAATAAAATCATTAAGTATTTGACGTGATGCAAATGCTATGAACAACACGATAAAAGAAAATACTAACATGACTATATGACGACGATGCGATGATATGATCACACACCCTTTCTTATTAAAGAGTGGTCAATTTTCAACTTTGTTAAGAACTACCAACTAATAGATTGGTCAACTTAATAGAAGTCAAACATTTATTGTGAATAAACACGATGTCTTCTTAGAAGCTAATTAATGCAATCACTTTTTAATCCAATTGTGACTATGAATTCAACTCTTACGTGATATGAATATGATTTTAAAGCTTTTAAGAAAGTTGAATTAATTGTGTTTGGCACTCCTGAGTGATTGGGTGGGTTGGGGGGGGGGGGGGGGGGTTGGGTGGTGAGAGTTGAGTTGACAAGTGTTGGATAAGGAACAAGGCATTTAAACATGTTTGACAAATTCCATTCCAATTTTTCCTCTTCAATACCAAACTCTCAAAGCCTTGACTTCATTTACTTTTCAAATGTTGTCATTGTCAAGGAGACATGTACTTTCCAAATGTTGATCCAATTATATGGCTTCTATATGCAGAGCCGAATCTAGGATTCTAATATACGGGAGGTTTTACTATGTGATAAGGCGAGTCGGTCAAAAAATTAGATAAGGGATCAAAATAGATATTTAGTTACGGGTCGGGTTGTATTATATATAACATTATAAATGCCGATGAAAAAACATATAATCTAAATAAATAGCATAAAGTTCTCATACTTGTTCCCGACAATACTTCGTATCCCATAAATTCTCTAAGAGTATCATTACTATTTACTAATGATATCGAATAGATCCTTCTCAACATATGATATCAAATATTAATACAAAATATGATTCAATATAATCTACTAATATAGTATTATAACCTAATCAAAATTTCAACAAAAAAACCTTATCTAGTATATTTATTGAAATAAATAAACAATAATTTAACAAAAAAACTAACAAGACTAGTATCTTTAACAAAAACAAATATTAAAATTACTATATCTATATAGGCTTTATGTCCTCTCTATACATATAAACATAGACATATATATTATAATAATTAGTACAAGAAGGGTGGAGTAATATAGATGTAACACCCCAAAATGGGCCTAGTTGTACCCATTGTATTTAGAGTTGTAACCTTGTGAATTAAATAAGAAATAGTAATTAAGGAATGAAGGTGTAATATAATGTTAAATAAAAGTTGGTGATAAATAAATAATAGTTGTTATTTATTAAATGGTTTTAGATAAGGATTCTAGAAATATCTCCGTTAGTTAAAACGGGTAAACGGATATTGAGTTGTAAGTTGAAAAGGGGAACAAAATACCCCTTGTGGATATATTAGAAACCAAAGTCGGTCTTGACTTATCTACACAGATACATACGTGACACACCCCACACACACACTTCAACCTCTTCATTTGTTCTTGAAGCTTTTGGAAGAGAAATCAAGGAGGAAGACTTCAAGCTTCCAATTCCAGCAACAAACCAAGTTGAAATCAGTTCTTAGTTGTCATCTTCATCATCCTTCTTGTAAGTGTTCATCTTCTTCTCCAAGTTCTTGGTTTTTGAGGTTTTGAGGTAAAAAATGGATTTGTTAGAAATAGCATTCAAGAATTGAAATTCAAGTTATAATTAGTTCTTAGATCATTTGTAAGTGTTTATAAGCAAGAATCAAGGATTAAAGATGTGTTTTTGATTGAGTTTGGTAATTTTATATAAATGGGTCAAAATTGAAGAATTAAGCTTGATTCTTGATATGGTTGATAAAATATGTTAAGAATTGATGTTTCAAGTTTAGTTAGACTTGGTTTAACACATATGATCATTGGAAGTTGATTGAAAATCGATTGGAAGTGTTTTAGTTGAAAAATGGTAGGAACAGGGTGCTGAAATTCGTCACTGGTCTAAAACAGACTTGCTTGCGGGTGTAAGGAAAAAATAGTTGCTTACGGACGCAAGGGAATGTCTGCTTACGGTCGTAAAGGGAAATGCTTGCGGGCGCAAAGAGTTTTCAGCCCTTGTGGGCACAAGCAGTTTTCTGCCCTTGTGGGCATAAGCAATCTTCAGCCCTTGTGGGCACAAGCAACATTGCTTGTGGCCACAAAGAGCCCTCTTTCAGCAAATTGTTGTTGTTCGCATTTTAACGATTGGAAAGCCTATGTAGGCTTGTAATTGGACTTAATGTGTCGTTAGGGTGTTAATACTACTATTTTGGTAGTAATACTTTGTGTGTATGTCCATTTGATGTAAGTAACGATGTTTTAGGTAAAACCAACGAACAAGAAGAGCCGGAACACTATGTTCTCCTGTGGTAGCTCTACAAGTGAGTACCGACTTAACTTGTAACTATTATGCAGTATATATGGACTTATTGGTTACCGTTAGGTATATACGAGATATGATGATTACGATTATGATCAGTAAGATTGTAGAGTGAGTATAAACTAGTGTATATAGAAATGAGAAGTATAGATGCATGTACGGTTTAAGTTTATAATGATAAATGAACAATTATGTATTATATGATATGTATGCATGTTGATGGATCTAGATTGGATCCGCCTTGTTAAGTTGTTAGTTATTGTAGAGTGCATGCCAGCGGATCCAAATTTGGAGCCGCCTAGTTAGAACTTGTTATTATGTATGCAATGGATCCTGATTTAGATCGACCATATGGAATTATTGTTATATATGCTATTGGACCCTGATGGGATCCCCATGTTGAAACAAGTATTGCCATGATAAATGATATGCCAGACATGTATTTAAGTACATGTGCATATATTGTTGAATATGGGTTATATGTAAATGGATGCATGCAATTGTTCCTGAAAAGGATTTTCTGATGAGCTATGTGTATGTCCGGACAGTTTCTTGATTGAGGTCAGCTTCGGCTGGGTCCAGAGCCTTCAGGCATAATGATTCTGGACTAACGGTACTCGAGTGCCGTTCCTTAGAGTATTTGGGAGGTGATTGCCTTAACGGGCTAGCCTATGGGCATTTTTGTTCCAAAACGAGCTTGGTGATTCACTCATGTGATGAGACCAGCAAGGGATGGTAGTGTTTGATTCCCCCGGTGGTAGTGTTTTGAGCTGGATTTGCAACCCGGAAATATAATACACTCGCTGGACATGTCAGCACTCCGCTATGTGATAGGATAGCATTGTTTGCTAGTTCCTGTGTTGTATGACTTGCATGTATGTATATTGCTACGTTGCCATGCTTATGATGGGAAGAATAGGATGCCCCATGTGCTGCATGATGCTTAGGGTTAAGTTTGTATTCACTAGCTTTTAAAGCTAACCCTCTCCCAGTATTTATGTATGGCTTTGCAGATGAATGCTTAGCATGTGCCTAGGATTGCAAATTCGTGTTGGGACATTTGTTGCTTAATGCAGGTATGATGGTCGGTCGGTATTAATGTTGGTAACACCAGTTTGGAAATAAAGAAAATGTTGTAAAAGACTTCCGATGTTTTGTTAATTACTAAAATAATGTTTGACTTTTGGTTTTGAAAAGACTAAAATTTACTCTGAAATCATGGTGTTACAATAGATATATAGGTGTATCTATATAGGGTTACTATGTCTTCCTCTTTTAAACAAGTCTGGAAAATTATAAGTCTGAAGTAATATAAGCATAGTCCCAAGGGGTCTGTAACACCCTGAATTTCAGAACAAATTTAAACTTTTTCTATTTCAACAAAATATCAACATTAGTGTGTTTGTTTTACATAAAAGGCGGAAGCTTGTCAAATATACAAAAGGTGGTGTTACTTGTTGACCCGAATACACGACCATTAAATAAACAAAATAAGAATAATCATGTATTCCAAACATATCCAAAGACAACAAGTGCTTCCCAAAAGCTTCTACCCGCTTTTATATACAATAATAAAAAAATATTTTTTTAAGTGGGGTCAACACACTCCTCTACACTATATGTAGATTCTCCTCTGTCTATATGTTTAGATAATGAGTTAGGGGCTGTTTATTTGCTACTTAATGCAACCATTCAGCGCTGAATGCTGAATCCGTCAGCGTGTTTGATTCCTGCCTCTGAATGAAGAATGTGCTGAATGATTCAACATAAAGCTGCTGAATCATTCTACCTTAAAATGCATTCTAAATCATTAAGCACAAAGTATTTTATCCTAATACTCATTCTTTCACACGTTGTCTTGTTAAACTATCATATTTTATAATATAATATATCACTATTAAGGTTAAAATGATAATTTGCATCATTCGGATTGTTCATTCAGAACCTTTATCAAACAGCATGTAACATTCAGAGCCAGATTCATTCAGAGCCTTTGAATTATTCAGATCACAGAATCATTCAGTACTTAATCATTCTGTTTTAACAAACAGCCCCTTAAACTTGTATTATAGGTGAGTCAGTGTAAGTGGCTGCATTCAGATTTAAAATCTACGTGGTTCCTTAACTTTGTTTAAATATAATATATATAAAAGAAAATTTATCATATGCTTTGTAGAAAAATTTAAAAATTTAGATGGTTCGCTTGACCTGTCTCGTCATAGTGTAGATTCGGTGTTTTAGTTTGTATATACAAAAGTTTTTTATATATAAATCATCCATGTGATTTGCATTATTTTTCAAAAATTAAACCTTAAAACGTTATTTTAATACTCATATTCCTTAAATTGAAAAGTTTATATTAGAATTCGAATAATTTCCCGTCATCGGGGACACTGTTTTCATCAAGTTAATTGCAGGAACCCTATATCAAGACATTGGTGTTGTATTTTTGTAGTATTAGACATAATAACACTACAAGAATTACGGGTATTAGCGGCGACACGCTAGTGTCGCTGCTAAAGTCCTTAAAAGTTGCTGCTAAAGTCTTTAGCAGATACATGTCGCTCCTATTGAGTTGCCGCTAATACTTTATCACTAGTGCTCAATACGTCCCTTTTATTTCCTTTGGTTGTTGCTAATAATGTCGCTTCTAATATAGTCACCGCTATTACTTTTGTGGAACTTAAAAGTGTCGCGTCTAATATTGTCATCATTATTTCTCTTGTTGTCATTATTAATGTGTACCACCCTAAATTTATAAAAGTTATTAAAATGAGATGGTAAGTAAACATTGAGAAAAATGAATAAAGTTATAAATTATGAAATAGTTTAAAATAATGATTTCGAATATATCCTCGTTGATATTTATGAATATCGTACGAATAAGTTGTAAGTCGAATAGAGAAGCATGATACTTATCGAAAAAGAGACAACCGACTCCAACGTCAGACGCCCCTTTCCTTTGATTTCAGTTGTTATCCAATCTTTCTTCTTGTTTCTTTATTTCTCATTCTTCTTGTTTCTTTTATTTCTTTCAAATACATCTAACATACATACAATTATATGGAAGAAAATCAAGATTAGTTCAAAACATAAATCAAACACCATGATTATTACATACAATTATATGGAAGAAAATCAAGATTAGTTCAAAACATAAATCAAATACCATGATTATCCTCCTTGATTAGGAAGTGTTTTTATCTATTGCTTTTTATTATTTTAAAGGTTTAGAGTGTGAATGGGTAATTAACTTAAATCTTAAAAGGATTGTTTAAATGAGTTTTAGGTTATGTTAGTAGACTCATTACGAGGTTAGGAGAATGTATAAATGGTTAAGTTTCAGTTAACAACGGGTTTGGGAGTTTTGAATCAGATTAGATCTGCAGAAAAACAAGGTTGTGTTCTTGCTATTCATACGGTGCGACGCGACGAGCTTTTGGATGCAACGCGTCCTGGTCACCAGGAAGCTATTTTTTTATTTTTTAAGTTTTGAAACATGGGTTATAATTATAAGTTGAAACATGAATAAAAGACTTAATAGTAACACATATCTTGGATCACATGTGAGCACCTCAATCTAGTACTCGTAAATAATGATTCATGATTTAATATAATTTTATGTAAACGCATATATGAGTGATATTAATATTGTGCAATAATATAAATTAACAGATATGAGATTGGTATAAATAGTATGTTCAGTTTAAGTGGAAATAACCACTGATATGTCAAACAGTTAAAGTGATACATGTAAGAATTATACAATACCCGCACGGATATAATTGTGGTCATATAGATACAAACATATCTATAATATTACGGATACATATACAGTACTTACATGGATACAATGATAATTGTACATATATATGTGTTATGGTTATCCAAGTATAACTATACAAATACAGTACTTTTATATACACCAGAGTAGTCGTTCAGATACAAGTGTTTATGATTACAACCACGACACACATATGTGATATACAAGTGTAGTATTTATATTAATACAGTTACAAACATACATATATGGGTATGAAAATACGACACCTATACATATATAATTATTGTGATACAGCTACAAAAATTACTACAATCACACAGCTATATATATATATATATTCAAAAAAACACATATATGTGTGTAAATATCTATATATATATACACAATACAATATTTCAAACGTAGCGGACACAACTGTATGTTATACAGACCCAAATGTTATCCCGATACGATGGTTATACAAATACAAATGAGATACAAATACGATTACGATGTGTGAATACAATTACGGTTACAGTAGTTGAAATATAGTTACACATACAATGTGTGAACATAATTATCGTTACAACGGTTGGAATATGTATACAACCATAATATAAATACAATCATATAGATATGGATACAGTTATTATACATAGTCAGTTAAAGAATATATATGATTACAAATATGGTTATTGAGCAGATATATATAAATATAGAAATATTTATTATACAAACGCGGTAACAAATTACAGAATGTATTAAAAGAATAAAGCTTAATAAGTTATTTACAAGTACTTATTTTGAGTTACTTACTGGGTTTCATAGTTCATCAGATACTCCTAACATTTTTCAAGTACTTGAAGATTTTTGGATGTGGATTCAGTGGATGAGCTCGTGGTTTGCAACCAAATTATTTAAAGATTATTTAGTGTCGGTTGTTCCCCAACTTTTGAATTAAATATTAAGTGTTTGTAAACATTTTTAACACATGGTTCCGTTATTATTTCTAAATTGGATCTTTGGTTGCAATAAAGTTCGTTTATTTACGAATAATTTTCGTAAAGTTTTATACTAAAAACAAGACGTTACATAATGTCACTGCTATTGCTTTTTTTCATTTTTTAATACTTTCTATTAGGTTCAGATAGAAAAACTTCAATAATTTTAAAATTATAGAAAAACTACAAATTATATAAAACGTGCATAAACCATATTACCAACTAGTGTAACCAATCAATTATTCATAAGCACGCGCATATTTAATTCCCAACTTAAATCAATTTAACTTATTTGAATATTATAAACTAAAATAAGGCATATAAAAATGAAATTAGAGCATACCTAAGCTGGGAATTGAACTGGAGAAGGGGTTGGTTAACGGTGGCCAGAGTTGCGGTTGCAATGGCTACCGGAGAGGAAACAAGTTGGCTGGCGTTCAATCGGTGGAGGGAACAAAAAAGGGGAGGAGAGGATCGATGGAGGGAGCAGATCAAGTGATGGAGAGGAAACAAGCCAACAACGTAAATGAAAAAATGTGGCCTGAGGTATTTTTTTAAGGTTAAAAGGTATTAAAGGCAACGCCTTTAATGCCGACGAAAGGTATTGGCAGTGACATTGAATTTTTTGGGTAGGAAAGTTTGCCAGGCATTTTACACGGCTATTAGTGAAGACACCTTTAAGGGCAACAGAGGCAATAGCGACGACACCAAACGTGTCGAGCTTGTCATCGTCACTATTTACTTTGTCCCACCTAAAGATAACGCTGCTAATAGTCTTATTTCTTGTTGTGTAACTAGATTTTTATAGGGTATACTTATTTATTGTGAAGTGTGTGTTTCCTAAACATTCATTATTCATATGTGTTTGATTAAATTTTTAATTAGACAACTTTGCTATCAAATATTAATTTTTATGTTACAGAGACAACCAAACTTATCCTCTATTTGTATATACAACTTGTGTTTAGGAACAGAGCAACGTTTCTTTTTAGTCATTGTCCTTTTTGCTTCTAATAATCCTTCTTCGGAAGTCCGTGTGGTAGAAAATTTCTAGGGGTGAACGGAGTGGGTTCACCACAGCGCAGAGTGAGGCTGCCAAGATGTCAAGGCCAGGGAAAGACGATGGGAAGAAGTATGACCGTTGCCCTTTGGCCTTTTCCCTATGCAACATCACATACAACAACAATACTCAATACTGCCAGAGCGAGGTATGAAAGATGTAAGATGTAAATAGTTATACAAATACTGAAAATAGAAAGATTGCTTCCCAAAAGACAAGCCACATAAAATCACCATGACACCATCTTCCCTCTAAATCCAAGTTATCTCCTTTTCTAATAAGAGCTGATTAGTACATAACAATTTTTAGCCATACACAACATTGTACAAACATTTTATACACATAGTACAAATTAATAATACATAAAGTTATTATGTATGATATTTTTGTTGTATAAGTATCACCTCCTTTTTTAATTATCATAGAAAAAAGGATGTGTATTGATTGTTGTAGGTGGTGGACGGCGTGGTGCTGCCAACCATGGGCCATGGCCAATAATATTTTTTTTTTTTGAAAAAAAAAATGTTTTGTGGAGCTAAAGGAGGAAGGAGTTATGTTATATATGTAACACTTCCAACTCTTGTATCTTGGAATGGAGTGGGTATATACAAAAGTTTCTCTTTAATGTTCTTTTTTATTATTATTTTGTTAATGTTTTTTAGCTTTTTTAAATTGACTGTAAATATAGTTTAAAATAAAAATTAATTATTATAGCCGGTTTGAAGATAATCGGCAAACTACATCAGATTGTACCAAGTATAGGACAAAAAAGGTATTAGGTGTAAAAAATAATGATAAAAGTAAAATGAGATAAGATTTATTGAACTTTATAAGGTTTACATAAGTTGAGAGCGTTTAAACGAGAACAGGTTTTCATACGAGAACTGCGAGAATCAATCTTGATCGTTTATTTTGGATAATGGAATTCATAGATGAAGAGCGTGGGTGGATTGAGTGTGGCAGGGTGCATGTAATGAATTCATGGATTGACAATCCAATTGAAGAAGGGGAAATTGGACGGCTAAGATTGATTCTCACGGTTCTCATACGAAAAACAGTTCTCATTTGAACTTTTACCCACACAATTCACCACGAGATACACCACTATATTAAAAGTGGTGGGAGTGGTTACCTCTTATCACCTTCACTATAACGTTACATTAGCATTTCATTTTTATTATATTATTTTTAATAATACTCAATAAAAATATATCAATAAAAGATAAATAGTAATAAATTTAAATTAAAACTCTTAATATTACAATAAGGCTATAATAAAAATTCCATAAATCAAAAGATTATATTCCAATAAAAAATTACAATCCTAGAAATAAAATTAAATTAAATTCCTTGAAAGATGGATATATAAATAGAGATTGCATATAAAGATATAAAGAAAGCCGGAAAAAAAGAAGGTAATAAAAGAAGATAAAAGAGAATAGGTTTAATACGTAGAGTTGTATTTAATAAAGTTTATATAAAAAACATAATCCTAAAATTTTAATATTCAATCACATGTGATTCAGCGTATAATCACATATGATTTGTATTGGTGCCATTAATCAAAAAACTAAAATTAATCTCTTAAGACTATGAATTAATTATGAAATATATTAAACATTCTTCTTAATATGTAACGTGTAAAAGTTTAAAAACCAAAATTTTTACTATCTGCTTTTCGCCTACTTAATAGATGTCTCATCCCATCTATCAATATTATCTATACTACTATATAAAACATTTAACATTCTCTCTCCTCTTAAATTTTAAGACTTCTTAAAATTCAATCAATATAAAATCTTGACCCTTCATTTAATCTAAATTAATCTCATTCCCTCAATTTTTAACTATTTTATTCTCTCTTAATTTACTTTAACTTTATTCAAAATATATTCTCTCATACTAACACAATTATCCACTCACATCAACATAATTTTTAAAATCTTATTAACTCTTCTCTTTATTTCATCGATATAAATCTTTTTTCTTATTTTATTGTCTTTTATAATTTATTTCTAAAATTAATAAAATAGTTAAATGTAAATAAAAGAAAATTTGAAAAAAACCCGGACATGTTGCTATAGAAAACTTTTTTGTGACATTGACTCGCGCGAATAACATATCATTACATTCTTGAAAGCGAAATATTGTAAACCAAAAACTATTTACCGCCACAACATTATGTGGATATGATTCTAGTATGTATTAAATACATATTAAATAAAGCTCCAACCCTTACCACGTCCATTGCTTTGGCGGTGGTAGTCACCACGCAAAAGGTGGACGACGACGCGATGGAGTAGATGAAGAACTCAAAACAACGCGGTGAACTACTCCAAACCCTCACCCCTCTTTCCACTTCATTTACTCTAGGAATCCTTCGATAGTGATTCATACTTCAAAGTTCCACCACTTTTTTATTTCATTTTTTTTACTTTTAGTAATTACATAAATAATATATCAAACTAAATTTTATTAGTAACTTGAATTACTATTACATTAAATTACTAACACCTTCATTACAACTAATACAAAAAGTAATACAAAAAGTAGTGCCATATAAACAAATATTATCGAGATATGATAATATAATCCGTGCAATATGCTCTACGAGCTCTGAAGGAAGATTATCGTGTGGTAGTCGTGTAATATATATATATATATATATATATATATATATATATATATATATATATATATATATATATATATATATAGGGAGTTTCATGCGAAAAGCATTTTATTTGCGAAAAGTGTGAGAAACATTATAAACCTTAGGATCATTTAATCAATGGCTAGGATTTATGATGGCATTTTTGTAAATAATTGAAACTCTAGGTAAATATTTAAATGAAATCAAGGGTATAGTGGACTTTTTACTTAATTACTAATGGGGTATCTGCGCAATGCGACGGCGGCGAATAAAGAGGAGGTTGTAATGAGTTTTGTACAGAATAATCACAAAGAGCTAATATGAGTTTGTGAAGATACTTTGCGAGAGTCACTTTGAAATTAAGAATTAAATTGCTAACTCTGAGTTATTTGTCTTTCAGTTTGTTGGAAGAGTTTTGTCGCATGGCTGAATCATGAAATTGTTGATTATATCTATGTATGTATATGTGTGTGTAATGTTTCATAGTTCCAATTATTATGTAACTGAGTTAGAATGCAATGTTTATAAATTTCAACTCTTTGACTCTTTCATTTGTGAAATCTCTTGAACTTGATTTATTGAAAACAGGAATTAGGTGATCTCATGAATCAAAAGTTAATATTAAATATATATGATTAGACTTAATTCAGTTATAAGTATGGTGATCTCATGAATCAATAGTTAATATTATAAATACATGGTTAGAAATAATTCAATTAGAAGTATTGGTTTAAATTCATTAATTGTCGGTTATGTTGTTAATATTTATTTGTTTAAATTCATTAATTGAGGACTTAAAAGAGAGGTAAAAAGGAGGGGTATTTTAGTAAATTTACTCTTCTTAAAATTAAGAGTTTTTTAGGTGGTAAATGCATTATATAGGAGTAAGATAAGTATGATGATCTCATGAATCAAAAGTTAATATTAAAAATACATGGTTAGAAATAATTCAATTAGAAGTATTGGTTTAAATTCATTAATTGTCGGTTATGTTGTCAATATTTATTTGTTTAAATTCATTAATTGAGGACTTAAAAGAGAGGTAAAAAGGAGGGGTATTTTAGTAAATTTACTCTTCTTAAAATTAAGAGTTTTTTAGGTGGTAAATGCATTATATAGGAGTAAGATAAGTATGGTGATCTCATGAATCAAAAGTTAATATTAAAAATACATGGTTAGAAATAATTCAATTAGAAGTATTGGTTTAAATTCATTAATTGTTGGTTATGTTGTCAATATTTATTTGTTTAAATTCATTAATTGTGGACTTAAAGGAGGGGTAAAGGAGAGGTATAAAAGAGGGGTATTTTAGTAAATTTACTCTTCTTAAAATTAAGAGTTTTTTAGGTGGTAAATGCATTATATAGGAGTAAGATATTTAATCTTTTCCTTAAATATCTCTCATCCCTCTCACCCCATAACAAAACCTAATCTCTCTCTCTCTCTCTCTATTTTAACCCCACCGTCGCCCCCCTTTCTTCTATTCACTACCACTTTTGCGCCGACCAAAAGAACCACCAACCACCGGCGACACATCCAACCACCTGCGATTCGACCGCGTGACCCCACCCCCTTGCCGATCTGAAGAACACTATCTCCGCCGCTAATCCGAAGAACACCACCGCTGCTGCCGATCTGAAGAACACTACAACCAACTCAGCGACGTCGGCGACACCACTGCTATTCGAACACCGGCGACACCACACCCTAAACTACAGATCTCACCGCAACCACCATCAGCGACGATGACGGCCCTAGGATCCGATCGGAAAAACAACAGCACCACCGCCGACAACATCATCGAAATCCAGATCTGGTTTGTGCTTCCTAACTTCCTTCACCATCATTTATCAAGAGTTATTTGAACATTCTTGTGTTTGTGGGTTCTACGGGGTTCGCCCCTTGCGGCAGCGCAGCCCTAAAACTACGGAGGAGTAACGGTGGCCGGTTATTCGACCGGTGGATTTGGTTTCATAGAAGATTACAGCCATATGTTTATTTTTAATTTTTTGAAATTTTTGTATTGAATCTGTATATTCAAGTAGATGGGGCATGAACATTTTGAACAAATTTTCAATTCTTATGGGGTTGAATCTGTTTGTTTTCAATTTTTTTAATACAATGTTTAGTATTGAATACCCTGAATAGTCTTAGATTTATTTAACTTTTATGGGATTGAATCTGTAATTCTTATAGGATTGAACAGTTTTTTCTATAATTCTTATGGGATTGACTGTGTAATTCTTATGCTATTGGATATGTAATTCTTATTGGTTATGTTCAACACTTCTTTCTGTAATCAAGGTTTTGTTTATTATTGAACATAGTTGTTTATTATTGAATATTTATGAGTTGATTATTTTATCAGCTTTATATAACTTTTGTTTACTATTGAACATTCATTAATTATTATTTTGATTATATTTTATTATAATTTACTATTGAATACCCTCTCTTTCTTATAAAGAATAAAGTGGATCTTTAAAAAGTAAAAAATATCAAAACAGAAAATAAACGAATAAATTTGAAAAAAAATTATTGAAATAATATTAAACAAGAGTTTACTAGTGAACAAAGTAATAATCATAATATTTAATAATAAAAAACTCGTAAAATTTTGACTATGTTCATCGTTGAATACCGTAAATTTATTAATTTACTATTAACTTAAATCTAATTTATTTTGTTTAAAAATTGAATCATAGTAAAGAAAAACAAGAGATAGAAATAGATTGGAGAGAGAAAAATATTTGTTTACTAATATACCCTTTTGAATAATAAAAAAAAAATAAGATTAATCTAAGCCATTAGATCAAATACAAATAAGAGATCAGAATTGCTTCTCGTATTTTTCGCAAATAAGACACTTTTCGCATGAACCCTCCCTTATATATATATATGGTTGACGGTGAGCCATGAGTGTAACCATTAACATAAAGCTTGTATTTTCAGCCGTTAGATCATGCTAATAATTAATCTCAGCCGTTAAGTCCTAATTTTATATAGTTGTTGGATCAAACTCACATGTAATCTGAGTCATTGATAAAGTAAACAAAACTACTATAATAACTACCTTAGTAGGGGTAGTGGGAGGTTTTAACAAGAGACCGGTTAAATAAACATGGTTATAAAAGTGAGTGGAAGAAAGGAGAGGGGATTTTATGAAAAAGTTTAAGGATTTTTATAAAAAATTTATTTTACCTATTGTTAGTTTAAGTTAATATAAGGTGTTTTACTATTTTCTTTTATAACTTTTGATATATTTTATTTATAATAAATATAATTATATATTTATAATCGTTTCATTTTTTTCTACGTTTTGATATAAATTTTATCATAATACGATATGCTTTGGTATAAAACATACTTATTATGCCATTTGTATTAAACTTCGTTTAATATTTGAATTAATTGATTGTTGTTAGTATATTATGGTTACTAGATTAGATTCTCGTGTGATACACATGTTAGTTTTAATAAATAACAAATATTAAAAATTAATAGAAAGATATTTAATAATTATAAAAACACGAGACAAATGATAGTTTAAAAAATGGTCATACACAGTGTCAACACTTAAACCAAAGTGAAAACATTGACGCGAGATTGAAGACAGACGTGACAGCGAAAACATGATATCATGATAGAATAGACATAATTTCATATTATCTATAAACCATCTATCATTATTGTTACAATAAGATTAAGTCTGTATTGCTTATAATTAAAAAGAATTTAAAATGATTATAAAATATATTAACAAAATTAAAAATTTAGTAAAATACGATATTATGAAACGTTAAAAAGATTAAATATGATACTTGTAAATTGTAGTGGACAAATGTGATATTTTAAGTTTTAAGAGGGACATATATGAAACTCCTATAATAATTTTGAATTAACTTTGACTAACAAAAGTCAAAATTGGAATTTCAATTTTAATCAAATAGATGGTCAAGATCAAATGATTAATCTTATTTTATTAAATGAGAGGTTAGGAAAGTATAATAAAATTGATGCATGTTAATCTTTTATTTATATTAGAAAATTGTGTACTTTTAAAATATGTTTTCATTTTAGGGCAAACTGCTTCAAAATACAACGAACTTTGGCTAAACTACCATTGTATACAACGAACTTTAAAATTTAAAAAAAATACAACCAAGTTGCTTATTTTCCCCATTGTATACAAATCACCTACAATAGTAGGTTATCTAGCCGGTTAAAAAAATTTAATTTCTTTTTCTTTTTTTTGTATTTTTTCTGGGCTAACTTCAAGAACATTCATACTCACTAATGGTTCTATTCTTCCATTACAAAGCTCACTACCGTCATCGCCTTCAAGCTGACCATCGCCGCCTCCTTCAAAGCCGACCACCGCCATCACCTCTGCCTTCGAAGCTCACCACCACCGTCACCTCTACCTTCGAAGCTAAGCACCGTCGTCGCCTCTACCTTCGAAGCTAAGCACCATCGTTTCCTTTAAGCTAACCATCGTCGTTGCCGTCAAGCTAACCATCGCCGTCGCCTTCAAGCTGTCGTAGTGCTTAGGGTTTCTAGCGATTAGGGTTTCTTCCGTCGCCAACAAAGAACCGCCGCCGCCATCGCCTTGCGTTTAGCATTTCTTGTGTCGGGTTTAAACACCTGTCGCCGCTTTCCCCTTTGCGATTAGGGTTTCAAGTTCACAGGTCTCTCTCCCTCTCTCTCTCTCTCTTCATTTCAGATCTGGTGCAATTTTGGTAAAGATAAGAAGATGTATGTTTAGGACTTGAATTTTCTAATTTTGATTAAAGATTTCAACATATGATTTGGTTATTGATTTAAGTTCTTTGGATTTGAAGAACACAATATCTAAAAATGTTATTGGATTTGAATGTTTTTGGGCTACAGTGAGATCTTGATATGTATTAGGACTTTGTTACTTGTGTTTTTGCTTGGATGTATGATTTGGTTACAAATTTGAGGTATGAATTATGTTGAATTAGTTTGAATGTATGAATGTTCTTGACTGTGAAGAACAAAGATGATGAATAAATAATAAAAGAAATTAAAATTAAGTAAAAAATTAAAAAGTGACCTGTAACCTGCTATGCAGGTTACAACTTGTATACAATGGGGAAAATAAGCAACTTGGTTGTATTTTTTTTTAAATTTTAAAGTTCGTTGTATACAATGGTAGTTTAGCCAAAGTTCGTTATATTTTGAAGCAGTTTGCCCTTCATTTTACTTACATGTTTACCATAATTACAACTCGAACACCATCCGGATATTACACTAGTTCTTTCATGTTACCAAGCTTGATGTACTTCATTCTCATCAATATTAACCGTATGCACTATGCAAAAATCTTGTTATGTAATATGATGCTATGATATTTCTTATTTATTTTGTACTCTAAAGTTTTATCAAACTTCATAAAATTCCTAAGCGTATTTGGAGCACAACAAAGGCTCGCTCCATATCTTTTCTTGTTTTTTTCTTATGCTTTTATAAAGCTTGCTTGTTTGTGGTCTATCAGGTTGGAAAACGACTTAACAAATGTCAACAATTCCGAGTATATCCCATTTGTAACATAGTTAAATAACAAAGACTTTAAAAAATTGTATCAATAATGAGGTTGCTAGACAATCAACATTAATTAAGAATATTAAGATCATTGTTGACACTCTACAACACTAAAAATACATGCCAAATTCATATATCCTGATTTAAGATTACTATCCATGTTGAGTACTGCTATTAACATATTATATTATAAGATTTAGTATAATATTTTATATAAATTAATATAAAGAATACGCCTAATCTATTTAATAATTGATACGTGTTTCATATATATTTTTTATAATATTCACCATTAATTTTGTGTGTATGATAATCTTTTTTTAGGTAAACACATAATTTAGTCTACAAATCATTTTTCATACAAATAAATAAATAAATAAATAAATAAATAAACCGAAAATTAAAAACAAAGTAAAAAAGTGAAGCCACCTTGTTCCTAGAACATTCACACGGTACACTCGAAGCAGTGCTGTTCCAGAGCGGGAGGAAACAATATTCGAAAGCTCCTCCTCCTACAAGAATCCTATCCAAGATGAGTACTATGAAATTTTGCCGAGAATGGTAACTCTCTTTCTTCTACAACGTAATCTCAGTGGTTATAACTTTCTTCGAAGTGTACACAAACTGTTTGTTGAAATGTCCCAGTGTTTCTTATTTCCTTTAACGATTTGAATCACAGCAACAACATTCTCTATCCTAAAGAAGATAAAGATCAGAAGATCCTCCTCTATGCTTGCCGCAACTGCGATCACCAGGTGAAGATTCTCACGTGTACTATAAGCAACTACTAATTCAAACCCTAATTTTTCTTCTTGTCCTTTGCTTATTATTTCTGTCTTAAAAATCGTATTTTTCTGTTAATTTTGCAAAATTATTATCATTGTTGAGCTGGGTTTCCATCACTTCTTGAGCTCAAGCGGTTTCCTTTGCTATACATAACGAATTACGGAGGTCTGAAAATTTTCATGTATAAAATAATGTTTGTAACTAATAGAATAAACTGAAAAATATGAAATGATGTCCTTTTCAGATATTTACTTGGTTAATACTAGAGGCCAGATTTGAGATTTCTATTTTTATGATTACCAACGTGATGTAGTTTAGTGCTTGGGATTGTACTCTCGGTTTATAGGAACACATCTTTCATGCTCTATAAATTCCCATTTAGTTAACTATGGCAACAATTACGAATCATCGAATTTGCCTTTCTTTATTTTGTAATCTATCAAAAGAAAGCGAGCTAGGTTGAGCAGAAACCAACAGATCTTTGATCCAGCAGTATTCAAGATGTATATAAGGTGCCACATCAACGAATGTTGTAGGTTCAAGTTCTAACTGTATATCTAAGGATATAATTGTCTCTCTTTGTGCATATGACTTTTTGTCCGTTAGGGATTGCTAATATTCCTGCTTAACCTTGTTGTGGGGTTGTCTCTGTATACTTTGGAGTTATATTTTTACCCTGACCAGACCACGTA
The DNA here is from genome assembly GCA_038502395.1 of Dittrichia graveolens. Classification (NCBI taxonomy): domain Eukaryota; kingdom Viridiplantae; phylum Streptophyta; class Magnoliopsida; order Asterales; family Asteraceae; genus Dittrichia; species Dittrichia graveolens. Next base: position 82,500,231 of record JARJIL010000005.1, on the reverse strand, counting down.
CTGTGTGGAGGTAGTTAAGTTTGAAATGTAACCGAAAGAAAGTACTTTAGGACATCAATGTTTCTGGTTTTTGTCAAAAATAGTATATTTTCCGAAGGTTCTTTGACAAGAACACTATTGGTGTAACTAAAGGTTTATTTTTCAATCTTGTTCCATATACCATATGTAAATGGTTTGTATTTTGAAATTAATATATTTACCTTCTAGCATAACTTTTAGGATACTAATTAATATGACCTCTAATATAACACAGGAGGCTGCAGATAACAACTGTGTGTACAGAAATGAGATACACCATGCTGTTGGGGAGCGAACTCAAGTTTTGCAGGATGTTGCTGCAGATCCGACTCTTCCTCGCACTAAATCAGTCCGGTGTGCTCAGTGTGGGCATGGAGAAGCTGTTTTCTTCCAGGTGACTTTTTTCCCTCTGCAGCAAATATTGACCATTTGCAGAATCATATTATGCCAACCAGAGGTGGCATTACTGCTAACAATCCTAACATCGATCTGCATTTTGTTAAGTCCGATAAAAGGAACTGTAGTAGTTTTCATAAAAGCGAGTAGCCGAGTACCACTGTTTTGTAACTAGAGCAAAGCACCATTGATGAGTCTTCTAAACTAATATAGTTCATAATAGCACGTGCTTCACAATGAAGCTTTCAGTATTGTATGTTTCAGTTGATTTAGATTGGTAATTATTACATGATGGCTACTTGGCTAGTCTAAAGACTCAAGTTCCAATTTGTTTTACTTCTCTTGCATTTTCATTGTGTTAGTCCAATTTTGTATATTGTAAGAAAAGATGAATATGTGAGATGGGGGCCACAAAATGGAAGCTAGAGATATGATAAAATGGTAGAGGGTTATTTTGGACCCATTTACTTATGAAGCAGTAGATCTGGTATATAAATTTGTTTCATATGATTCAAAGACTAAAATTAGTTGTAAAGGAAATGGGTCGATTTGGAATATATATGTAAGGTTCAAGTGAAATAGACCATCAGGGAAAAAGGGCAAGATAGAATGTGGTAATGACAAATGGCATTGTTAGTTTAGGGACCAACTTGATTTACCATATTTTTCGTTTTTATTCTTTTATTTAATTTTTATGTTATTTTTTCACTCATCTAGTTTTGTTTTATTTTATTTTCTTTTTTCTATCACTGCCTGAGGTCTCTCGGGAAACGATCTCTCTACCTACGGGTAGAGGTATAATTGTCTACATATTATCTCCCTCGTACCTCCTTAGGTGGGTTGGCTAATGTTGTTGTTGTTGTTGTTTATCCACCTCTATGTTTCCTTCAAAACCAAGACCACTATCCCCTTCAAACCGTGAACCATGTTTTGCAACTCCACTAATACATCCACACTCTATTTTCTGGTGGCTTCTTCACTCCTTTTCTGGCGACTGATTTACAGAATCGTCACTGATACATCCTCACTTTAGCGGCAGCAAACTCACCATTCTTTTCCTTTTCTGGCGATAGATTCTCTCTGTCACTTTTTCCTTTTCCGGTTGCATCCTTGTTCCAGATCAGGCAGCAGCTTTCATTCTGGAAGAGTTCCATTTTGTAAGTTGAGTTCACTGAATTTTTACAGACAACCTTGTGAATGCTGGCAAATGTTTGCTAGTGTTTACGATTTATAAATGATTATTCTTCTTGTTCATCAATATATAGGTATTGGAGTTGAAGTATATCAATTTTAGATTCTATGTATCAGTTAGATTGTTTTTTGTGGTATATAATTGATGAGAGCAGTGTATCAAAAAAACCTTTATGGTATCAATGTAGTACAATAACCCCACCATTTTTTTCTTCCTACCATGAAACCATAAATTCTGTTTTACAATAATCCCACCATATATATGTATAAGTGTGTGTGTACCCAGTACACACACACACATATATATATATATACATATGTACACGTGTGCATCTATACACGTACATATTTAAGTGAACGCAGGCTTTTGGAACTGATAATTTTTATTTTTAAATTGTTTTGTAGGCAACTGCTAGAGGGGAAGAAGGTATGACATTATTTTTCGTGTGCTGCAATCCGAACTGTGGAAATAGATGGAGAGATTAGGAGCTCTATGGATTGGTGTTCATGTTGGTGTATGAATGGAGCTTCTGGTGGTTTTCACAGAACCAATCTTCTGTCTGTTAATTGAATTATGTGGATGCTAATATAATCTAATTGGGTAGGGTGGAAATTTGAGATTCACTTTGATCTTGGTTGTCGATTAGCAATGTGAGCTTGAATATGTTTGACTGCAAAATTGGATCGATAAGTTGGCCTGCTTTATGGTTTAGTTTAGGGGTGTTCACGGGGAGGGATGGGTAGTGGATTTTTTGCAAATCGTCACTGCGAGGCATGTACCTAGTTTTACGAACCGAACCGCAGACAATGGGTACCCGAAAGGAGACGGGTATCCATGGTCCGGGTCACGGTTATCCTAAAACTGAGCTGTTTTTCATTTTTATTGTTTTCAACAAGTTCGGATTTATAATAAAACAATAAACAATGGTAGAAATAAGTCTAACAATAAACAATGGAAGAATAAATCAATGGTAGAAATCGAACAGTTCTATGAGCGCCTTCTAGAAACAAAAAAAAAATGATAGGCTTGAAGTCGGCACTAGTGTCTCCATGTTGAACTTTTAACCGTTGTAAGCTTGCAAACTCTAGATGTTGAAGCTCAAAAAAAGAATTGAGGGAGATAGTGGGGGCTACTAGAGGTAAGTTAGGTAGTTTTGAAGAATTTAAGTTTTCTAATGGTTTTTGTTATTTCATATTAACAAACATATTTTTTAATCAGTTAAAAGCATGCGGTGCGGGTACCTGCAAATATCGAATTATAAGATCTGAACCCGCTCCATGCTCAACAAGTACCCTAGATTTTAAGTTTTTGGGGTTACACATTTTACGAATATTGATTTTTTCGGTTTCGGTTTATGCGAGGCAAGTCGGTTTTTTGATTTTATGAAACACCCCTAGTTTAGTTGTGGTTTGAAAGAAAGTATATTTCACTTGTAGTGAGAATTGGGTTTCCTAGAAAGGGAAATGTGAGCACTTAGATATGCATCTTGTAAAAGAGCGAGGGTGTGGTGGTGTGATGCCTAAGTGGCTAAGTGATCATAGTGTGATGAGCTCCGAAGTGAACACCACCATTGTGGTTTTTCTATTGTGATAGTTATGTGATAAATAGCGTAATGGTATGATTAAGTAGGAGTTTAGTGATGAATAAATGATGGATGGAAAAACCAAAAGCTTGTAGTCTAATAGTATTAATGTGTTCTTCATAGTTATGGGTTCTAGTTTCGTTATAACACAAGATATAGATTTAAGAGTAGGTTAGGGTGTGATTTTTTATTTTAAAAAAACATGATGCATGAAAAAGATGCCGATGTGACATCAAGTGATCCCTTTCTAAGAGTGAATGGAGTCATCACTCCATAACTCACTACCATACCATCACGTTAGCATCATACTTCCATCATTCAACAACATGATATTGTCACTCCTATCACACCAAATTTTGAAAAACACAATACATAAATAAAATTATATTAATTGAATAAACTAAATCAATTAAAAATACATCACTACTAAAATAAATTACATTAATATTTAGAATATATTACAAATAAAAATAAATGAAATAAATAATAGATCACTCTTAAGTTCGTTGAAGTGTCCAAATTTGCCACGTAATCCCTTAGTTCGACAAATATGTATTTCACATTTCTCGACAAATGTTCATTGAACTCTTATCGGAGGAAGGGTGGTCGTCGACATTTGATATTGCATATCCAACTTCTTTTACTATTTTACGCAATATTACGGAAGTGTACATAATTCTTCTTACTATCTTTAAGCTTCGAGGTCTCACCGACACTTTCGCAATTGCCTAGCAAGCTTGGAGGACACTATTATGTGATATTGTGATTGATGCATTTGACATGTATATCGTTTCGTCTGGCAGGGGCGGACCTATCAAGGGTGGTCAATTTTACAGACGTAGCGAAATTTTTTGACTTTGAGCCTGTACTACTAGTCAAATTTTTTTGTTCCACCGGTGATTTTTTGATGCTATCAAAACCTAATGGAAAATGATTTTCTTAATGATAAATTATTGTTCAATATTCGATTTATACTTTTAAAATGCTTTAATTTATCTTAAAAATAACAATTTAATTAAGAGGGATTCATATACATTGCATTTTCTTTTAGATTTTCACCTTAAAATACCGGATCAACAACTGAAATTTAACCTAGTCTGATTAACCGGAAACCCGAACAACACCCATAATCTTCATAGTTCATATAAATTGTGTTTTCTTTTAGGTCCGCCACTGCTGTCCGGGGAAATTATATTTCGTCCCACTAAATGTTCCTACTTCATCTTATGACATGTGAAATCCGTTAATTCTCTTTCTTTATCTCCTCTTTTGATTGACACTTGTCTTGATCTTATGAGTAAGAGAATTGATATAAATACAAAGTAGAAGAATATAGAAACTCTTATCTGCGTGCATTCAATTCTGGTAATTAGACCCGGCACCGATACATTACTTAAATAATTACTCTAATCTTCATGGTAAACATCTGGTATTCTAAGTAGCAAAATATTGTCACTTGGTCATACAGCAGATACAATTAAATTATAATGATGCTAATCCCTATTGATTAATACCTACAAGTAGGGGTGTTTAACCATATATCCAAAATTTTGGATAGTGGTTTTCAATTTCTAAAATCTGTATTAAAATTTTTGGATATGGGATAATCCGAAATACTATTAAAACCATATTTTATTTAATACTACATTTAAAATATTTTATTGGACCAAATACTAAACAACATATGTGATTGTTCTATTTATTTGTAATCATATGAAAAAAAAAGTTTCGTAATTCTTTTAAAGTTACAAAATTGATTGAGTATATATGTACGTTTAAAATAACATATTGATAAAAAAAAAAGCTCAAATTCACTTTGAGAATAAAAAAACATATATCTATACTATTATATAAAACATTTAGGTCTTTTGTATCTCTTAATTTTAAGTAATTTAAAATTACTAATTTACCCTTAATATTGAATTAAATGGAAACTATTAAATAAAGCAATTATTTGGTGAAGTTAATAACAATCATATATACCATTTTAATAACTAAATCTTTCAAAATAAAGATTATTTAAAAAATCAAATTAATTCAAATTAACTTAACAATTAAAATATTAATAATTATACTTTTCATATTAAATATTATATCATATAATAAATATTTTAACTTAACTAATAAATATTGCATATAATTAGAAGTATTAAATCTAAATAACATACAACATAAATTTATAAATTAAAATTACTAGATTTTTTAAATGGGTAATATAATTAAAGTAGAATAGAGTTGTAATGCCTACATCCTTGTTAGATTTTACTATCGATGTGGAATTTTATTGATCCATTGTAATTTAAAAAAGAAATACAACATCCCTGTTTTAAAAACGAACAAATTATTAAGAAAAAATATTTGTAACCGCTGCATTACGCGGATACAATTCTAGTGTTTAATAAAGAGCCTATAGTCTAGCGGTATAATCTGCATTAAGTGTTCCTTTTAATTGTTGGTTTAAGTGTTATGCCACTCAAAACTTAAAAACAATATGTTAAGAAGCTTAAAATATAAACGATAAATATAAAAATAGAGTTGTGTTCAATAAAATCAATGTAAAAAACATAGTCCTAAAATTTTAATATTCAATCAATGGTGATTCAGTATACAATCACATGTGATTTGTAAAAGCATCACATGTGAATTACGAAAATGACACTCCAACCAAAATTTTAAAATACAATCTGGACCATTGATGTCATTGATCCAAAGGCTAAATTAATCCATTAGGAAGTATGGACTATATTGAACATTCTTTTATAAAAATAATAACTAAGAACATGTTTTTGTATTTTTGAATTTCCGAAGTATCAGGAATTTTTCGAATGTTAATATCCGAACCCAAATCCAAAATTTTGGATTTGATTTCGGATAGAAGCTTCCATTTCAGATTTTTTTAAACACATTCCTTCAAATACTAGATTAAGGTACTCAGATGTTGTTATTGTAGCTAAAATACAAGTCCTGCTTATATCTGGTCTCGCTTAGTACCTAAAATACAATTCGTTACTGGACAATTAGTACCACTAGACATCTTTGAAACTATGTCAACGTGTGTGTAAATTTCCTTTTATACCAACTTATTTAAAAGGGTTTCATTCTAAAAATGTATTCTAGTTTACACGTTTTTCTATTTTATATATTCAACTTTTAAACTTAATGGTTATTATATTGAACTCACAAATCTTGCCATTTAATGTATCCGGTTTGAAATTTTGATACATATAAAGCAAAATATGTTAAGTTTGATAAATAAAGTTTGAGGATTCAATATAATAAAAAGGCAAGAATAGAGAGTTTTATATATTAAAAAGTGATTTTTAAAGTGTTATATATATATATATATATATATATATATATATATATATATATAATAACAAAAAGTGTAAAATTAGGTAATTTTTATAAACTAACAAGTGTAAGATACTTTTTACCCATTTTCAACTTATTTATATTAAAACCTTAACTTATAAAACAGACTAACTGTGTTTTCTCACTTTTGAGCTCAAGGTCAACTCTTGACACCTCATATCCTTTTGGTTCATATTAAATTTTCTAGTGGAGAGTTTTCTGAATTTGAGATGTTACACAATCTCTTATCTCACTACATCACATTAACCAAAAAAATAATTATCTTACTTAATCTGTTAATCTTTTTTCTTTTTTTATAAAACAAAATTAAAATATTATAACGAGTTGTAACTCATGTTTCACAAGGTACTTTGTCCGCCACACTCCATCCGATCTTTGGGATAGTAACACTAATTGGGGTGTAAATAAGTGACATTGCTATTGCTATTGGAGTAATGTTTTCTCTTGAACCTTTGCCCCCAGAGGAGGGGTAAGCATTCTCATAATCTTATGCTTGTACGGACAAATGAATGGTTGTACTTGATTCAACTCAAAAGTATCCCAATCCTACTTTGATCATACCTTCAAACCACAACCTTAAATAAGTTTTCAAAATAACCACTTAACCTCTAAGTGTACACAATACAACTCTTTTACATAATATTTTAGACTTTCTAAAATCACTAATAGTATACTATTCTTGTCATTGTATTTACTTAAAAACAACAAAACTGTTTGCGGAATCAAATCATATTTCACAATATCCTATATCAGAGGCTATCAGCTGTACATCCTCTTTGCGTTTATGTTGGAGATGTTGCCAATGCTATGGAGTATGGACTTTGGCTTATGCATATTATTATTATATCATCGATGTTATCATATTTAATTTTAATTTGTATTATATAGGATCGTAAAAATATAGTTCAATTGGTGACATCCTATGTTCTAATTCAGGTTTTAGGTAAGACTTAAAAAAGCATTTAACCTAAAAATTAGAAAAGCTAATAGGTTTAAAATATTAATCCAAAAGTAAGATCCTAGATTCTAGTTTTGCTTTCAAGGTAGGCTTTTGGTTCCACCAAACCTATATCACCCAAAATTTAGCGAGATAAGTATTATCATACGAGTGAAGTCTATAGGTTGATTTAGATTAGGGTTTGAATTATCTTATCCTCCTCTATAGACTAGTTTGGGTTAACTTCTTAATGTAATATGAGTGTATGATTTTAAATTGATGTTCATCGGAAAAATATAATATGAAAGAGAAAAGGGTATAAAGAGGAGTTGCATTAATCTAGGGATGAGATCGGTTAAAAAAATCCAGCCCAGACTGAAACACGAAATCTATAAAAACAAAGACCGAAGGCCAGATGCACATCATGACTGGTTCAGTTCAGTTTGGTTAGATTCGTAGGTTTTTCTGGTCTATTGGTTGTACTATACATTGTACCAAACCGGACTAGACTGAAAAAGATTGGTTTGGACCGAAACCCGAAATCTATAAAAAACAAGGATCAAAGACCGGATCTACAGGTCCCGGTCCTATTTGGTTCGGTCCGTCGGTTTTTTCAGTCTATTAGACTGGATGCACATCACATCCTTTAAAATAGTGATACTTTTCTAAGATTTCTAGATTAGCTCACATAGTCACATCCAAGGTTCTAAATAACGTGAGGTGCGGCGTGACAGCAGGGTCAAGCCTCAAGCCTTGAAAGTCATGTTGAGGTCATGGCGTTCACAAGGTGCAACTTAAAGCAATAATTTTATATATACATTATAATTATGTATATAAAAAATATACAAACAAATACAAAAAACATATAATTATAGGTTTATAACGCAGTTCATCAATCTTTTTGTTTGTTTTCGGTATATCCAACTATCTTTATAAGTTATAACTAAATAACTATATATATTCGGCTCAGTACCTCTTACACACCTAAAAAACACGGCTTATAACAAATGAAGGCATGTCAAGCTAGACCTTAGCGCACTCCAAACCTTACGCCCAAGCCTTGAACCATGTCGTGGCAGCATGGTCAAGCCTCAAGCCTTGTCAAAGTCATAGCGAAACCAAGATGAGCTTTTTAGAACCATGGTCACATCATGCACACTTTTACATGATTTTAAGTTAATTTAATCTACGCACACTTTTCCACCTTGTCGGTCAAATCCCTAAAGCTGCATTTACTTCCAGAAAAATTCTCTATTTTTTCAGAAAATTTTTTTAAGAAAACTGAACACTAAAAAACTTGTTCGCTTACACATTTTTTCAGGAAAACATAAAACTCCTATACTTTTTACCTTTTCCCATTTTTCTAGATTTTTCCATACTCCCTCACTTTTTTAAACAACTTTTCTAAGAAAACACTTCAACCAAATATGTTTTCTATTTTTTTTATAAAAAATAAAACTCCACCCCCTCACCTAAACATGTTCTCTATTTTTCTTAACGAAAAATCCACCCTTTTTAATAAAAAACAAAAAACAAAAATTTTTTCTCCTAAACGTAGCCTAAGATTTGTTTAATCAAAACAAATTAAAGAAATCAATCTTAATTTGGGTGAAGGTAACATCTAATTTATTGAATATTCCACCCTTTTTAAGTTGAAAAAGGTAATATAAATATTAAAATTTAATAAAGATAACATCTAATTTTTTAGATCAAGAAAGGAGTCTACAATTCAATTTCTAACAAAAAAAAGTTAACCGTAAGTGGTTAAAATTGATGGTGTGGCTAATCTTCTAATATAAATAAAAGACTAATTGACAGTAAATTTATTGTACGATCCTAGCCCTTCATTTAACAAATCAATTTTAATTAAACAATCTTAACCATCTATTTAATTACAACTAGTTGAATGACTTGTGCACATATGAGGTAAGCTTTAAAAACCCTAAAACATTTAACATATAATAAAGCATAAATAAAATATGTAAAACAATTTAAACAAACAAAATTATATCCATAGAAAAAATTACTAATAAAACAACATATTTATTGAATGTTTGAAAATTGAATTATGACGGGCTTTCATATTTTCAGTAGTACTTCTTTGTATGCTACATTAATAGTTTTGTTTGTTAGGTTATAATCGTCGTCATAAAGATGAAACTATGAGGGTATTCACTATATTCGGTGTGTATAATGATTTTTAAAATTGATATGAAAGTTCACTTTAACATATATTATCTGAACTGGAATATGATGCCTTCACAGTGTTTAACATTGATACCATGTGATTATTTATGTGTTCAACCTCTTCATTTGTTAGAACAAAATTACTCTCTCTTAAAAATAATTTTGATCAAAAAGATGTTAATTGATATCATGTAATTATTTATGTGCTCAACCTTTTTATTTGTTAGACACTCATGTGATACATGGTTAGTCATAATTATTTTTATTAAAGTATAATTATAAAAAACATAACATACTAAAAATGAGAGTCGAACATTTAAATATAAATAATTAATGTTTCTTAATTTCAAAATCTTAAAGATTATTTTAAAATATAATTTACCATAATTTATCATTGTAATTACAAAAAACCCAAATTATAAATTATAGCTAATACATAAATCACTTCATTAGCTCATAATAATATTATCTCAAAATTCGGATGTCATTTTCATATCCTTCTTTTTTGACACGCAAAACTCTGGTCAAATAATCACTTACAAATATTGTGTTTATTAAAACCATCACAATTTAATCCATATTGAATTATGAAATTATTGGCATCAAAAAACAAATTGAGAGTTTAATTTTGTATAATTATGTCAATGAAAAAGTTAACTGATTTATGGATTCACAAACATAAACTATCCCATAAAAAATATTATCTTTACTCATCTATTTTAGACATATATTCTCATTTACTCTAAATAAAAAATACCTCATAGAAAAGTGTTGGAGAGATAATCATTTCAACCCAATAATCAAATTTGTCTATTGAAATACATAGGATTTGATGATAACAAAACCAAACATTCAGTAAAACTTATAATGAATTTGAACATGTGTTGTTTAGATTCTGACTAGATGTTACTAAGTACACAATATCAGCCGAAGACTTGCTAAGTACTGAGCATCAGCCGAAGACTTGCTAAGTACTGAGCATCAGCCGAAGACATCTGAGATTAGTTGAAGAAAAGACAAGAGTAGAAGACTATCAGTTGCAGCTAACTCCACCATTAGCTAAGCAATTCCAATTATCAGTTGAGCAATCAGTTGATCAGCTGATGATTCATTTTGATTAGCTGAACACCTAAAAGCATCAGCTAAGTAATATCTTTTAAACACTTAGTATCATTTTGATAAGCTCGTCACTATGAATGATCAGTTGAACTATTTTGATCTACTGATCATCTAAGTTAATCAGCTTATGCATTGTTTAGCTCTAACAGTTTGATCAGCTGAACATTACATGATCAGTTGAGCACTTTGTTATCAGCTAAGCACTCTCCCATCAACTGAGCAATCAACACTTAGGCTCAGAAGTTTAATTTTATCAACTTAGTACATTTTGTTTAGTTGAGTCGTATTTTTCATTGCTGAAAAGTTGTTTATTATTTAGTTTTTGTTATGTAACTTTTCTATGTCAAAGACAGAACATGTGTTGTTCTATTATGCCTTAGATCTTTTGATGTAAAAGTATATTTGCATTTTTTATACCACCAAGTAGGACAAAATGGATAGAAATTTATCCTCTAGAAAAGATTAAAGTTACTTACGAACAAAGATGTTGAAGATTTGTCAAATGCTAAAGTATAGCTAGCAACTACATTTTTGGTAAAGTCAAATCTGAAGAAACATGGTTGTTGATTAAAGTTCAAGCATGAAAGAAGAAGTTTATAGTTACAAGGCATAAAGTAGGGAAAATAATATTATTATATTATTAGTGAGGTGTACTTTTTCAGAAAAAGTACTATTACTTTATTCAATTTCTGATTAAAGTAATATTACTTTTTGCTCACTTACCTTATGATTAAAATATTATTTTCTCTTTACCACCTTGTCTCACATCCCCTTTATCCATTTGCTACCAAAACTCTATATATACTCGTGCATTCTCAATATGCAAAATACAACAACTACACAACAAAGAACATTTCTCTTGAAGAACAAGTTCAAAGCTTTTAAGTAAGAGCAAGTTTTAGAGTTAGCATAGTGTAGTAAACTTGTCCATGTGTTGGACCTCTTGAAACATTAGTTGTTTTTGAAGTATAACACTAATCTTAAGTTTATGATAATTTTATTATATATACTATTAGAATAAAGATCTTATAATTAGTTGTTTTTTCTAACTAAAACAAATCAAACCGTATATTGTGGAAGAAAGCTTTCGATCATCTTTACTTTTGCTCGAAGTTTTATGAATTAAACTTACATTAGAGTTTCAAAATGAATTCTATTTTATCAATATTGTGCTTTGGTTTAAAGAATAAGAAGATTTATATTTCTTTTTGAACTTAAGGTACGTATAATTACATATTCATCATACACTAATACTAATAAGCATTTAATAGATTCATATAGAACTTAAGACTAATCAAATAATTATTTCGTTAATTCTTGTAGAATTTTATATTGAGAACTAAGTTGGACTCTAAACAAGCATTGAATTGGTTAAGGTACAGATTCTTAGTTTTTCTTACAGTTATTATAGTCGCTTGTATAGATTCCTTGTCTATCGTTATACAACTATTTAATTATGGCACGGATTCTATCGATCTTCTAAATAAAAATTGTTTACTAATTCGAGTATTTAAATATCGATAATATTGGTACAAATATCCATTTCTTATTTTATTTGATTCTTGTTTGTTCATAAAGATTCCATCTCTTAAATAAAGATTCTTTGTTGATCCGATTCATCTTCGTTTTCTTAGTTCTATTGGCATATGTTTTCTTAATTAAAAGTTCTTTTTTCGATTTTGAGATATGCATGAAAGACATTTAAGCTACAAAAGTATTATAACAATTTGATCCATTAGTTAGTTTTTAGACAAGCATCCCATAGTCATTTAATTGATTTCTAAACCGTGTAGCATATAAACATTTCTTTTGTGTTTATTTTTTAAATTCTTATTATTCATTTTTTAAGTTTACATTTCTTTCGCACCTTATAACTATTTAGTATCGTTTTATCAATGTTTAATATTTATTATTTTTAAACCAACTTCTGTATTGTACGAGTATCTAATCTAGATTTTTATATTTACGCAAATTGCCGAAAAAAGTAATATAAATGTCGAAATTTGTCAATAAATGTGATGTACAGCTTAATAGATCAATAAATGATGATGAAATTCATTTTGAAAGAAAACAAGGATTGTGTTTGGATCTAGGTTCGTATTCGTATGTGTGTTCTCTTTTTTTCTCTATAAGACAATAAAAGATTTAAAATTAAAAAAATATTACATCGTTTTGATATTTGGTATTATTATTTTGGCACGTTGACGTTGGACTACTTGCAGTTGGTACTTTTATATTTCATATTACCTTTGTAGAAGAATGTTCAATATAGTCCATACTTAATTTATAGTTCTAAAGGATTAATTTTAGTCTTTGAATAAATGACATTAATGGTTCAGATTGCATTTTAAATTTTTGTACGGAGTGGCATTTTCATAAATTACATGTGATGCTTTTATAAATCACATGTGATTGTATACCGAATCACCTGTGATTGAATATCAAAATTTTAGGGATATGTTTTTTACATAGACTTTATTTAACACAACCCTACCTTTATAATTGTATTTAATGTTGTATTTTGTTAATTTTTTGTTTGTTGTTTAACGATATTATTTATTGGTACTTAGAAAAAGCTGAATAAAAAATAAAATCGGAATTTAAATTAAATTGAAATGAACATCAAATTTGAAGTTCGAATCAAATCAAAAAGAACATTGAATTCTGAAGATTGAATCGAAACAAAAACCGTATTTGAAGTTCGAATCAAAACAAAAAAGGAATTCGAGTAGTGAAAAACCGATAAAATACTTGGCTACATCCAGCTGAAATGTGTCGACCCGAAACACTAATCCGGAATAAATGGGTCGAAAATAGGTAACACGTAATTAACACGAACATGATAACCCGAACTCGTCCCAAATTAGCAGCATTAGTCACGATACCTTTTTATATCAAATCAAAATTAATCATCCTTTTATTGACTTAAGAAATTAAATATCACTATTATGAGCAAATTTCTACACTCTTAACCTGCCGACTAAATACTCTGTCATTTAGGTTATCATATCCCTTTTTTGTTAGAAATTGAAATTTATAATCAATTTTTACCTATGAAATTTGACGTTAACTTTTGTTAGCAAATTTCAATATTAATGTTACATTTATTGACAATTTACCCTTTTAAATATGAAATTGCCCATTTAGCTATATATATATATATTTTATATTTCTCAATTTTTATTAATCTATTCATTAACGAATATATAATTTCAGACGTTTTTGTAACACGCAAACAAACCATTTACAATAAAGAACAAAGGGAAAAGGTTTTTTAACTGCAGAACACACTCTAATCCTACTAAAACTATATTATATGTCGAGTACAAGACTAGAACTCATAACTATATATAACACTTTATACTGCTAGGCTATAACTTCAGAAAAGATGTTAACCAACATAATTCAATCACATTTCTTTCATTTCACTTGATGATTCCATTCCCATAAACATCCATGTGCGTTTACAACAAATATCTCATCTTTTAGCATGCTAGATAACTTTACAAGACACTTGACAAACTATAAGACCACTGCCGAAAACATCATCTTTCAAAATGTTCTATAAATGCTGGTAAGTGGATATCATCTCAAGAGTGTCACATCTAAACCCTAAATCATAAACAAACCATGTTCGAGTTTAGCTATGGGTCTCAAGCATTTGTCACAAGTTCTCGTCGTTTTGACATGTTTGGCACACGTTTTTAAATGATATGATGACATAGATCGACAACGACTCCATGCTTTATGTTTTGATATGTTTTATAAAGATGACGAATCGTTATATTCGACTACAAATACGCATACCGACTTTTAGGTTATAGATTCAATGATCTTAGATTCCAAAGACCACACTTTACAGGAATATGCTAGCTGCTTATAGCAACTGCACCCAAATATACCATTATTTAAAAGTTAAAAGGCTTATTTTATGGTCATGGACCACCACTAAAAGAAAAGCTAAAGAGGATAACAAGATTATTTTATGCTTAAGCCCTACTAAAATACTTGGGCAAATACCTTTAATGAAAATGGCCCCAACTTTATGAGCAAAACCCCGAAAAAAAAGATAGACAAATTGTACTATAATACTCATAGAACCCAAAAATAACGTATAGATGTGGCCGACTGCAACAATAAAACCGAAAAAAAAAGATATTATTATCTTAATTTTCTCTCTTTGATCCACCAGAATATGTGAATGCTAATGGTGTTTAGGGTCAGGACCACCAGGGCTCAAGCGGTTCGTGTTATAACGCCTGCTGAGTTCCACCATGTCATGTTTTTTAGTACTTACCTCTAGTATATCTCGTGCCCTTTCGATCAATGTCCCACTGTTACCCTTAATAAGAAGTCGGGTTTCTGAAACTCTGGTTGAAAGCAGAACAAGAAAAAGTAAGAACCAAAGCCGAAGGGGGTATGCATATGCCATTTCTATTGATGACAGTTAAGAAACAATGGAAATGTGTGGTGATCATAACTGTGATGCATGTACTACTTATATAGACCTCCAACTTCAGTTTCTTTTTTAATGTTAACTAACATAATCAGTTCATAATCATGCCACTTTATGATATATTGAATATTTAAATTAGTATGCATATTCGCTTATAGTTTAAGTGTAAATCAAACCTACCCTTTTCCACATCTACTTGAAACTTTTCGGTTATATGATATGACGAAAGACTGCTGCTACAGTGCTACTTGATCCTTAAAAAAGCACGCAATCCTAAGGTCGTTGATTTGATTATCACACCGTATCGATTTTGTCATCTTGTGTCTCTAGCTATAATCTTTCATGGGTAGGTTTGCTTTTCATGACTAACAGTTCTTAATTGTCCATATCTATCTTTAATTTTTGTTTTATAGAGCATAAGCATGAGGCATGATTCATCTACCATTTCATCTTTGTCATCTTGTTCATGCCTGCACCTGTAAAATTAAAAACCAGCGACCCAATCTTCTTAGGCTATGAGAACTTATTATAACCTCAACTTGGAAGATGGAATCTGTTGTTTATGTTTTCTTTATATCTTGATGGTCACTTTAAGAACTAGCTTTTAACAATACAGATACCCACCACTATACAAGTTATGGAATCTTCTCGACAGTTTTTCGAGATAACTTGAACATAACACCCTTAATTTCGTTCTGAAGTCGCAAAACTTAGAATATTTGTTATCAAGTAATCTTCCAACTATAAAAGGGGAAGCCAAGAAAAGCTAAATTAAAGAGATGATTATTGACCACAAACCGACTCTATCAAATTAAGAATACTAACTAAAAACAAAAACCAACAAACATTAGAAAAATCAAAAAACAGACAAACAAAATGTGATGAACAAATTAAATTAATAATGGGAAAAGGTGATGAGCATTATAGTAGCTGGTTACCAGCTATTTTCAACCTGAATCTTAAATTAACCTAAGACATGCACATTTGGTCCTAGGCTAATAAACATAAGCTGTAGGTTTGTTTAAGGTTTTTATAGTACTATCACTAAATTAACAACTATTTACTGCACTTTTTTTAAGATTTTTATAGTTGAAAAGTGCCCGACCAGGGACAAAAGAGGGAAAGAGAGAGAGAGATGTAAGATGTCCACTACAATCGCTCTAAAACCCAATGAAGTTAAAAGTGCCAACTCATTTTCATAAATGGCCCTTCAGTCTTCATTATTTGGCCATTCATCTTTTTACATTTTTCTAATTTTGCATTAACAATTATCTACACAAACAATTTTTAAACAGTTTCGTTTCTCACCTTGTTTTGATAAGCCTCTACGACAACATAATCCATCATAACATATGGTGTAACCGAGTCAAGACTACTCGTGTTTATCGAAATCGGTTTGAACTCGAAATCAGCTCGGTTTAAGTCTGAGTCGAGCTCGAGTTTAAGCTACTTTAGTAGACTGTCGAGTGGAGCTCGGGTATTAAAATATTATGCCCGTAAAGCTCGTGAGCCTTATTGAACTTGTGCCATAACCATCATACATTTTAATTGAGCCAAGCCAAGCCAAGACAAGCTCAAAAGTATCGAGTTGAGCTAAACCAATCTCAAAAATATCAAGTCAAGTAATACAAACGTTAACTGGTATTACTATCTAATATACTAAAACTGGTAATCGAGTCAAGCATAGCGGAGCTCGAAAGCATAGTTTAGCCAATCAAGTTCAAGCTCAGGCTTAACAATAAAGGCTCGTTCGATCTCTTCAAGCTTCAAGTTTTCTAATCGAATAGAGCACAAGCTTGACACTGTTGACTCGACCCGGTTCGATTACAACCCTTAATATGACCATTTATGAAGAGAGGAAAAAATTGTCTTCCCAAAACAAAATTGTGATGGACGAATAGCGGCTTCAATGATTATCAAGAGACCACATATGTAATTCACTCAAAACTTCAAAAAAGTGTTTTGGATTTTGGGTAGAATGACAATTTCTTTTTCTTTTTTCCTCTTCTTCCTGGTTGGAAATGATATAAGATATGATTGGGAAAAAGAGAGGTAACCAATGGTTACATAGCATTAGCATATTAATACAATTGGGAATGGTAAAGATGAAGACTCTTTTGCTTACGTCACATTCCTTTACATAAATTTACATAATACCACCTTCTTCCCATGATCAAAATGGTAGCATTACAGTTTCAAGATAATCTTCTTTATCTTTTAACATTTATTAGAATGAAAGAATATATATATATATAAACCGATCTTATTATGAGTACCTCGAGAACCAATCTTAGCCGTTCATTTGGTAAGTGGAGTTCATGGATGAAGAGCGTGGAGGGATTGAGTATGGCACGGTGCATGAGATGAATTCATGGGTGGGTGATGACATTGAAGGAAAGGGAATTGGACGGCTCAGATTGGTTCTCTGTTCGGTACTCGCAATAAAAACGATTCTCAAATGATCTTTTCACTATATATATACACACTTTTTCCTTTCTAAGCAAAATGAATAAATTCATCTATCTTTCTACGGTTGGGGTTTCAGTTATCAACAACGTTGACAAGATCCTCTAATTTACCATTATTCAAGGGTGGTTTAAGGCATTTCATCAAAAGTCAAATACTTCCTTTGAGCTACCTACACATTAGCCACCAAAAACGTAATGCGGTTCTAACTTCTAACTACAGTGATTTTTAGATTCAGAGTTTGGAAAGTTACAAAGAAAATCATCTATCATGCTAACAACACCTAAGCACTCATGAATCACTTAAAAAAAGAGGGGTATTTACGTCATTTCAGTGTTAAACTATTTTGGCTGAAATATGAATGCCCATACCCTTTGACTTTGTCCAAGCTTTCTTAATAAGCAATAAAGATGCAATTATTGGTCAAAGCTCACAAGAATGTCAATGCTCCATGCAATAAAAATGAGACTTCTCCTCCATCTGTCAGGTGTGCCACTCACTCAAACTTGACTCTATATAATTGACTAAATTCATCACTATACTTGATAATTTCTTTTTTAAACAAATAGAAAAGAGCTCAAGTAGATGTTTGACACAATGTAATGAGATAAAAGTGTGCGTGCAAATACAACTAATTTCAATAAAATATTTGAATTTAATGAACAAGTCAATGGCACCGTCCAAGAATAGGACAACAAACCAATCATACAGCATTTACCAGCATTCTAATTAGCACTTAGTAGGCCTCTATCCTACTTAAAGTGGGTTTTAGTACAGGTATCACCTTATCCAGAAACCGGCCTACAGTTATCTGAATAAGTAGATCCCAACCTTTTTCAAGCCGTCTAATGATTATCTTGATCTCAAAAAAGAAAAAAAGACTTATCTTCTATCAATTCCTTGTATAATTTTCTTACAAAATCATGAATGAAACATATGAACTATAAAAGTTTGGTGTGTATGTGCAATTGTAATATACAGAGAGACCGGAGAGTCGTGTTTCAGAAATAAATAAATAAATAAGAAAGATTTACATAACTTTACCTAGTCAGGCAGGAGAGGCAATTTATTCATCGGGTAGGGTGAGCCATTCGTTTTGGACAGCTCACTAAACTCATGATCATCGTCATCATCATCATAAATATCATCTTTATCTTGTTTGTGAGCTTGAAATGGTAGGATACGAAGCCTTACATCGGCCTCTGAACCAACTCTTTGTGCTTGTAGTTTATATTTACGAATGAGTTCCTTCTGAAGCAACATGATGTTGGATGGCCTAGGAAGTAATTCTACAGGTTCCCCTTTTGGGATCACAACCTGTTCAATGGCAACCCTCACTTCCTGCGAAAAATATAAAATAAAAATTAAAAAAGAAATGGAGGAATCTTAAGAAAGTAGAACGCGACTCAAGTTGTTCTTCAGTAAATTTACAATATGACAGAGGCCAAGTATTATTTAAAAAGATTGGCTAGCGACTGATCATTGAAATTTTCTTTCACTATGTTCCAAATATTAATGAACAAAATCAACTCTAGTTGTGTTCCTAGGAATGGGTCGAGGTGTTCATTATTTAGATAAAACCAAATTATCCAACCGGACAATTTGAAATAAACTATTTGGTTCGGATATTTTGGATTTTGGATCAATTTGGACCAAAATAATTATTATTGTGGATTTTGGAAATAGTCCAAAAACACTGAATAAGAATTTAACTTATACACACACACACATATACATATAGTTAATTTCGCAAGCTACTTTTTTTTTCACTATAAAGAGATCTTGGATTGAATTATTTGATGGATTGATTAGTTTGTGAATCTAAACTTGGACAACTCCAACTTAATCTTAATATTATATATGTCAAATCTTTTTGTTAAAATATCTCAACTCTTGAGCAAATATTTAGGTAAGAACAAAAAACCGAATTGTAATTTTCTCTGTTGTACTCGCAATAAAAATGGTTTTCAAATGAACCCTCCCCTATATATATATATATATATATATATATATATAAGACGAGATGTATTCCAAATGAACAACCTTAGAAATGAGAATGCATTCCAAGTTCTATGTAGAGATGAGATTTTGTTATTGATTATTTTTTTTATTTGTTTTTGCAATCAAGTAAAGTTTTAATATCTAGTGATGGAACTTTACCTATTCTCAAACCTCTTTTGGTTTCCAAAGATCATATTCCTATAATTATGATTTTACATGGTGAGCTCTTTCCAATAAATAGGATTAGAACTGAACCTTCAGTTCTGATTCACATAATTAGAGCCCCAAATCCATTTTGACATTTGAGTGTGACCCAATAAGTTCTTGTAATGTTGACAATATCACTAATATACTTTGCCATAGTGTACAAGCCAACCCTTTTTTTGTAGATGCCAAGTGTGCTATGAGCCAATTTGATGTTCAAATGTGAGACAATAAGTTCTTGTAATGACTTGTAAATCCATCTCATCTGCTCTTCCATCTCGTAGACTAGCAATCCTTGTAGGGTCTTACTTAGTTACTTCCACACTGATGGCCTGGAACAAACTTCTCATTACATTTGAAACACAAATATTTTGCTCCTTTTCCCGCCAATAACTCAAGTTGAACCTGTCGGTTGGTAGACCTACCATTATTTTTTCCACCTTAACTGATGAAGCCACGGATCAGACTGAGCTCATATTGGTGTTTCAATGACTGATGATCCCCCTACTGAGAAAGTTGAATGAAAGAAACCCACAACCCGAGTTATATTATGGTAAACCTGGTTGTCTTCAATGAAAACCGCCAATCTCATGGCATAGGCCAAACTTTCGGGCAGCGTGACTCGGATTTACGAATGTAGATCGCGTTTGAGGCCCTTGATGAAAGTCCATTCCATGATTGATTCGGGAATTCCCACCAACTGGCCAACCAAGAACTGCTCATATAGACTCCCCTCTTGAGATCCTTCAAATTCTAGTAGTCACCTCAGGGTCCTTCCCTCATTCAATCAGAAAATGAAGAATTTTTTTCTTAACCATGAACAGCACACTGATGAACAATATCTTCAAATTTCCCCCCCTTAATTACTGCTATTATCAGTGCGCTCTATCCAGTTTAAATTCCCTAGATTTCATGAACAAGAAAACGTAATTAAGGGAAGAGACTAATAAATAAAAACTTATATCCTGTTAGATTAATTAATTTCCCAAAGGCCCCTTGACTTGCAGCAGGTGCCTCTGATAAATCATTCCCCTCTTTTGACCTTGAATCATATCAGAATGGCTACTGCCCTCTCACATTAGTTATAGCTCTCCTTCCAAGGCTTTGACTCACCTTCTACTTCACACCTTTATCCTTCTTGCTATTCTATTGGACTCACCACTCTAGAACTCCTACCTATTGGTGAAAAGACTGCTTTAATTATCTTTTTAATTCATTTCTCCCTTGAAAACTGTAATCAGATTCAAGAAAAATAAGTTTTTAATCATTTATTATTGTTAGGAAGTAAACTAAACGCTAGGGTACGTTTTGTAATTAAACAATAGTTAATTAAATTTAGGGAGTCAAATTGTAATTAATGGATAGTTGTTAGTTATGTGTCGGTTAAAAGAAAGGGCTGCATTGGTTTATAGGGACCGACTGGACATGTATAAATGTAGTAATCTCCAAGATTTGGGTGTGGAATAAGAGATGTATTTCCAGTGATATATTTTTGTTTATCCTCTTATTTCTCCAACAATTGGTATCAAAGCCACATCAATCTGTGGGTTTCGAAGGCGGATTGAAGAAGAAGAAGAAGTCTGAAGTTCTCAAAGGCAGAAGAAGAACACAATTTCGAAGGGAAGACAATGGTTGGTTGGTGATCACAAAAAAGAAAAAAATGTAAGTACAAATCTGTGTTTCCCGGTTCCATGGACATTGAATTCTTCAAGAAAAGAAATAAGAAGGAAGATCAGAAAGAAGAAAAAAATGTGTGCTACGTTCATCGGAAGTGCAGAAGAATAAAAGGACGAAAAACAGAGATATTGTTGTCAAATTGTATTATATAAAAAGAAAGAAAGTACCAATCTCTCTTGTTGAGTTGTTGTATATTGAAACGTTTCAGTGCTGCAACAATGTTGTTTCAAAAAGAAGAAAAAAAACTAGGAAAGCAACTGTGTTTATTCGAAGACCAAAAGAAAGAATGTTTGTTGCTGAATGTACGAAGATCAGAGAAGAAGAAAGAAAAAGATTTGTTGCTGTTTACTCATCATCGAAAGAATAAAAAAAGATTGAGTGCCTAGGAAAAGAAACTCAAACAAGGGTACCAGATTGAGTATGATTGATCATAATGGATGTGATTCAATTAAAGGATGAGAAGTCCTAGGATGAACAAAAGCGTTTGATGGATCAAGACATCAAGAACTTAAGGAAAAATTGCAATTAAGAAAGGGCCGTCAGCCGTGGAATGATATTGAAGATAAAATCTTGAATGAACACATAGGACTGTTAAATCAAGCAGGAAAGTCTTGTGGGTTATGATGGGTTAACGGACTTCAACCCA
This sequence comes from Dittrichia graveolens, assembly GCA_038502395.1. Taxonomy (NCBI): domain Eukaryota; kingdom Viridiplantae; phylum Streptophyta; class Magnoliopsida; order Asterales; family Asteraceae; genus Dittrichia; species Dittrichia graveolens. The sequence goes on along the minus strand of JARJIL010000005.1, from coordinate 82,477,978 downwards.
ATCTGAAGAAAGGAATTCTATTTTCTGTAGAGGAAGAAAAGATAATGATCAAGTTGCAACGTTAGTTCGGGAATAAATGGGCTAAAATAGCCACACATTTGCTCGGTAGAACCGATAGCAATGTGTAAAATTCGTTGCACCAAAGATTGATAAAGATGGTTTATGGTTTTACGTCCAAAAGTGATGAAACTCAACATGTTTGGAAAAGAGGTTGAGTCAAGTTGTTTTTCGAGAAAGATTGGGTCTCCAAAGGAAAAGAATTTGGAGATGTGTTTGCTGAAGGATGAAATTGAAGCTTCAAAAGTTGTTTGGTTTGATTTTATGAATGTGGGTGATGCCGTCTCCATTGAAAAATTTTGGGACAATTATGTTTTAGAGATTGATTTTATGAATGTGGGTGGTGCTGTCTCCATTGAAAAGATTTGGCCATTTGGGACGATGATGCTTTTAGATTGATTCATTTATTTTCTGCAGAAAATTCGAGAAGTGAAGATGGATGCTATGTCTAGTTGTGTAAATAGTCTAGCTTAAGAAGGGAGAAAGAGAGAGAGGGGGGGGGGGGGGGGGGTTGTAAATATTTAGCTAGACTTATAGTTAACCTGCAGTTATGTTAGTTATTATTTGTTACAGTTATAGGTTAGTTATTTTTCAGTTTTTATGCAACCAATCCTATGAAGGGTAGCATTGTTTAATGTGAAGGGTTGTGTCTTTTCATGTATATATGTGTGTGTGTGTGATCAGACGTGTGTATTGTAGTGTTGGAAGCAATATATCACTAAAATATTGTGTTATAATTCTTCTTGGTTTCCCTCCATGTCTTCTTCTTCGTACAGCATGTTCTGCAATTTTTAATTATTTTTTAGTTTAACCCAAGAATTATGAGGTTAACACCAACTTATGGAGAATACACGAAACCTAGATTACCATTGAAAGAAAACAAAATAAACTAGGGAACTTAAATAAAATTATCTCTAGTAACTTGAACATAAAATCTAGACACAACATCATCACTCTCACTATAGCCAATCACTCTTGAATGGAATGTCATTGTACTAGACAACATGTTGCATCTAGAACTGCAGCAATATCAGTGGACTTTGATTCTTGAAATGGGATTAACTGAGATATGGAAACTTGAACTCGGAAGACGATAGACAATAGGAACAGGAACAAAAACAGCAAAAGTATTGTAACAGGATCGAAACAAGTACAGGAACCGGAAAGAAGAACTGGAACTATGAACAAGGACCGGATCGTGAACTGGAACTGAAAACAAGAACTGGGAATTGAATTGAATTCAAACTTGAACTTGAACAGGAATAGTGAATCAAAACCATAAACGGGAATCTAAACTTGAACGATGCAACAACCCCACCACGGCCTTGAATCATGATCAACACATGGCTTTGTTCATGCCACCACACAAGGACTTCCCAGAAGGTAGCATCCTGGTGGTACTCTCGGCATGCCTGCTTAACTCCCAAGTTCTGGTGGGATCCGATGCGTGAGTAGCCAAAAACATGTAAGGCCAGGTAAGGCGGCGCACTCCCTTTAACTTATAATCTCTATGTGTCCCCATGGGCTGATGAGAATTCTTGGTATTAGATAGATGGGTCAAACACATCCTATATAGGTTGGTGACAGAGAAAGATATCAGGTTATATAGAGTGCACCATTATACTAAACATGAAATCTTTAAGGAGCCACTGACGCATCGATCGATCTGTCATAACTTTTGAGCTGAGCTTGCTTGAGTGAAAGTAGTACCACAATAGTTAATCCTCTATGAAGTCCTTATGTGGTCCCGGGAACAAAGTTGGTGTGCCTATAGGCAAAACAGAAAATATCGTGTGCTAGGTTTTACATATGGTATCAAAGTGAGTCAATGATTATCCAAGGCATTTGGCGCAACGGAACGGTAACAATGAGTCCCCTCGAGGGGTTCATAAGAATAGGAATTAGGCCATTCATTGGCTGGGGATAGAGATATTTTAGTTAAAAAGGTACACCAGCTTACAAGGCATGACACTTTTTAGGGACTTTGATGCACTAGATCTCATAATTCTCATTAGAACGTTGTAGTTAAGCATGTTTAGGCAAGAGTGGTACTAGGAAGGGTGACCTCTAGGAAATCCTTGTGTGGTCATCGAAAACAAAGCTGTGCACTAGTGAGCAAAGAGGCCAATATCGCGGCTGATGTCAAGGTGTTACAAAGGAGGAACCACCGTGAGCAGCCCTGAACAAAGGTCTTGCTGAGTCATGACTAAACTAGGATCTGGAACAGAAAATGAATCTAGAAAAGAAAGTCAATCTAGAATACGGACACAACAAAAGGAGGATCTTGAGCACAAACTTGAAGATGGAAAAGAGTCGGTTCGGACAACAAGACTGAGCTGAGCAGTGGCAGCATCCCAACCAAACAGGGAAACATGAACATGAAGCAAGTGAACAGGAATCAAGACCAGCAACGCGTGAATAGTAGTTAACGAATAATTCATGAGCAATACTCATTAACTGAATCGTTGAACAGTAACTACGACCGTGTGATAAGAATCCAATCAGCTAAGTAGATAAAATAGAACAGGAACAAGGAATAGGGAATCGATATGTATATTAGGTACTGAAATTGGTAGGATTATGATATGAATCAAATTGATATTTAATTAATAATGATAAACCGCACCCTTAATCGGATGCTTAGAAGGATAGATCCCTAGAATTCGAGAACCAGGGAGTCTCCTTAAGCTAAACAAGAACAATAAGTAAAAACTTCCTCCACACCTAACAATGGCCCTAGCATCTCCTATAAATAGGCTACCCCTAGGTTAACCTAATCAACCCATGGCCGATGTGGGACAAACATATCATTACTTTCCCCCCAAAACACACCTTGTCCTCAAGGTGTGGCTTCATAAGCTTTCCTAAAATAATTCCTGGATCCCAAACTTGAAAGTCGAAACATAGCCCGGAAAATCTCGATAATGGAGGCCCGGATAACGACAGTAGAGTCTGGACTGGTGGTGTCGGCCAGAAGGAATGAGATTGGTGCGGCAACAATCGGATAGCATGGGTGAACTGGGTGGCGAGCGGCGGCGGTCGGGTGGACTGGGCGGCGGGCGGTGGTAGTTTGGTGGGCTGAGCGGCGGGCGGTGGTAGTTTGGTGGGCTGACCGGCAGCGGCAGTAAGGTTGATGGGGTGGTTGACGACGGCAGCAAGGTTGCTGGGGTGGTTGACGGCAGCGGCGGTAGGGTTGGTGGGTTGGCTGTCTGCGGCGGTGGTAGGGTTGATGGGATGGTTGACGGCGACGGCGGTAGGGTTGGTGGGTTGGCTGTCTGCGGCGGCAACGGTAGGTGGCTGGAATGTCTTCTTCGGCGGTAGTTGGATGGGCTGGGTGACTGGCGGCTGTTGGATGGGCTGCGCGGCAGGTAGTAAGGCGGCAATGTGTTGTCGGAGTTAGGGAACGGATAGGTGTGGTAGGGTGGCAGCTGGTGAGTGTTAGGGTAGGTTGGTGGCGGTATGGAATAGGAGTTCGGTGGCTGGGTGACGGAAATGGTGGCAACGGCCGCGAGGAAAAGCGGGGGTTGGGTGATCGGACAGGTGACAGCGGCAGCGGTGGAAGGCCAGATGGTGGCGGTGGTAGGAATACGCTGGCTGGCGGCAGTAGGGTAGCTGATGACGGCTTGGTGATGCTGTTCCATGATAGCTTCCAGATCTGATGCTAATCACAGGCAGCAGGATCTCAGCTCTGATACCAATTTGATATAAATCAAACTGGCAAAGAAAACGACAACGGCAAAAGGCACCGATAGTCGGATGCTTGATTGATAAACCCTGGAATTCGAGAACCAGGAGGTCTCCCAAAACGAAAGAACAATGAAAGAACAATTATCTGCCTACTAGACAATGGGGTGGCCAGCCCCTATTTAAAGCCAAAACCCTAATCAAGTAATTATAGAAATAAACCATAATAAGGAAATAACTATAATTATTATTAATAATGACATCTAGCCCCCTGTAGTTCCTATTATGCTCCTTCTGCCCATTTCTTGCAATGGTAAACTCGTCCCAAGTGGTGATTCATATCAGATTAGATGAAGAACAAATAGGATGAAGATACAAGAAGAAATGGAAAATCAGAAGTGGATCCTAATCGGATGCTCTCCTGCCCTAATCAGAGAAGATCCATCAAATGGACTCTTCCTGCCCAAGCAACACAGCCAAGATCTTCAAAATAAACTCACGATACCCCTCTTTTGCCCTACATCATCAGCTTTATATACGATTTCTACTTTAAAAGGCTTTGGGCCTACTGGACTGTGCTTCACACATATGGGTATTAGTTGGTATATTAGCATGTTCTTTATCACCCTGAATAGTCGAGCAATGAGATTTTGTAAACAGAAGTGGTGGATATAGAGGTTCTATGAACAAGGATGAAATATATTTTGTGAACAAGGAACTCTCGAGTAAGAGGGTATCATGGGAGCAGTATTTACTAGGGTTCCAGCAGAAGCGGCGTCGCTAGATCTAGATAGAGTGACATTCGAACTCAAGAACAATGGCGACAAAGAAACCACGGTGAGACCACAGAAACAGGGGGCCACAGTGGAGGCCAGCATGAACAAAGAGACTTAGAATCCAGCAACAATGTTGGCGGTTTCCTGCCTACGGTTTCATGGTGGGGCTACTGTTACGTGGCAACAGTGTAAAAGACAGAGAAATCGAGCAATGGGAACTGGAAAGAGATGAGCGATAACATGGATTCTAATGAAGTTCCGTGTAGGGTTTTAGGGTGGTGGATCAGACTTCTACCACAAGCAAAGGTTCTGAAACCATGTAATCAGATTCAAAAATAAATGTACATCTTACTATGAGGTTAACATGTCAACTTATGTCATACCAGAAACCTTGATAGCTATGACAAGGAAGCAAGATAAAGTAGAAAACATAAACTAACCTAATCATTATTTCTAAAAGAAACTTCAACATGGTGCCTAAAGTAAAAAGAATTGTATGCAAGGAGTGCATATAAAGAATGAGCCAAGTTGAACAAAAGAAACATGCAAGAACCAACCAGGAAAATCACGTCAAAGAAGGATAAAAAGAAAAAGAAACAACAATTAGTTAAAGCACACACTTCCAGAAACAGACAAGATGAATAATCACCATTAGAAACAGAAAGATGAAGTACCTCCAAAGCATCTGTCTTTTCTGATTCATTTATCTGAGAATATTCATCTTCAACGTCTTCAAAATCATTATCATAATCATTCACCAATGCCTCTATGGCCTTTGTTAGTTGTGTCAATGAGCTTGTCTACAACATAAAGTTTGATGAACCAATCAAAAAATAATATTTTATAAAATCGTTGCCACAAGTTAATAAAGCCTACCTTCGTGACATAAATAGGTGTGTCGTTTGAGTGGGCAGCAGCCTGAATTCGAGAATTTTTCTTTATTTTAGAGAGTAATGCAAGTATTGCATCCGCTTCACTAATATTCTCTGTAAATTCAACAGCTGATTCCATCTTTAAGTGTTTAAACACTTGTCTTGCACTTGTCTCTGAGACCTACAACTCTCTTGTTAAGCTTTTTTAAGAAAAAAAAAATCGCAGTGTACTCATAAAAATAGAACTGATGTCATACCCCATACAGAAATAAACACAAGGGCAGTTTATCATAAGAATTCTCTGTATAGCTGCTCTGGGAATCTTTAGAAACGTGTTTGTTAAGTGGAATCTTTTCATTGGTCCAATTTGGAATGCCTTCGATTGTAGTGACACTCTTCTTAACAAATGAATCATGTGCAATTGGATCACTTTGTAAAGTAACATCTACCACTCCGTGATTTAACTTGCAAACTTGATAATTAGGGGAACGGCCTTCCTTGACATGAAGAAACATAAAAAATCTAACTATGAGACACCATAACTGCTCAAATGTGGCAATTTCAACTCATTTGCTTATGAATGGGTCCATTTCAGTTGTTTATTAATCTTTAAAGGGTCAAATCGAACGCTTTAGCTAAAATAAGAATGCGTCAAATGGGTCGGACGGGTTTGAAGTCTATCTTTAGTGTTTACAACCTCCTAAATCATTGTTATTCAAAGAATTAGATCAATATTAAGCATCATTGTTTTTTATAATCATAATAAACGCCAGAACATGTTCTTTAAAAGAAAGCCAAAAAAGTGATTGCGGGCAAACTTCTAATGAAAATGACTCATTTCAACCCATTACTCAACCGGCCCATCTTGCCACCTCTACAGCCACTAACTATTAACGATGATAAATAGGTAAAAACAAAAACAGACCAGAAAGAATAGCATCAACTGTTGCTTCCAGACTACTGTGAACTCTCAACTCTAGCCTTGAAATGATCTCAACTGCACAATCAAAAGTAGAAGGACCTTTTCTCTCCAACACTGATTTTTGTACGCCCCTTCGGTTTGCCTCTTCGTCCCCAAGTGTCACACTCTGTGAAACCCATGCATAAATTGGAAAATGACTACAGAATTGAGAAATAGCAATAACCAACTTACCTGTATTCCACCAACAAGCATCTCCAATGAAGGATTCATTACCAAATTCTCTATTGTAATACCATGCGCAGTTGCAACTAACTGAATCCCACGTTGTGCAATCGTGCTTGCAGCAGCTGCTTCAAGTTTTGTTCCAATCTCATCAATTACAATCACTTGAGGCATATGATTTTCAACAGCTTCTATTAATACCTAGATTACATCAAATGTCTTTCAATAACAACCTAGTACAAATGTGTGGACCCATATACAATGAAGTGGTTTCAATAACGAATTGCAACCAGCTCTTTGCTTCTCAAAATACAAAAATGACAATAAAGCTTTTTAGTTTTCAGTAATTATATATTATAACCTTATGTTGCATATCAGCATCAGGAACTTGCATCCGTCGAGCACTACCTATACCTGCATGCGGTATATCACCATCTCCACCAATTTCGTTTGAGGTGTCAACAATCATTACACGTTTCTTATATTCATCTGCAAGCATTCGAGCTATGTCCCTGAAAATGTACAACTAGAGATTAGATATAGTGATATACATAAACTTGCTTACAATACTTTGTGGTTAAAATTAAAGATGTGAAGAAAACTGTAAGCATAAACAATAACCAAACCTGATAATTGTAGTTTTTCCCACTCCAGGAGGTCCAATTAGCAATAAAGAAGCTCCATCTTTAACCAAATCTTGCAATAATTTGGCACTTCCTGATACAGCTCGACCAACACGACAGGTTAGCCCAATAATCGTGCCTTTGCGGTTTCTAATGGCACTAATTCTGTGCAAAGTTCTGCTAATGCCAGCTCGATTGTCAATAGCAAAATCACCTACCTGTAACAGTTTATATTCATTAAGTGGTAAGATAATCGATTTTACACTACAAAAATCTCTAATAGTACACCCTGAATTCCACAGGAGAGGTTCAATATTCACATAAGGAATAAATTTTCATTTAAGATTTACTTGATATAGAATCAATTATGGTAATTATGATACGTCTTACCCCCTAATGGATTGGTTGGGGGCATTTTAATTAATTAGGTCTTATCTTTTTAATTAGTTTTATCTTTTATTGAGTCATGTTTATCTTTTATTTAGTTTCCTAAATTATAGGATTATGAGTCTATAAGGCCTAGGGCATTAGGGTTTGGAGGAGAAAAAATATTATTTCAATTTTGTCGTTTGTTTTCTTGGAGACCTCCTGGTTCTCGAATTCCAGGGTTTATCTATTCGAGCATCCAATTAAGTAGGGGTGTCGGAAAAAAACGAACCCGACCAACCCGAATCAATTCGGGTTAATCGGTTTTCAGGTGTCTAAGGGTCGGTGGCGGTTAGAAAAAAAAGTTCGGGTGACCCGATTAAGAATTTTAAGTTTTTTTAATAATTATATACTTTAACTAATTATACATTTATATCATATAATATCTTTGTAAATTATTATTTTTGCTATGAACCCGTGGTTGTGTAAAAATGGTAAAATAGCAAACACAAACAATTAAGTTTTATATCGATGTGTCAAAGTAATGGTGTATCATACTATTACTATAATAAATTAACCCTATTGTCTAATTTCACAATGATTGATAAGATGAAAACACATATAGTTAAATTATTTATAAAATATGATGTTAATAACCTTCATTATGAAGTTAGTAATACAAGTAACAAAATAAATTAACCCTATTGTCTAATTTCACAATGATTGAAACATAAAATGGCAAACAATAAATTCTTATTTGGTTCAACCCGAATAATCCTAAACCCGAACCGACCCGATCTACCCGAAAACCGAATAACCCAATTCTTATTTGGGTCATCGGGTAACATTTTATTACCTCAAACCCGAATAACCCGAAAACCGAATAACCTGACCAAAGAACACCCCTACGATTAAGGGTGCCTATTATCAATTTGGTTCATATCAAATTGATATCAGAGCCTACGATTCACTTCCTGTCAGTTACCATGCTACCATGACCAAGATTTCCGATTTAGAGACTGATTTCACCCAATACCGAAACGAATCAAGGGAGAGATTTACGAACCTGGAACAGCGATTGGATTCAATGATGAAGATACGCACGGAGGCTGAACAGCGCCATTCAAAGTTGCTCAAGGTCATGCTGAGCCAATCGCAGGGGCTGCCACAGCCATCGCAACCACCCCAGCCACCAAAGTCGTCCGGACCACTAATGCCACCGCATAGCACTAGAAAACAGCCGGCTACCTTAACGCCCATGATCTTCGCTGATGACGGGCTTCCGTTGAATGATTTTTAGGATGACTGAGTGGTTCTGTTGGTAAGTTTCAGCCTTTTGTTACTCGAGTTAATTTCTTTCCTGAGTCTGAGGGGTTCTCGTATGGCGGGGAAGGAGTGCCACATGGGCGCAACCACTCGGGTATCGCTCATAACATGGCGAGAATGGGGTCGGGACCGTCGGGGGAAAAAGTTTGGGTTCTCGGGGCTGATTATCGTCTAAGAAAGCTTAAAATGCCGATATTTGATGGGGAAAACGCATATGGTTGGGTATACAAAATAGAACGCTTCTTTGATATTCAGGGTTTTGTGACAACCGGAGAAAAATTAAGAGCGGCGGTACTTTGTATGGAGGGACAAGCGTTAGCTTGGTATAGGTGGAGCGATAAACAGGGCCCATTTAGGCATTGGGAGATGCTAAAAGGAAAATTATTGGATATGTTTCAACCCTCGCAGAAGGGAGATCTATACGAACGGTTTCTGGCAATCAAACAGGTAGGCACGGCAAAGGACTACGTGGGTCAGTTTGAAACACTAGCTGCCCAGTTGAATGGTATTCCTGAAAGGGTCATGGAAGGTACGTTTATTAAAGGTTTAAAACGGGAACTTAGAACATCAGTCACATTGTTACAGCCTAAGGGTCTGAGTCACGTGGTGAAATTGGCTATAATGGTGGATGAGAACCAATCTGGGAGTATGAAAAAACAAGGGAAGGAAGGGGGAAGATCCCACCGACTCGGACAGCGGAAGGGGGACCATACACGCAGGAGCTACCGAACTCCATGGTGCCGCACGCCAATTCGAGCAAACTTACGCAACCGCTCAAACGGATGACAGAGGCATATTTCGCCGATAAACGGGCCAAAGGGCTTTGTTTCCATTGTGACAGGAAGTTTACACCTGGACATCATTGTTCGCAAAAGATGCTCCATGTTCTGCTGATTGATGATGAAGACACTGATTTTGAAGACCGTCACCCATATGTCGAGTAGTTACAAGTTCTCCACCTTGAGTTCCATCTCAAGCGTGTATAGGACTGTATGAAGATGTTTACTGACAAGAAAATATTTGATCGAGAATTTGAAGTGGGCGGCCGGGTTTTGTTAAACTTCAGCCTCATCAAAAGGTAACTATGTGTTTGCACAAGCAACACAGTTTCACTCAAGTATTAGGGTCCCTTTCAAATTCTTAAACAGGTGGGGCCAAGTTGCTTACAAATTATGACTGCCTAAAACCTCTATTGTCCATGCAGTATTCCATGTATCCCAATTGAAACCATGCAGAGATTTTACCTGAATGTTATGAGAACGGGCTGTTATTCGCTAAACCCGTTTAAATGTTGGATAGGAAGTTGAATAAACTGAGAAAGAAGGCAGCAGTATATTGGTTAGTTCAATGGTCTAATGGCGATATGAAGGATGTGATTTAGGAACTAGCTGATAATTCTTAAGGACAATAATGTTTCTAAAAGGGAGGGATTGATATGGTCCATATGTGCATGTGTGAAGTACATACATGGCACATACAGTTCAGTGGAAAGCTCATACGAGGTACAAGCTGATAACAAGCTTATCACATGGGATCATGAGTAGTTCACATGGGTTAGTTGATGTCGGTTACGTAGTAATAGTAAGCAAGTATAAATAAGAGTAATATACTGTTCTGGTGATCTACTATTCATTCATTGATACCTATTGTAATTTTCTTCCGTTCTCCAGTTCATCATTTGAAGAAACGACTTGCTTACTAGCTTCAATTCTTATTCAATCACTAACAATTTTTTTAGTTTGCCTCCAGTACTCTAATTCTGGTTAAACTCCAGGATTGATCAGCTACATCCTTCTAAGATAATGATTACTATTGGGATATGTATAACGCTGCCCTCTTCTGATGAAAATATACTAACCAGGTTCCAAGCAATCACGCACACATATACACAAAAGAATTAAAGGTTTACCAACTAATAGCAACAGATCAAACACCTGGTGAACAATAAGCCAATAATCATGTTTACCAATGAAGTAGCGTGTGTAAGATCATCCACCGTCATCAAACGATCCGATAAAACAAAATCTCCAGATGGAAATCGAGCCAAGGGTTTGCGACCCAAATCCATAACGACCTCAATCAATTGGTGAAGTTCATGATGCTCGTTAACCCTCAGCCGCATCTCCTCCGGCAATAGCCTCAACATGTGCCCCAATTCCATATCGAACCCTTCCTCGCTCGAACTGATAGAACCCATATCCGAAATCGAACAAGAACAATGACAAGGACTGTACCCATAACTCCTGTGAATAATCTTGTTCGAAAACTTACGATGATAATGAAGAGGTATAAAATGGGTTCTTGACAAGAATTTAAACACTTGGTTCTCTGATCCCAAGGGGATTTTGGGGTAAGGAGAGATGGAACGTAGCGGTAGAGAGATCATGTTAGGAATTTTGGCGGCAAAATCAGCGTGTGTTCTTGTGTGGTATACACTTGTTCATGGTCGAATCTATGAATCTATCTTCCCCTGGCTGGAATTTACTAAAGAAAGGAATCGAAGAAAAGGAGAAGAAATATTCCTTTTTAATTTTGTAAAATATATCTAATATTAATAATAAGTTTAAACTTTTTTTTCAAACTCCTCTATTTTCTTTTTCTTTTTTTGGATGTTATTTATTTAAGACTTATTTTTTATAAGCTAATTTTTTTTTAATTTTTAAGTTTATTATGAATTACAATAAGAAAATAAGTCAGACTCATAAAAATAAGTCAGAAAAAACGAGCTTATGAAAAATAAGTTTGAAAAAAAAGCCTTTAATAAGCTAAAAAAAACAATCCCTAAATGAAATTCAATAACACATTAAGATTTATCATCCTCACTTTTTACATGAACAAACGCTATGAAAATATAATAAATGGCTAATCTATCATCCTCACTTTTTAAAGATGTTTTCAAACCATCACCGTCGTCGTTGTCGTGGTTAGTAGGCTTCAGAGGCCGCCATCGCTGCTTCAAACCACCATTGCTACTCTTTGGTTAGGTATTTTAAACCACCACCAGCGTTGCTTTCAAATACTGCTTCCAACCACCACTACCGTTGTTTCAACTTACCATTGGGGTTTTTTATTTATTAGGGTTTTTAATCAACTTTCATTAGAGTTTATGGTTCTTAGTCAATGTGGGTTTTGCCTCCTAAAAACAATTGAATAGACTAGGTTTTTGATTCATAAGGGTTCTTAGTTGAAGTGTTTGTATGCTTCATCTAGTTCCAATTTTCAACGATTCACTATGGTGCGGGAGAGTTGAGTGATGAGCCTACTTCCAGTTTATTATTTCTTGTTCTTGTTCAAATTGGTTTTCTTGTTCCGGTTTAAATGGGTTTTTTAGGTTCAATTTTGTAGTTTGCCTTTATACCCACAGTTTTCAAATCTAAATTGGGATTTATCTTGTTTGATGATGATTTTGGTCATAAACAACGGGTGTTCGTATCATTTGTACACATGTGAGTTCCTTTGTACATATTTTGTGTTGTTCATAGAGTTGAATAACATACATGACATCTTGAAAAGCATATGAATTTAAAATAAAAATATAAAAAAATTTAAAATGACCGATTATCTGTAATCAAGGTTATCGATTGTATACAATGGTAAGATTTTATAAGTTTGTTGTATTATTTTTCTAATTCGCCCTTTCAACATCCATCATTATTTCATGTTTAAATACCGGAAAATATATGTGGACCAGCATTATTACAAGTGTTAGTCATATTTTGTATATAGTAGAATATGTTTGTGTATAAATATGTTGGGTTTAAATATTAATAAAATGATATTAAACTTTTATAAAACATGAAAAGAATAAGATTTGTAAAAGATGACGACAAACGGCATCAACATCCGGACCAAATGTAAAAGTATCGATTATCGATTATGATAGGAAAAAGCGCAATTGTATTTATTATACGAGTCATCAATCATTATAATTACAATTAAAGTAATAAGATCAAATTTTTACTGGTTATAATATTACAAAATAGTATAAAATAATGAAATTAAAATTTGGATAGATATTATATTTTGAAGTGTTATAAATGATAACTATGCTAATTGTAATTTTGAATGGATAAACATGATATTTTAATGTTTAAGAATGATAGATATAAAATTCATATAGTAATTTTAATTTAAACTAAAGTTAAAATTGAATATAATTTTGATAATAAAATATTAGAATTAAAATTTCTGCTTTGATTAAATGAGTGTTAGAATTGAGCACCTATATACGTTATGGATAGACACACATTGACCAAAGTCCTTTTCCTCTATTAAAACACCTATATACGATTGTTATTCTCAAAATATCATCAAGTCATTTTTAACCATTCATATTTAAAATTTATTTTCAAGTGGTTTTTATGATACCTGTGATAAAATTAGTCTTCAAATAATTTTCTACATATATAATATCCATATATAGACACACGTATGAGTTAGGATTAAATAAAAAATGTTTAGTATAAGAAAATATGTGAGAGTGAAACAAGTCTCGTTACAAACATTGGTAAGATTCCCAAGTTAACTTTTAGTTTTTTACCGAGCCTTAATGTTTTACTTAAAATCCCGTTAGAGTTTTGATCTTATTGGAGAACAAGTTAGGGTTATTGATACAGATGAAACTTATAATGATAAGGGATATGGCTCTATCAATGATAATTTTTTTCTTATATAATTTTCACTTTGGGAATTGATTATGTTATTTTCTTCTGTAGATCCTCTTATGTTACTAACATGGGTATAAAAATAGTTGATTTTTTTTTCTTTTTCAACATCAACTTATGGGTTGGCACTTGGAAGCTAGACTTCAACAAAAGTTGATTGTTCTGTTCTAGTTCTCTAAATCAACTTTGGAGAACATAGGTATAAATTTTTCATTAAAAAAAATAAAATTAAGATTTTTATATAGCTAAATCAATGTTATGTACCACCTCCCATTGTCACTGTTAGAAAATAATATTAACTACGATCAAAACCTTAATCTACTATTAGTTTTAAAACTAAAAGCTACACTATTATCGGTAAAAGTTGTGATGATGATATAGAACTAATCTATATATATTGGGCTATTGGTTTAATAAAACCGATATACAACTAATTAGTTGGTCTATACATATTATCTATCAGACGACACTATAGTCTATAGGGAAGATAAGAGGTAGCGATTTCAAGTTTTCAACTACTTTACTTACAAACAATTTGATATAGTTTTTGTTTTATTTCAAACGGGTTATATATTTTGCGTATTTTTGGATCTTTTATAGTATTGTGATTGTGTATATTGTAACACCCCAATTTTGGGAAGTAAAGTTCATATAAAATTCTATTAAAATTTTCACATATAATTAATGTGGAAGCATAGTTTTTATCAAAATCCTTTTCGTACAAAAGATATATATACAAAAGACGTCTTGTACCTTACACAAAAGAGCACTTAAATTTATAAAAGACTTATAGTATTTGATGGTCAAATTAGAACCTTGTCCTGCCTTTATCACGACCTATAAAAATATAAAAATTGTATGTGTTAAGCTACAAGAGCTTAGCGAGTATGCCAAAGTAAAGTCCAAGCTATTAACCATATAAACATATGTTTAAATCACGTATAGATATCACACATGTAGCAGGTATCATTCCCACACATACATACAGATACATATGATTACATGTATTATCTCTATTCTGTATGATAGATATGCTATCATAATGTAAGTTAGGAACTGATATTAGAGCTGTGTTCAATAAAGTCCGTGTAAAAAACATAGTTTTAAAAATTTAATATTCAATCAAAGATGATTTAGTATACAATCACATGTAATTTGTAAAATCATCACATGTGAATTACGAAAATGTCACTCCGTCCAAATTTTTAAAATGCAATATGGACCATTGATGCAACTGACCCAAGGGCTAAGATTGGTCCTTTGGGACTATAAATTAAGTATGCACTATATTGAATATTCTTCACTGATATTAAGATAAATACTCAATAAATTAAGTATTCATGTGCCAACCCTCGGTACTAGTCCCAGGGTTGCAATTTATGACTCATTGTACTGTGCTAAAACTGAGCCCTACTACACAAAGTAATATGCTATATAACACATTTGATTGATACATATATCATATTTTTTGTATGATAATACACCTTGTGCACATATGATGAAAAATTAGTATAACTCACCTTATAATTCAATCAGCTTATATATTTCAGATAGATAGACAAACACTTTCCTTACAATTAAAATAACCGAATATTAAAAATGCATATTCTGACCTGAAACAAGGCCTACACGGGGCGTATACCCCTAACACTACACTTGCACACACGGCTACATGGCATGTGTTGACATAGGGCTCTACATGGGCCGTGTAGACCTACACGATTTGCAATACAGCCTACCCATGAGTTACACGGGCCATGTACCTATCAGACGCAATGAACTATTATCCGAACAACTGTTGTTCTGGCCTCAAAATCAATCCTAAATAATGCATAAACACTTAAGGAGGTTTTCCTACATCCCATACATCATAAATAACTAATTTTTACCAACTATAACATGAATTCACATGTATCTAGCTATAACTCGTCATAATGAACTCCTTACTCAACCTAAACATGTAATTAACAAGTAAAAGCATACCTAGTTGCTTAATTGGTTGAAAGGAGGAGTTTAGTGACTTGAACTTGGTTGTGTTCTTTGTTTCTTCTTTCTCCAAAATGACCAACCCTTCTTCCCCATTTGATTTGTGTTATAACTTTAAATGAACACACACACACACACGTGCACGCACGAGTGCGCGCGCACACACAAACACACTATTGGTAATTTCCAGATTTGCCCCTTAAACTTTTATCTCTGCACAACACATGAAAATTATATATGTGTGTGTGTGTGTTCAAGTTATATGAACATTTCCCTAGTCTCAATTCATGCATTTATGATTTATATAATATTTATTTAGATATATTTAATAAAATAATTTCGAACCTTGGGTATTACATATATATATATATATATATTAAAAAATTATATTTATTTGCAATTGTCATGACATATTTACCGAAGTCGAAACCAAACAAAAGGAAGAGTGTGTCATCAAAATATGTTTGATTCAACTAAGCATCAACACATGAAAATCATGATGAACATACATATCTTTATGAAGTGTGTGACATCTATAGAACTTGTCAAAAGATGGATGCCAAAAAAAAAAGATATAATAGCAGAAATGGTAATGGATTGTCCATGGAAGAAGGCACAACTTTTAGAAAGGTGACAATGGTGCCACCCCAACCACAAGTAATGTAACACCCATAGTTTTATTATTAAGTTTATGCAAGAAATGTACAAAGTGTTACACGAGTTAGGAATGGATATACGTGATAAGATGTGGTTTTAAACTAGAGGGGCTAAAACCGTCAGATTATAACTTGATTAAGTGCAGGGGCTGTTGTGTCAATTGTTGAAACTTATATATATATATATATATATATATATATATGTATATATATATAAACCATGAACTTTGACTTAGGAGTCAAAGTTGGTATTGTTTCTCCTGCAAACTCACGTATACACATTCACAGCAGCTCCTAGCTTCTCCTTTCAGTGAGCAATCAGCAGAATTAGTAGCATATTCAAGATCCTAGCAAGTATTCAAGTGGAGGTAAGTTTTTAAACCTTTATTCTTATGGTTTTATGAGTTTATATACATGATTCGATGGTGGGATCATGTTAGGAATGTTTTGTATGGCTTAGATCATGTATATCAGTGTTAGGAGGTGTAGGAAAACACCTCTAGTCGATGTATGATGAAACCATAGGATTTCTTGGTGAAATCCGACAGTTCTTGGTAAGAACAGTCTCCTGGGCTGTAGTGTACACGACCCGTGTAACGGTACACGACCGTGTAGTAGTATAGGCGGTCACAGGGCCATGTAAGGTTACATGGTCGTGTAGTATAAGAGGTACACGGTTATGTAGTGATAGAGGCGGTCATAGGGCCATGTAAGGATACATGGTCGTGTAGCACGAGAGGTACACGGCCCGTGTAGGATGACTAGACCACACTGGCCATGTTGCCAGCTTAGGTCGTGTAGCTTATAAGGGACACGGCCCGTGTAGGCCCTATTTCATATCAGAATGCCTTATGTATTGTTTGTGTATTGTTTATATAGGAGGTGATTGACATATTACCTGTATCATTGATATGTGGAGTATTGCATATTACAGTCAGAAGGTGAGTCTTCTAGACTTCACTTCATATCAGCAGCATGTGTAGTTTCATATCAGATTGTTAACATGCTATGTTATACATGTGAATATGTAAGCTTACTGCAATGTGCAATAGGGCTCAGATGCGGTACAGTACTGTGACCTATGATGCTGCCCTGGGTCTAGAACCAAAGGCTAGCTTTGATTGCCAGACATACGTGTATTATCTTCATATGGTTTTATACGTGGGTTTATATGATGTTTATCCAGTTTACTCACTAAGCTCTCGTAGCTTATCAGATACTATTTTTAAAATGTTTTGCAGGTTTTTACAAAGACAAGGGCAAAGCTTCGGTTTGACTAGCATTTGATAAACTCTTTGGAATTAACGCCTGGTTTATAAATATCAAGTTCTGGTACCAAACTTATGTTAGTATTTCTGTGCGTATCTATTGATACATCAGTTTTTCAATCAAGTTTTGCTTCCGCTTTTATGTTAAACTTTGAGATGCGAACACTTATAGGTGTTAATCTTAATATTTCAAATTTGGTTTTTGGGGCGTTACAAGTAACATTGCCATCTGAATGTTATGATCCAACATTGTTTTGCTAAACACTTTTTATTTATGCCTAACTGTTTATAATGATTGAAAGTACATTTATGTGTGATTTGTTTCATGTGTTTACACTATATTTAAGAGTGAGATAATGTATTACAAACCATAACGTTGTTAGTTATGAATCTTATAAGAATTTGTGCAAAGTAAAAGATCATTTTTATCATGCATTTGGAATTTTATTAACATATTTCAAAAACAAATTTTGATCTCTCTACAACTAATTATTACACATGCATTATTTAAACAAACCCGTGTAATTACACGGATATCCCAATCCAGTATGCTATAAGATTCTAAGCATAAAGCACACGGGAGAATCATACAAGGCTTTATGTCTTAATGGTAAATAAATAAAGTAACAAGTATTATGTCTAAGCGGTAAGTCAATAAAAACAAGTATGCGTGCTTAGTTTGGTTTTGACAAAAAATAGAATCTAGACAAAATTTCAATTTTTGGAAAAACAAAATTAAAAGCGATAAGATTTTACATGGTTTGGTATTCGGTTTAAAGCCAGTTTTGGTTTAGTTGACTGCCAAACAAGAAACAAAACAAATATATAAGTAGAAAATAGGCTGGTAAAACATATATATCACACTAGTTTAAATGCCTGTGTAAGCACACAGGCCAAACATAATTATTTATGTGAAAATTATTTAGTTAAATATATGATTATTTTGTACAAATGAAAGAATAGATTAAACTTATACTTTCTTTAAAATTAAAAAAAGATTATATTAATTTCAATCAGCATAGAAAAGTAAATGATGACAACTTTAAAAAGATGTAAAAAAATTTTGTGATAAAAGGCTAAAACTTCATAATAAATGAAAGGCTAAAATTTTCTAATTAAATTGATGAAAGTTAGTATTTTAGTTATATTAGAAGATAGAAGATTCTTTAGTGGTTTAACACTAAATACATTAATATTTTGATTTATATAACCTTGCAAACAAAAACTTCATAATAAATAATTTAAGACTGGTGAGGTTCAGTAAATTGCTTCTAACATAATGGCTTAGATGTTGTTAGAGTAAACAGAGTGATCATACTACATCATACCTATTACATTATTATATCATTTTTGGGTTTAGTATCCAAAAGTATATCGAAGTTGTCACTTTTTGCTATTGTGTGTATCCAACTTTTAAAACTACCATTTAATATACCCAACTTACCAAAACTACCATTTCATGTATTGGAAAACCTGCTACACAAGTTGCGGGTAATTTTTTTAATTTTGATTTATTTGTAAATTCCACATCACTAAATTATTATTATTGGTTGTACTAAAAGAAATTAAAAAGAATTAGGATGATGATGAAGAACATGGGATACATGAAGATGAAACCAAAATCAACCCTAAACATGAAGATGAAATCTAAATCCCAGATCTTGTTTGAATAAAAGAAAAACCTAAATCGACCTTAACAACTAACCATTGAATTGAATAAGCTGTAAATCGCATATGAAAACCCCTAAATCGGACCTAAATTGCATATGAACCCTAAGTCTCAGATCTCGTTTGAATCAAAGAAATCCCAGATCTCGATTCCTTAAACCATGAACCCTAAATCGAGGAGTAAACATGTTATGGGAAATGGAACGAAAGAAAATCAAAGATTAAACCTGTTCAAACGAATATGAAAGCCGATATGATGAAGATGAAATCGTTAACCCTTAAAGTGACGAAATCATGTTTGAAGATAACCCAGATTTGATGAAGGTGAAACCTAGATCTGATGAAGATGAAATCTAGATCTGATGAAGATTAACCATATGAATCGTTACCTAACCTCGATGAACCCAGATCGGATGAAGAACAAGAAGTCGACGAACCAAGAATTTGTAGATGAAGATGAAGATGAACCCTAAATCGATGGCGGCGGTGGTTCCCTTGGTGGTGGAGGTGTTATGCTGCTGGATTTGATCGTAGATGAACCCTAAATCGATGGCCACCGGAGAAGATGAAATCAAGAAGGTGAAATATTCGTGATGGTGGCAGTGCCATTAATGGCCGGAGATATAGGAGGATTCAATGATGGTGCGGTGGTGTGCCCTGGATTTGATCGTAGATCGATTTCTTTGAATCGATATTTTGATGTTTGTTATTATTATTATTATTATTATTATATCTAGAAAATGCCACATGTATAGCCACATCAACATCCAAGTCATTGACTCACTGTCACGTCAGCAAAACCGGTTCCACGTCACCCATTACCTTCTATCAAAGGTAACGATACATAAAATGGTAGTTTTTGAGACTTTGATGTATTAAATGGTAGTTTTGAAAGATAGGTATATATAATAGCAAAAAGTGAAAACTTCGATACACTTTGGGATACTAAACCCATCATTTTTTTTCTTTTCACAACTTAGCCACACAAGTATCACTTCTCATCATACTAAATTTTGGTACTCATTTAATACCCAATTATTTAATTAAAATTAAAAAAGAGGTGTAACACCGCCTTTGCTATATTAAAAATCAGTATAAATTCGAGTTTTCAAACTGCATGGGTACGTTTGTAATTTAAACTTTTACCTGTTTGTTAACTTAACTGAATTTCAAAAACTATGCAGCGGAATTTTTAAATAGTAACAAACAACCCAAGCAGTTATTACAGTTTAAAAACACATGTTTGGCGTATATACAAATATACAATACCAAAAATTGTCAAACATGTCTACCGGTGTTACATAATCTAAACCGACCATAATACTATTATACCAAAAGCAGTGTTCCTTCAAAAAGGCTTCTATAACAGCCATGGGTGTCTCCAACTCACCAAGCCGTCTATTCATTATTTGTAAAAGGTTAAACATCAACAACATTAGCTATATAAATATAGCTAGTGAATACTAACAATCATGCATATCAATTAGGCAAGTCCTTAGCAATATAACAAGTCATATAGCATAATAAGCAATCAATGCTATCCTAACATATAGCGGAGTGTTGACATGTCCAGCGAGTGTATTATATTGCCGGGTGGCAAAACCAGCTCAAATCACTACCACCGGGGGAATCATACACTACCATCCGTGCGGATTTCATCACGTAAGTGAATCACCATGCTCGTTAAGGAGCCAAGGCTCAGTAGGCTTAGCCATTTAAGGCACTCACCTCAATTGCTGAAAGGAACGGTACTCGAGTACCGTTAGTCCAGAACATTATGCCCGTAGGCCAAGCACCCAGCCGAAGCCGACCTTAATTACATACAAGTCCGGACATACAAATAGTTTCATCAATCACCCTTTGCAGGGACAAGTGCATGCATGCTTTATTCATATAACATATTATTCATCAAGTGTGCACATGTACTTAAATACATGTCTTGCACGTCAATTAACAAGGCATATCATGGATTCTTTATCATACTAGCATACATATGGCTTTCATAATACAAGTTGTGGCATATCATAATCATATAACTGTTCTTGCATTCAAAACTTCCTAAATTGAAGTCATAAGAGTCAGTACTCACCTTGGTGCTCAAAACCACTCAATTATGGATTTGGTCTTCCTTGGATGTTTAATTACCTATTGTACACATATAAGTCCACTTAGAATATCACATATCACATACATATATTAATTCTAGTGTTCAATTTCCTAAATGTGTCTAAACTAGTAAAAATGGTTAAACTAACCCAAATACCCCAAAATTGATCAAAAGTGATATAACTATAGTCCTTATACCATGTACATTGAAAAACAAGTTTCTGTTTGCTGCTGCTATGGTCGCGCCGCGACACTCTTAAGGGTCGCGCCGCAACGTTCATCCAGGCCACGAGAAGGGTGCTTTCTGCCCAGATTTCAGCCATTCAATTCCAAGTTTTACATGTTCTTAATTAAGTCCAGGTTATGTACAAGCTTTGGGGCATCAAAGGGAGTCTATAAACATCTAAATAAGCAACTCTAACATCCTATTCATGATTAATCCATGAATTCACCATATTTGACCCATTTGGTCAATTTCAAGAATTACAACCAAGATAGCAACTTTAATTACTAAAATCAGTTCCATTCAACTTATAAATGTTATTAGAACAGATTACCACCCAAAAATCTAAGCTTTAATGCCCAAATACGTTTTGCCCATTTTTGACCTAATTGCTAAAATAAAGAACAAAGGAAGAGGAAGCTTACTAGTAGCAAGATGATGATGATAAGAGGATTAGAAGCAGATTTGGAACTTGATTTCTTGTTTAATCCAGCCTTTGTTTGATCTTGGCTTTGATTTTCCTTCAAGAACACAAGTGAAGAACAAGAGGTGAGGTGTGTGTGTGTCTCGTATGTGTGTGTGTGTGTTGAAAGTGAGTAGGCTGACTCACCCATATGTGGACCGACTTATGGTCAACAATTATCCACAATGGGTATTTTGTTTCCCTTTTCAACATACAACACAACACCTGAATAACCGTTTCAACTAACGAGGATATTTTTGGAAACCTCGTTTGAAACCAATTATTATTTTACAATTCTTTTCTATTTTTATTACTATTTATAAATTCATATTTATCTGGCCAATAACTAATTTCCATTAATTCTTACAAATATATTTATATTTAATTCATTTAATTAAATCGACATACCAATTGGAGCACGCTAATAGGCCATATTTGAGGATGTTACAACTCTACCCCTTTAAGAAGATTCCGTCCTCGGAATCTATTCAACTGGGAATAAGTGAGGGTATCGTGCCTTCATGTCATCCTCTGTTTCCCATGTCAGGTTGGGACCTAGGCTGTGCTTCCACTTGACAAGAACCAGTCTGATCATCTTCTTACGCAGCTTCTTTGTCTTCGCGTTAAGAATTTCAACTGGCTCCTCTACAAGGCGTTTAGCTAAATCAACCTTCAACTCTTGCAGAGGTAGAACTTGATTTTCTTCAACTTTACACTTTCTCAAATAGCAAACATTGAAAGTGTTGTGAATACCAGATAACTCAGGAGGTAATTCAAGAGATACAGTCTGCTCGTTGACCTTTCGGATAATCCTGAATGGACCAATATAACGTGGACTCAGCTTGCCCTTGCGTCCAAACCGAATTACCCCCTTCCAAGGAGATACCTTCAAGAATACCCTATCGCCTTCACAGAATTCCACTGGTCGGCGCTTTGGGTCTGCATAAATCTTTTGACGATCACGAGCTGCTTTTAGTTTCTCCAGAGCTATTTTGACTTTATCAGAAGTGATCTTCACAATTTCGGGTCCGGCATACTGCTTCTCACCCGGTTCAAGCCAACAAGTGGGAGTGCGACAACGCCTCCCGTATAACATCTCATATGGTGGCATCCCGATACTAGAATGATAAGAGTTATTATAAGCAAACTCTATCAACGGGAGATGAGAATCCTAAGAACCACCATATTCAAGTACACATGCCCTCGGCATGTCTTCAAGAGTTTGAATTGTTCTTTCAGACTGACCATCCGTTTGTGGATGATAAGCAGTACTCAGATGAACCCGTGTACCAAGCTCACATTGTAAGCTTTGCCAGAAGTTAGACACGAAACGAGAGTCACGGTCAGAAACAATAGAACAAGGTAAACCATGACGTGTGACAATCTTGTTGATATAGAGTTAAGCTAGGCGTGTCAATGATGCAGATTCGTTTGTAACAAGAAAATGAGCACTTTTGGTCAATCGGTCAACGATGACCCAAATCATGTTGTGCCCCTTCAGTGTCTTCGGTAACTTTGTAACAAAATCCATGGTTATATGATCCCATTTCCACTTTGGAATATCAAGCTGTTGCAAATTACCATAAGGCCTTTGGTGCTCGGTTTTAACTTGTGCACAAATTTGACACTTCTCCACAAATGAAGCAATGTCTCTTTTAAGTGTAGGCCACCAATACAGCTTTTTGAGATCATAATACATCTTGGTTATACCTGGGTGAATAGACAACCTGGAATTATGTGCTTCATGTAATATCAAATCACGGTTGTCTCCAATAAATGGTACCCAGACTCGGGATTGAAAAGTCTTCAAACCCTGGTTGTCATCAACAAGCTGATCTTTCAACTTTCTCATAGTCTCTGCCTTCAAATTCTCCTCCTGTAAAGACAATTGTTGTGCTTCCTTCAATTTGGAAATAATATCAGGAACCACAGTAAGCTTCATGAACTTGGCTTTAGTTGAAACCCCTTTTCTGCTCAAGGCATCAGCTACTACATTCGCTTTGCCCGGATGATAACGGATCTCACAATCATAGTCTTTGATTAGCTCAATCCAGCGTCGTTGCCTCATATTGAGTTCTTTTTGAGAAAAGACATATTGCAAGATTTTATGATCCGTGCATATAACACATTTTGTGCCATATAAGTAATGCCTCCACAGCCTCAATGCAAATACAACTACTGCGAGTTCAAGATCGTGTGTTGGGTAGTTCTTTTCATGTGGTTTTAATTGCCTTGAAGCATAGGCAATCACCTTATCGCGTTGCATTAGAACACATCCCAAACCAGAATAAGCAGCATCACAATATACTATGAAATCCTCCGACCCGTTTGGCAGAGTAAGAATCGGAGCTTCACAGAGTAGCTGCTTTAAAGTTTGAAAGGACTGCTCCTGTGCATCAGACCACACATAAGCAACATCCTTCCGTGTCAATCTAGTAAAAGGACCAGCGAGTTTAGAAAAATCGCGAATAAATCGCCGATAATAGCCAGCAAGACCAAGGATACTCTTGATCTCAGTAGGAGTCTTAGGAACCTCCCAATTCATCGCTGCCTCTACCTTTGCAGGGTCTACTTTCACACCTTCCCTGCATATAACATGGCCAAGAAAATGCACCTCCCGAAGCCAAAACTCACATTTAGAAAGCTTGGCATAGAGTTGTTCTCGCTTAAGAGTTTCGAGAACTTGACGAAGATGTGATTCATGTTCAGCTTCGGTCTTTGAATAGATCAAGACATCGTCAATAAATACTATCACGAACTTGTCCAAAAATGGACGACAAATTCGATTCATAAGATCCATAAAGATAGCTGGTGCATTGGTAGAGCCGAATGGCATTACCAAGAATTCATAGTGGCCGTAGCGTGTACGAAAGGCCGTCTTCGGAATATCTTCATCTTGAACCCGTACCTGATGGTACCCTGGTCGGAGATCAATCTTAGAAAAGCACGTTGCTCCCTGCAATTGATCAAATAAGTCATCTATGCGCGGAAGTGGGTATTTGTTCTTTATAGTTCGCTTGTTAAGCTCCCTATAGTCTATGCACATTCGCATAGTCCCATCTTTCTTCTTGACAAAAAGAACTGGAGCTCCCCAAGGAGAAGAGCTCGGGCGAATAAAGCCCTTGTCAAACAATTCTTGAATTTGATTCATCATCTCACGGACTTCAGAAGGAGCGAGACGATACGGAGCTTTAGCCACTGGAGTAGCTCGGGGAACAAGATCAATCTTATAATCCACATCCCTGACTGGAGGCAGTCCGGGTAATTCAGCTGGAAAGACTTCAGGATATTCTGACACTACCCTGATATTTTCTACTGGTTGTTTCTCCATTTGGGTATTAATAACATAAGCAAAGTAGGAGACACAACCTTTTGTAATGGATTTATGAGCTTGAATCACTGAAATGATAGGAATATCAGACTCCTGTCCTTCTCCCCTCGCGATAGCATAAGACCCGTCATTTAAAGGAATTCTGATAATCTTCTTAGAACATATAATCTCAGCATCTCGACTGCTGAGCCAATCCATCCCGATCACAGCATTAAATCCCGCGATAGGCATAATAAGGAATGAAATTGAAAAGCTATGCCCGTCGATATAAACAAGTGCTACCGGGACTTTCTCGGTAACGTGAACTACTTTACCGTCAGCTATTTCTACTTTAATTGGATCAATTAATGCAGTAACAGGTAGTTACAGCTTCTTACGACAAGATATGGAAATAAAAGAGTAAGTAGCTCCAGTATCAAACAATATGCATGTTGGGGTAGATTCAATAATAAAAGTACCCGTGATTACATCACCTGCAGCTTTGGCCTCTTCGGCCGTCATCTGGAACGCACGCCCTTTTGCACGTAGGGTGCCGTCTTTCTTCTGTTCAGTGGATGATCCACCGGCTCGGGTACTTGGACTCTTAGGGCATTGGGCTATTTTATGCCCTGACTAATGACATCTGAAGCAGACATCATCCTTGTACCTGCATTCCTCCACAGAATGCCCCTTGGTTCCACATCTGGCACACCTTCTGGTTGCCTTAGAACAATCGCCATAATGGTAGGTGCGGCATTGATAGCACCATTGATTATCAGATCTAGGCCTCTTAGAGTCGCCTCCTTTGGTACCTGCAGAAGATTGTCCTTTTAAAGGACTCGGGTTAGAAGAGGATTAAAATTTCCTCTTGTTGCTTTCCCCTGCAGATTCACCCCTGCACTGGATACGGTCACCATCCATCTGTCAAGCTACCTCAAAAGCTCGATCTAAATCAGCTGCTGCTCGGACATGTGCCCGAAATTCAAGTGGTAGAGTAGCAACAAACTTCCGAATCTTCAGATTCTCATCAGTTAGTAAATGAGGTACAAACCTCATTTTATCAGAAAAGGCACTGATATGTTGCTCCATGGATTTATCTCCTTTTCGGAGATTGTTGAACTCGCGTTCCAGCCGCTCCATATCATATTCAGTGCAGTACTTCTTCTGCACCTTCTCCGAAAACTGCTCCCAAGACAGAGCTTCTAGTACCTCCTTTCTGACTGAGGCCTTGACCGTGTCCCACCAGAATATGGCACGGCCCTTAAGCATCCTAACTGCATACCTGACGCGGTATTCAGCTTCACAGTCACACGATTCAAAAGCCTGCTCCGTCTCGCGAAGCCACCTCATGGTAACCACGGGGTCATCACTCCCCTCGAAAGTAGGTGGTTTACATGTCAGGAATTTCTTAAAAGAACATGGCTGGAGAGGTGGTTTACCCAAAGCCGAGTTAAACAATAGCTCCTTTGCAACACGGAGCTCCTCCTCGAGGCGTCGTATGTATTCGTGTTGTACATTATCGGCTGGAGCACCTTCAGTGTGGTGCTGAGACTGCGCGTCTCCAGCCTGTGGTGGAATATGGGAGGCTTCGTCCTCCATTTCTTTTAAAGCCTGCTCAGTAGCATCATGCGGTGCAGACATATTTCAACTTTTGCTATATGAAAGAAGAATCATTCATTATAGCACTTATACTTACATGTTAACATATAACTTAGCTATTAACAAGTACTTATCATAATACTCTCATACTCAATCCCCTTTACCCAATAAGGAACACATCATAACGGTCGGGCCCGAGTTTGAGATTGAATACTCTTTCAAGTACCCAATTCCCTCAAACTTAGGCTCTGATACCTAACTTGTAACACCGCCTTTGCTATATTAAAAATCAGTATAAATTCGAGTTTTCAAACTGCATGTGTACATTTGTAATTTGAACTTTTACCTGCTTGTTAACTTAACTGAATTTCAAAAACTATGCAGCGGAATTTTTAAATAATAACAAACAACCCAAGCAGTTATTACAGTTTAAAAACACATGTTTGGCGTATATACAAATATACAATACCAAAAATTGCCAAACATGCCTACCGGTGTTACATAATCTAAACCGAACATAATACTATTATACCAAAAGCAGTGTTCCTTCAAAAAGGCTTCTATAACAGCCATGGGTGTCCCCAACTCACCAAGCCGTCTATTCCTTATTTGTAAAAGGTTAAACATCAACAACATTAGCTATATAAATATAGCTAGTGAATACTAACAATCATGCATATCAATTAGGCAAGTCCTTAGCAATATAACAAGTCATATAGCAGAATAAGCAATCAATGCTATCCTAACATATAGCGGAGTGTTGACATGTCCAGCAAGTGTATTATATTGCCGGGTTGCAAAACCAGCTCAAACCACTACCACCGGGGGAATCATACACTACCATCCGTGCGGGTTTCATCACGTAAGTGAATCACCATGCTCGTTAAGGAGCCAAGGCTCAGTAGGCTTAGCCATTTAAGGCACTCACCTCAATTGCTGAAAGGAACGGTACTCGAGTACCGTTAGTCCAGAACATTATGCCCGTAGGCCAAGGACCCAGCCGAAGCCGACCTTAATTACATACAAGTCCGGACATACAGATAGTTTCATCAATCACCCTTTGCAGGGACAAGTACATGCATGCTTTATTCATATAACATATTATTCATCAAGTGTGCACATGTACTTAAATACATGTCTTGCACATCAATTAACAAGGCATATCATGGATTCTTTATCATACTGACATACTGATATCGCCAAATTTAGATATATATTTTAAGTGATATCTGTTTTATTTTAGCCTGTTATTGTTCGTAAATAAGTAAAAGACACTTAATTATCTTCATTTAGTGAATTACAGGTTATAAAGGCGGATGATGGAAAGTTTTGAGCAAAAACCAGAAAAACTGAAGAAAATAAGAAAAGCTGTCCGCGCCGACACACCTTCACTGTTTTGATCATATCTCACTCATACGAACTCAGATTGAGGTGATTCAAAAAGCCACGGAAACTAAACTCAGAGGGCTACAAAATCACTTTTATAGTCAAAGGCTAAAAAAGCGATGTCTCGGCGCGAAACCTTCAAGAATCGCGGCGCGACGGAGATGTTCAAGATAAGGTCCAAAAGCTCGCCACGTGTCGTAGCGGCGCGACAGTTTCTTGGGTCGCGGCGCGACGCATCAGATCACGTCAGAATTCAATTTTTAAAAGAGTTTTGGATCGCGTCAAACTCACCCGTCGCGACGCGACACTTACCCGTCGCGGCGCAACGCCCCTGTTTTCAGTTTTCTATATAAACGAACATCCAGATCGATTTTGGGGGAAACCACCCAATTTCTTCCACCATTCCTCTGCTAAATACATTCCTTAACACATCCCAGAAATCTTGAGCTCGGATTTGAAGATTTGGAGCATAACTTTGAAGATTAAAGGCTTGAAATTCTTGCTTTTTACGGTTTTTCTACTTCTCTTCTATTTTTAATGTTTAATCTTGATTTTCAGAAGTTGATTATGCTTGTTATTGGCTAGTTTTCTTGTTTTCCTCCCTAGAGGAGATGATACTTTGTAAAGATGCTTGATTTCCTTTGATTAGAACTTGTTTTCATCTCATAATTTGTCTTACAAGCTTACCATTGATCCATATGTGTTAAAGATCTGTTCTTTTGATTATTTATATTCCGAGTTTATAAAAATTAGAAGACCAATCTATTTTTATAGCTTTTATCATGATTAATTAGGACCAATAGTTAATCTTGACTAGTGATAGATCATATCCTAGGCTTAGATAATCAAGAATGGAACTTTAATGTGTATGCTTGGCATGTAATGACCTTTATTTGTCAATTTAACAATTTAATAACCAAAACAATTGTTAAAGGTTGAGTCTTGTTTGACACGAAATTAAATATGTCTAATTATGCATTTAAACGATTTCTTGACCATAGAATTGAATAAATACATGATTAGAGGGTTAGAACTCATACCAAGAGTTTATCCATTATAGAAATCAGTATGAGATGAAACAAATGTTCATTGCACGATTAATTGGAAATTAAATATTTTAAAAAACTATAAATCAAATCTAGGGAGGGAAAGCTTTAATTTGATAAGTTTAATCCATAAAAATCTTTGCTTTTGTCGTTCTTGGTTTGCTTTTGAGCGTTTGCTAGTGTTAGGAGTGATTTTAGATAATAAAGTTTGAATCTTTATTGTTAAGATTCTAAATTCCCCTTTAGTTGTTCTTATTAGTTTAATATTTAATTAGTATAATTATATTCAAAATCATACCCGTTCCCCTTGTGTTCGACACCCGTACTTATTTACTATACTACCATACGATTAGGTTCTCCTGCCTATTTGTGTTGTAGTCGTGCTAAATAACTCGGATTTTATAAATTTAAAACTGGTACGCTACATGCACATCACATACATATGGCTTTCATAATACAAGTTGTGGCATATCATAATCATATAACTGTTCTTGCATTCAAAACTTCCTAAATTGAAGTCATAAGAGTTAGTACTCACCTTGGTGCTCAAAACCACTCAATTATGGATTTGGTCTTCCTTGGATGTTTAATTACCTATTGTACACATATAAGTCCACTTAGAATACCACATATCACATACACATATTAATTCTAGTGTTCAATTTCCTAAATGTGTCTAAACTAGTAAAAATGGTTAAACTAACCCAAATACCCCAAAATTGATCAAAAGTGATATAACTACAGTCCTTATACCATGTACATTGAAAAACAAGTTTCTGTTTGCTGCTGCTATGGTCGCGCCGCGACACTCTTAAGGGTCGCGCCGCAACGTTCATCCAGGCCACGAGAAGGGTGCTTTCTGCCCAGATTTCAGCCATTCAATTCCAAGTTTTACATGTTCTTAATTAAGTCCAGGTTATGTACATGATTTGAGGCATCAAAGGGAGTCTATAAACATCTAAATAAGCAACTCTAACATCCTATTCATGATTAATCCATGAATTCACCATATTTGACCCATTTGGTCAATTTCAAGAATTACAACCAAGATAGCAACTTTAATTACTAAAATCAGTTCCATTCAACTTATAAATGTTATTAGAACAGATTACCACCCAAAAATCTAAGCTTTAATGCCCAAATACGTTTTGCCCATTTTTGACCTAATTGCTAAAATAAAGAATAAAGGAAGAAGAAGCTTACTAGTAGCAAGATGATGATGATAAAAGGATTAGAAGCAGATTTGGAACTTGATTCCTTGTTTAATCCAGCCTTTGTGTTATCTTGGCTTTGATTTTCCTTCAAGAACACAAGTGAAGAACAAGAGGTGAGGTGTGTGTGTGTGTGTCTCGTATGTGTGTGTGTGTGTTGAAGTGAGTAGGCTGACTCACCCATATGTGGACCGACTTATGGTCAACAATTATCCACAAGGGGTATTTTGTTCCCCTTTTCAACATACAACACAACACTCGAATAACTGTTTCAACTAACGAGGATATTTTTGGAAACCTCGTTTGAAACCAATTATTATTTTACAATTCTTTTCTATTTTTATTACTATTTTTAAATTAATATTTATCTGGCCAATAACTAATTTCCATTAATTCTTACAAATATATTTATATTTAATTCATTTAATTAAATCGACATACCAATTGGAGCACGCGAATAGGCCATATTTGAGGATTTTACAAGAGGTTGTATATTATCTTACAAAATATGTATATTTTTTTCTACTTACATGACCAACACAAGTGTCAAAATTAGTGAAAAATACGAGGACAAGTTTTAGTATAATACACATGTTATGTTATGATAAATACAAAGAAATAGTATAAAGAAGAAGATTTTTTCTTGAATAAATAAATAAATAAGAGAGATAGAGAGATGAATAGATGATATATATGACAGGGCTCACTATCTTTCCACCATATATGGTCTTCGGTCAACACCTCTTTCCCATTAACCCCTCACTAGGGGTGTTCATTTTCGGATAGTGCATTTCGCTATCTGATATCCGAATTTTCGGATATCCGAAATTTAACACTAAGTTTTTTTTACAAAGAGTTTTTCCGTTAAGGCTTCTCCCGAAAATTTAGTACTAAGATTACATGTCATAAATATTAATTTAATTAAAACTAGAACTATTTTTACAAATTTCATTCAATTCCTTCAAAAACTAATTTATTTTTTTCAAACTATAACTACTTTTACAAACTAATTAACTACCCTTCACATAATTAGATAATCAACCAAATTATACTATATATACGTACAATCGAATTAATTAATTATTTTTCAACTTGAAGCAATATATAGAATATAATTAACGAGGGAAAATTAAAGATAGAAAATCAATAATCTCTAGATGAAAAAGAGCAAAAAGAGAGATATAAAAAAATTGGCCTAAGTGTATCTAAAATAAACATATAATAACAAGATCAATCGATCGATTGATGTAGAAACTAGATCATCAAGTATATATGATATCGATGGAGTTTTGGACATCTAGAGATGTTTTTCATATTATATATTTATTATTTAAAAAAAATTAAAAATATATATTTCGGATAAAGATAGAAATTCCCTACCCCTAACCCACCTCCAAATTGTGAAGTCCACCTCCCATTAACCCCTCACCCACCCCCTTTACTCCTAGGAGTGTATTTCGTCTATTTACATTATCTACTTATATCTTTCTTCCATTTATTTTCTTCATTTATTTTAGGATTTAGTTTTTTAAAGGATATCGAAGTTGTTAGTTTTTGCTATTATATATACTTATCTTTAAAAACTACCATTTTAATGTATCCATGTTTGAAAAACTAACATTTAGTGTATTGATTTACCAACTGTAACCTGTAATTTTATTATTTTTTATTTCATGTTAAGAAGATATATGAACATGAAGATGATTTTATGATGAAGATGGTGAACATGAACATGAACAGAATAACTGAGTCGAAACCTCAAAAATCTAAATTAAATCCAAAATTGAAACCCCAAAACTGGTAAAAAAACTCGAAACCTGAAACATTCGACAACTCTGAAAAAACTCGATGAATTTGAATCAGAAACTCTGAAAACACTAAACATTCGATGTCTTAACAAACTCGATGAAAACCCTAAACATTTCGTGAACCATATTAGATCTAGACAAAGACTTGTATGAAACAAGCTTCGATTGAACCATCGATGAACATATCTAACGTAGCTTAAATCGATTATGATTATGATGATGATGATGAAGATTATGCAAATTTGGAAACCATCGATCCTTGTCCAAACTTGCTTGAACATCAACAATCAAGGAACATAAAAACCAGAACCCTAAAATTTTGCAACAAACTCAAAATTGGTGCCTTGGTGGTGTTGGAAATCATTGCTGGCGCCGGAATACATTTGTAAATATGCGATGAACTCACACTGTAAACCCTAAAATCGAAACCACTTTGATGAAGATGAACAATTGATTCTACATCATTTAAGATCCATCGAAGATTGACTTCTCACCCATCCATTCTTATTTTATTAATATAATAATAATAATTAATAACTAAAACTACTATTAATTTTCTTTTTAATTATTTTATAAGAAATGACCTTTTGCAACCTCCTATCACAATTTACCATACACTAAATGCTAGTTTTTCAAATATGGTTAAATTAAATGATAGTTTCTAAAGTTGGGTATAAACAATAACAAAAGATTACAACTTTGGTACACTTTTAAAAACTAATATTTCCTATATTTTTGTTTTTACTTTCAAATATTTTTGTTCATACTTTACTTATGTAAACAAATTGATGCTTAGGTTTTTCTTTAAATCTTATATTTCATATCTATACTATATTATAAAGCATTTTAAGCCTTTTGCTTAAACTATTAAATTTTAAGTATTTTAAAATAACTAAATTACCCCTCGTATAATTTAAATGAAAACTTAAATGAAGTAACTATTAAATAAAGTTAATGAGATTCTTATATTCTATTTTAATCACTAAACATTCCATTATTAAAAATATCAAGTCAAATTAACTTAATTATTAAAAATATTTTCATAACCAAACCTATTTTATCATGTAATAAATATTTTAACAATTATAAAAAAAATATGTATAAGTAGACCTCATAAACTCGAATAACCTATAATCATAATTTATATGTATGTATTTATAAATTTTTATTTAAATAGCTCATATAGTCAATAGTTTCAAATTAATTTATTCTATTTTTTAATCTCTTAGTTTTAAATAGTTTTAAATTACTAATTTACATTCTGTATTTTCATTCAATCTACCCTATTTTATAAGTAGAAACCTTTTTTCTTATTTAATTTTTCTCAAATTTTATTTTAAAAATAACAAAGGGGTTGATTGAGAACCGAAAAATAAAGAAAATGAAAAAATAAAGAAAATAGAGATGTTATAAAAGAAAAATTATTCGTTGTCTCTATGTGAATACTGAAAACGGACAAGTTATTAAGTAGAAGTTATTCAAGACCGCCGCATTGCGCGTGTACTATACTAATTATTATTATACTAAGCATATAACATTCTCTCTGCTTAAATCTCCACCCTTAATTTTATTTACACTAATCTCATTCATAAATTCATCATACTTTTTCCCTCCGTTCTCTATTTTAACAAATAAATGTATTGATTGCAACGAATTATAATTTATTTTTCTCTACAAACATACATATCAAATTTTTATGTCCTTCATCTCCTTGGATGACAACTTTCACGACCTCCTTCATCTCCTCCAGGTTACTCTCAAACTTTAGCTTTTAAAAAACCAGCATCGCTACACCTTCAACCAACTCCTCCAGGTTACTCTCCTCACAATCATTCTCCTCGTCACTTTCTCCAGCACTCACCACTTCATCTCCTTCTTCATCAGAACCAGAATCAATAGCTGCAAAGCTTCTCATCTTTGTATCTCTTGATACAAGGGCAGTTGGTGCAGCTTTCACGACCTCCTTCATCTCCTTGGAGCTTATGTCTACACTAATATTCTATTTTTGGCTAACATGAAAACGGTATAAGTTTTAAATAGTACATATGATCTTCAAGTTAAACATATAATATTAGTATTATTTGTACTATTTCATATTGTTTTTAAATTTTAAGTAAAAATGTATAAACAATATTACCACACTGTTAAATTAAAAGTTTCATATAACATAAATTTGATGAATAATACTACTTAAATTATTTCAAATTTATTGTAACATTCAGGCTTCATTTGTAAGCATCATGCTTTCTCCGTCGTCGTCTGTAACGACCGAAATTTTAAGAAAAATATTGTAATATTATTTTATGGAGAAATAAATAATATTATATGGAGTTTATTGAATTATAATGACAATTAAGGAGCATTATTGTTAGTTAAATAAAATACTAAAGTTGGAAAAGAAAAAAAAATCGGGTTTCTTATGGATCGCGGCGCGACGGGTCGAAGTGTCGCGGCGCGACGAGTAGCTGGTGTCAGACCTTGCGTGTGTCAGCCGGCTTTCGTGTGTCAGAAGAAATTGGTACAGATGTCAGATTTGCATGTCGCGCGATTGGGCATTTTGGAGGCGGTCGCGGCGCGACGCATGTTCCAGCTTCTATAAATACGGGTTTTTGGCAGCCATTTCCACACACAAACTTTGAGAGTCGTTACTCTGCCAAATTTACGAGTTTTCCCGAGATTCTTGAGCCTACAATAGTGTCGGGTTTCGTTCGTAAGCGTATCTTTAGTTACGGGAGTTCGGAGAAACCGTCAAGAGCGTAGTTTTAACCGTAGTTTCGCGTGGGTGAACCCGAAAGGTACATTTCTCTAATCTTATGCTTCCATTCCGGTTATTTGGTGTTTTGGACCGCATGCATGTCGCTTATATGCATTTTTATGAAGTTTCTAAGCTCGTGACGCGTAAATCTTTAATCGGGGTTTATTCGTTGCCGTGTTTTGGTGTTTTGGGCGAGATCCGACTTGTTTAAGATTATGAGATCGTGTTTCTCGTGTAGTAACCTTCGTAGGTTGTTCGCGGTGTTTCGGTTCGTGGTTTGGTTGATTCGTGAGCGTTGTTTGTCGTTTTAAGATCGTACGTTTCATTGCTCAGACTAAGGTGAGTTCAGTTGTTTTACAAAACCGAGCATATAGACAAAATCTGTTTTGATAATATTAACGGTTTTTAAGACGATATATCTATATATATGATGTTTGTGATAGATTAACGATTGATTGCTATGCATGCTCCTTTATTAATGATGAAATACGATTGACTTATACAATGTTTGTGACGCATGCATATATACTTATAGATACATGTTATGATGTTAAGATTGATATGATGATATGGGAAGGGGTAGCTATACTCAGAGATGTAAAGATGATGCCTAGTAGGAATATTGTGCCTGCTAAGGATATGCTAGCCAAGTGAAGATTAGTTGTCGGGTTTCTAGATAACTTTGGCAACACATGGTGTACTTGTACACTGGAGTGATGTATTGACCACAGAGATGGGTCATGTGCAAACATCACGAGGGTGAAAGGAGGGTCCATCGGTAATTGGGGCACCATTTGTACTTTCACCTAAACGACTTTTAGTCGGAGTAACTATAGCGGACGGATCTTAGAAGTGTGTGTACAAGTGGGATTCGCGCCCTACATTGTACCATACTTGCTCGACACGCTTAGTGAACTTGTACCAAATGCAGACGGACCTAGAACCTAGTAGTTGCTGGGCACGCATATTGTATTATCGCGGACGGACCTTGGAACCCTAGTGGTTGTCGGGCACGTACTTGGAATTTGGGTAGTGATGATAGCAAAGAAAAAGATAGACCCCAATAAGATGATTTAAGACGTATATGATGTTAATGAAGTTAAAGGATGATTATAATGATTTAAGGATGTTATATGATTGTTTTATGATGATACTTGACCGGGTGGGGATTTACGATGCTATGTGGGTGGGTCAAGTTACGGTTTGGGATTTAATGCCTTAACCTAAATATGTTGCGAATGTTTTTAAATGATGATTTGAAATGTTAACTAAGCTGACTCACGAGGCGAAAGCTGACACTTGTTTCTTTGAAATGCGTCTTGTGCTCGTGCAGGTTGCTTAGGTGCGTGGCCTTGTGAGACGGGGGCTTATGGGTAGTTTTCGTTTGTTATGATTATACTCAGTGTCAACTTGTGGTTGTGTAATGAACAAAGTTAAAACAATGACGTGTTTGAGACGTAACGGTGGTTTTGTTTAATGAATGTTTAAAATGGTTTATCTGTTTTAATCAATATGATGTTTAAAAAGTCTTCCGTTGCGATGAATCTGATTGAGTAGAAAAAGTTTTTTGTAAATCTAAATTTCTGAAAACCACGGCAGTTACATCGTCACATTGCGTGGGTATCCCACTAAATTTATTGTAACATTCAGGCTTCATTTGCAAACATCATGCATCCTTCGTCGTTGCAACATTGCTTAGGTACCCCACTAGTGTATATATATATATATATATATATATATATGAGTTGTGTTCAACAAAGTCCGTGTAAAAAACATAGTCCTAAAATTTTAATATTCAATCACATGTGAGTTACGAAAATGTTACCCCGCCCAAAATTTTAAAATACAATCTGGACCTTTGATGTCATTGATCCAAAGACTAAAATTAGTCCCTTATAACTATAAATTAAGTATGTAATATTTTAAGCATTCTTCATATATATATATATATATATATATATCTTATAACTATAAATTAAGTATGTAATATTTTAAGCATTCTTCACATATATATATATATATATATATATATATATACACACACCATTTTTTATTAAACAGAGTTAAAAGGTAACTACATATTTATCTAGAATACGCTTTATACATCTTAAATTTATTTTAAATGAGAGTTTTTTACAATCTAAATTATTTTTTACTTATTTTATTATATTAATTAGGTTTTCATGTTAATTTAAAGTACATACACCTTTATTTTTGAATAAGTTTAGATAATAGATAACACCTTATAAGAATATTTATGGATGAAAAAAATTGATAAATCAAAATGAGTTTAAATAATTTTTCATGTCTTACTAAATAATAGCAATAATCAAGTATTTGATCTTGTTGTAACACACAAGTTATTAAGTTACTAGTTTAATACAAAATATACAGTTAATTTGAACAGAAGAAAAACATTTTTATTAGAATATGTAAATATAGTTTGATTGTAAATATATATATGTACAAAGTATGTATATATACTTTGTACATATAATTTTACAATCAATCTATATGTACAAAGTAATTAATAACTTAAATTAAAAATGACTTTTAGAGACAACTTGTCATAGCAAAAAGAAATTAATAAGTTAAATTAATAATTACTTTTAGAGATCACATGTCGTGGCAATATGTATTTATTTTTAGAGACGACGGCACATGGTCTCAAAAGATACTTTCAGATACGGAACTTTTAAAGATGACAGTCGTCTCTAAAACTCTTTTGAGACGACTTTCAGACTTTTTGACATGACTTTCAGACTTTTTGACACGACTTTTGTGGTCTCTAAAAGTCGTTTTTCTTGTAGTGTATATAATGCGATATTCTTTATGTTCTTACAATAAGACAATAATCATAGGGTAAAGCTCACAATTATAGATAGATTGTAAAACTCATTGAGTACTTTTGTATATATAGTTCATAGTTGGTTCACCTTAAGAATTGTATATTAATTTAAAGTTTATTGATCACTGGTTTAGATGTTCGTATATTATACTGGTCAATTATCAAAAAATAAATAGTAAAAAATATTAATTAATGTTTTGAACATCAAGTGGCTCCAATATCTTGTTAATTTGTCTCTAATTATAGGTAAATTCAGCAAATATACTTATGTTAATAGATTATAGGGTAAATTGTATGAAAATACAATGAACTTTGTCTTAATTATCATTGTATACAACCAACTTTATTTTTTTAAAAACAATACAATCAACTTTTATAATCCTCCAATTGTATGCAAGTTGTATACAATGGAAATTATGAAAAAGTTTATTGTATACAACGGTAGCTAAAGAATAGACACAGAAAAAAGTTATTTGCATATAATGAAATTTTTTTGAAAGTTAGTTGTATTATTTTTAAGAATTTAAAGTTAGTTGTATACAATGACAATTAAGACAAAATTAATTGTATTTTCATACATTTTACCCTAGATTATAATGACAACAGACATCCATATATAACAAAAAAGTAACTATACTAATGACACACTTTAACCCATATCTACAATAATAAAAATAAAATTAATCAGGAATAAATATAACTTTAATACTAAATTAAGATTATTCTTTTTTATAAAATCCTAAAAATCTTAGATTAACTTATTGCGGAATCCTAAAAATATTTAACATATTTTGACCGATTATGTGGGGCGGTTGGTATATTATAATAATAGGCGAGTGACGATTTTTGCACAATAAAAATTGTTTATATATAACAATTTATGCATTATCAATTATATATTTTTATTAAACATTTGTACCTATTATGTATTTTTAAGGGGGCTTTGTTTATGGGGTTAAAATCCTTTCGTGTTAGATTCAAACATAACCATCATGTTCTTTTACACACATAAGAAAGAGTCCTACAAATGAGCCATTCGACCTATTCTTAAATTAAAATAAATGACTTACTCTCTCTCTCATATATATATATATATATATATATATATATATATATATAGGGATGAGATCAAATAAAAAGAAAATTAAAGTAAAAAGTGTAAAAAGGATGATTATTTGATCATTTTTCGGTATATATATCAACTGATAATCGTTAGTTCATCATCTTTATTGATTAAAACTAGTTCTTCATCAATTTCTTTTTGATTTCAAATACAGATTTTGAAAATAAAATTTTGGAATAATTTGTTGATGAACAAAATGCTTTCATCTAAAAAGTGATGAATATGTTGGATTCATCAAAAAGAAATTGATGAAGAACTAGTTTTAATCAATAAAGATGATGAACTAACGATTATCAGTTGATATATATACCGAAAAATAATCAAATAATCATCCCTTTTACCCTTTTTACTTTAATTTTCTTTTTAGTTGATCTCTACCCTATATATATATATATATATATATATATATACTAGTGGGGTACCCACGCAATGCGACGGTGGCGAATAAAGAGGAGGTTGTGATGAGTTTTATGCAGAATAATCACAAAGAGCTAATATGAGTTTGTGAATATTCCTTGCGAGATGAAAATAATATGAGTTTGTGAAGATTCTTTACGAGAGCCACTTTTAAATTAAGAATTAAATTTCTAACTCTGAGTTATTTGTCTTTCAGTTTGTTGGAAGAGTTTTGTCGCATGGCTAAATCATGAAGTTGCTGATTATATATATGTATGTATATATGTGTGTGTAATGTTTCATAGTTCCAACTATTATGTAATTGAGTTAAAATGCAATGTATATAAATTTCAACTCTTTGACTCTTTCATTTGTTTGGTGTTTGTGAAATCTCTTGAACTTGATTTATTG
Source organism: Dittrichia graveolens (assembly GCA_038502395.1). Taxonomy (NCBI): domain Eukaryota; kingdom Viridiplantae; phylum Streptophyta; class Magnoliopsida; order Asterales; family Asteraceae; genus Dittrichia; species Dittrichia graveolens. Next base: position 82,438,203 of record JARJIL010000005.1, on the reverse strand, counting down.
AAAACATGAATTTATGTGATCTCATGAATCAAAAGTTAATATTAAAAATATATGATTAGACTTAATTCAGTTATTGGTTTAAATTCATTAATTGTCGGTTATGTTTTCAATATTTATTTGTTTAAATTCATTAATTATGGACTTAAAGGAGGGGTATTTTAGTAAATTTACTCTTCTTAAAATTAAGAGTTTTTTATGTGGTAAATGCATTATATAGGAGTAAGATATATATATATATATATATATATATAGGGATGAGATCAAATAAAAAGGAAATTAAAGTAAAAAGTGTAAGAGGTATGATTATTTGATCATTTTTGGGTATATACATCAACTGATAATTGTTAGTTTATCATCTTTATTGATTAAAACTGGTTCTTCATCGATTTCTTTTTGATGAATCCAACATATTCATCACTTTTTAGATGAAAGCATTTTGTTCATCAACAAATGATTCCAAAATTTTGGTTTCAAAATCTACATTTGAAAATCTCTTTTGCTCTGTAAAAAGTGATGAATATGTTGGATTCATCAAAATAAATTGATGAAGAACTAGTTTTAATCAATAAAAAAGATTTTTTTATTGCCTCTTACCCTTTTTACCATAAAATCTTTTTACTTGATCTCTATCCTATATATATATAAATATATGAGAGGGATGAGATCAAATAAAAAGAAAATTAAAGTAAAAAGTGTAAAAAGGATGATTATTTGATCATTTTTCGGTATATATATCAATTGATAATCGTTAGTTCATCATCTTTATTGATTAAAACTAGTTCTTCATCAATTTCTTTTTGATTTCAAATACAGATTTTGAAAACAAAATTTTGGAATAATTTGTTGATAAACAAAATGTTTTCATCTAAAAAGTGATGAATATGTTGGATTCATCAAAAAGAAATTGATAAAGAACTAATTTTAATAAATAAAGATGATGAATTAATGATTATTAGTTAATATATATACCAAAAAATGATCAAATAATCATCCGTTTTACCTTTTTTACTTTAATTTTTTTTTACTTGCTCTATCCATATACGAGAAAACATAATGAATTATATTTGACAATAACGATATCTTATTGTTGAAAGCCTAACTGCCAAAACGTAATAGGGCTTAAAAAGAAAACGCCAAAGTAAGATTAAAAAACTTTCAATCCCCTCCCCAAGGCCCAACCTCGCGCCCCACTTTAACTTAAATTCAATTCCTCTTCCGATTTCTCCACAGAAAAGCAAGTCGAATTTCAGTTTGCAGAGAGCTCCTCGTTCAGCGTACGATTTACGCCAAAATTTTCCAACCCTATGAAGAAGGGAACTAAGCGAAAGACTGTTGCGGCAGGCCGTAACGATGAAGAAGCTTCCACCTCTGCTGCCGCGGCCGCCTCAACCGCCACTGTAACCACAGAGCAGCAGGAGCAAGAGAATAAGGAAACCACCAAAGTAGGCCGGAAAACAAAACGTCCCAAGGTTTCCAAGCCTGAATCAGAGCCTGAGTACTTCGATGAGCAGCGTGAATTGGTAATATGCTATCTTAATTTTTGGTTATGTATGATGCAATCTGTTTGTTATGATATACTAGATTGAAATTCAGCATCGATACTAGCTTTGTAACAAACTTAAGATACCAAAGCTTCTTATCTGCTTTTAGTTTCAGAAAATTCTGAACAAGAATCCATATGATGAATGACTATTTCTTTGAAAACTGATAGGAAGATTTCAGTTTACAGTTTTGATAGATTTCTTCACTTGTTCGTTACCTGTTTGTAGCACTTTTACAGTTTTACGGTAGCTAGAAACATGATGTTTGTTTTCATTTTCTCATATGTCATCACAATGAGTTAGCTTCTTCTGTTTCAATGCTTTAATGTTATCTTGCTCATTGTTTTTTCAGGAGGACTTGTGGAAGCAGGTTTTCCCTGTTGGGACAGAGGTACATGCCATATTGTATGTTAGTTTTCTTTTAGTATTATTACAATGTGTAGGCTAGTCATTGAGTTTGATGTTTTAATGACAGTGGGACCAGCTCGATTTGCTTTCTGAATACAAATGGAACTTCTCAAATCTAGAGGTGAGTTACATTGTAGTGATTCGCTTTATCCCCCAAAAACACAGTTTGGCTATTTTCTTACTGTGTCTTGACTACTTTTGTGAAAATAGATTTGGGAATATGTGAGTTATTGCACCAATCACGTTTTTGCTAATTCTTTGTGAAATCATTCAGGATGCATTTGAAGAGGGTGGCGTATTACACGGAAAAAAGGTGTACCTCTTCAGTTGTACAGAGCGTAAGTGGTGAATAAAACTTACTCTTAGATCTATAAAACTAGTTGTTTGCGTGGTTTAAAAATGCATGCTTGAGGCGCTCTGGTGCGTGACGCGCTTCGAAGTGCTCGTGGAAACGCATCCAGGGGTCTGATAAGGTCGGGGTACACGATGCGGTTCGATGCTCTCTGGTGTGATCTGAGGCGTGCATCACCGCATTTTAACGCATCATGTACGTTCTCAATATGGGCTGCTTCTTTTGTTTTTTAAGAGCTTAGGACTTTTTAATTGAGCTTTTCTAGGAAGTGTAGAGGGCTAATCTTAATCTGAAATGCGCTATAAACCTGAGCAAAACATTTTAATGGTCAAAAGTCTTGACCTAAACTCGCAGACGAGTTGTAGGGCGTTGTCACAATGTATATCGAGGCAGAAACTGCACAGGAGTAAATTGCAAATACGATACGATGAATTGAGAATCATAAATCAAAATCGAAAGACGATATATCAAAAAACATAAATAAAAGGCTGAATTTCAAGTCATTTACTCGTTTAGTTGTTTTGCTCTTCTTAATAGTACTTGTTTGTGCTGTTATTCATGATTCATAAACTATGTTGTGATACTAACGCCACTTTTGGAACTAATTGTGGTATGCAAGCGAAGTATTTTGATAGTTAAGCATTTACAAGGTGAAGCATGTATTTTGGATTTATTTACAAATATTTTTGAATACCGGGCACATTGCGTATGTGATGTGATCACATATCATGCCTCGGGTTCCGGGACCCTTAACGCCTTGGAGCGTCTCATGCCTATTAAAACAAGCTTGTTTGCATACTTAAAGATCTGTATACTGGTCAGATGAAGATGACATAGTTATCTTTTATAGCTTGCATTTTACTCTTTATTCTTTGTTTTGGGGTTACATGCGGCATTTTGTTTTCTTTGTTGCAGCACAACTGCTCTTTTTTGGGGGTCAATCAAAAGTTACATGCATACCTGTAGTCGTTGCCGTAAGTAGGATAACCTTCTTACTTTTCTTTTCTTTGCATTTTACTATTTACATCAATTTGGATTTCTGATCCATTTACTTATGAATGGTAGATCAGGGTTGCGTTCTATTGCAAACAAGTCAAGTAAAACTTTCTCTAGTACAAGGGAAATGGTTTGATTCATGATTTATAGTTCGGACATAAATTAACAAGATCATGATTCATGCTTCTTTCCGTGCTTTTGCTTAGTTGGGAAAAGCTCAAATAATCACTGTCAAGGACATTCATGTGATTGCTCTCTTGTTGACTATTTCATGCTTTATCATATATTTATTTTATTTTTTTGCATTACTTGGCAGATTGTATCTCCATTTCCACCTTCTGATAAAATTGGAATTAACTCTGTACAAAGGGTAGCAGAAGAAATTGTTGACATGAAGCATATGAAAATGGACTGGGTTCCATATATTCCATTAGGAAAACGGTAGTGACTTTTTCTTTCAATATTTTAAATGGAGAATTATATTTGACAGTTTTCTCTAAAAGTTCATACATTAGTACACGTGGTTGTTATTAATATGAATCTTATTCTAACAGGGGTGCTTCAGTTGAAAGACTTAAATCTCAGATCTTTATACTAAGCTGTGTTCAAAGAAGGTAAATACTTTTTTATATTTTCTTTTTTGATTATTATGAATTATGATTATAAATAATAAATATACTACATATGATTACTAAAATAAATAACCTAACTTATGGATTTGAACACACTTTGAATGACTTTCACCTTGTTAGACATTTAAACCCATTTGACCCATTTCATTTTTATTTAAAGATTTAGCTTAACCCATATGAACCATAGATAGAACTTTATCCAAATCAGCCCATTTATATTTTTTTTTTTGGATTGAAATTTGTTTTTATCTCCATTAGAGTTACAAATTTGGATGGTTTTGACTTTGAATCTTCCAACTTAACTAAGCCAATACCTGAGAAGTGTCATTGAGTGCTTGTATTTTTGGAAACTGATCTTGATGTTTAATTGATAAGTTATGTCTGAATTTAAGCTTATGCAAATAGAGATTGTAGTAGTTTTTAGACATTATCTGCGATATATGAAGTTCAATTTTAAGTTGCAGTACTGATCTCATGAAAACTGGAAGATTCTTTGATAGTTATGGGTATATAAATTCTGTACTATAAGATAAGATCATCAACTGGGTAGAGCCGTAGAGGTCTGTAAAGAGTATATTATTATTCAGTAAAACATTTTCTTAAAATTTTAGAGAATATGCATATCATTATTTAGTCATGCTGATTCTAATTAGGAATTATTCGAAACTATTACCAAAGAGTTTTATGGGATACTCATGCTGATTCTAATGAGAAGAAAATTGTAGCGCAAGATGTCCTTTTTTGGCTGTAGTTTAGCATATTTTAATGTGATGAGCCCTTTTATATTAATATGCAAATTGAGGACTTAATTTCTTGTTTTGTGGTTTGCCAAAATATTTAAATATAGCCTTTAAGTTTATTTGGAATTGAGAATGTGAAGTGATAATGTTCTTTGTATGATTTTTATTTAGGGCCGGTTTAAAACATTTGAAGCTGGATCGTGTCAAGAAATTTGAATACTGCTTACCATGTAAGTACAAATGCCAGATTCATTGAAGGATCTCAACCTCCTTTTGTTTTGATATATATTTCAATGTTATGTACAAATTGGCACAACAAATTCTACAAATTTGATGGTGATATGGTCGGTATAGTTTTCAGTAAAAGTGAATTGTTTAGATAAAAAAGAATTGCATGAAATGTGAATTTAGTTATCAAGGGGGTTAGTTCTTTTTACCATTATCTTAGTAGTTCTGTTGTAGTCTCACTCCATTGTTTTTTTCTTTCTAAAACGCAAAAGAAAAACAATTTGATTAGTTTGGAACAACTGTTTATTTATGTGCAGACTTTTATAATCCCTTAAAAGAAGATGAGACTGAACAGAGTACCATTGTGGATATCATGTATCCAGTCGAACCAAAGCCTGTAAGATGGTTTTTTGCTTCTTTAAATTATGTTCCAGATTGCATCAATGGTCTGTTTTTTAAGAATTACACGAGTATGAATTAGGTGGAAATTTGAATCCTTTTTTTTGTAAATGGGTTAGGGTTATGTTTAATCTCTAACTAGTAAAAAATGAAAATTTTAGCTAGAAAGGTAACGAGTCAAATGGATATTCTTTTTAATAATAATCTAATAGTCTGATAAAAACGCCATTTATGCAGTAAACAAACAGTTTTGGATTTTTCAATCCATTTGACTCGTTACTTTATTTAAATAACGAGTCAAATGGATTGAAAAATCCAAAACTGTTTTTTTAATGCATAAATGTCATTTTTATTCAGACTATTAGATTATTATTAAAAAGAATGTACATTTTTAATCATATCTGACACACTAGTTATTTAAGATAGAAATTTGGAATTTTGGACAAAAAGTATCAGATCAATTTTACACTCACCAATTTGGCCTGCCTATGTTGCCACCTATAGGCTCTAGCTGATAACGACAACTATAAAAACTTTCAACAAGTGTATAACTAATTTGTATATTATTTTTGTTGACTCTCTTTAGGTTGTCTGTGAATTTGATTGGGAAGTTGATGGTCTTGAGGTGAGCCACAATCCTTCTTTTTAATCACTCTAACTCTGTTGCTTTCTTGGGTATTGGCTGATAGCCTTTTTCTTTCATTTGATTTTTCATATATGCCTTCTAGAGTGTAAACATAATGAAAGAAAGAAAAAAAAATCATGTTTAACAGCTGTTTTATGTTTTTTTGAGAGTCAATAATGTTTTAAAGTTTATTCTGAGTACTATCTATAATGTTTAAACTTGGAAAATTAATATCTGTTTTAGGATTTCACCAATGACCTTATTGCTGAGGAGGATCTGTCTGAAGACCAGAAGGATGCCTTCAAGGTAAACTCAGTTGACTAGTCACCTTATGTTTCTTCAATGGCCTTTATGTAAAGTATTCCGATTAAAAGTATTTCACTTATTATTTTTTCTTTTTTCTTATTGTAGGAATTTGTCAGGGAAAAGGTTCGTGAAGGAAAGAAAGCTAACCGTGAGGTACTTTATTAAATTTATTGTTCTTCTATACTGACATAAAATGTGAATTATATCGAACGTGGCCCAATGTGTTGGTATAATGAATAAAACCTTCTACATCATTATATTCAGGATTAAGAATATTAGAAATAATATAACTTTTGTAGGCAAGGGAAAAGCGAAAGAAAGCTCGCGAGGAACTGAGTCAAGAAAAAGTGGCCGCATTTGAGAATATGAGGTTCTACAAATTCTATCCTGTTGCCACACCGGATACCGCAGATGTCTCTGAAGTCAAGGTTTGATTTTATTTTTTCCTTGCCATTTTATATTTTTCCTACTATAACGGGGTATTCTGAATCTGTAATTCAAATGTTGCAATTAGTATCAGTATGTAAGCAGCATTAGGAAAAATATATCTGGTTAAGTCACTTCTAACCGAAATTTTATTATAAATAGAATCAACCACTTCCTTTATTTGGCACTATAGAAGGGTATTTCTGGATAATGGGTCATGTTGCATTTCCTACGCGGCAGTAAAATAGACCTTAGAGAGGGCCGAGTGGAGCCCAATGTGAGGCGTGAGAAACCGTTACAAGTGTGATGCCTGGCTTGAGCTGGGTCATGCTTTGGGGATTAGAGTTTCTTTTTCCTGTTCATTTGTTTTGTTTTTGTTGTGTGTGTATTAAATGAGTTGGTGGACGAGTATGATCGAGTAGGAGTTTAGTGTCATAGTGTGATGGTCGTTGGCCGGTGTAGAGTAAAAAGATAGCATGACACCGATTGATTATGTTATTTGTTACCAACCCCTTATTATAAAGTTACGTGTTTGCCCTTAGTTATGATCATTAAAAATGATCTTATATGTTTATTACTTTTGAAGGATTACTTGGTTAACCATGTGTTTATATTTTATTTTTCTTGCAGTCTTCATTCATAAATAGGTATTACGGCAGGGCGCATCAAGTATTTTGATCGGGATATTTTTGTAGCAGAAAGGGTTAGTCTGTGTGTCCAGGTGACTTGATATATTTGTAGCAATAGGAATTTTGTTTTTCAGTTTTGAAATTAATTATATCCACAAGATTTACTCATTAGAAGCCGGCGTTTTTATCTCAACCTCAACAACACTTTTATTATCAACGAGGATTGGACCTATTTCCAAAAGAGTAGACTATATATCGTCATGGGTCGGGGTGTATGTTTGGATGGATTGGTTTGATCTGATCCAATTATGTGAATTCGATTGGATTTTGGTTTTGAAGACAAGGACCTAACTATCCAAACAATCCTAACGATGCAAACCAATCCAACTAAATTACAATTACACTTGATCGGTTTTCACGATTTGGTTTTTCATTCTTACCTAAATATATGTTAAAGAGTCGAAATATTTACATCGTAAATAATCTTTTGAAACCTGTAAAAGTTGATCTACATTAACTAGTAATATACCAATCTACTAATTGTCACAATCTTGATATTAGATTTTGTCAGCACTCTAGTTGCTTGTCCACAGTAGCACCAAGTGTCATCTTCAAAAGGCCTTTATTACCAAATCCTCAAAATACTTTTGCTCCCTCCAGTAGGAAATTAGAGTATACCCAGGACCCTTGTTCATGAAGCTAATACAAATTAAAAGTAAGCATAGGGCAACAGCAATACTCATCGATTAGAGCCACACGATCCAAGTTTCGTTTCTTCACGGAACAACACACAACAATCATCCACCATTGTATCCTCCTGCTGTCACTTGATTCATCTCTTCACTGGAACAATAATATACACACAAGTTTCACCCTTTTAGCCATGCATCCTCATGACCTGCAATTGGTCTAGTATTCTATCATAACCAGATTAGTCAACGTACAAAATCAAAATTCTGAGGCACGAAGGACAGTAAACACAACCAACCTGCACAAAAAACAAGTTGGTTTAAAGGGTAACCATCCTTTTGTCCCCTTGGCTTTACGCAACCGCATAACTCCATGCTTAAGGGGGTGTTTGGTTCAAGTATTGTTTTTGAAAAGATTTGCATTTATAATGGGATTGGTATTTGGTGGGATTTGCATTTGGTGGGATTTAAAATCCCATCTTGTGTTTAGTTCATATTTCTTAGATGGGATTTCCACCACCATTAAACTCCATCAATAGCCAACTACCACACCTGTTGCCACCATCGAAGAGGAAGGACGGCGAACGGGCGACAACGAACAGGTGACGGCGACGGTGAACGGGTGACGGTGAATGGCGATGGTGAACGGGTGATGGCGACGGCGACGGCACGGGTAACGGCGAATGGCGATGGCGATGGCGAAGGGCGACGGCAAACGGGTGACAGCGAAGGGCGACAACAAACGGGTGTCGGCAACGGCGAATGGGTGGCGGCGACGGCGAAGGGTGACGGCCATCGGTGATGGTTCACCAGAATATTAGCCTGAGAGTTGCTAGAGAAAATACCTCATTTGAGGGATTTCAAAATACCAAGGGGGTGGAAGGATTTAGAAATCCCTCATCTGTGAGATTTTATAAAATCCTAGGATTTGAAATCTTATCCCATCCCATTCCAAACCAAACACCACATTTTAAAAATTGTCTAAATTGACCCGACTCTATTTTAATCTATTACTCAACCTATCTATTTTGCTACATGTAATACCCGTTTCCTTTAATCCAAATTAAATTATTTAAATAAGTGAGATAATAAATGGGTACTTTAATTTAGTGGGCTCCTTGTAATTTTGGACCATTAGAAATTTAATGAGCTTTAAGGAAGTATTTATAATTGTTACTAGACTCCTTATTGTTAATGGATCATTAAGAGATTTGATGGGCCTTTTAGAAGTTTTAATAGAGTATTGGGCTTAAGGACATAATGGATCTACACAAGAGTATTAATACCCCAAATAGCCAAATAGGGCACAAAACCCCAGGAGAGTGTAGCCAACGTGTTGCTGGGAAAGGATTTCCATCGTGAGGGACAGTTGAGAGGAGGAGGCTCAAGTTCTTGGGTTTTTGCATCGTTTTTTGCTAGGAAGACACATCAGGTAACAACCCTCACCTACTTATGATCATTTATGCATCCATGTTTGAGCATTTAACAGAGTTTTGAATGGGATCCTTGGGTCGTTGGTGCTGTTCGATGAAGGGAATGCAAACCGAGAGTAAAAACAAGATTTATATCACCTATTAGTTCATAGTAATGAAATTAATATTAAAGGAATTGTTGTAATAGCCTTTGGGATCTTTTGGTATAAGAAGGAGATTAAATGATAAGTTTTGATGAAGGATGGTTAATGAAAGGATTGACTGTATCGCTAATCGACTGTAGCTATTCTTGATTACATATGAATTGCAAATTACCCTTATGAAGAAACCTTAGAATCACTAATCAATCTTACACAGTGAATAACAAATTAGTCGTATGTATGTGTAGAATCTCAAATTCGAACTTTGAGTTTCAACCTCAATTGGCGATCGTGTATAGGGAAACTTAACTAGAATAGTAAATTGTGTGTATGTACTAATCACAAGTTAGCAACGTGAGTTTATTGGCGGCAATCGAAAATTGGGTTGAGAGGACTGAATCACAATTGAAAGGGGTAGGTCTAAGGAATCGCAAATTGGAGAAAACAACCAAATCACAAAATATAAATTAACTACTCAATCACAAATTAGAAGTTCACATCAGATTGCAAATTAGATAATGAGTTTTTATTGAAATCGCAAATTGTTGTGTTTGTGTGTGATCAATCGCAAAATGATAAATGACTGTGGGAATCGTAAATTATATAAGAGCAAATTGAATCACAAATAATTCTTGTTTACAATTGCAAATTGACAATGTTGGCAGAAATCATTAATTTTTGAAATTGATGGGCTGAACTAGTGTTAGGCCTCGGTGAAAATGACTATTGGGCTAAACAAAAGAACGTGAGAATTTAATCATATGGGTGTACACTAGTGAAATAGTATACTAAGGGAGTTGGTGCAATCACAAAATAACTTTAGTGAGGGAATCACAAACAGAATGTTATGAATCACAAATTGGCTGAATCATTGATGGGGAGTGAATTGCGAATTGGGCCAAGGCCCAATCGCAAATTAGAAATTCATGTGAATCGCAAACCATTAGTGATATTTAGCTATTGAGTTAGAATTTAGTGTTAATTTGGTAGAACTGTGTTTGTAGGTTCTGGTTGATAGACGTATTGACACCGAAGTACTGCTGTTGCTGTAATCGCTATGCTGCTGATCAGGTGAGTTATCACTAACTTACTAACTTACTTCTTATACTAAGATGATTGTTCATGTGTGATAATGTACTCTGATATGTTGTGTTATTTATGTGCAGCTGGGCATTTACCCTCCTATGTGGTGATAATTGATGTGGATGTGATGTACTTATTACCTAAATACGTGCTAGTGCAAGTACTGTGTTAGCTCACTAAGCTTTATGCTTAACCGTGTGGATTTAATGTTTCAAGACTGTCTCGAGCAAACAAGGGTAAGGCACCTCCGTGACTGCAGATTTTCCACAATTAAACTACTCTAATATTTTATTTAAAAATAATGATTTATTATTTGATCGTAAGTCCCGTATGTTGGACACATCCGTGTCCGACTAAGAACAATTAACCGTTCTTTTAGAACAGTGTATGTCCTCTACCAATTTCAACCAAAAACTTGATTTAAAAATAGAATAGCATCATGCAATCCCTTCTTAATGTTCTACAAGATTTATATTCATCATCCTGACTCAATTTAACTACATGCAACCAAGAATCACACACAATCTTATGAAAAACCCAGAAACCAACTCAAGATATAGTTTTAGTAAAGTTAATTGTTAAAACAAAATTATAATATAATTCCAGTTATCAAGATATAGTTTTAGGCTTTGATCTTAGAGTTAATTTCATATATGGTCCTTTAAGTATTTATAAATTGCACATTTGGTCCTTTTTTGAAAAAGCTGTAAACTCTATCCATTAACTACTATTTTATTACATGGATAGTCCTTTTTAACGTTTTCAATTAAATAGGTCAGCTAACTTATATAAATCAACCATTTTACCCAATTTCTCCTTTTTATTTATCTTTTTATTAATAAAACCATTATCGTTATTATTATTATCCCCATTTTTTCTCTCTATCAAGCTCTGAGCCCTCCTCCTTCTTGGCTCTCTCTCATTCCATTTCTCAACACTGTCGCTTCACCTCCTCTTTAGAGTTAATCTTCGCCGCTACCACCATCTCCTAATCGCATCATCGACCAACCCCCTCACTCCCCCACAATCCCTCTCTACAATAGCCACCGGTGTCCTTAACTGTTGTCGTCACCATCTATTCAGCGCTTCCGTCACCACCATCGTGTGCCACCGTCACTGTCGCCACCATCGGTGAGTGTCTGTGTGTGTTCGTGATTGTAGATCTAGGGTTTTCCTAGTGTATGTGTGTGTTGGCGTGTCTGTGATTTACGTTCCAGTGAGGGTTTTAGAGATTTTTGGCGAGAGGTTTTCTATTTTTGAGTTTCTGGTGGGGGCAGTGAGTTAGGGTAAACTACGTTTGTAGATGGTGATGAGATTTAAGGTTTCTGGTTGGGCGGTTTTTAGAATTAGGGTTTTCATTTGGGTGGGGTTCACTTTTGATTTGGTTGTGTGGGTTCTGATAGTTCTTGTTGGTCTCGACTTTTCTGGTGGTGGTAGACATTGGTTAGTTTCTGGTGGTCTTTAAGTTGCGTGTGGTTTTGAACGTGTGGTGGTTGTGCAAGGTGATGGGTGGTGGTAAACGGTGTTGGTGGTTGCATTGACTGTGGTGGTTGTGCATTGACTGTGGTAGTGGTGAAAGACTGCATTGACTGTAAATAACTTGTTGGTTTAAATCATTTTAAGTACATTTATTAATTTCTGATTATATATATGGAATGAAATTAATATTTAAATTCAACTAAAAATTAAAATTATACCATTATGTCTACAAGACTTAAGGTGGTTAATATAAATTGTCAGAAAGGATTATTTATGCAATAAATTAGTAGCTAAAGGATAGAGTTTGCAACTAAAAAAATTTTATAATTTGTGAATAGTTAAAGGATAATTTATGAAATTAATTCTTTACAATTCTTAATTTACAGATAATTCCAAATTTTGTCAGATAGCTTTTATTAGCAATTGCTAATCAACTTTGAATTCCACGTTAAAATAGTGTGTGGACCGTGATATATAGATACATTTTAACATACAACATTTAATAAGTTATAAACAGTAACTTTCGTATTATTAATTATATAATTTTTTTGCCAAAAGATTCTAATGGTAATTTTTGGGGCTAAGTAACAGAAAAACAATGCATTTTAGAGGAATGATGGAAGGTTCGACCCTCACTTTTTGCTTTTCTAAGAAAATGGGAGAGCACATGTCACATGTTTTGTCCACTTCCTCTCTTCTATTTTTTGCTTTTTTTTGTTTTTTTATTAGGTTTTTTTATTTTTAATATTCTTGATTAGTTTTTCTTAGAATAATGATATTTATTTGTATAGGCTTTTATTTTTCTAATTTGTGTTTTACCTTTTCGTTTTCTTATTTTCACTGAAATTTAATAAATATCTTATTTATTTTTAGTTTCAAATAGAATTATGTATTTTTTAATTACCCTTTATTCTAATCTAATTTTATTTTTAAAAATATCTTCAGTGGAGAAAAAAATAGTAATTTCTGTACTTTGTAGTTTTATATAATTATATAAATTCAAATATGATAGCAAAATTTATAAATTAAACTTTATTGCATAAAATAACTATTTGTAAATTAATTGTTCATAATATTTTTGTAACCTCAAAAGTAGTCATGTTTATTTAAAAATAAAATATTATAAATATCAAATTTGATTAAGAAAAGATTTATGAACTACTTCTTTTTTAAATTTTAAACCAATTTTAGTTTTGTCTAATATAGTAAGCTTCAAAATGACATTGTTGCTGAAATAATTAAAATACATTTTATTGGAATTGTTTCTGAATAATTTAAAATATGTTACCACCATGAGCACCAAAACATGACACCTTTCATTTTAAATGTTTAGTTCAAATGCAAAATAAAGATCAATGGTTCCTAGAAGAGGATACATGATTAATTTTAAATGTGTAATTAAAAACTTTTATAAAAATAAATAAGCTTTGCAAAATAAATAGTCAAATGAGTTTAAGTTTTTATAAAATAATTTTTATAAAAACTTTTATAAAAATTGAGATAATTTTTTATAAAATCACAAGCTTGGTAGTCAAAGCAAATGAAATTCCTATTTTGGCAAATACTAAACACAATCTTCTATTGAAATAAGCCAAAACCATATTTAGCAAAAGGAATCTCCCAAAGAGGTAAACTTCCAACATGCTTTGTGCATTTGGTTTCTAAACTACCATTTTTATGATTAAATTCAAACTTAAGAAATATGACACTAACCCAACTTTTCTAAAGCTTCTTTTCAGTGCATTTTTATGGTAAAAATGAGTTGTGTGTGGTTTTGGTAAAAGGCCAACGTCTATATCCACAAGGCTCAAAAAGTTCCAGCAGGCTGACGGTCGATGCCACGGTCGACCGTGGATCGACCGTGGACAGTCTGGACACTTTTTGAGCTTGCACCTTTTTCCTTATTTAAGGCAACTCAAGTCTTGTTTTTTACCAAGCTCTCGCAATCTGAAAAACACAGAATACATACAAAATCTTGTGAGCTCATATTAATATATTCAATCTTTCAAAATCAAGAATGAAGCAAGAGTGAAAGCCTTCAAAGTTCAAACACTACATTACCTTCTTACATATTTGTAATAGTGTGAGATCATCTCTAGCCTTAGAATTAGAGAGAAGTGAGGATCATCTCTAGCCTTAGAATTAGAGAGAAGTGAGGATCAACTCTAGCCTTTCCAATTAGAGTGAAGTGAGGTTTATCTTAACCTTGTTTGCAAGAGTGAAGTGTAATTCTTGTAAGCTAAAGAGAGAAGTTGTAAAAGGTTTATCTCTACCTTTAAAGAGAGAAGTTAGTGGAGCAACTCTTGGTGGGTGAGGCCAAGGAGTGGATGTAGAGCAAGGTTGTTAACCCTTGCTTGAACCACTATAAATCATTGTGTCCTAGCTACTTCATTGATGATATCTTTTTTCCTTAAACTCTTTAATTACTTGCAAATATTGTTAAAAACTTCAAAAAGTGGGCATATAATCTATTCACCCCCTCTAGGTTCTAACAGATGTAATTAATGCATTAATTACAAGTTCTAGAAAAGGAAACTAGCATTGCACACCAATCTTGAAGCACACCTGTATGCCTATATCTAACCCGAGTTTTATAATTTTCATTATTTCTTTTTTATTAATTACTATACGAGGACATGCTATATGTTTTTAGCAATATTTATCGTGTCACTATATATAAAAACACTTTGATTAAGGGGTATTTAGTAGTTTCAATACCTATTTAAGAGACAGTTTGATAAAATAAAATGATTTAAGTGTTGAAAGATTCATGGTCTGGATAATTAAGACTACGTATGAAACTGTTTCTGAATATGGTATGTTGTTTGATAAAAGTCTTAAATAAACAGTCTGGATGATTCTAATGACCATTTTAACATTCATAATGATTTATTATATAGTAGGAAGATATGATTGTTTAATAAGGGAAAGGAGTATCAGGGTACAATATTACGTGCTTAACGATTGATTAGACCACACTGTACATGTTTTAATTAAAAATATTTCAGATTTAAACAATTAAGTATTATTTTGAGAACTTTTTTATTTGCAAATTTAGTTTGATTTAAGGGTAAATAATGGTTTAATCATCAATTCGGTTTAACCATCAATGTTTTTTTCTAAACGAAATTACCATAAAGTTTGAATTTGTAATAGTGTCAGGATCATCTCTAGCCTTAGAATTAGAGAGAAGTGAGGATCATCTCTAGCCTTAGAATTAGAGAGAAGTGAGGATCAACTCTAGCCTTTCCAATTAGAGTGAAGTGGGGTTTATCTTAACCTTGTTTGCAAGAGTGAAGTGTAATTCTTGTAAGCTAAAGAGAGAAGTTGTAAAAGGTTTATCTCTACCTTTAAAGAGAGAAGTTAGTGGAGCAACTCTTGGTGGGTGAGGCCAAGGAGTGGATGTAGAGCAAGGTTGTTAACCCTTGCTTGAACCACTATAAATCATTGTGTCCTAGCTACTTCATTGATGATATCTTTTTTCCTTAAACTCTTTAATTACTTGCAAATATTGTTAAAAACTTCAAAAAGTGGGCATATAATCTATTCACCCCCCTCTAGGTTCTAACAGATGTAATTAATGCATTAATTACAAGTTCTAGAAAAGGAAACTAGCATTGCACACCAATCTTGAAGCACACCTGTATGCCTATATCTAACCCGAGTTTTATAATTTTCATTATTTCTTTTTTATTAATTACTATACGAGGACATGCTATATGTTTTTAGCAATATTTATCGTGTCACTATATATAAAAACACTTTGATTAAGGGGTATTTAGTAGTTTCAATACCTATTTAAGAGACAGTTTGATAAAATAAAATGATTTAAGTGTTGAAAGATTCATGGTCTGGATAATTAAGACTACGTATGAAACTGCTTCTGAATATGGTATGTTGTTTGATAAAAGTCTTAAATAAACAGTCTGGATGATTCTAATGACCATTTTAACATTCATAATGATTTATTATATAGTAGGAAGATATGATTGTTTAATAAGGGAAAGGAGTATCAGGGTACAATATTACGTGCTTAACGATTGATTAGACCACACTGTACATGTTTTAATTAAAAATATTTCAGATTTAAACAATTAAGTATTATTTTGAGAACTTTTTTATTTGCAAATTTAGTTTGATTTAAGGGTAAATAATGGTTTAATCATCAATTCGGTTTAACCATCAATGTTTTTTTCTAAACGAAATTACCATAAAGTTTGAATTTGTAATAGTGTCAGGATCATCTCTAGCCTTAGAATTAGAGAGAAGTGAGGATCATCTCTAGCCTTAGAATTAGAGAGAAGTGAGGATCAACTCTAGCCTTTCCAATTAGAGTGAAGTGGGGTTTATCTTAACCTTGTTTGCAAGAGTGAAGTGTAATTCTTGTAAGCTAAAGAGAGAAGTTGTAAAAGGTTTATCTTTACCTTTAAAGAGAGAAGTTAGTGGAGCAACTCTTGGTGGGTGAGGCCAAGGAGTGGATGTAGAGCAAGGTTGTTAACCTTTGCTTGAACCACTATAAATCATTGTGTCCTAGCTACTTCATTGGTGATATCTTTCTTTCTTAAACTCTTTAATTACTTGCAAATATTGTTAAAAACTTCAAAAAGTGGGCATATAACCTATTCACCCTCCTCTAGGTTCTAACAATTGGTACCAGAGTAAGTTGCTCTAGATAATTTTTGAAAAGTTGTTTAAATCTTCTAAAAATATTTTTCAAAAATTTTTGAGTTGATAAAATGAGACAAAATTATATAGAGGGGAATTCTATGGTTAGACCTCCACTTCTTGAAGAAGAAGACTTTTGCTATTGGAAGCAAAGATTCATGACCTATGTAAAGGCCAAAGATATTGACCTTTGTGAGATTATTGAAGAAGGAGATCATGTTCCAAAAACCTTTGATTCTAAACAAAATGCTTATGTTCCAACACCTAAAGAAAAATGGGATCAAGAGGACAAGAAAATAATTTCAAAAAATTTTGTAGCAAAACTTTTTCTATACAATGCTTTACCTAGAAAAGAGTTTGAAAGAGTTTTCATGTGTGAAAGTGCAAATGCTATTTGGAAATCTCTTGTCATCACACATCAAGGAAATGCCCAAGTTCTAGATAACAAAACCGAATTACTTGTTCAACAATATGAACAATTTCAAATATTTGATGATATGAAAATTGATGATGCTTTTACAAGGTTTAATACTATTGTTACTAGTCTCAAGGCACTTAGGACTACTTACACTAACAAAAAGATTGTAAGAAAGTTTCTTAGGGCTCTTTCACCAAAATGGAGAGCAAAAGTGACGGCTATTGAGGAGTCAAAGGACTTAAACATACTACAAATGGATGAGCTAATAGGAAATCTCAAGGTGTATGAAGTAATCATGCAAAAATATGATGAGATTGCCAAGCTAAAGAAAGAAAAGAGCAAATCCATTGCACTTAAAGCTAAACATGTCAAAGAATCCTCAAGTAATGAAGAAGAGGAAAAAAAAGAAGAAAAATGTCTCATGGCTTTTGAGACAAGTGAGGTACATTACGATTCTAGCTACTATAGTGATAATGATGACCATCATTATGATCAATTATGTGATTTTAGCTCTAAAATACTTGCTAAAAATGAGGAGTTAAAAAATGAGAACAAGAGCTTGAAAAAGGAAAATGTCAAGTTAAGAAATGAAAATGATGACTTGAACTTGAAAATAAAAGATCTAGAAAGTAAAATTGCTTCTCATATATCTCCAAGCTTGAAAGATTTAGAAAGTAAGCTAAAGACAAATTTTGACACAACCACCTTGTCAAAATTTAAAGATAGTTCAACCAAGTTAGATGAGATGTTAAATATTCAAAAATCATCAAAAGATAAGGGTGGTCTTGGGTTCTCAAGTTACTCAAACAACATGCCAACTAGTCACTTAACACCTATCAAATTTGTGAAAGAAAAAGGGGAAGAAAAAATCCAGGAGCCTCACGGTCGACCCACGGTATCGACCGTGCATCGATCGTCAGCTCACTGGAATTTTCCAAAAGTTCAAAATTGCAACATTGTTTCTAGTTCTTCCACTTGTATGCCAAAGGTTGCAAGTAATGAATTAATAAGAAAGTTTTATACTCCAACTACAAGGCATGGACTTGGATTCAAGAAACCTAAATTAAATACAACTCAAAAATCAAGACATTCTCATAAACCTATTAAGTCTATGAACACATGGTATCATAAAGGGTTCAAGATTACACAAAGGTGGATTAGAGTAGGAGTTTTTGATACTAACCATCCTGGACCCATGAAACATTGGGTACCAAAAGCTTGAATGAAAATTACACAAGTGTAGGGATGCAACAAAAATGAGATTATGTCTCATTAATGGATTCTCGATAGTGGTTGCTCAAAACACATGATCGGTAATAGAGAACTCTTCACTTCATACAAGGAGTATGATGGAGGACATGTGGTGTTTGGAAGCACCTAAGAAGAAAGGTAGTTGGTAAAGGTAACACTCTTCATGACAATATCAAGTTCTTGAATGTTGAGCATGTTAATGGTTTAACTTACAACTTAATAAGTATTGGTCAACTATGTGATAAAGATCTAAATGTTAAATTCTCTAAACATGAAAGCTTGATATGCAAAGATGATAAAGTTTTAGTAAAAGATGTTTGGAGAAATGGTCTCTATACATGTAGACTTGGTGATAATCCTAACACACAAGTATGTCTTGCATCTATAATCGATAGAAGACTAGGACATGCTAACATGAGATTAGTATAAACATTGACTATAAATGAGCTTGTTAGAGTCTTACCAAATGTTAAATTCGATAATAATTTTTGTGATGCATGTAAGATAGAAAAACAAGTGCACTTATCTCATAAATCTAAAATGCTATAAAACCTAAGAGATGTCTTTGGGCCTTCATCAATTCAAAGTTATGGGGGAAACTTTTACACACTAGTTGTTGTAGATGACTTTTCTAGATATACGTGGACGTTATTTTTGAAAACAAAAATTGAAGCTTTTGACAAACTCAAAAATCTTGGCAAAAAAAATTCAAAACCAATTGGGTTGAATGATTATCCCAATTCATACCAACCATGAAAGAGAAATTGTCAATAAAGCGTAATTTGGAGCATTTTGTGATAAACATGGTGTTCCTCATAACTTTTTGGCTCCTTACACTCCCCAATCTAATGAGGTTGTTGAAAGGAAAAATAGGTCTTTACAAGCTTTGATTAGACCAATGTTAAGTAAAACACCATATGAAATCATCAAAGGTAGAAAACGATCCAATAACTCAAGTTATAGGAAACCTAAATCAAAGACTCAGTAGATCCCAAGCCCAAAACCTTAATACCTTCTTTGCCTGTGTGTCACACATAGAACCCAAGAATATTAAAGAGGCAATTAAGGATAAAAATTGGGCAATGACAATGCAAGAAGAGTTTAATCAATTCACTAGAAGCCAAGTTTGGGACTTAGTACCTTTACCTAGTGGTCACACAATAATTGGAACTAAATGAGTATTTAGAAACAAAGCTAGACTAGTAGCCCGATGATATAATCAACAAGAAGTGATAGACTATGATGAATCCTTTGCTCCGGTTACTAGATTTGAATCCATTTGGAGTCTACTTTGATTATGGTTTTGCTCAAAATTTTAAATTATATCAAATGGATGTCAAAAGTGCTTTTCTAAATGACTTTATAAATGAGAAAGTTTATGTATGTCAACCTCCCGGTTTTGATTTTTGAAGACCTCATCATATGTATATAATCTTAGAAAAGCATTGTATGACCTTAAATAAGCACCTAGAGCATGGTATGATAAATTAAAATCATTCTTGTTGAAAAATGAATATAGTATAGGTCAATTTGATAATACATTATTCACAAAGAAAAAGAAAAATGACATCTTGCTTGTGCAAATTTATGTGGATGATATCATATTTGGGTCAACATGTCAAGATTTGTGTGATGAGTTTTCAAATCTTATACATAATGAAATTGAAATGAGAATGATGGATGAGTTGAATTACTTTCTTGGACTTCAAATAAAACAATATGAAGATGGTACATTCAAATTAGGCATCATTTCCTACGTGACAATATGCAAAAAGGAAATATAAATTTAGAAAAGGTTGCTTCATGTGAAAATATTGTCAACATATTCGCTAAACCGCTAAAAATTGAAATGTTACGACTTGGTTTAGGAATGATGGAACATGTTCCTTGAAAATAACACTTAAATGCATGAAAATGGTCAAAATATACATTCCAGAAGTACCACGGTCGACTGACGGTTGATGCCGTGGATCGACCGTCGGATCACTGCCTAAATTCAAAAACTAAGCAAAAGGCGCGGTCGATATCACGGTCGACCGTGGATCGACCGTCGTAGGCCTGACGGATTTTTGACCCTATTTTGCCTTTTCTCTCTCTTTCCTCTCCACTTCATCTCATCTTATCTTCCCCCACAAACCCTAGCCGCCATTTTCAACATTTATCTTTCAAAAAGCTTGAAAATCATCACAAGAAAAAGAAAAAAAATACTTTACCTTACGGTTGAAGTTGCGTTCAAAGGCTCGGTTGGATTCACGGTTGAAGATTCTTCGTCTCGTGATTTCTTATCTTCACAAGTTTCTTGATAAAGGTATACTTTTATCTCTTCCTCCTTTTCTTATGACTCTCTTTGTGCACCAAAGAAACATGTGATCTATAGAATTTGGGAGATTTCTAAAAAAAAGTATATTTGCTTTGAAAATGATTTTTTCGTTGTGTAAAGAAAAATAAATAGATGATATTGGTGTTGGTTAAGTATGATAAGTATATAAATATCATGTCACAAAGGACAAAAAGTCAAATTTCAAACAACTCACCGTAACATCGACCATCGTGCACATGAAAATTCCAGGCGAACCATGGTCGATCCACGGTTGATACCGTGCATCGACCGTCAGCCCACTGAAAATTTTGAGATTTTCAATTTTTATATTTTGACTTTTAATGCCCAAACTCAATCTATTCATGCTTAATATATCTTAACTAACATTAGCTATCACATGATTAATAAAATGTTCAAATCATTCTCCACTTTAGGACACATACACATTATGAACATATTGTCAAGGAGTTTGCTATATTCTCTGAACACACTCGTAATTATGTTGAAGTATATTACCTCTTGTCATGCTTTTACAAAGCAAAGGTCTTTTACAAATCTAGTGTCATGACAAGATAAATTGTGGTGATTCAAGGGGAAGTAGTTATGGTGATTGTTTGTTGATATGATAATTGCTACTATTTGCTATGATTCTTATGCCATGAATTATGTTACTTGAACCTTAGCTTGTAATAAATGCATATTTAGAATATTGTTTATACTCACATCTCTTTTGCAAGTTCTTGGTAGTATTTCCATATATTATAGATCAAACATCTCAAGAAGTAGAGCTCTACGTTCAAGGGGGAGCTTATGTCAAGAGGGAGTCTCCTTTTTGTTAAGACAAAAAAGGGGGAGAAGATAGAAGAGTATATAGAAGATAGAAGAATATATACATATATATATATATGTATATATGCACATGTTAACATGTTAAAGTTATATATACAATTCTTATACAAGTTATAAATTTTTGTCTTCAACAAAAAGGGGGAGATTGTTGGGAAAAATAGGCTTATAAATATACCCTCTTTTATTAACACAAAAATATACAACTTGTTTATATAATTGTATGTATTAACATTAACATATGTGCACATATACATATATATATATATATATATATATTCAATCAAATATATTCTTATCTATAATCTACAAAACAAGCTTTATCAAATGTCCAAGCTCCAATCGTCAAGATCCGAGTTCAAGTAGAAGCTGATATCGAAGATTACTACAAACAAACGTTTGAAGTTTATGAGCTTGCAAAATAAATAATCAAATGAGTTTAAGTTTTTATAAAATAATTTTTATAAAAACTTTTATAAAAATTGAGATAATTTTTTATAAAATCACAAGCTTGGTAGTCAAAGCAAATGAAATTCCTATTTTGGCAAATACTAAACACAATCTTCTATTGAAATAAGCCAAAACCATATTTAGCAAAAGGAATCTCCCAAAGAGGTAAACTTCCAACATGCTTTGTGCATTTGGTTTCTAAACTACCATTTTTATGATTAAATTCAAACTTAAGAAATATGACACTAACCCAACTTTTCTAAAGCTTCTTTTCAGTGCATTTTTATGGTAAAAATGGGTTGTGTGTGGTTTTGGTAAAAGGCCAACGTCTATATCCACAAGGCTCAAAAAGTTCCAGCAGGCTGACGGTCGATGCCACGGTCGACCGTGGATCGACCGTGGACAGTCTGGACACTTTTTGAGCTTGCACCTTTTTCCTTATTTAAGGCAACTCAAGTCTTGTTTTTTACCAAGCTCTCGCAATCTGAAAAACACAGAATACATACAAAATCTTGTGAGCTCATATTCTTTGATAATATATTCAATCTTTCAAGATCAAGAATGAAGCAAGAGTGAAAGCCTTCAAAGTTCAAACACTACATTACCTTCTTACATATTTGTAATAGTGTGAGATCATCTCTAGCCTTAGAATTAGAGAGAAGTGAGGATCATCTCTAGCCTTAGAATTAGAGAGAAGTGAGGATCAACTCTAGCCTTTCCAATTAGAGTGAAGTGGGGTTTATCTTAACCTTGTTTGCAAGAGTGAAGTGTAATTCTTGTAAGCTAAAGAGAGAAGTTGTAAAAGGTTTATCTCTACCTTTAAAGAGAGAAGTTAGTGGAGCAACTCTTGGTGGGTGAGGCCAAGGAGTGGATGTAGAGCAAGGTTGTTAACCCTTGCTTGAACCACTATAAATCATTGTGTCCTAGCTACTTCATTGATGATATCTTTTTTCCTTAAACTCTTTAATTACTTGCAAATATTGTTAAAAACTTCAAAAAGTGGGCATATAATCTATTCACCCCCCTCTAGGTTCTAACAGATGTAATTAATGCATTAATTACAAGTTCTAGAAAAGGAAACTAGCATTGCACACCAATCTTGAAGCACACCTGTATGCCTATATCTAACCCGAGTTTTATAATTTTCATTATTTCTTTTTTATTAATTACTATACGAGGACATGCTATATGTTTTTAGCAATATTTATCGTGTCACTATATATAAAAACACTTTGATTAAGGGGTATTTAGTAGTTTCAATACCTATTTAAGAGACAGTTTGATAAAATAAAATGATTTAAGTGTTGAAAGATTCATGGTCTGGATAATTAAGACTACGTATGAAACTGCTTCTGAATATGGTATGTTGTTTGATAAAAGTCTTAAATAAACAGTCTGGATGATTCTAATGACCATTTTAACATTCATAATGATTTATTATATAGTAGGAAGATATGATTGTTTAATAAGGGAAAGGAGTATCAGGGTACAATATTACGTGCTTAACGATTGATTAGACCACACTGTACATGTTTTAATTAAAAATATTTCAGATTTAAACAATTAAGTATTATTTTGAGAACTTTTTTATTTGCAAATTTAGTTTGATTTAAGGGTAAATAATGGTTTAATCATCAATTCGGTTTAACCATCAATGTTTTTTTCTAAACGAAATTACCATAAAGTTTGAATTTGTAATAGTGTCAGGATCATCTCTAGCCTTAGAATTAGAGAGAAGTGAGGATCATCTCTAGCCTTAGAATTAGAGAGAAGTGAGGATCAACTCTAGCCTTTCCAATTAGAGTGAAGTGGGGTTTATCTTAACCTTGTTTGCAAGAGTGAAGTGTAATTCTTGTAAGCTAAAGAGAGAAGTTGTAAAAGGTTTATCTTTACCTTTAAAGAGAGAAGTTAGTGGAGCAACTCTTGGTGGGTGAGGCCAAGGAGTGGATGTAGAGCAAGGTTGTTAACCTTTGCTTGAACCACTATAAATCATTGTGTCCTAGCTACTTCATTGGTGATATCTTTCTTTCTTAAACTCTTTAATTACTTGCAAATATTGTTAAAAACTTCAAAAAGTGGGCATATAACCTATTCACCCTCCTCTAGGTTCTAACAATTGGTACCAGAGTAAGTTGCTCTAGATAATTTTTGAAAAGTTGTTTAAATCTTCTAAAAATATTTTTCAAAAATTTTTGAGTTGATAAAATGAGACAAAATTATATAGAGGGGAATTCTATGGTTAGACCTCCACTTCTTGAAGAAGAAGACTTTTGCTATTGGAAGCAAAGATTCATGACCTATGTAAAGGCTAAAGATATTGACCTTTGTGAGATTATTGAAGAAGGAGATCATGTTCCAAAAACCTTTGATTCTAAACAAAATGCTTATGTTCCAACACCTAAAGAAAAATGGGATCAAGAGGACAAGAAAATAATTTCAAAAAATTTTGTAGCAAAACTTTTTCTATACAATGCTTTACCTAGAAAAGAGTTTGAAAGAGTTTTCATGTGTGAAAGTGCAAATGCTATTTGGAAATCTCTTGTCATCACACATCAAGGAAATGCCCAAGTTCTAGATAACAAAACCGAATTACTTGTTCAACAATATGAACAATTTCAAATATTTGATGATATGAAAATTGATGATGCTTTTACAAGGTTTAATACTATTGTTACTAGTCTCAAGGCACTTAGGACTACTTACACTTTGATTAAGGGGTATTTAGTAGTTTCAATACCTATTTAAGAGACAGTTTGATAAAATAAAATGATTTAAGTGTTGAAAGATTCATGGTCTGAATAATTAAGACTACGTATGAAACTGCTTCTGAATATGGTATGTTGTTTGATAAAAGTTTTAAATAAACAGCCTGGATGATTCTAATGACCATTTTAACATTCATAATGATTTATTATATAGTAGGAAGATATGATTGTTTAATAAGGGAAAGGAGTATCAGGGTACAATATTACGTGCTTAACGATTGATTAGACTACACTGTACATGTTTTAATTAAAAATATTTCAGATTTAAACAATTAAGTATTATTTTGAGAACTTTTTTTTTTTGCAAATTTAGTTTGATTTAAGGGTAAATAATGGTTTAATCATCACAGTTTTCGTTCAATTTTGGTTTAAACATTAAAGTTTTTTTCTAAACGAAATTACCATAAAGTTTGAATTTGTTATGATTTAAACCTCAAACTTTTTTTCAAATGATTTAAACCTTGAAGTTTTGTTAAAAAAAACTGATTAATCACTTATGTTTTGTATGATTTTCGATTTTACCCTCTCTATTTATTATGCATTTTACTTTTTTATAAAATCATTTTTAACAAAAATTTAAGAGTTAAATCGTCTGGGAAAAAATTTAAGGTTTAAACAAAAAAAAAGTGTAACTTTGTGAATTAAATAATTATAAATTCAAACTTTATGATAAAACTGTTTGAAATAAAACTTTAATAATTAAACCGAAACTAAAGTAAAATTTTAATGGTTAAACCATTATTAACCCTTAATTTAATTAGTAATAGTTGCACATTTAATTAAAACATGTACGGTCTAATCAGATCTAGAAATTCAAAGTAAAATATGCATCATATCCATTAAAGATCATTACTATGTTTAATCCCATAAAAAATAGTTAAAAACAAACCCACTAAAATTTAACACTTCTACTTTCAATCTTTCAAAAGTATGTAATATACTTTAGGACAAAATGTATGAAAATACATATACAATTAACTTTAAATTATTAAAAATAAAACAACTAACTTCAAAAAAATTTCATTGTATACAAAAACTTTTTTCTGTATCTAGTTTTTAGTTACCATTGTATACAATAAACTTTTTTATAATTTTCATAGTATACAACAACTTGCATACAATGGGAGGATTATAAAAGTTGATTATATTATTTTTTAAAAAATTAAAGTTGGTTGTATATAATGATAATTAAGACAATGTTAATGGTATTTTAATGCAATTTACCCTATACTTTAATTATCAATTAACAATAGCAATTACAACTTAACTAATATACCCTCGTTCTACCCTTAAATCTTCATCTTTTGTTCGTTATTATACTTAAATCCGTAACCTCGCAACCTTGATAAACACCAAATACATTATATACCGCTGAGTTATAAGTCATCTGGTGACGTCAAAACTAACAACTGATTGAGGTATCGAACTTACGGGGTTCATGTTTTGACTATGCATGGCTTCTTAATTAGTATTTGGTCTAATGTCGGGTGTTTTAATTAATAATTGTGTTAATTTGTTCGCCAACTATTTTGAAAACATTGTAGATTTAATAATTAATTAATTAGCAACGAGTTGCACGTGAAAATAAATCCTGGTAACTAATTACAGCTACGCCCAAAATGTAATAAATGAAACTAAGGCTGTCAATTCGGGTCGGGTTCGTGTTATTGGGTTCGTGTCGTTCGGGTTCGGGTCAGTTTCGTGTCAACCCAATTTCGACCCATTTATTTTCGTGTCAAGTTCGGGTCGTGTCAGTTTTTTTCGTGTCGGGTTCGTGTCGACCTTCGGGTCGACCCATTTAAGCCAAATGTCATCAACGAGGATTTTTTCGGTTTTCGGGTATGATTTTCGAATATGGTTTTCGGGTACGATTTTGAATACGGTTTTCGGGTACAATTTTCGAATACGGTTTTCCGTTTCAACAACGATTTTCTTTATCAATATTTCAAATTCCATGTTTGTTTTCCAACGTTCGGCACAAATTTCGAAAACGATTTTCATTTATATTCCAACTTTAATAATCAATGTTCGTTTCCGTTGTATTCGAACTTTAAATTTGTTATTTATTTCGGTTTGATTGAAATTTTGATTTTTCTTTTTTATTCACTTATATAAATGAATATAATAAAAAATATGATGTATTACTATTCTATACTAATAAATAATGTCAGTGAACAACTGAATAATTTAAAATTATTCATCATTAAATAGAATTATGAATTGATCCAAACTACTAAAGTACTACCTATCAAATAATCAAATGTAAAAGTATCAAAATCATATAGTGAAAGTAAGAAATACTAAATTAACGTACTATTGTTTTAACTATAATTTTTTTATTGTTTATTTTGAGTTTTTAATGTTTAAGGGTTTTGTACTTTTGTTTGACGGGTTTTATTGTCCTAAAATGTCACTTTCTTATTTGAATTCATAATCTTCTTTTCAAAATTTAAATTTCAAATATTAAAATATTATAATTTTACCTATAAACGGGTCATACGGGTCATTTTCAGGTTGTCGGGTTGACCCTAATCCGATCCATTTATTTTCGTGTCGATTTCGTGTCAACCCGCTTTTGACCCGTTTCGGGTTCGTGCCACTTTTTTCGTATCGGGTTCGGATTGGGTTTCGGGTTGACCCAGAAACTGCCAGCCTTAAATGCAACCATCCAAGTTAACACTCGTCTAAAATACCTAATAAAGAAATTCAAATTCTAGCTTCGTCCCAAAATACTGGTTTTTCATTTTTGTCTTTTTCTAATACGTGTGTTATTGTTGTGGCTAGTCTTAATTTGTCCATCCAATGACACGTGTTTAATTATTAAGTACGGAATAATAAAACAAATTGTGTTCGAGTACACACTTTGAAAAACAACAAAGAACAAACTTCGAAATTGAAACGCTAAGGTGGTGTTTGTTTTCAAAGATATAAATGTCTTATTTTAAGTCTTCGTGAGGAGATGTGGTTTAGAAGGTTATAAGTTTGAGAAAATCTGCGAAAAAAGCTATCGTTTTTAGCTTCTCAAAATAAAGTCTTATATCTGTGAAATTAAAAACAAACAATCTTATTAGAAATTAAAATAAGATCTTATTTAAAAAAACAAACAAAGGCTAACTCTTGAGTATGGTACAATACTTCAAGTTCGGACATACAAACTTGAAGGTCAAATGCAACATCCATTCGAAACTCATGAATAGCTTCTTTACTTGGAGAGTGAAAAACTTTTCTGCTTGCGATCTTCTAGACGAACCAAAGTGACACATATATATACGGCACCCACAAAAGCATTCTTTTTGTAAGGAGCCTGGATCAACACCCCACTACCATAGACTAATTTCCTTTCGAATTCGTATAGCTAGCTAGCTATCCAACGTACACCCCGTAAAGTGGTGCTCCTCGTTTGCTTCACGTACGTATGGCTGTTACGCACGGAGGATAGACATGCAAGATTTCCAGTTCTAAGACATTGATCTTCGACGGGACTCAATTAGGCAAGAAAAGGTAACATGTTGGAAGTTTTTAAAGCAAAATTATCATAACCATATATGCCTAATCAAGGAAGTAGAAAACTGATATTGGTATATTTAAATGCTCAAAGTTAGCTTTGATTTTGATTATATTGCGACATATTCCAGGAAATTTACTAGATGAATCCCCATTTTTCTAATATTTTCAAAATTTTCTTACAAAAGCTTTAAAAATTGAGAAGAAATACAAACCCAATCTTTATAAAACCAATTTTACTAAGCATAAAAGAGAGTATTAGATTTCTAGATCGATAATTTTTCATTAAACTTGATTATAATAGTGGCCCAAGCTACACAACTATTCATGGACATACTAATGGGAAAGCCATGATAAGTAAAAGACAAGAGATCCACTTGTACCATTCTCTCTTAGATTTTATTTGAACAACAAGAAAGGATAAACTAGAATGAGAGCTTCAGCATCATCATCACCCACCCAGCAATCCAAATATATGAAAAACTTCTAGAAGATACTAGATATTAAAGTTTACTTACAATCTAAAGAAGAGAAATAGAATTACAACACCACATAGCGCAATCTAATGATTTACATTTAGCCATGTATTTCATTCATGTGAAAATTGAAGCTTGTGCTTATTAAAAACTAACGACATTGAAAATCTCTTGTCGTTAAACGCCTAACTGTTTCTTGATTTCCAAACAGTACAAAAGATTGTTCCTGCAGCAGCCTCCAAAAACATTTTTTTTCTTTTCTAAATAACCACAATTAAATAAGTTAAGTATCAACTGGTCTAATGAGTGGATCTTCGTAAGAACATGTCTACAAAACAAAAACACCTTAAGTCAAAGGAAGACGAAGATGTATCCCCCGTATTCCTCTCCGACGGTCAAGTTAATATTGGGATCTTTTTTAGAGTAATTTGTATGAGTTTTTAGGGTAAAGAGAGAGAGATCATGCCTTTTCATACGGAGAGATTTACTATTTATACTGATAGATTTCCTTTGAAAGGGGTTGAACTTGGTGATGTTTTCCATGTGTGAGAGTGTGACACTTGTTACCCTGTGTGTAGGATAGGGCTACCCTTAGGAGTAGCATGTGCTGTTAGACATCCTTAAGGATCTTGAAGATTTTTGACATGTCTTTTGTGTTAGTGATGAACGTATTTATCATAAATGTGAGTTAGGGATAAGAATCCTCTAATCGAAGTACAATCTTTCCCGTACATCTCATTGTTTTTTCTGCATGCAGTGGATAAGGTTGGAGTCAGGGAGTAATCGTAGTGACAGGATGTTGGTGTCCCGCTTTCCTGTCATGGTGATAGGGAGTAAGGGATATACGGATATGTGGGGGTGTGGGACCTTATCCCATTAAGTACTTCCCAGTCTAACACTTGTAGTGCAAGGTTCTAAAGTGTTAGACTTAAATGCAAGATCTTTCAAGGAAGACCAACATTCACTGCATTTGTTATTTTGCCCTTCCTGATGGCGAGTGCAAGGGGTAATAATTGTATTTTGTATTTCGCATTAAATGCAGGGATGGGACGTTTGTCACACGCCTCCTTTTTGCACCAATGTTGCCTCTTCTCTTCTTCTTCCAAGTCTTCGTTATTTTGATCGCCGTTTTCTATCCGTGGAGGAGAATTCTTCTATTGGAAATTGGTTGTCATCTGGCTAGTCGCGAATGCCGAAAGTTTTGTGACTCCTTTCTTCTACCCTTCTTCGCTTCTCATCATTTATTTCGGTTGGTTTGCAATGAGTAGCACGGATGTGACTATGACTTATTGTAAAATTTCCGATATGCAGTATCAATCTTTGTTTAAGATGATGCATGATTTGTAGAAATATGATCTAGTGAAAATAATATTTAGAAGAAGTGATCCTCTGTTTGTAGATCATTATCACACTATGGACATGCATTCGAAGGAATATTTATACCGGTAAAAAGCAAGTTTGATCTTGTGGGGATGCGTTTCAGCAACAACCTCCAAACAAAGCAGTTAATTCGTTATGAGAGACAACGCTTCCAAAAAAATAAGCCTACACAAGGTGAATTCAAGATGTTATCAATGATTATTCTTAACTATTTTACCGAACACCACTAGGTCGCCTCCCCATTTCCAAGTATCCTCATTATTAGCTAATGTAATATTTTGAAGAAGCTCCAATTAATGAATCAGGTTTTCAAGACTCCTATTATCAATAGAAGATGAACATGACCACAACCAAGCATTGCCCATGTTGGAATTATCGGATCATCAGTTGATCACAATGCAATCTTTGTTACTTTCCAATGAATACAGGTCAGGAAGAAAACATTTAAGGAATTATCACCAACTCACCAATCGGACCAGAAGTATGTTTGCTTTTCCAATACTATAATAAGTTGATTTTCATATTTTATCTAGAATTAATTACAAAAATGGTTTCTGTGGTTGTCACTGATTTTCACTTTTGGTCTTTTAACTTTAAAAATTACGAAAATAGTCACGGTGGTTGTCATTTTGTTTCACTATTTGTTTTTTAGGCTAACTCCAATTATCTTTGACTGTTAGTCAAAGGGTAATTTGGTCAATTCCCTATTAATCCTTGTTACCAAACATACCCTCACAATTTATATAAGTTCCTATCCTTCCATGATACTTAAACAAACACCCCCACTTTCCCTCCCTCCCTCCCTCCCCCCTCTCTCTGATATACACCTCCTACACTCCTTTCTCTCTTCAAGACTGCCGGCCACCACCCTTTTCTCTCTTCACCTTACCTTACCATATCTAGTTCCCCACCTTCACCACCATAGATCTTCTATTCTATCCCATCACCTTCCACCACATCTTCCGTTCTCATTCTCTCTCTAACCGGTAAGAGCATCACCACCTCCGGTGGTCTCTGGTAGGTACGGCACCATCACCTCCGGTCTCTGGTAAGTACGGCACCATCACCTCTGGTCTCCGGTAAGCACAAAACTACCCCCACAGTAGCCGATGTTGACAACTTGTAGCAGATTTGAAGCATATAACCACACAGTAGGCACGCCTCCATCACCGTAGCAGATCTGAAGCACAAACCCTCCTTGCCGGCGTCGACAACCATTACACGAACCACCGTCGCTGCTTGCTCCCAACCGCCTTCTCTCTTCAAGATCGCCAGCACCACCCCTTTTCTTTTGGTGCAAACACATCGATTAGAGGTGCCCACCCAAACACATCGACAGGGGGTGTTCATTTAGTTCTTGTATTAAAAAAACACATCGACTAGGTAGCTATGAAATTCGAGTTTGACTTTAATTTTTAGGGGGTGTTCATCTGTTAGTTCCAATAATCTGTTTGTATTCCAGTTTGTCTTTCAAATTCGAGTTTTTGGGGTTTTTTTGCGTTTCTCTAATTTCTGGGTTATGTTTATCAAATTCTAGTTTCTTTCTCTTGGTTGATCAGTTAATCATGCATGGATTTTTGTTTATCATCAATTAAGGTTTGTGGTTTTCGAAATGGTTTGAAGGTGAACAGAGTTTGTGGTTCTTAGGGTTCAAATTAAGAGCAGATGAAAATCATAAAGATGAATATCATACACACCAAACATACTGAAAAATAATATTAAGAACATAATAAATATTAAAAATATTAATTTATAAAAAATAGTTATTAATTAATGTATACTAAACTATTAAAGTATTACCTAACATTATTAATTATTAACTAACTAATTATTAGTTAATTTGATAAAAGGTTAATTAATTTTTAATTTAAGAAAAGAGTAGAAAGATGTTTAAAAGTTGTTTGGTAACAAGGATTAATAGAGAATTGATCAAATTGTCCTTTAACTAATGGTCAAAGATAACTGGAGTTAACCTAAAGGACCAATAATAAAATAAAATAACAATCACAGTGACTATTTTTATAATTTTTAAAATTAAAGAATCAAAAGTAAAAATCAAATAGACCATTTTGTAATTAACTCTTTTATCT
Organism: Dittrichia graveolens; assembly: GCA_038502395.1. Classification (NCBI taxonomy): domain Eukaryota; kingdom Viridiplantae; phylum Streptophyta; class Magnoliopsida; order Asterales; family Asteraceae; genus Dittrichia; species Dittrichia graveolens. The sequence goes on along the minus strand of JARJIL010000005.1, from coordinate 82,405,932 downwards.
ATAGGTAAAGAGATTACTTTAAAAGTACATAACAATTTTATCCATTTTTTTTGTAAAAGTTGGCTATTTCGTATATATAACAAGTCTTAAAAACATTGTATAATGTAAATTGTGTATTAAATAATAATATTTAAATATATACTTGTAAATACAAAATCATACACGACAATTATGTGTTAGAGAAGATATAAGCCCATTTTTCAGATTGATATAAGTTTTCTTTTTTGTAACGAAAAACATACACTTAGACCATCAGTATTTAATTTGGAGTTTCTTATTGTCAAATTAGCATTCATATCATATCCAACTCTCAACCCTCTCTAATCAATAAACCATAACATCCAAACCACACCAACCCACATATATTATTAATTATAAAATATATATTAAGAGGAGAGAGAAAGGAATAAAATAAAGGGTAAAAAGAAAAAAAAACATGACCAACGAGGGTTGTGTGTGCAGCCCGGGCTCGAACCAGCCAGAACCCTCCCGGCAGCGATGGTGTGGTGCTCGGGTTGGGGGGCCAGCCAACGCTCGTTTCGTGACCGATGTGCACGGTTTTATTTAAGAGCTCTTTGCCAAGATAGGCAAATTTGTGAGGATTCAAGCGAAGATAATAATGAAAAATACTCATTTACCAATTTGAGCATCCATTCCGATGATCCATCTCGCCGAGCAATGAAATGTTGACACGTGTCAACTTTTTTAATTTTTTCATGTACGCACACTTCCCAAAACAAATCATGACTATCTGGTACATTCCATCTCACTAACAGCATTGGCTTGCCGATGTACTTTTTACTTTTATCGGCGAGATGACTTTCCATTGGCGAGATCGATTTTTAATTTTTTTAAAAATGTACACATGTCACATCTTTATTGGTCAGCGAGATGGACTATAAAGACGAAATGATTTGGCAACATAGATGCTTAAATTGGTAAATAAGTATTTTTCATAACTATTTTAACTTGAGTTCTTACAATATTACTTATTTAGATTAGATTAGATAGATAATTAGTTTTTTATTTAATCCTATTTTAAATCTATTTCATTCTATAACATGATTTAAACTTACAACGCTTTAGGATGTGACATTTCCATAATACTAAATAATATGAAATTAATCTCCAAATACCAAGGAAAACATTATTATTTAATAAAAATATAGGAAATATTAATTAAACCTGCTCAAGCATTTAATCTGTTGATCTTTTTCTGACCCACTGCCAATGCCATCCAAAAAAGGTTTCTCTTTCTTGTAGGCCCCAAAAAATAATAATGTCTTCCTTTGTAAATCTCCCTCATCTTCCCCCCTCCAAATATCTCAAATCACTGTTCACAACCACCACAAACCACCCACCCACCACCTACAAAACCCCAATTTGGCTTCTCTCTGGACTTTGTACTGCCCTACATACACAGGTAGTCTATGATTCATTCAAAAAAGCCTGTTTTTCTATAGATATGGGTTAGCCTACATTTCAGTTCAATTCAACTTTAGGTTTATAGAGCTCTACCTTTTTTAGGGTTTTTTGATTCTTTGTGGTGGGCTTATCATGTATGGCAGCAGGAGCAGCCCTTTTTCGGATAGGTGGTGGCAGTATCAGAATTATCCCAGAATCCAATCCAGTTTAATTCAAGAAAGGGAATTTGATTTCGATTTTGATTGTGTTAATTGTTGGTAATTTGTAATTGAAAAAAGCAAGCTGGGACAGCTAGTTGGACAATTGAATCTGGATTCTCAGAGGAATAATAATAATAATAATAATAATAATCATCATTTCAGTTTATATCAGAATCAGAAAGTGTTGAATGTAGCTGTCGAAGAAGACGAAGAGGAAGAAAACCATATAAATGATTTCCATGGATTCCATCAAAATCATCGACAGTTTCAGCAAATCTATGGGGGATTAGGTGTTGCTGCACCAGCACAGACGCCGAGGTCACTGAAGAAACGCTCTTATTTTCCTTCTTCTGAATATGCCCCCAGTTTGCCGGCAAAAATGGGAGAAAACTATCATTACTACCACCACCACCAGCAGCAGCAGCAACAGCAGCCGCTTCAGGACAAAGCAGGTAGGCCGTCGAGATTGGGATTAAGGAGCACCGGTGGTGGTGGACAGATAGTGGAAGTTCAGGGAGGTCACATTGTACGGTCGACCGGCCGGAAAGATCGACACAGTAAAGTGTGCACGGCGAAGGGACCGAGGGACCGCCGTGTCCGCTTGTCGGCCCACACCGCCATCCAATTCTACGACGTACAAGACCGATTAGGTTACGACCGTCCGAGTAAAGCCGTCGATTGGCTTATTAAGAAAGCTAAAGCTTCCATCGACGAACTAGCCGAGCTTCCCGCCTGGAAACCCACCGCAGATTCAGTGAATTTTGAGCAAAACCCTAATAACGAAAACCTAAATAATGGCCGATTAGATTGTTTGGAGGAACACCATGATGACGAAATTGCTGATAATCAATTGGGTAACACTCAAAACTCGAGCTTTTTGCTTTTGCCTACATCTCTTGATTCAAACTCTGTATCTGATACGATGAAATCTTTTTTTCCGATGGGAGCTTCATCAGCTCCTCCGCCGCAATTCCCCCACGATTTTCCACAGTCAGAGATGCCTTTAAGAACCACCAGTCAGAATCAAGATCTGAATCTTTCTCTTCAATCGTTACAAGGTCCGATTCTTCAACAGCAACAACCACCACAAACTGAACAAGGTAATAATATATTCTTTGACGGTTCCGGATGGCCGGAGAACGGTGGTTTTCAACGACTGGTGGCTTGGGGTGGCGGTGGAACCGGAGGAGACGCTGTTCCCAGTGGATTTGCGTTTAATTCTCCGCCATTTCTGCAGCCGTTGTTCGGCCAAACAACAAACAATCAGTTGTTAAATTACATTTCTCAGAGGGGACCCCTTCAGTCCAGCAACACACCTCCGGTTCGTGCCTGGGTCGACACACAGCCGTTCAATGGCATGACAGTTGATCAACATCAAGCCCTGGCTTTCCAACACCCGGCTTCCATGCCCGGATACACTTCCGGGTTTTCTGGGTTTCATATTCCGGCACGAATCCAAGGTGATGAGGAGGAACACGACGGCATATCTGACAAGCCCTCGTCTGCTTCCTCTGATTCTCGCCATTGATCAGTTCATAATAATGATCTCTCCGTATGGTCAGTTACCAATTCGATTAGATTCTATGTTCTTCATGTCAGTCTAATATTCATGAAATTAACAATAATTGCAGGAAAAGTTTGCTACTTTTCTGATGAGAGGCCAACAAAATGTCAATTTGTTGAATCCAATGGCTGCTACACTGTGAGAAGTCTGATTTCAGGTTTTTCTTTATCACAGTTTAGCTTCTACTTTATTGTCTTGATTCTGAATTCATGTATAATTTGAGCGATCTGTTTAGCTCTAGACTTTGTTTGAGTTACACTATCTGTTCTCAATTTCTAGACTATGAATCAATGTCAGTTTCCTTAAATTACACTTTGCTTCTTCACTGAACTTGGAAGAATAGAATCTTGATATTTACCTAAAATAAAAATTAGTATGAGAACTTGACACATTTGAAGAGATGAAAGCAGGAAATTGTTGTGTTTCCCTGTATCCATAAATGGTTGGTTTGTGCCTAATATGCTTATTGAAAAGATCTTATTTTGGCACAATATAAGCAAAGAAGCCTTTAGCAATCTAAGCACTTAAAAAAGTGTTTTTCTACTTATAAAAACTCGAGAAGCTGCGAGCCCTTTGAAATAGGTATTCCCAAACACCCTCTTTGTTGGTCACAATTGACTGATCCAACTAATCTTGTTTGTCATTATAGTGTATTTTTCGGTCAAATTGTCAAAAATTCAAGATTTGGCAGCATGTGTTCTAAACAGCATGCTCTGTTTCCTTTTTTACTTATTAAGAGTATAATGAAAACCATTGATGATGATAACGATGGTGAAATATGAATGGTATTATGATAAAACGACAAAAAGAATGTGACGAAGAACGAATGGACCGAGTCTAAATCTCACAATTGGCATCAACATTGCTTCTTAGATTTCTGGAACAGTTTCGGGTAACAAGTCGTTTTCATGGCTTCTGTTTTGGTGATTCATGATGACTATGTTCTTCTATTTGAAAGTTAATATCTGAATGATCCATGTGCGCCATTAATAAGATATTGGATAGCATTCTTTTGGCATGATTTTGAGGGCAAATTAAAATCTTTGAAAGCTACCATTCATGTTTGATGTTGTTGTAAGAACTAGATTGTGGTCATTGCCAAAAATCTATGTTGCTAGAAAAAAGCTCTCAACTTGATACTCTTGGAACAGCTGGCAAATAGAAGTGGTAAATAGGTGAAGCCATTGCTTTCAAACTTCATATTTAGGTAATGTTTGTCATTAGATGGAAAAAGGACAAGTAAAAAAAAATAATGTTGGAACAAAAAGATAATTTCATTTTTGTTCTATGTGGTTTGGTAGTTTTTACGGTTTTGGTTCCTGAATGACTAAATCTATTGAGAATTTGATCCAAGCACAAACTTAAATGACCAAACTACTCTCTTCCCTTTTTTTAAAATTCATTTTCTAATTAAATTAACCATCACTCTCTCTCTTCTCTCCCCTAATACCTCACCAGCCCCCTCTCTCTTCAAAACCTCAACATCTCTCTCTCTCTCCCCGCCTCTCAAACACACACCTCTCTCCTTCTCCTCCACACCATAGCCACCATCACCCTCCACCACCACCTCTACCACCCTAATCCAAGGGTGTATAAATCCAAGGGTGGACAGAGAGTAGTTTAGTTCTTAGAAAATTAAATTCAAGTTTTCCCATGGACTAAGTTCGTAGGAGGTTTGATCGTTTATTGATAAAACCGTAAGAATAAAAAGTTATGGATCAAAACCGTAAAAACTATTACCAAACCATAAGGACAAAAAAATGTAGTTAACTATGCTTTTTATTTGGATATAATTGAAGGGGAAATAGTGCATGCAACTAATGTCACTAAAATCATATATGAGATGATTTAAATTCACTTTTAACCCTAATAAAAATTTATTTTCCACCCTTTAATTTATATATGTTACAATTTGATATTTAATTTTTATTTTTACCCTAAGAGATTTTCATTTTTCACAATCTATCTATTCTTCATTTCAATTTTTACTCTAGCCTAGATAAAATTTTATTTTCCACCATTTGATTTATACATATTACTATTTGATCTAAAGTTTTCATTTTCACCCTTAAAAAGATTTCACACCTTCAATTAATGTAAGATTATATTTTACCTAAAATATAATTCATATTTTCATCATCGTTTTCCTTGTAGTTATTGTTATTATTATAACTACTACTATTACTACTACTAATATTTGTTCGAGCCGACCTAAATCGGATTAAACTTTAAAACTATGAGTATAAGTAAATATGATAAACACTTAAAATTTATTTAATTTATAAATAATATGCTATTCATTTCACTTTTAATCCTAATAAAATTTTATATTTTCCATCCTTTAATTTATATATGTTACAACTTGATCTTTAGTTTTTATTTTTACCTTTATAAATTTTGCATTTTTCACAATTTATCTACTACTCATTTCAATTTTTACTTTTAACCTTAATAAAATTTTACTTTCCACCCTTGGATTTATACATATTACAACTTGATATTAGTTTTCATTTTCACCCTTAAAAAGATTTTCAGTTTTCACCTTCAATTTATGTAAGATTTGATCTATCATTTATTGTAGTAGTAGTTGTTATTATTATTAGAGTTAATTTCATAAATGGTCCTTTAACTAACCACGAATTGCAAGTTTAGTTTTTTTTTTTGAAAAAGTTGCAAACATCATCCTTAAACTACCATTTTGTTGCATAGGTAATCCTTTCTAACGTTTTCCGTTATCTATGTCCGTTAAATCAAGGGTATTTATGTCATTTTACCATTTTCTAATTATTAATTGGTTTTATAAATATTAATTTTTTTACATACAACTTTACAAAGATTTATCTCTCTCTCTCTCGTTCCACCACAAAAAAACCACCACTGCCACCGCCCACCTCTGCCATCACCACCGCCCACCTCCGCCTCTGCCATCACCACCGCCAACTTCGTCATTGGCATTACCATCGCCACCAAGAACAACACACACACACACACACACACTCTCTCTCTCTTTCTCTCTCTCTCTGCCATCACCACCGCCCACCTCCGCCTCTTGCATCACCACCACCAAGAAAACCACCACTCCTACCGCCCACCGCTGCCATCACCACCACCACATTTGCCGCTACCATCATAACTACCACCAATAATTCATAGACACACACATACACACACACACTCTCTCTCTCTCTCTCTAAAACACCAACCAACAAGAACACACAACTACCACTGTCGACACCTTCTTTGCTACCACCACTACAAAATCAAAACCCACCACCAAAAAGGAAACCCAAACGGTTAAAATGACCCATAAAACCCTAAATCGCAAACCTAAATTGTTACTTAGAAACCCTAAATCTAAAACACACACACGAACGAATAGTGGTGTACGATGACGGCTCTATCGTAGAGATGGAATACTACTTACGATGGTGACAGCGATGATGGTGGTGATGACTGAGAGCTACAAACAAATGGGAGCGCTAGTCGCCGGTTGCGATTGCGGTGCCGGTGTACGATGGTGGCTCTGCTGGTGACCAATCGTTGCCGGTGCTTTGTTCAAAGACTCGATTGCCGGTGCTTTTTTTCAAAGACTCGATTGCTGGTGCTTTTTCAAAGACTCGATTGCCGGTTCTTTGTTCAAAGACGAGAGAGAGAGAGAGGTCTGTTATGTGGAGATGAATAGAATGGAGATGAATAATTTAATAATAGTAATATTAATTAATAATAAGAAGAAATATATAAAATGAGATGAATAAGGGCATAATAGTACTTTCATAAAAATTAACAGAGTAAATTAACAGAAAACGTTAGAAAGGATTACCTATGCAACAAAATGGTAGTTTAAGGATGATGTTTGCAACTTTTTTAAAAAAAGGACTAAACTTGCAATTCATGGCTAGTTAAAGGACCATTTATGAAATTAACTCTTATTATTATTATTATTATTATTATTATTATTATTATTATTATTATTATTATTATTATTATTATTATTATTATAACTACTACTATTACTATTATTGATATGTTTTCGAGCCGACCTAATCGCTAGTGTTGAAAAAATTGGTCTTGTCGGCCGCTTAATCGGCTCCTAGGTGGTTATCAGCAATCCACCGACCTAAAAATCACATGATTGTCATGTTTATTTGTTGTGGTCAAAATCGGTTCTCGACGGTCAACAAAAGGGTTTAACTTGACTTTTTACAATTGAAATCCACTAATAATAATATTAATATCATAGTATCATAAATGATTAAATAGTAGACTGACAAATCTTAAAAAAATTTGGACATGCTAACATCTCAAACGAATTGGTCTTCAAATTATAAACAAATGAAAGAGAGTAAAGATCCAAGTAAAAAATTAGATAGATGAAAACACATGTAATCTCAAAAATAAATACTTCTTACGTATATTTTGTTACAAGCACTAATCTTTTGTTAAAGTATCAGTTGCACCTCTAACAAGTTTCAACAACTAATGTTAGTCTAGTTAACTACTTATAAAACTATAGTTACTGAAAAAACAAATCTACTTTTTTCTTCATAGAAGATAAATATTAAATTAAATATTATATATGTATGCTAGCTTCGAACATTAAACAATTATATTATCTATAATAATATATAAATTAAATCAGCAAGAACGTGATTATTCAAATATCAACCCGACGTAACGCGCTGACATGATATACCTTGTTTTCTTTAATTTTCTTTCAACTCAAGAAAACAACCCAATTATTTATTTTCTTTTCATTCCCTTCCATCAAGCAGTCAAATGACATAGATACCACTTCTTTAAGTGGTTTGCAAGTTCGACATTTAAGTTACGTGCTGCTAATTGTATAATTCATTTTCTTGCAATTGATCATTCATCTAATGGCATGTTACGATTTAGTGTTTTGTTGCTTTTCTGTAACACCCCCAAGAATCTATGAGTATTTTATAAATTTAAAAGAGTTTTATTTATTAATTAATTAGATCTAAATCTTGCATGAATTAATAAAATTAATAAAGAGTACACACACGTAAGAGTTCAGGAACTGAAATTGCAAATTACTAAATATTGTTATGAAAGTGAGAGAGTTTAATTTGTGATTGTTATATAAGAAATGGAACTAGAAGGGCTTAGATTGCCAAATTTCCAATGTTCCTTAATAAAAGAAAAAATGGGTCATTTAAGTCAAAATTCAAAGAGTGTTGTGTGTGTTTGTTCCTGGAGCTCTCGAGAAGAACAAGACCAGCTGTGATTTTTGTTTGAATTCAAAAAATTGAAGGGAAACTTGAAGGATTATTGAGGTAAAAAATAGTCGTGATATTTCAACCCATTTAAGGTATATCTTTGTGAATTTAACTATTTTTGTGCAAGAACTTGTAGATTGGTAGAATAGAATCATCTAGGTGATTTAGATGTATGTTTGATTATGCATGAACAGATTGTGGAGTTTAGAAGTCCATTTTAGTTGTGCATGTGTTGTTAATTTGAGTAAATGGGTCAAATTCAAGTTTTTATGATGATATGATCAAAGTTCACGTTTTTATGATTTTGGTTATGTATCTAGATGTTCTTAGTTGTTGTAAAGTGTTGGGATACACTTGATTGTGTCAATTTTGGATTTGTTGTTGTTTTGAGTCGGATTTGCAGCTGCTCTGGATGAACAGGCTGCTGTGTTCTTGAAATACACGGTTGTGTACAGGAGTGTTAGCCGTGTACGGTGTCGTGTAGAGGTATACGGGCCATGAAGTGGTACACAGGCCGTGTACAACCCTTTTTATACACAGGCCATGTAAGGCTCCTGGTGGACCATGTTTGCATGTGCTACATAGGCCGTGTAGGGTTAGGTCTTAACACTGCCTTGGATTGGCTAGTGTGGCCGTTTAGAGGCGGTCGTGTAGTGATACACGGACTATATACCCGAATGTGTAGTCTTATGGAAGAAGATTTATTTCTGTATTTTAGAGCTGAGAATTTATTAATAATTAATTATTGGTGACTATTAAGCTTGTATCATCTTTAACTATAGAGAAGATTAAAATTAAGATCATATTGGGTGGACTGTGAGTATACCAAACTTTCTTCTATGATAATATTGTTTGTGTGGATGATGTGCATATATTTGAGCTCTTTGAGCATTTAAGTATTTGTGCTCATTTGAGCATGAGTAATTGCCACGATACAAGGTTTAGAGTTGGGGTTTCAGTATTTGTTACTGAACCTTTTGAGAATGATTTGTATGTGCTCTCTATGCTTACACATTATTATTATAAATGATTATTGAGTATGCCTACAAAGCAAATTTATCAGAGTTTTTAACATGTATTTTAGGTGGTTCAAAGAAAGGCAAAGACAAGGTCCCAGCTTAATGATTGGAGAAGATGGCTCCAGACTTTTAAAAAATGTTTTGTGAAAACTTATGTAAACATTTTTAGATGTCTTGTATTTAAAATAAGATCATACTTTGTTCTCATCTTTTGTGATCATCGTACAATTATAATTAACATAAAATGTTTAGTAATTCTTTTTTGGGTCTTTACATTTTCGGACTTGGTTTGTGTAACGACCCATTTTTTTAAAAGATAATATTTAAAATTTTTTTACAAATAAAGCCATGACCACCATCAATAACCACAATATTACAAAACATTATTTGTGATCATATTTGTATATAAAAGTTCCCATAAATGTTTCTCAAAAGTTACGAGTCATCGTCTTCATCAAATAAGTTGGAGCCTTGCCCTTATCTATCCTAGATTTACCTGAAAAGTACATATTACAACGGATAAGCTTTCGCTTTGTAAGCATATTTAATCACAAATACTGTAATAAGCAAGCATGAATGATCCCGCAATAATAAAACCTTGGGAGACCCAATAACAAATATTGGGATCTCTAAATCCTGAACCTAGTACCAAGCCGATACGCGAATATAAGTATTAAATTTTAACACTAATCTAACCGTATTTGGCTTACACACTAACAGGCAAGATCACCCAATCATATAGCAGCAAACCAAGCAATATCAGGATCGTCTCCACAAAGAACAGTTATGGAATATACTATCAGGAAATAAACTAGTTAAACTAAATTGCTTTAAAATTAAAAAGGTTTTGAGTTCTAGCAGCTAACCGCTGCCAAAAGGATTGAATTAAAGCAGTAAATATGGAAACAATTTTAAGAGGTTGAAATCAGTTGTTAGAGATGTATTCACCAATGACTCGCTCCCCGTCTCCCCCTAGGTTCAATTTTTTTAGGCATAGTTAATATAACAAGTTTCTAAGGGTGTTAGAACCAACAACCATCCGTCTTACTAATCCGATTATGATTTAACCTTTCCAAAACACACTTAACTCTAGTTGTATGGTGAATTGAACTCAAACTTTAATCTATGGTATTTCTAGATAATCTTAACCCTCATTATCTTAGAAGTTATCTATCCTATTGCATATGAACGTCATAATCTCAGAACAAGCAAACAATAATCCAGAAGAAAATACACATGCAAGTCATTATCTCAGCACATGCACAAATTGTATCTAACAGATTACTCAGCAAAAGTTAAGATAAAAAACTCAAGGATCACGGTTAAACATAAACAAAACCTAATCATATATTAGAATTAAATATTACAAATGAAACCTAGTCTTCGTTTATCATGGTAAATACACAAGAAAGGTCTAACTCATAGACAAGTTTAAAAACAAAAACAAAGGAAAACAGAAATTACAAATTATTATAAACAGATGATAGCAATCCAAATAAACCCTGCAGAAATTGTAGCATCTCCTCTCCATCACTAATCACTTATCTTAGCGCATAGTGCTGCTTTCTTCAATTAGAACGTCTACCGCCATATATATGAAATATCTCTTACTTCGTAATTCAACAACCATCAACTTTGTTTTTTCCCTTCTTCTTTTCTTGTTCGCTGGCTTCCCCCCTATGGCCCAAATAGTTAATTATTGGGCTCATTTAATTACTTTAAGCAGCCCATTATGCCACAAGCCCAACATGTCTCTTTATATTATTGTTTATATTTTCATTATTTGAGCTTCTCTCTTCGGCCCATGTGCAGCAGACTCACGGACCCATTGAATAGTATAGTATAAACATAATATTATTGTAGTACTTTTTGTTTAGTTTTCGTAGCTTTTTGAATCATCTCGTTCTGAGTTCGTATGAATAAGATACGACCAAAACATTGAAGATATATCAAAGCCGCTACTTTTTCTCTCTTTCTCTTTTCTTCATCACTTTTTCTCTCAAGGAGCACATAATTGTATTGTTGGATCAACACTTTATCATAACATGTTCATACATCACTTTCACAGTAAAAGGAGATCAAGTAAGCTCACCTTATAGTGTATACACATATCGTAACGGCTCTTCAACTATTGCAGTCAACAACACGTAACTCCTATAGACATATTATATAATCAAGCATTAATTATTCTATCCTATTGTTGAAATAAGGCCAACACGGGTCGTGTAACTCAACCCTACACGACTAGGGTGAGTTTACAATTAATTATTCTATCCTATTGTTGAAATAAGGCCAACACGGGTCGTGTAACTCAACCCTACACGACTAGGGTGAGTTTACACTGACTGTGTAACACTAGAGCTCTACATAGCCGTGTATATACCAATACGGACCGTGTTACTCTACAGGACCTAGGCTACACGTGCTCCCTAAATTTACACAGGCCATGTAGCCAAGAAGACAACCTACTATTCTCCGCGAACGGTGCTTTTCTACCTATTTGATATCTAAAACTTGATTTTTCCAACAAACTGTGTTTCCAACACCATAAACAACTTATGTAATTATTTTTACACAGTACTATATCAATTAACATACCAGTTCTCATATCTACAACTAAGCTATAAGCTTGAATTAAACATGAAAGCTCTAGAATTTCTTCCAGCCACTTCCTAAGAAAGTTTCTATTTTTTTTTTGTGTATTTAATATGAATTAAAGTGCTTACATACTTTGGCTTATTGACAGCTTTAGTCCCTAGACTTTTATTCTTTCATTTTAGACAGCTTTAACCTCTCTAGTTTCATATTTTCATAACAATTAAATTCTAAGTTTTATAAAAATTTAAATAACTTAGTATAAACTAAAGTAAATTACTGATTTAGTACCTGTGGTTTGTTAAACTAATAATAAATTAAATATAAATATTTCTAAACTCGAGGTGTTCAGTTTAAATCAAAACTAAATTTTTATTTTTATTTTTGAATAACATCTTCTAATGTAAATAAAAAACTAAATGCATCAATCAAAATTGGAATTCAAAATTTGACTTTTCTTGGTCAAATTAAAATATCATATTTACTCACCTTAATTTTGCAAATATCATATTTAACGCTAGGGAGGATGATGCTCCCTAAAGTAAGTGTCATGACTACGAATGATATGTTATGGGCATGTTAATCTGATTCATTAAGAGCTTTTAAGATGTAAGGGTTGTTTTTTTTTATCTTATTAAGATTTGAAAATCTTTTAAAGTTCTAAATGAATTGGAGATAGATTTTCCTCTGAAAAACCTCGATGTTATATAACGCTAAACTTTAAGAAACCATTGGTAACAAACATCAATCTTTATGCCTTAAGCTATCGGTAACTTCCCAAATTATTAACACCACAGTCACCGTCACTCACCGATGACCTCAAATTCTCTGACTATCGCCAAATCAAACTCCCATAACATTGTTGCTTTACTCATACTCTAATCGTTTCCACTATTCTCACACTTCCAGATTATCATCTTCTTAATTACAGTCCTAAACACTTGTAACCACACTCACACTCTCTAACCTTCGTCGTGGTACTAGCAATCGCCACTAGCGCCTCTACACCACTAGTATTTCGACTCCACAATTTTGGTTGCATTAAAAGTTTGGTGATATTGATTACGTTTAAACTTTGATGAATATCAAATCTGACACAACAAATATGTATATTCAAATCTTTTGCAAAAACAAACAGTCAATTATGAATTAGATTCAAACATTAGTCAAACATAATATTTAGGTTCAGACAAAAAACCTCGTTAATAACTAACGGCACCTTTGTTTTACAAGGTGTGATTACAAGTGTTTTTAGGGGTGGAGCCAGGAAATTATTCACGTGGGGGCAAACTTAAAACAATAATCAAATTTATTGAAGTAGTAATTACGTAGACCAAAAATTAATTGTCCATCACTAACCTGAAGCGGCAATTCCAATTTAATGTCTATCGAATGACTTACTTAGGATCTTTTTGCAATTGACCATCGTACATGAAATGTTTTTGAAGTGTTTACATTATTAGTTAACGATCAATACCTTAAAGTACATTTCTCTCGATATATGTAACCAAACAAGCATTCATCAATTATCTTCAAAATGATCCTTCAAGCGAAGTTGTTGACATTGGTAGAAATCTTAAACCGTCACTTATAACCAAAGTTGTTGACATGAATAGAAACCTTGAACACGTGTAGGAGCCCTGTAATATTCCAAAATTTTAAATACCATCATTATTGGTTAAAGAGGTGTTTTATCTATGGGTTAAGTAAATAAAAGTATAATAGGGATAATTTGGAAAATTTATCGATTTCAAAAGTGATTATAGTTATCTAATAATATTTGGTCATGGAGTATAGTTACTAATGCATAAGGTACAACTGGTTCAAGCTTTAAATAATTGGTGTTATTAATATTGAGAATTAAGGGTTATGTATGTACAAAGATGAAACTTTGAGGGTTTATGGTGCAAACAATAAATAAATGGGAGGACTAGAAGTGTTAGTTGTGTGTATATACGTACATAATTGACAAATTGAGAGTCAAGCTCTCAATATTTTGTCTGGAAGAAACGTATGGGGAGAGAGAGAAGGTTCTAGAGGAAGCCATCAAGGGGTGAAGGGAGAAATCAAGAGGGATTGGTAGTTTGTGAGCTTGGATTCAAGAGTTCATGAGTTTGAACCATGATTCCTTCATCTTTGAGCTTGGATTGAAGCAAGAAGGTAGAAATCAAGTTGGAATTTCATGACAAGTAAGTTCTAATTTTGATTTTGTGTTTGATTTTAAGTTTGGATTGTCGGTTGCTATGATCTTTGACTTTTTATGTTGAAAAATTGTGGTAAATGGGTCAAGTTTGGGGTGATGGTTGAAGTGGGAGTTTTGAAGGATTAAATATGTTTAAAGTGTTGATATTTGAGCTTGATTATGGTATTATATGATATGTGTGGGTGATTATGGTTGGATTGGTGTATAAATGTTAAATGGGTCAAGAACTTGAAATTTTGGTAAAGATGGGTTTTGGTGATCAAAATTGGGAAGAGTGTGTTATTAGTGATGAATTCCATGTTATGAAGTTGTTTTGATTGAGTTTTAAGTGTTGTGTATGATAAACTAAGTTTTGGTAGTGAAAACTTGAGGAATTTGCGAGCTGCAGCAAAGAAAAAGAAGCAGAACAGACTTGTGCAGGCTTGTCACGGCGCGACAGATAGGGTGTCGCGGCGCGACACAACTGGGTCGAAGAAAGGTTGTTTTCCAGAGATTTTCTCGCGGCGCGAGATCCCTTCCTCGCGGCGCGAGGCACCCCGAAACCTCCAAAATTCATGTTTTTGACCCCATTTGACTATGTTCATGTTTGGGGATTGATTCTAAGGTTTTATAAGGGATAAATAGAGTCTTTTTAGACCCGAAAATGTGTCTAAGTCTAGATTTGAGTCTAGAAACCTTGTTTTTGGTTAACTTATGTTAGTTAACCTTGTGTTTTGTATCATAGGTTTATGATCGAGTGTTTAAGCTTTGGATAGATGGGGTTGTGATCCTCATCACACCCTTTGGTGAGTACACCCTGCGGATACCCAACTGTTGTTAAAAAATTACAAGTCATCATGGTGTGTTTTGTTTGTTTGGCAAAGGTTTATGAAACTTGATGAATCAAAGTTTGTGGAACTAATGAATTGTTTATGAGTTTTGAACTTATAGAATGTGTAAACCATGTATTGTTTTATATTATGGTTTTTGTGAAGTATAAATGCTTTATGAAACCTTTGGGTTTATGAATGTGAAATTGTGAATTTGATTCAAGATGTGTTTAAATGATGTATCTTGAGAAATGGTTTTCAAATAGGACCATTGCTCCATTTTGAATATGGTCTATGTTAAAGCTTGTTTTTACATGACGGTTTTGAAACTAATACTCCATGATTGGAGTAAGCTTTGTGTTGGTAATAACGAATATGGTTTTTGAAACATAACACTCCATGTGGGAGTAAACTTCGATTTTGGATAAATAAAGATACGTTTATACCGCTAATGTTTGGGGCATTGAGATGCCAAAAGTGATTTTATGACCCTTCGGGGTAAGTGATTCTATGACCCTTTGGGGTAAGTGATTTTATGACCCTTCGGGGTATGTGATTATATGACCCTTCGGGGTATGAGATTTTATGACCCTTCGGGGTATGTGATTATGTGACCCTTCGGGGTATATGTGCTTCGGTCCGGACCACTGTGTGATATAAATCTGTACCATAGGGTTCCTAGTCATTGAGACGTACACAGAGGTTCCTTTGGCTTCGGCGATGTGGGAACCGCGAGGTACGGGTGGCTGAGGGATCGGTGCAGAGAGTGGAGGGGTATGTCAGTAGACCATCATGACCGTGTGGGTTCACTAGGCTGATGAGCCACCGAACCCGGGGCAACACGTGTGAATTTGGTGAACAGGGCTTACACTCCAGATAACCGTTGTATGGTGGACTGCTTCGTGCATCCCCCACCTTGATGGGGTGATGTGGTTATCCCCTATGTGGGCACGTGTTGACCATGGCTAGCTACTACGTGGATACATTGTGGCCCAATGGACAGACCTGCATCCTTATGTGCTATTGTGCATGCTTTTTAAAAGTATATGGATTGCCAAACATATGTTTTCAAAAGAGAAAGAGGATGACTTGATTTTGATAAATCAAATGTTTTTGGTTGTACTCACTAGCTATGTTTATAGCTAACATTGTGTATAAAAATATTTTGTATCCGCAGGTTGTGCAGAGGCCTTGATGAGGCGGGTAGATGCCTTGGGGCTTAGTTTTGGTTTGACTGCATTTCCGGTAATCTTGGATTTCCTATTCTATGTTTATGGTCGTGAGATTGACTGTGGTAACACCCAATGTTCTGGATTATAATTATTGAAAATATTTATTGTTGAAACATTTACAGAAAATTGAAAATGCTTCCGCGATTATGTGAAAAATGTGTTTCAAATTGAGGTTTGAAAACGTTTAAAATTGGACTGAAAATCAGGGTGTTACGAGTTGGTATCAGAGCCTGGGTTTGAGTGAATCATGCACTCGAGCTAGTGTTTGGTCTCAAACCAGGCCGACCATTAAAGGAAATCCATTTGAGCTGGAAGGGGGTAACTTGGGTTAGGATGAGAGTTGCCTGAGTGTTAGGTAACTCAAGTGTGTTGCTAGCCCTAAGTTACTAAGTTTGACTTCAGAGTTGAGATACGTTCTATGAAAAAGCCTACCTTGGGTAGCAGTTTAGAAGTCAATTGTACTGTTGAGTACTAAGAATAGTTGTCCTGGTTCATATAGAACCTAGGATAGTGACAGAAAGCTGTTTGAGCTTTTGTACTGTATCCGGTATTATGGATAAGCCATTGATGAATCCTTTGTGAGGACAGATTGGTTTATAAGGAAAGACTTCCTTGATGAGATATGAGACGCTTAGAGCACTAGAATGAGAAACTAAGTCTTGATTAAGATTAGTTTCGCCAATAGAAACATGAGATTATGATATCAGAGGCTTTGTTCAGTATACCTTAGTTAATAAGGTGAGCAATTTAAAAACTCTCCTAGAATGGAGTTGGATCAGAAAAGTGTCATTATCCTTGGTTCAAGGAGGGAGGCATCTTATGGGAAGTGATATAAAAGACGATTTAGTCTATAGAATGAACCCTTCATGCGACTGCGGTTGCGGGTTCGGATCCTTTATGGAAAATTGTTAGAGTCATCTGTTAATGACATTCTATCTGATTTGACTTGAGATTTGTTTCTCTATCTAAGTATGAATCCTATTGGGATTATTGGTTAAGTTGAAATTGAAATTGAAGTTAATGATTCATGTGTGGCAGATTTACTCTGATGAGTATGGTTATAGTGAATTGGTGTTGTGTGTTTCTCCGAAAGAAACAAGAATTTTCTGTTGAATTGTATCCTCTATGATAGAAGAATAGATATTGTGTCACTATCGGGGTGGTGTAGTTTAGTCCAAATGAGTTGGACTCCTCATGGGAATCAAGTATAGATTTTGTGATCTAATGGGTCACACGTTGAGATGTAATGTAGAATGACTAAGATGAATTGAAAACCTTTAGTCACGTAAGCTCTCAAGTTTTGATTGAAAGCTATAAACCGCTCCTATCACTTGAGAAGTGCTTAGAGGAGATAAGAAGTATAAAGTCAGCTGAGTAATCTTAATCATATCTTGTGATTGAGATAATGTAATGAAATGTTTGAGTAAGGTTGTACATTGAGTAACCTTGTGATTAGGTTGCTAATTAACCTTAGAGATTTAATTCTCTAGTGGTTGAGAATTTTGAAATTAAGATTGTGGTATTATTGATTAGTGATGTGATTACTTAAGAATTTGTGTTTTAAATCTCTCTTCTTTGATGATTTAGAGAGTTGTGTTAAAGAAAGATAATTGTAGACTATTGAACCTCTTATGAGGATTGATCAATTGTAGGGTCAGTTTTGTGGTATGAAATTTTGAATTATAACTTGGTGTGACCTTGTGTGTCAGTTTATCCTCAATAGCGGGAATGATTAATTGTAAGTTCATTAGAATTGTGATAAGTGTTAATGATTGATAGTTTGATAAGTTGACTAAGTGGCCGTTTTAGGTAGTGTTGAAAAGAGTTTCTTATAATTCCGGTAAGTTACGATTGGATCCATGACCCAGTTGATGTATGAAATATGAATTTCATTAAGAACATAAAATTTTATGTGATATGGTGCTGGGGGTCTATAGATTTACCTTTGAGGTGAAAAATCTTTAGGACCTCATAGTGGTTACTTTTGGAATCAAATGAGATTCTTTGGGTTAAATCTGTTTTGATTGTGACATCTTAGTGTAATGGGTAGTTTGTTACCTAAGGAGTGATTCACTCTGTTTACGTGTTCGGACCCTTAAAAGAGATTTAGAAATCAGTGGAGCTGAACCCGAAAGTGAAGCTCCTTTGCATGAATTGAGGCATGTCCTCAGGCTATGAGATAGAGTTAAGATCCTTCTATTTTCATACACGATGTTCTAGTCCTAGAACATCAAACACGAGCTCTTCATCAAGAACCCGCAATGCCTCTAATGAAAACATCTTTGCCTACCACGTAGGACTTCCTTGCCTCCACTGAGGTCTTCTACAAATGCCTTTTCCAAGGACTTTTATAGAGTGTTCTTCACCAAGAACACAAACCCAAGAACAATATGAGGAATAGTGAAACTCACATGTACAACTAGTACGATATCTAGCACTAATACTCAAGAAATGAAATCTTGCCAACACCAACAATGGTGTGTACAAATAATTTCAATCTTTACAAATCAAGAGACAAATGAATGTGTATATGAAGCTCTTCTATTCTCTCTTTCGATCTCTCTTGCTTTCTTTGAGTTGTTGAAAGTAGAAGCTTTTGGTCTTTAAAGATTTAACAACTCAAGAATCACACATATAAAATATAAAGATGAAAGATTATAAGTGTGTGATGAAATATTACAGATAATTTTATGTACAAGAGGATGAGTAAAATGAGAGATCAAGTATGCTATTTATAGGCATGAGAGATAAAATCTCAAAAGCTGTCAGGAGACCGGACGGTCGCAGCTCACGGTCGACCGTGACCTGTGACCGTGGGTTTCCCACACAACTTTATTTGCTAGCTTAAAATGTTACCATTGGAAGCTAACAAATACTCACATTTTCTGTCAAAAAATAGTACAATACCCATTAAAATAATATTTCTTTGTATATTAATTATTGGTATTTGTGAGATAAACCTTTTAATCAATTAGACACTAATATCAAGGATATTAGAATGAGTGTTTGAGAAGGTGCCATCACATAAAGTGAGTTGTACTTTCTGGACACAATTATAAAGAAGGTTGTACTTATTATCTCTTTAATTTTATCATAATACCCAAGATAATAATAATACCTCTAAAAAATATCTCACACATACACTTCAAAGATTAAGTGTTTTGATCAATACACATTATCTGCATTTTCAACTGTCTAAAATTTGTTATCTGAAATAAATTTCGCTTTTGTTTGTGGCAATTTATTTTATAAAAATACATTTTCAAAATAAATATATCTTTGAGCATTTGGAACGTTTTATAAAATATGAAAATGCTTTTGTTAAAAATCGATATATATATATATATATATATATGATCGTGTTTGTTCAAAAATCATTTTTAACTATATAAGTATTGTATACATTTGGTCTTTGTAAAATTTGCATACTTAATTCTTTTTTAATTATCTCGTAATATTTCATTGTTATTAATACAAATTTATATTTAAAGATTTATTTTGTCAAACTTATTATTTCATATTAACTTGGATTTTTATAAGATATTTAATATTGAATCTAAATATTAAAATTGCGTCATCAAAACATTTAAATAAATGTTTATTCTTTAATCGCACCAACAATAATAATAATATTACTATAAATAAAAAAAGGGGTAAAATAATCATTCTAATGGATTTAGAACCAAAATTGAAACACAAGTTGGACTATACGAACCATGGTTGTAATATTTATATTTTGGGTAAACCGGAAACTTTTGTTTTTAAATTTTGATTTATGAGTTGTGTGATAAAATGGGTTTTAGATTATATGATATTATGACTGGGTGATGAACCAAGTGTGAAAGTAGAAAGTTAGCATGATTCCGGTAGAAAGCTTATTGGTTGTAGAATAATAACCCATGTATATCTATCCCTAATTTCAAATTAATATTATTATTTCAAACAAAAATCTAATAATGCCATAAATCGATTCAATTAAATAAAAAAAATATGTTAATACTTACTAATCACATTCACATACACACCAAATTATGTTTTGTAAATCAAATAATCAATCAAAAATCACTCTCAACTCATGCAGGAAAACTTGTAGTTATGTGTCCAAACCCTTTCAGGATGTTGCTTTATTTGTACCTTTTCCATGATGGGGTTTCACTGCAACTACTATCTTTGGTGCACCACCAACACCAAGTTTTGCTTTTTTACCGGGCTTTGGCCGCACAACGACCCGGGCCTCCCATGGGCACACTGCGATCCATCGCTCCTTCCAGCTCCATCCCCAGCTCTCTTTGCTTAAATCATAATAAGCTTGACCAAAATATCGATTTGAGTTCGCCCTCCACTTAAAGGAACAAAAAGACCCAAAAGGTTCAGTTTTGAAAATATTGGTAGATGCTAATGCAACTTTTTTCTAAAAGAATTATACAATGGTGAAAAGCGGATCAAGACAAACATACTTGGTGATAGAAGGCATAGGCCATTGCCCGTTCACGCTTGTTTGTAGCTTCCTCACGCTGTTGTATCCTGGACACAATCTCGTCCATTGTCTCGGGCCCACCACACCATTCGACCTGTAGGGAAAGAAGACACGCTTTGAAATTGTAGGGCTAGGTCCTAATATTAGCAAAGGAAGAGGGACCTTTGCTGAATTAAGTACGTCATTAAAAGAGACCTACCTAGAGCCCTAAGCTTTGCAAGGCTTCAAGATATTGCATAAAGCATTTCTAAAGTAGCTGAATTTTTATTTTTATTTTTACTTTTTTGAAAAGCTAATATATCATTACCAAAGGAAGGCAATATACAAATTAAGTCGTCCCATAGATGCTTCACTTGCAAGTTGCAAGCAACACGTACTCATATCTACTCAAAACTACATTCACTAAACATCGACTCCCAAGTTCAATATTGTTCAAGACAATCAAGAATTTGAGCTGCGAGCTAATGGGTTTTGGCGAACAAATTTTAACCGAACAGCCTCAGATATGGTTTCATAATTCCTTCAAAACAGACTTTCCATGTAAAAGGTAGCGAGTATTAGTGTTGTTTTTGTATTCTCTTGGTATTCTTCTCAATATCCATACTCTCTCTTATACAAAACATATCATGGTTCAATTTCTTGTACTTCAAAATGCAAATTTTCAGCAACAAGAGATGTAGGTCATACCTCAAGTTCATGAAGCTTAGACTCAATTTTCACTTGATTTTCAAGTTTCTTTTGCTTTATCCTGCCTTCCGCCACCATCCAATGGCGGCGGGTTCTGATTTCCGTTTGTATTTTGCTCCAAAAATGTATTTTGTCAAGAGCAGAACAAGCTTGTTTTGTAAGTGCATCAGCCTCGATCAACTCCCGAAATCTTGAAGTCCCTTTTAGACAACGTAGCGCTTTTCTTGCCTGCGTGAATCACAATTTAGAAAAAAGAAGAGAGAATAAAGAAAACTACAATCAAGAAGTAGTAAGATTAGCGAAATGGGTCTACGAGACCTTGACCCGCTAACACATTTTGTCCATTTTTAAATTTTACTTATATATAATGAATGTGTTAGTCATAATTACAAAAGAATATTATTACAATCATATTGTATATTTTGAATAAAATACAACCTAAATCGACTCATCCATGAATAACTGAATCAAAATTGACACCTCTTATTACGTATATGGTATTAACTATGATTATATGGGTCAATATGTACATATGTAGTGGGCTAGATTGCTAGAATGGGTTGATGGCCCTAATGTTTTGTCAAGTTAGGTGTTCCACTGTCTGTAATATGGTATCAAAGCCACTCTAAAAAACTTCACCCGTTCTTCTCTGTCTACCCCCCCCCCCCCCCCCTCCCCGGCGGGTGCAGTTCTGTCTTTCAGATCTACACATCTAAAGTTCCAGATAGCCTACACCACCGGTATCGATATCATCGGAATTGAATTCCAATCAATCCCTCCTATAATCGATGCCAAAAAATGCCACCCACGTGCCCTCCACACACCTCCGCACATCTCCGCACATCTACCACGCACTGCCTTTGTTCTCGAGCAGTTTGACTTGTTCGACTCATTTGTCTTTATTTTATTTTATTCACAACAAGACGTTGAACCTAGTTCCATTTTCATTAGCCGCCATTACATCGCATTCAAGCTACAAGCTGACCATTCTTCTCAACAAAGACAATTTTCCTTACTGGAATTTTCACATGCAACCGTATCTTGGATATGCCGATGGTACTATTCCTTGCCCGCCATAGTTTCTTACTCATGTTGATTCCTCGACTTCAAAACAAAACCCACAATATTCTGTTTGGATGGACAATAATGGTCATGTACACTCGGTTCTTATTTCCTTTATATCCATTTGGGTATTAGTGTCGGATAGACCACATCTAAGGAATCAGGGATGCAATATTCACTCCAATGGATCAATGTCTTGTCTTCCATCAGAGCCATGATAATGAAGTCGTTGCTTCATAATCTTCATCAAGCAAATGATGAGACAACACAATTCTATCTTGAAAAGGCCACAAGCATAGCCGATTCTCTTGCAGCTATTGGTATCTGATGACAAACCTAGTTGTTGCCATTCTCCCTAGACTTTGTGACGAGTTTTCTATTTTCAGCACTGCTCTTATGACTCGAGTTAGACCAGTGCTTTATCTTGATCTTCAAAGTCTTCTCACTACTCGTGAAGTACTGAAGTTGTTTTGGCCAAAACCACGAAGCCTGCAAAATTTCTCAGAGTTGCTAACACTTCTGGATCCTCCTCCTCTACCACGTCTTAGCAATGGGAAATGGAAACACGTATATATGGCATCTCTTGGATTTTAAATACTCCGGTGTTACTTCTTGAAAACTCTTCAAAAAACTCTTCCTGGAATCTGATGGTAATCAATACAGAAATCGAGTAGGTGGTTGGGATCATCGTGGCAACCAACATTGGACACAATAAAAGACACGATGATCAAGGCTACAACATGGGGTGGTGAGTTGTTAGATTTCAAGTCACTCTACTTAATAATGTTATCAATGAGGCATCACTGGGAGTAGGCTTGCGGCACCCTACACTTATCCTGCACCTACCTATGTGACCCCGAATCCCTAGAATCTAAATCATCGATAGTCATATTATGGTCCAAACACTCTATGTTGGTAACAGTAAAGGATTTCCAATCCTTCATGTGTCAACCCACATTTGAGTTGTTCTTACCTTGGCAGTTCCTAAAGGATGGTCTCTTGGTACAACTTCCTAGTCCTTTCCACTTCTTTCTTGAAGTCAAAGTGGTTCCTCATTCATCTGGTATTATGCTATGTCAACAATACTACATCGTTGACTACTCCATGGTCTTTTGGATGCTAAGCCAGCTCCATCCCCGATGTCACCCAAAGTAGCTTATTCTACGACCTAGCCAAATTTTCCAATATCTGACTATCACTAAACCAGATCTTACTTTTGCTATCAACAAAGTAGGGTGTTCCCCTGTCTATAAATATTAAATAGAGACTCATGTATCATTTACTCATGTCAATACAAAATATATGCCGATTATCACCATGATACCTTTATTATGATGCATATGTTACGAGTCATGTATGGATTTATCAAAATGCATACCCGATAAGAACGATATGCAGTTTGGATCCGAGTAGCAGCAAATTCTTTCGTTCCTGTGCTTCGACCAATAACTTTTGTGCTGCCAGCACGAAAACTTGATTCTCTCACAGAAGAATCCCGGCCTCGTGAGCCATTTGCAATCTTGGAATCCTGCTTTATCTACCATAAGTCAAGGAAACATAACCTTGATAGTCAAAGACTGTTTTGCAACTTCAAAATGCATATGCAATTTTCTAAAAGTTGTGATAAATGTTTACTTTTAAAAAAAAGTTGTGATGAATATGATAAATCTTCTTTACTTGATAATTAATACTCCTAATAGGAATTAGATACAATAAGTTGATGTAACTTGTGCTGATTTTACATTTGGAAAGTATATGGTTTAACCTCAAAAGTCAAACTTTCCACTTATTTTCATTATATAAAATCATATATTAAATACTTTTCGCTCAAAAACAAAAAATTGGTATTAATAATTCAATATTATCCATAATATCAAGAACACAACGATCCTTGACTACAATTGCTACAAGATGGCATTTTACCTCTAAATTTTTTGATTTGTTTCCCTTCTTTCTTTTAATGCGAAAAAGTCTCTTAAACCACCCACAGGCACCCATTTATATGGATAAATGTTATCAAACACCTAGCACAAAAACATCAATGGGGTTCAGAACTTTCAATCACAGTATTTAAAACAGTTAAAGCACACCTGATTAATCAGTAGTAACTTAAACAATCTAACAAATTTTTAATACGGCATCAAAGTGCATGAAGCTTTAATGGAAATTATGTATTCAATGTTGATGGAATTAAATGAACATGTACTTTGCTTGACCGATGACAACAGTATGATGAAAAGGTTCACAATGTCACATACATCTAAACCTGAAAACTTCAATGGTTGATTCATATCTTAAACATTATAAATCAAAGGAATTTAACTAAAAATCAAACATGAAGGTTTGCACCATCTGCACAAATCGCTGATCATGATACCATTGAACCAGTTAACAAAGGGAATCCTAATTCAAACCTAAAACAATAAATAATAAGAAGAGGTTTTTGAACTTCAGAATCTTAGTGTCAAAGCTAGAACACTAAATTGAATGTAAATCAAACACGCAACAGCACACAATATGAAGCAATTACAGACAGTAACAAATATCCTCCTCAAGACACCAATGAAGCAATTAACAAAGTAATCCCTAGTTCAAAATTTAAAAAAAAAAACAGATCATAAGAACTAAAAAAGGATCCTGAACAAGAAATCAAACTTATCTTAAAAAAAGAAACAACTCTCAATAGGGAGAAATTAAGAATAGTAACAAAGATCCTCATGAAGACATCATTGAAGCAATCAACAAAGAAAACCGTAACTATAAAAAACAGATCATAAGAACCAAGAACAAGGTTTTATCAAGAAACTGAACAAATATAAAATAAGAAACAACACACAATCAGAAGTAATTAAGAACAGTAACACAGTTTTTCATCAAGACACCATTGTAGCAATTAACACAAAAAGGTACGATTTTTGCAAAAGCAGGGCTCACAGAAACCTATAATACGAAAAGGGATTTGCGTACCAGAACCTGAGATCGAGAAACTGAAGAGGGCATGAAAATAGCAGAGAGGAAACGAGTGTAATTGTAGTAATAGCAAGTAAAGAAGGCAGTTAGATAGAGCAGACAGTCGTGGGCCATAATCATG
This sequence comes from Dittrichia graveolens, assembly GCA_038502395.1. Taxonomy (NCBI): domain Eukaryota; kingdom Viridiplantae; phylum Streptophyta; class Magnoliopsida; order Asterales; family Asteraceae; genus Dittrichia; species Dittrichia graveolens. The sequence goes on along the minus strand of JARJIL010000005.1, from coordinate 82,380,328 downwards.
GAGAATTTCTTGATAATATTGACAGAGATGAATGGGGTTTGTTTAGGTGAGATGCTCCCTCAGAAGCTGACGCATCAACAAGAATAAAGATCCAACAATTTGATCTTCAAATCCTTAATTGAGTATTCAAACCTACAACAGAAAATGAAACGCCAACTGTTTGTGTTTCGGGAAAATGAAAAACAAAAAGATAAAATAAGGGGAAACGACGACGTTTACGTGTTTCCGGGAAATGAAAAACGAGATGGATCAAGGATGCAACAAAAAATGCAAAAATATATATTTGGTCCCGGCGGGGCTCGAACCCGCGACCTTCGGCTCATAAGACCAACGCTCTAACCAACTGAGCTACGGGACCTTTGTTGTTATTATTTAAAAATTATTTTATATATATTTTATATCTGTCTTGTTATTACCGAATTTACAGATTTCTTTAGTTGTAATTAAAAATTACGAGTATTTAGATATTTTAATTTTAATCATATTATTATTAAAAATTACGACTAACGCTCTCATAATTAGAGTATTTAGAAATTTTAATTTTAATCATATTATTAGTTCACACTTAATCTGAGTGTTAATTGACTAACATGATAAAAATGTGTTTTCTTAATTTATTGAATCAATACATCAGGTGAGGTTGTTAAATAGTCTTTGTTATGTATATTGACAAGGAATAAGATTAAAAAAAATATATTCTTGTAATTATTGACTAAGCATAAGTAGTTTAAATAAATAAATTCATATAACTATATATAGAACATACTTAAATTATCATAATAAAGAGTACAGAAAAATAAATGATGAACATAGTAATAAATACTATATCTTGATATTTATCATCACATTAAATTAAGGTCCAAGTTTAAAAAAAATAATAAAGATCGATGTGTATATATAAACTATATTGTGAAATAACTTAATTATCAACATTATCAACAAAAAGAATTTATATTTTATATATATGTAGATGTAAATATCAAGACTAGAGAGTGTCACCTCAATCTAAAATTCATCAACTAACCTTAACATAAATGGTTAAATCATAATCACTAACATACCTTCTAGCTAATCGTACTTTAATTAGTTTAGTAATCACAAACTAATTATTATCAGAAAACTAATTAGTATAATTTATAATATTGCTAATGTTATATGAATTTAAATTCTAAAGGAATATATTATTGCCATGGACTTATTTCTATAACCACTATAAGGTCACCAGTTGCACCACCCTTAACCCAAATCAACTCAAATGTCATATCAGCTGTTTTTTACTTTTTCCTTATCAACTCAAAACCCAAGTAGCACCTAACCCTGAACCCAAATATAGTCGTTACACACAGAAATTTAAAAAAAAGGAAAGACTTGGTTTGACAGACCCGAAGTGGAGAAGGGGGGCCGAACCCGAGACCCCCATAGGGGTGTTCCTAGGCGAACCCGAAGGCTCTACGGATGGCCCTAAAGGTTTTTCGCTTTAACAGCCTAGCAGGTTGCCCAGGAAAGTCGAGCTATAAATGCTCTAATATACACATTTTAACCATTTTTTATGACAGATTCCTATATATACTTCTCTAGTTATTTAAGATGTTTATACCTAACGAAGATTGAACCCATGTCTCTTATAAAACTTTTTAGATATTCTAGCACAAAGCAAAACATCAGCAATAATGAAGATAAAAGTCTAGTTTTTAACCTCAAATTGAAGCAAGTATACTCATCGAAAAAGATAACAACATATATTTTATCTCAAAGATCATTTATATACTATGGCATAGAAATGCATATTTAAGGATGCCTATAATAAACTAGAACAAGGAAAAGAAAAGGAAATTTTTAAGAGCTAGAAACCTTATACAAGAATACCAATAAAATGACCCCTAAAATGAGATGTTATTCTGGTTTCTGAAGAACGCGATTAAGAAATAGTAACCCCTCCACAGTTGAAATTCAAAATTTGATATTAAATTAAAATTTGACAATATATAAAATCAAAATTTATAGTTCAAAATTATAAATATCCGAAGTTCTTTAAGTTACAACTTTTAAAATTGAATAATTTATTAGAAATAGGTAGATAAGCTACGATATATTTAAAAATTCTAAATTGTCGACCTCTCATATAATGTAACTAGATTATATGTCATATGATACACATACTGATTAAAAAATAATAAATATTAAATAATAATCAAATACGAAAGAAATGTTAAAAATGATAACAAAATACGTCAACACTCAGACCAGTTGTGGAAGTGTCGACAGGAGTTTGAAGGTAGAGGTGATGATAGAAAAGCAGTATCATGATACAATGAGATGTGAGTTTATTTCTTGTATAAACCATCAATAATTATTGTTATGTACAATTAAAGAAATAAGGTCAAGTATTTATTAATTATAAAAAAGAATTTAATTATTGAAAAATACTTGAATTGATAAAATTAAAAATTTGATTAAATATAATATTTTAAAAAATTGTAAAGGGTAAAAATATGACATTGGTAAATTAGGATGGACAAATATTATATTTTAATATTTAAGAAAGACGGATATGAAATTGCTTTAATATTTTTAATTTAAATTAATGTTAAAATTTAATTTAATTTTGACTAAGAAAAAGTCAAAATAAGAATTCTAATTTTGATTAAGTGTATACTCAAGATTGAGCAATTAAATTTATTTTATTAAATAAAATACTAGGATCGTTTAATAAATTTAATTTATATTAGTCTTTTATTTATATTAGAAAATAAGTTTTGTAAAGGAAAATAAACTAAAAAAAAGGTTTATTGAGGTGTGTAAACTTATATAAGGACCACACATTGAATTTGAAGGAATATACCAAGGGGTTTGCACTTTTGCATGCAAGGCTCTTAAAGATCAAATAACTAAATAACAAGCTTTATTTTTACAATAATATTTTCATGTAGGGTGTTGCTAAATTAACACCTTAAAAAACATCCTAAATAAAAAAAATTCAAGTGTAAAACATTGTTTTTATATTTTGTTATATATCTTAATTAAGATAATTAATGCATGTTACTTTCGATATTCTTTTTTAATATTCTTTCTATATTTTCTTCTAAATTTTAGTTACAATTATTAATATAAAATACATATTAGATTACTTTTTATGTAATAAACATTTTTATTATAATTAAATATTTAAAATCATTTTTTATAAATAAAAAATAAATGAAATTTAGCCTTTAGATCATAAATTAAACATGCACAAAGAAATTTTTGTTAAATTTATCTTTAACAACAATATATAACGATTACGATGAGTTTGGGTTTTTATTTTTTAAATTTTATGGTCTTATTATTAAATTTTTAAAATTTATACACTTATTTTATTTAAATTTATGCTCTAATTAATACAATATGGTGTCTAGATTTCTTATTAGTAAGTATCTATAAATATTTCAATAACTTTAAATTTTCATAGAAGCTTCAATTTCTTATTTGGTAATTTAATTTACTAATAAGGCCATAAATTCCTTAGGAAGCTTGCCCAACTCATCGCTTAACTCCGGAATTAAAAATATAAAAACTCAATCTCGTCGTAATTTTATATGTTTATACTAGATTAAGAGCGTATTTGAGATTGCAAGAGTTTTCTAAACAAATGACAAGAGAGAATATTAAATAGAAAGTTACAACACAAAATGGAATCTCATGGCCAATACCCCTAATATTTTATTGAACTTGGATATAGTAATTTGATTATATACATGTCTTGTCAAGAAATTGTAAAAATGTATGTAAGGTTTTTAAACTTATTAGGATTTATTTTATTAAAAAATTTATCAATTGATTTTATGAATCCTCAAAACTTGGTTTTTATAAAATCAATTTATATGAGGGGCAAACTGTATTAAAACATAATGAACTTTATTTTAATTCTCATTATATATAATCAACTTTATTTTCTTAAAAATAATACAATAAACTTTCATAATTCTCACATTGTATGCAACTTGTTGTATACTATGGAAGTTATGGTAAAGTTCATTGTATACAATGGTAACTAAATAACAGACACATAAAAAAGTTATTTGTATACAATGACAAGATTATAAAAGTTAATTGTATTATTTTTAAAATTTTAAAGTTGATTATATACAATGCTAACTAAGACAGAGTTCATTGCATTTTCATACAATTTGCTCTTTATATGAGTGAATGTATATGTATATATTTTAGATTAAAACTCATTATTTAATTTGTTGATTAATTCAATTATGAAAAATAATTACTTATTAACACATATTATAAATTGTGAACATCAAAAGGTTTAAAAATATATTATATAAATATATCGGATTCGATTGCACTAACACATATTATAGATATAGCAGCTAGATGGTTATGTTTATAACAAGAGTCCGCACCACCGCAACACTGGATGGTTATACTTATAACATGAGTCCTGATTGCCAACAAGTTTGGAGTAATCCTCCATTATTTAATCACCCACGGTGAGATAATGTTTAGAATGTTATAGATAACTGAAACATAATAATTTGAAAACATCTGTTATAGATATAGCGAAATATGCTTCAATAATGTTTTTTTATACTTTTAATATTATTTGGTCATATTCTTGCATTTATGTTAATTATTTATGTTTTTTTAAGCTTGAAAAGGTTTATTACAAAAAGTTTATTTAATTGTTATAAAAATGTTTATTACATTTATGGAAAAAGGGTTCTAATTATAGAAAATAAAATTTAGAAAGTATAGTTGTATTAATTATCATATTAAAAACAATAGTTATAATTTGAAAAAGAAAATAAATCTAATTATGGATGGTATTTTTTAGTAAATTGGAGTGTTTATTTAGCCAACTGTAACACCGTATTTTCACCCATAAAAATGTCATCTTTTTAAATACACTGCGGAAGCGAATTAAATACCAAAAGTATTTACAATAGTACATAAACTAGGTTTTACAAAACCTTTCTGTTTAAAATACAGTATTACAAAACTACGGCTCGTCACAATTCCAATCAGAGTGTCTGTCAATTATTCCCCAGACAACACCCCCTCACGACTAAACGCAGAACTCACCAGCCACCTGTAAAAGTAGTGAGAGGTGGGGGATTAGCACAAAGATAAGTGAATGGAAGTAAACCAACACAGATATACTAGCAAATAACCGCATGATATCACATCGGTAAACACATAATCACCCTTGCTTCACGAGAAGACCGACGGTTTTGCAGGAACCTACAAGCAATGCCGGCCAAGCAAAGGTTTACCGATAGTCTATTTGCTATTCTCACACAGTATTATCTTAAGTTGCAACGAATGCATCAAAAGACCACAATACTGATTAGCCGATAGCAAACAAACCCAGCCCAGTATGCCCAGCCGTCAGACTTCACAATAGGCGCAACAATCAATTAACATATCACAGTTAATCAATTAATAGACAACAGTCTATCTATGCATCAGTTCAATCAATTAACATATCACAGTTAATCAATTAGCAGACAAACAGTCTATCCATGCGTCAATCCGATAACAGTTGCAACCCAAGCCAGTTACAACTAATAACACCCGTGAGTAAACATCCACTCACCTCGAGTTATCGAACTCCCACTTAGTGGTCTAATATACCGAGCCTTGTCCTTTCCTGAGATCAGAATAAACTAAAATCAGTAATCAATTCATAAATATATACCAAACACATATATTAATATCCTTTCAATCAAACATAAACATGTAAGATTCACATATGTATAAACATATAGCACATAGCATTAAACAATGCAACAAACACCAAAATCCTTCCAAACCGCGGACGCGTCGCGTCGATGCACTTTATCGGATTTCCACAATCCAAGTCCCATGTATCGGATTTCAAATCCCGGACTTCAAATTCCGGATTTCCACTGTCGGATTTTGGATCCGGATTTCACCAATCGGATTTCCTCTCGGATTCACACAAGAATCCGATTATTTCCAAGAACGCGTCGCGTTCTTCTCTTGGACGCGTCGTGTCGCGACCGACCCTGCATCATCTTCTTCATTTTCCAGCCGACTTACAACTTTCCAAATCTGATTTAAACACTTGAAATCCAATATGAACACTTCTAAAACATGTATAAACCTCTTATAACATGTATTTAACATCAAGAACACATTAATAACAATTAAAACACCAAATCAAACAAAACTCATTTCTCAAGTATGGAGCTTGAAGCTCCATTCATGGTGTTTCATCATATACACATGTATTTCATCAGAAAAGCATATCAATATGATCAGAATCAAACAAAGAACATCACCATACCTTCACTTTGAATTAACCAACACAATTCTTCACTTTCACCTTTTCAAGTTTGTAACCTTTCTTTGCTTTTTTTTCAAAACACACACAACACACACACTGTCGGTTTTCCAAATGAAACATATCAGATGTAAACCCCTTTTTGAAGTCCCACGTATTCATTCAAAGAAGCATGATGTGTCATGTAACACATAATACATACTCATGCAACATACACACATATTTAATTCCATATATATATATCCGTACACATACACCCATATATACATATATATCAATTCTAATTAACCATACTAATTAGAATCATAGAATACTGAACAAGTATTTATTCCAATATTAATCACGTAAAAACGTACCTTGGCCTACGTAACGACTAGGCCCAAAATCAGGATGTTACACCAACCCCTTTCATAAAAGAACCCATTAATTGATGGTGTGTTAATTGATTCTTTTACTTAAGTTCAACATTAACACTAACTATATTTCAAGTTAGTAAAATATATATTTTCTATAAATAAATCAATTTCTTATAAAATAAAAATAAAATTACTAGATTTCAAACGGATATATGTGTATTTTAAAGATTTAAATAACATAAATAAAGTCATGAAATCCAACTTAAATTGATAAATTCAAAGCTTCTAAAAGGAGGAATCTTAATTATAGGATATTTTGTAACTATAATTAACAGGTTATTTTAACGTTTATTGACTAATAGATACATGATACACAGATACGGTATAAAACAAAAGGAATTCGCATGGCTGATAAACAAAATAAACAAACATTAATCGACTAAAACCATCCAAGATCACAACGAAGAACAAAGTATAATAATTACAATGACTGGTCATAGTGTTGTTCAAAATTTTTTTAAACTATCATTTACTTTTGGTGACGGGTTATAACTGTATAATAAGAAAAATAAAAGTAATTAAGATTGAGGGTATTGTTCGGTTTTTTTTCGGGTTTCCAATTAATCGTCAGGTTAATGGGTTTCAGTTGTTGTTTTGGTATTTTAATTAGGGCCAAAATGTAAAACAAAACGCAATTTATATGAAACCATGTTAACTAGATTGTTAATTTTAAGGTAAACTTAAGTATTTTAAAAGTATTAAATTGAATATTGAGCTATATTTTATCATTTAAAAAAATCATTTTTATTAGATTTTGGTGACATAAAAAATCACCGGTGGGCTGGTGCCACCAAAAAATTTAACTGATGGCACCAGCTCAAAAAAGTCAAATTTTTTTATTTTGTTTGTAAAACTGACCGATGGACTGTGCCACCGCCGGACGAGGTGTAGGTCCGCCTCTGATGACTAACCATGAAGGATGGTATAATTTCATTGAATCCATCAATATTATTTTACATTACACACACATATAGATTAAAAGCTCTTGTGATATATAGGTTTGTTTAAAAAATAAGTATTAAAAATTATTAAAAATTATTATATAATTATAAAATGTGAAATAAATGAGAGTTAAAAAAATAGTGACAGACGGCGTCAACACCATGACCAGCAATGAAAGTGTCGTGCGAGAAGAGGGCATACATGATGACAGAAATATGGTATTATTATACCAATAAACGTGATTATATTTTTTGTATAAGCTATCGACCATTATCGTTACAATTATAAGCAATACAGTCATATATTTATTGGTTATAATTAAAAAGAATTTAAACTAATTAAATACATTTTAAAAGATTCTGAGAATTTGATTTAATATGATATTTTAAAATGTTATAAAGATAAATATGATAGTTATAGATTAAGATGGACAAATAAGATATTTTAAGGTATAAAACCGACACATTCAAATTAATATAAACATTAACTTATAAAAGTTGAATTAAATTTTCAACTTAAATTAATAATTAAAATTTAACTTTATTAAATAAACGGTTAGATTATTAATAATGAAGATTCAAATTGATCTTTTAATTATATTTTATAGATTAGAGAGAACAAAGAATGTAAACCATGTAATGGCGAAATTTTAGTGGGCTTTAAGGCTTAAACCTAAATATAAGTGGGCTTTAAGGCTTTAACCTAAATATAACAGAATGAGAATATACATAATTGTCAATTTGAATACATATGCAGGTTAATCTAATATAATATAGGGGAGAGTTCAAACGAGAACTGTTTTTCGTACGAGAACTGCGAGAACTAATCTTGGCCGTTCATTTTGAATAATGGAATTCATGGATGAAGAGCGTGGAGAGATTGAGTGTGACAAGTTGCATATAAGAAATTCATGGTTGGGCAATCCAATTAAAGGAGGGGGAATTGGACGGCTAAGGTTGGTTCTCGCGATTCTCGTACGAAAAACAGTTCTTGTTTGAACTTTTGTCTATATATATATACCCCTATATATATATAGGGTGTGTAGTCTAAATGACAGGTGGTGTCCCATAAGTCTTTATGAGGGGAGAAAATATAGCATGACTTTTTAAAGACCATATATATGAAAATCAATAAATAGCAAAGTTGCTTGGATGGGACCCTTCGAGAAAGGGCAAATCCATTTTCATAACTTAAGGAAAGATTTTGGTGATGCTCTCGTGGGTTTGCTTTGGATTCGACTTAGAAATCTTTGTGGGGTTATCATTGCTTAAAACGCAAGGCTTTTGCCTTAGATGTGACCCAACCTACAAAGGAAAATAAGTGCAATCTATTGCTTAATTTTTTGAACGACAAGAAGATTAAATTAAAACAAAATTAGCAAAATGTTAGAGAGTATAAAAATAAACCTACCGACAAGACGGAGGTGAACAACATTGTTGCTACATCGATCCCATGGGCTGGTTTAGATGGTTGTTTGGGTCATTCTCCATCTTTTCGAGCTTGGATCATATGCTGCAAACATGAAATAAACCGTTAGAAGGGGACCCGAGGCCAAAGCCCCGGGATCCACCCTCCAACGCTCAAGTCAGAACTCGTATAAGTCATTTCTACCTGTTACATGTATTAATAATATATACAAGATTATATACACATAAATATATAGAGAGAGTATGTATAGAGCTTGTCTCATGGAATAGAAGAGAAGATAAAAGGTCCCATATTTATAAAGGGGAGATCTAGGGTAAAGCCCAAAACTTTGGGCCGGGCTTTATAAATGTACACAACCTAATGTACTAAAGGGATGGTACATCAACAAGTCCCCCAGTCTAGTATAATGTGGTTTTGGCCACGTTATGCTAGACTCAAACTCTTCATGCTACGCTTTTGTGTTCATCAAATGTAGGGATAAATCATATTCTCTTTGTTACATGTGTTGAAACAAGGATCTTCTTGAGGTCAACGTAAGAAGGAGGAGGCTCATCTGAAACTCGTAAGCCTCGTACGATCTGAGGTGAGGTGATTATTATATATAGTGTTGGGGGTTTGAGGATGCCTCTTATTATCCAGCAGTTGATACGTGGCTCCGACTTCTAGTCAAACCTTATGGGCAGATGACCAACATTCATCTCTTGTTGACGTGACAGATCATGAAGGTGTCATGGGAGGTTGTATTTGTCTTATATGGAACAGTGGTTCTATCTATCCTCATATGACATATTTGGTAAGCTACAGATCATCTTTTCCTCTTACACCATTCTGTTTGTGTCTTTTTTTTTTCTCAAGCTGAAGGTTGTAAGGTTCAGATGGTTGGAAGTCATGAGGTTCAGCTGTCGGAGCTGTTGGTCCGATAGTCATAAGATTCAGCTATGGATCAACTGTCAGAGCTGTTGGTCCGATGGTCATAAGATTCAACTATGAAAGGTTATTCCTGTAGTTGGTCAGAGTTCTTGGTCGGATGGTTATGAGATTCAACTATGGAAGGTTGTTCCTGTAGTTGGTTAGAGCTCTTGGTCGGATGGTCACGAGGTCTGGCTGAGCGTAATATGGTACATACACGAACAAGTCCCCGAGTCTAGAGTGACTTGACATTCAATTTGGCGAGTTACTCTATACTAAAAAAATTAGTCTTGTTTTTATGTGCATGTAAATATTTGGTAGCAAATATATCTACTTCACACAATCTATTGTTGATCGAAATGTATTGGATCGTTTTTGTTTATTGTATCAAATATGTGACGAGTATCAATAAATTTAACTCGAGGGTGAACATGTTTTAGGATATTCCCTTGGCTAGCCAATCCGAATGCGACCCGTTTATTTATACGGGTTGGTGAGTCAACCCGAAAATGATCTGAATCCGTTTATGCTCAACCCAAACCTGTTTATTTTTATGTCAAGTTCGTGTTGTGTTCCGTGTTGTATCGATAATGTCACCCCTACACTAGGATTTATCATTTTAAAATTTAATTACATATATTAACCTTTATTATGTGAACACATATTTATGTTTTAAAAGTTAACAAGCTTGTTTAGACTCGAGAGCCTAATCATGCTCACTAACCGGAGCTCGAGCTCATTTATAAACTAGCTTCAACTTATTCTCAATCCCAACTCGAGCTCGTTTAGGCTTGGCTTGTGACAAACTTTTAGCTAGACGATCTCGAATAGTTCACGAGTGGCTTGACTCTTTTACACCCTTATAATCTTCTAGCAAAAAAAATTATCTTTAAATTGTCACTAATACCAAAAGGCATTTAAGTCTAACGGTAAGGTGTAACTTAAGATATTTTTTTCTCCTTTAAGGTTAAGGGTTCTAGTGCCGTTGTAAACATAAATATAAATTAGAGAATGTGTGTATTAGCCATTCCAAAAAAATTCGCTATTGTAAATATATATTAATGATTATTTCCTTAATTTAAGATTTAAGTATTAGTTATTTATAAACAAACATAGAAAAGAATTAAATTCCTTTCCTTTAGAATAGGAAACGAGTAAGTGAATGTAAAAGAAGCAGAAGCGGAAACCATATTAAAAATTAGTCAAAAAATTAAATTGGTTAAGCATGAAACGGAAATAATTAATTAATATAGATAATAAATTTAAAAAAATCAATTTTCGTCTTTCTTAAATTGTAAAATTAAATCCAAAGTATGTTTTAAGATCATTATACTTTATACATAAAAAATTTATACTTTAAATATATAAGATATTTTATAAATTAAGGACATATTATTTCCTAAAAAAAGTGTTGCTTGACTCGAACCGGAGTCCATCTAACCTCGAATCTAGTACATGAACCTCTGCATCAAATCCTGCTGTTTACTAAAATGTATTTTAACTGTTCATCTTATTTATATAATCTTTAATCTTTAATATTTAATCTTAATCTTTAATATATATTAAAAGAATTTTATTCCAATTACATATCTTTATTTTCTTAAATGCCTTTAGAATTATTATTCAAGATTTTTAGTTTTAGCTAATTTAATTTGTTAAAACTAAAATATTTTAACAAAAAATATCTTCAAATTATTTAATAGATACAATTTTTCATGGTTATAAAGGTAAATACGTAGACTAATTTGATTAGATTAATAAGTTGAATTTGCATTATCCGATTTGTAATTCTATTTTATTTTGGGAATCATTTCGAAATGACATCATAACATATCACTTCAAGTACATTCTTTCTTTGTTATTTTTATTTTTTATTGTGATTTGTAATTTTATTTTGTGATACTATTTATATACGGGGTATTTGTTATCGATGTATTTATGCACGTCATATGATTTGTTTATACCTTTTGTATATTTTATAATTGTTTTACCATACGGATTCATTTAAAATTAAGTTTAAATATCCTCGTGTTTATACACGGGGTGTTAAACTAGTTATAAGAATTTAGTGATTAGTTATAAGATGTTCACCTTACATATATTTATCGGCAAGGTTAAACTTATTTATATAATGATAAGAATTTAATATTTATCGAAGGGTTTAATTTACCAAAATATAAACAATTTGTCACGTTTTGCTATTGTGTTTATCAAGCTTTAAAAGTTTCTATTGTGTGTATCAAACCTTATTTAATTTGTTGCTGTTGTATGTATCCTGTTTACATAAAAAAAGAAAAACACATATAAGTTTAGTACATATAATAGAATGTTTAATACACATAACATAGACATATTAAATGTTTAATACACATAATAAATTTTTTTAAATCTCGATACACATAATAGCAAAACATAACAAGTTTCATAAATTTTTAGTAAACTAAACCATTTATTGAATTCCTGTTAAATATGTATGATATATAATTAAATGTTTCATTGTTGTTTATTTGTATGTAAGATTTAGCATTAATAGTGATTAATTGTACAACGTAAAACATTATGTTGGTCAAGGTTAATGATATTATTAAATCTTGGATATGGAAGACTTCGTATTTGGCTTTATTGGTAAGGAATTAATTAATTAAGAATTAATAGCATAACATTTATTTATAACATTAAAAGCTAGAAAATTAAGATTTCATTAACTTTTCGATATATATATATATATATATATCCGATATTAATTAATTGGAAGGTACGTTAATAAGGTTATTAAACAAAAGCTATTGCTCCGTATATATCCAAAAAGATAATTAATTCAGATATGCATACTTTAAGATTATTGTACTTTATAGATAAAAAACTTGTGTGTTGTGTATATAGGATATTTTGCAAGTTAAGAGGGGTATGTATGATCAAGGTTCTAAATAACGTGAGACGTGACCTGACTTGCTCAAGCCTCAAGCCTTGAAAGCCATGACGAGGTCACGGCGTTTCACAAGGAGGGACTTAAGGCAACAATTTTGTATATAAAATTATACAAATAAATATAAAAAAACTCATATTATAGGTTTATAACGTAGTTCATCGATCTTTTTCTTTGTTTTAGGTACATTCAACCATTCTTATAACTGAATAACTATATATATTCGGCTCGTATGGCTCAGTACCTCTAACAAACCTAAAAAAACATCGCTTATTATAAGTAAAGGCATGTCAAGCTAGACCTTAGTGTACGCCAAGTCTTATGTCTAAGCCTTGGACCATGTCGTGGCGGCATGGTCAAACCTCAAGCCTTAAAAGCCATGGTGAGGTCATGGCGTTTCACAGGGGGGGACTTAAGACGACAATTTTGTATATAAGTAATAATTATATATAAAAATTATACTTTACAGAATTTTCTTACTATTTTTTTAATTAGGTTTCAATTTTTCATAAGTAAAACAAGGCTTCAAAATTTAAAAACTATAATCACTTTTTTCGTAATTACTTAAGTTTTTTAAGTATCTTTAATAACTTTTAATATATAATGATTGACGTGAAAATTATTATATATTCGTAACCGTTTCATTATTATCACTAAAAAGGTTAACTAAATTTAGTATACAAATTAATTACATGTATGACTCATATTTCATTAAAAAATATCAATACATATTCTATACCGCCGTATCTGATTGTTTTCATACGATTATTAATTTTAATATGTATACAACATGTTTAACATCATCACATTTTACCAACATCCATCTTTATACTCAACATTAACACATTACGAGCACATAAATGTATGCTTTATACACAAACTTATAATTCATAACACCTATTTGTTTTTCATTTTAATTACTTTACAAATTTTCAATATTTCTATAAATATTTATGGTATATTATTTTTCTTTTAATCGGCTTGTATATCACATGAGCCTGTAAACTAGTATTTTAATAAAAGACTAAAATTAATAGAATCCTAATATTAATAAACTTTATTTTACAATCTTAGTCATTAATAAACTTTTCTTGGTCAAAAGATATACTTAAAAATGAGTATTATTAAAACTTTGATAAATATTTATTATTTAATATTTAGATAAGGTATAACCATAATTAACAATTAAGATATGTCAAAACTAATAATAAAAAGCTAAAAGCATAAATTTATTAATGAGTTCAAATTTATTCTCTTAATATCTTCTTCTAATAACCTTTTAACATTAATAAAAAATTTATACTCATCAACTAAATTTGACAATCCTAACCCTTAATTTCATCAAAATTAACATCATTTTTTAGTTAGGTAATTATAGGCATTCATTTGATCAAAACTAAAACTCAGGTTTGACTATAAATTAAGAAATTATATAAATTCAATTGTATCATAATATAAGATATGATGTAAATAAAATATTTTACTTAAATTCAAGAAATAACGTAAATGTATTACATAATGTTTATTTATTTTATCATCTATAAAAAATTAAAGATTATTATATAACAAAATTAATAGTTAAGTAATAGCACCTCTGAAGAAAACAAGTTATAAGTTATAATATTTTAAACGTTGTGATAATTTATCTACATAATATTATTCTTATTCTATAATGAATTAATTATTTCTTGTCTCTTATTATATTAATAATTCAACTAACTTTCATTCATTATTATGTTATATCAAATATTTGCCGTCACATATGTAGTACACGAGACATTTAGCTAGTACAAAAACATTTTTACAAAGTTAAAAACATTAGAGTGATAATTAATATTTGGGCCTTAATAAAATATTATGGTCTTAATACGAGATAACAATTTAAAAGTTTTTTTATTTGTATTTAAGATAGTGTATATAAATGGTTAATGTAGTTCTATTTTATATTTGATCAATATTAGTTGATGTATTAATGAAAGATATCATATTGATTCGTTTTGTGCAGGTGTGGTATCAAAGTATGAGGTTTAACAGACATATATTCGCAATAGCTAAAAACTAACGTGAGGTATAGAATGGTTATCGAAATCCTCCTAACCTTTCATTTAGAACTATAACTATTGTTTGGGAAAGTCAGGCTAGCGACCTCTCTATTTATAATCCGGTAAAGGGAATAAGCCTTGATCCCAAGATTAGTTATAGTTCTTTCTTTTATCCCGACTAACTCTACGTATGTCATTTGTAGTTTCATTATAATTTGTTAGGAAAAATAGGCTTACAAATATATCCTCTTTTGTTGACACAAAAATATATAACTTGTTTATATAATTGTATGTACTAACATTAACATATGTGCACATATACATATATATATATATTCAATCAAATATATTCTCATCTATGATCTACAAAATAAGCTTCATCAAATGGCCAAGCTCCAATCGTCAAGATCCGAGTTCAAGTAGAAGCCGATGTCGAAGATTCCTACAAACAAACGTTTGAAGTTTATGAGCTTACAAAATAAATAATCAAATGAGTTTAAGTTTTTATAAAATAATTTTTATAAAAACTTTTATAAAACTTGAGACAATTTTTATAAAAATCACAAGCTTGGAAGTCAAAGCAAATAAATTCCCATTTTGGCAAATACTAAACACAATCTTACATTGAAACAAGTCAAAACCATATTTAGCAAAAGGAATCTCTCAAAGTGATAAACTTCCAACATACTTTGTGCATATGGTTTCCAAACTACCATTTTCATGATTAAATTCAAACTTAAGAAGTATGACACTTACCCAACTTTTCTAAAACTCATTTTCAGTGCATTTTTATAGTAAAAATGGGTTGTGTGTGGTTTTGGTAAAAGCCCAACGTCTATATGCACAAGGCTAAAAAATCTCCAGCAGTGCGACGGTCGATTCCACGGTCGACCGTGGATCGTCTGGACACTTTTTGAGCATCAAACTTTTTCCTTATTTAAAGCAACTCAAGTCTTGTGTTTTACTCACCTCTTGCAATCTGAAAAACACAGAACATATACAAAAACTTGTGAGCTCATATTCTTGATACAAATTTAACATTTCAAGATCAAGAATGAAGCAAGAGTGAAAGCATTCAAAGTTCAAACACTACATTACCTTCTCATATATTTGTAATAGTGTGAGGATCATCTCTAGCCTTAGAATTAGAGAGAAGTGAGGATCATCTCTAGCCTTAGAATTAGAGAGAAGTTGTAAAAGGTTTATCTCTACCTTCAAAGAGAGAAGTTAGTGGAGCAACTCTTGGTGGGTGAGGCCAAGGAGTAGATGTAGAGCAAGGTTGTTAACCCTTGCTTGAACCACTATAAATCATTGTGTCCAAACTACTTCATTGGTGATATCTTTCTTCCTTAAACTCTTTAATTACTTGCAAATATTGTTAAAAACTTCAAAAAGTGGGCATATAACCTATTCACCCCCCTCTAGGTTCTAACATAGTTATTTGAACTTAACGAACGGTTGATACGCTATCTTGTAGGTTACTAAGTGAAATGTAACAAAAAAAATCATCTTTCGATAACCAAATTGAAAAAAAAGAATAAAAACCAATGACAACACCAGTGTCTTAGCTGGTCATCAAGTTATCAAACGACATAATTGAAACAAATTTTTATTATGATACTATGGGTATTGTCTTTTCCGCTTATCAGGTTATCAAATGACCTAATTGAAACAAAATTTTGTTATAACCGTATGGTATTAATGTATTATCATACACACACGATAAAATTATACAAGACTAATGACATGTCATGTGATTTCTCTAATTCTAAATTGAAGAAATGATTCATTATATTTAATTTAGGTGTTATTGCTGTCACAAACACTTAAATAAAAAGTATTAATTAAGGAGTGTTTGGAATTGAATTTTGTAATAAAACATAATACATTATATATTGTTTGATTAATTATTGTAATAATCACATAATAAGTTGTATTAAATGTTTTTATTTTTTTGAACATAAATGTTTTATAACTCGGTTGACTGTGTTTATATATATATATTATATATTATATATTATATCCGTAATAAATTAATATGTTATTATATGAATTTAAAACGTAATATTGGAAGTACGAAAACAATGGAGATTTGAGAGAGAGAGAGAGAATCCATGGAGGAGGGGTAGCAATGAAAGCAGGAGTAGAGCGAGGAGTTGGGCGACAAATTAGATTGCAACGCGTTCGATCTGCAACTTTAGATTTTGAATTTCGAATTTCAGGCAAGTTTTCCCGATACAGATGCCGTCGTTTGTTACTCTCCGACAGCTCAAGCGACCAGCTGATTTTCAGAATCGTTAGCTTTCAATTCTGGATTCCCTTCTTTTTATGGAGATCTTCTGTTATCTATGCAATTAGATGCACGTTTCAGTTTCTTTCTTTTATAATTAATTCCCATAAATATCATCGTATCTTTGATCGTATTTCTCGAATTTAATTCAATCTCCTTTTTCTCAATATATATATGAGATTCAGTGTGATTTAGATGGCTCTGTTCAATGGCTCATGAAGAACATAACCCTAGCCTTAGGTGTGGTAATAGCAGCGGCGGGGGTGGTAGCGGTGGTTGTGCTGGCGGCGGCGGTGGCGGTGGTAAGTTTTCTAAGAAATTGAAGCAGAAAAAAGTGCCACAGAGAGGAATGGGTGTCGCTCAGCTTGAAAAGATTATATCAGAGGAGCGTCAGATGAAAGATGTAGATGTTTTGACACCTGATTCAACCAATTTCAGGCCGCCGTCGATTCCTCTACCGCCACCTTTGCCGCCCAATCACCAACTTTTGATTTCAGAATCTGATGTCATGAATCCCAATTTTGTGCCTAAGTCGATGCAAACAAACAGTGAGAGTGGTAATAGTTGGAGTAGATTATACAATTTTGAAGGCGAGAATCCGAATCCGAATCCCAATTCGAATCCAAATCAGAATCACAATGGATACATGATGACTCTGCCTCCAAATCTAGGTGTATTTCCTTTTGAATCCTACCGGCCGATTTGTCCACCGGTTCCTATTCTCACTCAAAAATCAAATTTTCAGCAACCATGTTCTTCATCAATGGTTGGTAGTCTTGGAAGTTCATGTTTTTAGTATTTTTGTGTATATCACTAGATTTTATACATTTAATATCATTCATAAACATGAGAACCAAAAGGTTATAAACTATAATCTTGTTATATTTGCAGATGAATGTCTCATTAGGAACTACATCAGCAACTTCATCTGTTATGAATTTTCAGATAGAGCCCCCTTCAAACCAAAGCTATCATGGCAACAAGTACACAAATTTTTGGCAAGATGAAGACAAGGTTTGTTTATGTGACCCTTCATTTGACATTTATGAAATTCGAAACTATACAAGTTTGCCCAATTTTTGTTTTTCTCACAAACTGTTCCGTTTGGGACGAACAGATGGTTGGCATGAAAAGACCATATCCTTTTTCAGTGGAGAATGTGCCAATTCCCTCTTTCAATTGCAAATTCCCTTCTTCTTATATCTCTCCAGTTTCAAGATCAGATGAATCAGCTTTTTATGGCAATGGTAGCACAGGTAGTTCAGAGCTTCATACTCCTGTTTCCAGGTAACAGAAAGGTTTCAATTTGATTTATGTTTGGTTTCATCTATGATGCATGTTGTTTTTAGAATTGTTTGATTTGTAATTAGGAGTTTGCTATTGGTATGGATTTAATAATAGGATGAAATGGGTCTGGGAGTAGATTTTTAAACCCAATCCCTTTGGTAGGTTTAGAATATGCCTAAATACTTGGGTTGATATCCATTTCAAAAGCCAAACCCATTAATTGTACAGTTTTATTAGGAATGAAAGTCATTCATTCATACACATAAACCAAACATTCCCTAACATTGGTAACAATTGTATTTGGATCTGTTTTGCAGAGAAATCCCTTCTAGCGTAGGCTCCATGAGGAATCAAAAAAGCGGAAAAGTTATTGGCGATCATCACAGTCTCACCAAAGATTTTCTCACATTGGGCCCTTCTCCATCACATTCAAGTCAAAAAAAGAAGTTGCGACCTTTATCTATAGGAGAACCAACTATACCACCTTATCAAGTGAGTTCTTTTTGAACAATTTTTCCCATAGGTGCCATGATGGTCAGGTTGAACGGGCTGGGTTAGGTTGTTGTCCCACAAATGTTTTCTTGTCTTGTTTTTAGTAGATTTCATAAATGATTAAGATGATAGATACGATTACTAAAACAATATTATTACAACAATAATCTAAATCTTTTGAATTATATGGTTTAGGTGGTTATATACTTGCATCTCATAGACTTGGATGACTTTCAACCAATTTGACATGTTCCTTTTTTAGCTATTTTGTTTACTCGTATCAAATAAAAGACAGGCCAAGTTAACATTTTTAATAAGAAATAGATGGACCTCTGGTTTTTTTCGTTCTTTTTTTACTTTTGAATCAAGTATATGGTCTGGCTTTTTGCTTAGGGTCAAACCAGAGATTCACCTGGAACAGAATGGTCAAACCAACAGCCATTGCTTAGTTTCTTTCCAGAAGCAAAGACTCGTGGAAACGGTAATGATGAAGCTGAGGAACATGTTGATCTGAATTTGAAGTTATAGATGGTATGTACCCAAATCATATTTATGTTTTATTTTGTTGGCAGAGTTGCTTTTGTTTCCCCAATTATCTCTCAAATTCAAATGTTGTGTCTCTGATTTTTCGGCAGTTGTATTTGTTTGTTACAAACTAGTTAATGTTCTTGTAAAACTCCGAAAGATCATTGTATCTCATATATTTATTTACAAGGATAAAATTGCACATTCTTGAGATTCATTTTCATCCTATTTTGGGGCAAACATGGGCTCACATATAAAAAGCATTACCTAATCGTATCGAAGTTGTTAGGATGTTGATGGAAAACTAACAAAGTGACATAAATCAAATACTTGGATTTAGAATGAAAAACTGCATTAAAATACAAAGTTTCTACCAAACAAAAGATGCAAGACAAAATCTATTACTTACAAAACAGAAGACATTCTAGATCCGAACTTGTCTTAACCAACTGTACTAGGAATGACAATGGGAGTTCCACCCAAGGGAAATCCTCCCCATTTGATCCGCTATTGGTGGATATTTATCTAGTCAGATATGGATGACAATTCGTCATCCATTTATCGGAATATGTTTGCCAAATCTTAAACTAGGTATATGAATCTTTTTTCTCTTTAAAATGTCAACTAGGTATATAAATCTTTTTTTTTAAACTATGCATATGATTCTATTTAGGTTTTCAATCTTTCTTCCATTTCAGTATCGTGTACATTAAGTAGTTTGAATTTGAAATTCGCCGTAATAAGTTGAAACGCGTTAAAAGAGTTGACATGTGTTAACATGTAGAAAGTTAAGAAGCCCCAATACCAAAGTTAACCCCTTCAAAAATTTAATTATGACACAATACTAAATTACTACTAAACATATATGTGGGCATGAACTCTAGGAATAGAAAAGAACTTGGATACACCATAGAAGACAGTGTTGAATTGAGTACAGTGTTGAATTGATATTATCTAGCTAAGAAATTGCGTGACGATCGTCTATGATCATTTGTCAACGCATTCGGCCTGTCACGAGCTTTCCGTCCATATGTTAAAAGAAGAATATATCTAACCATTGAAGAAGCTTGCAAGGTTTTAGAAATGTCACAGCCAGAGATGTGATCAAGTGCTACAGGATCACCATCATTTTTTAAGGCCTTCAATTATTATTTAGTTATTTACAATGTCTGTAACTCCAACTTAAGAAAATAACCATTTTTAGTTAGAGCCCCAATACAATTTATCATTAGCATTTCATAGACAAAATAACTCATACGTTCCATAACCCTTGAACAATCACATATATTATCTTTATCTTACTCTTTATTAAAGCATAAAAAATTCAAAATTTCCTTTTCTTAGTTATTTCTAATTCAACCAATAGGAACACTTAATTTCCCTCAATTTTGACTTTGATGCGTAATTAGAATTAACTTTGGCTTTTTACTTGGTGATTTCGGATTGCTACTTCAATTTCAATTTTGATTATGAGGCGCTTTATGAAAATATACAAGAGTTATTTGTATAAATTATATATTTATATTTAATGGATGTATTCAATGATATATGTCTATAGTTTTTCTTTTATAAACGGTATAATGTATAATGGTTATATTTATTATATTTATGATCGTCTTATTTTTATCTGTGTTTTGATATAAATTTTACCTTAGTCTGACATAAAATTATAAAATAATATTTTTTAATTTTCAATAATTAAAAAAAGAGCATTTCAAAACCATTAAAGAAAGTGAGTTGCTATATTTGATTTTATGTAGATCGAAACATAATGACACTTAATCTTTTCTAAATAGGTCTTTTTTTTTATCTTTATAAAATTCTAAACACGTGAACATATTTTATGTTATGAATTACTAAATCAGTAATCCTTTTCTATAAGATACTTTTGATTTAATGTATATGTGAATATTTATGTACAACCGATTAGTGAGGAATAATAATTTCTAATAAGGTAGTTTATATTTATGAATCGCTAAATTAATTATCTTTTTCGGTAATATAATCATACAACTAATCATACAATGTTAAATTCTTGATATGTTTTCGATGCCAAAGATGTCATAATAAAATATTGATTAAATTGTGATGGTTTTAATAAACACTTATTAGTAAGTGATTAATTGTCCAGAGTTTTGCATGTTATAAAAGAAAGTTATGAGTATGGCATCTGATTTTTGAGACAATATTATTATAAGCTAATGAGGTAATTTATGTAGTCGTTAGGGTTTATAATTTTGGTTTTATGTAATAACAATGAGAAATTATGGTTAAATTATATTTTAAAATAATTCTTAAGATTTTAAAACTAAGAAGTATTCATTATCTGAGATATAACTTAATGCTTGAAATACAATAAGTTATTTGTAACGCCCCAAAACTAAGATTTGAAATATTAAGATCAAACACCTATAAGTGTTCGCATCTGAAAGTTTAACATAAAAGCGGAAACAATATTTGTTTGAAAACCTGACGTATCAATAGATACTCACATAAATACTGTCATAAGTTTGGTACCAAAAACTTGCTGTTTACAAACCAGGCGTTAATTTCAAAAAGTTTAACAATTGGAAGTCAAACCGAAGCTTTGCCCTTGCCTTTGGTAAAACCTGCAAAACATTTTAAAAATAGTATCTGATAAGCTACGAGAGCTTAGTGAGTAAACTGGACTAAACATCATATAAACCCACGTATAAAACCATATGAAGATAATACACGTATGTCTGGCAATCAAAGCTAGCCTCTGGTTCTAGACCCAGGGCAGCATCATAGGTCACAGTACTGTACCGCATCTGAGCCCTACTGCACATAACAGTAAGCTTACATATTCACATGTATAACATAGCATATTAACAATCTGATATGAAGCTACACATACTGCTGATATGAAGTGAAGTCTAGAAGACTCACCTTCTGACTGTAATATGCAATACTCCACAGATCAATGATACAGGTAATATGCCAATCACCTCCTATATAAACAAAACATAAATAATACATAAGGCATTCTGATCTGAAATAGGGCCTACACGGGCCGTGTATCCCTACACGGGCCGTGTCCCTTATTAGCTACACGACCTAAGCTGGCAACATGGCCAGTGTGATCTAGTCATCCTACACGGGCCGTGGACCCCTACACGGGCCGTGTACCTCTCGTGCTACACGACTATGTATCTTTACATGGCCCTATGACCGCCTTCATCACTACACGGCCATGTACCGCTACACGGGCCGTGTACCTCTTATACTATACGACCATGTAACCTTACATGCCCCTGTGACCGCCATAACTACTACACGGCCGTGTACCGCTACACGGGCCGTGTACACTACAGCCCAGCAAACTGTTCTTACCAAGAACTGTCGGATTTCACCAAGAAATCCTATAGTTTCATCATAAATCGACTAGAGGTGTTTTCCTACACCCCCTAACACTGATATACATAATCTAAACCATACAAAACATTCCTAACATGATTCCACCATTGAATCATGTATATAAACTCATAAAACCATAAGAACAAAGGTTTAAAAACTTACCTCCACTTGAATACTTGCTAGGATCTTGAATAAGCTAGTGATTCTGCTGTAACTTCAAAGAAATTAAGAGTTGCCAGAAGTTGGTCCTTGTGCTCGTGAGTTGCAAAGAGAAGTATAACAATCTTTGACTTCTATATAGTCAAAGTTGGTATATATATATATATATATAAGTTTCAACTATGTACACAACAGCCCCCTGCACTTAATTAACTTATAAATTGACGGTTTTAGCCCCTCTAGTTTAAAACCATATCTTATTACGTATATCCATTTATAACGTGTGTAACACTTTGTACATTTCTTGCATATACTTAATAATAAAATTCTGGGTGTTACATTATTGAAGGTTTGCTAATGTGATTTTTTTTTGTTTACATTAGAATTATATCTCATTGACATCAAAAGTTTTAAAATATTCTACTTTATGATCTAAAAGAGCAAGTTGCTGGAAATATTTGAATCACCCGATTTCAATATTTTATTTGTCATAATATTTAGAGGTGATTTAAGAAAAGTCCTTTGCTTGATTCATTCGATTCAACTTATTCTTATCAGAGAAGTATTGCATTCTCTTTATAATAAACTTTTCTATATTTTTTAAGAGTAGAAAAATATACGGTAAAGATCTCCTAAGTAGGCTTTTGAAGTCTTTCATTGTGTATTACAAATTAAATGTTTTAATAAATAAATAAAAGGGTAATTTAATCTCTCAATAAAGATAGGAGTAATTATAGTGATTGGCTAGTTATCTCAAGAAATGCATATATGTCATGTTCTCAAGTTTAAGAAGTAGAGTGAATAAAAGAGGGTGGGAGGAAATTCTTTCTTTCCAAATCCTTTCATTTTTTGAAGAAAAGGTTTTTAGGGTAAAATAAGCTTAAGTTCCCCTCATAATCCCTTATTTTCCTTCCTTAGATGAAACTTTGAGAACATTTTTTTTAGTTTTCTTTCAAATTATTCAATTTCCTTCATAAAAAAACTCAAAAACAGGGTGATAAAATGTCTGATGAAATGCTTTATTGACATGACTTGCTAGAACCTTATGACCTAGTCACCTAGATAACTATATATTTGGACACATTTGACATATGGTAAATAATAAATCAATAACTAAACTAATTGTTATGCATTCATAAGCAAATGGGTTAGAACCCAGATTTGATACCTACTTTACTTTCTTATATTTTATTCAATAATCTAAATGCAGATTCAAGAATGCATGCAATGACTAAAGATGCTGGGTTCATATTTGAAGTTATTTTTCGATGCATCCTCAATGTTCTAAATTATATATTTTCAAGACAATCTGAATCCCCTCATTATCCTATTTCTCATGTCGTAATGTTTGTAATGTAGTAAAGTTTGGTTATTCATAATGGATTCAGTTCGATGTTTTTGTTAGTTTAACATATTGTACTCAAATTGTATTTGTGGTCAGATTACCAAATTTTACTTCACTTTGATCAATTATTAAACGTTTCTCTATTTATTATATTGTGTTATGCTTAACTTTACGTTAGATATTTAAGGTTTTTAAAGCTTCCCCGTGTGTACGGGTCATTTAACAAGTACATTGTTAATCCTCTGCTACTATTTAAATGTGCTTTCTCTATGAGAATCACTCAGTAATCTTATATATATATATATGTTAAAAGAAAAGGATTGTGATATCATCCTTTCTTAATTAATGGTGATTCCACCAATTACCTTTGACTTTTTAAAACATTTTTTTTAATCTTTATCTTAATATATATATTAAAAGAATCTAACAAAATTGAGAAAAGGGGGAAAAAGTCTAATTATGTTTATCACACCCACAATACAAAAGACAAATTTACATAATAAACTGTTTCTTTAATATGTAACTATCACAACACACTCACGGTGGCAACATAATCAAGACCGTTATAATTTCTTTTAATATGTAAAATTTACATTAACTATCCCCATACTACATAGTGAATAGTTATAATTTCTTTTCAAGTATTATAAAATTTTCTTTCCTTTTTTCATAATTATCTTAAATAATCATGATATAATACATAAATATGTAAAACTAAGTAATTTTATATAACTTATTTAGAGTTAATTGTTTTTTTGGTCCTTAAGGTTTCACAAAGATAGCATTTTTGGTCCTTTAGTAACCGAAAGTACATAAACCATCCTTTATTGAGAAATTTGGAGCAATAGTAGTTCTTTAGCAAACTTCCATTACACTTGCTCCGCTAACTGTCATCATGTGAGACTCACGTGAGGGTAGTTTAGTCATTTCACTCACACATTCCCCCTTATCTTCTCTCTCTCTCTCACACACACAACCTCCTTCCATATTCTTCCCATTTTTTCCATCTGCACCACAACCACTCCTTATCACTTCAAGAACCGCCGCACCACCCCCACCCTTGCTCCCGTCAAAGCACCATCACACAACCACCATCGCATCATGACCGCCATCGAACCACCACCGCTGCTACCATTGGAGCACCAATGCATGAGCACCACCACCTCTCTTCCCTGATGGTGTTTTCTGATGGGTTTTGTACCACCATCGCATCAAAACCACCATCGTATCATTACCACTGATGGTGTTTTCCGATGGTTTTCATACCACCGTCGGTTTGAAATCAAGATCTACATCTTCGATTTGAAAGGTTTCTAGCAACATCAATGATTATGTGGGTTCGATTTGAAGGGTTTTCCGAAGGGTTTCCATCGTCGAGGATTGTATAATATTAACAGTTGTGTTCTTCCCAACTGATTCAGATTGGTGGTACGATTCTTTGGTTCATATGGTTTCAGATTTTTTGTGTTCTTCCCTAAGTATTTTTGTGTTCATATGGTTCGATTTTGTGATCTTGCTTTTATGTATTCTTCAACATGATTTTCTTAGATTTGGCTTCAGATTTGGATTCTTGTTACTTCACTGATTTCAAGTTTGATTGAAGGTTTTAGGGTTCATCTAGGTTTTTGTTTATCAAGGCATCACATATTTGGTTCATCTGGGTTTTTGTTCATCTTCTTACATTTTTTTAGGGTTTATTTGGGTTGTTTGAATGTTTTTTTAGGCTTTCAAACTCAGATTCAATAAATACATGCTCATCCACAATAGATTTATTTGAATTGTTTAAATTTAGTTAAAATCTTAATTTAGGCTAAAGAATAATAAATTTTAATTATATAATTTATTTTACTAAATAATACATTTAATATGATTAAATGTAATTAGAAGTTGAAAGTACATTGGTAATTATTGGTGCTTATTTGAAGTAAGGTCTGAATTAATATGATTAAATGTAAGGGCGAGTGTGTGAAAGTAATCGACTAAAATACCCTCACGTGAACCTCACATGATGACTGTTAACGGAGCAAGTGTAACGAAAGTTTGCTAAAGGACTACTATTACTCCAAATTTCTCAAATAAAGAATGGTTTATGTACTTTCGATTACTAAATGACCAAAAATGCATCTTTGTGAAACCTTAAGGACCAAAAAAGCAATTAACTCACTTATTTATGTTTTTGTTTAATCGTTAACTAATATTTGATTGTTATAAGACGTTTTTTTTCACTAATTGTTAATTATTTTGCGGTTTCTCAAGTAAAGAATAATAATAGATTAAAAGTTCTAATTTGTGATAAGAAGTCAACCCTACAAATAAAACAATAAATGTTGTTTATCAAGAGGTTCTACAAAAAAATTTTATTATGTTTTGTATGAATTTATGGTTTCTAATAGATTTATTACTCCTAATAGATTTTTATATCTCTATGTATGTTTTACAATTATTTTACTATATATATTAGTTTTTTTATTACTATAAACATTTAAAATTTATTTTAACTATCTCCGTATTTATACTTGGGGTCTAGTATAATAAAAAAGTATAGAACAATATACAAAAGAATCGTTTTCGTCGGTATGGATTTTGTGATCTCTTTGTAAATAGAACTCACAAAAACTCTATTTAATCAAAAGGTACATAATTTGTGCATAAAATATAAAACATCTATTTTAGTTTGTAACAAGTAATCATTGATTTTTTGGTTTGTCAATATAAACTTGGACAAGTTTATTTAATCTTAGTATTGAATTCTTTTTCTTGGGAATTTCAACTCTAGATCGTATATTTATGTAAGAAATATGTATAAGCCAATCCAACAAGCCGAACTAGGGTAATTTGGACGGTTTAGTTTGGATATTGAGATTGTTTAGACGGATTTGATCAATATTTTTGAAACTCGAAATCCAGTTGGGTTTACTTTATTAAATCCGATTAAATTAATCCATCAAAATGTAAACCTCTACTTCAAATCTATATATTTTTGGTTAGTTAATATATGACAATTTAATAAAAATTAAAAAAATATATATATGTAAAATATCTAATTTCATCAATGGTAGGAAAGACCGGTCATGTGTGAATCCTACTAAATTTTATTTTGTCTTCGTATTCACTAAATGATAACATGTAGAATCAATAAATGTTGTCTTGTCACTTTTCTTAATTTTGATATTTGTTTTAATCTACTAAGTAGGAGGATAGACAAAAAAATTAATAGAAAAGTATAGAAACTTTATTATTTATATTAAAAGTAAATTAAAGTGAACTTTTGTAAACTCAGTCATGGTTAGAAAAGTTTCAAGTTTGTAGTAAAATATCAGAAACTCATACTCAATTATTGTTGTGACTTGTGACAATCTAAAATCCACATCAAGTTAACATGTGGATGAAAAGTGTTTGGTCATGTGCATGTCAAATGTTATGAAATTTGTCTTGATATTTCATTTATTACCAAACTAAATTAAATCTTAATGTAATACATTGATTTATTTAGAAACAATATAAATATTAAATATTAATAAAATGATATCAAATGATTATGATATTTCACATAGTCCTGTTGGGCAACTAGGCATTCGTCATGCTAAATGCCGAGTTAGAATTAGGCGAGATGCTTCTGGGTGAACTCGATCCAACAATACTAGCAGTTGAGGAGCTAGAAGTCTTTGTCATCTAGGTTTGCTTCTTTAGTAGATCCATACACAATGTATGCATGCCTTAATTTTTTTTGGAAATGTCTAAGGTATTACTTATTTTGTTCCTAAAAGAAGACATATATGTTTACATTTACAAAATAGTTTGGAAAGCACCCGACACATTTTCTGTTTCCAACATACCCGTGCATTATACACATTTTTGCACTAAGAGACGTTATCCTACTGGAAACATATAAATATAAAACCATGTGTCGAAGATCTTACATGTGAGCCCGTATTTACACTATATGCCCCTCGCACAAAACCTTCTTTTAACCTATTAATTTCTCATCAATTACTAATGATTTTTTTATCCAAAATTTATAGATTCTTCTATGAGGTTATCAACTGAATTAGGAAAGATCGATCTTACGAGGGCATAAGTAGTGATTAAAGGAGAGTAATAACGGGTCGTGTTATTAATGGAGATGGGGACTTACTAGGGTTTCGAGGGGAAGGAGATAATCGTTCACCATTCGGATTTATTTAATAGCAGGCGCGGCGCACATGTTATAATCTTATTATATCAGGCTATTTAAGAAATGGGTTATACTTAACACCTGTTAATTATAACTCTATATAAAGAAGGATTTAGCGTTTTAATATACCAAAATCAAAACCCCTACTTTCAATACTATGTAATCAAGTTTTGATCTATTATTTGCAGAAAAATAAAAATTGGACATGGAACATATTTCAATATAATGTACAAAAGAAGATCAGGGATTATAATTATAAGGAGTTGGAAGTAAAGTGTTCTCATGGGTTCCTTTTTTCTACAGATCTCATTTTCGAAATAGAAAAATGCCTCACAATCCAGACAGACAATGGAAGTTATCCTAGAAAGACATTAAATCTATGACCAACCAAAAACATAATCAAGAACATATACCAGAATGAGGGAAAACGGATAGAGCGAGAAAGCAATCAAAGATGTCCATAGAGGGAAAGTGGTACGCAAACTACCAAAGACGCCCATCACGATGCAAACAATCAGAATAACGAGCACTTCTGATGAAAAATCCCATGTCAGTCCTCGCACGTAAACAAGTGCTAGAAATACCGCAAGGCAAAGTACATTGTTCATTGTTACTGCCCCGTATAACTGCAACACAAACACAAGTCCATCAAATAGGAGTTAATGTTAGCATCATATACTTATATCCAGAAAAAGTATAATACATAGAGTGGCCTCTTCAAAATAACTCAAATCTAGAGACGTTGACTTCAAACAAATACTTGTGAATAGGTCAATTTGTGTTATCGCTTATCCTTAAAACGTCAGATGTGTCAAGTATAAACTTTAGCTAAAAGAAGAAAAACGTGAAACAAACTGAAAGTAGTTCAAAGAGTATCTTTAATGCAGCCAGCATGTGAGATTGTTTCGATTTTAATAATAAATATTTTATTATTGTTGTAAGGGAGGTGTTTTCTACACATCACCAATTGCTGTGTGCACATAAAATTCATAAATAAGATGAAATATTACGAAAGACTGCACCAGCAATGTTTTTGTAATCATATCTACTGGATTAAATGGGTCAGATCAAATAGGTTACCTATATGGAAAATGGATCATACAAGTTGAAAGATGCCAAAGTGTTTTTTCAATCGCCTACAATTCATTATGTCATTTGATTTATAAGGATTGATTTATCATTAAATTTTTGCAATCATATCTAAAGCATTTAACTATTTAAGAGTTAAAACAAACAAAAAAATGTGTTAACCCAACTTGACAATTGACATGACTCGTTTCAGCTCAATATAAGAACAGCCCATTATGATTCACCAGCCAGCCTTCCTGATCAACCCATTTCACCACTTTTCGTTCAAATGTAATCATGAATGTAAGAGAGATACAAACCTCTGAAAATGTAAGAGATGCAGATCTTTGCTTCTTGCGGGTGGCAAAGATGATTGCAGACACTGCCTCGCTGGAATTGGTAGCTAAAGGCAATGCAATGAATGAAATGAAGAATGAAGGGATACTTGTAGCATTTGAAAAATTGCCAACAGTGTCTACAAGAGGATCAGCAAAAGCAGCTGCAATAAGAGTGCCCACTAACAAATAAAGCACAGCTTTTATTGATGTCCCCCGGGGGTCATCTACACCTTCCTCTTGCTCATCATCACCAACATCATCTCCTAGAAGATCATGTTGTCTCTTTGTCTCCTGAAAAAAACAGATATTCTCGTATGATTATGTAAATTCAATGAAAAAAAAATTAAATGTGTTTGTGGGCAGCACCCAACCCAGTCCTACCTGCTTTGACATGCATTAAAAACATACCTCATAATATTCATGAATGTACTTCAGAGTGTCAGGACCAGCAATGTGAGCATCTATTCTTTTACCCCTGGCCTCCTCAAGCCAATTTTCAATTCCATCAATGAATTCTTCTATGTCAATCTTATTGTTTTCAGATGTGTCGAAATCTTTCATAACTTTATCAACAGCATCATCTTCACTCAAATTTATTTCATATAAATTCATTCCTACAACCAGTGCCCTTAGTTCTGAATGTGAAAGATAATCATCTCCATCCGTGTCGATGGACTTAAATAACCTGTTTGTGTGTTTTTTTTTTTTTGTAAAAAGGTGGATAAACATGGGGCACATATTGCAAATACCAATAAAAAATGGAAATAAATGCTGTAAAAGAACTGACTTTTTCAGGACATCATGGTTAGCTTTCCCACGATCATCCATTAGTCTTCCAAGTGCACGCATTTTCAAGTATTTGAGAATTCTAGAACGTACATGCTTGTGCTTTGCGAACGCAAGGCGTCTCCTCTGCAGTTTAGGCTGAAAAACCTGCAGATCGACCAACACAAATATAGTTGAATGCACAACCACATAATGTTTAGCAATTTAACCACCATTTATATCTAAGCATATAGAAAAATGCATGTAAGATATTACCACTCTAACATCACTAATATAACCAAATAACAATATACAGATCGGTAATCCTCAAACTCAAAAGAAATTATTTGCAGTATCAATTTTCACCTGATAAACACAGTAGGCAATCAAAAGAGAAACTGAGACAATAAGACCAATCAGAACTGCCAAGTGTCTTCCAGAATCTGAATGCATAATTTGTGGGAATTGGACAACAATAAAGGGGAGCACAGATACAGCCATAATCATGGCAGAATAGCTTGTCCAGATATCAGTACTGACACCAGAGCCTGCAGTATGACAGATACAACATAGACACTCGTCAGCCTACACATATGAAGCCTCAAAATGAAAGGGGCTTCCACCATAAAAGTTAAAACGATACCAAGGTTCCCACCATTGTGCTACGGAAGTAACGCAATGGTTAACAGAATTGCAATATTCTTGTATAAATAAAAAATAATTGTTTAACTCTTCAATATGTGGATAAGAGGAAGGACACACCGAATAAGCTAAACCCTTTTGTATCTTGATTATCTACAGCAACCGAGTTCTGTATATCACACTTGCCAACATTGATGCAGGCCCCCCATATTACAGTAATAAGCATGACTGTCGAACCGGCTAACAAACCCATTCCAACAGAGACCTGCTCCTGAGCAACTTCAACACTTCCAGATAGTCCAGATACTACAATAAGCAAGTAGATCATAAGGTGTATAAAAAAATACATGATAGATAACTCAAAAGAACAAAAACATACTCTTGTGAGTAACTTATACATACTAAATCCCAACTAAAAAAATGTAGATAATTCCTTCTCAAAACTCCAATGATGTTCTAACTAAAAAGTATTATCTACTTATTACTCAAACATGCTGATCAGTTCTCCATTTTCAAGTTGTCAACAGCAAAAATGTAAAGCTGCTTATTTTTCACGAAAATTGAAGGATTTACATACGCTATTTTAGTTCGTGTAACTCTCCAACTTGAAATAAACCATTTCGAATGAAATCGCCATAATGATTAGGGTGTTTTAACCATTCTAGCTTCGGAAGAAGATTATATCTGAAAATAATAGCTAAATTAGCAAGGAAAGATAGAGAAAATACAAGTTTAAACGTGGTTCCGGAAGTCAAAATCCAGATATAAAAAGTAGAACAGAGGAAGCATCTACTGGGACGACCAATGACTAATCAACACAATTCAAAATTAACTTCAAAAGAATTAGAATTTATCTTCAATAATGGATCTAAGACGAGCCTAAACTACTAAGGCAAGTAAACTGAGATCGAATTCAGGATAATTCGGTAGGAGTTGTATTGTGAATTTTACCGAGAATGAGCATAGCGTCGGGAAGAGCACCAAGTATAGGAAGCAAGAGACCGCCAACAAGACCTGGCCCTAAAATTTCAAGTAGCAGCTCACTACCGGCGGAAAGGTAGGTAGCAGCGAGAAACATGAGGTAACCGTATACCAAAATAAGGAAGAGATTGCCGAGTGCTGTGTTGGTGCAGGGCATGAATCCGTAGGTCTGCTCGCAAGCTTCTTGTTCATCAGCTGATAGGAAGGGGTTGAGACGAAGTATGCCGTGGTAACCATCGTGAACGCCGTCGGCGACCAGATCCGATGAAGAAGTGGTGGTGGTGATGTGACGGCCGGCGACGGTGGAGATGAGGAGAGTTGAGATCGTAATTAGGAGGAGAAGGGAGTGGGACGCCATGTGGGCGAAAGGGATCAGTGGTGATGGGATCCTCAACTGTCTATAGAGAGCGCGTTTCAAAGAGCTTCTATTGATAAATGAATTATATATTTATTTATTTAGCAATAACATGCGATGTATTGATGTAACGTGGAGGTCGGCTTTGTTTTCAAACAAAAAAAAACATAGAGAGAAAAGAAGAATAGAAAGAAAAATTTATGGGAAAAAAGAAAATAATATATTGATTATGATTTTTCGTGTCTTCAAGTTAGAAATAAAAGAAATAAAGTTGGAAAGAAAAAAAATAAGTTTGTGTTTTCAAGTTGAAAAGGAATGAAAGAAAAGTGATTATTTTATAATAATACACTTATTTTTAAAAATTATTTATTATGGTTAAGAGTAATTTAGTCACTTACAAAAATCATAAAGATTTTCCTTTCTCTTCTTTTCAAATTCTCCCATTTTTTAAAGGAAAGTTTAGGAGAGAGTTTACTTTCAAATCATTTTCTTTTTCTTCTTAAAATAACTTGGAAACACATAACTTTTTTTATAACCCTTCAAATCTCTTCATTTATCTCCAAAATTAAACTCAGCAACACAACGTTAGTAGTTTATGGGAATTTGATATATGTTTTTAAGCATATGATTTACATATAACAAGTTTTTTTATACATAATAAAGTACATGTGTTTGGATACACGTGTATGAGAAAAACACATCAGAAGTTTATGATTATTGTAGATGACTAATTTTTGTTTTGTGCAAGTCATTAGTGATAGACTCATAGTCACCTCACATGTTTTATACTTATACACTTTTAATGGGATATGTCAGTCATTTTATTATATACTTATTTAAGTGTTTATGAGTGACAGTGGAAGCACTTATCTAACAGACGTATCATTTTCTAATGGTTTCGTAGGTATTACTTCTAATTGTACGGATCATTTTCCCTGAGTTTATTAGGGATTTATTCTTCAAGTTTACCGCTAATAATTTATTTTATTTTTCAGTTTACTTTTTAACTCACAAACTTATTGTAATTTGCAATAGAAATTAATACAAGCTTATAAAAAATAAGTTATTTATGATTTACAATAAGAAAATAAATTTAGCTTATAAAAATAAGCCAAAAAATGAGTTTGCTAAAATAAATACAAGCATGTAATAAGTTAAAGCAAACACTCCTATAAATTTTTATGTAATTTTTTATTATCAAGATTTTTTACTCGCATGTGATGGTGAGGTTTTAAAGTATATTTTTTAAAAGTTTTAGACATACCTTGTTTTTGTGATAATAGAGCTGTTGTAAACATGTTTATATGTTTTCTGACTTCTAGGGCTGTAAAGGACTAAAAGTTCGACAAATCTTTCTACAAGAAGTTTGTATCTTTGCTCCAAATTCTTTGCGTTTGCTAAGAAGAACAACCCCATTGGAGGGCTTACAGAGGAGAGCTCTTTAAACCACTCCAACGTTGAAGTTATCAAAAGCCATAGATTACAGGTATAGAATAAAGAAGAGAAGAGGAGGTCAATGTGCTTACTTGAGTCCGGAGGTGGATACATCTACTTATAAAAGAATGTCATCCATGAACTGGGACCATGACGGCAAAAGTATTGGGAGACAACTACTCATATCATTGTGGGGGCGATAAACTTATTGTCCTTTCTACTTGGATGTGAGTACGAAAGGTACTTTTGCCAAGATCTTCGGATCATCTATATATGTATCGACCAATTAGGGTGATCTTTCATGTGGTGAGAGTTTGGCCTTGTGGACTATCCGAAATCTTCTAATTTTCCTTTATGGCACATCAGATGGTTTATGTTGCCTCCTATGTTTTGTGAACATGGTCACCTAACATTGATGTTCATGCTTGTCAAGGCACGGATAATGCCAGATGTCGTACTACTAGTGATGAGACACGAGGCCTGATTGCCTATTGTCTTCTTTGAGCCTTTACCTTAGGCATCCTAGTCTGTTATGCATGCCTGACGCATGTTAGCATGCGACAGGATCGTAAAGAAGGGACCTGGTTTGTAGTTGGCCGAGTTCGGGTATGACTATGCCTTAACTAGTTATGGGATGTTAGACTTCGAAAAAGATTCAAAGGAATAATACAAGAAGCTCATGCTAACAAATTAACATAAAAACTATCTCATTTGCAATAACCTACATTTAATGGTAATTAAGTTGTTGGATCTATGTGTACGACGATAAGGCTAATAATACTTGATCATATAGGGTGACACAACAAAAAACAAATAGACACTAATTATATATTTTGAATACAATACGAGTATAAGTTATTACTTATATTTTATTTTGTTATAAAAGTATTTATACATACAGATGAATCCGCTTTACGTGTTGTAAGTATTTATAATTTATTATAAATACAAGTATTTGCTAACACCTATTGGCTCCTTTTATATGTATAGTATGTGTGCTTGTATTATGTACATTTCGTACATCATGGCCTAAAAACGACACATACATACATGTGTCTAGATGTTATCGACTTTTGGGGGTCCCTTTTTTCTGTCCATCCCGCGTAAACCAAAAGATGTGGTAGGGTCCCCATCTTTCGTCCATCAAGTAAGATTTGTAAAATCTCTTTTGGTATGGGATTTCAAATTGAACCATTAATTCAGGTTAGGTTCGTGTTATAGATTTATATTAGTTTATGTCGATTCAATTTTAAATAATTTATTTTTTTGTTGAGATTGGGTCGTTTCATTTTTTTTCATTTTGACCTTCTTGTATTTCGGCTAAATATGTTCGACGGGTATTTTTTTTGGTTTTCGAGTACCATCTTTGAATATGTTTCCAGTTTTGACTACGATTTTCTTTGTCAATAATTTCAAACTCTATATTTGTTTTTCAATTTTCGTTAAGAATTTCAAAAATGATTTTCGTTTATATTATAACTTTAATATTCAATGTTTGTTTTGATTGTATTTCAAATTTTAAATTCGTTATTTGTTTCAGTTTAATTCGAATTTCGATTTTACTTTTTATTCAACTTATATAAATGAATATAATAAAAAAAATATGATGTAATTGTGTAATACTACTCTATCAAGTACCAATAAATAATGTCATTAAACAACCGAATAATTTAAAATAATTCACCATTAAATCAAATTTTGAATTGAATTTAAAATACTAAAGTACAACCTATCAAGAAATCAAATGTCAAAGTATCAAAATCATATATTCAAAATAACAAATATTAAAATGATGTTTTATTTTAACTGTAAATCTTTTATTGTTTATTAAAGTTTTTAACATTTAAGGGTTTTGTATTTTTGTTTGACGGGTTTTATTGTGGTAAGATTTCACTCTCTTGTTTGAATTCACAAATTCTTTTCAAAATTTAAAATTTATGCATTAAAGAAAATGTTATAATGTTACAATTTTACCCATAAACAAGTCATACGAGTCACTCTCAGGTCGTCGGGTTAACCCTAACCCGACCCATTTATTATCGTGTCGACCAACTTTTAACTAGTTTCGATTTCATGTCGGATTCAGACCAAATTTCATGTAAACCCAAAAATTGTCATTCTTAATTTCAAGTATGTGTTTTTTTCTTTTGGTCAGGTGGGCCAAGTAAAAAGGTTGTGTGTGCAATTTCTTTTCTTTTTTGCATACATCATTGTAAAAGGGTGTTCTTGGATTGGTTCCTGAAGTAATGAAATCAAATGGAAAGCAAAATGTTTCCCTTTTGTGTAAACTTTAGCTTTTTATGTTTGGTTATTTTAGTGGAGACTTATATAATTATTAACCAACTGTTTTCATCTCTTGTGCAATACAATAACAAGACTATGTTGTTGGTGATTTTTTCAAAGAGTTTGAGAAAATGCCAATAACTAGCAGACTTGAACACAAGTTAGGAAAAAGGAAAGAGTTTTTTTGCTACTACTTATAGTTATCTACAAATATGATTGAAAAGGCTAACACTCGGTTGGTGTTGGAATGTTGCTTGCATGTGGATACCGATAGAGAGAGGCTACTCTGCTTCCTTGTCGCTTCTAGCATCCATGGATACTGCTTCACGCTACAAAGATTGTATTTTCTTGAAACCCTTTATGATTGTTTTAGTTTTCTTATTACATACATACAGATCTTGATGGTAATTTGTAAAAGGTTTAAAATTGTTGTAAATGTTTTCACACTTCTTTTGCTAATATAAAAGTTACAAACCCCAGCAAAATCTTGATCTACAAATACATCGGTTTGAATGGTAAACAAGCAAATATCAATAAATATTACTTGAAGAACAATGCTAGTCTTACCGATACAATACTCCAAAGTTAAAAAGAAGAAAAAAAAGACTTTTATTTTGAGAAACTAATTTCAACAACCTAATTGTAATTCTAAAACGTTAGATTTTGGGAGGAAGAAAGTATTTTGAAATCGTATATAAATCTGGACTGCTTGAAGGATCATGTAAACACTATGTGAATCTGATATTTCGATCCTATGTCTGAGTTACATGAAATCCAAATCCTTCAAGGAACAGCTCGTATCAAGACACCTATATGAGACCACGAACTAGGTATTTATATAGATTCGAAATCTTATGATTACCAAAGATAAGATCAATCATTTTATAATACCGAGATCAAACTCGTTTTATATAAGCATGCACTCCACACCTAATAACCTATCTAAAATCAAGATATGAACCCATTGGTAATATGTAAACTCCATTACATCTAGAATGACCCGTTGACACTAAAATCATCAACAATCAATCCCATGAAAATTGACTAGCTTATAAATGTAACACCGCCTTTGCTATTTAAAAAATCAGTATAAATTTGAGTTTTCAAACTGCATGGGTACGTTTGTAATTTGAACTTTTACCTGTTTGTTAACTTAACTGAATTTCAAAAACTATGCAGCGGAATTTTAAATAACAAACAAACAACCCAAGCGGTTATTACAGTTTAAAAACACATGTTTGGCGTATATACAAATATACAATAACAAAATTTGCCAAACATGCCTACCGGTGTTACATAATCTAAACCGACCATAATACTATTATACCAAAAGTAGTGTTCCTTCCAAAAAGGCTTCTATAACAGCCACGAGTGTCCCCAACTCATCAAGCCGTCTATTCCTTATCTGTAAAATGTTAAACATCAACAACATTAGCTATATAAATATAGCTAGTGATTACTAACAATCATGCATAACAATTAAGCAAGTCCTTAGCAATATAACAAGTTATATAGCAGAATAAGCAATCAATGATATCCTAACATATAGCAGAGTGTTGACATGTCCAGCGAGTGTATTATATTGTCGGGTTGCAAAGCCAGCTCAAACCACTACCACCGGGGGAATCAGACACTACCATCCGTGCGGGTTTCATCACCTAAGTGAATCACCATGCTCGTTAAGGAGCCAAAGCTCATTAGGCTTAGCCATTTAAGGCACTCACCTCAATTGCTGAAAGGAACGGTACCCGAGTACCGTTAGTCCATAACATTATGCCCGTAGGCCCAGGACCCAGCCGAAGCCGACCTTAATTACATACAAGTCCGGACATACAGATAGTTTCATCAATCACCCTTTGCAGGGACAAGTGCATGCATGCTTTATTCATATAACATATTATTCATCAAGTGTGCACATGTACTTAAATACATGTCTTGCACATCAATTAGCAAGGCATATCATGGATTCTTTATCATACTAGCATACATATGGCTTTCATAATACAAGTTGTGGCATGTCATAATCATATAACTGTTTTTGCATTCAAACTTCCTAAATTGAAGTCATAAGAGTCAGTACTCACCTCGTGTGTTTATAAACAACACAATATGAACTCTGCTCTCCTTGATAGCTTAATTACCTATTAGTACACATATAAGTCCACTTAGATTATCACATATAAACACATATTCTATTACTAGTGTTATATTTCTACTTATGTGTTTAATTGGGTAAAAATGTCTAAACCATACTAAATGCCTCTAAAATGGTCAAAAGTGATTCAACCATTATCTATTGCATATTACAAGTTTACTTGAAAATCATACCACATGTACATACACTCAATATTCTGTTTTTAATCCCCAAATACATGTTTAACTTATTACAAATACCATAACCCATCCCAAATAACATTAACCATTAAAAAAACAAAGATTGTTTTGCTACACACACGGTCGCGCCGCGACACCCTTAAGGGTCGCGCCACGACGCGGCTTCAGAGTTGCGAGAATGACCCTGCACAGCTGCTGTTTTCCATCAAAACTCAAACTTTACTTGATCTTAATTATTTCCAGCACATGTACTAGTTTTGGGGCATCAAAAGGGGTTCTTAAACACTAACATAACACAATTTAATCATCATATTCAAGATTGAATCACTAATTCACCATTAAAGACCCATTTGGTCAATTTCATGAAATTCAACCAAGTTGTCATCTTTAATACACAAAATCAGTTCCTAACAACCTATAGATGATCCTAGAACAGATTTCAATTCAAAAACTCAAGCTTTGTTAGCTAATTTTGTTTTGCCCCATTTTAACCTAAACTAGAAATGAAGAACAAAGGTGAAGAGAGCTTACAAGCAAGAAGATGATGGTGAAGAAGGGAACAAGAACAGATTGGAGATTCCTTTGGAGCTTGATTCCAGCCTTGAAGTTGTCTTGAACCTTCTTCTTCAAGATCAAGTGAAAGAGATGAGTGTGTGTGTGTCTCGTATGTGTGTGTGTTGTCTGTTTTGGGTAAGTAAGGACCGACCCAAGGTTCTTATTTATCTTTTAAGAGGTATTTTGTTCCCCTTTTCAACATACAACACAACACCCGAATAACCGTTTCAACTAACGAGGATATTTTTGGAAACCTCGTTTGAAACCAGTTATTATTTTACAATTCTTTTCTATTTATTCTTACAAATATATTTATATTTAATTCATTTAATTAAATTGACATACCAAATGGAGCACGCGAATAGGCTACATTTGAGGATGTTACAATAAAATCATATTAATAGACTTTTAGCCAGCAACCAAGATTGTTGAAAAAAATGCAAGAAGGCAATACTCTTTAGAAGACATGAAGTGTAAAGTATGATGGTTTTAGTTACAATTAGAAATCTAAAATTTGATTTTTTTCAGAGTATGTATTTCTTCTATTTCTATTTTGCATTATCAAAAAACGAATGACCATTTATCAACAAACCAAGAATCATGCTTAGAAGTTTTCATTAATTCGATGAAAAAGTTAGATTATTAGTTAAATGGCTGTAAATTATCACAAAATCATGAACCGGGATAATCAAATTGAAATATACATAAATGGCAAATAGGTAGCTTAAATTAGTTACAATTTTTGAATATAACAACATGTCAATTTACGAACAAATATTTCAATTTTGCTAAAAATACAAAGAATTTTGAATTTTGATTCATTGTATACAAGATGACCGGTTACATAGGTCACCTATTTTAGCAGCTGGTTTCGGCAACGATTTCTAATTTCCGGTGACGTTTTTTAGTTCCTGGCGATGATCCTCAGATTCTAATGACCAAGTTCTGTTTTCCTAATTATACTTCATTTGCTCCCTTCTATTTGATGTGTTCATCATTCAACCCAAATACTTGATTAAATGATTACTATGATCTGAACCATTGATTTTGCATCTAAAGTCGATTGTTTGGGCCTTCAATTTTTGATTATTAGGTTTTCAATTACGCGTCCTTCTTAAGTTTGTCTATGTTTAAATATATACTAGCATTGTATCCGTGCAATGCTGCGTTAGCCAATAGTTTTTGTTTTGAAACATGTCACTTTCAAGAATGTAATGATATGTTATTCGCGCGATCCAATATCACAAAAAAGTTTTCATCAGCAACAAGTTTATTTTTATAATTTTTCTTTTATGATGAGAGAAGAATTTATTGTTAACAGTATAAAATTTATGATATCTTATGATATTAACTTGGCTTATCAGTTGAATATAACTGGAGCAACGACAGTGTTATGATGTTCCTTTTCGAGTTCATCTCATCCCAAAAAAAGTTATGTTTAAAAATATGTTAGAATTTTTTTGTTCATGATATTGCATCCGGAATTCATCTTTTTACATGATTATTTGTTTATACAGTATGGTTAATTTATAAAAATTTGTTATAATTTAGTTTGATTCTGTAAATTATAACAAGAACCATTTTACCTTTCTATGTTTATCTTTTTACAAATTTATAGTATTTATAATGATATAATAATATAATTTACTTTTTCTTTAAATTTAATCTAATTCATAAGTTAATTAATAACCCTTTTTGAATAGTTCAGATTTCTTAAATTCAGTCTACTTCAATTTTTAGTATTGCACTTATAATTACATTCCATCATTAATATGATAGATATTATTTTTCTAATAATGACAATATTATATATATAGTTATCATAATTAAATTTTAATTTTTTTAACCATTACGTAGGAGTATTTTTAGAAAGTAAAATAAAAATAACAATATATATACTTTCTTTAGTTATGTGAAAGGATTAAGAGGGGCATTAAGGTCATTTCAATTTACTTAAAATTTAAGGGGGGTTTGATTGGTGTCATTTGGAGGGATTTCATAGGATTGAGATTTCAAATCCCTTCAAATGTGGTGTTTGGTTGGCAAAGTAACAAGGGAATTCAAATACATGGATTTCTCTTAAATCCCATGGATGAGAGAATTTTTAAATCCTAAGCCCCCCTGGCATTCTAAAATCCTGTAGATGGGGATTTCCTCTGACGACCCTCCAACGACTGTTCGCCTTCGCCCCTCCGTCTTCCGTCCCTCCGTTTCCGACTCTTCGTCTTCGTCTTCGGCGATCCTTTGACTCTTCGTCTCCGTCTTCCGCCCCTTTATCTTCATCTAGGGTTTCACCTTTGTTGTCGCCGTTCGCCCCTCCATCTCCGACTGTTCGTCTTCGTCTCTGGCGATCCTTCGACTCTTTGTCTTCCGTCTTCATAGATGGTGGCCGGTGGTGGTAAAACCCTAGGTCAGTGGTGGCGGTGTTGATGGTGGCTGGTGGTGGCAATGGAGGTTTAAATTCCACAAAATGCAATCCCATCCAAACAACATTTGGGATTTTAAATCTCACCAAATGCAAATCCCATTATCAAATTCA
The DNA here is from genome assembly GCA_038502395.1 of Dittrichia graveolens. Classification (NCBI taxonomy): domain Eukaryota; kingdom Viridiplantae; phylum Streptophyta; class Magnoliopsida; order Asterales; family Asteraceae; genus Dittrichia; species Dittrichia graveolens. The sequence goes on along the minus strand of JARJIL010000005.1, from coordinate 82,338,423 downwards.
AATCTCATAAAAAACATTTCTTGAACCAAACACCCCCTAAGAGTTTAAAAATGTCTAAATACTTTATAATATAGTACAGATATTCGCGTTTTTGATTTACGGGTCTAGAAGCCATATATTTTATAATATTTTTACACACTTTATCTTTGAAGATTCTATCTCTTAAAAAAACTTATATAAAACTTGTTGATTCATATATATTGTTTTGACTGTTTTTTTCGTACTTTAGGCCACCCGTATAGGGTGACCTGAAACTTTTCGGGTTCCATCAGTTGTTAATCGGGTGCTTAGGGAACACCTATACGCCCCACCTTCTGGTAGTGGTTCGATTTTCCCAACCCGACCTCACCCAAGCCATTTCTTTTGCAGTGTAAGAGAGAGTATAGAGAGGAAAAATATTTTGTTAGTTAGGTTAGATTATACTTGACTACGCAGTAAGAGAGAAATAGAAAAAAATGATGTGGCGTTAATGTAGGGCTATTAATGGAGCAAATTGGATCGGATCTTTTAGAGATCTGACCTGACTCGTCAACCCATTTAATTGGAATTGGAACAGATCCAATAACATGGAAATCCATTTAATTGGATTTGAATCGGATCAATTACTTTTGAATCTTGAGCAGGATCGACCCATTTAATATTAATTGTTTATTATTATTTATATAATAAGTAAATTAAAGAGTTAATTGTCGAAATCGTCCTTTAACTATCCAATTTCTTCCGATTTGGTCCTTTAACTTCAAAAGTGACCAAGATGTAACTTAAACACCCACTTTTTGGTTTGAATGATCCTTTAGTCAGTCAACTGTGTAAAGTTAGGGGTAAATGACAATTTACCCATACTTTTATTATTTATTCATTAAAATTAAATTATTAATATTTATTATTAATAGAGTTATATATCTACTTCCCTCTCTTATCACTCTCTATTTCTCTCATCTCTCTATCTCTCTCTGTTTCTCTCTGTGGACAGCATCGACCACCACCACCACAGTTGCCGCCGTCCTATCACCGGCAACAACCACCACCGCAACTACAACCACGATGACATCAACATCTCTCTCTGTTTCTCTCATCTCTCTCTGTCTTTATCTCATCTCTCTGTTTCTCTCTCTGGACAAGAAAGCCTCATCTTTCTCCTTCTCTTTCTCTCTCACGGTGAAAGCACCGCCGTTGCTGCCGCAATCTTCAAACAGATCTAGGGTTTTCACATGATTTAGGTATAGATATAGGTTTTTAACATAATTTAGCTACAGATCTAGAGTTTGTGTGTTACACAAAGGTGTCAATGGTGGTTAGATACGATTTTTCTATGACGATTTACGGTGGTGTTGGTAGATAGGACGGTGGAGTGGTGTTGGTAGATAGGGATTTTAATGGGTTTTTTGTGTTGGTGGTGTCGGTGGTTATCGATTGGGTGGTGGGGGTGATGACAGATGAGTGAGAGAGTGAAAGAGGGGAAAGAGAGAGAGTGTTATGTTTATGAAGAGAGAGAGAGAGAAAGAGAGAGAGAGAGTCGATGATGGCTGTAGCGGTTAGCGGTGGTGGTGGTGGTGGTGGTGGTGGTTGTGCTCAAACGGTGGTGGAGGCTGTGGTTATGGAGAGGGTGGTAGGGTGGGTGACAGATGGGTGAGAGAGAGAGAGAGAGAGAATGTGTGTGTGTGTATGGAGAGGAGAAGATATATATTTTTATATATTTGAAAGTGACTTAATTGCTAATTAACTCTAAAAATTATTAAATATTATTCTAACCAATAAAAAATAGAAAAAATGGTAAAAGGACCAAAATACCCTTCACTTAACAGAGTAGACTAACAGTCATCTAACGAAAGGAGCATTCAGACTAAAAAGTAGATGTTTTAGGCCCATTTTGCTCACTTTTGAGGTTAAAGGACCAAATCGGAAGAAATGAGATAGTTAAAGGACCAAATTGACAATTAACTCTAAATTAAATATCTCCCCCACCCCACCCTACCTACCCTACCCTCACCCTACCTACCCTAACCAACCCTCCCCTCCCCCCACCCTAGCCTACCTCATCCTCACCCCCAACCTACCCCTACCCCTATCCCACCCTACCCTACCCTTACCTCATTCCTTACCCCTACCCCCACTTTACCCTACCCCACCCAACCCCACTCTACAGTTTACCTACACCCCACCTTACGCCATTCCCCACCCCACCACCACCCCTACCCACCCACCCTACACATACCCCACACCCACCACCACCCTTACCCTACCCCATCCCCACCTTACCCTACCCCACCCCACCTTACCCTACCCCACCCTACAGTCTACCTAGGCGGCAATGACGGTGGCGGCAGTGGCAATGGTGGTAACGGTTGCGGTAGTGGCGGTGGTGGTGGCGGCAGGGGTAGTGGCGGTGGTGGTGGCGGCAGGGGTAGCGGTGACAGTGGTGGCGGCGCCGGTGGTGATGGTGGTGGTGGTGGTTGTAACGATGGCGGTGACGAGTGGTGAGGGAGGTAACGGGCGGTGGCGGTCGATGGTGGGTGGTGAATAATAAATTAATGATGGTTGGTGGTTGTTAAAATAAAATTGTAATTTAATATTAAATGGATCGACCCACGTAGTGATCCAATTAAATAGGTTGACCTACTGGATCACTTATTGGGTCAATGGATCTAGTTTTTTGACACGTTGGATCATATAAATGAAGTAGATCGAACAGATAAAGATCCGACCTAGGGGTGTAAATGAGTCGAGCTTTTATCGAGTAACTCGAGCTCGAACTCGAGCTCGGCTCGTTCGAGTCGAACTTTATCGAGTTCGAGTTCGAGCCCAAAAACGAACTCGAATTATTTAACAAGTCGAACTCGAGCTTCTAAGAGCTCGGCTCGAGTCCTTATCGAGCTTTTCGAGCCTTGTATAGTATATGTATATTTATATATGTAATATGTATATATGATGGACTAATATTAAAACATATTATAAAAGAGTACTTATTGAAACAAATCTACTTTATATACATACTATTTATAATAAGTAGTTACTAAAAAATCATTAATTTCAGATTTTATCTATATTTTGAATAATTTGGTTTTTTTGAATTTAATTTTTTTTATATTATTTCGAGCTTTTCGAGCCGAGCTTGAGCTAAATGTACCCTTTCGAGCTGAGCTCAAGCTTCAAGTATGAAAACTCATCGAGCTATTGAGCCGAGCTCGAGCTTAACATAAAATTTCGAGTCGAGCTCGAGCTTGAGCTTTAACACCTGATAAGAGAGAGAAGAATGGAAGACTATACTCTTGGTCTTAGCATACATATATACTCCATTCATATTTATTCAATGTTGGAATTCATTGTTTCTTGGGAGTAATGTGATTGGATAGAAGCCATAGAACCTTTATACATCCATTGCGATTTCACTTTTTAAAAGCCCTAAAAAAACAAACGGTAACACATAAATGTCTTTTCATGTTTTTTGGGGGTCTACTTGTGCATATCTATATCAGGAAACTTTGATTTGGTGATTTAAGTCTTTGTTTTGACTTATTTAATTTCTCTTTATATAAGTCTAGAAGACCACCAGCACTTTGAAAAGCCAATGCTGTGAGGAAGTAAGAAGTCAACCTTCCCCGGTTTTTCGTTTACGAGGGGTGTTATACCTTTTTATCTTTTTATCTTGATAACTAGGGGTGAGCGTGGTTTCAAAACCGGACCAGATCAGACCCGACCCGAAAAGAACCGAACCCGAAAAATGGCCAAAATTTAGAACTGAGAACCATCTCGTATAGGAGTAACCGGTTCCAGTTCGATTCCAAAACCCGCAAAACCCGAAATATTTCAAACCTCTACTAAAATTTTCTCTACCTAAGCTTGCATACTATAGATTACATACAAAAATATATAAACCAAGTTTGATTAACTTACGATGATTGTTGGAAGGTTATTTTCTACTTGTATACATTAAAAAAAATCATACGTGACCAAAAAAGTAAAAAGAATTTATCATCATCATTAAAAGGTTATTTTCTACTTGTAATGAAGCAACAATGTTCATATATTTTTTTGCCTTTCAAAAAAACATTAAATTAGATAAGTGGAAATTTTGTTACATATTAATTAAGAATAAGATAATTTATATTCTGTTTTAAAAAGTGTTCAAATAATTGTCCTTTGATATTCTGGTCCGGTTCTGGGTAAAAAATCGAACCCGAAAAATGAAAAAAAAACTGAAACCGAGAATCTCCCCGTTTATATGTAATTCGATTCCGGTATGATTCTGATTCGGTTCGGTCTATCTGGTTATTTTACTAATCCCTACCAATAACAACAATGCGGTTAAAAAGAACAATGTTTATGGAAACATAAATGGGTAAGAACTATTTAAACAGTTCTTCAAGTAATTATTATAAATAAATAAAATATAAATTTCTTTATATTGACACCAAACTACTACTTTATCACAAAAATATGTTTTATATGACCTAAAATAATAAATTAAGTAATTCTTCAGCCTTAGGACATTTAAATATTTAAGCATATATGATATTTGAGTGTTCTAAACATAAAATTATCTAGTTTTATAAAAGTTTAAATTATTAAGAAAGGTAATATAAATACTAAGAAGTTGTCAATTAAGGTAACGTGTACTTAATGTTGTCTTGAAAAAACTATTAATTTTAATTTGTTATAAGAATGTATCATAAGTTTATAACTATGGTAAGTGATAACTTGATATTTACCATGTCATGATACCTCAATTTTTTATTATAATAAATTAAAGTATAATTTTAAAGAATGATAACTATAGTCCTTAGAATTATGGATAAAAACTAAAAAAATAATTTTAATTTTAAAAATAACAATTTAACTCATGCTTTATATCAACTTTTCATGTTTGCAAAAAAATCTACCTTAATTACCATTTAATTAGATTTCAACTTTGCATATATAATATACAATTGTCATTTTAAAAAAAGTAAAATCATATTTTTTACCCTTATTAACAGCCTTAAAACTGTGGTTATTATTCTCCTATAATTTCTTATATAAGATTGAAACTTACAATATTTTTTAATGCAAAAATAAAACTTACAATTATTTTCTGATTAAAATACATGTTTATTTTATTAACATACTCTAATAGTTATGTTACTTAATTACTCCACAGTTTATACTCTAATAGTTATGTTACTTAATTACTTAATTAACATACTCTAATCAGTTTAAAATACTGATTCTATCATAATTAAGGAACAAAGGTTTATGCTAATTATCAACAAAAATTTCAAAAAACAATTTCGATAACATTTTCTTTTATGGGTAGCCCTCCCCCCCTTCCCGGAGCTCGTCACCAGGGGCGCTACCCATAGGATCCCGGCCCGCAAGGGGACTGCACCCCCTCGACCCTCACAATTGGGTTGAACGAAGATCAAACTCGTTTTTATACAAACGTGCAATCCACATCTCTTAACTTATCTAAAATCAAGATATGAACTCCATTGAAAATCCGTAAACTCCATTACATTAAATGACCCGGTGATAATTAAATCACCAAAAATAGATATAACAAATAAATAAATCTTCGATATATATAATATTTCTAGTTATATATAAAAATAAGCTTCACACAAAAGAGGGTCTCCACTCCATGTAGGCAACTGTTTTTTTTCTTTTTTATTATTATTATTATTATTATAGAAAGTCTTAAGATATTATTGTTTTGGTGGGCTTTGTGAAGCCACCAACCTGTTACTTACCTGTCAGTCCCGATCAATTCCTTCATATATATTTAACAAGTAGCAATATCCATTGCCACCCGAGGCTCCTCGTGACACCTTATATTAGATTTTAATAAAATAATAATAATAACAATATTCTTAACCTAAATTAGTAGCTATCCATTATATGTCAAAGATGCAATATGTTACTCTAAGTGTGAAAAAGTAGTCAATTTTTTTATTTATACGCTAACTTGCTAATTTCATATCTGTACTTCAGTCATATCAAGATGTTAGAAAAATGTTTTTTATGATTGTGGGTTCTGATATCGTTGTGATCAAAATGTATAGATTTAAAAATAGATTAGGACGTGCATCTGTTCTACTGCTAAAAGAAATTGCTAATTTTGTCGTGTTTCCTTACATGATTTAGTTTTATTAAAGCGTAGACGAACAAGAAAAATACATTTAGCTTGTTAAAAAAACATTTAGCCATCCAACTATTTTCTTAATTAAGGTCCAAAGGAACAACAATTAATATACCCGATATTTTAACCTATTATTAGAATTCTCTAACCGACTAATGTTATGACTAATAGATATGATAAATCATATAATCCGTTACTAAAGAGAGCATTTGTTAAAATTTAATTTCAAAAAATTGAGTACTGATTTTCTACGGTCTATTTAATTAATTCTTTCTCACCATCTAAAACTTTATCTTCCCAATAAGGTTTTCATGACAAGAAACATGAATGTGATCCCTCAATCCCTCATTTTTGCTATGTCTCATAAAATGTATCAGAATTTTCTTGAATATTAGTAATTCAGTATGTACCTCTTTTTGATAAGTTTAATCTGTTGAGTATTGTTCTTTATCAAATTCATGTGCATTCAGGAACGAAGCTAAGATTTTATTATATAGGGGTCTAACTTTATAAGTATATCCCTTTGGTTTATATACTGAGTTATACTTTTATCGACAAGGGGATTGTTTATAGTATATATAAAGCCTTGGCTAATTTTTTCTTTTTTTTGGTAGCACCATTAAACCCCCTCCGTCTCCTCTCCCATGTCCATTCATTGTCTATTTGGTTTTGAGTTGGAACCCTATAAACTTATATGGTATCAGAGTCGAACCACCCGTGTTTGGCCAAATGGCCACACACACTCCACGTAACCCATATGTATTCATGTGTTAAGCGCAAAGAACGCCACACATAAAGGGACGCATTATTTTGTATTGTCTCAAATGAGCGAGTGTGACTTTGTAATGTGTTTAATAAGAATCTTAAGTTACGTCACTCATTATCAATTAGTTTTAAGTTGAAATCTCACAAACTTACACAATCAATAAGATATATCACCAAACTAGAATATTAACTTTTATGTAAGTTATTCTAAAAAGAATTTAGAGTAATCTTTAACTAGAAGCCAAATCGAATTATTCACATAAGATGTATCTAGCAAATAGTAAAAAAATAAAAAATTATTCCATATTCATGGATGACACTCATGATGTAACTTGTCGATTAAAACATCATTACTATGCAGCAAAATACATATAAATCGGAAATATCTAAAACCTTAATCATATTCTATATGACGGGTTACACAAAAATATCTCTTTTTTAATAAAAGTTATTATGATTGAGTTGTGTTCAATAAAGTTTATTTAAAAAATATAGTCCTAAAATTTTAATATTTAGTCACATGTTATTCAATATACAATCATATGTGATTTGTAAAAGCATCACATGTGAATTATGAAAAATTACGAAAATGTCACTTCGCCTAAATTTTTAAAATTTAATCTGGACCATTGATATGATTGATTCACATGCTAAAATTAGTCACTTAAAACTATAAATTAATTATGGACTATATCAAATATTCTTCGATTTGAAATAAAATAAATAATTGTCACTTCCTAGAGTTTATCTTGGGCTTGTATATATTTCAGTGGGTTCTTTTGGGTCTTTGGGGATTGTGCATCTGCATCCAAACATCAATGAAGCAAACTATATTGTAATAAGTGATAATAGTTAATCATATAGGTTAAACTATATTAATGATAAAAGAAAATATTTAAAACAAAAAGTTATCAAAAATAATAAAATGTTAATGGAAAAAAGGTAATGGTATCCACACAAACACATCTATTATGAAAAGATGATTTACACTTAAATACATACACTAGTGTGTGATGGATATTGTGTGTGCGTGTTAGTTAGAGAGTAGAGAGAAAGTGTGATTAAAGCAAGATTAAGCTTAAAGAAAGTGTGAAAATTATCACCCACTACTAAGTTTACGGTTACAATTAACAAGAAATCAAGTGTTATTCCATGGATTAAATGCTAGTTATCTTTATATTTATGTGTTCATCAAGATATAGAGAGAGAAAGTTGAATTTATCATGAATTAAGCATTATTAGTGGATGCATGTTATCTTTAATAATGGGACTAGTGTTTAAAAGATTAGATTAAACCCCATAAACAAATTGCATGTTGTTTAGAGATGATTTTGAGTCGAATTTGGTCAAGAACATTAGTTAAGTAAAATGTTAAACAAATATTCACCTCTGTGAGGAAGACTTCACGGGCCGTGAAGCATGAATAGGTTGTGAAAGATTTCACGAGCTCGTTGCTCGTGAAAGATTTCACGAGCTCGTTGCTCGTGAAAGATTTCACGAGCTCGTTGCTCGTGAAAGGAGTCGTGAAGAAGGCCTCATGGGCTGTGAGCTGATCCTAATAGCCCGTGAAGGACTCTGGTCAGCAAAAAAATTAAGTTTAAGTAAGAGTAGCGTCTAGAGAAATAAATATAAATAAATTAATAAGAAGTTTTGGGTATGTTAGGTATTTGATTGGATCAAGTGCAAGTACTGTAGCAAGCTAACATATAGTTTTTTGAAACGGATACTCGTATATATAAGATAGTAAAATATGTTTGGATATTGATGAATGATGAAGTAAGTAAATCTCTTTAAATGTTATATAAAAATTAAGTGTGTGTCTTATGGATATAAATTATGGACATGATTTCAATTATTAAGGTATAAGGGATATATAATCAACTACATACTTGGACGAGTATTAGAATGTGTGTATGTATGTCTTATCTATCTTTATATATAAAAATAACACATACTCTCCACATCTAACATATGTCCTTCAAATAGTGTCAAACTATTTGAGCCCATTTTAGTAAAAATAAACATAATATTTTGAAACATGTGAATAATATCATGGTTTTTATGATTGATAATCTGTAATCCGTATCACATATTAGCTTCACAAAAAACCTTAAATATTTGATAGTTTAGTTTATCATTCAATATTTATTACTTTAAATACTTTAATATTTAATACAGCATTACAGCAGTTCCATGTTTTAACATTCAGACAAGAAAAATCTCCCTTTCATTTTTGTTGTTAAAAATCAGCAAAAATATATACAAAAATCAAAGATAAAGGATAAAGGAGGTATGATGTAATGGATGTCCAAACAGGGAACTTCGATCGAAATCCGGCGGCCGTGCCCATAATAACACAAACTATGAACACAGTTAACAATTCAGCAGTGAAATGCCATACCAATCCTCGAAAATATACAACTGCTAAAAGAACAGAGAATCCAAGTACATTGTTCATGAACACCCCATCATATATCTGCATCAAACGTTATAAAAAATGCAATTTTATCACCAACATTTTAGCTACCTAAGTTTAGGTTAAGCACATGTTAAGTCATCAAGATTACTCATGAAAAGCCAACAAAAATTTTGTTGCCAACTACGGATCAACTCAGTGACAAGATCACCAATGGTTGGCTTGCAGATTATAGAAGAAAATACCAAACAGTTTAAACAGACTGATCGATGTTACAGTTACCTAAAGGGAATTTAATTATAAAAAAAAGAGCATAACAGGTTATAAGAATGAGTCAATTATCAATAAAAACATGAAAAGAGCACATGAAGTTAGACAGGCTAGTCAATCATCACATGTATATATGAAAATAGCACAAAAGAAGGTGTAGAACAAACCTCAGAAAATGTCAATGACGTGGTTCGTTCTTTCCTTTGACTTGCGGTTTTGATTGCAGAGATGGCTGCTCTAGAATTAGTGGCCAAAGGAACTAAGATAAAAGATACGAAAAAAGACGGTATGGTAGCCGAATTTGATACATTCTGAACACTGTGTATAAGTGGTTCAGCCAGTAGAGCCAACATGGCTATCCCAACCACCAGTAACATTATAGCCTTTGCCCAGGCCCACCCTGATCTGTCCACGTCATCATCAGCCCATTTCTCCCATGGTTTCTGCATATTCATTAAACTTAAGTTGACTATTCAGGTCAAACGAGTCACTTCTAAAAAGGGAAATGTAAATAAAAAAAAAGATGTAGTAGATTGCTTACCCGGGATATTAGTTTAGGTCCAGGTGTCTTGGGGGTCAATTGGTCATTGGACATATAGAGCAAATCTTTAAACCCATCTGTGAATTCCTCTTCATCAATCTGTTGATCTCCACTTTTATCAAGATCATGCATTATGTGAGATGTTGCTTCATCTACATTCCATGATGTCTCACCAAAGTCGTCATCCATCATAAGTCTTTTCAACTCGGATAGCGATATAGAATTATCATTGTCCACATCTAGGCTCTTAAACAATCTAGAATTCAAGCATGAGTCAGCAGGTTGACCAAACGGTTGACTTATCAATCTCCAGAAATCAACTATACTGTCTTACCTCTTTATGGCGGGCACATTTGGAGTTCCATCTTCTTTATAAAACTTCCCAAGTGGGGAGTTTTTATCATTGCTGATAATTTCTGACACAAGGTGTTTCATCATCTCTTGTTCTTTCTTTTTGGCTAGAATCCATGGTTGTACAATCTGAAAATTAGATAATTTCATATTTAAATTTGATAGTTTAAAAAAAATTCAACACCCTTTTTAGTATATTTTATGAAGTTTAAAGTGCTTATGATAGTATGTATGTTTAATTACAATTAGTACCTGATATATATTCTTGAAGGAACTAGCTGAGCGATATGGTTTATTTACTGCCCTCTTAATCTCATCAAGCCATTTTGTAAATCTATCAATGAATTCATCTATTGTTACTTTGGTGTCACCATCATAATCAAACTCTTTCATCAATTGTTCAATTTTTTTCTCCTTGTCCCAAGTGAATTGCCTGAATTTAATATCCTCAAGAAGTTCTTTGAGCTCAGGAAAAGATATGAATGCATCACTATCTTGATCAATCTTTGTAAACAAACTGCAAACAAGTAATCAATATGACAGGAAACACACACTTAAAGGAAAGAAAAAGAAAAAAAGAAAAGACAAACCTTTTTATAGCAGGCAGGTTTGCTAAACCCTCTTCAGTGAGTATTTTTTCTGCAGTTTGCTCCTGCAAATGTTTTAGTATGTCTAAAACTAAACGCTCATGTTTGACGTATGACAATCGTCTCTTTTGGATAGAAGGCTCAAACACCTACACACGAACAATTCGAGATTATGATGACAAAAAAACAAAAAAAAAACTGAAGTGAACTATAAATGAACTAAACAGAAACAGTTGGGGGTTATTAAAAAGGAAAGTGAAAAACAGAATATGTTACAAATGATTAGATCAATGTAATATAATCCTACACTATCTTCTTTAGTCTGAGTATAATGTAGACAGAACTGTACATACCTGATAAATGAAGTATACTAGCAAAAACATAACCGAAACAGGAAGTGCAATTATGAAGATGTATCCATGAGGAGTATATGTCATGCCAAAGATTTTCGGAATCAGAAGAAACAGAAACGGTATAAGTGAAAGAAGCATGATTTGTGCTGTTGAACTTGTCTCCGGGTCTGTAGTTACACCATAACCTGAAAGAACAAAAACAGACGATTCCCAAGTTTACAATATAAACTAAATCGATGGTGCGATATGATAAATATAGAATCTAACCAGTAAGAAATGAAATGAATTTTTTGAAAGGGCTTTGGGTAGAAGCTGAGGAAGCATTGGAATCAGATTCTGTGGATAATTCTCGACTGCCAACGATGACACAGGTTCCCCATAGTAATGTGAGAAGAAATATTGTTGATCCAGCTAACAAACCAACTCCAGTCAACACATACTCTTGAGATACCTCTTTGGTGTTAAAAAGCCCAGAGACTGTAATTAGACACACAAATAAATTATTAATACAAGTAGGTTTCAAGATTTCAAATGAAGGGAACTTCAAAAATTATGAAACTTGTCAATAATGAAATGCAAGAACAAAGCTATGACAAAATAAAAGGATGAGTGGCATCAAGTGTAGCATTTGATTAACATCTTATTGAGAAAGGGGAAGAGAAAAGTACTAATAACAAATATTCGCAGAATGGGGCATACCGAGAAGTATCAAGGATTCGGGAAGAAAACCAAGAACCTGGAAAGCACTTGCACCAAAGATTCCAGGACCAAGAATCTTGAAAATCCGATTACCACCAGAAGATACGTAGCCTTCTCCATGATACAAAAGATACTCATACACGACAATAAGAAAGAGATGGCCAAGGGTAGTTTCTGAACATGGCAAAAATCCATACATTTGCTCACAATTCTCTTCTGAAGTATCAATTCCTTTGAGATGTAAGAAAGATGATTCATCCCCTTGACCCTGATCATCTCCACCATCTGAAACCAACTGATTAGTATCATGATGTAAGAATCGTCCTCTAACATCCACAGCTAACATTATACAAAGAATCAACGCGTATTGTGCAGTCTTGCCGAATTTTCCCATGTTTACAAAGATGTTTGGTGTGATCACAGAGAGAATTATTTGATGAAATTCCTTGAAACCTTAATAATTGCAGGTTCAGTTTCTTTATGTTTAATAAAAAATGAGTTGTACAAGACTACAAGCCAACTTAGAATATCTTCAAGCAATTAAATTATAAAAATAGCATATGTCCACATCTATAAGGTCCTATAACACAGTAACAGAGATTGGATAAAGATTCAACTTTATTTAAAAGCTAGACTGCTCATATATAAGTTCAATTATTTATCTGTGATTTCTCTATGATATAATTTTATGCATTTACACATATATAGTACCATACTACATGTGTCATATAACTTCAGTTCTGAAACGCGTCAAATTTTTGTTAAAGGGTTTTTAATCGAAGATAAACTCTGTTCGGTTTTTAATCAAGTCAATGTGCTTTTTCTTTCTCACCTTTCTATATGAGTTGCCAAATTAAGCCACCCTATCAGATGTTGAAATTGACTTCAAGTCAATCATATCCACTTGATTTGGATTTCATGCAAGTGGTTCTGCTTTTGGTCATTTATGTATTGGTCTTAAAACATGTCACCATCACTTTCAAACTTTAATCACTCATGTCATCTTAAATTATTCATTTATTTTAGTGCTTTCTTTTTTTTATGTCTGTTTTGTTTCACATGTGTTATCACTTGATGCTTTTACAAACATAAATGTGAAAAGAAAAGGAAAATATTTTGTGGGTTCTTTTGGGTGTTTGGGGATCGTACATCTGCATCCAAACAACAATGAACAATGGAGCAAACTATATTGCAATTGTTTTTGGGCACAGATCATTGTGATTAAAGTGATAAAGAGTTGATTATGTAGGTCAAACTATATTAATGATAAAAAAAGGATCCTAAAAATAATAAAATGTTATTAGAAAAAGGGTAATGGTACTCATACAAACACACCTATTGTAAAAAGATGATTTATACCTAAATACACAAACTAGTGTGTGCTGGACATTGTGTGTGTGTTAGAGAGAAAGAGTAGAGAGAGAAAGTTTGATTAAAACAAGATTAAAGCAAGATTAGGCTTAAATCAAGTTGTGATCAAGATTTTGAAAGCTATTCTTCTTCAAAATCAGATTTGGTGTGAGAGAAAAAGTTAGATTTTGATTATTTAAAAGAAGATCGATCAAGGTTTGCATGTGAAGATTATCATCCATTACCAAGTTTACAGCTGCAATTAACAAGAAATCAAGTGTTATCCCATGGATTAAAGGTTAGTTATCTTCATTTTTATGCGTTCTTTAAGTTTTAGAGAGAGAAAGTTGATTGATCATGAATTAAGCACTGTTAGTGGATGCATGTTATCTTTAATGATGAAATTAGTGTTTAAATGCTTAGATTAAACCCCACAAATTTGGTCAAGAACATTAGTTAAGTAAACTGTCAAACAGATCTTTACGGGCGTGAGGAAGGCTTCACTGGATGTAAAGCATGAACAGGTTGTGAAAGATTTCATGAGCTCGTCACTCGTGAAGAAGGCCTCATGTGCCGTGAGCCACTAATTACATTTTGCGACTAAATGAAACCGTAGCTAATATGTTCCTCGCTAACAGTTAGCATCCATTTTTTGCGACGGTTTCCATCAATTTGCGGCGGCATATAGGCGCCGCTAAAAGGTCAGAGATTAACGACCAGTTAGCGACGGAATTTTAGTGACGGATTACCGACGGCCTATTGCAACAGATTAGCAATGGTTTTCATCAAATGCTTGAAACGTGACTTACTGACAGATTAGCGATGGAAAACTTACCGACGGATTAGCGACGGACTTTCTTCCGATGGACGTTTCAGACGGATTAGCAACGGAATTTGTCACAATACATGTAGAAATGGCGACAAATTTTTAATATTACAACTATATATTCTTTGTATTTTATTAAAATTCCTCTGTTCAATACAAATATAAGCATAACACTATATTTGATACCAAAATAAGAGATCCCATCCAATTCAATACAGTTATAATAGTGTTTGGAGTTAGGTTATCCCATCCAATTTAAGTTATCTCTTGTAGCTGATTAAACCGATCATCAGTAGCCTTTCGTGTCTCCTCTTCTCTCTTGCGAGACTCTTCCAGCTCTCGCTTTCGAGACTCTTCCATTTCCTTTAAAAGTCTCTGCTCTCGTTCACGCAACTCTTGTACGTGTTGTTTCAGCTTGAGTACCTAAGTATAATAAGTAGATATTACAACCCAAATTTGACATATAAACAATCATATATAAACCATTAAAAGAATTCAATATGAACAGGTAAGATGTATCATGACCATTTACACCAATATTACTTGTAAGAACTCAATTTAACCAATTTAGACTATATATATATATATATATATATATATATATATATATATATATATATATATATATATAGGTAAAAGTTCATTTGAGAACCGTTTTTATTACGAGAACCGCGAGAACCAATCTTAATCGTCCAATTCCCCCTCCTTCAATTGGATTGCCTACCCATCAATTCCTTACATGCACTCTGCTACACTCAATCCCCCCACGCTCTTCATCCATGAATTCCATTATCCAAAATGAACGACTAAGATTGGTTCTCGCAATAAAAACGGTTCTCAAATGAACCCTCCTCTATATATATATATATATATATACACACACACACACACCTCGCGTCATAATGACTCACATGTTATTAGGTCATAATGACTCATTAACACCTATCACTACCCTTATGAGCCATTAGAACCATATATCATAATTGGTTTCATTTAGTTGATAAAAAAATCATTAAAACGCAATTTCAACCATATTAACTAATAACCGTTTATCTTTCATTTATTTACCTAGTTACACGCATCATGACCTATACATACTCGTGTGGTCTATTACAACACAATTTGACTAATTTATAACATATATAAAAGATATTACCTCATATTGACTCATTCATACTCATGTGGCCTATTAGTGACCCACTAACACCTGTTATTACCCGCATCAACAATTAATAGTTACTATCACATGTATTCATACTCATATCACACTTTATAATTAAATTTAATAACTTTAGGCTAGATATTACCCATATTGGTCATAATGACCCACTAACACCCGTTATTACCCGCATGACCCATTAAAAACCCAACATTACCTACATTGACTCGCAACTTCTTATCTTGGTTAAACAACTCATTCCCATTCATTATTACCTACTTTGACCTACCATGACCCAAATGAACAAATATTTTGTTATGAATATATGTTGATTATTATAAATACTACGTATAATCCATAAATGAAAACAAATTACAATAAACTAACCTCATCGGAAGATGCTACACCTGCTGGAAGAGAAGACGAAACATGACTAGAAGTACTTTTCTCACCCGTCACGAGATAACTAGGATCTGAGGTACCACCACACCCCTCTAATCTCCCCTTCTTCTTCCCACCTAGTGGTTGACTTGAAATATCTTCATACGCATCTTCCACGTTATTAGAATATTGACCCATTTGTTGAAAGTGGTTGTTTATCTCACCATGTTGATCCCAGGTTGTGTAACCAGACATGAACCCTTTTGACATCACATGAAGCCTAACCTCATCCCTAGATCTGTAGGGTTTGTTTTTGCATATGGAACAAGGACACTTGATACGTAGTTCTATGACGCCACCGATAGGTTTCCTCTCAACAAACTCCTCATTAGAATAAGCAAAATCCAAAAAATCGTCTAATTTTTTACAAAAATCAACAAAAAGAAATCCCATACCATCAGACCTCTTATACATCCATACCTTATCATAACTTGTCAACATAATTATATAGTAGAAGCACTGGTAAGCAAAAAGTCAAAAGCAATATAGTTAACAAAATAGTGTGACCTTTTATACTAAATTACATACATTGACATGTATGAACAACATGAAATTAAATAAACACACATATATTTGCAGTAGGCATATAGAAACTACAAAAAGATAACTTTTTTTTAAAACAGCCAAGTACTTCAATGCATAACTTCATCTTATAAACCATTCAAAATTGTCACAACTTGACCAAATCAAAGGCATGATCATCCTAGAATTACCCACACAAGCAATAACCACTTAGCCAATCTTACAATAGGCTTAATATCACTAAGCAGCACTAATTGTTGCTCAAAAAACAAATCAACAGAGCATCAAGACTCCTACATCATGATATATATCAACAACACCACTAATTGTTTCTCAAAATACAAACCAGAAAAACATCAAGACTCCTATAGCATCATATATACCAATAACCCCACTTAGTATTCAATTTTATAAACTGGTATGTTAAATATACCAAGTAACAATAACAGAATCAGGATACGAGAAGTAGGAGACGAGAAGAATCAAGATTTGCGACAAATAACCAAGTAGCCTGGTTCAACGAGAAAGTTCCTCCCGTTTTCTGATTTCTGATTTCAAAATTGTTGTCGATTTCAAAACCAAGTAAAAGTAACTGAACGAGACGAGAGGGACAGAAGAAGATTGATGTACCTTGGTCGATTTCAACGAGAAGAAGTAGATTGCGTCGGGCTTGGTCGACGAGAAGAGCAGGTCGTTTTGCCGCTTCTCTGCTTCGTCGGATATAAAAAATAAATTAGGGCTTTTGGTCAAGAACTCACTCGCCGCCATTTGCTTTAATAAAAAAATTAATTTGCTTAATTAATTTTCTACATAGCTTAATTAATTTGGACCTTTTTATTCAACGTACATACATGCTTTATTTATTTATTTACCATTTTAACAAATTAATTTACATGTTCTAATATTTTCTTTCCATCCTAAATTAATTTATATTGCAAATGCCCCATATACTTTTAAATAGATAGTTTTGCTAAAAAAATAATAAATTAGGGTTAGGAAAGATAGTTAAGGTGTTTTTGTTAAAGATATTGTTTAGGTCATGTATGAGGGGGTAATTCGTTCCCAAATTGACAAAAGACGTTAATAGTGTATTTCGTATTTATATATAAATGAGGGGGAAATCTGTTCCCAATAAATTTTGCCGTCACATGTCATGGGTTATTGCATCGTATATCGTAGTTATACACTACTACACAAAACTAAATGGGGACCGGTTATTTTCAGCATGGAGACTGGTTTTAGAATCGGTCCCTATTAGTGGAGGTCTCTATGAAAAAACACATGGAGACGGGTTCTAAAACCGGTCCCGATGGCTTTTTCTCTAAAGGACCGGTTATTTACGTAAGAGCCGGTCCTCGTAGTTTTATCAACTACATAAAAACCGTTTTTTGATAAACCGGTCCCCATAAGTTTATGGGGGGTCTCTATTACAAATTGTGTAGTTGTAATAAAATGATGTTTCAGTTCATTATTCTCTCATTCATCTTACGAATCGGTGTAGCGTAATTAGGGTTTTATTGTTTCAGCAATTTAATCACTGTATGGCTTCTTTATCTTAACCTATAAACTATTTTTTTTCTTTCTATCTCTATTGGCTATTGCTTCTATTTCCCGAATCAAAGGTAGACCGTGATTGACTTATTTAAACAAATTATGACCACGAATGGTCAATTTTCACCTTGAACACCCTATTTTAACCAAGTACTACCTTAATTAACCAAAGTTGATGATAACTAATGTTGACGTATATTAGCACTAATGAGACTTTTTGGTTTCAAGTATGACTGAAAATAACCAATGTTACATGATTCATCCGATTAAACAAAATATGACTTTGATAGACTAAGATTGAGAATGAGTGATAATTTTTAAATAATTTAGAACGACCTAGAGTGACATGTTGTGATTGGATAGACTAGTTTGAATATGTTTTTAATTTGTTTGAATGACAAATAATGTGTTTAATTAACTATGAGATTTATCAAAAACAAAAATAGAAGGGGAACCTCAAATTGGTATGATTGGATAATTTTTGCAATTGAGTTCTAGTAGTGTCTCAAAGGATCGAGTTTCTCATGAATGGATAGGGTTTTTATTAAGGTTTTCAATGATGAGTTTAGTTAGGCATGAGACCTCTCATAAACAAATACATCGGTTCAACAAGTATATATATTGTCACTATGGAATTTTATAAGCTAGGAATATGGTAGATAAGGAAATGTGGCTTATTGATTAACTCGTTAAGGATGTATATATCCTCATCAGCTAGGAAATAATAACGAAATTCCTTTAATACTTAATAACTCGAATCTGTCGCAAATCCGTCGCAAATTAGCGATGGAATAGCGACCAAATTCAAAAGGTCCGTCACTAATTAGCGAGGGAATAGCGACGAAATGCCATTAATACTTAATAACTCGAATCCATCGCAATCTCTCGCAAATCCCTCGCAAGAAATATGGGAAGAGTAGTTTTGTTTGAAAGAGGATTAAAAATGAGTAGATTGATATATTTTTTTTGCTCAAATTCTCAAAATTGAAATAGTTTTGATCATTTAAAAATTAAAGGGGTAAAAATAAAAATAAAAAAAGAAAGTTGTTGGGTTGTTGAGAAAGGTGCGTGAGTCTCTATTTGAAATTATCAGTTCCTATTTTGCTCTTTTAAATGAATGACTGAGATTTGGACTTTGAGATCTATGTTTAAGGGTGGAACTATATGAAACCTCGCCATATATATATATATATAGGAAAGGGTTCAAACGAGAACTGTTTTTTATACGAGAACTGCGAGAACCAATCTTGGCCGTTCATTTTGGATAATGGAATTCATGGAAGAAGAGCGTGGGGGGATTGAGTGTGACAGGGTGCATGTAAGGAATTCATGACTGGGCAATCCAATTGAAGGAGGGGGAATTGGACGGCTAAGATTGGTTCTCACGGTTCTTGTACGAAAAACAGTTCTCGTTTGAACCTAGTCTTAACCATAGAACCTAAAGAACAAATTTGACCTTTACATTAACTAAACCAAAGGCTAAAATCTCTTGATGGTATTTTTGTAATTTATAAGATCAAATTTTATATCTAAAGGTAGTATAGGAAATCTAGTTTTAAAACTCACTTTCATCATTACACCTTCCTCGTTTAAACATAGATCACCACAATTTCATTTTATATTTTTAAACAATTAAATAAACATTAACCCCCCCCCCCCCCCCCCCAACCACCCAATTTAAATTTCGCATAAATAATTAAGTTTTAAAATTTAATCTAAAAAATTATAACAATTTACTAATTTTTTAATCCTCTTTAAATCAAAACTATTTTTCCCATATTTCTGAAAATTTTATTTTAAAAATGCAACTTAGATAAAGATGATAACGAAAATACAACCTAAATGAAAATGATGACCAAAATGTGACCCAAATGAAATGATGACCAAAATGTTACATCATTTTCATCAGGGTTGCATTTTGGTCATCATTCCCATGTATTGAATATGTATGTTGAATTAGGAAATGCAAACTATATGAACATGCACTCTCGAAAAAATGTATGTCGAAAATGCAAATATATGAACATGCATTTTCGAAAAATCATCTGATATATTATCAAGACTAGTATGAAATGAAAGAGGATTAAAAACTGAATAATATGGTAAAAAATTTTATTAAAAAACATACACAAGTTGAAGATATGAAGATTTGAATGTTATATGGTTTTTTTTATGAGGGAGGGGAGGTGGTGCCTGTGAAGAGAAAAGTTCATTTGAGAACCGTTTTTATTGCGAGAGCCGCGAGAACCAATCTTAGCCGTCCAATTCCCCATCCTTCAATTGGATTGCCCACCCATGAATTTCTTACATGCACCCTGCCACACTCAATTCCTCCACGCTCTTCATCCGTGAATTCCATTATCCAAAATAAACGGCTAAGATTGGTTCTCGCAATAAAAACGGTTCTCAAATGAACCTTCCCCTATATATATATATATATATATATATATATATATATATATATATATATATATATATATATATATATATATAAGAATACCTCGATCAGCTTGGAATATAAATTATGAGTCAGAACAAAACATGTGTAATCAATAATTTCACAAGATATCTAGCTATCCGGGACTAATTTAGTAGAATAATAGAGAATTGATAAGTATAAGTAAGATAAGTATACTTTAGGGAATATGTTATGATTCATAAAATGAATAATCATAATGCGAGGATGAGAATATAATGATTTTAGTAGTAGAATGAAATGATAAAAATCAAAGGAGATCCTATCAACGTATTCGGGTTTAAAGATGATCACTCGGATTCATAACTTATCAAATACTTTT
Organism: Dittrichia graveolens; assembly: GCA_038502395.1. Taxonomy (NCBI): domain Eukaryota; kingdom Viridiplantae; phylum Streptophyta; class Magnoliopsida; order Asterales; family Asteraceae; genus Dittrichia; species Dittrichia graveolens. Next base: position 82,317,679 of record JARJIL010000005.1, on the reverse strand, counting down.
CATTTTTCAAATGTTTTCAGAAATACGAAGATTATGATCCAGCAGATGGTCTTACATTTTGTGCAACCTTGTTTTTGTTTAAGTTTAGTTGTACAATTTGTCCCCCAACTTTTAAATTAATTTTTTTTATTTCTAAATTTTTTTCAAGTAATGTGTTATGTTTCAGTTTCAAATGTATCAAAGATTTTTATTACTACTCTACTTTATTTCTAAATATATGTTTGGTTACACTAAATTTTTGTTATAATTACAAGAATTAAAATTAAAATTCGGTTCTAGAAAACGGGACGTTACATCGCATAAGTGACATCTTATTGGCATTTTATATTATACGATAAAAGGTCAAGGATACAAGTTCAAAATAATTATATTGCTTAATTTTATATGTTTTTACATATACAAGGGTGTTACCTCATTACCATGAGATTTTTTTAATATCCTTAAAGAATGACTCCAAAAACGATCAGAAAAACTCTATTCATGAAAAGAATACATTTAATACAGTAATTCCATGTTTTAACATTCAGACAAGAAAAATTAAAAATATAAATAAAAGAAAATTCTCCTTTTCTTTTTTGTGGTTAAAAATCAGCAAAAATATATACAAAAATCAAAGACAAAGGATAAAGGAGGTATGATGTAATGGATGTCCAGACAGGGAACTTCGATCGAAATCCGGCAGCCGTGCCCATAATAACACAAACTATGAACACGGTTAACAATTCAGCAGTGAAATGCCATACCAATCCTCGAAAATATACTACCGCTAAAAGAACGGAGAATCCAAGTACATTGTTCATGAACACCCCATCATATATCTGCATCAAAAATTATAAAAAAAGCATATTTATCACCAACATTTCAGCTAACACTTCATTTTAGCTACATAAGTTTAGGTTAAGCACATGTTAAGTCATCAAGATTACTCCTGAAAAGCCAACAAAAATTTTGTTTCCAACTATGGACTGATTCAATGACAAGATCACCAATGGTTGGCTTGCAGATTATAGAAGAAAACACCAAACAGTTTAAACAGACCGAACGATGTTACAGTTACCTAAAGGGAATTTATTTATTAAAGAAAGAGCGTAAAAGGTTATAAGAATGAGTCAATTATTAATAAAAACATGAAAAGAGCACATGAAGTTAGACAGGCTAGTCAATCATCACATGTATATATGAAAATAGCACAAAAGCTTTAACTTAAATTTATGTGTGTGTCAATCAGCAAATGCATATAAGAAAAAAGCACACAAACTTGAGCAGAATTTCATAATATTTGCTACATACGTCTAACACCAGCACGTTGATTCATGTATAAGCAGAACAAACCTCAGAAAAAGTCAATGATGTGGTCCGTTCTTTCCTTTGACTTGCAGTTTTGATTGCAGAGATGGCTGCTCTAGAATTAGTGGCCAAAGGAACTAAGATAAAAGATACAAAAAAAGACGGTATGGTAGCCGAATTTGATACATTCTGAACACTGTGGATAAGTGGTTCAGCCAGTAGAGCCAACATGGCTATCCCAACCACCAGTAGCATTATAGCCTTTGCCCAGGCCCACCCGGATTTGTCCACGTCATCATCAGCCCATTTCTCCCATGGTTTCTGCATATTCATTAAACTTAAGTTGACTATTCAGGTCAAACGAGTCACTTCTAAAAAGGGAAATGTAAATAAAAAAAAGATGTAGTAGATTGCTTACCCGGGATATTAGTTTAGGTCCAGGTGTCTTGGGGGTCAATTGGTCATTGGACATATAGAGCAAATCTTTAAATCCATCTATGAATTCCTCTTCATCAATCTGTTGATCTCCACTTTTATCAAGATCATGCATTATGTGAGATGTTGCTTCATCTACATTCCATGATGTCTCACCAAAGTTGACATCCATCATAAGTCTTTTCAACTCGGATAGCGATATAGAATTATCATTATTGACATCTAGGCTCTTAAACAATCTAGAAATTTGAACAGGAGTCAGCGGGTTGATCATACGACTGACTTATCAATCTCTAGGAATCAAGTATTCCTGTCTTACCTCTTTATGGCGGGTACATTCGGAGTTCCATCTTCTTTATAAAAGTTCCCAAGTGGGGAGTTTTTAACATTGCTGATAATTTCTGACACAAGGTGTTTCATCATCTCCTTTTCTTTCGTTTTGGTTATAACCCATGGTTGGACAATCTGAAAATTAGATAACTTGATATAAATTTCGTCATTTTCAACGTGTCCTTTTTTATATTTAAATTTAATAGTTTCAAAATTTCAACATCCTTTTTAGTATATTTTTTAAAGTTTAAAGTACTTACGGTAGTATTAAATATGTTTAATTACTAATGCAATTTTAAACCCAAAATAGAGCATTGTTTTCTGTTAGAAATGTTGAAAGAATTTATAATAATTAGTACCTGATATAAATCCTTCCAGGAACTAACTGAGCGATACGGTTTATTTACTGCCCTCTTAGTCTCATCAAGCCATTTTGTAAATCTATCAGTGAATTCATCTATTGTTACTTTGGTGTCACCATCATAATCAAATTCTTTCATCACTTGTTCAATTGTTTTCTCCTTGTCCCAAGTTAATTGCCTGAATTTAATATCCTCAAGAAGTTCTTTGAGCTCAGGAAAAGATATGTATGCATCACTATCTTGATCAATCTTTGTAAACAAACTGCAAACAAGTAATCAAATCAATCTGACAGGAAGCACGCATATAAACGAAAGAAAAAAATAAAGAAAAGACGAACCTTTTTATAGCAGGCAGGTTTGCTAAACCCTCTTCGGTGAGTATTTTTTCTTTAGTTTGCTCCTGCAAATGTTTTAGTATGTCTAAAACTAAACGCTCATGTTTGACGTATGACAATCGTCTCTTTTGGATAGAAGGCTCAAACACCTACACACGAACAAATTCGAGATTATGATGACAAAAAAACTAAAGTGAACTATAAACAGAAACAGTTGGGGATTATGAAAAAGGAAAGTGAAAAACAGAATATGTTACAAATGATTAGATCAATGTAATATAATCCTACACTATCTTCTTTAGTCTGAGTATAATGTAGACAGAACTGTACATACCTGATAAATGAAGTATACTAGCAAAAACATAACCGAAACAGGAAGTGCAATTATGAAGATGTATCCATGAGGAGTATATGTCATGCCAAAGATTTTCGGAATCAGAAGAAACAGAAATGGTATAAGTGAAAGAAGCATGATTTGTGCTGTTGAACTTGTCTCCGGGTCTGTAGTTACACCATAACCTGAAAGAACAAAAACAGACGATTCCCAAGTTTACAATATAAACTAAATCGATGGTGCGATATGATAAATATAGAATCTAACCAGTAAGAAATGAAATGAACTTTTTGAAAGGGCTTTGGGTAGAAGCCAAGGAAGCATTGGAATCAGATTCTGTGGATAAATCTCGACTGCCAACGATGACACAGGTTCCCCATAGTAATGTGAGAAGAAATATTGTTGATCCAGCTAACAAACCAACTCCAGTCAACACATACTCTTGAGCTACCTCTTTGGTGTTAAAAAGCCCAGAGACTGTAATTAGACACACAAATAAATTATTAATACAAGTAGGTTTCAAGATTTCAAATGAAGGGAACTTCAAAAATTATGAAACTTGTCAATAATGAAATGCAAGAACAAAGCTATGACAAAATAAAAGGATGAGTGGCATCAAGTGTAGCATTTGATTAACATCTTATTGAGAAAGGGGAAGAGAAAAGTACTAATAACAACTATTCGCAGAATGGGGCATACCAAGAAGTATCAAGGATTCGGGAAGAAAACCAAGAACCTGGAAAGCACTTGCACCAAAGATTCCAGGACCAAGAATCTTGAAAATCCGATTACCACCAGAAGATACGTAGCCTTCTCCATGATACAAAAGATACTCATACACGACAATAAGAAAGAGATGGCCAAGGGTAGTTTCTGAACATGGCAAAAATCCATACATTTGCTCACAATTCTCTTCTGAAGAATCAGTTCCTTTGAGATGTAAGAAAGATGATTCATCCCCTTGACCCCGATCATCTCCACCATCTGAAACCAACTGATAAGTATCATGATGTAAGAATCGTCCTCTAACCTCCACAGCTAACATTATACAAAGAATCAAAGCATATCGTGCAGTCTTGCTGAATTTTCCCATGTTTACAAAGATGTTTGGTGTGATCACAGAGAGAATTATTTGATGGAACTTCTTGAAACCTTAACAATTGCAGGTTCAATATATTTATGTTTAAATAATAATAAATGAGTTGTACAAGACTACAAGCCAACTTAGAATATCTTCAAGTAACTAAATTATAAAAATAGCAGTGTCAAAATCTTTAAGGTCCTATAACACAGATTGGTTAAAGATTCAACTTTATTTAAAAGCTCAACTGCTCCTATATAAGCTCAATTATTTATCTGTGATTTCTCTATTATATATGCATTTACACATAGTACCGTACTACATGTCAACATGTGTCATATCACTTTCAGTTCTGAAAAGCGTCAAATTTCGTTAAAGGGCTGTTAATCGAAGATATGTTGAATTAACACATTCAACTTTGATCGGTTACATGGTCAACTGAGTGTTCATCAAACCAATGTGCTTTATCTTTCTCACCTTTCTGTATGAGTTGCCAAAGCCACCTTATCAGATGTTGAAAATGACTTCAAGTTAGTCATATCCACTTGATTTGGATTTCATGTAAGTGGTTCTGCTTTTGGTCATTTACGTATTGGTCTTAACACATGTCACCATCACTTTCAAACTTAAAGCATTCATGTAATCTTAAATTATTCATTTATTTTAGTGCTTTTTTAATTTCTTTTCTGTCTATTTGTTTCACATGTGAAAATGTTCAGGCTTCTAAACCATTTCAAGTATATTAGATAGTAACAGACTCCAAATCATCTACCAATTTCACTACTAAAGGACCATCAAGTTCCAGGCAAAGGGGAAAAAAAAGAACAGAAGTTCATTAGCAATTTTGCAAGCTACCCACCTACCTAGTTGAGTAATTAATGTCAATTGGAGTTAAAAAAGAAGACAACATGGCTGCTAAATCACATGTAAGTACCTAACACAAGGATCCACCATCCATCAGCAAGTTTATTATTATTTTAATTAAAGTTCCAATTGGTGACAAATTGGACCAAGATATTGAAATGGTCATTTTCTCACATAAAATAAAGCACTCAGCATGCATGATTAAAATGCCAATTAGTAATACTCTTAGCCCACCTTCCACATCTTTCTAACCAAGGAAATATTCATCTTTCTACCCTCATTTTATCTTGAAACTAAATTAAGCTCAACTTAGAAAACCTCGTGTTCTTGTCGTTAATAAGTTTCGGATCATTTTTAGTTTTATAAGTGAAAACTTGGGATGAATCAAGCAAGTATCATGATACAACTTGTTACCTTAATGACTAAGAAAATGTTCCAAAAGTCTGACATTGTACGAATAAAAAAACTGAATAAAGAATCAAGTAATCTTGGATTTGGTATTCGTGACGGCGATATAAAGTCAAAGTCAAAAGAACGTGATAGATCGACAGCATACAAAGTTGAATATACTTTAGATTTTTGATTGGGATGTTTGATGTAAGCTGGTAAATAAGTTATCAAACCTTAAAATATTATCCGGTATAGATAGATAGATGATGATCGGTGCACTCTTCCTTCCGTACAACCTGGTAAAAAACAAGTATTGAAAATGGGGGATTAAACGGTTTAATTCGAAGAAATTGGCGTCAATTAAACCACCTGTTCGTAAATTGATAATTAGAGACGATCGACTTGTGATTTGTGAATGATCTTTATCCTTCGAATGATTCTCGATTTCTCTGAACTAAGTTAGGGTTTCTGAGTCCAATCAGTCATCTTCGACTTTGATTGGAAAGTAATTACTTTCTTAGACGGAATTCAAAGGAAAAACTTGGTAAAATCGGTGGCACCTTCTTTCACTATTGCCGCCTACCACCACCGCCGCCTCCAACATCTCTATCGTCACTCGTGATCACTGCCCCAACACCGCCGCCGTCGAAGCCACCGTCGCCACTGTCGAGACGAATGAAGCCTAATCGCTGGTCGTCGGGACAAAGAAAATGAAGCCACCGTCGAAGACCTAATCGAAGCCACTGGTCGCCACACGTCGCCGAAGCCACCAGTCGAAGAAGATGAAGCCACCGTCGAAGCCACCGGTCACCACTCGTCACTCGTCGTCGAACCACTAGTCGAAGAAGATGAAGCCACTGGTCACCACTCGTCACTTGCCGGTCGTCGTCACCGAAAGGGAGAGTGACAGGGATGAGAGACGAAAAAATGGTAGAAATCTATTGTCACAGGTGACAGTGATGGAAGGAATTTGAATTCCATCAAATCTTGGAAGGAATCTAAAATCTCTCGGATGAAGGAATCTGGATTTCATTTAGAAATCCAATTCCATTGACTAAGTGTATTTTTTTTTGAACGGCAAAATAAGAATAGAAAAAGCTTCGGCTCAGCCATCAACCCTCCTAGAAGCCCCACTATTATTAATAAAATCAACTAGCAAATTACTAGAAATATCCAAACAACAATAAAGAACTATATATTACAGGGATTGCAACACCAAGAAATCCAATCCAATAAAACTCCTTTATGTTTCCTATGTTTCCTATGCTTGAAGACTTTCTCGTTCCTGCACTTTCAAACAATCCATAAAAATGTGTAGATAACACTTCGGAAAAGAAGCAGTTTTTCACCTTTAAATTAAGATTACATCCCCAATTAAACAAATCATCTAGATTGTGTAGACCTGTAGAATTAAAACCCCACCATTGAGAAATTCCATTGAGAAGTTGTCTAGCAAAGCTACAATCTAAAAACAGATAGACTCTCAGTTTCCAATTCGTTGTTACATAAAGGACATAAGTCTGATATAACTGGCACCCCTCCTTTTGTAATGTTAGCATAAGTTGGAAATCTTTTCCACATCACCCTCCATGCCAATAGATTGACTTTGCTAGGAACTAAGTTTACCTAAAAGAAAAGCGACGGATACACTTTGTTATCCGTAAGGTCTTCAAAAGCAAATCTAATTGAAGCTGTCGTGAACCCGTCAGCAGGTTCATAAGCCCATATCCATTGATCAGATGGACCACATGAAATGAAGGAGCTTAAGGATTGAACCAGGCCAAAACATTCTCGTACCTCAGCCTGGGAAGTGAGAGCCCGACACCAGGTTGACTTCAATTTCGAGAATTTTAAATTCTCATCAAAAATTCAAAATTTGGTGACAAATATGGAAGAAAAATGATTTTCTACTATTTTTTCCTAATTTATCATTTTACTAATTGTAAGGTTTACTTATATTAATTTTAACATTTTTGTTGATCATATAAATAGAAGAGTAAATATAAGGAAATAATAATAGGAGGATATATCAACTTTTTTTCAAATGTTTATATTTTTTTATATTAACTCCAATAAATTGTTGAGAAAGTAAAATAAATATCAAAATTTAATAATAAAAAAATAAATTACTACAAACTTAATTTATTATAAAAAGAAATCTCACATAATAACTTTGATTTTTTAACATGTCATTATAATATCTTCTAATATAAATAAAAGAATAATTAGAAAACAATTATTTAATAAAATATTAAATCTTATTCATTTATTTTTTAATTCAAAAAATCAATTTTGACTTTTTTAAAGTCAAATTAATATTTACTAATAGGTAGATACATTGAATATTTACTAATATATACATCACTTCAATTGGGTAAATTGTCAATTGGATAATTGTTATTATTTATTAACATGTAAGTACGTTGAATTTTAACTAACATGTAACTACATTGGATAACTTACTATATATTATCATTTTTTAACTATACTGTAATCAACACTATTCATAACATATTAGTTAATAGATACCTATTATATTGTTGAGAAATATCGACTAAGCAAATGGTTTATGCAATGACAGAAGGTTATAGGTTTTTAGACCTTGTGATCACGTTATTGAAGTTAAATTTATTTCTAGAAAGAACATTGGTTTCGTAACCTACATTTCTATAATTAAAATATTTCATTTAGACGCACGAATTCCTCTCAGTGTCAGTTTTCACTTTTACTCTGTTTCACAATGACCATCAATAAAAGTGAAGGATAGTCCTTGTCTAAAGTTGGAATGTTCCTTAAAAGACCATTTTTTCTCATGACCAGTTATATGTTGTTATATCTCGTGTCACTAGTAAGAAAAGATCGTAATACTTGACGATGATGGTATACCCACTTCAAAAATGATTAATGTGTCATACAAAGAAGTGCAACAAAAAGTTTGATTTGATATGTAATATAAATACTATTCGTGGTTTACGTTCGTAACTATTTTGCAAAAAAATTCTCTCATCCCACATATATTACATGATTTTTCTCTCTAATATAAACAATATTTTTTAATTACGATACTTACTATTTTGTATAAGTTATTTATACTTTCTACATTTGTTACTTGTACTCCACCCATGTAATACACGTGCCACTTATCGAGTTTTTAATAATAAATTAAAATCTACAATATTTTTTTATGTAAAGTTGAGATTTACTATCCTTTTTTTATAACAAATTTTGTTATAATTTATAATCCTTTTTCTACAAAAAAAATTACACACTATCTTTATTGACAAATTTTGATATATATATATATATATATCATTAAATTTTTGTTTGAATTTCGGTTTAATCATTAAAGTTTTTTTTAATAATTAACCATAAAGTTTCATTTATCTGCTACTTTAATCATTTTACCTACAATAGCAAGTTAAATTTAACCAAACACCCCCTAATCCAACTCTCGTATATCATTTTATCCAAACACCTCATAACCATAATATCTTGCTTTCTCCCTCATAACTCTGCCAAAACCTTCTATCGGTCCCACCAAAACCTTCAGCGCCACCATAACCATCACTGCTGCTGCCACTGCCACCATAACCTTTGCCACTTTCATGTCTACTGCCATTATATCCATCTCCTCTCTTTCCTTCCCACCAAAACCTCCACCGTCACCACCATAACCACCACCGCCGCCAAATCCGCCACTGCTACCAAATCCTCGATTTCGTTAATAACATTAAAGTTTTTTTGGTTGTTTGAGAAGGTGAAGCATCCCGATTTCGATTTTTTTAGGGGTAAAATCGAAGAACCACCACCGCCGTATGAACAACTGTCGTTGTCGTCTTATGAACCCATCCGCCCTTCTCTCTCCCGATTTGTGTTCAATCGTATGAACCACCGCTGTCGTTGTATGAACCACCGCCACAACCATATTTGTGTTCAATCCTTTCTCTCTTTTATTTTTTTTATTTTTTCTTAATCTCACTGCTGCCACTGTGTTCAATCTTGAGATTCATCCTTTGTGTGCATGTTTAATATTCATTCCAGTTGTACAAGTGTGTGTGTTTAATCTTCATTCCAAATTACCCATCGATTTTAGGGTTTTGTCATTTGATGTTATCTTCATCTTCATTGTCACATTTTTTGTTGATTTTTGTTTTTGTTGTTCATCATAGATTCATCATTTTGTTTGATTCATTTGGGTTTGTCTTTGGTTTTGTTCATCATTATAGATTAGTTTTATTTGGCAAGCATATATGAAGGTTAAACTCAACATCAGATGAAGAACAAGATTAAGAAAAAATAAAAAATAAGAAAAATATAGTAATTAACTTGTTAAGCAGGTTAAAGGTAAATAAATGGGTAAAAGTGAAAACCAAACAAAACTTAAGGATTAAAATGATCTTCAAATGAAACTTTATGGTAAAAACATTTAAAAAAATTTAGTGGTTAAACCGAAAAGTAAACAAAACTTTGATAATTAAACCATATTTCACCCTACTTTCAGTTATGAAGTTTGCATGAATGTTTAAAAAATTCGGTCTCACATTTGCGTTTGACGCGATCTTAGTAAATATATATATATATATATACATACATATATAGTTCACGGAGCTCAAAGAAAATGGTACGTGTGCGAATATGGTACGTCAATTATTTAATTTAATTAAATAATATATATTTTAGAGAATGATATAAAATATGGAAAAATAATAAATAAATGGGTTATTAAAAATATTAATAAAAATAGATAAAGATTATAAAATATCGAACGGTTTCAAACGAGGATTCCAAAAATATCCTCGTTAGTTGAAACGGTTAAACAAGAGACGAGTTGTAAGTTGAAAAGGGGAACAAAATACCCACTTGTGGATAATAATAACCCACGAGTTGGTTTTGGCTCTATCCCTTCATCAGACACACATACACACACACACACGTATACACACACACCCCTCCACATTTTCTCTGTTCTTGCAAGAAATTGAAGAAGAAGACTCAAGGGGATCATTCAAGCTTTGATTTCTACTACAAATTGAGGATTAATTCTGCCCTAGATCACCACTTTCTTCCTTGTAAGCTTCATCTTCGATGTCTCCATCTCATGTTCTTCATGTTCTTGAATTTAGGTTTTTGAAAGAAAACTCATAAAGCTTTGTTCCAGCAGCTAAATAAGGATCATAATAGTCCTACAAGTTGTTCCTAATCATCCTTTGATCATTGTAAGTTCCAATTCATCCTTGTTCTTGATTATGTTCATTTAAGACTTGAAATTCTAGGTTTCAAGTGGGTTCTTTGATTTAGCAATCAAGAACTAAAATTTATGATTGAAATAGGTTCTAATATCATTTTTATGTACATAAGAATCAATTCCATGAATTAAAGTAGTGATCTTGTTGAGTTTTGAATTTTGGATCAAATGGGTCAGAATTGGTCAAATACGGGTCAAACTGATTTTGACCTTCAAGAACTGAAATTTAGTGTTCTAATTGATCCTATAACTTGTTAGGATTGATTAGAACTCAATTGGTGGATTAGAAGTGGTGTTTTTGCACAAATCCAATATTTAGCCTAAATGGGTCAAAATGAGCTAAATCTGTTTTTACACATCAAGAACTGATTTTTAAGGTTCTAATAGGTTCATATGACTTGTATGAATTGATTAGAACATTGGTTTTGAATTGAAGTGGTAGTTTTGCTTGAATTGGCTAAAATAGTGAAAAATAGACCATAAATAGGCAAGAAATTGGAAAATGATAACAAATAATGAGTTTAAAGGTTTTGGTCAGTTTCAACACCTTCAATACATCATATTAGGTGTATATAGTGTGTTGCAAGTGTTGGAATTGGTCTATACCAAGTTTTGGCCATTATGCACACATCTTTGTCCATTTAATTGTGATTTTCGTATGAATTAATTAGATAAGAGTTTTTGATGTTAGAAAACTTCCACAAGTGTCAAATGCTCATGTGAAACACTAGAATTTTACTAAACTTGATTTGGAGTTGAAATGGGATAAAAAGGCACTGCTGTGCAAAATCTGAATTTTTGCACTGCAGGCAGAACGCGTCTCGTCCAAGGCTTGGACGCGTCTCGTTCGGTGCAGTTTGTGCCAAAATGATATTTTTTGCTATTCGCTCGCGTGTGGTTTCTTGGACTATTATAACAAGTTAATAAATAGTTAAATAGCACCATTAGGCTATTGTTTCAAGTATCCTAGATGTTCCTTGCGTGTTTAAGTGATTAATGTGTAAGCATTGGTATTATAGGTCAAGTTGACAATTCGTGAGTGCCAAAGCAAGGTCTTTGCTTATTCCAGCCTAACAGGTGAGTGCCTGAATACATAACAATTAATATATCTATAACATATATTAACAATGAATTGAGAATTGAATACCATGATCTGTATGCACTTGATTAAGTGTAGTTTGTAAGGCATGACGATGCTAGACTTAACATGTTGACACAATATGATACGCATTTGTTTAAGTGTAGATTGTATAGCATGATGATGCCAGGCTTAACTTATTGATGTATAATAGCATGCACTTGATTAGGTGTATGTTACGATGATATATATATATATATATATATATATATATATTATTGCGTGCGCACAATGAAGTAAAGAATGAATAGCATGATGATGCTAGATATTTGATTGATATAAATAATATGAATCTGTTTAGGTGTATGTTATGTGGATATGATTATACATTGATTGATGATTCGATTGAATCAGATTATTTGTTTGTGATCGGTACGGATCTATTGGGCAAGGTTTGCCCCGGACCAAGCTGTCCTACCAATTAGGCAAGGTTTGCCCTGGACAAGGTTTGTCCCCTGTGGGTTTAGCTCGGGGCTTTACTCAGAAGAATCAGTTGATTCTGAAACGCAACGGTGGACGCTTTACAGCTCCCCCACCGGCGCGGTTGATGTGTCTAGTACCCCAATTTGGTGCATTGAGCCGGGTTCGCTACCTTGCGAGATATGTCGCCTTCTGACTATGCCAGCTCATCGCGAGATGCTAGGATAGAACTATTTGAGCATGATTGATGATATGTGATATGTTTATATTGATTGCATGCTATCTTGTACTCACTAGCTATTATAGCTAACAGATACTACTCTCACATGGCACTTATCCTTAGTGAGCTTGGGAGCCTGCGAGTAGTTTAAATGCTTTGGGAGGAACACTATTATTATGTTTAAAACTCTGTTATATTATGTTTATGTTTGTTTAAAGATAATGGTTGGCCGGTTATGTATCTGTAACACCAAATGTCGTATGTGGCAACATTTTGACTGTTTATACAGTTTGCCACGTGTTTTTACTTCTGCTGCATTTTTAAATTATAAGACCGGTTTAAATGTTTTATTTACAGTCAAACCCACGCGGTTTGAAAACTTAAATTGTATTTTAAAAAGAAAAATTTGGTTCTCAAAAACACGGTATTACAACGAGGGGGTTGTATGAGGGTGTTTTATAAAAGATTGTATATTAATGTAATTAATTATAGGTTGTTAATAAATTATGTTTAATAACTTGTAATATATTTTGTTTAGAGAAAAAATAATTACATATTTGTAACAGTCTCATTTATGTTTTAATATAAATTTTATCGTAATATGACATTTTCTTAAAAATTACTATATTTTCAAAACGTTGTTATCCATCAATAAAAGCGAGTAGATAATTCATGAACATTTTATTCGTTTTTTATATTTGTTCACTCTACGATTGATTTCTTGGTTTTTTGATAAAATAATTAACAATGTATTATTTTTTAAATTTTGTCCGTGTTATGATAAAGTTTATAAAAGTATATAAGATTTATAATGAAATCAGGTGTATGTTAAATAGTTGATGCAATTCACTATATTATATTGATCCGTCATTGTTTAATTACTGGATATTGTAAAATATTTAAAGATTTATCATTAAGCATAATGAATAAACGTACATGTATCAACTTAAAGTTAAAATACTTATCATAATAAAACTCAATTCAAATAATAAAACATCAATCAATATTAATTCATGAGAAAACTCAAATGTTATAACCATTATTGTGAATTATTATTGTTTGTCAAATTGTATTTATTTGTTAGTTATATCGGTCGTTTCTTGTATATAAATTATAATTTGTCATTTTTTTCCTTTTAGGGTAATGAATGTTTTCATTTACTTATTAACAATATTTTCTTATATAGAGTAGAAAGAAAATTTGTTTTATTCACACAAAAATGATGATTTTAGTAATGACATAGAAGTTTTGTAACTATTTGTAAACCGTATGTTAGTGGGTTATTTTCGATATATTTGGTAACCACCTGTGAGTCTTTTAAAACTGTTGGTTAGTGACATAAAATTGTTTACAAAACTACCACTAGCACTTTAAGACTCTTTAAAATTGATGGTTAGTGGGTGAGTAAATAATCGTCCACAAACTATAACTCAACATAATTACCGGGGAGTAAAACAACCGTCATAGTAGTAGGTTTTATAACTACCCTTAAAACTTGAAATTTTATATAAAGATTTAATTTATTTAAATTTTCTTATATCTTAACTAATAATTTCGCACATAAAATTAAGGTTATTATTGGATGTATATTTTAATTCAATGTTATTTTGTGTTTTCACTTATATTTAATTAAGTAATAAACTATGGGCAAACACGTTATGTATGTATAAACAAAATGTTTGGATATTAATTTTATGGGATGTAATTTGAGTATATTTATATTAATATCATTATTATTTACTTTTTAATAAATTTAGTTTAAATTCTATAGATACAAATATATAATTGGCTAATAAAAATGTCTTTGCTTAAATTAAGTCATAACATCAACAATAATATAATGGGTATGCTTTTACAATATCGAAACAAATCTACAGCGCGTAAAGTTAGACATACTTAAAAATGGTACTATTCAAGAAAAAAAGATTAGATCATTATACTAGATAATACATATAAGAGGGTCATTCTTTTTAATGTAACTTTGTTAGAATTCTCTTTATACTATTTATATATGTTGTCCATTTAACGAATATATATATAGGGAAAAGTTAATTTGAAAACATTCTTAATGCGAATACCGCGAGTACCATTTTCGTAATAATCATTCATGCTCATTAATGACTCGTTAATAGATTATTTTGATCTTTTGTATAATTTTCCAACCGTGATGAGTCTAAGTGGACCGTCATTAAATAATCCAAAATACCCCTCATTAACGCGTAATTAATGTGTCGTCATTTTTATTTTAAAAACTTAAGGAACCATTATTAATGATCAGATTCATCCATCAAGGTTTGAGATTTAAAGAAAAAAAAATATGTAATTGATAATTGGCATGCATGTGTATACATAAAAAGGACATTTTTGAAACACATTAATAATAGTAAACACGAGAAACACATTAATATCGCACTAAAAAGTTTTAGATGTGAACTATAATTTTATATTTTTTTAAAAGAGTATGTATAAAAGTATTAAACATAAAAGTTTTGTTTACGTACCCAAGTAACGCACGAGTATAACACTAGTTTTTATTGTTGTTTGCGCACAACCTTTTTATCTTTACATTTTAAATTATTTTTATCCGAATTTAAAAAAATATGGTAAGGTTTCTTGTGGAGTCACAAAATATGGTAGTAAAATTAAGATGATTGACAAAATTATTTTAATTTTTAACTCACAATAACATAAAATTTAAAAACTATAAACTTTAAAATATATAAAAAAACAGATGCAAAAATTATATAAATATATTGTATGTATTTAATTTTTGTAATAGTTAGAATAGTTTTTCAAACACTCAAATATTTTCTCCGTTTATTTAGATGATAAAAATATAAAATACAAGGTTGTTAAATACCTAAGCTAATATAAAACCTTGTCATGATTAAATCCTTTGAAAATGAAACTTATTTTTCCTTAACAACCAACTAAAGTCACGTTTTCCATCGTCTCCATGGCTTCATTTATATTTTCTCTCGAATGCAATAATTACAGTTTTTAATACAGATTATACACTCATATATTACATCATATGTGATCAATTTAAGTTTACAAATGATCTAAATTGAATCATCCTGAAAATTTTTATACAAACATGAAATTGAGTATGAAGCTCATGGAATCAATCCATCATATTCACTATTATACTTTTGAATTTTGAGATTTAAAATGCATTCTGAATTAAGCTATGAATTAATGGAAACCCAAAATAAATGTTAGTAGCATTTTTTTGAAAATAGTGCTAGTTTGTTGATAATTATAATTAAAATCATTTAGTTTATTCAAAACGACTTATTTTAAGAGGGTTTTTGTAACACCCTTAGAAATTTTCAATAAACTATTTCATAATCAGTAAACTTATATTGTTGCTGTTTTATTGTTATATGTTTTGGAATTAATAAATTAAATCAGATCAATTATGCGATCTAATCGACATTTTTGTGCCCAACAAGAGATGGGTCATGATGACCCGGATTGAGAAATTAGTGTTCACAGTAATTTGCATGAAAGCAATTGTATAGATTAAAGGTTTTATTTTGCTGAATTGAATACTTATTTGAGCTTAGAACCGAATACAATAGAACGCATGAGGTGATTTTGAAGAAATGCTATTAAATGGGTCAATTTAGGTTAGTTTGTGATTTTTTTTTTATCTATGGTTGATCATTTCGTGTTGTTAGCAGATCGTGTGATATAATTCCTCCTCCTTCAATTGGATTGCCCACCTATGAGTTTCTTACATGCATCTTGACACACTCAATCCTCCCACGCTCTTTATTCATGAATTCCACTTACCACTTGAATGACCAAGATTGGTTCTCGTACGAAAAAAGTTCTCCTTTGAACCCTCCCCTATATATATATATACACACACACACACACATACATACTAGCATCATGCCCGCGCAATGCTACGGCGGCAAATAGTTTTTGGTTTACAATACGTCGCTTTCAAGAATGTAATGATATGTTATTAACGCGATTCAATGTCACGAAAAAGTTTTCTACAACAACATGTCCGTTTTTTTCAATATTTCTTTTGTTTACATCTAACTATTTTATTAATTTTAAAAA
This sequence comes from Dittrichia graveolens, assembly GCA_038502395.1. Classification (NCBI taxonomy): domain Eukaryota; kingdom Viridiplantae; phylum Streptophyta; class Magnoliopsida; order Asterales; family Asteraceae; genus Dittrichia; species Dittrichia graveolens. The sequence goes on along the minus strand of JARJIL010000005.1, from coordinate 82,301,161 downwards.
TAAATTCTAAAAGACAATAAAATAAGAAAAAAGATTTATATTGATGAAATAAAGAGAAAAATTAATAAGGGTTTTAAAATTTTAATATATATATATATATATAGTTGACGGAGCTGAGAGAAAGTGTGATGTGGCAAAAAAAAATGATGATGTCATTGATAACATGTAATTATGACATGGACAAATAGTACACTGTCGTAGATAATGGAAGGAAAATATGTTACATTTAAATTCAAGAGGGTTTGGATGTAAAATATGAGAGGGCGGTATGAAATATGGTCAAGGGGTTTTAAGAAAATTGTATATTAATGTAATTAATTATAGGTTGTTTGAAAATTTTGTTTAATAACTTGTGATATATTTTGTTTAAAGAAAAAATAGTTATATATTTGTGACCGTCTCATTTTTATCTACGTTTTGATATAAATTTTATCGTAATATGACGTTTTTAAAAAAATACTACATTTTAATTGTTTTATCCATCGAGAGCAATGGGTAGGTAATTATTGGATATTTTATTCGTTTTTTATATTTATTCTCTCTACATAATATAGTCGATATAATCACTGGTTTCTTGGTCTTTCGATAAAAAAAATTAACAAGATACTATTTTTTAAATATTTGTCGTATTACGATAAAATTTATATATTTGATAACCACTTAATTAGTCTTTTAAAACAGTCGGTTTGTGGCATACAGCTGTTTACAAAACTACCACTACCAGTTTAGGGCTCTTTAAAATTGATTGTTAGTATTTGAATAAATAATCGTAAGAAACTATAACTCTACATAATTACTGTGTAATGAAACAACCATTTAATGTTAGTGTGTTTTGTAACTACACATACAACTTGAATGGGTTTAGTTCATCAAAATGTATCTAACTTGTCACGTTAATTTTACTATTGTGTGTATCGTACTTTAAAATTTTCTATTGTGTATATCGAACATAAAATTTGACGATATTGTGTGTATTAAACTTTCTATTGTATGTACTAAACCTATACATTTTTTTCTTTTTTATACAATCAAAATACATACAATAACAACAAATTAAAAGTTTGATACACACAATAGCAAAACTTGACAAGTTGGAAACATTTTGGTAAACTAAATCCCAACTTGAAATGTTATATAAAGATTTTAATTATCTAAGTTTTCTTACTTTTTAACTAATAACTTGGTACATAAAATTAAGGTTATTATTACATGGATATTTAAATTCAATGTTCTCTTGTGTTTTCAATTATATTTAACTAAATAATAAATTTACTTAAGCAATTTACGTATGTATAAACATAATCTATTCTATGTTAAGATCTTACTTATATGTGATCTAATTTGTGTATATTTAGCATCATTATTTAATTTTAACAAATTTAGTTTACAATTCCAACGATTTTAAATATATAATTGACTAATAAAAATATATTTTAAACACTTGATATTAATTATACCATCAAGAGTAATATTATGGTTATGTCTTTACAGTGTTGAGACTTGAGATAAAATTCCATCACAAGAAACACATTAATATTATACTAAAAAATTTATACGTGTAATATAATTTTATATTTTTTTTAAAAGAGTATGTATAAAAAGTATTAAATATAAAAGTTTTATTTACGTACCCGAGCACCGCACGGGTATAACACTAGTTATGTTGGTGTGGGTGGATAATTGGGTAAGTTTGTTTCTAATCTTTCTACTATCTTAATTAATTACATGTTCTTTAAATATGTTTTTGTACAATGAGTATATTATATCAAGTGCGTGGTTGAGGTTTATTGAGTTTTCCTAAATTTCATGAGAAAATTGATTCTAAATCATATTGTACACTAATTTTGTGAGGAGTTGGGCCTCCTTCCAAAGTACTCAATTCTAATATAAGGGTGCTGTTGACTGTAGTCGATTTTATAACTTGCTATAGTTATATATCTACTTCGAGACCACCAAAAGAGGTGTCACAATGATCTTGTTTGATATACATGATGAGATGTAGCTAAATGGTAGAGAGACCATTTTTGTCAACCCAGATTTAGCTTGGGTTTTCATGAATAGCTAGCCAAACATAACAAGTTATTCACATTTTTCTTTTTTACATATTTGTAGCATCCATTTTTTGTGCTAGATATATACCCTCATTCAACCTTTTTACATATGATGAGATCCATGTTTTTTATCTGTTTTTAGCCTCTTTAAAAATCCATATTCTTACCTTTGAACTCAAGTATACACATTATAACATTGTAAGATTCTCTTTTTGATAGTTGCATTGGGTTTTATGATAAAATAACTTGTTATAAACCCTTCATTTTGCGACCAAATCTGGAGTTTGAATCCAATCCTCGTAGCGTCAAGATATTTTAGAGTTCTAATTAAAACACCACCTTGTTACGTCACTTTCAAATAAAATACATAAAGATTCTAATAATAATTTCTCACTTTATTTTGAAATTTATAAAACCAGTCAACCTTCTTCAAATTAATAACATCATTAAGTATATATGTTGTAATTTCAATTAGATTTTTTTTTTTGAGTTCTAGATAACCTGTTTTCCCCCTCAATTCCCATTATGCAAAAAGATATAAATAGTTTTATAGTTAATATATGTCATGTGACAACAATATTGATTTATGATGCATTTCATTATGGATTCTGCTTTCATCTTTGAATATTAATCTTGTATTCTAAAGTATATTATAACCATTATTATTACTACTACTTGTTTTAATGTTGTAATTGATGAATTCTAGCCTAGATATATAAACAGTCTAGTCATTTTTATTAAAACAAACATTTTTAAGGTTTTAACGGAGAGTTAAAATTAGGCGTCCTACTAGTCTTACTCTTACATGATACAACAACAATGGTGGCCCAATAGGCCCAACTCACAAAAACATTAATTAAAGGGAGGCAAAGAAAAAAGATTAAAAAAAACAACACCACAATTACAAGTTACAACAACGCTTACGCTCCTAAACCTAGAACCCATAATACCCCACAGTCCCGCATCTTAATTTCGGGAAAAAAATAAATTAAAATTAAAAAATAAGAATAAAATTAATAAGATAAATAACAAAAACAAAATAAAAAGGAAAAATAGTGCTGAAGAAGCCATGTTAATTTAAAAAAGTCACATGCCAATCATGGGGGACCACTCCCACCACCAGCAAAAGCGGGGAAACACATCACGTGCATGCATGGGCGCAATTTAGCAGATCCCACCCCCTCCCTCCCTCCCTCCGTACCACTCCTGTTTAACTAAACGGCGGAGCCACCGTCGTTTCCTCCGGTAGCCGTCGTGTTGTCCTCCTCCTCGTCCTCGTTGTTTCCCGTCTTCTGCATGTTCTGTTCGTGATACACTTTCCTTAACCTCTCTATCTCCTTCTTCAACGCTTCTTGATGAGCTGCAATATTAAATATATATCATCTTTTTTTTAGCATTTAATTTCACAAAACAAAATTGAAATTACGATAATTCAATTCGTTTTACGATTCACCATTAACATACCGTCTTTGAAGATCTTATCTTGAGCTAAAGCCGCTATCCGTTGCTTGAGCGCGCTGTTATCCACGTTTAAAACCAACCTCTGATGATCCAGAAACGCCACCCGTGGTGATAATGCCGAGACCTCCGTCTTTAACAACATCATATCACATGTTAATTATTCGGTTGAATTGAATCTCTACTATGAACTTCAATTACAATTGAAATCAACATTTTAAGCAGCAAGCACGAAGAATTGAGTTAGTAATTACTTAAATTGCACCATTAAACACTCAATTTTGCATTATTAAGCTTGAAATTTAGATCAATTGTTAAATTATGTACAAACCTGTAACGTAGTAACACTGCGTTCGAGTTCAGAAATGTATTGCAACTTTCTCACACGTGATCTCTGAGCAGATTGACGATTTGCTAAAATCCTGTTAAACATGTAGATTATGAAGGTTAATTAATTAACACGTAATTTAGAGACTATAAGCTTGATTAGTTTAATTAAGAAGGAATTGAATGAATGATCAATCTGATTACACATTTACTTTTAGCTTGTGGCTTAAGTAAATGATCATAGGAGAGTGTAATTGAATGTATAATTCAGAAATTGCACCTTTTAACTCTTTTTGGATCAACAATGGTGGCGCCACCGTCGCTAGAGAAATTAAAGCAAGGTTTAGCGGATTCTGTCTCAGGTTGGCATCCGCCACCGTCTTCCACCTCTTCAGGTTCGTTCTTCAGCTGGTGGTGTTGCTCTGGTGGTGGTGGCGGTGTTGGTGTTGGCGTTGGTTTAGCCTCTACGTCATTGTCACTGTTTTGATCTGAAGGCGTGGAAGGATTTGACGAGGATCTCGTCGACGGGAGATTCGTGGTGACGTCGTCGGAAAACATGGAGCTAAACTGCTCATCATCTAAACGTTCAAATCCATTGGTGTTAGAAGGCATCATCGAAGAATTATTCGCGTTGGAATTGCGGCATTCCTCAATGAAGGGCGATTCAATGAAGGCAATCGGATCGCTCACCGATCTTCGATGAGCGTTCCTCCTGACCGAAGAAAAATCAAGGAACTCGTCCACCCAATTCGGAGGCTGCGCTGCGGAAGACGGCATCGACATCATCTGGTAGGGAAAAGACGGCCAGTTATTCGCCATTGTTGGCACTTTTGGCGGCAATTGTGCCATTGATTGATCTGGATGGAGCTGACAAAACTAATTACCGGAACAAATTACGAAACTCGATCAAGCAAGGAAGCTAATTAACAGTAAACAAACAGACGGAGATGCACAGAAGGGCGTAGCGTAATGTTAGAGATTAGGAATGAAAATGAGTATTATATATACTATACTAGAGATAGATTAAAAAGCTAGGAGGGGAGAGGAGGGGAGGGGAGGAGGTGAGGGGATTTTGGTGGGAAGGATGGATGGTGGTGGGTCACATGGGATTATGACAGCTAGCAACAGCCTGTGACCCAACGGTTTCACTGTGGTAGTTTAATAACCGGCGAAATCAGCCCACCACGTGCCGATGCGATGTGACTGACCTAGCTCCCCAAATGCTATTGCTAAAGCCTTCCGGCAATCAAAGACGGTCCGAAATTTTCGATCTTATCTAATTTTATATTTATAAAAAATAAAAAGCAACTTTTAATAACTTTTTTTAAAAAAATAGTAGATTCAAGTTGTTATCATCTCGTAAGAAAAATGAAATATGAAGATTTAGTAAAAAAAAATATTTTTTTTCCTACGTTCAATGACCCATATTTGTTAAATAATTATTAAAATAATTTTTATTAAAAGTTATAGGAAAGAATAATTGTAACCTTCATTACACAGTCATCAGAGTAAGTTATAATATTGTGTGTATCCCTCATTCTTTACTAAAGTCATCACTACTTTACATATCTTAAACATAACATATTATAGTTTTCAATACATGTTACATACTCTATATATTACATCATGATTAATTTAAATTATCAAGAAACTTCAGATAAAATCATTCTATTATATGCTCATCTAATCAACGCATCAACTTGAATGTTGATTTGACGGACTAGTTCCTGGCAAGCAGCTTACCATTATTTTGGTTTCCTGCTACAAATTTTGACGAACATGTCTTTTACTTTTATTAGTTTCTTTTGGATTCTTATGCACAAGTTGAGGTTATCAAGTGAGGGAGAATACTAAAGCGCCACTGGTCTAGCGGTATAAAAATGTGTTTAAGATGTCCTCATTCTCGAGATTATAGGTTAAAGTCCCTGTTAAGAACAAGTGTAAATTAAGATGTGTATATCTGTTTGTTTGTCGTTTAAAACAATCAAGTGAGGGAGAATGACGAGGGTCCAGTAAATATTACACGAAACTAGATGAAATTGTAGCTAGGGCTGAATTTGGGTTGGTATTGGACCCGAGAATTATATTTATAAAAAAGTGTCTCATTAGATAATGCTGGAGCCAAAAAATATAAAAAATATATATTTTTAGGTTTGTCTAACATGAAAATTTTTATCAACCACAATCTCAAATTTTACTTGTAGAATATATGAAAAAGATTATTTTCTATATATGAATTATAAAGAAATATATTTTTAATAATTTGTTTGAAATTTTGACATCCTAATAAAAACAAAAAATTAGATTATGACTCTATAATCCTTAGTAAACCCCTGGTGAACAAATAGTAACTCGTTCATTGATTGAGGGAAATATGAAGGATAAATTGTATGAAAATACAATAAATTGTGTTAATATTACCATTGCATGCAATCAACTTTATTTTGTATCTAAAAATATACATAACTTACAAATTTTGTTCATTGTATACAAGTTACCTATTACAATAGGTAACTTACTGCCGGTAACCTAGAAAAAAACAAAAAAACTTTGGTACCTAAAAATACAAACAACTTTCAAATTTTGTTTATTGTATATAATCGGTAACCGGTAACATGGTAATCAGATCATCGATTGCACACAATGAATCAAAATTGTAAGTTGTTTGTATTTTTAGATACAAAATAAAATTGGTTGCATATAATGACAATATTAGCATAGTTTATTGTATTTTCGCGTATTTTGCCCAAATATGAAAAAAAAGATGATATTTTCACTTGTAAAGTTGATTTAACAAAGGAAAATCTATCTTTCACTAACTTATAACATAGCTTCAAATATGTTATACTTTCAGTAGATGAATCAAATTTATAAGCAGAAGAATCAACTCTCATATAAAAACGGGTGAAAGTAAAAACACGAGTCAACTTTAAATGATAATAACCCTCAATATGGAAAGATCTCAAATAATGTCATATTTTGGCTTTTATTATCTTTAAATAGTTTTTAATGCATATTAAATAAACTTGAACATATTTGTCCTTCGCCTTTTTAAAAATATATTGGGGAAAGGGTTATAAGTATTTTTAGGTTTTAATATATATATATATATATAAATTATTTAGAGTTTCAGTTTTTTGTCATTTACAAATATTTTTAATTTCTGGGTGCATAGAATTCATAATATTATATCTCCCAACTTGTAATTTTTTATATTGATCACTTGAGTTACGGTGTATCTAGCGTAGATATTTCACCTGTCCATTAATTAACAAATTTTAATAATTTAATTACCGGATAATAACTAGTAAGATTCGAGAAAAAAAATTTAAAAAAACGAAAAAGAAATAAATTAAATGGAAAATACACTAATACTCATCAATTATTATAGGAAAAAGTCAAGACTATCAATGATTTATAAATAACCAACTTGAATTTTGTCAAAAGAACGCTACAACATTGATTACAAAATAAATACGATGCTAGCGAATGTATCTGAGAGTAGATGACAAATTATGTTTAACTATATAACAAATATGAGAAGATCTCAGCAGATGATTTCCTTTTTAAGCCACATTACAAAAATCACATAAGTTTTTATTTTTATTTTTTATTAATTTGTGTTTGATGAATATTCACAAATAAATACGTCGAAAGATCCTGTTTTTCTAGTCGTAATAACATCCAACAGAAAGTATGTACTAATAACACCTAGTAGCAAATTAAACTGGATATATAATCGAAATATATATATATATATATATATATATATATATATATATATATATATTTTTTGAAAAATTAATTTGACAACTGTTTTTATTGCGATAACCACGATAACCAATCTTAGCCGTCCAATTTTCCCTCCTTCAATTGGATTGTCCACCCATGAATTCCTCATACACTCTACCACACTCAATCCCCTCACGCTCTTTATCCATGAATTCCATTATCTAAAATGAACGGCTAAGATTGGTTCTCGCGGTTTTCGTAATAAAAACGGTTCTCAAATGAATCTTCCCTATATATATATATAGTGAAAAGTTCATTTAAGAATCGTTTTTATTGCGAGGACCAATCTTAGCCGTCCAATTCCCCCTCCTTCTATTGGATTGCCCACCCATGAATTCCTTACATGCACCCTGCCACACCCAATCCCCCCACGCTCTTCATCCATGAATTCCATTATCCAAAATGAACGACTAAGATTGATTCTCGCGGTTCTCGCAATAAAAACGGTTCTCGCAATAAAAACGGTTCACAATAACTTCTAGCATTTAAAACTGTCAGAATTTAATTACATTTCTCTCTTTTTTTTAACAATTTTTAAGTTAAGTAGTACAAGTAATATATCATGCTTTACAATAACTTTCAGCAACAATCTTAACACTTTTAAAATAGTACAACTCAAATAGCATTATTTACAATATATTCCTACAATGATCTTAAACACTTTAAAACTGTCAAAAAGTTAATTACAAAAAACTGTCCTGAATTTAGTGACAGAAAACAGACCAAAAAATTGTTACGTGTAATATGATGAGTGAGGTACATATGTATTTAGCATGATCTATATAATTGTCACATTTACTGTTTTCAAAAAGTTCTATATTCTACCGTGTAATATGATCGTAAAATATGGTATGAATTCGTTCATACAAGAATAGAATGTTGTCATTTAAACGTAAATGCTGCGTTAACTTATTATATGTACAAAGATCACAACCACCATATTATCCGGCAACAATACAAATAACATGTTGAATTGACAAATCAACAAATGAAACTATTTTACCCCGCCGCATCGCGCGGGTACTCCACTAGTATATATATGTGCATGTAAGTTTCCATTAATTATCAAAATCACATGCGCTACACAAGAATGTCAACAAAATGTTTGGATTTATAAAAAATAAAAATAAAAAATTAAGGTGATCTTTTGTAGTGTTGGTCATGTTTTCCATATTTGTTCCATTTTTTGTGTTTGATTGATTGTGTGATCAAAGATTTATTATTTTGTAATTAGACTTTGCCCCAACCAAAATTAACTATCTCCCACACACAATCCTAATTAAGCTGCCTTTGCTTCTGCCGTAAATCTCCCCCAAAGGAACAATTTCGCTTTTTTATCTTCTCTGCGTGAAATTGTTTTTCAAGAGAACATGGATAACATTAGTTATCTTCTCTGAGCGAATTGAACAATTTCGCTTTTTTATCTCCTCAAAGTAATCAAATAATCTACGTGTTATGTTTTTAACAGTACTTGAACCCTTAACTTTTCAGAGGCATTGCTAGGGCAAAGACACTTTGATAAGGTGTTTTTGATTATTCAGGGCCACCATAATTGACCATAATTCTTTTAAATGAAGCCACAAGTTTGAGTTACCTGTTGTGCGATTTGTAATCTTTGACGTTGGGTTTCAAGTAAAACAAGAAACAAATTGCCATCAAAGTAGAATTACTAAAATCAATTTGCAGTTGTTGTTGATAACATCATTTTCGATGATTGATCTCGGCCCCCTTAACTACTTTCTTGGCATTTTAGTCTCACGAAAGGACATAGACATGTTTTTCTCGCAAGCCAAATATGCTACTGATGTCCTCACACGTGCTCACATGTTTCATTGCAATCCGTGCAAGACTCTAATTGATAGTGACATAATTCTAGGTTCCTCTGATCCTTGTGTGCTGATCCCACTTTATACCGCAGCCTTTTCGGGGCTCACCAGTGTGAGGTATCTCACGTTTACTCATCGATCCTAACTTGACATATGTGGTCCAAAAGTCCTGCTTACATATGCTTGATCCCAAGAAACCTTACCTTGCGGCTCTCAGACGTATTCTTAGGTATGTTCAGGGTACTCTTGATCATGGCCTGCAGCTTTATGCCTCCTCCATCTCTACACTCACTGCCTACTTCGATGTTGATTGGGGAGGATGTCCCAATATGATTTAGTCTACTTCGGGCTATTGTGTATTCCTTGGCAGCAACTTGCTCTTGTGGCCCTAAAAAAGGCAAGCTATTATCTCTCGTTCAAGTGCTGATCATGAAGCCATGTATCACAGGGTTGCCAATGCCATTGCTAAAACATCTTGAGTTCATAACTTGCTTTGTGAGCTTCATGCCCCTCTATTCTATTTGACAATCATGTATTGCCAAAATGTAAGTGCAGTCTATTTGTCCTCCAACCCTGTTCAACGTCAGCGTATTAAACACGTTGGAATATTGACATTCATTTTATACGGGACAAGATTGTTACAGGAAATCAAATAATACTTAAAAGATGGAATAACTATAAAACAAAACTTTATGATTAAACCAAGGTTAAAATCGAAAAAATGTGGATAGAGATTGTAAAAACGTAGTAAAAGCGAGTGAATTGTGAAAAGCGAAAATGATATGTATACTTGTTACGTTACGTCATACGTGCATAGAGATTGTACGTACGTAGGGTGCAATACAGTAATTGAAAGCTTTATGGGCCCAGGAAATGGGCACATGTCTGATGTTTCCATATATGCTCCCTGGAAAAAGAATTCAATTGCATGTGCACTGGTTAATGTCATATATGCTGGTACCACTATATATATTCTTATAATATTATTTTCGTTATTTTATATATACATATGTGTATATATATAAATATTTATAAAAGAGAGAAACGTTCTTGGAGAGAACATGGATAACATCAGTAAAAAAACAGAGAAACATGTTACATGCAAAGGATAACAAACCTTTGGGCAATGATCATTTCGTCACAAATTCTTGATAAAAAAAAACAAGAATGTAAGCTTCTATGAGTGAAAACGCACTAAGCGTCGGACTTCTTTCAAGCAAGCAATAAAGTGATTTTGTTTGAACCCTTTAAACAAAGTTTTGTTGTCTTTGCTAAGTTTTACTGATTTCCAACATCATTCAGAGGATACTATTTAGACTTATTTTCTCTCACATATGAGACATATCGCATCAATAATTAATTATTGTTTTCAATACATGTCTCTTCACATCTTAGGCATCCACGTGTATCATAAAATTTAGCATTGTCATATCTAACCCACTCAAAGTGTATCTTTAAAGGGTGCTACTATTTAGCCCCCCTTTCCTCACATATAAAAATATCAAATCAAGAATGTTACATTTTCAATGTACCTTTTTCACTCACATATATCAAATCAAGAAGGGCTAACTAGATAATCAAGAAGGCTATATAGAATTACCTATCTTTAAAAGCCAAGGTTATACGTTACATGTCTCCCGTGATCTCGAAATTTGGAAAATAAAAACATATAATTTGACTGTCTTACATATATACTTATGCACTACTTTAGACAAGGAAACCTAGGAAGCAAGTGGAGTTTAGGTTGAGCAACGGGTTAGGTTGGATTTGGTTGTAGATAAACTTGTCAACCCATCAACCTGTTTATAAATTAAAATTTTAGAAAGGGTTTGATTTTACAAAATGTATTAAACTATACCTCATATGTTAATGTGTGTATCCAGCTTTTAAAAACGTTATTGTGTGTATTGAACTTTTAATTTGTTGTTTTTGTACATATTTTGATTACATAAAAAGGCAAAAAAAGTGTAAGTTTAGTACATACAATAGGAAGTTTAATACACACAATAACACATTTTTTGAAAGTTTGATATGCACAATAATATTTTTGGAATGTGGATACGCACATTAACATTTGGGGTATAGTTTAATACATTTTGAAAAAGTAAACTCTTTTAGAAACTATTAATTAATAGGTAATATATAAAGGTTTTACACATATTTTTCATGTATGAGTTGTTTTATATCCATTTATTAAATATTCCTACCAATTATTCTACTTACTAGATCAAGATATGTGTTAAAATCAAGAAACGAGTTAATAAAAGGGAATTAATGTACGAGGAAATATGTATTTTTTTTGGTTAAAATTTGTCTCTTTGACAATTTCCTAAAATTCATAAAATTCTTCAAAATTAGATAATATCTCAACTTTCAATTATCTATTTTGGTATGTGTCCCATGAAAAAAAGTATATGGACCTAACTAAGTTAAATAATGTCAAAGTCATTTTATAATTTAATTAAGGAATAAATCATAATTTATATTTTTCTATTTTAAAAGTAATCCAATATCACAATGCCAGTAGAAACATTAAAATTTGGATCTGGTTGCTAACTTTCCACTAATCATTGCTATTGTCTCCTAAGTACTCTAAGATGACAAAAAAGAAATGAAAGGAACAAGAGTTATGAGTACACCCCAGAAAAGAAAAACATTCTGAGAGGAGAGAAATTAGTAATAAATTTGAAAAGACAATATGCCCTCCATGTGAGTTGATTTTGAGACAAAGGTAAGAGGGTGTGGGGTGCTTTACTCACATGGGGGTAGGGGTAGCTTTGTCATTTGCTCTACATCTTATTTTATCATATCTACCCATGTTCATCCCACTTTCAATCAAAATCAAATTTACCAATTATGCAAAAAAAAAAATGTTCAAAAGGATATATGCATGTAAGTAAATGTGGACTAAAACTCATGGAAGATATTGATACATAAGTTTGGATAAGAAAATATTTATATGCTAAAAATATACATATACATATCCTTCTTCTTTCTCTTTTTAAATTGGTATACTCTTAGATGTCAATCTATTAGATCTAATGGTCATAAATCATCTGTTACCATGTCCGTTGTAATTTATGGTTAGGTAATGAATAAAAAGAATGGACAAATGTAGACCATCCGATCAAATCAAATGAATGATTAGGATTAAGTCTCTCATTCTCACTTAAATAAAGATTCTCAATTGAACCTCCCACTATTTTATTATTTACAAGTAAAAATCTTTTATACAAAATAAAAGATTCCCTTCACACTTAAAACAAACTTTTATTTTTTTTAGGAATTAGTTTATCAAAATGTATCTAAGTTGTCATATTTTACTATTGTATATATTGGACTTTAAAAATTTTCTATTGTATATATCAAATTTTTAATTTGTCGCTATTGTGTATATTAAACTTTCTATTGTATATACTAAACTTGTAAGTTTTTTACATTTTTATATAACCAAAATATATACAATAACAACAAATTAAAAGTTTGATACATACAATAAAAACTTTTAAAGTTAAATACACACAATAGCAAAACATGACAACTTGAATATATTTTAGTAAACTAAACCCTTTCTTTTATCTAGGTCTCCATCATATCTTTTGAACTTCACTTGGAAAAACGCATCCAATTAAGACGTTCATTCTATTGAAACGGTTGGGTGAAAATTTTAACATAAATAGATGAGTTATTACATAATTGGTCAATGTAATTTATTTAAAATGATAATAAGTTATGCACTCTAATCTAATTTACATCTACGCCTTAATTTATACATATGAAAGCTATCTTATAAGTTTTTCTATTTTTAATATATTAACTAAACCTAAATTAATTACTTATAATAGGATATTACTCTATCCTCTCTCTCTCTATAAAATACCAAATACGCACTACAACTCATAAATAGTTATAGTCCATCCCAATAACCCTTTATATATTTACCTTTCAACAAAAGATAAAGTAAGTAAATGGAAATAATATACATGAATAAATAAATAAATAAATAAATAAATAAATAATGACGCTTCTACTAGAAGAAAGGAGTGGTAAGATTTGGAAAGGGAGAAAAGCTTAGTCCACGGTATGTTGGACCTTTTGAGATTATTACAAGAGTTGGTGAGGTAGCTTATCGGTTGAAGTTACCGGAAAAGTTGAGTGGAGGAGTCGATCCAAATACTAGACAAAGCTGCAAGTAAATGAAAAGCTAAGTTATGTGGAGGAGCCGATCCAAATACTAGACAGAAAGGTTAAGAAGCTTCGCAACAAGGAAATACCGCTAGTAAAGGTCCAATGGCGGTTTCATCAGGGACCCGAAGCAACTTGGGAAGCAGAAGAGAAAATGAAAGAGAAATACCCGCGGTTGTTCTCTTTACATTGAAATTTCGAGGACGAAATTTTTTTAAGGAGAAGAGGATGTAACAACCAGGAAATAAAATATATATATATATATATATAAAGAGAGAGAGAGGGTGGTTCATACGAAAAGCATTTTTTTTGCGAGAAGTGCGAGAAACATTCTCACCCATTAGATCATTAAGTTAATGGCTAAGATTAACTATGGCAATTTAGTAATTAACTTGAAAAAAAGAAGAATGAATTAAAACAAAAAGGGTAATAAAGACATTTTTGCCTACAAAAAATCTTACCCTAATTATACTTACCATTTAATCTTCCAAGGCATTTAATATTTTAATCTCTTTTTTTTATCAAATCTCCTAAATCGGCACTTCATCTTCCTCACAAATCACCATTTTCTCTCAATAGACCTCAAAGACATCATTCCCGGTGCTCTTGCCGGTGACCTCGCCGTCCATCGTAGTCGTTCTACCTCGTCGCACATCACCATCACTATCACCGACACCTCCGATCCCCCCTTGCAGCCAACGCCGCCCATGAACAGTAGAAAGCACCACCATCATTGATGCATTCATCACCAAACACAACCGCCGCCGATACCACCATCATCAAGTACTGTTGTCGCCTACAACATCATGAAGAACCAGATCGGCTCACTCCACCATCTTCTTCAACATTGGTGCCGCCCACGCCACCACTTCTTTCAACGACGCTACCGCACCACCTCCCTCCACACCGTGAGTATATACGTCTGCTTGTTTAGATATATGGTACTACTTGTTTGTATTTCTCTACTCTGTTGTTCAGATCCACCACCGACGTTGAAGCGCCGACCTTTCAGATACACCATCGCCACCGCCGGCAACTTGTTCACATCACTGTTGCCGCTATTATAAATATTTTTTCCTATTTGATGGTTTTCTATTAAACAAAATGTAGTGACTGTTATTTAATTGTTTAGTTATGAACATCAAACTAATAAATCTGAGATGGTTTTTACTGTGTGATGGGTTTTATTATTTTAATGTGTTACTTTATTAGTTTGTTTATAAATGTTACATTACCTGTAAACATTACCTTACACCGTATTATTTCGTCTTATATTTATGGGTGAACATCAAAATAATGTCACAAGCCTAAGATCCATACTATTTCATGTTATAGTCTTTGGTGTACACTAAGAACTAAAGAATTAATCAAGAAAAGAGATTAATCACTAATGCACTTCTTTCGATTTATACGGTGTTAGTTTTTATTTGTATGTGTTCACTAATGAAGATCGGATATATAACTAAACATTTGTAAATTGTAAGTTGTGATTAGTAGTGAACATCTATTTAATTATTAAGTATAAGTAAATTTTAAAAATTTAGAAAAAAAGTCCTAAGATATATACTATTTGATGTTATAGTCCTAGGTGTACACTAAGAACAAAAGAATTAATTAACAAAAGAGATTAATCAGTAATGAACATCTGTCAATTTTTACCATGTTAGTTTTTATTGTATACGTTCACTAATGAAAACTGAATACATAACAAAAATTCTGTAATCGTATGTTGTGTTCAGTAGTGAACACCGTATTTAATTATAAAATAAAAGAAAATTTTAAAATCTAAAAAAAATTAATTAGAGAGAAAAAAATTAATTGGAGAGAGGAAAGAGAAAAAATTTTTGTTACTAAATTACCCTTTTAAATTAAATAAAAATATTAATAATGATTAATGTGAACCACAAGATCAAAAATCAATCAATAGCTAAAATTGCTTCTCGCACTTCTCGCAAAAAAAACTTCTCGCATGAACCCTCCCCTATATATATATATAATATATATAATAAATGTATGAGCAGTTAATTGAATATTAAAAAAAAGGGGTAACTCCCAAATCAGTCGAGTTAATGAGGGAACTCAAAAGGTTGACAGTTACATGATTGCCTCTACAAATCATACGAAGTGGGTGAGCGTAAGGCTGCTAAAATCCCTAAGAAAAATTGAAAGAGAAACAACAGTTAGAGAGTTTCGGTGGCAGAACTGGTGAAGGAATCTTGTGGTTTCCGCAAACAGTAAAGGTATGTTTTTTTTTAAAAAAAACTAGCTACTAATTTAGTTCATGTAAGGAGGCTAGCATTAGATTTGTTCATTTCGGTAGTACCCCCATGCGTTAATTTAAGGTTTAAGTTTGTTGACTGTGAAGATTAGGAGTAACATGGATGTACAAGGTACACCAACTATACTTATATATATATATATATATATATATATATATATATATATATATATATATTATACTGAGGGAAAAGTGTTGTAACAAAATGTCTAAGTTGTAGATGAGTGTTAAAGTATTTAAGACTGTGAGGAAACTAAATTTCATAAGACTTAAAAGCTTCAAAATTTGTCAATGGAGGAAAAGATTGTATATATATGTGTATACATATATGTCACAGTGAACAAGGTGCATTAGGAAATGAGTCTGGACAAGATTTTAATGATAACAGTGAAAGAAATAAAAAATATATATATATAATAATCTATTTGTACACAAAAAGGAAGATTATGGTTTAAGGTAGGTGACAACTATATATATATATATATATATATATTCCTAGAGCACTAGTTCACAATTACTTGTTTTTTTATAAAATTAAGGTATACTGCATGTATTTATATAAACCGGTGAGTATGAAACAAATATATTTTTATACAAATATAGAAAACGCATGTGGGGGAAATTGACACAAAGCCAGTGAACTATGAGAGTGTTACGGTTAAGACCAGATTAGGAAGTTGACTTGGTAGGATGTTTTTTATTTTAAATTGTAGGTCGAGTTTGCAGTTAGAAGGAACGAGTTTTATTAACGGCATAAATTGAGGTGAGTCTTCATGACTTTCTCCCAAATCTGGATACATGCCTATAGTAGAATGTTTTATTACAAGATGTCCAGCTATCATACTTGAACTGAATGTTTATACGTGCATGCTAGAAGGGAACTTTATGTTCGTATGAGGTGAACGTTTGTGTTCAACAAAAAGGTGGACATTTGATGTCTAGTAAATGTGTATGTACCGGTACCGTGTCATATATGATGAGGATAACTGACTTGGTCAGTGTTATGAATGAATTGATGCATGCTTTCATTTATATAACGTATGATAGTGATTTTTAAATGATAAAGGAAAATTGTATATTTTTGCATATTTGGGTGCACAAGTTTTATTGTAAAAAAAAACATGAACTCACCAGCTTTAGCTGACCTTTAGCATGTATCTCAGGCAAAGACAAGGCATCAAGCTCTAAGGGTAAAGATAAAGTTTAGAGGCATGGAAGAAGATGTTTGTCTATGTTTATTTTATTTTTATTTTTTTAAAAAAATCAAACTGTGATGTATATACCTTAGACTTCCGCTGTGTTAAGTTTAAGAATTTAACTTAGGTGTTTCCCACCAACGTGATACCTCAATTTTTGGGGTGTTACAAGTTGGTATCAGAGCGTAGGTTTAGGAGAAATAGGTTGCTAGATGGCCTAAGCCTAAACCATAGGTCTATTGAGTGGTTTATTGCAATGTGTAGGAAATGGCGAATTCCGACGTTACTGAATTAGGATATCGGCCCGTGGATCAACTCTCTGATGATGAGGAAGTTGAGATGGACAACGTTGTGGAGAACGGGCTAGGAGGACAACTTTCTGAAGATGAGGAGTACGAGCCCGATGAGGATCCTCCTGAAGATGATAGTCAAGATGATGTTGTACCTCTTATTAACCCGCAACCAGAGGAGAACGTGCACCCTGGCTTGGGAAATGAAATTGTTCCTGCCGAAAATGAAGAAGAAAATCTAGAGGATGAGGAGGATGAGGAGGAGGAAAGTGAATGTGCGGTCAAGGAACGTGAACTGAACGAAGTCATTAGGGAAGTATATGAGGAAAGGATTCTATGGCTCGCATCATGCGAAAGAAAGGAGGAGGTTGCTAAGAAACAAGAAAAGGAGCTCCAACAAATTAAGGATGAACTTGAGATGGTTAAGGCGGAATTGGAGGTCACACGTAAAAGGGCAAGACCTTTGGCAGACAAAATGGCGGAGAAAGGGAAGGAGGTTGTGGAGGGATTAGTCAATATAGCGGACCATGCAAAGGGTCTAGCTTATCGGTTCTGTGATTGGGCTGCACAAAGACCTCCCCCTCCGAAGGAGCTCATTTATGTGACCCCAGGGCCTGGAAAATGGAAGCAAAAGGTGAGGAAGTTGGCTAAAGAGATAGGAGGAAGAATTGTCTGGGGGCACATAGAACTTTCCTAGTTTATTTTGATTTTCTTTTAGTTAAAGACTAGTTAATGGAAATGTAATCCCAAGTTTGAACAATGTTTTGAGAAATGAATATGATGTTTTGCTTATATTGTATGTCACTATGATTGTTAGGTGTCTACTAATGGTTACATGAATAGTTAGTGTGTATTTGTTGCATGAATGCTTTAGGAAATGTGCATTGAAGATACATGGTGATTGTAACTAGAGCATCCATGTAAAGTAAATAGATAATTGCAACAGGTCACTGTAATTATCAATTTACAGTTACGTGTTTGTCCTGGATATTTAATCATGGTCTTTGATGCTCGTCTAGGGGACATGTGGATAATAGAGTACCCGGTAGACAGGCATCCAGCAAAAAAAAGTTGAGGTTGCACTAGATTAAAGGATTATGTTTTGATAAAGTGATTGCGTGATAGGTATTTTAACAAAGTTTAAGGGATTTCCAGCTAAAAAGAAATTTCCTAAATGCAGCAATCAAGGATGTCTCGACGTTCAGGGCAAGCGGCTTCAGGAACTCCAGATGGTGGGCATAGCACCGAAAGTACTCCAAGTTTTGAAATTAACACCCCTCTTGGGCAAAACAGAACGGTTGGTCGAGGTAGAGGACGAGGTAGGGGCAGGCCAACAGCGGCAGGGGATAGGGTTATTGGAGCAACAACGGCGCCCACGGTCAAGCGGCTGCAGGCGGCGGTCGGGGAAGAGGTCGTGGTAGAGGAGGTACGGGAGCGGCTCAAGGCACTACGGAAACATTTAGGGCAACTATAGCCGAAGAAGTTAAAAGGATCATACAGGAGACCCTACCTACAATTGTCGCTCAAACTCTCGAGACACGACGAGTTGTAGGGGAGGGAGAGCAAAGAACAGAGGCGGATGAAAACAGTAATCAAGAGGAGACACATGTCAGTACCGAGTATACTCAAAATGAAGAAACCGATGAGGGTGCTGGTAGCACGGAAACAAGGAAAAAGGGGTGTAGCTACAAGTCATTTGCTGCATGTAAACCTCCTGTGTTTGATGGCGAAGGTGATGCTATTGCCACCATGAAGTGGATACGGGAGATGGAGGCAGTTATTGAAACTAGTAATTGTGCTGAAGACGAAAAGGTAAAGTATGCGACACACTCCTTCAAGTCAGAAGAGTTATTCTGGTGGGACAATGTAAAGGATGTGCAAGGGGTGGCAGCTATCCGTCGCATGACCTGGGAGGACTTTAAGGAAATCCTAAAGAGCAATTTCTGTCCAGAGGTAGAGATGAAGCAACTTGAGAGAGAGTTTTTGGCGCTTGAGCAAGGGAATCTCTCTATGCGTGAGTATACGACCCGTTTCAATGAGAGGGCACGATTTGCACCGCATCACGTTTCTACGGAAAAGAGAAGGATAGATTGTTATGTTGGGGGAATGAAACCGGGTGTTCGTGAGTTGGTAATGGCCATGAAGCCCAAGACATTTCGAGAAGCTGTGGATGCAGGAACGGAGATGTGGAAAGAGATGGCGCGCCAACGCGCTAGTTCAGGTGGAACAAAACAAAGGTGGGAAGGTGATAGTGGTAGTTCGAAGAAGCGTGACTTCGGAACAAACAGGAAGGGAGATAAGAACTATAAACCTGAGTGTAAGAAGTGCAACCGTAAACATGTGTGGGAGTGCAAGATGGGGACAAACATGTGTTTTAAATGTGGGAAGGTCGGCCACATGGCGAAAGATTGTCCTGAACTTAAAACGTGTTATGGATGTAGGGAAAAGGGGCACGTTAGGCCTGAATGCCCAAAGAAGCCAAAGACCACGTCTGGAACTTTAAGGTTAACTGATACAAAAAAGAAAAAGGTGGAACGGTACCAAAAGCCACTGGGCGAGCTTACACCATGACTGCTGATGAGGCAAAAGTGACGCCTGACGTTGTCTCAGGTACATTTCTTGTTAACAATGTCTACGCCTATGTTTTATTTGATTCTGGTGCAAGTAAGAGTTTTGTGTCTACTAGTTTTTGTAACTACCTAAATAGGGATGCTAAGAAGTTGGATACGGCCTATGTAGTTGAACTAGCTAATGGTGAACTAACTAAAGTGACTGATGTGATTGATGGTTGCACAATTCTCATAGAAGGCACTAAGTTGCCAGTAAGGTTGATTCCTATGCACTTAGGAGGCTTTGATACAGTGGTTGGTATGGACTGGTTTTCAGAAAATCAAGCACATATAGATTGTAATAAGAAAATGATTGAAATCCATCCTCCAAGTGGGGGCGTGATACGTGTCTATGGTGATAAAAGGAAAAGTGAGATAGGTGTTATCTCGGTGATTAAGGCTACCAAGTGTCTTAAAAAAAGATGTGTTGCGTATATAGCTTATACAATAGACACGAAACCAAAGAAACGAATTGAGGATGTCCCGGTGGTCAATGAATTTTTAGACGTGTTTCCAGAAGACTTGCCTGGGTTACCTCCGGATCGCCAGGTCGAGTTTAAAATTGACTTGGTACCTGGGGCAGCTGCTGTTGCTAAGACGCCATACCGCTTACCGCAAACTGAAATGCAAGAATTAATGAAGCAACTGCAAGAGCTATTGGATAAGGGATTTATTCGGCCTAGTTCGTCACCATGGGGAGCGCCGATACTGTTCGTAAAGAAAAAGGACGGAACGATGAGAATGTGCATTGACTTTCATGAACTAAATAAGGTTACAATAAAGAATAGGTACCCATTGCCTAGAATTGAAGACCTGTTTAATCAACTTCAGGGAGCTAGCTACTTTTCAAAAATCGACTTGAGGTCTGGGTACCACCAGTTGAAAGTTTGCGAGGAAGATGTATCAAAGACCGCTTTCCGTACAAGGTATGGACATTATGAGTTCCTTGTAATGCCATTTGGGTTGACTAATGCCCCAGCAGTATTCATGGAATTGATGAATAGAGTTTGTAATCCATACCTAGATAAGTTTGTTATAGTTTTCATTGATGACATACTTATTTACTCGAAGAGTCAGGAAGAGCACGAGCAACATTTGAGAGCGTTGCTGGAAATGTTGAAGAAGGAAAAGCTGTATGCAAAATTTTCAAAATGTGAGTTTTGGATAAGAGAAATGCAGTTTTTAGGTCATGTGGTGAATCATCAAGGGATCCAGGTGGATCCGGCAAAAATTTCGGCTATTATGAATTGGGACCCACCTAAAACGCCTTCAGAGATTCGTAGTTTCCTTGGGTTGGCCGGGTATTATAGAAGGTTTATTCAAGACTTCTCAAGAATAGCTATTCCATTGACTACACTGACGAAAAAGACAATTAAGTTTGCTTGGGGGTTAAAACAAGACGAGGCATTTCAAACCTTAAAGCAAAAACTTAGTAGTGCACCGATTTTGTCACTACCAGAAGGTACGGAAGATTTTGTCGTGTATAGTGACGCGTCAAAGCAAGGGTTAGGATGTGTTCTGATGCAGCGAGAAAAGGTAATAGCTTATGCATCAAGACAATTAAAAGATCATAAAAAGAACTTTCCAACACATGATCTTGAGCTAGCTGCAGTGGTGTTTGCTCTAAAAATTTGGAGACACTACTTGTATGGAACCAAATGTAGAATTTATACCGACCACAAAAGTCTCAAGTACGTGTTTGATCAAAAAGAATTGAATATGCAGCAATGAAGATGGAGGGAGCTTCTAAAAGACTATGATTGTGAGATACATTACCATCCTAGTAAGGCAAATGTAGTTGCAGATACTCTTAGTAGAAAGGAAAGAATAGAACCTATTCGGGTTCGGGCTATGCAAATAGATGTCAAAATCGATTTGGTGGATCAAATACGTGAAGCACAACAAAGAGCGTTACAACCCGACATGATTAAGAAAGAAAGAATGGTTGGTAAGGTTAAGTTGTTGGAGAAAGGGAAGGATGGACTTTTGAGGTTGAGTCAACGCATATGGATTCCAAAGTTTGGAGAAGTTCAAGTCATAGTCATGGATGAGGCACACAAGTCTAAGTACACTGTTCATCCTGGAGGTGATAAAATGTATAAAGGGTTGAGGAGTAATTATTGGTGGCCAGGAATGAAAAGGTCAATAGCGGAATATGTTGAGAGGTGCTTAACATGCTTGCGAGTTAAAACAGAAAACCAAAAACCATCTGGTTACCTACAACAGCTAGAAATTCCTGTTTGGAGGTGGGACCAAATAACCATGGATTTTGTGACAAAGCTGCCTAGGACATTGCGAGGGCATGATGCTATATGGGTAATAGTTGATAGGTTAACAAAATCAACCCACTTTCTGCCTATAAATGAGAGTTACCCATTAGAGAAGTTGGCACGACTTTATGTGAATGAGATTGTGTAGAGGCATGGTATACCTATTTCGATTGTATCGGATAGGGATAGTCGTTTCACATCAAGGTTTTGGAAAAGTTTTCAACAAGAGATGGGCACTCGTCTGAATATGAGTACAACGTACCACCCACAAACAGACGGGCAAAGTGAGCGAACGATTCAAACGCTAAAAGATATGTTGAGGTCATGTGTACTTATTTTGGAGGCAATTGGGATACCCACTTGCCGTTAGTTGAGTTCTCTTATAACAATAGTTACCATGCAAGTATTCAAGCTGCTCCTTTTGAAGCCTTGTATGGTCGTAAGTACCGAACACCTATTTGTTGGACTGAAGTGGGTGAGAGTCAGTTGTTAAGACCTGAGATTATACAAGAAACCATTGATAAGATAATTCAAATCAAAGAAAAATTGAAGGCAGCACGAGACAGGCAAAAGAGTTACGCAGACAAAAGGAGAAGGACGTTGGAATTTCAAGTAGGAGATCGCGTGATGCTTAAGGTATCTCCATGGAAAGGAGTGGTAAGATTTGGAAAGGGAGGAAAGCTTAGTCCACGATATGTTGGACCTTTTGAGATTATTACAAGAGTTGGTGAGGTAGCTTATCGGTTGAATTACCGGAAAAGTTGAGTAGGGTACACAATACGTTCCACGTTTCAAATTTAAGGAAATGCCTTGCTGATGAGTCAGTAGTGGTTCCATTGGAAGAGCTGCAAGTAAATGAAAAGCTAAGTTATGTGGAGGAGACGATCCAAATACTAGACAGAAAGGTCAAGAAGCTTCGCAACAAGGAAATACCGCTAGTAAAGGTCCAATGGCGGTTTCATCAGGGACCCGAAGCAACTTGGGAAGCAGAAGAGAAAATGAAAGATAAATACCCGCGGTTGTTCTCTTTACATTGAAATTTCGAGGACGAATTTTTTTTTAAGGAGAAGAGGATGTAACAACCGGAAAATAAAATATATATATATATATATATATATATATATAATATATAATAAATGTATGAGCAGTTAATTGAATATTAAAAAAAAGGGGTAACTCCCAAATCAGTCGAGTTAATTAGGGAACTCAAAAGGTTGACAGTTACATGATTGCCTCTACAAATCATACGAAGTGGGTGAGCGTAAGGCTGCTAAAATCCCTAAGAAAAATTGAAACATGGATGTACAAGGTACACCAACTATACTTATATATATATATATATATATATATATATATATATATATATATATTATACTGAGGGAAAAGTGTTGTAACAAAATGTCTAAGTTGTAGATGAGTGTTAAAGTATTTAAGACTGTGAGGAAACTAAATTTCATAAGACTTAAAAGCTTCAAAATTTGTCAATGGAGGAAAAGATTGTATATATATGTGTATACATATATGTCACAGTGAACAAGGTGCATTAGGAAATGAGTCTGGACAAGATTTTAATGATAACAGTGAAAGAAATAAAAAATATATATATAATAATCTATTTGTACACAAAAAGGATGATTATGGTTTAAGGTAGGTGACAACTATATATATATATATATATATATATATATATATATATATATATATATATATATATATATATATATATATTCCTAGAGCACTAGTTCACAATTACTTGTTTTTTTATAAAATTAAGGTATACTGCATGTATTTATATAAACCGGTGAGTATGAAACAAATATATTTTTATAAAAATATAGAAAACGCATGTGGGGGAAATTGACACAAAGCCAGTGAACTATGAGAGTGTTACAGTTAAGACCAGGTTAGGAAGTTGACTTGGTAGGATGTTTTTTATTTTAAATTGTAGGTCGAGTTTGCAGTTAGAAGGAACGAGTTTTATTAACGGCATAAATTGAGGTGAGTCTTCATGACTTTCTCCCAAATCTGGATACATGCCTATAGTAGAATGATTTTATTACAAGATGTCCAGCTATCATACTTGAACTGAATGTTTATACGTGCATGCTAGAAGGGAACTTTATGTTCGTATGAGGTGAACGTTTGTGTTCAACGAAAAGGTGGACATTTGATGTCTAGTAAATGTGTATGTACCGGTACCGTGTCATATATGATGAGGATAACTGACTTGGTCAGTGTTATGAATGAATTGATGCATGCTTTCATTTATATAACGTATGATAGCGATTTTTAAATGATAAAGGAAAAATGTATATTTTTGCATATTTGGGTGCACAAGTTTTATTGTAAAAAAAAAACATGAACTCACCAGTTTTAGCTGACCTTTAGCATATATCTCAGGCAAAGACAAGACATTAAGCTCTAAGGGTAAAGATAAAGTTTAGAGGCATGGAAGAAGATGTTTGTCTATGTTTATTTTATTTTTATTTTTAAAAAAAAATCAAACTGTGATGTATATACCTTTAGACTTCCGCTGTATTAAGTTTAAGAATTTAACTTAGGTGTTTCCCACCAACGTGATACCTCAATTTTTGGGGTGTTACATCAATCGTGAATGATTAGAGAAGTATCAAAAAACAATTACATAAACAATTAAACCACATACATTAAAATTAACTTTGAAAGAAGTATGCAAAAAATGATTAAAAAAATTATCTTTAGAAAATGAAAGAGTAGAAGGTTACATTATTTTTGTAAAAAAACTATTTGAGGAAGACATTGCGTGGTACAACTTAATGATGTAGTGAATGATCCAAGTAGATCAAGAAATATTATATTTCATCCTACTGTTTTTACTTTATCGTAATCTATATTATATTATAAAATATTTAGACTATTTCGTGATCCCTCAATTTTAAGCAAATTCAAATTACTAATTTACCTTTCATTTAAACCTAAAAAAATAATTAAAAGAGTTAATTAGATTCTTAAATATCATTTAAATAACTAAACTTCCCATAAACATAACGTTTAAAAAAATCAATTTAATACAAATTTATTTTTAACCTATAAGATATGTATACAAACTAAAAAATTAAATAAAAAGACTACGAAAAGTAATATCTTAAATATTCTTTCATTTAATATAACACATATTTTAATTTAACTCTCTTTCTTCCACTTTAATTAACCTCTTAAAATTTAATAATTGAAAACGACTAATATACTCTTAAATATCCCTACATTAAAACAAGGTTATATATATACTAAATTTTTTTACCCATTCTCATACTCACTAGATCAAAATTTGAAAGAATATTAAGTAGGATATGAGATTAAGTAGGAGGATTTAGTATGAATAAATAGAATTTTTCTTATTTTAAAATACACAAACTCACTAATACACTTTCTCATACCAACTCAACACCCAAAGTCACGATGTTTTTATCATCTTATTTGATAGTTTTCTTATTTTATTGTTTTTCAAAATGTATTTTAAAAATTAATCAGGAGTTGATAAAAAAAAGAGAAATAGCGGAAATGGAAAAAGGAAAAAAAGTCATGTTGTGAATATAAATTACTTGATGTCATCATAGTATGTGATATCATACATCAACATTACTCAACACAGACAGATTCTTAAGTATAAATTATTTGTCACCGTCGTATTGCGTTGGTATTATGATAGTTCTCACTAAATAATGATATATGGAATTCACAAATAGAATAGTTTTCACTAAATTATAGTACGTATTAATCTAATAAGTAAAAAGATAAGTATAATGATTTAATTCGTAAATCAATATATTAGAAGAAGAGAAGACATGAGAATTAAGAGAGATGATATATCCTTCTATTTTATCCTCCTACTCACAAGTTCAACACAAGTGTCAAAATCAATGGATGAGGTGAGGAAAGAGAATTAGTGGACTCCACATGTAATCTAGTGATGAGTAAGAGGATGAAGTAAGAGAAAAAAGTAGGAGAATATATCATTTTTCGAGAATTAAATAAAAAATGGTTACTTTTGAAAAAGCCAATCCATGGTTCAATGATTGTACACATGCAATGACAGTTGTGCTGTGAGTTTATGGTCAATAAATAAACACTTAGTTGCATAAACTTAGCATGAATCAGAATCATAATCATGGAGATTACCTTTAGGCTTTATCACAACTAAACTTATTTTATTAAGTTCCTGATCCAAGAACAACTTTCTTGGTGACCAAGGTATATAAATATGATAATTGGCCATGTGAGTTTATGGATTTGATTCTACTGTCATATGGACTTTAAATTAGATTAATAAAATATATGAAAAAATTGATGCAACCCACATTATGAATTGAAATCTGTATTAAGAATTTAATTCAGAAACATACTTCTGCAGTCCCTTTTCAAGATATTGATGAAAAAAAGTTCCACAACTTATATACAAAAAGAAAATTTTAGTTCATAATCATCATATTTGCCTTCTTTTTCTTGTTGTTGTAAATTAGTCACTATTTTATAAAAAAGTTAGTAGGAACTGCTTTTGGATAGATTTATATATTTATACTATATTATAAAATATTTAACTTTCTCTCTTAGAGCAATAGCCTAACTAATCATTCCTTTAATTATCTCAACTAATTTAAGAAAACTATTACTTTAATAAATCATTAAACATCAAACAACTATTTAATTTATCTAATTTTGGTTAAGTTACTTACATCAATACAATTTTAAGGCTAAAGTATTTTTTTTCTCTAATTATTTAATAATAATATTTTTTTATTTTATTACTTTTCAAAAACTATTTTAACAACTAATAAAACGGTTAATTGTAAAGAAATAAAAAAAGAAAATAAAAAAAGGAGAAAGAAGATGAATATTTTGACTGAAACCGCATTCTACACATATCATACCCTATATATTCTTGAAATCAAACATGTTATCGAGCATAAATTATTGTCATCGTCGTCGCATTGTACAGCTACAATGCTAATAATTAAGTATAAATAAGAAAAACACTATCATAGGCTCGATGGGCTTAAAGGGGATGAAGACATAAATTAAGGTACTCTCACTTGCGATTCATTTTATAAAAATGAGTGGATTTGAGGTATGTTCTATTTTTAACAAATCATTAGTAAAACTCTTATTTGTTAATTATGTGGTTTAAACAAATTTACGAATTTTGTTCTAGTCGTAAACTCGAAATTTTTAGGTATTTATTTCTTTGGACCGAAATTCTTTCACATTTTGCTCCTATTTCTTTGATCATGTATTTAGTTTTTAATTGATTTTCCAGTATTTTAATTTTTTTCAAAAAATAAAACACAATTTCATCTAGCTCTATCTCTCGCCATCGATTTAGGAATTTCATATCTTGGCCTGCACCACGCCGATGCAACCTCCGAATATTGGCCTCCTCAATTGTGTGATCTTGTCCTTCACCACCTCAAACACACCCACCCCCACTATCGGATATGTTCCACATTTTGATGTCAATTGTGCGTATATGTATGTGTTCTTCCAGGTTCAATTATGTGTATGTGTGTCTATCCTTCTCTACCCAACGAGATCTATCAAGTGAGTGTATATGTTTGTGTTCTTCCATATTTAGGTGGTTTGATTTCAATGGGTTTTTGAGAGTTGAGTGTTTGATTTAAAAGGATGTTCAAGATCTATGCATGGTTTGATTCGTCTTCTTGACTTGATTGGTGTTCTTCATCATGTTCATAACACATATTCGTGTGCTAAAAATGTTGATGACCTCTTATGCGCTCATCTATGCTTCTCTCTATCTTCTTCTCGTCGTAAATAAAGTTTGAAAATAATTTCACCATTTTCCTCTAATCTCGTCATCTTTCAATAAAACTCATTCGGTGTGATCTTTGATAGATTTTACGTGTTCCAAGTCTCATCATCTTTCAACAAACTGTCTTCGGAGTTTGGTTTTTCAGCAGAAGTTCTCGGTTTTGTGATCTAGCTAGGCCGGGATGTGTTTTCTTTTGCATTTATAAAGCATATTGGAACATTCTTGGGAAAGATTTAATTGAGGCTATGAAGTATTTTGGTGAAATGGCCGATCTTGATCCTTGCTGAAAATATGCAATTCTTTGTTTTTAACTCTTATTCCTAAGGATAAAGATGCTTTATATCTTACTAATTATCATCCACAAAGCCTTATAGGCTGCTTGTACAAGATCATAGCAAAGGTCTTGCCTAATAGACTTAAAGAGGTTTTGGACTCAATTATATTGGCGGACAAACTGCTTTAAAAAAACAAGCATATTAGATGGAACTCTAATTGTCAATGAAATTATCAGCTGGGTTGAGAAGACAAACATAAATCTTTTATTTTAAAAGTAGATTTTGAAAAAACATTTGATACTATAAATGAGAGCTCTTGGAATCCATTATGTGTCAAATGAATTTTGGATTGAAATGGAGGCTTTGGGTTAACAATGTCTTAGCTCATCTTAGGTTTCGATTTTGGTTAACAGGGCCCTAACAGGTGAATTTGCAAGGAGACAAGGGGATCTCTTAGCCATGTTTCTCTTTATTATTGTGGCTGAGAGGCTTAATATCACTCACTATTCATGACGCCATTGTTGCTGGTTTATTTTAAGGACTTAATCTCCCACCTAATGGTCATTTAATCTCGCTCCTGCGGTAAGCAGATGATTCCATTTTTATGAGTAATTGGTTAGCACAAAATTGTAGAATTTTCTTAGAATATTAAGCGTTTTCACTTAGCTTATGGTCTAACAATTAACTTGGCAAAAACTTGTCTTCTAGGGAGTTGGTGTTGAAAATGTAAAGCTGTAGAGAGCTACTGGAACTCTCAAATGTAAATCAGGATCTTTCCCCTTTTCTTATCTTGATTTTTCGATTGGGAAATCAATGAATATGAAGTAGATTTGGTAGTTACTTATTGATCGTTTCAATTCTAAGTTGTCAAACTAGAAAGCTTCTTTACTTTATGTTGCACGCCGGTTAACTCTTAGCAAATCAGTATTGCGATCCCTTGGAGCTTATTTGTTCTCTTTATATAAATCTCTCACTTCAATTATTAATCAATTGAATAGGATTAGATGCCGGTTCTTTTAGGGTGGTGACCAGCAATCAAGAAAGATAAATCGGGTGGCATGGAAATCTGTTTTGGCTGTGAAAAAGCAAGGGGTTTAGAAGGAAATTGTCTCGGTTGCTCAGCGGTTATTGGAGCGATAACCATTTCAACCTAAAAATCAAACCGTCTTATTAAAATATATAATATATAATGTAAAAAAACTATCATTTATAATAGATTAGAAATTATCTTAACATGTGTTGTTGAGATAAAACTTGTAATTATAATAAATCTTAGATTAGTAGTCAGCTGATCATACCGAATGAGTCAGTTAAGCCTCGACTAGTCATTTTGTATGATCAGCTTACCAGGTACTTAAGATCAAATTTGATCAGCTAAGCAGTGTTAGTCGCTTAGCTGAGCAGTCATATATTTCTATAATTCTATGTATAATTACTTAAGTCAAAGACTAAACATGTGTTTTTCTTTATAGCTTTAAATCTTCTATTTATAAAAGTATCAGCACTTTAGTTTTACAAAGTAAAGCTGAAAGGATGAAACTTGAATCTAATGAAAAAGGTTAAAGTTGATAAGAAAGAAGATTTTGTTCAAGTACTAAAATATAGCCCACAACATGTTTAGGAAAGTCAAGATACTGAATATATTATGGATGATAAAAGTTCCTAGTATCAAAAAGGAAGTCTGTGCTACTTAAGGCAAAAAGGTATAAGATATATATATTTAAATATTGTTAGTAGGGTTTACTTTTCATAAAGTAATATTATTTTATTAGAAACCCGATTACAATAATATATACTTTGACTTTTACTAACTTTATCATTTAAATATTATATTTTCTATATCAACTATATCTTCCAACTAGATACCTCGTCGTTTATAAATATACAAGCCAACTTTATTGTTTAATCATGGCTTAGACTCACAAGACAAATTGATTGCAACTTAACAAAAGCAATTAGAGTTAGCATTTTAGAAGTCTTCAAAATTGTTCATGTATTGAACACCTTTAGACATTAGTTGTCTTTAAGATTAGCCGGTCTATGTTTTAGGCTAAACTTGTTGTCATCTTTTATAGTGTGAGGAATTCTCCATCCAAACATTTGTAATTCTTGATTTATAATCCATAAGAATTATATTAAAAGCAATTGTGTGTTCAATAAGGTTAAAAAGTTAAAATTTGTATTTAATCCCCCTTGTACAAACATTTCAATGTTTAAGTATCTAATCTGGGACTAACAATATCTGAATTCTTTCATGGATACACTAAACCCATATCAAACTAGAGCTACGCAATGGTAATGGTCCCTTGAATCCTCGGGCATTTTTGCGGTGTCATAGGGGAAGTAATTCAATTGCTACTCGTGCGGTGTAGATATGGAGACCGAGGTGCACTTTTTCGGTTCTATCGAATAGCATCTCATTTCTACTTCGAAATAAAAAGATGGTGGGGTTTACATGATGTTCGTGGTGGCTCCATTTCATCGTTGCTCGTATGGGGAGTTGAGTCGGGTTCGAAGAGGTCGGTTTAGAGGCTTTTCCAGTGGTCATTTCCACTGCGTGTTGGCTCATTTGGCAACACCGCAACCGGAAAGCTTTACCTAATAACAGGGTGACGTATTCTAAAATATTTAGTTTGGTCCAAAATCAATCCTTTTTTTGCATAAACATTAGCGGAAGCTTTTAAAAGATGTTAAATTGGTGTAATTCTCCATCTATAATGGTGTAGTTTTATTTTGTTTTCTTTCTGAGAATTGTACTCGCTTTGCCTCTTAACAACTTATTAAAGGTTGTTTATATAGATTTTTGTTGTTGTTCAAAGAAAAGTCGATTCTAATTTTTTCATGGGCTTAAAGGCCAGAGAAGTAGTTGAACATAATTTCATGGGCTCCCAAATTTCTCCCAATGGAGACGACTTACCAATACTTCTATTATTCTTTAGCAAGAAGCCAAGAACCATGAGCGTAGGCCCTCTTAGCTTTTATTGAAGTATTATGGCCCATGATTCTGACTCCAAATTGTATTAAACCCAAAATAAGTGCAACACTTGGGTCACTCTTGTTTTTGAAGATATAAGATGTCTTATGTCTTATTTTATGTCTGCAGGATAAGATGTGGTTTAGAAGATATTATGTCTGTGAAGAAAAGATTGTTTTTTTTAATTTTAAGAAATGTTTTATTTAGTATAACTTTACAGTTTTAAACTAAATTCAACAATTTGAGTAAAATTATCAAACATCTAAGTTCAAAATATTAATATTCAATATCCAAAATATAAATAAAATTGTTTCACAAAAATTTCTACATTTGCATCAATTGTTTCACAATTTGATATCGCAAATAAACCATGTATTCACAATCCGCTGCACTATCCATGTGGTTGGATCTCATTATCAACATCATCATTATCATCTTGATTTTGTACATGGTTGTTTTAAACTGACACATTGTTTTGATCATATAGAGAGAATAATTCGTCCCTTAAGCATGACATGTAACTTGCTAAACGGGTCAAAAATTAATATAGGCATTACCTTATAGTCAAAAAGTATAATATAATAGAATCAAAGAACAATTCAAGTAGTAAATATTTAGAATTTGAATCATCAAAATTTAATAAACCACTCAAATTTGAATCTTGCAGAATCTCAAACAAAACTTGAATTCAATCAAACTAAGTCATGTTTATTGTTCAATGTTTGATATTTCATCAATTGTTCAAGGTGTGAGTGACTATTGTTTGATCATATTGCATGTTGTAATAAATTAGTTGAACAAGGTCTAACTACCCATACTATTAACATCAACTAAGCCAATTTGAAATGTACCAAACTGATGTCTCTAACCAAACTAATACATATCACCTTTGAAGTCAAACACCAAACACATGTATCAATACATATCACATTACCATGAGATACCTACTAATACATATCACTCTTCTAATGTTAAAAAGAATCTTGATTTTGGATGCCCATTCAAACACTCCCTTGTGAAAACAACAAATATAGACAAGTTGGTGACAATCATTTGGCTTCATGTTTCCACTTTCCATCACCCATTGGTTAATGCATGCAAGTGAATAGAAAAGGAGGGCTGACTCAGTCAACTATATATGTTATGCTCAATATAATTCTAAACACACACATACATACACATATCCACCATTAGAGAGAAGAAAAGCAGGATTGTATGACCCCTAATTACAGTTTGACTTCTATCCAAAGTGTGTAAAATTACCCATTTCCATCCAAGGTACTAAACATAAACTATGTCATTGATACAACTTACATGTCAAATGCTGATCTTTAATGCTTAAATCTACCATCTGGTGAGGTATGGACAAATAAGCATAAAGCCCATTTTGTTTGTTCCTGATCAGGGTGTCAAATGGCCTGATTTTAAAGTAGTAGGTGCTGCTGATTAATGATACAAATTCATCATCAACATCTCGGACACTACCACGAATAAAACCCACAAAGATATCAAAACGATTGACAGTGGAAGTTTGACAGAAATCGAATGTTATTTCTCACAAATAAAACTCACAAAGAAGCAATTGACAGAAATCAAACAACGGGAAATTTGACAAATTTGATCGAGAAGTACTTGGGACTTGAGAGTTGTGGGTGGTGAAGGCCCGACGAGAATCGACGATTTGGGGAGCTCCGGCAATGGTAGTGGTCACGAGCAACCCTTTACAGCTCCGATCGGCGATTTGGGGAGCTTCGATCAACGAATCGACGAATGGTGCTGTGAGTGGTCACGAGCAACCCTTTACAGCTCCGACCTTTCAGCAACCCTTTTTCGGAGCCGAGAGGTGTGGGTGGTGAAGGCCCGACGAGAATCAATTGGGGAGCTCCGATCGGTGATGCGATAGTGGAATTGAGAGACGAGTCTGTCTGATAGGGTTTCTTTTAAAATAAGTGATATTTTATCACTTATTTGAATAAGTGATAATAAGATCTTATCATTATTTTTATCTTATTCTAAACAAACAATCTGATTTAGAATGTCTGCCCTCCTGCAGACATTCCTAACAAATAAGTACTTATTTGAAAAAACAAACAAGCCCTTAGACTTGAATAGCCGGATCTGTTCACACCCGTTTTGAAAATAGACCAAGTCCGGACTGGTCCTAAACCAGTCTCAACAAAGAGCATTTTGTAAAAAGACCGGACCAATACCAAAGATGTTCACCTCTAGCAACACTTCCTAAATTCTAGTTATTGGCGTTGACTTTTACCACACCACATTTGTAGTCATCTCCTTAACTATCTTCTTGTTATAGCTATTACAATCTGGTATAAGTTGATTTGGTAAGTATGCAACAACTTGTAATCGACAAGCGATTAATGCATTTCGGAACATTTCTAGATCGTTTGGGCACTAAAGCAAGCAAAATAATGAAACAAACAAGTTGTATAAGGCAAGCATTGCCAACATTTAAATCATATGCAAGAGAGAGAATAAATTCCAAAATCTGAATTTCATATGCTGACACAACAGCCAAAATGGTATGTACAAAAAGGTTCCAAGGGCGCACGAGACCTTAACGCCAACAAAACATGGTTTAATACAGTTGGTTGACTGTTGCATCTCATAGAACAACAACAAAAGAAACAAAACAAGTCTAAACAACTACTGTGGTTTTTATAACATCATGAACAGCACCTACTGTGGTTTATAAACATAAACATCACCAGTCTACTAACTTTTGATATTTACCTTAGTTTTCAGTTTCTGTGAACATGCCTAGGGTTCTTCAAGGTTTCCCGACCCCTTTTCTTGTGTTGAGAGCCCGGTGGATTTGCAAACTGGACAAGTGTTTTTCTCAACTAGCCACTTCTCGATACAGTCTACATGGTACTCATGGCTGCAATCCAGCATCCCGATCTTTTCTTGACCATTGTACTCCATCTAACAAATCAAATCGTCATTGAACACTTAGTTAAACTAGAAAACTTGGTGGATTAATGAAGAAAAAGCGCTTGATGGAATGGAAGAATCTCGTGTGAAAACTGATATAATAAATTGTCATATCTAATTTGCATATAGTTTAAGTTTAGATTTTCAGCAAAAACTCAATTTAGGGACCGTAAAACAGACAGATTAGTAAAGGTGGCAAGATGGGCCATGTCAGGCGAGTTAGGAAACCAATACGCATAATTTTGCTATAGGACAAAACAGGTTGAGTTGACCCAAGGCCTCTTTGTCTATTATTAAAGACCTCTTTAAATAAATAATACGTTAAATAAGTTTACACAAAACTATATACTACAACGATAGTCTAAAATGCTTTAGAAGAATGATCTAAAGGGTTGTACGCATTAAAACTGCAGTTTAAGCGCCTTTCGACCCATAACAGCCTGATCCCTTCCTAATTAAATGTCTTTTTATGTTATTTGACCTGTATGAGATAAATTCATAAAACACAACCTAAATAGACAAACAAATGACTCAAGATTGCCACCCGCAACAATTAAATTCCTTTTTCTCATGACGTAGCATCCTTCGAGTTGCATGCATGGAAATCAAACCTTTATAGCATTAACAATACAATTTCCAGATACACAAAGGCAAATCTACATGCAAGTCAAGGGGGTCAAGGGACCCCACTATTTTGTAAATTTTTCATGCTAATATCAATAGAAGATTCATTACCACCCCACTAAAATTTCAATTTGGACCCACTTAAAACGATTACCCTATTGTAAAAGAAAAAATAACATGCCAATTTCCTAAAATCTCACCTCATATTTTAACAATAAATTGTTAAATTGCTACCTATCCTTGCCAAAGCATCAAAATTTTGATATTATAGATTATTTATAACTATATATTTTTATATAACTATATCTTTATCACTTCAATTATTGGGTTGAAACTTTTGTATTTGTTGTCTCAATTAGAGGTCTTCTAGTAATATAATTTCTTGACGTTAAAATTTTGCTTTAAACTCACTCTTCTTACCACTTACTGCGGTGGACCCCAATGGATATGAATTCTAGATTTGTCAAAGCAATAATTTAAGTTGTAGATGGATAAAAAGGGTGCAAATATCTATTTTGATAATTTTTATGTTTCGATCTTAATACTAAATTTGTGTCATATTATATAATATTAAGAACCTGACTAATATATAACAAATCTGTTTAGTTTGACTAATATGCAACATTTTTAACTCACTCTTCTTACCACTTACTGTGGTGGACCCCAATGGATATGAATTCTAGATTCCCACTGCAGATACAATACAATAAGTAAATCTAATGTATATTTGTTTTGAAAGAACTACCTGACAAATTGTGCAGAAATTAAGATCTTGATCAGCAGATGGCACATCTTCCAGACGGGATGTAAATATTCTTGTTTTCAGATGACCTCGAATGAAATCTTCAGACAAACCTGAGCCAGCATTCCCAATCTGTTCACCTAATGCAAGAAGCTCCTGCGTAGATTAAAAGTTTAACGCCTTTTTTCATGATCGACGATAAAGGAAGATAATTATAAATTACCTCATAAGACATATGATCAATATCCAAGCGCATATCCCTATGGTGATCAACTCTGTGTCCCAAATTAGCAAAATCGAGCATTGCAACACCCTAAATATGTAAAAAAACAAGAATTAATAAAAGTAACGCATCATAAACACGAGAAAAATCACTTGATATAGTAAGGGTATCCTACATCCTCAGGAAGAACACTTAAATGCGGAAAGCCACGGCGTCTTGAAGTTGAACCCAACATCAGCTGTTGACCATGAGGCTGGTAAGCCCTAACACCTACTGGTGGTGAGGGACGCACAAACCTAGGCAGTATAGGCGGCAGTTGTTGCATAGGAGGCAGCGGTGGATGCATGAAACTTACTGGATTTCCATTGGTATATCCTGAAATTAAATGAAAGGTGAAGTTCTGTTAGGTAAGATGGACATAAAATAAGAAATAAAAAACCATAAAGGAAGATAATTCACTAATTAAATGAAAGGTCAAGTTCTGTTAGGTAAGATGGATATTAATTACCATGCATAAATGGTATTCCAGGAGCAGTGCCACAAAACTGCTGGTCCAACCAAGGGCCAGGCACCACTTGAAAAGGTTGACCACCATGGCTCATTGGAATGAATTGTAAGCCAGGGTTAACATCAATAGCAGCACCAGGGGCTTGATTAACAGCGCCTCTGTGGTGCCTAGGTCCCATGGCTACAGGGAAAACATCAAACCCTGGGTACTCCGGAATCATAAAAGAACTCAGGCAAGGTGCAGGGCATGAATACTGCAAGTTCATATGAAAGCCTTCGGGAATCTTTCCCTTAAAATCATCATTGACTCCATCCATGACCTGATGACTAGGTAAGGCTAGCTGATTATGTTGCCCAAATGGAACCATTGTGGGCCCAGGTGGGGCCGGGACAGGGGCTGGGGCCGCCATGAAAGTGATCCCAGAGGGCAAAGGTGCACGACCATAAGGAAGTACACAAGGTTCGGGTTGAAGATGGGCATGTTCTGTTTCAGTATCGATCACTGGACCGGTGTACATCATGTTCCGTTGCCTCATTTTAAACGATAAGTTGCACGTAAAGCCTGAAAATAATTAAAAGAACATGCACGAATGAGTATACAAAAATAGATTCTGATCATGCATTTCAATAGCATTTGTGTACTTTATTGCTACAACACTATCAGACAATAGCACCAACAACATTAATACACAAAGATTATCCCTTTGGAATGCAATTCATGTGAATATTCAGAAATAAGCCCATGAATTC
The DNA here is from genome assembly GCA_038502395.1 of Dittrichia graveolens. Taxonomy (NCBI): domain Eukaryota; kingdom Viridiplantae; phylum Streptophyta; class Magnoliopsida; order Asterales; family Asteraceae; genus Dittrichia; species Dittrichia graveolens. Next base: position 82,264,029 of record JARJIL010000005.1, on the reverse strand, counting down.
AATTACATGTGAATAATTCCCCTAATTCACATGTATCGGCAAAAACAAAACATAAAGTGTAGAACCTTTAATCCAACTACAAATTTTAACCAGACAAGTTGCATTTTTCATTTTTACCTCATTTTCCAGATTTAAGTTTAGAATGAGGACTGAAAAATAAAATCTGTTTCTTATAAGAAACAGAATCATTAAAATTAGCAAATTTTCTCGAAATATATCTAGATTACTTGATTGCTACAAAAATATCATGCAACCAGGAACACAAGAAACAGAAGTTTTGCACATTGTTTCATGGTATAGATAACAACATGAACACATATTAACAGATGTAAAGATTATTCAACTTTATATCCAACTCGTGTGTATAATTATTAAGAACAATCACTGGAATTCAAGAATCATCGAACATTGCCCAAATTTTCATATATCAACAAACAACCGAAAAAAATTCAAATCTTCAATCGTACAATCAAGATATGGCCAAATAAGTTGCATTTTTAATGTTTATTTCCATTTCTTGATTTCAATTTACAATAACCCCTGAAAGGGTAAAATCCAACCCTTTACAAGAAACAAAACAATCAGAATTCACAGAAATTTAGACAAATTCTCTTGAAATAGATCATGATGGCTTGATTGCTACAAAACTAGAATCCAACCAGGGAACACGATTTTCGTGTTTCATAGTATAGACAACAACATGAACAATTGAACATATATAAAGATTATTATTCAAATTTTATTTGAAACCTGTGTGTATAATTAACAATTAAGAACAAGCCCTGGAATTTAAGAATGATAGAACATTGCCCTAAATTTTCATATATTAACAAATCAACAAATTCAACCTTCAAGATTACATTCAAAATTTGACCAAATAAGTTCCATTTTCATATTTTACTTGCATTTACCACATCTCAATTTTCTCTTACCCTGATAAACAACATTTCTCATAAAATCATCAAAAATTTTAGACAAATTTTCTGAAAAACAAACCCAAAACATCAGAATGTTTGTACCTTCTTATCATCAACGGACAGCAGAACTTGAATTGAGCTAATTTGTGCCCCTTCAACCAAAAAGCCCTAGATGTTGCATTTCAAAGAACCAAAACGATGATCAAAAAGCAATAACAATCAAACGAAATTGCATTTAAAGTTGAAGCAATAAGGATGCATGTATTCGCTAACACCATTAATTTCACCGCTCCCATTACATACATCGCAAAACCTCAAATTCAGAAAACACCCATTTGAAAAGAAAAATCGATTGAAATCAACAAGAATTGGAAGGAAAACACACCTAATGAGGGTTGATTGTGGGGTTGAAGAGGGATAATGGATCTGAATTTTTTTTTTCTTCAGGATGATGGAAATTTGATAAATGAAACCGAAGAAAAATGCCTGGTTTTTTTTCCTTGTGTTCCCTGTTTTACCGTTAACTGCAAAATTGTTTTTTTTTCCTCAATATTTCCTAAAACGAGACCCTTTGTTTTGGGATTAATTACGCTTCTGCCACACGTGAAATCCTCGTTCGCCTTTTTTCCCTTTTATAAATTGTTGTCACTAACTGGAGCTTTGTTTGCATTCGTTTTTTAGAAGATGGAGTGAAGTGTTTAAACATGTGACCGCTTTTCATATGCCCATTGTTTTGCGATTGGTTTGGATAAGTTAATCCTAGTCACCCTTAGTCGCTTAGAGTATGGTAAAAGGTGATAGCTATCATCACTAGTTATGTCAGCATAACTAACATATAATTAAAGAAAGATGATATTTTTATTTGTAAAGTTAATTCATTCAAAGCAAACATATGCTTCACTAACTTATAACATAGTTTCAGAAGTGTTGTACCTTCTGTAGATGAATCAAATTTATTAGTGAAAAAATCAACTCACATAACTAAACAATCGTAATGATAAGACTCATAAATGTTATAACTGAACCCATACACAACTATTTATCTCAATTTTTATAGTTTGATTAAAAAAAGAAAATACATAACAAGTACTCCGGCTCGTTTCCACCACAATGAGACTATCAATATCACGTGCATAACTATTTGCTCGCAATGAGAATAAATACAGTTTGGTCTTGTTTTGACTCGTTTTAACCATTATTCTTACACTGTTAATTTTTTAAAAAAGCAAAGAAGAATATTTAAAGAGTAGAATTATAAACTAAACAGAAGTTTGAGGAATATAACAGTTATCACAAAATAGTTCGAGTAAAATTATTTAAAAAATAAAGTTTATGTGTTAAACTATATGACAATTTAATTTAATTGTTAAATCACAATCAAGCTTGAATATTGAGATTAAACAATTTTTAACCTTATATATTGTGAAATTTTTGGAGTTTAAAATAGAGTTAATTACACAGTTGGTCTTTTAGGTCTATTTAAATTTTACATATGACCTTTACAATGTAAAATTAACACTCATGGTTTTTTAGTGAACAATCTTCTAATATAAATAAAAGACTAATATACATCAAATTTATAAAATGATCTTAACCTTTCATTTAATAATTTAAATTAGTTACTCAAGCTTGACCATTCATTTAATCAAATTTTGAATTCCAATTTTGACTTTTATTGTTCAAAATTGAATCAAAATTATTAGAAGAATTTCATATATGTCCTTAAATTTTAAAATATTATATTTATCCACTTTAATTTATAAATATCATATTCACGTTAATTTAGTCTAATTCTTAAATTTTCCAATTTAAAATATTTTATAATCATTTTAAAGTTTTTTTAAAAAATAAATACTTGACTTTATTGCTTTAATTGTAATAATAATGATCGATGATTTGTACATAAAATGCAATAATGTCTCTTTGTATGATGATACCACGTTTTTGCTATTACGTCAGCCCTCAACCTCGCGTTGACACTTCTATTGCTAGTCTATGTGTTGACGGCGTATGTGCCATTTTTAAAAATTTCATTTATTTTATGTTTTATAATTATTTAATATCTTTTTATTATTATTTAATATTTAACATTTTTTAAAACAACTTATGTATCACATGAACATCTAATCTAGTCATCTAACAAAAGTACAAAGTATTCTACTATAACTAGCTTAACACATCATGTATAAACACGAGGGATATTAAAGTCAATTATAAACATTTTAGGTTTTTAAGAGTACTAACATGTATAGAAAATACAATTGTAAAACATACATAATAATATACAACGTATTTTGAAAATGATTGTCTTCTGTATAATTTCTTAACTGCGATTTCTTTGTAGGAGTTGAAGATTGTCTCAATAAAGGTCTCTTTGAAGATGATGAAGAGGGTTGTTAATTATCCATAATTGATAGCTATCAAAATTGAAGAAGAATTAGAGCAACATGTGTGATGTTGAAGTGCAACAATGTTTATAGAATTAAGATATAAAGGCTTACAATAGTTACGATCCTCCAATGAATAAACATTCATATTTGAAAAGTAATTTAAGAATGAAATAATGGGCGGCTAATATTTCAATTAATGCGGTGATGGTTTTAAACATTTTTAATTGTTTTTAAAATAAACATGTTTTTAGTTAATAGATCATGGCATTGGAAAGTTTCTAAACTTAATGCCATTATTTACATATATATTGTTTACCAAAACTGATCTCCTAGAACTATGAAAAGTTTGAAAATTTAAAAAATTTTAGTATCTAAATTTAGTTTGATTTTTGAATAAAAATTATCGATACCTTGTATAAGAAATACAATTAGTTCTTTCCGTATCATAATACATTTCTGTCATCGCGTCTGTGCTCCTTCTCGGGTTGACGCTTTCAACGTCGGTATGGGTATTGACGTCATATATCACTATTTTTCTAAACTCTCATTTATTTTATATTTTATAATTATTTAATATTTTTATTACTATTTCATATTTATCTTTTAATCTAGGTTTTAACTATACAAGTAATCGATTATTTCTTCTAGGGATGAGATCAAATAAAAAGAAAATTAAAGTAAAAAGTGTAAAATGGATGATTATTTGATCATTTTTTGGTATATATATCAACTGATAATCGTTAGTTCATCATCTTTATTGATTAAAACTAATTCTTCATCAATTTGTTTTTGATTTCAAATACAGATTTTGAAAACAGAATTTTGGAATAATTTGTTGATACAAAATGCTTTCATCTAAAAAGTGATGAATATGTTGGATTCATCAAAAAGAAATTTATAAAGAACTAGTTTTAATCAATAAAGATGATGAACTAACAATTATCAGTTGATATATATATCAAAAAATAATCAAATAATCATTCATTTTATCCTTTTTACTTTAATTTTATTTTTACTTCATCTCTACCAATTTCTTCTATTCTTCTATGAGTTTGTTATAAAAAACATGAGAGTGACGTTGGGTTAGGAATTAAATGATGAAAAAAAAGGGGCGTGTGTGGGCCCGCGAGTATGGTCCTACGCTGCCTAAACCTTTTCCATCTCCGCATAATATAAGCATATTAAATTGATAAGAGCTTTTGGCTCTAGAATATACTCACGAGTCATGACACATAAATATATTTTATTTATAGAACCAACTTTATATATATATTCTTACAAATTTATTTAATTATATATTTTTTCATAAAAATCAGCATTATATTAATATCCTTTAAAATTGAATAAACTCTTAACTATGTATTTTTACTTAAATAAATAGTAATTAAATTATTTAAAGTTTAAAAACATATTTCCTAATTAAGTTTATAAGTAAAATTTCTTAAATACCATTTTTTACGAATGATTCACCTCCACAGTCGCAAGTTCCCAACTACACCCAGCACCAAGAAATTATCAAATTTCTTCAAAAGAATCTCTAAATTTTGTAAATCAAGAAAACCTAGAAGTTCCATTCGAGTATTTCAATAATACATAGTCTCAAATAATCAATTTCTTTAAAGATTGATATTTCAAAATGATTTCAACTATTTGTAAAACTAAATCTTATAGTTATTAAACTACGGTGGTGCTTAGTTGGAGGGTTTTAGAGGGTAAAGAATGGGAATGGTAATAATTAATATTGTTTGTTTAGGTTGAATATAATGAAGAATCATTCCCTACTAAATTGGGGGCAATAAATTCAGGGCAATGGATTTAGGTATGTGCGTGTCCCTACTAATCACCACCACCATCACAAATCACCACTAATATCGCTACCACCACCCTCTAGCACCACACCAACTGTCACCGTCACGCTTCCACCACTACCACCACCGGTCGCAACCACTACACTATCATAACTCATCGCACAATCATCACCACCACCAACATCGCTACAACCACTTTCTGGAGCCATTATTGACTGCCATCGTCGCCACCACCACCACCACCATTACTGGCCGCAACCACTACACCATCGTAACTCGCGGCACAATGATCACCACCATTACACTCTGCCACCATAATAAACCGCTACTGCAGTCACTGCCACCGTTACATTTTACTACCATCATAGACCGCCGATGCCGTCATCGAAGATGCCACTTCCACTTCCCATGGCCACCTCCATCGACTACCAGAACCTCTTGTCGCAAACCACCGCCGTCATCGATTACCACCGGCCGCCACTAATTGACATTAATCGTTTCCTCAATCAACATCTCCATTGCCATCACTGGCTATCAGCACTAATGGTTGTTGTCACCATCAACCACTAACATAACTTACTATTGCTACTAACAACCATCACCACCACCACCATCACTACTATCAACCGCCATCAACCTGTACAACACTCACACAAATATATACACACACATACATACATATATGTATATAATGATTATCTATATTAACCAAGCAGTATCAATAGTAATGATAATACTAAGGAATGCTATTGCATTTCTTTGTATTTCCTTACCCTTTGTCATGATTCTCCCTATTTAACCAAGCGCCCCCTAAATTTATCACAATCATTGTTTTGATTTCTAAATTCTAAACCTAGATATTAAGTTTTTAGCTTTTAAGAACAAGTTCCTCATGAACCCACTTCCCAATTCCATCCGCAATAGTGTGAAATCCTTAAGGGAGAAATCGGAAACAACCGCTATGACAAACGGTGGCTCCTCTGTGTCAGAGACGTCTATGGAAGATTTGAGCTTTTACAAGCTTCTGGGTACACCGAAAACGGTGACGTCTGTGGAGAATAAGCAAGCGTACAAGCAATTAGCGTGAAAGTATCACCTGAATGTGTCACCACCAGGTCGGGCAGAGGAGTATACCCAGAGGTTTATTCGGGTACAAGAAGCATATGATATATTGTTGGATTCGAACCATAGTGCTTTGTATGATCGATATATGGCCATGGGAATTCACTTGGCTTTTCTTCTCGTAATCGCCTCCGCAACCAAGAGGTATACATTTCGTCTATAAGCCCTTAATTTTCAATACTAATATTTCATAACAAATTACTAGATTATGCTAATGGACAGGGCCGGCCCAAGCTATGTGCAGCATGGGCGTCGGCACAGGGCAGCGTCTAGATTAGGGGCATCAAAATTTCTAGTTCGTCATTGACACTACTAAGATTTGGAGAGATGGAAACTAGCCACCATCAGCCTTTTGCCCTTTGGACTTCTCATTTGGGGGGGCACGAAAAAGTAAACAACATGAATTGATCATTCGATAGGTATTCTAAACTTAATCAACTAGGGGATGGCACCATCAACAGCGGAACATAATAACGACCTTCAATTTCATACGATGAAGAATAGAGAACACCACAATTTGGTGAGACAATGGTTGCTTAGAATGATTCCAACGATTTAAAGGTATTGAAGTATACCATTCCATATTTCCATTGGTAATACATGTTTGGGTTTAAGATTGAACGACATGATATCATTGAATGTTGTAGAATTGTAGAATGTATACTTGGCTTTTATATCAAGCAATTTCTTCTCTATTTCATTTCTGATTTTCTGATTTTGGTTTAAGCAGTTTTTTTACATTTTGAAGATGATTCAACTAGCTAATGGGGAAGAAGGGGGTTAGTTTTCTACAATGAGGAAGCTTTTATCTCTAGAATGATTCAAAGGAGAAGAAAGAAAAGGTATGGGAATTTTTATTTCATTGTTTCTTTTGCTGTTTAATCTATGCATACAACATGTTCGATGAAATGTCACTGTAGTTTCTAACATCTACTTCTACATTAGTGACTTCTCGTTACTACCTTTACTCTAAGAATTGATGTATTTCTTTCAAATTAAGTGTTAAAATTTTGAAACAAATAATTTTTTTTTACTTTTTCATCTTCATCCAACTTCTCAATGCTAAATTAAAATTTCGAAACAAATAAGAAAAACTTTACTTTTTCATCTTCATCCAACTTCTCAATACTAAATTTTGTTAGACACTATCACAATTTATTCATAAAAAGAATAATAATGACAACCTTGCATCTAAACAAAGTAGGTTTTGTAGTAAAAATCCATTTTTAAGGCCCAACAGGTGTGTTCATAAAAACAACCTTTGGTTCTTGTTTTTAGGGTCAAAGCTACTGTTCCAGGTTTGTTTGAATATTTTATTTTTTCAGTGACATTATGAGAGAGTTTTTGGTAGTTTATGGATGTTGTATTTGTTTTCAAGGCTTTCTTTTATGTCTCACAAAATGAAGTGTATAACTTGGTCCTTCTAAGTTTTCTTTTAGTAATAAAATGGTTGTTGTTGCTAAAGAAACAATCCTCAAAAAAGGTCCACCACTTCACATTCAATGAAAGGATATTCTGCAAGTTGCAGAATCACCATCAAAGATACTAAACACACAACTTCAATACCTTTAAAACTAAACTGAAAAATTACTACCATTAGATAGAGAAAACCAACGCCTACAAACAGAATTTATACCTTAAAAACATTCAAGTAGAAAAATCAAATAAACAAAAGTAACAAAGCTAGAACTTACTAGTGTTTATTCTATATTTTATACTCAGGGATCTTATAAAATAAACTTAATCACAAGATGTGTTTAAAAAGAAAAGGAAAGTGTCATTATATTTGATATTTGTTCTAGTAAGTTTTTATGTTTCACATGGGGGTATTATTATCTCGCTTCACCCAGACATGAAAAACCAATAAACCGGCCCTGCTAATGGATCCAAAGATCCTAATTAAATGGAACACTTATTTGATGGTGGAGACTATAATGGGTTTGGGATGAATGAGTTTGTGATAAAAATTCATAGTGGTACGGGCTATCAAATGATGGGAGTTATAACTTTTTTTTCCTATTTATTAGCTTTTAGATAAAGTGTTAAGTGAAGAAGGTAAAGAACAAGAAGTTTTTTTTAGAAGATTTTACTTGTAAATTATATTATTATAATATTTTTAAAATTTTAAATGATTTAAAAAATATCAAATTAAGTAGGACATATTTGAGAGTTTAAAATGTTTAGGAGGATATTGATGTAATATTGATTTTTGTAAGGATATATATGAAATTCTTCTTTATTTATATTAGTTCAGATCCAAAGAAAACATTTCAAAGGTATACAACAGAGAGAACATTTTGTGACCCTTTGATCAATTTAATCCAAAGATAAGAATTTTATTATTCTACCACCTTTCTTTGGTTTGTTTGTGAGGAGAAGGATAAATTAGGCAAATAAAAACATCTCTCTTATTTCACGTTCTCTCTCTTTTGTTCCAATCCCTGATATTTCTCTCATCTGTAACATGAACGTAGCAAACCTTGCTAACATCGTTTTGTATGTAGCCATCATTGAGAGTATAGCAACATATTAATTAGATCAATATTATTAGCAATCGATTTATCAAATCTGGTCACCAACTATTCAGTTATTGTAGCCGATAGTGGATTGATTTTGAAATCAAAACGGTGTTATCACCATTTTATTTTCACATTCCACGACGGTGAGTTTATCGGGTAAAATGAAGTCTATCACCACTTGTCGATGAAAGCCTCTGCTCAATCCTCCGTTGCCAGTGGCGGACCCAGGATTTCAAATGGGTGGTGGCACCATTGAATGAGTGGTAGCACTGATTTGAAAAAATCGAAATTTACACTACGAAAAATCAAAATTTACACTACGCGGATAAAATTGACTGGTGTCCCGTGCCACCACAGGGATGTACATAGGTCCGCCCCTGTCCGTTGCTCACCCTTTCGCTTTACTGATCACGCCCATTTTGGAGGCCAGAACTGAAGATTTCGAGCCAATATTGTCGATTGGCACCCAGGTCGGTGCAATACAGACTTGAATATGTCTAATGAGTCGATGTAATCCAGAGTTTTATTTCAATTTTTAGGTAAAATATGAAGGGGAAAAGGTAGATTAGTCTTGATTTCCACAAATGTACTTTCAATGAATTCACATATTGTTAGGAAATGGACGGAAAAAAATCAAATTAACCGTCATATCTGTTTGATTGCTTCAATTAATTTATACTACAAAAATTCAATCAATTAGTTTTACTTTTACTAGTTTTGCCTTTTGAGGTATTTTATAACTCGTCTCCTTCTATTTTCCCAAATTATCGATGAGTTAATGGTCTTAAACACACACACAAAAACAAACAAATAAACACACACGCATATATATTGAAAAGTTTATTTGAAAACCGTTTTTATTGTGAAAACCAATCTTAGCTGTCAAATTTCACCTCCTTCACCCCATAAATTTCTTACATGCAACTTGACACATTCAATCCCTCTACGCTCTTCATCCATGAATTTCACTTACCAATTGAATGGATAAGATTAGTTCTCATGGTTCTCACAATAATAACGGTTCTCAAATGAACCTTCCCTTATATATATATATATATATATATATATATATATATATAGGCAAAAGTTCAAACGAGAACTGTTTTTCGTACGAGAACCGCGAGAACCAATCTTAGCCGTCCAATTCCCCCTCCTTCAATTGAATAGCCCACCCATGAATTCCTTACATGCACCATGCCACACTCAACCCCCCCAAGCTCTTCATCCATGAATTCCGTTATCCAAAATAAACGACCAAGATTGAACATTCCCCTATATATATATATATATATATATATATATATATATATATATATATATATATATATGTATATGCAATATCGTTTTGTTTATTTTATATGTTTCCAGAAGGATGTTCAATATAGTCCATAATTAATTCATAGTCATAAGAGACTAATTTTAGCATTTGAATAAATTGCATCAATGGTTCAGATTAAATTTTAAAAATTTAGGCAGAGTGACATTTTCGTAATTTTTTGTAATTCACATGTGATGCTTTTACAAATCACATGTGATTGAATATCAAAATTTTAAGACTATGTTTTTTAAATGGATTTTTATTGAACACAACTCTATGTTCCCATATGGGTTTCTTTCTCAAAGTATTGGTCTTGAGAATTTGCTACGACATAATCCAAATCAAATTCTGTCGCACGTCTCTTGTAACCCAAATCGACTTTTGGTTTCATATTGTTGTCAATGAAATTCTTGCGGGCAATTCATACTTTGATTGATAATGCTGAAATGTAGTCATTTAACTGAGAAAATTTATTCTAAATTGGGTTTTGGTTTTGTTGATGTTGCTCAATTGGTTTCATGATGTTTATAGTTTTCATCAACAGTTGTTCGAATTAATTTTTAATTTATATGTAGCCAATGGTTTACATTTATCCATGAGCTTATGTTTTTTTCTACTAATTGGTTTGTTTTATATACTAACTAGTGGATAGACACGCATGAACGCGAACTTTTACTTTAGGGTCCGTTTGATTTATGGAATGAATATAAAGGAATTGAAATGAATTGGAATTCGTAAAAAACTATATATTGTTTGGTTAGTAAATACTGAAATTTGAATATAACAAAAAATAAATTAATTCAATATGTATAAATCAAAATAAGTTATAAATCAACTGCCCACCACCCTTACCCCATCCGCCGCCATCACACCCCCTCTGCCACCTTGCCCAGCCCCCTACACCCACTCTACCACTCTACCTTACCCCCACTCGACCACCTTACCCAAACCCTATCTCCGCCTCACTTTATTCCGCCTTACTCACCCTACTCTTTTCCCACCCTACCTGTGGGCCCCACCAAAAGCCACCATACTCACACTACCCTTTACTTACCATACATACTCCACCCCTACCCTACTCCATCTTATCCCAACACCCTCGCACCCAACTACTACCATACCCCTATCCCTACTCTACAACCCTGCCCTACCCTACTTCACCCTACGTACCCATAATTTACCTATGCCCCACCCCACCTCACTCCACCTCACTCCACCTACCTATTATACCCCACACCTACTCTACCTTACCTACACACCCACCCGACCCTACCATAGGGTAAGATAAGGCATAAGGTAGGGTGAGGGGTGAGGTGAATAAAAATGAAGTTGGGTAGATGTAAGGTAGGGGTAGGGTCAGTAAGGTGTCATATAATAGGGTAGGATGAAGTAGGTATGATGGGTGGGGTATGGGTAGGGTGAGTAAGATGCCATAGAATAGGGTAAGGTGAAGTAGGTAGGAATGGAGTGGGGTAGGGGTTAGATGAGTAGTGGAGTAAAGTAGGGTAGGATGAGGTAGTTAGAGTAGGGGTAAGTAAAGATGGAGTAGGGTGAGTAAGATACTGTAGAGCAGGTTAGGGTGAGGTAGGGCATAAAGTGGGGGTAGGGGTGGGGTAAGGTAGGGTCAATAAAGAGTGGAGTAGGTAGAGGTAGGGTGAGTAGGGTATGGCGAGGTAAGGTAAGTAAGGTGGATAAGGTAGGGTTGGATAGGGGGAGATAGGTATTGTGAAGCAAGTAGGGAAGGGGTAGAATGTGATACGGTAGGGTGGGGGATGGGGTACGAGACAACAATTATGTTTTGAGATTCCTTATGGATTTGAAGAATTCCTCCATTTTGGAAAGAAATTTCCAATTCATTAATTTATGGAATTCATTTAAATGGTCAAATTCCATTCCACCAATTTTGTGAGATTGTGAAACAAACACCTCCTATGATTTAGGAATTTTAAATTCCAATTTCACCCAATTTCTATGAACCAAACGCCCGCTTAAGTTTTATTTGGTACGTGTAGATATAGTAAAGTTAGTAATCATTTCATGCGAATAGGCCTAAAAACATAAACTTTATAATTTCAATACAAAAAGACAATTAGGGAGAGCATTACACACCAATCAACATGTTCTCATATAATCATCCTGCACACAAAATTCTTGCAACATTACTCATTTCGTGTTTTGAGATTCAATCTCTCTTAACCTCCATTCAGATATGAAACTTGTATAGTTGTAAACATGTTAACACAGACTTGAAAGAATATGTCCCATCAAACCGGACCTTTGTTTCCGTGTAAATTTCCCTTAGTTGGAACTAAACCATGAAATATTAGACACCTTGACCTGGTTTTTCTTTGGATCGAAGGTAAATCATTGTTGAATTCTTCATTAAATAGTTAAAATTTGTCAGTTGTGCCCAAGAAAGAAAATTTTTGATCCATTGTGGGACTAGCTTCAAATAGTTTACACGTACACAACCTGGCGCAGCAGTGAGATTAACACCAGCACAATTTAATGTCTGAAGATATGTAACAAAAAAAATATTTATTCGTCAAGAAATCGATGATATTGACTCAATATCTTATATTTTTGACAAAACTGTAATCAGCCATCTACCTTGCACACCAAAATTACTCAAAAGCTGCCTGGTACAACTAAACAACACAAATTGCACTAACCGGTTAGAAGTAAACTTACTTTGAACCAATCCAAATTTGATGTAGAAAAGCTATCCTTATGTTGCCATCAGAAAAAGCAGAATTTCCAGTGTGTTCTTGAACAGACATAGTAGGGATAAATAACCATATTCAAATCAGGAAATTTGAAAAAAATCTATCTGACATGTTTAGCAAATCAAATCCATCAATTTTGTATCAAAACAATGCGATTAAATATACCGAGACGATTGGTGCAGAGGATTCCACAATGTCAATATGCTCAGCCTAAACCCCAACCAGGGACTGCAAAATCCTTATCTTATTTTGTTTGGACAAGGGATTTAACCTTTAACTTCAATTTAATCACTATAATGTAATCAACGAGATTCCATTACTACCATAAATTTTGAAGTCGGATGGTTTTCACCCCCGCATCATAGCTCAAATTATAATAAAACCATATCAGTACTTCGTAAACTACACTTTCAGTATTTCACAGATGAGTCGCTCAATATTGATAGCGTGAAAGAGTGAAAGACTACTTGATCAATCTCTATGTAACGTCAATTTAGACACTTACTATAGACAGAGTAATGAAATACAGGAAACACACAACTGACATAATTGGTTCATAGTCTCATATCTTCACAGAAGTTTAGTCAACATTAGAAAATCAAGCTACACCTCTATAATAGTATAACCCACTAGAATTATTTCCTTTCAATCATTTGGTACTATCTAGCATAGAAGAATATAAACACCACACATGGTTACAAAAGATAAAAACACATCAGTCTGTCACAGAATAGAAGAAATACCAAATGGATAGATTATTTGAATTCTTTGAAAGATTAAATCTAAAGCTTTGGTTGTTAAGTTTGCACCCAGATCCAACTGAAACATCTTAGCCATTGATTTCTTTGATATTTATACCTTTCTAAAACCCATAAATCACATAACTTTGCTTTCCCTAAACTGCTAATTGCTTTAAATTAATTAATAATTATAAGTAGTTTTGTTTCCCTCTAAACACTCAACTGTTTATATGTAGCGTCAAAACTCAATGAATAAAAAAACAACTTTGACAACCATTAGGGTAATAGATATGCAATCTGGTGTTTAAAAAAAGAACGAAAATTTTGTGCACCCACATCCATTAGGGAAAAACATGAATTTCTCTGTGGCGCTTTTTAACAAACATCTAGAGTGCATGATATAAAGACTACCAAGAACGTGAATATTGAACCGATTAAGCCACAAGATTTGCAAGGAGGAAAGAAAAACAAACCAGATATACCATTTAAACTTAATAATGATACGAAAATCATCAACTTTCGGTAAAAGCAAACAGACCTTCTCATCAATGAGCACCATGTCAATGCTGTTTCGCTCTGAAGGCTTGAAGTAGGAGTCTTTGTTCCACAATCGTACAACACAAACCTTCCGCCTACACTTATCCTTATCTGGGTTCAACTGATCCACGAGGGTATACCGCAATGCGATGAATTCCATGACGACCCTAGACGAACTGATATTGAAGGGATATAGTAATGGGCGGAAGTAAACACCGCAAGATGAGGCATGCAAATCGAAGGCAATGGAGCACGGACTCTGAAATTCGATTGACACAGCGTAATCAATCGTACAGGGTCAATTGTTAGAGAAACTGGAGCTAAATGCCGTTTGAACAATGACGAGTTAGCATCTAACACATCTTGTTTTATAGAGGATAAATAAAGAATTCAAGATTCTAAGATGTATATGTTTTTTAGCCCATTGACTATATATTTATTCATGGGGTTATATTTTTCCTGTTATTTTGTTTTAAGGATTTAACTTCCTGATGCATTAGTTAATGCAATGCATTGCTTTTGAATGAATGCATATATTTATTAATGGGTTGCTAATGACGTATTAATAAGTGATATTTTAGGAAAACTAAGTTTCGTTTTTTTTATGACGGTTTATCCGGACGCTATTCGTGGTTGAAAAAATATATAAAAGACTAAAATACCCTTATTAATTAATGAGTATTAATGGTGGTTACAAAAGGATCATAACAACCGTAATAGTATTCGATCTTTTTAGATTGATTGCTATGAGTTTTAACTTGAGTAACATGTTGTCCATTTTTCTCTCCATCAACACAAAATGTGCCTTATCATACACTCTTTGATCTTGTGACGGGTGTCTTAAGAATAATCTTGTAATCATGTAGCTGAGCTGTATTTTCCAGGCTTTGAAAGAAACAAGCATAAGTATTCTGTTTAAGGAGTAAGGACCTCCATGCATGTTTCAATTGCTTTTCATTCTCCTAAATTAGAATTGTTATTGTTATACCTAATTAATATAGTTAGATTTTGTGTGACAAGAATACCATGTCCCAATCTTCACTAGCTCTGTTATAGCTAATATGGATCATTAAGGGTTTAATAACTTCTCTGAAGAGGATGATGATGCTCATGCAAATAGCCAAATATGAATAGTAACAATTAAGGAACAACACCGATACCATATTTTTGGTTTGAATTCTGATGCAAAAATGTACTAAAACTAACCCTATATTCTTCTAAAACAAGTCGCTTGTTTGACCCGTTACGATTTTTTATATCATTTTCGTTCAAATCTCACAAAAAAAATATTTTTCTAACTTAATTTTGAACACTTTGATGTAAAGATCATATCATAATACTTTGTGCAACACATGATATGAAGTCCAATCATATATGCTTCCAAACCCAGTTTCCAAATAAAAATAACATCAATATATTTGTCCTTAATTGACTATGCAACTGGAGATTTTACAGGGTTATACAAACAGTTGAGATATTTAGCAAAAATATATACACACTTTATTACAAGGTATATATCAATGTCAACTTCAGTAGCCATTAAACATATATATGGCATCATATCCATCATAATTTCAAGTCAATAAAAAGGTTACATACATTATTGCAACCACTATGATAAAGATCCCATGTTCTATATACTTTTCTTTACACCTTTATTATCATTGATGTTTTTTTAACAGTTAAACACATACAACCTTAAAGTTAGGGAACACCGAACACCTTATCCGAAAAATTGCCATGATAATTATATTAATTATATGCTTTCTTCATTCACGAAAGGTAATCAGGAACCAAAAAAGACAGAAGACGAACAGACTTTGCGTCCTTTCGTCGAGTTCTACTCGTTGTGTGTATACGAGGACTTTCATAAAGAACACCAAGATCCTAAAAGACGACATTAATTGCTTATACAAACACGAAACATGTTCGATGTAATAATTATTAGCGGATCATTATTAATATCTTTAATATTATCTGCCTATTGTTTGTAGAGAGCTTGGTCCCTCTTTAGGGTTCTCTAGTTGTATTTATAGTTAATGTACTCTTCTTGATTTCTGTATACAAAATATCAAACTTAACATGGTATGAGAGTCTTCACCGATATCTACTCCGACTAATAAACATATTCTTAAATCTACTTCCTCAACTTTTTGAGATGGCGCTACCGTTAAACTAGAAGCTCTATAATTGTTTATTTCTTCGAATTTTTGATTTGTTTCTTGTTTGCACTAGCTTTTTTAGTGTTATTTTATTTGCAAGACAATTAATCTCTCTCCCATACACATCGAATCTCTCGATCTTTTCTATTCCGTCCTTTACGTGCGACAAAGAAACATATTTCATGATGAATAAAAATAACCTAGTTGTTTGTCATAGTTTTCACAGTGAAGAGTGTCGAAAATTGCCGATTTTTACAATTTGTTCCTACAGATTAAAAGCCTTTCAACAGCTGCCCTCTACATGAGATTTGCTTTACAGCCCAGGCCTAGTGTGTAGACCAACAGTAGACTCTTCAACAACAGTTTTCGGTTACTCCATTATCGCAGCCACACATTACTTATCCTATACAGTTTGGTGCTCCACAAGCCCAGCAGAGAGTCACACTACTTACTTTACTTTCACATGGTTTTAGTATTTCATTTGAGGTCGCAGAGTGTGGGAAATAATAAATGGCACATGGACACCGGAGCCTCTTGTCACCTCAATGTCAAGACATGTAACCTTACTACTATTTTTGATAGATGCATTTGTCCATCTGTTATTGTTGGTAACCGGTAACTCCATACCCGTTACACACACCGGTCACGCCACCTTGCCATCCTTACATAGGACTTGTAACACCATGATTTCTAAAAATGACATTAAATTTTTTAAAAAATTATTATATATTCATAAGCAATGGAAGTCTTAAATCGTAAATATAATAAATGCAAACCAATGAAACAATAGTGTCACACCGTGATCAAAACCGTGGAAACTGTTACAAATTCAATCATTAAATGAAATAATAAATGTCCCTTGGTATTGTCTAGCACAAACTAACTACCCCAAGAGTATCCCAACTCGCTAAGCCAAAACTCAAAGTCACTTGCACGAGTATAAGACACATTTCAAAATAACAAGTATTAGCACGTTTCATGAGTCAATAGGGTTAGATAAACAAAATCTGACCGTAAAAAGGTATTAAAGATAAGACATTAATACGATTATCAAATAATTGCACTCAACCCATATGTATATTTAACCCATCACGTGAATCTCGCATAACATATATCATGTATATGGATCAAATAACCGTATCAGCTAACATAGCATTTCAAATCCGTTCACATACCGCATATATCGTGGTCCATATATCTACCAACTAAGTTTTCGCTAGCCATTAGGCCCAGTGTTAGAATTTATAATAGAATAAACTTGAATGTTGTCAAGTTGTTCTTGTCTCACATAGGAGGAGGGAATGAAGTTTGGTGGTTTATAAGGGATTCCCCTCCGTTATCCTTCAAATCAAATGGTGGGGGTCAAATAGGGGTTCCCCCACACGCGGGCCTAGCAGTGAGCCGCGTGCCTACGAGTGACGCGTATAGGCGTACATACGCTAAAAGCTTAGGAGCTTTAGTTTTTTTAAAGCGGGTTCGTGGTTTGGGTTTACGATCCGTGTGAGGCGGGTCAGCAAGGTCCCGGTTTGACCCGGTCTTGGTCAAAATCATGGTAGGGGGTCAGTCCACGAAATGTGGAGCTGCTCCCGATTTTCGGAACCTCCATCCTCGATTTTCTCAACCGACAAGGTTGCAGGTGTGGCTATATATATCACCCCTGCAGTCTTCTCAGAACCACCTACGAAAATAGTAAAAAGCTCTCTCCTTCTCTCTGCGTTTTTGCAACGGTTTTCTGCCATCAATCTTCCACAAAAAACGAGTTCATTGCTGTTAAACTTGTTTAAAAGGCTGCATTAAATTCTAGGTTGTTACATTTGAGGCTTACAACAATCTAGGCGACGTAAACACCTTTAAGGACAGGAGGTCTTAATCCTTGCGGTTTTCAACATTGCTTGATTGTGATCCAACAACTTCAGGTTGGTGTTTACGATTTGTGTACTGTTTTAAATAGTCTGATAACGGGACACTCTCATTCTACTATTCTTATACTGTTTTGATCGAGGAGGATCAATCAGTAGTTGACCCAAAACTTGGTAACTACAATAATAAAATCGGATTTATCATTGTTTATTGGTGTACAAACAAACGAATTGTTACTAGTTTCATATACTTGTTTAAGTTCGTTTGCTCGTATCTTTTGAGGACTTTTAATATATATTTTGATTGTCAAGTTTCATTGTTAATCAAAAAATATTTTCCAACACCCAGCCAACTAGGTAACCCATTCACTAATCACACGCAAAGTAACCCGTGCATCGATTGGGTAGCTACTCCCGATTCATACACGAGAGTACATTGGACGATGTTTTTGCTACTCCGATTGTGCAGGTATAAGTACCGCGTTGTCATTCAAATGTAAGTACAACCGGAAACCACCGCTTGTCTCTTCCTTACACCCACCTAATGCATGATCAAGCCAACCGTTTACCCTACATCACTCTAGTACACGAACACATTTGATTCCATATACCATGTGTCACAAAGGTTATCTAGAAACCCCACGACTCCGTGTGTGGCTAGCACTTATACCTAGAAGGTCATCAAACACCTACTAGGCCCCTATAAAGTAAGTGAGCATGCAAGGATACTACCCCCGCCTAGCAAGCCATGTACACGTATATAAATTAAAGATCAATCGTATAAACCATAAATAATCATAGCATGTAAATCACAACCTTGTAAGCATACATGAATCATATATTTGCAAGTAAAAAACTTAGCATATTAAACAATTAAATACATTTTCGTTTAAACCGTTTGAAAATATATATTTTGTCTGTGTACTCGGTTTTGTAAATCTACTAAACTCACCTAAGATTCAAGTGTAGCAACCAAGAAAACCGCGAAATGTCTATCAAGAAACCTAAACAAATAAACAAGAACTAATAAGGAAAGACAAACACCACAAGCCAAGTCAAAAATCAAATGGCAATAGCCAAGTTGGTTTTGCCCATTGATGGCCTTGCCATCTTTGGACACACCATCTACAAGGATCGTTAAATAGAAGAGGGTTGGCGATTGGCCATAGGCCACGGCAACTCACCAATCGCGAGTACTCCATCAAGGCGACAAGGATCGTGATGTGGTACACAACCAAGAATAGGAATTGTGAAAGGTCCAAGGGAAGGGTTGTGAAATGCAACACCTTCCACCTAGGGATCGCGAAGTACCACATGACCCATAACCATATACTTGGTGATCCCTACTTAACAATTGGCGATTGCTACACAACACATGGTGATCCAAGAACAACATCGTCAAAACAATTACGATTCGCTAAACCCAATTCCTAATCAAAACCTATAATTCTTAAACCATTATTCTTAGAATTCAACAAGGGCCAAACCCTAAGAGTCAATTTTGGGATTAATCAACAAAAACTCGATTAATTTAATGCCTTTTTGTTTGAAACCGTTGACTTCTTTTTTCTATTGTACGAGTGAGTTTAACAACCCACAAAACCATAATCAAACCCTACTACAAATCATATAAGACGTGTGTTTAAGGATTAAAACACTTACTTGATGAATTAATTTCACAAAGCACCAAGATTTGCTTGTTTTACCTAGCTACAACCAATCTAGAGTACAAAAACGAGAGAGAAACTGTCGTGAGTAGAATAAGGCTGCCAAAGATGATAACCCTAATGTGTCATTAGCTTCCTTACTCACCACACTAATCACTTAGGTTTTCCATAGTTCCCTACACTAAATTCCTTTTTTCTTTTATCCATCCATGAACCGTTAAATATCATAAAACCTAATTAATTATTCACCCGTTACATTAAATGTTCAACTAAAAGTAACGGAAAAAGTATATAAAAGTCAATAAATGTTACCTTGAAATCTTGGTAAGTTTACTCGTGATAACAAATACACAATTGAATTTAATGTAACATCCTCGATTTGGACCTAGTTATAAATCGTGCGTAAATATACGTAAGATAGTGGTCAGTAGAAAGGATCCACATTGTAAGTTAATCATATTAATAAGAAGAGTTAATTGTATATTTGTGATTATGTGTTTTATGTGTAATATGTATATGTAAATATTGTTAAAGGAAAAGAAATGAAATCCAGAGGCGGTGTCTGTGGATGTGAATGTATATAAATGCATATGGTTACTTTGACTAAGTCAAAGTTGGTAAAAAGCAAGAACAAACACCTACAAACACTCTCTCTCGTATCTCTCGGATTTCTTGAAGATTTGTGGATTTGATGATTCTGAATTCAAACAAAGGTAAACACCTATTTGTTGAAAAGATTTAACCTGTTGGAAATCAGTTTTATGTTTAGAATATAACAAAAAAACTCAAATTCATGCAAAACACCATACAAGAACATTCAAAGCTTACTTCACAAGTGGGTTTTGATTGTTTGGTGTTCTTGCTTGGGTTTGATGAGTTTATGAAGTTCATATGAATGAATCATGATGTTTTAAAGTGGTTAGATGTAAAACTAACAAGAAATAAATTCTGGAAATGAGAGAATGAAGGTGGCGGAATTCTGTGGTTGATAGTGTCGGATTCCGAGACCTTGAATGTGTCGGAATCTGCATGTTTGTCCAAATCCGCAAGTCGCCCAAAACCGATAGCTAAATCCGATAGTATCGGATTTCCTTGTATCGGAATCCGATGGTGTCGGATTTCTTTATGGTTGTCGGATTCCATTGAATTGTCAAGTCCATAAGATATCTAAGTATCAAAATTCGATGATGTATCGGATTTCCTCATGTGTCGGATTTCCTTGAAAGTGTCAGAATCTGACAAAGTATCGGATTTCTTCATGATTATCGGATTCCAATAGAATGTCGGATTCCATTGGATTATCAAAGTTCACAAGTTAAAAATGTCCAAGTATCGAAATCCGATAAGTGTCGGATTTCCATTGTATCGGATTTCCACTTGTCCGGATTCAATCAAGTAAGTTGTCGGATTTCCTAAATCCGCATGATTGTCGGATTTCCCTAAGTGTCGGATTTTTCACAATCCGACAGTTTTGTCGGATTTGTGTGAGGTCCGAATTTAGGGATTCCTATGTTGAATTTTTAGCTATTCTTATATGATAAGATGATTAATGTGAGTAATATTATTCTAGGTGAACTTGATGTGTTAAGTAAAGCAGAATTGAAATAACTATCTGTTTAAGCCACTCAGGTGAGTACCGACTTCCGTAAGCCTCAGTAGAGGAAGATTTATTTGCTAAGTGTTTTAAGTGCGCGTATGCTTAAAAGTAAATGAATAAGTGCTGCCATGCTACTTAGTGCACAATGTCATGCTATATACTTGTCATATGTAAGTTAAGTGTATGCCAGCGGAATCCAGAACTGGAGCCACCTAGTTAAGATGAATGATATGTATGCTAGGGGTCTAGATTGGATCCGTAATGATGTAATGAATAATTATGCATGCTTAATGAAGTAAATGAATATGCATGCTAAGTAAATGATCCAGATTGGATCAGTTTGTGTATGTGAAATGTTCGCGAACAACTGTTGCATGGTTAAGGTCAACTTTGTAGTTGGGTTCCAGGGATCCTTAACAGGTGATTCGGAACTTAACGGTGATTCGGGGTGCATCCCGGATCATAGGTTCTGCAGAACCACCGTGCCTTAACGTGAGATTGTAATCAGCCAGTATCTGGCCGGGATTACCAGGGAACCTATGGTTCCGTAAACGATGCTTGGTGGAATGCTTTATGCTCCCCCACCAGCGCGGATGGTTGTGCCTGATCCCCCGGTGTATTGGTGTGGAGCAGGACTAGCTATCCTGCAAGAAACAACTTATACTGATCGATCAGCACATCACAATGTGATAGGATAGCATTGTATGCTTATTCCTGTGATGCATGACCTGCTCTAATGATGCTTATGTTAAGTTTGTACTCACTAGCTATGTGTATAGCTAATGGTGCCATGTTAACCCTTTTTGTAGATTAAGAATAGGTTGCCTGGTGAGCTGGGTTGCCTTCTGCTGGATATTTTGGTTGGAACACTTTATGATGTATTGTACATTGTGGTCGGTTGTATGTTAGAGTAACACCAGATACTAGATTCAAAGCTTGATTGTAAATAACTGATGTAAACCTTTTAACTTCCGCTGCTTAATCTAATGCTATTTAATCGTGATTAAGTTCACGTTTGTTAAAAAAACGCAATTTTTTGTTAAAATCTGGTAATTGCAAAGCCGGTGTTACATTTAATGAATTTTTTTCTATAAAGGATTGTAAGACTCGTCATACTCTTCTCCATTGTGATAGCACTGAGGATCTTTACCCGGTTACCTTATCTACAACTTTGATTTCTACTAGTAAGTCAACATGGCACAAACGTCTTGGCCATCCAGTCAAAAATGTGTTACACATCTTAGTTTTTAGCAATTTAATTTCATGTATAAGATCAAGGCGAAAATGTGTTATACGTATTAGTTTTTAGCAATTTAATTTCTTGTATAAAATCAAGGTCTCTTGTGCTTTGCATTGACTACTATTGTTTCATCAGCTTTTGATATTGTGCATTCCTACATATGGACTTCCCAACTATCTAGCTTAAGTGGTTTTAAGTATTATGTTATTTTCATGATCATTTCTCTCATTATATATGGGTCTATCCATTACACCACAAATCTGATGCTTTTAATAAATTCTTGTGGTTTCATTATTATGAAAAAAAACATAATTTCATTATAATATAAAAGTCTTTTAATGTAACCATGGGGTGAATTAGACAATACTCACCAATGGCATCCAAATTCGTTTCTCTTACCCAAAAACTTTTCAAAAACATGGGAAATCTAAAAGAATGATTCGTAACATGACTAAGTTTATTCAAACTCTTCTGTTTCAAGCTCGCCTACAACCGACCTTCTGGGTTGAAGCTCTTAAAATGGCCACATATCTTCTTAACATTCTCCCCTCCTCAACTATTAATAATTACATCCTTTACCATGAACTATTCCATTGCTATACTAACTATTCTTGCCTTCGCACCTTTGGTTGCCTTTGCTACCCTCACCTCAATACCACTAACAAACTTGCTCCTCGTTCCACACCTTATGTCTTCCTTAGGTATCCCTCTCATAATCGAGGTTCCGCTGTCTCGATCTTACCACCAACAAAATTATTATCTCTAATCATTCTACGTTTGATGAGTTTGTTTTCCCTTTTCACATTTATGATTCCTTATCAGCCCCCTTCTTACACAATCTTGGACAAAGACACCAACCCTAACTTTATCTCCCGTCACCCTACTCTTCCTCCGGCCATCGTTCAACCTTCCTCTCTTCCCACCAACAATACTCCTCCACCTCCCACACCCCCCAATATTCCACCACCTTTGCCTCCCCTGCGATTCCTCCCTTAACTACCACTCACCCAATGACTACTCGATCTTAAAGCGAAATCGAAGAAACCGTTCACCGTCTCAATCTTTATGCCACCACCTTGTCTTCCATATCTAAACCTCATATTCTTGTTGTTCAAGATCGTAATTGACACAAGATTGTGATAGATGAATATAATTCTCTTATTAAAAATGGTACATGGGTTCTTATTCCACGACCTAGTAATAATAATATTTGTTCGTTCCATGTG
The DNA here is from genome assembly GCA_038502395.1 of Dittrichia graveolens. NCBI lineage: Eukaryota > Viridiplantae > Streptophyta > Magnoliopsida > Asterales > Asteraceae > Dittrichia > Dittrichia graveolens. The sequence goes on along the minus strand of JARJIL010000005.1, from coordinate 82,240,201 downwards.
GATCTTTAAGCATAAATTTCTTGAAGATGGCACTCTTAGCAGATACAAAGCTCGGTTGGTTGCTAATGGTCGAAGTGGGTTGTTATGACACCTTTAGCCCAGTGATTAAACCAGCTACCATTCGTACAATTTTAGCTTGGCAATTTCAAGACAATGGCCAATTCACCAACTTGATGTAAAAATGCATTTCTCAATGATGAATTATCTGAAACGGTCTACATGCACCAACATCCTCAACATGTTTGCCTTAAAAAAAGTCATTGTATGGGCTAAAGCAAGCTTCTCGAGCTTAATTTCATCGATTTGCTAGATATGCCACTCGGATTGGTTTTCAGCATAGCAGATGTGATTTTTCTCTCTTCATTCTCCATCATGGATCGGATATTCCTTATCTACTTCTTTATCTTGACGATATTGTCATCACTTCATCTTCTACCAGTCTTGTTTAGAAGGTTATCTCCTCACTTCGTCGTGAGTTTGATATGAGTGACCTCGGGCCGCTTAATTATTTTCTGGGTATTTCTTCAAGCGGATTGAAATTGGTATGTTCCTTTCTCAAAGAAAATATGCCACAAAGATTCTCAATTGTGCTCATATGATTAAATGCAACCCTTACAAAACACCAGTGGATACTAACTCGAAATTCCGGTGAACCCGTGGCTGATCCAACTCTATTGCCTAGTCTATCAAGGGCTCTTCAATATCTCACTTTCATCATACCAGACCTGACTTATGCGATTCAACAAATATGTCTGTATATGCATGACCCTCATGAGACACTTCATTATTCTTAAAAGAGTACTCTGTTATCTTTGGGGAACTTTGGATCATGGTCTTTGGATATACGCCTCTCTTATGACCTCTCTAGTGCTGAAGCTGAATACCGGGACGTAGCTAATGTAGTTGCCAAAACTGCCTAGCTTCGAAATCTGATTCGAGAAATTCATTCTATGTAGTCTTTAGTGACAATATTAGTGTCGTCTATGTAGTCTTTAGTGACAACATTAGTGTCGTCTATCTCTCAAACAATCCAGTCCAGCATCAAAGAACAAAACACGTTGAGATTGATATACACTGCGTCCGTGATAACGTTGCCATCGGTGTTGTTCTCATCCTGCATGTTCCTTCTAGCTATCAGTATGTTAATATCTTCACCAATTAGGGCTTGCCGTCTTCATTGTTTCTTGAGTTCCGCACCGGTTTGAACGTTCACCTCCCTCCCGATTAAAGTGCATGGGCCTATTAGCAGCTCAATATTAAAATCATTAATAATATTGGCCCATTGTTTGTAGGGCGTGGTCCCTCTTTAGGGTTCCCTGGTATTATAGTCATTGTATTCTCCTTGATTTGTGTATGCAAATATCAAAATTAACAATAATTATCTTCATCCCACCCTATTATTGGATATATTTAGCATTTTTGCCCAAATTTGTACAAATACAATGAGGTTTTAAATCCAGAGCAAGACATAACAGCCAAAATTTTTGAAGTATTCAAAGATATGGTGGTGGTTTCTAAACTAAATGGTTTCTTAAAACCATTTATAATCAACAAAAAATGAGGTTAGTAATTATCATATATGTGTTGATGGTACATTGGTAATGTATTAAATGGTTTCTAAGGAAAAAATATATAAGTCAAGCATTTTTTTAGTAAATTTAACCAATCTTTTTTGTAGAATGTCATGAATGAAAATGTTCACGTACAAAATGGCTAAAATCAAACTAAGTTAGACCACTCAAACTAAAACACCAATATAATATTGAGCTGTACTACAAAGAAAATCAAACAAAGCCTATATCTAACTTTCAAAGTGAACATTTGATCAAACATCGAAGCAGACATCATCCAAAACCTCAAACTAGACACCGTACGTAATTAACCAAGATAGGAACGTAATTTTGAACTAAAACCCAAACATATGAGAAAGACGTGCGTACAACCCCATGATATGATAGGTACGTACATAGATATTAATGTTTGTATGTATGATATTTGTACATGTGCACACATACACAAATTAGATACAATCAGGTTGTCTATTTCCTAATAAACCCTAGTCTACTTATACAATTGAGTTGCCTAACCCCTAAAACCTTAATATCTGTTTTATCTAGTAATATCCACACATGTTTATGTGTGTGTGCACAGACATAACATATGGATCCATTAGTTCTAAAAAAACTTATGAAAGTCATTTCAACACGTAATACTTAAATACGAATCCTTAATATTTAAGATTCCATTCGTAAAATCATCATTTTTATCAATATTTAGGTACCCTATCCTTAGGTCAATTTCATGGGGGTCCCCTTACAGTTGTGAAGTAGAAAGGGACAACTGAAATGGTTGTTGTTAAGTGCAATAAGTGTAAGGTGGGGGTCAAAAACTCACAATCATTTGGAGATAAGATTGGAAATGAGTCCTGAGTCCATATGGTTTGGTTTCTTGTTCCTCAAAAGTTTCTAACCAGATTATCAGTACTAAAGTAACTGGCTAATTAGAAAGTCTTAAAAAATAAAACAAGTGATTGATCATAGTCTTAAAAAGTCTCTAAAAAGCTTAATCTAACCCTTAATTTTCTTTTAAAAAAACAGATGGGATAAAAGAGGAGGATAGGTATTGATCATGGTCAAGTACTCAAGTACATGGTCAAATACATTTACTTGACTCTTACTTACCTAACATTCTGCATTCATCAAACTAATTGATCAGATCCATTTTTATGAAAGACTATCAGTCTAAGGCAAATGAATTCAAGGAAAAGTTGGGATTTTGCAGATGACATTTATTGGCACATGTTTGTTATAAATTCACTTAGCTTTTCTCATATTTTTAAGACTTGTGTAATAGTCATGTGATGTTTGAATATATCATTTAATTTAATAAATAATATATGTATCATTAATATTAAATATTTTAAATCTATTAAAAGAATATAGTTTGTAATACTTGTCTTAATCTTCACACACAAAATTCATATTATGACAAATTAGTCACCTTTCAATTTAATTGACTCAACTCTTATAATTCTGAAAAAGTATGAAAAATGTCTTATTTTAATCTGTTACAGGCTTGTCAATAGAGACAAACTCTAGTAAATACATTTGAGTGAACGGTGTGAAATGGGTATTTGGCATGTGTGGTGATTTATAGCGTAGTGGTCAACAAATTTACCACTACATGGCGCCGTCCTTGATTACTTGTGTGGAACTCTCTACATACCCATGTGTGCATGGTTTGCTTTTTTGTGTGGGCCCCAACTCAATTTAATGGCTGGAGTAGTCAACTTTTCTTTTTTTTTTCATTACTCTTGAATTTAATTGATTATTGAATAATATGTGATCCTATAATTTGGTGGGTTGAGAGTGGTAGGATATGACCGGTATGTGATTAAATGATGGATTAAGTGATAGGAAGAAAAAGTTGACTTGACGGGGTGATGGGTATGGTAGAAAATAACTACTCCTATTATTCTTATGTGTGCTGAATAACCAAATTTAAATACACATTTTAAAACAACCCCCAATTTTTGGCACATTGTATGCTCAATCACTACTACAAAAAAAGACTTTTAGGCTGGGTTAATTAGGGCATTCAAGACTGTTTTTAGTGGAGGGCTTCAAGGGGGAACTTGAAAGTCGGTGATTCAAGTGTGGTTAAACAAAACCAGGCTTGAATATCACTTTTAAGCCCGGTTTTATGTATAAAAAGCAAGGTCCAAAGTTGTAGCCGTGAGCATTACGCATAAAGAGTTGAATTGCTAGAAAAGTATTTAAATAATGTATTCTTCTATCTATCTCAAGCTTAAATGATGGTTGTACAACTAAATGACAATTTAAAAAATCCGGTTATCTACAATAAAAAATAAATAAAAAATCTACAATAGTGATGTACTACACATCATCTATTTATGCCATGCAATCAAAGAAAAACAGAAAAACGACGCAAAGATTTTATATGATTTGGTCAAAAAAAAGCTTTGACCCATGTCTATAGATAAGAACAAGAGATACTTCTAATATTCTTTGTGGTTGGCGATGGACTTATGAGAGATTATAGGGCTTAGGATCTTAGTTTTCATAATCCCAGTCTTCTAGCCATGTTCGGGTGTTACAATCTTAAGAGGATTATTAAAAACATAAGCTCTCAAAATAAAAGCCTTTTCAAGTAGCTTATGACTTGGGTTTGAGCTTATTAGTTAATTAGCCCCAGACTCAGCCCAGCCCCAGCCTCTTTCGCCAAACACACCCATTAAAAATGGTATAATATCTCGTGTTTTATTCTTCTCCCGCACTAATGTATTTCTTTATTTATTGCTACTAGCTAAAAGCATTTGTAGTCATGAACTCATTCTTAGGTATTTAAATTTGACACATTCCACATTAATTTTTTTTTTCTCCTGCGTATATCATAGACCTATATACTAACTTTTCCAATAGATTTACATTTACTCTCTCTTAATAATTAATATATGTTTTTGAAAAATAGTTTATTAAATTAAAATGAAATGAATATTATATTAAAAGGTTACAATCAATTAAATTTTATAACATTAAATGAAAAAACTAAAAATGTACTTAAAAATATCTACAAATAATGTATTTTATATTTGCCTTTTAGGTTGGAACCGCTTCTTAATTTGGAAGCATTTGTATGCCATGTTCTCAAGAACCAAATCACCCCAATATGCTTAGCACCGCTACTAATTGAAAATATCTATCATTAAATAATTACATAAGGATGATTGTCATATTGAAGCTTTTTTCTTAAAAACTAATTTTTGCTGTTTAAAAAATAATAATAATTACATACGATCAATCAATTAATTTTTTTTTCTTATCACCTCCACTTATTTTTCCGCATCTTTTGATAACATAAGAGAATAAGTAGAAAAATATTATAAGAGAATTATCTTAGAAAAGAATATAGCAAAAGATTAAACCCCAATGGGTGTGACTATTTGTTCCCGTCTAATATGATCATATGATATAATGTATATAAATGTGTAATATGTATTGAAAAATATAACTGATTGATTGTAATATGTTTATTATATAAGAAGGAAGAATGTGTAACCCCCGAATAGTAGCCCTTTTCTCTCTATGTTGGAATCTATTAGGAATTCAAACGCATTCCTTGACGGCAAATACATCTCGGCTGATCTTATAGGCGCTACCCGTAGTACAGCCTTTATTTAGTTGAATTCAAGAGGCAATTTGCTCATCTTCTCCTTTGTAGAAATCACGTTGTATTTGTTTTTTTAATATCTTGCTAGCTTTTTTATATAATTTGATGCTGATAAATAATTTTTAAAAAAAACTCAAATAGTGGCGCCAAAAACAGAGGGGTGTACGTTGAAGGTACAAAAAGAGGTTACGGTTTGGAAGCTTTATGGACACTTTAATGGCCTTTTTGTTATACTATTTGTCGTTGCCTTACACCTTTCAGTCAGTTCATCCTCTTTTAGTCAAAGTCAACACAGAGCGTCTCACTTTTAGATTTCCGTGTTTCGTTGCGGAACTAAAAAGAGTTAATGTTCTCTACCATCTATTCCTACATCCACATATTATATTATATTATATTATATTATTATATAGAAGATGGTTTAAACGATAACTGTTTTTCGTACGAGAACTGCGAAAACCAATCTTGGTCATTCATTTTGGATAATGGAATTCATGGATGAAAAGCGTGGGAGGATTAGGTGTGGTAGGGTGCATGTAAAGAATTCATAAGTGGCAATCCAATTGAATAAGGGAGAATTGGACGACTAAGATTGGTTCTCGCACTTCTCGTACAAAAAACAGTTCTCGTTTGAGCTTTTGTCATATTATAATAATATAATTATAATTATAATATAATAAAAGTAAGTATAACCTTATTTATCAACTCTATAATCAAATGATAAAATAATCTGTTTTAAAGATTGTCTTTATATAAAAATGATTCAGAATTTCAGATGGTGTACAAATATCTTCTCATTTCTTATTTTATTTTTTGAAAGCAAAAGGGGTTAATATCATTACTTAAAAAATGTACAATATAGTCTCTAAGGGGGAGAGCCAAAAAGACTAAAGTCACAAGATAATTACAACTCCACAAATCGGAGATGAACAAAGATTAACCGGTATCCATACGACATGGGGAACTAACCCATATCTACTAGGAGATTATGTTCTTTGAAATCCGATTCGATACCCAAGGGTATGAAAGTCTCACAATCGCTGCAAAAGCATCCCCTTGTAGAACATTTTCTCTCTCGTGAGGATGCTAATGAACTAGCATATTTCGCCAAAGCTCCCAAAAGGAGGCATCTATTACAGTCAAGAAGACTTTGGAAACAATAGCCTTGTCATTAAGAGCCGATTAAAGGTTCACTACAGAAGACAAGGAAGAAATGACTAGAAAATGAATTCCCCACCAGGACTTTTCTCTAGATCGATTCGGCAAAGAAACATCCCACTAGACAATGCTCTAATGATACATCCCGACTTGTACAGAAAGAGCAAGTTAATGAATTGAGAGAGTCGCCTCTTGAGCTAAGAAGCACCAAAGTGGAAAGACAGAATGTTCCAAGCAAAGTTTGTTGGGTCCGAGGACTCGATGAGGGCTCGTTAAGGATCGGCCTTTGTAGAAGCTTCGATAGACAAATATCATCTCATGTTAATTTACATCTTCTTAAAACTCATGAGTGACAAAAAATTTTAATTTTAATTAGAACCATTATATACCGTTTCAATATGTATTAGTAATTAGGGTATGTTTTGTTACAAGACCTCCTTGGGTCCTTGGTTAACTTGGTATGTTATTGTTTTATTTAAGTCGGATTTTTTTTCTTTTAGTTTAATAGAAACAATGAATTTTAAGTGAATATATAGACTTAAACAGCTAATATATAGTTTTGGGTCATTATACATTTAGGGTTCTGTAACGCCCCAATTTTTAAAAACATAAATAAAACCATACTTTAAGTTCTTTTAGAAATAAAAGAGTTATTTACAAATAAGCGGAAGCAACAAAAACTGTTTTGAACCCTCAGGTTCATATAAAAGTCTGATAGTTACATATTTACATCAAAAGATGCTTTCTCACTAAACAACCGGGCGTTAAGTTTCAAAACACCGTTTTACTTAAATACATAACAACCGTCAAACTGAAGCTTTGCCCTTGTCTTTGATAAAACCTGCAAAACATTTTAGAAAAAAAATATCTGATAAGCTGCGAGAGCTTAGTGAGTAAACTAGACTGTCAATCATATAAACACATGAATATAATCATATGATAAACACTGACAATAACTGATAATAAATATCTGAGTAATTAACTGAGCCACTACTGCCCAAGGCAGTATGCTTTCTGATATCTGATTAATTAACTGAGCCCCAGTACTGTGCTATTTCCGAGCCACTACTGCACAAAGCAGCATGCTTATTATTACTAAGCCTTACTGTACATAGCAGTAAGCTTAACACACATAATATATATATATATATACTATAACACTACTGAACCTTACTAAACATAGCACCCATATCTGAGTGACCTAACATATCAATAACCTCATATAATAACATACATGCCGTAAATATGAATAGTAGTCTAGAAGACTCACCTTATAGTTTGTGATGCTAAGATCTTCAACTGATACTGATTCTGATACAAGGTCAATCACCTCCCTATATATACCATACAACAAAGTATCACTTAAAGCAATCTAATCTGAAACATAGCCTACACGGGCCGTGTACCCCTACACGGGCCGTGTCCCTTAAACACTTTATACATTTCTCGCGTTAACTTAATAATAGAATTTCCGGATGTTACAGGTTCTAGTTTAGGACCTAACTATTTTAAAAATGATATCAAACCAGTACTAAAATGTATGGTTTTTGCTAATTGGAACATTTTAGTGATATTTAATTGTCATAATTGGTTATGTATTTGATATCTGACCAAACTTAAATAACCAAACCATCCAGACACATTTTTAGAACCTGTAATCGTTGGTCAAATGTTACAGACAACCTAATCAATTAGGGTTACAGAAAAGAATTTAGTCTTTCTCTATCTCTCTCTTGTATAGCAACGATCTAGTCTCTCCTCTCTCTCTTTCTTTTTCTATTCAACTGTTAATTAAAGCTTCATCGATTAGAGTTATAGAAAACCCTAATTGCCTTCAATCAATGATTATGGTTCCAAAGGAAAACCAAACTACTCCGGTTAGGAAAAAACCAGTACTAAAAATAAAAGTTATAAGTATTTTGTATGATAAGTTATGTTATTTATGAATTATAAACTTTTATTTAAATGTATAAATAAAAAAGACATACAAAATGAATTAATACTCATGCGGGGTTATCCATAATCCATATGTTTTAAGTCTTTAACATTCATTCATAAAAAGTTAAAATAAAATTAGCTTCAAAGACATATCACGCGCCTCATGATGTGAGGCTTTTGATGCTTGGCAGAACGAGGCTTTTTTTCGGGAAGAATTGTTTCACTTGCGTCTTGAACGCGTGTTGGTTATTTGTATGCGCAGAAGTGAGGATGGAAGCACACGCGCGTGTTAGAAGGCTGGTGCTCGTGGTTTGCACTCCAACTCTTATCATTCGCACATCGCAGAGTCACGTGTCCTCTTGGATTCTTTCTGTTTTTCTCATCCACACTGCCCATGTGATTCCCTCAATGTCATTTGCCCCTGGGTTTCTACCTTAATTACGAGAGTACCACCTGTTTGTCACCTAGCTATTTCATCGAGTGATGCATTAATGCCTAACCTATCAAATTAGGTTCGTAAACAAACCCAATGAATACGAAACGTGATTTGTTTGTGTTTGTTTTTATAGCTTTACTCGAATAAGTAAATAAATACTTAAATAGAAACGGATAAATGAATAGAATTTTATATATGCGTTGTTCGTTTAATTAACTTTAGTTAAATATATGAACGATAAATGAATGAGTGTTTTGTGATTGATTGTTTAAAAGATTCGTTAGATCCTGTATATTTCTATTTGTTCATTTAAATGATAAACGAATGAATACACGCTATAATGTAAATCCAACATTATTAAACACAGATAAACACACACATGTATGTATATACACACATATATAAACAAACATAAACCAACGAATAACCGAATGTTTACGAACATAAATGAACGAACGATAGCTCCGTTGGTGTTCATTTATTTATCAAACAAATGAACAAAAACAAACTTCCCACCGAACGATTTCGTGAATGCTTCATGAATGTTCGGTTCATTAACAACCTTATATTAAAGTATTGAGACGTATATCAAATTAAGAGTTTGTGAAGGACCTAGATTTGTGTTGACCAGTAATAACATATAATAATAATAAAAATAAACTTAATTAAGACTTGGGGGTTGTTCTGATATTTTCGGATTTTGATTAATCCGGTCAGGCTAATGAGGTTTCGGTTGTTGTTCTAGTATTTGAGGACCAAAATCTATAACAAATCAACAACACACTGTTTATATAAAGCCAAGTTAACTAAATTGTTATTTTTAAGGTAAACCAAACTATTTTAAATACATAAATTGAATATTGAACTACCATTTATCATTATTTTATAATAATTTCATTTTTCATTAAGCTATTGTGGCATAAAAAAACAAAGGTAGCACTCAGCCACTCAAAAATTTGAAATGATAGCACCGGCTTAAAAAGGTCGGAGTTTTTCCCCACACATGCAAAATTAACTAATGTTTCTTGCCAACGCTAGACAAAGTCCGTCCTAGATTACCTTTCAGTCTTTATGGTTTGTCTCTTAATTACGTTTCCTCTTTGTGCTTATATTCATAAGAGTGTTCACTAAGTCATGAGCTCGTTAAGAGCTTCCAAAATTCAGGTGACGATTGCTAGTCGCTCGTGGTTTGCTCATGAGTCATGAGGAACTTGTGACCATAGAAAAAGTCAAGTAGCTCGTTAAGCTTATTTTAATTTTTTCCTTTCCAACTAATATAATTTAAGATAAATAATTATGCATGAGTCCAGTTATAGGTAGTCATTATTGTGAGAGGTTAGTGATATGTCAGAGATGTTAACGTGACGATTAGTGATGACAAATTAACAATGATGCTAGTTATAATTGTGGATCTTTCTCGTTGTTTAATAAAGTAAAAAGACATTGAAAAAATATCCTTATTCAAATCTTAAAATAAAAAAAAACATACAATTGCACAAATAACACACTACGTTGAATTAAAACAATAACACAATAACATAAAACTCATCATCAATATGACTTCCAGGAAAACATGAAAACACACACACACACATGCAGCCCAAGAACACATACACTCACAGTCGATTTTAGATCATGAAACACACCAAGAACACACACATACATTAATTTATGAATCTCGATTTTCAAATATGGGTAGCAGGGTGTTGATTGTAGGTTATGGTTTAGTAGTGAACAATGAAAACATAGGGATGATGTGATAGAAGGGGTTAGAAGCATAGTGTTAGAGAGAGAGAATGATGTAAAGAGAGATCTCGATTGTACACCATCGTGATGGTGGTCAACTAGCATATCCAGTGAAGGCAACATAGTTAGAGAGGGAGGAGAGAGAGAGTTCGACATAGATAACGAAATAGTGTTGTCACTTTTTCTCCTCTTTCAGTTACTAATACTCTTTGACAATTAGTGAAATACATGTATGTTGTTTGGGTATAATATTCTTTTATTATATATGTATATATATATATATATATATATCGATCCAATTAATATTACATTATGTATTTTAAGTTTATAGATAAAAAAATCATTCATAATAATTAATACGAACCTAAGTAAAATTTATATAAAAATAAAACTTCACAGCAAAGAACAATTAATAATAAATCATAGTTATATTCCCGAAAGTTAAACGATAAGTTCATATTCAAATTATCAAATTAAGTTGCACATGAAATGTATTAACGTTGAGCAAAAATGACTGAGATATTGACTCTTGTTGACCATTAGGAAATGTGTGTGTATTCAAGTCTTAGGGCAAACTGTATGAAAAAACGTTGACTTTTGTCGAAGTTATCATTATATACGATCATCTTTAAATTCTTAAAAAACAATACAGTCAACTTTTGTAATCTTTCTATTGTATGCAAATAATTTTTCCTGTGTCTGATATTTAGGTATCATGTGAAAAGTTCATTTAGGAACCGTTTTTATTCCAAGAACCGCGAGAACCAATCCTAGTCATCCAATTCTCTCTCCTTCGATTGAATTGCTCCCCTATGAATTTCTTACATGCACCCTGCCACACCCAATCCTCCCACGCTCTTCATCCATGAATTCCATTATCCAAAATGAACGGCTAAGATTGGTTCTCGCGGTTCTCACAATAAAAATGATTCTCAAATGAACCTTTCCCTAGGTTATATACAATGAACTTTGTCACAAATTTTATAGTATACAACAACTTGCATATAATATGTGGATTTTAAAAGATGATTGTATTGTTTTTAAAAAAATAAAGTTGGTTTTATACAATCGTAACTAAGACAAAGATCATTATCTTTCATGCAATTTACTCTAAATCTTAATCGGAACTATGTTAGTAGTCTCCTCCTGTTCCATTTAAGTTTGATTTTTCTTTTTTTTAATCAATAAATGTGTCCATTTATTTATAAAAGGGTTTGGTATCTAAAACTGTACTGAAGTTATTATTTTTTGCTATTGTGTATACCTATATTTCAAAACTATCATTTAATGTATCAAACTTTCTAAAACTACAATTTTGTGTATCATAAAACCTTTTCACCAGGTAACAAGTTATTATTTACATTTTCATTTATTTTTAATTCCACATCATTTGCTACATCATTAATTGTTGGCATAACAGTGTTAATTTTAAAAACTAAAATCCATAATTCATACAAGAACAAGAACTTAAGCATATTCATAAGAGAAACCCAGAAACCACAATCACAAACAAGAAAACCTTCAATCGTTCCTTGAATCAGTTACATACTCGAATCACAATTCAAATACTAATGACCAAACTGTAATTTTACAAAAACTATATTGATCACACTTCTATGAATCACATGTGATTATAATTTAATAAAATTTAAGTCCAATCTAACAAAATGAGAACTTTTTTTTTATCGAAAGTATATCAAGTGACCTCTCTAATAAAAGAGGGGAACACGAGGATCGTAACGGTATAATTCGTTTCGTCTAACGATTAAAGTTTGTGAGATAATTAATTTTAAATAAATTATAGCAGAAAGAAAGTGGGGATAAATAGTTAAAAAGTCAGAAATGTCCTCATTCATACAAATATATTAAATTTGATTATAATCTAAGATTCAATCTGTACCATTGAATTTTAAAATCTAATAATTAAAAAAATTAGGACTGTATTAAACATTTCTCATTAGACGTAAGTTATTAAAAGTACAAGAAAAAGAGAAAAAATATAAAAAGAAATTAATAAAAATGTTAGCCCCAATTATATAGAAATAATATATCTATACCACTAAATCTCTTAAAACAAATACATGACATAAGGTTTAAAGTCTCGCGCGTATTCAGTATCTTATCTCTCATCAAATTCTCGTGTCTTTTAAACAAACTTACTATATTGTCCTTAAAAATCTCATGATATTTTACTCACTTACTTTCTCAATTGATATATAGAATAATATAGATGAATGAAATGATATTAAATCATTATAGATGATGAAAAATTAATAAATAGAACTATAATATCACCAAGATCGTATGTAATGCATATCATCCCTACATGTAAACAAAGAAATATATATACACCCAATTTACATCATTTTAGAATTGGTTCACTATTATTTTTAAAAAAAAATCTTAAAGAATCTTAAATTCAGTAGAAAATCTTTGATTATATTAAACAAAGATTTATGAAATTTGTTTAAGTTTATGTTACTTTTAAGAAAATTTACAAAATAGTAATTAAGTTTAAAACTTGTTTTATCAAAATTATTCTTTTTTATTTCATAATATAAAATAATTTGTATGTTAACTTAAACGAATACTTTTTAAACTCTATTATTGTTATTATTCTGTAAAATAATTATTCTTTTCTTTCTCATTTTTTTTTCGCTATCTTAAAGATGTTAATTTTGGTGAAAACCCCAAGAAAAAAGGAAGCAATAAAGGTAGTACTCATATTTGACCCACCCATCGTTTGCTTCCTTTTCCCGTCATCTCTTCACAATTGGCCCATTAACAATAACTACATTCATTCATTCGTCGTTCTCCTCTGCTCTGCTCTGCAACCAACCCAACCCACCTAAACTAAACGAAAGCAGCAACATCTGTATCTCATTCACTCACTGACTCACTCTTCCCGGCGTAGTTGACATGACAGTCCATGGACTCCGATAGACCCCCACCAACACATCATCGCTCTATTACTACATCTACTCACCTCTTCTTCTGCTTCACTTCTTCATCCTCCATGAAAATCTCTTCAAGATCAATCCTCAGTCCGGGACGGACCGGGTCTGTTCGTGACCCACCGCCGATCTCACTCTCAAATTCAGTCAGCCGTAGGCTCAGAAACAGTCGCAGCATTAAAGGCGGCGCGTCTCCGGCGATGTTCCCCGTCACCGGGAAAAAAAGAGGATGTGGTTTCGACAACCCAGAACCCTCTTCTCCTAAAGTCACCTGCATTGGTCAGGTTAGGGTTAAGAGTAAGAAGAAGCATGCCAAAAATCTCAGAACTCTATCACGACGGCGGAACGCCGGTGACGTTGGTTTCAGAAAATTCGAGCGTTCTGGTAGTCAAAGTCAGCATCTTGAATGTTTGCAGGGGCAGAGGAGTAATAATCAGAGATGGGTTCATTTGCCATTGACGATTTGTGAAACTTTAAGGACGTTTGGATCAGAGGTTAGCTGTTTGTTTCCTTGCCGGACTTCTTGTTCTTCAACTACGGCGATGGAGAAAGAAGAAAAGATTGATTTGGGATCAATTGAAGAAGGGAACAGAGGAACTTACGGTGTGTCTGCACGGTGGCTGGTCGATTTGCAGGACGGAGATGACGATGAAGAGATGGAAGCTAGGAATACAAGAAGGCATGTGTTTGAAAACTTGGAGATTGTAAATGACAATATTCTTGGGAGTAATGATGAAGCTAGGGTGAGTATTTGTGTACCACCTAAAAATGCTTTGTTATTGATGAGGTGTAGATCTGATCCTATGATGATGGAAGCTCTCACGAATCGATTTTGGGAACCAAATGTGGAGATTCATGAAGTGAAAGAAGAAGATGAAGGATTTGCTGATTATGAAGACAAAATTGAAGAGAATGTAATTCGTCAAGAACATCTTCAGCTGCAGGAAGATGAAAAACACATGATTTTGGATGAAGTTATTGATCAAGAAAATGATGAATTACAAGAACATGAAGCTTATCAAGAAATGGTAGAAATTGATTCGGAGATGGAGGTGAAACAGAGTACTCAAGAAGAAGAAGAAGAAGATGACGAACAGAGCGTAGAAGCCATTGAAGAAAAAGAAGAAGAAAGCATGTTTCTTTGGTCTTTATTTGAAGAAAATGCATATCAAGATCACAAATTTGGTAATTATGAAGAAGAAGACGCTCAATTGGATATGGAGGATGCTCGAGAATCATTTGAAAATGAAGATGTTCAAGAAACTGAAACAGGGGAGTCAAATATAGAAAAAGTCCAACTTTTTGAAGAACAAAACGAAGAGATGGTGACAGAGTTTGCAAACAGATCTGAACTTCCAGATGAAATCCATGAAGAAATTGAAGTAGAAAATGGAGTTCTAGAGAGAGAAAACGAGGAGAGAGAGAAAAACAGCAAAGAATTGCCAGAATGTTTGTTGTTGATGATGTATGAGCCCAAGCTATCAATGGAGGTATCAAAGGAGACTTGGGTCTGCAGTAGTGACTTCATCCGACCTCACTCCGCTAGGAAGAAGCCCCCACATCCGGCACCGCCGCCACCACAACTACCACCGCAGTCATTTAAATCAGTGGAAGGTCAAGATGAAACAAAGATCAATCCTTCTGCTAAAGAGCATGATGACGATTACACGTTGAGAATGACTACTGTTCAAAGCCAGCCGGTCTCACAGCAACCAGCACGATCATCATGTTCATTTCCAGCACCGCCGTCAATGGCCTCCATGCTGGAGCAGAAGCTAGTGAACACAATGGGGTTCGAGCCATTGGTTCTAACCCGGTGCAAGTCCGAGCCAATGAGAACTGCAGCCACCAAACTTGCACCTGAGACTTATTTCTGGAGAAACAAGCTCGAGCCACCACGCCGAGCTTCATTCGGCATGGCAGGTTTAGGTTTTTGACCCGTTTGGACTAAAAAAAGAAAAACAAAAACAAAAGTTTCTTGGAGTGTGGTTAGATTTTATTCATTGGTATTTGAAAAAGAATTTCTTGGACATACTTGATATTGTGTTTTAAATGTACAATCACTTAATGCAGGTAGTGATTGTAGTTTACAAGTGGTTTATGCTGCATGTTTGTAGTGTTGAATGTTGTATATTATAAAAAGATTGAGTTTCTTTAACTGTGTCTTAAACAGAACCATTGTCGGACATGTGAACTACAAAGGTGATCCTTTTCAACATAAAGTATAAAAGATAGTGTTAGTTTCAATATTGCATCATGTGATGATTACTCTTGCTATTTGGGCTCAAGTGTGCATACGCACAACTAGATTAGGACTAATTTTCATGGTAAAGATTCGGTCATGATGCCAATTTCTAGTCAAATTGTCTTATCCTAGTCATGTGTATATAGTGGACAACTAATAACACTACTTTCTAGATTAAAGAATTGATGGGTTGTGTACTATTATAATCACAATAGAGTGGCTGATTGGTGCCTGTTTATAGGCATGAGACCAATGATCATGACGTGATCTTCGGGCAGGATATTGGCGTGATGTCTAGCGTGAGCCACTTACGCTGGTCAACCCATATCCCTTACGTTGGTTAGACGATTTTTTATGCGCTAAATGAGTTTTTGCGTGACTATGACGAGTGTCTTTCCAAGTCTTGATTTTATCCTATAATTACAAACATTCTACAACAATGAAGCTTATGTTGATACCTGTTATGATGATATCTCTCACTAGTTTACACTACACATGCCTTGTGCCTTCATTAATGTTTAACACTAACACATACTCTTTTTCAGCAGCCACTCTTTTGGCACAAAAGAACCTCAAATGGAGAAAGACACTCATCTTACACATATGAACTTGATTGTTCATTCTTTTATTTTATTTTTTATCATGTATCTTGTATGCACATATCTAATTATGAACTAGCGTTGACTGCTCAAAGCAATATGGAAAGAAGAGTTAAAAGTCATTTTTAAGTAACTGATGTTTATAATGTTCATGTGATGTATTACTCATCTTGTATGTAAACCTACATGTGTTGTTTCATTCCATTTTCTTATTATATGTTGCATTCGTATAAAGCAATTCTTGTTTGAATACTCCCATTCTCAGTTCGTAATCCGAAATGCCTGCATAAATAGATACCCTCTTCAACATATGTTCTATTACCAGATATACGCACAACAACAAAAAACCGGGACAGTTGACTTTTGAGGTCAAATAAACTTATAAACATTCTCCAAATTAACAATTGACATTGACAATCTTACTATTTCAATCCTTGTAGCTTTGCATTATCAGTTTCTACTATTTGGAACCGTATCCTTGAGCTAAAAGGCTAAAAGGCTAAAAGTTTTATTGCTTATAGCATGGAAGCCATAGGTGGTGTTTAATGGTATTGTTAGGAACTTCAAGAAAAGAAAAAAAAAAGATTTCTCTTGACATGAAAATTTCTAAAACTAGGGATTAGAAGTAAAGTATTATGCTTTATTTTTTTTTTAATTTCCAGTAAGAATACTATTTGGGCTTATCAGAATCTGTTAAATTCACTTAACAGTATAGCCATGTCCTCTTTAGGGTGGATGGCTTCTTCCTCCATTAACTCATAATTCGCAGATGGCTGACGTATTACCGGCTTATGCAACATCTTTTTTGTGAATTTTATTTAAGCAATTATATATATAGATGCAAACCAAATAGATGGATCAAATGGGTGAGAGTTATAAATCTGAATCAATTTATAAAGTCAACAGGTCAAGATGGGTTGTAGTATGTATCTCATAGATGGATCAGATGGATACAAGTTATAAAAACCGAATCATTGTATAAAATAAACGGGTTGATCGATTTCAGTTGTAGCGTGTATCTCATAGATGGATCAAATGGGTCAAAGTTATAAAAACTGAATCAACTGGAAATGAGTCAAATGGGACCAATCTTACCTAAAGTGTATATAATCAAAATGCATAAAAGCTGCTAAACTACTTCAATGAAGAAAAATGTAGATATTTATTGTAAAAATATAGTCTTTATAACCAGATTTAGATCATTACTTGTTCATAAAATCTGACAAATTAAAGGTAAAAAGTTTTTACAAAATAACTCAAACCTGTTTTGACACATTATCCAACCTGCTAGTCTCACCCGTGTAGCCATCTCTTTGAGATGATTGTTCACCTCTCAATTCAGCTAATTTTCGTTTACAACCCACGAGAAGCACATGCCTATAAGTGTGATGTGCCTTGACACGAGGATTGGGAAAAGTTAGGAGATTGTGTTGGTTTTTGGAAAGCTTTTATGATGTCACTTCGAAAATTTTAACAAATACTTTGGAGATTTTAAAAAGATGAATTTTGTTATTGAATTTTGCTCTAGCACTTGATTCAAGGAATGAAAAAGCCAACTTAGAGACCATACTTGTTGACCATTATGGGCCGGTAGAAGGGTTAAAACTAAAGAAATATGTATTGAATAGAATGAGAGAATCATATGATGAACATGTGAGACTTAATCTCCAAGTTCTACTAGTTCATCATCATTATTGGGGAAACGTTCAAGCCCCGTTGATTCAATGCCAAACCCTACCAATATGATGAGAAACAAGATGAAAACCCACATAGTTGACTCAATCGATGAGTTTGAGAAGTTCTTGAAAGAGAGTATTGAGGAAGAATCATCTAAGTTTAATTCTTGACTTGTTGGAAAGTAAATAGCATTAGGTTTCCTATTGCATCTTTAATGGCTAGAGATGTCTTTGGTATACTGGTCTCAACAATAGCTTTCGAATCGGTATTTAGCACTAGTAGATGAAGAGTTTTGGAGGCATTTAGGAGTTCTTTGACTCCAATGATTGCTGAAACTACCCAAGATTGGCTCCAGACTAGTGACAACCCGAATGTTGAAGAAGATCGGAAAGCAATACTTCTACTTGATGAAGGTATTACATCAAATTTCTTTTTACTTATTTAATGTACTTGTAAATTTGCATTATTTAACAATAACATTATGTAAGTTTTTATTACAGAGTTACAAAAAATTTAACTTTTGATTTGATCATGTGATTATCGTCGGACTAAGGTGCAATGCAAGGAAGTAACGAAATTACCTTCTGCATAAACTTCTTTCGAATTTTGTTCAAATGAACATAATCCTTACATTAAAGTTGTTTTGTAGGTTTTGAAGAATGAAGTTTGAATGGTTCATAAAGAAGATTTGGTTCTAAAGAATTCAAGTTTAGTTGATATTTGTATTGTCTTTGAAACTTTGAGATGTACTTGTTGGTTTACCTTGTTCATGCTGTGCTATGAGACTAGCTTTTGCTGTTTTTTGCTTGTGTATGGAGTATGCAGTTTGCTATTACATGAGATGGTATTTTGACTAGGTGACAAATTATTTCTTAAAAATTATTATTGGAGACTGTTTTAGTTAACTGACATGCTACCGGATCGATATCATTGAATCTGTTCTGAGGATCGTTATGCTGTTGTTTAAAAATATAAAAAAAGTACTGAAAAAATTGAGATCATGGTTCATAGGGTGTGTTTGTCCTAGTAAATTGGATTTGGTCCTGAGTTACTTAGCAGTTACCAAGAGGCCAGTGGAAGATACATCAAGAGGTGGTCAAAATAGTGATGATCAGAAAGTCAATGGTTTTTTTGTTTTTGGTCTTGGAATTGTTTTTTTTTTTTGAAAAACAAATGTTGATGAGTTTACTATGGTGAACTGATCATATAGTAATAGTAATAGTAATTCTTAATAATTTATTAGTAAGAAAGAATTATTTATATCAAAAAATTTTAAGTTTGTTTTTAACTAAGAAAAACATTGTATTTAAATATTTAACCCTGTTATAATATTTGTTGGTGTTAATCCTATTCTGAAACCAACGATCACGTAACTTAGTTGATGTTAAAACAAAATAAGTCGGCTTTTGTTTCTTCATTCCTTCTGTAATCTATGAATTCATTCACAATTGACAAAGTAATTTATGCTTTTATTTAAAATAATTTTTGTATAAATCAAACAAAGAATTATGATGAAATATATCATATTAAATAAACAATAAACTGATAATTAATATTTAAACAGTTAATTATAAAATTTTATTGAAAGTCATATTGGAGTTTTATTACTATCTCGCTATGAAAGTTAGGTTAGGAAAGAACGTTGTCAAATAGCCCCTATAGCTCAGTGGTAGAGCGCCAGTCTTGTAAACTGGAGGTCTGTAGTTCGATCCTGCATGGGGGCAGTTTTTTATTATTATTATTTTTAAAACAAAAACAGACATACAGAAAAGTTGATTAATTATTATTTTTTTTAATTTCTTCTCTCTTTAGCTTTACACATTGGATTCTGTAATTCAATTGTCAAAGTCAAAAAGAGTATAATGGTCAATCAGAGAGAACGGAGTGGCGATGTGGTGACCACCACCATACAATCAATCATTCTTCCACTCCGACCCCAAGTGAAAACATTACTTGTGGTGGAGTTTACCACATAAAAAAAGTGGTGTGGTTTTGAATTTTGTAGGTAAGTCTCACACATTCTCTCTTTTTTTTTTTAAATTTTGGTGAGTTATAGTGGGGTATTTGGTGGGTCCCAAAATTTGATGTGATGAAAGTGATCACTATATAACTGAGTGGTATGTTAAGTGGTGAAATAAAAAGGCTGACGTGACGGTATAGTGAGACTGTGAGAGTAATAGGATGTTACCGCTCCTAGTACTCTCATGGTCTTTAACAAGACTTGAGAATTTGAAAGCACAAAGGTAAAAAAACAGTCTTTTATTCAAATCCTGATTTCCATTCCATATATCACAACCAAAAGATACAACCCACAAATTTCAACAATAAATTTGGTTGTTTTTCACTAATAAGGAACTTTCAATCTGTGTGTCTCAGGACCAGCCACCATATCTTCCCAAACTAGGTCCGATAACGCCATCGTCAGTTCCCCGACTTTTCCTGTAAAAGACGAGCATTGTTATTTGCTAACCACTTGAAAACCGGTATACGTAAATAGTAATTATTATTTACTTAGTTAGTTATTTACCATCGCCGATAGGCTTTTCATCCCACTCGATAATTGGCAATACAGGAAGTGTGCTTCCAATGTACATCATCTCAGCAGCTTGTTTAGCTTCTTCAACTGTTAGGTTCCCAACTTTGACGCTTTTCAAACACCCGTTTTCCACCAACTTCGGAGCTAACTCAAGAAGCCGTTTTGCAGTGCACCCGCTTAGAATCTTGTCAAAGAAAGGCAAAATAAGCTCTTTTTCATGAGTAACAAAACCCACATTCACATTTGGACCCTCGGCTACATACCCTTCATCATCTACCCATATCGATGCAAATGCACCTTTCTCTTCAGCTTCTAATTTAGACAGAACGTTGGGGAGGTAATTGACGTTTTTGCTTGTAGCAAATAGAGGTACTTTCATGGGGATTGTAGAAGTTATAACTTTAACGCCTTCTTTACACTGCGAGAATTCTTCGTCTATAACAACTGCATAGAAGGCAGATGTTGGGCACCCTGAAGGAGAAAGTAGGAAATCACCTGGACCTGCAGTTAACCAATATCTTAAAGTTCCTTTTTTGCATTTTGATGCTGATGTCAGCTGGATAAGAATGGATCGAAGAGTTGATTTTGGGAACGGAGATGAGATTTTTGCTCTTGATGCTGATAGAAGGATTCGATCAATATGACCATCTAGTTCATAGAGGTATCTGTTAAATAAAAGAATCCAACTTTAAAATGAATAGAGAATTCTTTAAGTTTTAGATGAGATCTCAATAACATGTGAACTAAAAAGACATAGTTATTAAACTGGTGGCACATTAGGGGGGTGTTTGGCATGAGTTTTGAAGGTGATTTTATGACATGCAATAACCAGAATCAGATAATCAACTGTAACAAACAAAACTGGTTGTAAGAGATAGTGTTTGGATGTACTTATGTTGCTTGAAGTAGATTAGTAGAGTTAACCAGATAAGTTTGAGAAATTGGAAACTTCTATTGTTTAAGGATCTACATGTTAAATGAACCCATAAATAACCAGATAAACAGAATCATCTTTCTTGAGGTTAATCCAAAACTGATTATTCAACCATAAATGATCAGATAATCATAACTAGTTTCACTATATTTAGACACTTGAAAGTTATTATCTCTGACCTGATAATGAAATAATCAGATAATCACATGAAGCTACAGGTTTGACTTCAAAAATCAAAGGTCAATTCTATTTACAAATTGTAGAAGGTTGATCACAATATGAATGAAATCAAGAACTTACCCATCAAGAATGATGGCAGTATCGAACACACCGTGACCTCGATGCACCATATGATCATCAATGGGGATGACCATCATTGCTGGATCAAGTATAATCCCACCATAAACACTAGAATACATTGCTGGATATGGCAGCTTATTAACTGAATTCCACTTCTGATGCAACTTCTCAAGCAACTAATCATGAATACATAACATACTAACATGAGATGTTTTTAATCATCAAAATTCGCATCAGAAACATATGCTTCTCAATATTTTGATCAACTATTCGCGACAGTTAAGGATGATTTAAAAAATTGAAAATTGTAAGCAGGGATTTAACGAAAATACCTCGGACGATGATGAAAAAACATGAACTTTTGATTCTTCCACATTTTCGATCTCAACTACGATTAATCAACAATCGTATCAAAATTAGATCGTAAAACTAATACAGATGAACAGATGAAAAGGAAAAAACAGAATAATCAGACCCCCGATACAGAATTAGAATTTCTTTGACCTGAATTCGCAGCCATTTGAAGAAAGCTAGAAAGGATCGCAATTGAGTGAGCGAGTAAGTGAGTGAGGGGGGATTAGAGGTATTTATTGTGATGAAGGTGGGGTTTCCATTATGAAAAGACGGGAATCCACTATGATCCATCAATGGTGGTTTGTGGACTTTTGGAAGAAGGGTTTGAAGGTAAAGACAAAAGCAGGTGGCTAATTCTTTGTTTGATTCTAGTGTGTGTTTGCATCCTCTCAGGCTCAGCTTCTTTCATTTCTAAAACAGCAAGGGTTGTTTGGTTAAGGTTTTGTTAGTTAATACTAGCTTCATCAAATTAAGGTTTTGTTTTTTTTTTAAATAATGTCGAAATGTCAGCGGACGCATACACGTTTCTGATAAACTTGTTTGGTTTTTCAAAGAAACGTCTCTAATAAGGCTGTTTGTTTTTCCACATACATAAGACATTATTCTGTCCTATTTTTGTTTTTTTAAGAAGCTAAAAAAACCACATATTCTCCCGAAGACATAACTAAGACATAAAACATTTATGTCACCTAAGTATCACTAGCATTACCTAACATTTTTCATATTATGTTATATAATAAATAAATAAATAGACAGACATTTAAACAAGAAAATATTGAATACTATAGACGTGTGAAAAATAAAGAAGCAAACAATCCAGAACTAACGAATTTATGTGAATCATACGATTATGTCTCTCGATATGAAAGTGATCCCTTTTTTCGTATACAACGGTTTGGAGTTTATTTATCATATAATGAACAATAATATCGAACAATAACCTAGATACTATATGTAAAAAAGAAAAAAAACTGACGTGATGTTAGATCATTGTGGAATGACCCCTCTGTGATGTTAGATCATTGTGGAATGACCCCTCTGACACACACTATTGTATGTAACACTCTATTACACCCACCACATCGACACATCAGTTTTTTTCTCATACCACTCAGTTCTGTAGTGGTCACTCTCCACTACATCAAATTTTGAGACCCACTTAAATACTCATTAGTCAATCAAAAATTAAAAAGAAAAAATGATAAACTTGATTTGGATCCACCACACTCCTTTTAACATGTGGTAGTTGACACATACATCTTTTCACCACACCTTCATGATGTGGCACCACACCCACCACCCAAGTGGTCACCCCACCACACAACTCACCCCACTCCCACTCCTTGCACTCTATCGTTAGAGTGAGAACATCCATGTAAAATTCAATTTTTATAGTGCAATTTATTAATCTCGTGATAAGTTGTTCGAAGGTGAAAGCTCCTCAACTTTACACGTTTTCAACATAAGACAAGGTAGCCATGTAGATCAACGCATAAGTCTAATTTGATGACGCATATAATTATTAAAAAAAGGAAAACTCTTTTGGTGTTACAAATCCATTCCTTATGACGTTGGGATTATATAATATTTGTTTTTTTAAGGCAAATAATTTTATTAAACAAATTACAAGGGCAAGTTACCACCCAAATCAGTGTTTACAAATCCATAGAGTTAAACAGGAAAAAACACAGTCAAAATTACGTAACAGTGGCTTCGAGCAGGTTTTGAAGCCAACAATCTATATTAATCTTCATCTTTTTGTTCCTACTTTGTAAGAAATGACAATGGGGCTAGTTCGGGGCGGGGCAAACAATCCCCGTCTCCAAACCCAATAGGGAAGTTTTGTCCTGTCCTTTCCCGTCGAAGAGCTTATCAGGACGCCCCATTGGGGCTACAGCTTGCCCCAACCCCAAACCGACCATAAGACACTCGCGGAAAGTGCTTTAATGAAAGAATATGATTTTAAAGAATTAAAATCTATAAATATGTTAATCATGTCTCGTTGATAAACTTATAAAAAACGAATTAAAAATGTAAGTAGTAGTGAAATGATAAAATTACTTTTAATTTTATGAAAATTTAAAAATGAATATATTTGATATATCTATTTAACATTGTTTGTTTATCTAACCACCAAGGGTCCACCAACATCAACATCCCCACCATCACCGTTGCCCCAACCTACCACTACGAACTCCATAACCCACAGACCTACCATCACCTGCCACCGCCATTGGTGCCACCATTTATTAATTACTATCACCATAGATAATGGTGCCGATGGTAGGAGGTAGTGGAAGCGGCAATGGCTTGGGTCATAGACACAACTGTTACAATGCCTCCATTGTGCACATATACATTATTCTTTTTAAAAGTAAAAACACATCATTTCTCTCCGTATGGGTGTCAATATTTCTATATCTCACCTTATCATTCCAAGTGGGCACCCCACTCGTCTCTGACATCTTCTTACTCTAACGCTATCGTCAAATCCACCTCTCACGTCGATGCAACCCTGCTACCTTCTTCATGTTTGGTAAAGGTGTTTTGATTTGGTTCAAAATTGTTATTTGCAACCCTTTTCTTCTTCAAGCTACCCTTCAATTTTGTTTGATTTTGCTTCTTAACATGTTTTTTAGTGTTGTTGCTTTTTGTTCTATTTTGCTACTTCTTGATGCCGGAATTTTGATTCAATTAACACAACACAAAAAAACACTATATGCTCAAAAGAAGGGAGAATTTAATAGAAAACCTAATGGATTAAGTATCCAGTGTATACTGTATAGAATGAAACTAGGAAATTCACACACTCCCCTCTAGGTTGACTATCACACGGAAAATGAAACTTTACAATGCAAATAACATTAATATGAGCAAAGTTCATGTTGATTCAAGAGAGGTGATTATGTTGAAGCACCGAGCAATTGGTTTTGGTTTAAACTTTTGATGACCATTTGATTTATCTAATTACGCATAAATACGATGTTAATTATTATTCGGATTAAGTCCTATCATGATATGTTGTAGTCAAACATGAGTATATGACCTATCATGTATTCTCTTATACATGAAAGTATGTCCACTATTTTAACTCAAGATAAGCCTTTTTATAGGTTTCACTCTTATGTTTATAATAAAACAACATTGGTTTTCCGTTTTTACTTTTGGTTGGGTACGAAACTATGATACACAAGTTTTATAGTTTTTTTTTGAGTTAATTGTCAACTTGGTCCTTTAACTATCCCATTTCTTTCGATTTGATCCTTTAACTTCAAAAGTGACCAAGATGGGCCTTAAACATCCACTTTTCAGTCTGAATGGTCCTTTCGTTAGTTGACTGTTAGTCAGCTCTGTTAAGTCAAGGGTAAATGACAATTTTACCCTTTTATTTCTATTTTATTCTTTTATTTTTAACTTTTACTCATTTCATATTTAAGTTTTACTCTTGTTTACTAGTCATCTCTGTCTCCCTCTCCTCATCACACAAATTCAAACAAACCACCACCACCAACCACTTGTAGATTAATCGTTCTTTATATTGAACTTCATCTCTTCCATTATCTGCTAAAGCAATTCGCTTTTTAACATAAACTAAAGTTTTTGAAGCCCCCATTGCCATGGAAAGAAAGATAGAATCATGTGAGCTTTTAGCAAAAGGGTCCATGAAAACTGCTTGGTGCTTGCTGTTTTTCTGTTTTTTCAAGAAACACATATGTGTCTATAATGACAACCACAGAGCTTGGTGCCATTTTCTTGATGCTATTTTCACAGGACCAGGTGGACTTTGGGCCAAAAACATATCAAGAAATCAAGAATTGAAAAGGTGATTTAGGGCTATGAAAACAACACACATACGAGTGTGTTTTTTCACAATCAGATGTGATGTACACATATTAAGATGTAATTACATGTCTTCCGATTCTTCTTCTTCTTCATTTTTTCTTTGAATCGGAGTTGCTTCCTTATCCGACATCCCCTCTTCAACCGCCTAGCCCTAACAATACGAACCTTAACCATGGTGCTCGACTCATGGCCCTTTGAAGCGTGCCACCGCCTTCTATTCCTTCTTAATCTTCCATGTCTTTACCTACCGCCAGTTCCTACACAGAACCCTACTTTTAACCCTTCATCAGCTTGAGAGAGTAAGAGAGGGGAAAGAGAGAGAAAGAGAGAGAGAGTATGTGTGTATAATATAAAGAGAAAGAGAGAGAGCCGATGATGGCTGGGGCGGTGGCGGTGGTTGTGCTCAGAGGGTGGTGCAACGGTGGTTATGGAGAGGGTGGTGGGGTGGGTGATAGATGAGTGAGAGAGTGAGAGAGGGGAAAGAAAGAAAGAGAGAGAGAGAGAGAGAGTATGTATGTATGGAGAGGGGGATATATATTTTATATATTTAAAAATGAGTTAATTGATAATTAACTTTACAAATTATTAAATATTATTTTAATCAATAAAAAATAGAAAAACGATAAAAGGACTAAAATACTCTTGACTTAACGGAGTTGATTAACAATCAACTAACGAAAAGACTATTCAGACCAAAAAGTAGATGTTTAAGACCCATATTAATTACTTTTAAAGTTAAAAAATAAAATCAAAAAAAATATAATAGTTAAAGAACCAAATTAACAATTAATCCTTTCTTTTCTTTTTTGTTCGGATTTCCTTGTATAAGTCCAAAAGGGAAAAAAAACCTTTCCAATAAAGTGTCAAATGGGCCCTATTCTCAAATTGGATACCCTTTTATAAAGAAATAAAAAAAAAATCGCAAATTGGATAGACCTTCATAGTCGGCCTAATAGTTTTTGTTATTTTTTGTTTTTTCTAAACTATATTTAATACATTATATGGCATTTAACGTATACTTAATAATAATTTTTTATATTTTTGGATTTTAGTCAAAGCCGGCTCGAGCGGTTTTGGGCCGTTAATTTTATATAAAACCCAAAATTTCAATTGAACAATTTTGGTATGTTGGATCTTTGAAATGGAGTGGACCAAAATTGAATTAATATCTTAAAATTTCCAATTGAGTTTAGTTATTATATTAACAACCAGATCTTTAAAAAAACCTGAATAATAATTTATTATATATATATATATATATCTAACTTACTAACCAGTAATTTGTATATACCTCATAGTAATCGGTATATATAACACGAATATATTGATTGATACATGGCCTATTATTTTCTAGTCAGTAATCCGTTATATCTAGTTTAACTCCCCCTTCTAAAAAAGAAAATGATTGAAACGAGCTAAAAATCAAACTATTGGTAAGTTAGCAGGGCCGGTCCAAAGATTTTAGGGACCCGGGGCAAAAGAAAAAAAGAAGGGGCCCTCTAAAATATTAAAAAGTATGTTAAAACCATCATCAAATCTACAAGTTTTAAACTCCCAAAACCTCCTTCTAATGTCAACAAGTACAAACTAAACCATGCACTAACCTCCCAAAATCTTCTAAGTATGTCGATAGTTAACAACCATTATAACTCAATACACTATCCTGCTCAATTCTTTGTGTAATCTAGTTAACGGTCCACTTAAATTGAGTCCAATACAATCTCATTAGTCTATTTTGAATATGTAAACAGAATTAGTAGAAAAGTCTAATTAAATAGCATGGAACTTAAACGAACAAAAATGGGCAAACTTCTACATAGACATAATTTCATACTTAACAAGCTAAATAAAAGAGCATGGTGGTAAAATAAAACAATCTACATATAGTCAAAATTCCTAAGAACCCATTTCAATATCTTTTATAAGAAACTTTGAATTAGTATTCTATATTCAAACCAACAAAATTTAAATAATTTGTAATCAAACCATGTCACTAACAAAATAATAATTCCTCTTTGAATTTTGAATCAAACAATTAGAAATTTGATGTAATTATCCAAAAACATGATTATAAAAATAGATAGTAATAAAAAAGAAAAAATCACAAAATAATAATCGAGTTTGAAGTGATTAAAGGAGAAGTTTAAGAATTGTGAGAAAGTATTAAAACACACGAATATACATATATATATATATAGGATGTATATTATATTTATGATTACATATATATTATATATCTTAGACTAGTTAACTATCTAGGCTGTGCAACGCACAGCCCATGAAGTTTTTATGTTAACATCTTAACTATTTACATAATTATGTAAAAAGTTCAGATATATTAATTATTTACGTACTTAAGTTAATTATAAATTGGATGAATATTTAAAATTTTCATAGCTAGTTGATTGTAAATAAACTTAATTCTCATTTGTCTATCATGTTTTTACTGCTTTATAAACAATGTCTTTAACTTGCATATTTCCTTTATATTTTCTACATTCCAAAACTTAGGACACTTAAATTTTTTCCTCTAATGACTTGGAAATAAAATTTAATAAGTAAAATATTTGAACTCTAAGTTAAAAAGATAAACATTGTTAACTTGAAGTAACAAACCGACCTACGAAAATACTTAGATAAAAAAAGATATCTAACTCCGGTTCACTGATTGATTCATAAACATATAAAGCAAGATAAAAATAAAATTTAAGAGATATAAATGTAAAACAAAAGTGAAGATATGAATTATACTCTATTATAGTAGTATCATATCAACTATTCTTAGATACATGACTCTCTCTCAATAATTTTAAAATAAAAAAAAAAACAAACTTTAGTCTTCTAATATGTGCTACAAATTATTTATAACATTAAATAAACAAAACAATCTCATAATCTCATTTGTACTCTATCTCTTTTTGATTTTTTCAACTTCTCTCATATTAAAAATTACTTTTATATATTTTAAAACCAATTTCTAATGATGTAATGATTTCAAAATGAAAGATTATAGTTTATAAAAAGAAATTAAAGTGAATCTAATTCATTAATTTTAAGTTTTTGGATATGAAATTTAGAAGAATTTGAAATAAGTTAAATTGAACATATCACTTCACATTTTTACTATGTTACATGTTGTAACACCTTGTCTTATTACAACACAATATTGTATGTTTTGTTCAAATTTGTTCAAGGTTTTGTTTCTGACGACAGGGAGAAACTTCCTAGGGTTTGATTGTTCCCGTGCAAGCACGTTTAACTCTAAAGTTCTCATATGATTTATCATACTTGTGGCCAAAAAAATGCGTTATGAACCAAACATGTCTCCTATCCACATCTTATTTGAGATTCACATAAGGTGTTGCAAACACCCCCTGGACTTATCGTCCTTGATAAAGATTGCCACATAATCTCGAATAGCACAATAGTGGCTCTGATACAATGTGTATCTCTTGAGCGAGAACTTCCTCCTACCCATGCACTCAAGTACGTTTTAATCTATAAACTTTAAGTTCTAAACTGTAAAACTTAAATATGTACATAAACTTAATATCCTTATTTGATCAAATGTGTACTTATAAACCAACTCTTATGTACACAACCGCTTGTGATTCACCTTAAGTGTTACATATATAATTACTAAGTTATATAATAAGCATTAAATTTATGTATCAATGTTAAATGTAAACATTAAACTTTAATTTAAAGTATTAAATGAAACTAATAAATTTAAAGGTTAAGAGATTAAATCATAAATTAAACTATCAAATATTCACGCATGTTTTAAAATATTATGTTTATTTTTATTAAAATGGTCTCAAATAATTTGGTACTATTGGGAATGACACATGTTAGATGTAAAGAACATATGTTCTTTATATATATATATATATATATATATATATATATATATATATATAGGTAGATTAGATTAGATATGTATATATGTAGCTAGCCGTAATTCATAAGAAAAAAAAAGAAAAGAAAAAGATTAGTTTTGGGGTGATATGCAAGCGAGAAAGAAAAAAATGATGTAAAATAAAGATTTTATTTATTTAGAGAACAAATGGATATTAGCATTTAAAAAAGGGAAAATCAAATTCAGATGGAAGGGTCAACCCATACCTCCCTATATTTCTTTTCAAAGTTTTACCGTTAAGCTAACTCCACATTATATTTGTGTAAGCAGATTTTATATCTATACTAATATATAAAGCATTTAACATTTTCTCTCCTAAATGTCTTAACCGTGCCCTAGGTTGCAGGCACGGGTGTGCCTTTGAAAGGTACGGCCGTGCCTTAGCCCTGTTCAATTCAGTTTGGTTCTCTAGCACATGTATTAATGTTTATACTATTAATATTATATTGTAGAAGCTAATTGTGGACCTATTCTCTGAATCATACTCAATTGTGGATCTAATCATATCATAAGTAAACATACGGTGAGTCTTCTTGACTACTAATCATATATGCAGTATGTATGCTATCATATCAGATTACAAACATGTAATGTTATTCATATGTGTATATAAACCGAACTGCTATGTGCAGTAAGGTTCAAAGGTGATACAGTACTGTTACAAAGGTGAGCTACCCTGGGTCTAGAACCAGTGGCTAACATTTATTATCTAACATACGTGTAATATCTTTATATGATTCTATACGTGTGTTTATATGATGTTTAGTTTGGAATACTCACTAAGCTCTCGTAGCTTATCAGATACTGTTTTTAAAACTTTTGCAGGATGCGGCAAGGATAAGGGCAAGCCTCCTGTTTAACTGCTTTTTGATTACTCTTTTGAAACAACTTAACACCCAGTTCTGTAAATATTTGACTTTCAAAGTACACTAAGCATGTACTCGTGTATATATCTTTTGACGGTAACTTGGTTTTGTAGTAAAAATGCTTCCGCGTATGTTTTAAACTAAATGTGTATTTATAAATGAGTTTTATTTAATATTGTATTACTTTTTGAAATTGAGGGCGTTACAATATACCAAATAATTTAATTGAAGTATTAGAAAATTCGTATAATTAAAACTCATAAACTTGATAACATGTAACTGAATTTATAAACACTCATATAAGTAAAATAAAAGGTTTAATTTATAATATATTTAATATTATTTTACTTGAACTCTTAAATTTTAAGTAATAAAAAATTACTAATATAGTCTTAAATATCTTTATATTTTTTAAAATACACCAACCCAGCCACTGATATATTATCTCATACCTACACAATTTCTCATTCAAATCAACACAATTCACCAAGTCATTGATATGTTTTTATCATCTTATTTAATAAGTAGAGATTGTTTTTTTTCTTATTTTATTGTTTTTCAAAGGTTATTTTAGAAATTAACGAAAAAGTTGATAGATAATAAATAAATAAGTAAAATGGAAAAGAAGGAAACAAAATGGATATGTTGCAAATGAAAATTATTCTACGTCATCATAGTGTGTGTATACCATACCCTACGTTACCGAAAACGGACATGTTATCGAGAATGAATTAGTTATCATCGGCGCATTGCGCGAGTAACATGCTAGTATATTAAAAACTAGCTAATCGAATACAAAAGTTTTTCGGGCTCCTCTTACCCCATGGGCCCTGGGTAGCTACCCAGCTTGCCTAGCCCATGGGCCAACCTTGTTAGTCATTTGCATTTTATGTTTCTCACAATATTCTCAACTGAAATTCAAAATTAGTTTAGAGATTTTTATTATTTCATTGTGTTTAAAAACATCTTAGTGTAAGTCTTTTTTATTTACTATTTTGTTTAACCAGGTTTTCCCATCTTAGGTTTTCTAACCAAACATATATTTTACAAATGAGTCTTAAAAAGAGTTGGGACATTCTTTTCTTCTGTTTTAAGATTATGAAATTAACTCTTTTAAATGTTGTGAATTCACATATGAATGTTCTCTCACAAACACATATAAACACAAGCCTTTAACATATAGACACCATTCAACAAACACATTTAAACACAAACATTCAACAAACACATTTAAACACAAGCCTTTGACTCCGGACTATTCGCATATCGAATGGTCAGCCTAGAATTGTCAGTTCCAAGTTTTTTTTTCTTTTTTCGCCATCCCAGTTGCTCTTCGAGATGTTTTTAGTTTTGCAATTGTAATTATGTTAGCATCTTGCTAGTAAAAGAAAGCGAGTTGATGTCTATAATCAACCATTTACCAAGTTCATAATAATATCATAATATATCTTTAATATGATTATGATTAGTTAAGTAGACAGTATAGTAAAATTACATCTTAAGATTAAGATTAAGATTAATGATGTATATATAATTAAGAGTAAATAATTAGTTGGTGTAAAAAAGATCACCACGTACGTACCCACCCTTGTACGTGTGAAGGGATAGAAACAATGAAGCTAGGCTGAAACAATGGTTTACAAAGAAAGAAGACGACAAATATACAGAAAAAGGAAGAAAGAGCAGAGAGAGAGAGAGAGAGAGAGAGAGGTCAGAGGCAGAGGAAGGCAGGGTTCAGGGGTTAAACCAATGGTTTACGCCAGGGGAGGAGGATGGTTCAGGCCACGGTGGGGAGAGTGCGGGGAAAACAATAATTCACCAAGCCCAGCCCAGCCCAGCCATGGAGCAGTGATAGTCGGTGGGGTAAAAAGACAGTAGCTACCGCATTTACTACTCATAACGTACAGTGATACGCCGCAGGAGGAGGGCGGCGGAGGACATGACTTCAGGTTGTCGTCATCAGCTCCACACGGCAAGCACACAGTACGTGTGATTTAAATTTATAATCTCCAAACACCCCACTCCCACTACAAACAAACTCTTCTCATCTCTACCCTCCAATGCCTTCCTTCCTTGCCTCCTACTTTCCACCTGTCATTAATATTTGGCTACTATCCATCAATTAATACCATACTATATATTATACTACTAGACTAGATTATATGTTACTTTAAAATAATAAATATTAAAATTTAATAAAAAATATGATATATCATTTTATTATTTCTTCTCAATTATCCTCCTATTTAAAAAATAAATACAAGTGTCATAATCAATAAATGAAATGAGATAAGAGAATTAATAGATTACACATGTTATGTTGTGGTGAGTAGGAGGATGAAGTATAGAGAAATAGTAGAATGATTTATCATTTATCATTTAATCATTATAAAACATGAAAGAAATAAGAATTTAAAAAATGGTGACATAGGGCGTTAACATCCAGACTAGCGGTGGAAATGTCGATGCAAGGTTGAGCGTAAGTCTTTATTGTTACAATTATGACAATAAGGTAGTCTTTATTGGTTATACTTAATAAAAAATTATAATAATTATTAAATATTTTAACTTATAAAACTAAGAAATTGGTTAAATATATATTTTGAAATGTTATAAAAGATAAATATGATATTTGTAAATTATAGTACGCAAATTTGATATTTTATGGTTTATAAAAGACATATATGAAATTCTTCTAATTTTGATCAAGAAAAGTCAAAATTAGAATTTCAATATTGATTGAATGGATGGTCAAAATTGAGGAATTAAATTTATTTTATTAAATAAAAAGTTAAAATCATTTAATAAGTTTGATGTATGTTAATCTTTTATTATGTCAGATATAATCAAACAAAAGTCATTTAACTCACATTAAAATATAAAAGGTTAAGATCGCTAAAAATAAGAAACATTTCCCTAATATCTCGTGATATATGAAGTTTTTGTAGTCAAATATACACATCAAGTTTACAAACATTTTTATTATGCCCATTAATGTTCACAAAATGTGTCATACATATTAATGTTTACAAGAACATTTAATTATGTCCTTTTTTCATCCCAAATTTTTACACATATGAAACTCTTTTATGAACATTAATGGGTATATGTGAACACAAAAAAACTTCATGTATATAAATAAAAGATTAACGTACGAAATCAAATACATCAAGATGTTACCTTCCCCTTGTGATTTTGTAAATAGGTTTTCGGCTTGTGAGTGTTTTTGGGACCTTCGTTTTCCTTCAATGTAACCATGAACTTATGAATGTCAGAATATAATTTTACCCAATAATGAAATTGT
The DNA here is from genome assembly GCA_038502395.1 of Dittrichia graveolens. Taxonomy (NCBI): domain Eukaryota; kingdom Viridiplantae; phylum Streptophyta; class Magnoliopsida; order Asterales; family Asteraceae; genus Dittrichia; species Dittrichia graveolens. Next base: position 82,206,205 of record JARJIL010000005.1, on the reverse strand, counting down.
TCTCATTGATCACTTAAATAGAAAATACAATGTGCTTAGACTTAAACATATTATTGGCCTTGAATAAAAGCTAGACTAAATAAATAATATATATGCATTGGTTAATACACCCCCGTAGTTTGAGCGGGAGAGTTTCGGACTCTCAAACTGGATAGAAAATCAAGAAATAACGATGTCGGAAGACCAATTGTGAATATATCTGCATATTGAAACCGTGAGGGGACATGTATGACACAAACTTAACCATTTGCCAATTTATCACGAACAAAGTGTATGTCAATTTCAATATGTTTAGTGCGTTGATGTTGAAATGGATTGGAAGACATATATTTCACACTAAAATTATCCCAATAAACAATTGTAGCACTGAAAATAGGAGTATGAAGTCCGTGAAGCAAGTTACGTAACCAAGATGTCTCGGCCACTGTATTGGCAACACCACGATACTCTACTTCGGCACTGGATCGAGAGATTGTGTGCTGATGTTTAGAGGACCATGATAGAAGATTGTTGTCAAGAAAAACACAATAACTTGAAGTTGAACGAAGAGTGTCTAGACATCCGCCCCAGTTGGCATCAGAATATGCAGTGAGAGTTGTGGTTGGGGAGGCATAAAGCTGAAGACCATAATCTAGGGTGCCTTTGACATATAGGATACCATGCTTCAAAGCCATAAGACGAGGTTCCCTCGGATCGTGCAGATGAAGGCAAAGTTGTTGCACAACATAAGTTATGTATGGACGAGTAAATGTCAAGTACTGAAGAGCTCCAACAATACTTCTATAAGAAGTAGGATCAACTACAGGAGGACCAATGCATAGTATTTTTCCAATTCGGGTCACGAAGATCCTGAATGTGGGAACGAGGGAGAGGAGAAAGAGAGACAACATTCATATTTAGATTTTGAATGGGTTTATTGATACCGACTTTAGAACGTGTGACCATAGGGTGAGTCGATGTGGGTGGAGGCATAAGTGGACAGGGGGAGAGGGAGGAGGCTGGGTGGATGATACTGGAAGAAACTAGAGGAGAAGGTGTAATTGTGGTAGTAGAAGATGATGAGGAGGTATGTAGGTAGGACGACTGGAGTTTTAAGAAGGCGTACGGAAATAGGGTTAAGGTCAATGTTTTCATCAACAAATTTATATGAGGGGGCTTGAAGAAATGATGATGTGATTGGTGTTGAGGTCAAGGTAACGGTATCCACGGAAGTGTGCAAGATAGCCAGGAAATATGCAAGGAGTGGAGCGAGGCAGCAGTTTATGCGGAGTATAGGGATGAGGTTAACATAGACAACCAAATGCACGTAAGTGAGAGTAGGTGGGTTACAGATGGAAAAGTTTGGTGAAAGGAATGTCATTTTGTATGGCTTTGGAAAGTAGAATGTTAAGAAGATAGGTGACCATGTTTAAAGCTTCGACCCAATATGTTAGGGGAGAGGTGAGCTTGAAATAACAAGGTACAAATGACTTTGTTTATGGTGTGAATCATTCGCTTAGATTGAAACTATGATGTTTGAAGAGTAAAATTGAAGTCGAATATATTTGCCAAGCTGACAAGCATGATAGAGCATAGGAAACTTCTCTTTATTACATGAAATAAAATGACAAGAAACTAATTGACGAAAAACATCTACGCCAGGATGACCAAGGCGTTGATGCAAGGTAGTAGGACTGCTGGACATGAGAGCTGTTGGGGGTGGAAATGGTAATAGGGTATAAATCACCAGTGTTGTCACATCAGAGGAAACGACGAGTCAAGATATCCTTGACCGAAAGACTAAACGGATCGAATTCAATGGCGCATTTATTGTCTTGGTAAATTGCCTAATAGAAACAAGTTTTGATGATATTTTGTGTAACAAGAACATTGTTTAAGTGCAAAGGTTTATGAGGAGTTGGCAAAATACCATGTCCCGAGTTGATAACAGGTATTGATTTTCCTTGACCAACAAGGATGGACAGTATACTACTTTTATTAAAAACAGAACGAAGGATACCTGTATTAGACGCGAGATGAGCGGTAGCACCCGTGTCCATATACCATCCGAGTTGCCAAACTCTTGAGATGCATAAAGTTGAAAGCTTCAGTAATGTTCGATGTTTGATCAAGTTGACCCAGGCGACTGCTTTTATTCATCAAATTCAAACTTGCTGATAGAAATGTGATGGTTGAAATATGAAGCAAGCAAGCACTCTCCTCTCAGATAGAATAGATTTACAATGTTGATGAAAAATACAAATGTTAAAGCGATTATTAGATGCCCAATAATTGTTTGAACACAAGCAAGTAGGCAGGCATCTCAAAAATATAAGTTTCTTCACCGCAATCTCGATTCCTATGGTAGGTGCACAATTAAAAAGCAAGCAACCATACACCTTAACCAAAGGTATTAACCAAAAAACTAATTTGGTTGATTTGCGTGATGAAAAACCGAAGAAAGCTATGATTGGGGCGCAAATTAGGGTTTAGGAGAGAATTTTAATTGGGGCTCTCATACCATTTCAGAATATAATTTTACCCTATAATAAAATTGTTCTCATTGATCGCTTAAATAGAAAATTCAATGGGCTTAGACCTGAATATATTATTGGTTTTGACTTAAACCTAGAGTAAATAAATAATAAATATGCATCGGTTATAATAATAAAATTGTTATTTTTTTGTTCTTGACTCATTTAATTCGGTAATGTCTTGTTCAAATAAAAGTAAGTTGTTTGAGTTGTCTGTGGGTTATTTTTGATCCGGAGAACACACTACTTAACCTAAACTTGTACACATTTATTGTTTATTACGGAATTTGAAGAGAACCGAAACCCGAATCTTAAAAATAACTACAACAGAAGACCGGATCGGTCTATTTATAAAAAAATGGACCGATGACCGAACTAACATGGCCCGGTCCAGTTTGGTTCGGTTCTTTAGCTTTTTCGGTCTATTAGGCCGCATACTCATCCTACTTGCATGTGAGACACCTAAAACACAAATAATGATGCGGGTTTTAGTGAGTTATGAATGATTTAATTTTTATTAAAAGTTTTTTCCTTTCCAAAAAAAAGAACTTATGTGAGAACTAAAACTAAGACGCATTATATACTTTTTAATAGTTAATAATAGTAGGAAAACGAAAACGTGTTTTAACTAAAAACATTTATTTTAAGTGTCTCAACCTTTGAGATCTTATTGTATTATGATTCTCTTAAGATAGATATATTTATCTGTATTTTCAAATAGTTAAACAATTAATATAAGTAAAATAAAATGATAATAGTTAATTGCAATTTGCTTCTATACAACAACAATAACAATGTTAACTTAATCTAATTTATCAATGACAACATATAAAAAGGTGAAATATAGATAGTTATTTATTTATATATAGAGAAACTACTTTCAAAAACACCTTCAGTTTAGATGAAGAAATGTTATATCATAACAACAACAACAAAAAACATGCGAATAAATAAGCAAGATAGTTAAAAGTAATGAATTAGTGATTAAATACACAACACACTTTAGGATTATTATTATTAATTATAGATGTTATTCATATCAATATTAAATTCACTTTAACATACATACACATATACATACATACGTATGTGTATGTAGATATACACACACACCGAGCTTCAACCTCCCACTATATAAAAGTTCTAACTCTTTCATATCGAGCTTCAACTTCCCATCATATAAAAGGTTTTACTACATGTATATCTTAACATCTTTTTTTACTACATCTATCGTTGATCTTAGCCTTCTTCAAAGACCAACACTTCCGAGTTGCGTCCGAAAACTCTATAAAATCTTCACTTTCGTATACATTATGACTAATATTTACATCAAGATGTCACGGAGAAGTTGTCGAAGAAGAAAAGTAAAATAGTGCAAAATTCACATTAAATGCGTTTTGTCCGGCGATAAAAACATGAAACAGAAACTTGTGCATATGTTTGTTGGGTAAATAGTGATTGGTGTGTAAGGTTGACAAGTTGTAAATTAATCAATGAGATTTAGATTGCATGATATGATGATAAGATATAAAGCCTGGATGCAAATGCATGATGGATGGATGGATGGATGGGATGGATGACTAGAAACATGCATGAGTACTTCCCATATCCAACTTTTTTTCTTTTCCTTTTCTACTTGCAAATCTTTCTAGAAATTATTGCCTACATTTTGTTTTGCTACAAATATTATTTGATAAGTTATATATATTCTTGAACTTTTGTTTTTATTCATAAGATTAACATAAGTGTTAAAATTAATTAATGAGATGAGGAAAGAGAATTACTGAACTCCACATGTCATCTTTTGATGAGTAGGAGGATAAAATAGGAGGAAAAAGTATGAGGATATATCAATTTTCTATTACTAGTGGGTATCCGCGCAATGCGACGACGGCGAATAAATAGGAGGTTGTGATGAGTTTTGTGCAGAATAATCACAAAGAGCTAATATGAGTTTGTGAAAATTCTTTGCGAGATGAAGATAATATGAGTTTGTGAAGATTATTTGCGAGAGCCACTTTGAAATTAAGAATTAAATTGCTAACTCTGAGTTATTTGTTTTTCAGTTTGTTGGAAGAGTTTTGTCGCATGGCTGAATCATGAAGTTGCTGATTATATATATGTATGTATATGTGTGTGTAATGTTTCATAGTTCCAATTATTATGTAATTGAGTTAAAATACAATTTTTATAAATTTCAACTCTTTGACTCTTTCATTTGTTTAGTGTTTGTGAAATATCTTGAACTTGATTTATTGAAAACAGGAATTTAGATGATCTCATGAATCAAAAATTAATATTAAAAATATATGATTAGACTTAATTCAGTTATAAATATAGTGATCTCATGAATCAAAAATTAATATTAAAAATATATGGTTAGAAATAATTCAGTTATAAGTATTGGTTTAAATTCATTAATTGTCGGTTATGTTTTTAATATTTATTTGTTTAAATTCATTAATTGTGGACTTAAAAAAGGGGTAAAGGAAGGGTATTTTAGTAAATTTACTCTTCTTAAAATTAAGAGTTTTTTAGGTGGTAAATGCATTATATAGGAGTAAGATTTTTATGTTTTCCATAGCCAACGGATTTTCTAGTGATTTTCATGTGACAAAATTTTATTTATATATATTGTCAAATGTAAATAGCAGAACAGGTTTAATTCGAGAACTACTTTTACTGTCAGAATCGTAAGAATCAATCTTGATTATTAATTAAATAAATGAACGACTAATAATAGAAGTATTTTGGAAAAATCAAAACTTCATTTAAGCAATTCATGGTTTAGTAAATTTAAAAATAACCAAATACTACTATTAATGAGTAATTAATGATTGTTACAAATGTTTTTACGATTCAACAATCCGTAAATAATAAATTTGATATAAATTTATAGCAAGGTAACAGAAAATATAAAAAGTTGAAAAGAGTGAGAAAACTCTTTCTTTACTATCCTAATATTCCTCTTCGCTATTTCTATATTTCAGATAGATTAGAATCATTCATTGTGACCAACTAGAAGTTTCATTCTAAGATAAAGGAAGAAGATTTATTCTCATTAATTCAAATAACCTAGGCTTTGTGGATCTCAAATAATAAGAGGTTGGATTTCTCAATTGGTAGGCAAAAGTAGAAGTTTGGAACTTTAGTGGTAGGTTAAGAAATTTCCTTTTGTCTATTTGAATGTGATGTATCTTATTGGTTCTATCTCTAACTTAATCAATTTTAAGATTACAAAATTTAAAGCAATATGAATCTTGAAGAGACAAGGGGATGGTGGCCGATGGTCTTCAAGAGAGAAAAAAGGGTGGTGGCCGGTGTTCTTGAAGAAGTACGTACATCAAATTTATGGTTTTTAGAGTAAGGATTTAATGTTTTAGAGCGTAAGGAATATAGAGATGATGGATAAATGGTTGTCCGACGGTTTGTGTGGTGGTGTTCGAATGATGGTGGTTTGGCGGCGGCAGCGGTGGGGTTCATATAATGGTGGTTCGGTGACGGGAACGGTGATAAGTACAGATTTACAAGGCCGGGGGGTGGAGATCATCATGCGTTGGTGGTGCGACTGTGACGATGGTGGTCCTACAATGATGCTCGGATGGTGGTTCGACGGGAATGGTGGTTGGTGGTGTGGATGGAAGAGAGTCGATCTGGAAGAGTTTGATAGGTAAATTGTTTGTTTGGCTGCTTTTATTTTTGAAAGGGGTAGGGGAGAGAATGTTTGGTTACAAGGATAAGTGGAAAAATGACGAATATACGTTTTGACTAACGGTCAGCTTTTAACTAGAGTTAGCGTAAAGGACTAAAAGTGAAAAAATGGCAACCACCGTGACTATTTTCGTAATATTTGACGTTTAAAGACTAAAAATGAAAATCAGTGACAACCACATTGACCACTTTTGTAATTAACTCTAACCTTTGGTTCATAAAAAGTTAACGTACTTAATAGGTGAACAATTTTCTAACTGGAGCAGCATGATTTCCTTATCTTGACAAAAAATATTCGGCCCATTTTTTTTCTTGGGGCTTTCTTCCATCTTTTAACAAAATGTTGTTATGCGATCTACTTATTTGTAATGATATATTACATGATCCCAATAAACAAAATTGATTCATCTTGATCGGCTCCATTTGTCATATGTGTAATAAAATGTTCACAAAATAAACAAAATTGAATTTAAACCAAATGTTAAAAAAACATTAAAGTAATTAAACATTGGCTTAATGTTGACAAAATATATCAATTTTTATTTATTTGGTGTTTTAATTTATTTTTTTAAATAATATTTACTAATTATTTACCTTTTAACTACTCTTATCTTATTGAAAAGATTCTATATTTCTATTATAAAAATGTTAAACTATGAAATAACTAAAAAACTAAAAGGTGTAAACCCCTTCACAAGTGGAAATTAAATCGTTAGAGTACGGCACGTGATAGCCCACATCATGAGCAAAACGCCAAGACCTAACAAACAATGAGGCATAGAGTTGTGCGCTCCCTAGCGTTCGGTTTGTATCATCATGGTGGTAACCAAATTTATAACTTGTTAGTTTTTTTCAAATAATAAATTTAAGATAGATAATTAGGGTTGACCACAGGTTATTTAGAAACGGTTAGGACCTAAAATCGAACCATAAGATAATACTAGTTATAGTTAATTTAAGTTTGTGGGGCTTCAGTTTCTTAATGGGGTAGTTATTTGGTTCGGTTAGTAATGAATGGGTCGGTTTTTATAGTTAACTGTAACTGAACCTCCCTTATAAGTTAAAACAATATTAAAAATTGAACCATCGATTTAAGAAATGATTCAGTTAGTTTGGGTCAGTTAAATCAGTTCTTGTGCTCACCCCTACAAATCATCGTGTGTGGGATCAGTAATGCATTTTATTACTAGAGGCGTTAGTAATAGTTAATGATATAACACTAATACAACACTCATGTTTAATGAATTTGATAAAAATAAAAAATAAATAAACCGAACCGGTAAATGTGACATAATTTGTAAGAAACAAGAAAGAAAGTAGAGGGAAAAAAGACACGTACAGAAATAGAAAGGTAAAAAGGAAAGGACGAATCTACCCTTGCCGCGTCTCTGTCCGCGGGATTATTTAATGCGGTACGACTCTGTGAATGGAGATATTATGAATCAGCCTTTATGGAATAATATCATCACTTTCAAAGTCCAACAAATTATAACTTTATAAATTCGTTTGTATTTATTACCCTTCCTTCCTTATAAATAATTCCATGCATTATTATTTTATTTAAACAGCATAACTTACTCTACTACATTAATTAATTTATAATTAAAATTTAATTAAAACATTTGAATTGTTTTATAAAACGTGCTCTTTTTGTTTTTACTAGAAATACGAAGTCGCAAAAAAAAGAGAGAGAAGTAGACAACCAATCGGTAGTGAAGTATTTAGGACGGGAGGAAGTACGTAAGAGGTGGTGACTGAAGCGTACCTTGTAAGATCGGGAGTCTTCATGACTTCGGCATGTCACTTCACATGCTCTAATGCCAAGTCACTGTACCTTAACCGTATAAGTGAAAATTTTATTTTTTAAAATACTTTCTTGACTAAGAAAAATAGAACACTTTTTACAAGCATCGATCTAGTGATGAAAAATTACATATTGTAAAAGGATGTGTCTATAAAATGTCACTAACTCTTTATATAACTACCAATGTTTATTCTAACATCCTGAATTTGTAAATATATATAGCAAAGTTGTAACTTGTAAATGAAGTTTTTTTTTTTAATTTTAAGTTAGATGAATTAAATAAAAATAGGAAGAAATTATGGTGGTGATTTGTAGCAAGTTATTTGACTGAGCTTCCATTGATTAAGACCATGCGTAAAGCTTCTCCCGAACTCTTTATGCGGGTTCAACGGGAACAACGCTACATGTATGCTTCGGGTTCACCTCTTCGGCTCCGTAGACTCGAGCACAACCGAACGATTTCCCTTTTTTTGTAGAGAGAGTAGGAGAGAGAAAATGTTTGGGTTAAATGGTTAATTTAGGAATGGTGATACTTGGGTTTTGGGTTATAAAGAAAAAAGTAAAAAAATTGATATGATAGTGATATGGTATTTTGGTTGATTGGAAGAAACGAAGGGTGATTAGGATTCTTGAAGTAATGATGGTTGCATTTTGCATGCATGTGTGGTTTCAATCCTAGATTGAAGCTACTTATCCGTAACTACGAGTGCTAGCTAGCTAGTTAAACTACTCATCTAGTATATTTTTGGAGATGCTAACTATACTTTCTTTTTTAGTTTTAAAGAAAAACAACAATTTTATAGAAGTTCACATCAAGAACACTCTAGCTGTAAGCTTTTTAACGGTCGTACGTCTGCATGTACGTACTATTCCGCCCACGAAAACCGACTGAAATGTAACCATTGGAAAATCGTAATTTGGATCCCATAGAATGTATCATCATCGATCTTTCTTCTTCAAGCCTTTGAACAATACAACCACGATCATGGAATGTATCATCGATCAACCAGCTGCATATTTCTTTCACCTCATAGCTATGCTTTTGACCCAGCTGCCATGTCCGCCTGTACGTGATCACTTTTATTCTTGACTATCGAAACAGCAGATGGCGAGACATTAAACAAGTTAGCTGCTTCCTCCCCAGATTTCCCTCTCTGACCAACTCCTATCCCAAAGCCACTCCTCCCCCCTCCACAACCCTTTTCGCCCACTCGATATCACCGGCCCGTTTATTTTCATCTCTTTTGAAGACGTACTCTAAAGAATAAGTTTTTAAAGCTCCCATCTCAACCCAATCATCGGCATATTGAAGGTATGAAAAATCCACCTGATTGTTAACCACAAACACCCCAGTGAACTATTAAGAACGTAAGGTACTAATGGATCGATCCCCTTGACGATCCCCTCTTCCGACAGAAAACTTGGAAGATGGTGAACCATTTTTAAAAACCGAAAAAACGAGGATGATAAGCAAGCTTTGATCCAAAAAATCCATTTGTCTACAAATCCCATTTGTTTAACATGAACAAAAGAATATTCCAATTCAAGCTACCGTAAGCTTTATCAAAATCTACCTTGAATATTAAACTTTTTTACTTTTTCCTAAATCATTCACCGTGAAACTCTCTCACACATGTGTGTGCCAATAACGAAGATAATTCCTATTCGGTTAACACTACTTGCCTCATTACGAACCTAAAACAACGTAGAGTCACTACACGGTCATGAAGCCCATGATGGACACCTTATGCCATTTATACAACTTTAAAGACCTTAGAGGCAACCTTACTATCAACCCCAAATTAACCCTCTATGGACATACTCCTACCTTAAGCTTTACTTCGGGGTCAACTTAAGTGCTTCACACCGGCACTCATCACTCTACAATCTACATGCACCTTTTGCCAGCTCGCGATTTTCGACCCAAAACATACATAAATATTCTTTGTTTGTAATTGATAAATTTCTGCTCCGAACTTTCTTTAAATACATTCCAACACATATGCAACATTTTTAACATCATCTAGTGACAAAAATCAAAGATTCCTACGCAAATGACCCATCTTGGCTCAAGACTCAAATCAGCACACATCGCTCTTTTAGTAGGATCACTATGCTAAATTGTTTCGAACTTCAACCCCTTAGTCAATTATGGCAATACGTTAATTAATTAACCAACATCAACTAATTAAGTTAAAACGTCAAGGTGTTTTTGAAGAACAAGCATAATAGCCAAACAAACCTTGAATTCACTTCCCTATAATGGAAACTTGATTTTTGCTACTAATCTTTGAGAACGTGTAACAATGTCATTTAACAGGTCTTGCATAGGAATGGACCGCTCTAGGGTTTATACCTTTTTTACACCCACAATACACTTGTTTTACACCCTCTAGGCCACTTACACACATTATACTCACCTTTTCACACACACACTACATGTATATGTCTCTTAATATCTAATTTAACTTATTTTAAATGGATATAAAAAAACTCTTACCCACTCACAAAATACGTACTACTACTAGAAGTTGACTAATAAAAGTCAACTTCATTCATTTTCACCATCCTTGACTCTATTAATCCAACTTATATTAATTTAGTAATTTAATATAATTTATTGTTACTATTGTTTTGATTTGACTTTATAATTAGTTCATATCCCATAATATCGACTTAATTTGACTAAGAGAAGTGAAGTTACACAATGTAAGCGGCTACCTTCTCTAGGATCGCAACCAGGGAACCGACCAACGATAGTCCGCTTTGGGTTGCACCTTACGGCTTTAAAACGCGTCATATAGCAGGAGTAAGATCACTCCTCCTTATAAGGAGGAAGAATCCCCCTTGCCTCATCGATACAGGATGCTCCTGCATTACTACAGGAGCGATGCGTTTAAGAGTTGCGGATTTGAATGGCTCGAGGGAACGATGAGCCCCACAAACCAAACATTCCCCCCCACATCGTTGCGGCCCCGACTCTGATACCAATTATGGGATTGCAACCAGGGAACTTACCAACGATATTGTCCGCTTTGGGTTGCCCGCACGACTTTAAAATGTGTCATTTGGTAGGAGTAAGATCCCCCTCCTTATAAAGAGAAAGAATCTCCCTTGCCTCACCGATGTGAGATGCTCATGCATTGCTACAAGAACGTTGAGTTTAAGAGTCGTGGATCTGACCGTCTCGAGAGAATGATGAGCCCCATAAACCCAACACCTTCACATCCTCAAACTTCCAGTGACACAAAATCAAGGATAATCACAAGGTGCTGCACATGCTATTGATTTGAAGAATATGACGGTGGGGGGAGCAGATGAAAAAGAATGGCATCATGTAAGGCCCTTTTTTAAAGTGTGCAACAAGGAAATAGCAAAAATATTTTATTAAAATAGGGCAACAACTGACTCAAATAATATAAAAACAGTTTTCTTTAATGTTGCACTAAAACTCTCAGACTTGTCCACGTGGAAACTTCCTCCGCCACAAAACCTAAAAAGAATAAGCAACCAAACGAATGAGCTAGAAAGCCTAGTGAGTAGCTCCACGAAGTACCCAAACGATAATAATAACGTGTAAATGTAATCTCATCAAAATATGCCACTTAGGCTATTAAGTGCCACACGCCACAGGTATCACATACAACATATACAAATAGTTTTATGCAAGCATCACAGTTAATCACATAATCATTATCACATATGTGATCTCACCACTAGTAGTCCTCGACTACTGAAAGTCACATCAACTTCTGAGATAACATCGATCTCTAGATGCTATATCAGCATCTGGTCAGTCATATCGACTAATAATCACTGCCACTTAAGCAGGTTGGCCGTCTGCCAAATAGCCACTTGCTCTAATTGCCACACAGGCAGGGTGAATCACCTGTTCAACTAATATCACGTATACAGATATCACATATAGCCATATTGGCTTAAACATCCCTTCATGTATACGCATCACATACTCTGTTATCATACACATAATCACATTGATAGGCTATGATATCACTATTATAGCCACTCAAGTAATGTTTATAACATTTGGTTATCTGCTTGCTCTTGTTTCGTTTAATCACGGTGTAAGCATATATATATATATATATATCATATATTTACGCTTCTTTATGTAACACCCTGAATTTTGGTATAAATTTAAACTTTTTATATTTCAACCAAAATACCATTAAAGGAGTATTTGTTTACAACACAGTGCAGAAGCTTCTCAAATTTACAAAAGGGTGGTGTTACTTGTTGACCCGAATACACGACCATTAAATAAACAAAATAAGAATAATCATGTATTCCAAACATATCCATCAGGCAACAAGCTTCTCCCAAAAGTGACTACTCGCCTCACCGGCATCATACTATTGCTTATCTGCGGATACAAAACATAAACACAAATTTTGTTAGCCGAAACTAGTGAGTGTGCCAAAATCATTTAAACAGGTAAACAAATCATCGTAGATCATAAAACGGTTATGGCATCATAAAACAGTTCACACAAGATGTGGGGACAAGTCCACTTATACTTGTATGTTCCATAGGGGCCAACCATGGTCAACAAGTCCTCGTGGGGGTGTGTCCACATCTCCCGTCAAGGTGGGGGAAGCACAAAGAAGTCCACCATACAACGGTTCTCTGGAGTGTAAGCCCTGTTCACCAAATCCACTCGTGTTACCCGGGTTCGGTGGCTCGTCAGCCCAGTGAACCCACACGGTCATGATGGCTACTGACATACCCCTCTACTCTCTGCACCGATCCCTCGGCCACCCGTACCTCGCGATTCCCCAATTGCCGAAGCCATAGGAACCTCTGTGTACGTCTCAATGACTAGGAACCCTATGGTACAGAGTTCATATCACAAACAGCGGTCTGGACCAAAGCACATACACCCCGAAGGGTCACATAGCACATACCCCGAAGGGTCACATAATCAGTTACCCCGAGGGGTCACATAATCACATGCAAGTTATACACACAAGGTCACAACTTGCCATAATCAGTACATAGCATATCATGCTTCAAAACAGGTGAATCATATATTCAATTGCATAAATCATTATTATAAACATGATAATAACAATTACAGATCACATTGATGCGATACATATAAATAAACATGGTTCATATGAAAATAGTGGATGACTTGCACATTAAAAGCATTTTGGGTATCCGCAGGGCACAACTCACCTGATTGAAGTGATGAGGATCACTTCCACTTCCCAACAAGGCTTCAAATCACTCGCACAACGATCCTATGATCATAACATAATGTTAACTTAGTTAAGTTAACCATACAATAAAGTTACACACAATCACAAACTCAAAACACTACCTAAACGCTCATTTCGGGTCTTTCGGACTCCCTTTGGACTCCCTAAAACCATTAGAAAAAAACCGCAATCAATTACAAGGTTAAATGGGGTCAAAATCAAGTTTTTGGACCTTCCAGGAGGTCTCGCGCCGCGAGACAGGGTGCCTCGTGCCGGGAGAAAATCTCTGGAAAATGGCCCCCTGCCAAACTTGGACCTCGCGCCGCGACACCTATTGGTCGCGCCGCGACGCACCGTGAACAGTAATTCTGGGCCTGTTTTGTTTGCTGCAGCTCCGACTTTTCCACATATTTTCCAATCACACTTAAGTTGCAACATATCAATCACTCAAAAGCACTTCCATACATTATATTAACACTTTTAACATAACTTTGATTATCCAAACTCTATACCACCAATTTTCCCCAATTTTAATTCATTTTAACAAGTTTTAACATCAATAACCAACACTTACTACAATCAACCAAATCTTAGCAACATTTTACCAATTCCTCATGTAAGATCATGATCAAATTTCATTTTTCAACACTTTAAACACATTGGCTCATTCAAAACCCTAACTTTGACAATAACCCCAAACTTTGACCCATTTACTTCTATTTGTCAACATCAAAAGTCAAAGATCATACTAAACAACAATCCAAGCTAAAATCAACTACCAATTTGAGATAGAACTTACTTGAATCAAGATTCCCAACTTGTGTGGATGCTTTCCTTGCTAATCCCAAGCTCAAAGGACCTATGATGAGATCCAACAACCTATTTTTAAGCCAAAACCACCACCAACACCAAAATCTCCTTTGATTTTCCCTTCCTTCTTGAAATTTATGAGTTTTGAACCCTTATTTTCTTCTTCTTCGATGGGTGCTTCCAGAAATTGGGGTTTTTACCTCAATTATTGAGGGCCACTCACATATATATACATATTTTACACATTAGGTCCCTCATCTTACTTCCCTTTGCCACATATCTACCTAATTTCAATATTTAACATATATAAACAACTAGTAACACATAAATATCAATTAAATAACATAACATACACCCAATTTACCAATTTCTCATTTAATATTGCATATATATATTTTTAATAATTTTACAAAATTACGGGTTTTACACTTTACATTATGCGTTTATCTTTCATTCTACTTATCTCTTTTAATAAATATTTATACACATACACATATATTTTTAGGTGCATAGACACAGTCTATCGTACTATCTCATATTCGAATATACACATATGACCATTTTTATATTTAATACTATGCTATATGTCTCACAGAGATACCACTCTTCACAATTACCCATGTGTACTCATAACGCATATGGATAGGTATTTGTAATTCATAATACTGTAATAGCGCACCCTCTTTAATTATGTAATTATACGTAACAACATCACTTATTTAAACCCTTGTATATTCTTTTACATTCGTGAATCCCACAACACTAATTATAGTTGCACTTTAAGATGTAGGATTAACTATTAATTATTAACCCCAACTCTTTTTTTCTTAATTTATCTGGTTTCTACTATTTATTATTCATTCATACTCATCTCTCGTCATTTAATTTAATACAACAATACTCTACCCTTAGTCACAAATAATATCTCTTTCTCACCTCTAACATATACTATTATATCCACCTCTATTAAGTTCGTGTTCCTCTCTATACTCTTTACCAATTAGTTATTAGTAAAGCTTTCGGTATTAACAAATAATATCAATGATACAATACATCTCACATTAGTATTGACTTCGTATAATTTCAAGTAATTAATATGTCTAGTACTAGATTGAGGTACTAACATGTGTCCACACTACAACCTAGAATTAAATCCCAAGCATCAAAACATGCAAAAACCACAAATCTGCCTCCTGATGCCCTAGATGCGTCGCATCCAAGACACCGACGCGTCGTGTCAATTGAATTACTATGGACGCGTAGCGACCCAATGCCTAACGCGTCGCACCGCATGAACAGCCTGAAACCGCCGTTAATTCTGCATATTATAACTCAACTTAAAATCACCTAAATCAATCCCCAAATGTCTCATAACACTTACAAAGCTTGTTTGGACCTTTTAGACACTTTATAACATCAAAATCTAACGATTAAACCAACAACTCATTTAACCCATTAACACCTCACCTATGTGGCATATATGATGTGATACCCGTGTGGTGACGTGAGCAGTTGTGCTCGTTTGGCAGATGGCCACTTCGTCTGTGTGGCAATTTTGATGTGATGTACATTATCTATAGATGTGTGTTCTGATATAATGTACGAGTGTCGTGTGCTCACTAAGCTTTATGCTTAACCTGTTGAAGCTTTATTCTTTTCATGACCATAGCATGTTGACAAGGGGAAGGCTCCCGCATGACAGCTGCTTCCGTAAATTATTTTTTTTACACTCTGATTTGTAAACATTACTTTGAAACAACTATTTGGTGCCATAAGTCTCGTGTATTGGGTAGGCCAATGATGAATGATGCGTTGAATACCTGAATTACCGTTTTTGCAATTATATGAACTTAAAAAAAAATTGGGATGTTACACAAAATAGCAACAAGAAATATACTATAATCCTTGATTCAACCTTTTGAACCATTTAACCCAATAAACACAAAAACCAATCAAACAATTCATACCTTTAGTTATCTAGGATCTCTATGATGATAGTAAGCTACTAAAATCTGTTGTATACTTGCTCAAATCTTGGATGAAATTGACCGGCCCCTAGTGTGAAGATGAAGTGTGTTTGTGTATGTGTTCAAATGATAAGCCACATATATCTATAACTATACCATAATTACATAAATAGCCCCTGGACTTAATGAGTTATAATTTGACAGTTTTAACCTCTCAAGTTTTCTAAACACCTCCTAGTTTCAAATAGACAACTCGTTAATATAATCACTTATTTATTAATTATTTAATTAGAATTTTTTTGAAACTTGAGTGTTATAGACGATGTTGGAGGCGAAGACAAAGTGAAGGGCGTCGGCAGAGACAGAGAAGGGCGACGACGGTAGAGTTGGTGAAGGGTGACGTCGGCGGATGCAGAGATGGTGAAAGGCGATGGTGGAGATGATGAAGGGTGACAGCACTTGAGGCAGAGACGGAGATGGATCATTAAGGGCACTTGTGTCGGAGGCGGAGACGGAGAAGGTTGACGAGGGTGATGCAAGTGACGGTTATGGTGGTGGACGATTACGACAGCGAGAATGAAGTGTTGGTTGATGTGGTGAAAACAACAGTGGATTCTTGGTTAGATAGGTCATAGTTTAATTTGAAATCCCACATATGAAAGTGATTTAGAAATACGGCCACTCTACAAGGTTTTTAAAATATTACATTTATAGGATTTAAAAACCAAATTCCTTCTTTTTTCTTTTCAACCAAACATAAGATTTCAAATAATTTAAAATACAAATCTTACGAAATCACTCAAAATTTCACGAACCAGACAACTCGTAAGATTACCAATGTAGTGTTTTACACCCGACGGCCGACGCCATAAGAGCCCGGATAATTACAAATGCTCCTGTGTAAATGAAAAATATTAAAAATTCAAAGAATAAAATTGTAGAATACAAGATTCATTAACATTTATTGGGATAAATTCAGCTATATGTATACCATTTTTATACAGGATTTTTAAAATATATAAAAAATAAAAGGGTAAAACAATTTAACTGTAGGTACGTTACCAACTACATCAGAATTTTACTAAGAAAAAAAAGGCCCCTACCCATTCTCTCTCACTATCCCATCAAGCTTTTAAAATTTCTTCAAGTATTCTGATTGTTTGTTGCAAGTCATTTAATGTACTATTATTTAACAAAACTTTAATTATTATTTCAAATATAAAATTAATTTAATGAAATATAAACAAAATAATACACATACAAATAAAATAAAACTTACACAGTACTGTTCCCCCATCCATCTATCCTTCCTTTCCTTCCCTTCCCTCCCTCTCTTTTTCTCTACTGACAAGAGGAATACCCTGCACTGCACACTTATTTCTCACACGCACGCATACTCTTAACACTTACACACTCTCACTTTCTCTAACCCCATATCATATGGATATATTATAAGAGCCACGGCAGAGTTGCAGACCCAAACACACGAAAAAAAACCAATTCTAATTTCCATTTTTATAATAATCTTTATCTTTTTTATGATATACATATACATATAGTACCACTTTATATTAATTTCTTGATTCTACGAATCCCCAGAAACGCCACCCCACCTCACACTCACCCTCACCCCTATATATACATTGCACTTTAACGTCTCAATTCTTTGTAACACCAAACAAAAATCGCCAGCTGGGGTTTTTCCGGCAGCCGTGTGTGCGGAGGAGTAATGGAGTTTTTCAGCCAGCATCATTTTGTTGATCCTAACAGTAACAGTAACAACGAAGCTTGTTTGCCACCGGGGTTCAGGTTTCATCCTACTGATGAAGAACTCATCACCTGCTACCTTCTCCGGAAGGTGCTCGATGGAAGTTTCACCGGCCGGGCATTTGCCGACGTTGATCTTAACAAATGTGAACCCTGGGAGCTTCCACGTATGTTGTTACTAAAGTATATTTAATAGTTAAATATATACTTTGCACTTCTTGACGTGTTTGTTTTAGCTTATTAAAAGCTTATTTCTTTTAACTTATTTTTATAAAAACGACTTAATTACTTTCTTATTATAGGTCATAGTAAGCTTTTAGCTTAGAAAAGTTGAGCAAGGAAACTAGCTTATAAATATGGATAGTAACCGCTAAAACAAACAGCCTTGTAAAAGTTTCTTACTTTTTTAAGGTTTTTTTCTTATGGTATAGAGAGAGCAAAGATGGGGGAGAAAGAATGGTACTTTTTCAGTCTCCGGGACCGGAAATATCCGACGGGGCTGAGGACGAACCGGGCAACGGAGGCGGGATACTGGAAAGCCACCGGAAAAGATCGCGAGATCTACAGCTCAAAGACGTCAGCACTTGTGGGTATGAAGAAAACCCTAGTTTTCTACCGTGGTAGGGCACCAAAAGGGGAAAAAAGCAACTGGGTGATGCACGAATATCGTCTTGAAGGAAAATTTGCCTATCATTTTCTCTCAAAAAGCTCCAAGGTAACAATAATATAAACAACTTTTTTAGGGTTTTATAAAATCTGGATTATATATTGCATGGTGATTTTTTGTTAGTTTTTTTTAGTTAAAGTACGTATTTAATGCAGATTTTTCAACGGTAAAACAGTGTTTTTTTGTACTAAATAAACTAGCTACTTAAATTAATTAAAAGCTTTTCTTCGTAGCCTGTACATTCTGATCAAAACCATTAAAGTTTCAAAGTTCTTGGTTTTATAATTTATTGTACCTCTGGTTTTTAATTTCAATGATTAATTCTACTTGTTCTTGATTTTTTAGATTTTTAGGGTTTTTTATTGATTGTAAATTTTTTGGGTTGTGGTTAGGACGAATGGGTGATCTCTCGGGTTTTCAAGAAAAGTGGCGCCGGAAATGTGGTGGTTGGCGGCGGCGTTGGGAAGAAATGGTTTACCGGCGGTGTAAACTACGGGAAGGAGTCCAGTTGTTCATCGGCGGTTTCGGGATCACTCCCACCGTTGCTTGACTCGTCACTGTACGCCTCTGCCACCTCCGCCTACACCGCCGCCGAACATGACAGCTTTTCCTACGACAGCACCTCAAAAGAGCACGTGCCCTGTTTCTCCACAGCCTCAACAACCACAACTAGCTTCGGCGCTCATCAAGCCCTTTTCGACTACCCACCGCCGGAGCCACTGACGTCATCATTTGACCCAAAGAATGCCAGCGTGTCGGCCTTCCCAAGCTTGAGGACGCTACAGGAGAATCTTCAACTTCCTTTCTTCTACACCTCGGTGGCGCCAGCACAGCCCATGCATGGCGGCGGAGGAGAAACGAGCAACTACGTGTGTTCTTCCGGCGAGAATTGGTTGCCACCGACAGATAACCAGAAGCCAGGCCCCACGGAGCTTGACTGTATCTGGAGCTTCTGATCATTAACGGCGGCGGTGGCGGCTGGCTTTAAATGTTGGATCAATTTGTAGTGTTTTTCGTCGAGTACGTATTGAATTAGGGTATTGAATGTTGAATTAAGTATGGTAGGAGGCTATAATATGTTGTACGTTCGCATGTTCTTGTCGTTTTTAAGATTATGTATAATGGAGTTATGGTAGGCGCTTTGTATTATGTGTTTACAAATCAATGGCAAGCTTTGTTCCCTATGTTTAATAATTATTTGATTAATATAAGTAAGTTTTTATGTGATTTATATTGTTATTTTTTCAAATTAGAAAAAATAACTCTTGACAACCATTCAATACTCTTCTTCCTTGAAAGAGTGGAGAATCAAAATTTAGAAAGAAAACAAAAAATCTATCAAAATGTATGAAACAAAAAGAATCAGAATCCAGAACATTCAGTGTGTTCTACCTACATATGAATAGTAGATGTTCATCTTGAGCATTCATCTTTATCTTCAACATATAAATCTCAGATATGGAATCTTAAGATCTCATAATTTTATTACACAATATCAATAGTTCACATCTTGGATAAAACTATTCGTCAAATTTTACAAAATTCTATATACACCAAAAGATAATTCATCAAAACACGACTTGCTGAAGAGCCGTCACTCGTGAGCATAAGCCTTTCCCTTATCTATGCTTGAAAAGAAGGAAACAAAGCATTGATAAGCATGAAACTTAGTGAGTATACAATCACATACTAACAAACAAGTGCGCACACGCATCTTGTATATATGTATTTATCATGTCTGATCACGTATGTGGTCACATCGACCACTGATAGTTGCCGACTATTGGTCACATCGACTTCTGAGCTCATATCAATCTGGATGCTACATTATCATCACATCATCATGTAATCATCACACAGAACGCAACACGTACGGTTCTCATCGATTTTTATTATTTCATCATTTATTTTGCTCAGCAATATCTCTTTAATCAACTAGAATGAACCATTACAGTTCTTATCTATATCAAAGTAAAAATGACGTTTACTAGTTTTCAACTTTTATATTTTTATTAAGGTACATCCTCTACGTTTTGCATTATATATACACAGATACAATACTTCCTATATCCTTTTAATATATTCTCTAAATTTCATATTATTCCTAAAATAAAAAACATGATAACGAGAAACTTGATAAAATTATAATATATTGCTTGAAGTACGTCATCACGAAATTTTTGAATTTGTTTCAAATTGTTCCAATGATCAAAACTTTTACGCCTACGGTTGGATAAAGGCCTAAACCAGTATGAAGGATGGATCTAATCCGGCTGAACCACTGACTTGAAATTATTACCAAACCTGATTTTTATTTTTGTTTAATATATTAAATGAAAGCCCTAAATTTCTCTATTAGTTGTTATTTGATGTTTGAACTATTTGTTGTTTTTTAGTTATATGATTAAAATGTTTGAACTATAAATTGCTATTATCCGGATTATATTTCAAACATTTTAATATCTACAACAATAAAACACAATTCAAATGTCAAATAACAACTTTCGCAACAATTCAAAGTTTTAGAGTTATTTTTTTAATAATATAATATTTAATAAATAGAAAAAAGTAAAGTATTTATTAAAAAAACATGAAAGTTGAAAACTAATATGTTTATATTTTGCTTAGTTTTATGACAACTATAGGTGAGCATAGGTATCGAAAATATCGAATTTTATTCAGGACTAATATAAAATATAATAAGTAAAATATATACTTGGCATCGTATATGAATACTCAGTATGATATTTGATACTACTTTTTAATCAAATTCAACACTCGATAAAATTAGTACCGATCAACATCATGCTTGCCTTAACATAAGCATAAAGATCTCAAAGATGGTAAAAAATTGTTTGAAAAAGAAAAAAATGGGAAGGTAAGGATGGGTGGAATGGTGGATTTGGGGTTTTTTGCAACATTAAATGGGTAGTTGTGGTAGGTATAAAAATTGGGAAATAAGAAAGAAGAGGGTTAAATTCAGATATTCACATGGGAGCTAGAGAGCTAAGGAGAGTAGCTAGGGGGAGACTATTATATATAATTTATATATATGATGAGAAGGGAGGGACATATTTATTTCACTTAAAATATGACCCCACTTCACTTCCCCAAAATTACCCTACTACCCCTTTTGATTTTACAACACACACCCACCCAATCTTACTGTGCCCCTGCCCCCTGAACCTGCACCCATCCTTCTTATCATTCTGCTATTCTATTATTTCTTTTCTTTTTCATTTATTTTTTATACATATTAATTAATTTTAATTTGTTCTAATGACAATTCAGGACAATAATTAACATAGTTAATAGCATAGAAGTCTCTTAAAACACATTCAGTTATATCTTAAAATCATATTAAAAATTACTGTTATAATTCTAATTCAAAACAGACAGCTGATATATCTAACAATCATTTGATGCACAAATCCTACAAAATTGATGCACAAATGTAAAGCTTGGATCAAGCAAAACAAAAATATTTCAGATAGTCGTAAGCTTAAACCGTTACCCAAATCGGTACCACTAATCCTAATCGAAGTCATAACCAAAAAACTGAAATTCAAACCAAGATGATTAGTCTACGGGAAGAAAATTGCCACCTCTGATCGGAAGAAAATGACCAACAATGGAAAGGAAACAACCGCCATCGAGGGGAAGAGTACTTTCCTATCATTAAAAGGCTCTATCAACCACTAATTAAAAGGCTCTGGCAGTCACAAATAGAGAGAATTACATATAGAAAGATGAAGCTTCGGCTAAATCGCAACGCCAATAACATTACCAGTTACAAACACCTCATCACCTCTAGCCACATCCGAGAAGAAGAGGTCACAAACGATATGCTAATAGAAGTTTGTCGATTACTCACACTTTATTAATAATTAGTGATTAGTGATTAGTGATAATGATGAATGATTAGTGATATTATATAGGCTATACTTGACTTCATGTTTTTGCGATTAAACATATCAAAATTGATTATATATATTGTTTAAAAAAAAATTGGTTGTATACAACTAAAATATTATAAAAATCAATTGTATTATTTTAAAAAACAGATTGGTAATATATAATGTTAATTAAGACAAAATTTATTATATTTTATGATTTAATTTATGCACAAGGTGTGTATAACTTAAGTCGACAACATAAAGTTAGGTTATTGAGGGGATAAAGAATAGGTAGTCTTTAAGTATGGATACAACGTAAAATCAAAATCGAAAGTTGTGTTTTGTTTGTTTTTACCCTCAAACTAAATATTTGTCCTTTTTTGTTTATTGACATCATTTTGAAGGGTTTTGTCACATTAATTAATTATCTGAAAATCATGATTGGATATAAATTAACTGATAATATTAATATTAATAATAATTACTAAAATAGTTCTAAAGAAATAGTTTACACATGACACCGCGAAGGAAGCTAGTATTAGACAAGGATAAAAATATTAAAATATTTTTTTTATTTTCAAAAAACAAGTATTAAAAAATATTTCACTCATGTATCAGATTGGACTCATTTATTTCTATATTAATTAACTAGATTAGATTCAGATGTGATACATGAATTGTTTAAAAAACGATAAATAATAAAATTTAATAAAAAGATATTAAATAAGAATGAAATACAGATTTAAAAAAATAGTAACAAATGGTGTTAATATTCAGAACAGTGATGGAAGCATCAGGGTGAGGGGAGGGCAGATGAGACGGAAAAAAATATAATATCATTATACAAAAAGACATGATAGTATTTGTTATTTAAGTAATCGATAATTATTATTATAATTAGGAACAATTTGCTAAAGTCTTTAGTGGTTGTAATTAAAGAGATTTTATAATGATTAAAAAATATTTTAAAATGATAAAACTAAGAATTTGATTTAATATTGTATTTTAAAATGTTATAAAAAATAAATATGATATTTATAAATTAAATTCACAAATATACTATTTTAATGTTTAAGAAAGATATATTTGAAATATTTTTTAATAATTTTGATTCAAATACATGTCAAATTTGAAACCAATTGTGACCAAAGAAAAGTTAAAATTAAATTTTAATTTTTATAAAATAAACAATTGCGGTTTAATAACTAAATTTTTTATTTTCATCCTATAAAAGTATTTAATACATTTTTTTAGTCTCTTGTTTATATAAAAAAAATTTGAGATTATAATTCTTCTTGATTTGACACCTTTTGTTTGATCCTTTCAAAGGGACCTCGGTCTTTTATGAATGTGTTTTCGTGTTATGATTTTTTTTAAACAATCTCATGTTATGATTTTAAAAGCCAATATATGTTTATCATAAGATCTGAAGCCAAAAGAATAAATATGATAATCGAACTAAGAATTTATCATAAGCTATGAAACTAATCTGAGCTAGAGGAAATGTTTATTTGATAACCATTTTTATTATGAGTATCGTGAAAATCAATATTAGTCATATTATTACGAGGGCCGCTAAAACCAATTTGAGTTGTCTAATACCCCCTCCTTCAATGTCATCACTCACTCATGAATTCATTACATGCACCTTGTCACACTCAGTCCACCCACACTCTCCATCCATGAATTAGACTTACCAAATGAACGGCTAAGATTGGTTTTCGCTATATATATATATATATATATATACACACACTACTATATAAAGCATTTAACACTCTCTCTCCTCCTTAATTTTAAGACTTCTTAAAATTCAATCAAAACAACATATTGGCCTTTCATTCTATTTAACTTAATCTCATTCACTCAATCTTTAACCATTTCAATCTCTCTCCTAATTTACTTTAACTTTTTATTCAATTAAAATATACTCTCACACAAACATAATTATACACCAATAACAACATAATTTCTAATATCTTATTAATTTCTCTATTCTTATTTCACAAATATGATTTTTTTTTCTTATTTTAATGTCTTTTAGATTTTAAAATTAATAAAATAGTTTATGCAAATAAAAGAAAAATTGAAAAAAAGGGACATGTTGCTAAAGAAATTTTTTTGTGACATAGAATTTTGCGAATAACTTATCATTACATTTTTGAAAGCGACATATTATAAAACAAAAACTATTCGACTCCGCAACATTGCGCGGGTACGATGCTAGTATATATATATATATATATATAGGTAAAAGTTCAAACGAAAACTGTTTTTCGTACGAGAACCACGAAACCAATCTTAGCCGTCCAATTCCTCCTTCTTCAATTGGATTGCTCACTC
Source organism: Dittrichia graveolens (assembly GCA_038502395.1). Lineage (NCBI taxonomy): Eukaryota > Viridiplantae > Streptophyta > Magnoliopsida > Asterales > Asteraceae > Dittrichia > Dittrichia graveolens. The sequence continues at coordinate 82,181,505 of JARJIL010000005.1, read as the reverse complement.
ATGAATTCCTTACATACACACTGCCACACTCAATCCCCCCACGTTCTTCATCCATGAATTCTATTATCCAAAATGAACGGCCAAGATTGGTTCTCGTACGAAAAACAGTTCTCGTTTGAACCCTCAACTTACTTAAAATTAAGAGATTTAAAATGTATTATAGATAACTAGCAAGGTACCCGCGCAATAATGTGACGGCAAATAATTTCTATTTTACATCTGTTGCTTTTAAAAATATAATAATATGTTATTCGCGCAATTCAATGTCACGAAAAAGTATCGTACAATGTTAATTTTTTATTTGCATCAACTATTTTATTAATTTTAAAACAAATTCTAAAAAACATTAAAATAAGAAAAAGATTTTAATTTATGAAATAAGGAGAGAGAAGTTAATAAGATTTTGAAAATTATGTTGATGTGGGTGGATAATTGTGTTTGTGTGATAGTGTGTTTTAGTATTAGAGAGATATTTTAAATAGATAAAAAGTTAAAATAAATTAGGAGAGAGAATAAAATGGTTAAAAAGGAGTATATTAAAAGTTAAAGTAAATTAGGAGAGAAAATAAAATGGTTAAAAAAGAGTATTTTAAAAGTTAAAGTAAATTAGGAGAGAGAATGAAATAGTTAAAAAGAGTATTTTAGTACATTCAAGTTACTTAAAATTAAGAATTTTTAAGGTTGTAAATATATTATAAAAGAGTAATATATAGATATGTAAGAGAGAGAAAGTAAGAAGAGGGAAGAGAGAGAGGGAGGAATAGATCGGGTGTGGGGAGCCAAATGGTGAAGCCGATGGGTTAAAGAGAGAGAGGTGTACCGGTATTCATTTGCAACCTGTTGAGCCTGAAGGCTCACCTGATTTTGAGCCCGAAGGCCATACAGGTGCTCTTATCCCCTTCTTTGTATCCTTCTTGGGCTCCATTTTGGTTGGGGTTTTTTGTAATTTTTGATGTTACAAGTTGCTATAGTTAATACAATAAAAAAACTAAGAATTTGTAATAAAAAGGTGTAATGCTTTGTTCTTAGACAACCCGTAGTGCTCTTGTCATTCATGATGACGAGCTTTGTGGCCATCAATCATTTGCTTGTCACAACTATGAAGGACTTGTTGTGATGTTACTCGTTGTTCACGTGACAAGTTTCAACGGGTGTTCTAAGTTAGTGTTTATGTAGATGTTAGTAATGACTGTCATGCTTAGTGCTGTTTAATCATAAGATAGTCATAACATGAAAATTTTAATGTGTCAGTCATCCATGTCATGGGGTGATCTTATTAATTTCTTAGTTTTAACATTTGTATTTATTTTTTACTATATGTGTATATATATATATAGGGGAAGGTTTAAACGAGAACTGTTTTTCGTACGAGAACTAATCTTGGCCGTTCACTTTGGATAATGGAGTTCATGGATGAAGAGAGTGGAGGGATTGAGTGTGGCAGGGTGCATGTAAGAAATTCATGGGTGGGCAATACAATTCAAGGAGGGGGAATTGGACGGCTAAGATTGGTTCTCGCGGTTCTCGTACGAAAAATAATTCTCGTTTGAACTTTTGCCTATATATATATATATATATATATATATTGAAAAGTTTATTTAAAAACCGTTTTTATTGCGAGAACTGCGAGAACCAATCTTAGCCGTCCAATTCCCCCTCTTTCAATTGGATTGTCCACCAATGAATTCCTTATATGCACCTGCCACACTTAATCCCCCCACGCTCTTCATCCATGAATTCCATTATTCAAAATCAACGATTAAGATTGGTTCTCGCGATTCTCGTAATAAAAACGGTTTTAAAATAAAACTTCCCATATATATATATATATATAACATCTCAATTAATATATATTAGTACAACAGTATCAGTATTGTAAAAAACAAAAACTAAATAATTAAAAAATCAGACTTATATGTGCGTGTATGTATGCAGTGCAGGCAGAAAGGAAAATACAGTAAAGCAAAAGGGCAGACAAAATCGAATATAATAATTATAATTATTATTATAAAAAGAAAAGGAAAAAGAAAAAGCAAAAGAAAAGAGTTGCAGGTGAAAATGGCAGGAAATGAAGCTTTTTACAAACAGTTGTGGGTTTTGGGGTAGTCCATCATCAAACTTTTCGAAATTTCACTTTACCGTTTTCTCTAATAAAGAAGGTGGGTCCCACACTGTTGGCGCCACATGTGTCAGAGTTGTTGATTCGATCCAGATATGGGCCGTCGAGTATTGGGCTAAAAACGGGCCGTATGAACTACCATTGTTTCAAAGTTGCAACAGTGTGTTGCCATTTACGGATTAAAACCGGGCCCATTAGATGGCACGCCGGTTACCGGCCAGATTCTTTCTTGTTTGTATCTTGGTGACTCATGATGAGGATCCGCCCCAAAGTTTCGGGTTTCCTCAGACTAAATAAAAGCAAACAATTTTGCAGACATCAAAAGTCGGGTTTTTACCACTCATGTTGCCCGTAGGATAAATTGTGTGACCTTCAACCATGTTTTTTTCCTGCTCAAACCTACAAATTTCAAACTTTTAAATATTTATTAGTAATTTTTTTCTGTTGATCAAGTATACGGTGTTTTGATATAAGCCGGGATATTTGCATTGTTACTGTTATTTTTATTGTATTGGTTACGTGTAGGACATCCATTTATCGTATAACCAAGTAGTTGATAAAGTCCGTATGGTAAAAAGACATTGGTTGAGTCTTTTAATATCATTTGGTTAATATTTTTTGATAAGATACGGGAAATGTGACTAACTTGTTAAAAAGCATAACTGTTTACGTCTAGTTGAAATATGAAAAACAATATGTAAAGATTTTCAAGCGTATGTAGTTATAATTTCGTGAGAAAAACATGCTCTAATAAATACTAAGGCAATGTTTGTTATCATGGAATGAGAAAGGGAATGGAAAAGGTCATTCCATTCATTTACTAAAAAGGTGTTTGTTTACCAACAAGAAAAGGAATGAAGCATTACAAAGGTAATGTCATTCCTCCTATTTCATTCCTCCCTTTACCCATGTTTTTTGTTCATTCCATTTGTAAATGAGATAGAAAATAACCAATATGCCCCAATAACTAACATACATGATCATATGTCATTCTATTGTTTCCCGCATATTTATCTATGCCCCAATAGCCGACTACTGAAGAGTCATCAAACTCGAAAAATCAAACAAACTCGATCAGTACAATCTCAATTTTGATTTGATTATTTGATAATTGATAAGAGATTGAAAAACAGAGTTTCCAGACATAAACTCCATCGATTATGGATTGCTATTATTAGGTTGACATTATTTATTAATAATAATCTCGTAGTTTTGATATTTATCAATTTTTTAAGGTGTGTAAAGTGTATTTAAAATAAATTTTTATATATGAAATTATTGAAATTTAAGTTATATATATTTTTAATACATGGGCAATTTGGTCATTGTTTATTTATTTATTTTTCCATCCCAATGTCTATTTCTCTCTACCAAATATCTTGCAGTAATGATTCATTCCATTCCGAGAAAGCAACCAAACATGCGGACAGAATGGTAATGAACTATTCTATTCCTTTGTCATTCCTTTCCGTCCAACCAAACATACCCTAAAGTAATGAATAAACTCAATTTAATAAAAAACTGTCAATAATTATAGACGTGATATGAAACACTAATTTTTTAAAACTAACGGCGATGGTCCAAAAGGTAATATGATAATGAATATTCGATCTTTATCTTTTCATAATTAAACATAATCTTAACTGTAATTAAATGAATCTGTTGAAACGACTGAACCTAAAAGAGTGTGCGAGTTAGTTCTGGTGATTCAGAGATCACCACCAACATTAAAAGTGGGATTACGACAACAAAATTATCTACCCAGTCGATTTTGAGTTTTGATCGCAACTTTACTATTCTCAATAACATACAAACTAGTTTATAGACCCGTGTACACGGATATTACAGAAGTAAACTTGAGATATATCAAAATCAAATAAAAATATGTTAGAAGTATACATACACAAATACTTTCAAATACGTACCTAAGAAAACAAACGCTTCCTTGTTGTCTTCAAATAAAACAAAAAGATCACATTTTAAAAGATTTCAACTCAATAATCAAATGATGATTTTAAAGTTAGAACAGAATACAGAGATATGGTTGTTTTTATTATTTTTTCTGTTGGTTCATCTTCATCTCTAATTTTTAAATTATCATGCATAATGAAAAGGGCATTTTTCATAACTTTAAAATGTCTTTGGTGGAATTTAACTGAAATGTTTGAATAATTTTCATTCTAGAAATATACATAATAAGACAAACATTCTTGTCAGGGATTATCTTTGTCTCGATAACATGTGTATCAAATTGAAATAATTGAAGAAATGTTTGATAATTGAATAACTCTAATATATTCATATTTATAGAAAAAAGACGACAATTGTTTCTTTTGTTGAAAATTAAAAAAATAGAAAAAGAATAAAGCTATGGGACTCGATTAGCAAAAATAAATGACACCTTATGTTTCATAATCAGACAAAAAATCATGAGTTATAATAGTTTAATTTGGATTGGTCTACCTTAGACATGACCCCTTATATGATATAGAAGTTTAAAAATCAATATATAATTCACTAAACCCAAAACAATAATAATCTAATTTGAAAGAACATGTATTACCTAATGCCAAATTTTAGTAAATTCAAATGTTGAAGTGAATCAGATAATAATTTTGAACTGAAAACTAACTCAAATTTCTAAATACATCTATTGCGCATATAATTTCTTTCACCATCATAAGATAGGATGCTACCAGATCTCTTTAATAAAGACTTTGCTAGTTTACAGATCTGTGCACACACGGATATTAGTCTATTAGACAAGTAAACTTGAAATGCATTAAAATCAAATAGAAAAATATAAGTATTGTACATATACAAAAATTCCAAATACGTATATCAGAAACCAAATTAATTTTTTTGAAGTACTTTATACACAAGTAAACTTGAAAATAACATAATTGAATATAAAACATGTTTCAAGTATGTAGATAACAACCAAACTAATAAGACTCATACATAAAAAATAAAAAGTAGACATACAAATTGTTTAAAATATATACAAAACAACAAAAACACATCAGAAGCTTAAGCATGTTCATATCACAGATCATGACATTTCACGGATCAGTCAATGGGCGATATAGAAATAAGAAAAAAAAAGCGAATCTACTCAAGACACAAATTCTTAAATCAAGAAAAAACAACATTCTAATAAACAATCATTCTACTTGGTCAACCTGATTATTGAGAAAGAATAAAATGATAGTCAGTATAAACTATCACATATAAAGAACAACTAAAAGTTTTTTATATTTAGAGAGAATAGAAATCCAAGTTCGCATAACTAATAACTTAGTGACGATTTATGCGCCCATGTTTAAGAGAAAGAAAATATACATACAGATTTGTACACACGAGCATTACATGACTAAACCTGAAACACAACATAATCTAATAGAGAATCATTTGATAATTTAATTAATCAAATTAGTTGATAAAGAGGCTCGTCTCCATGCTTAAATCTGCCACTAATGAACATGTGTCTTACCTTTTGAACGGGCTCCATTGCATTTTCACTTCAAAAGCCGAATTTTCGTACACATTGCAAGTAAAAGAAAAAAAATAACGACTCACGTTTTAAATATTAAAAAATCAAGAATGGTTTTCAGTCTTGTGTATAAAAATTAACACTTATATTTTAGTGTTACCTTTGACTAACTATCTACACTAATAAAATAGTTTGAGGACCATTAAGAACATATATCTTTATATCTTTGAATTTAGATTTTTAAATATATAATATATCATCTTTAATGATACATTTTATTTTAAACCATATTTTATAAAAGGCTTCATACATCTTTCTAATAAGATTGAAAATGTTTTAAAATCAATAACTAAACACTTTGAATAGGACTCAAGTTGACCACTCAGCTTATCACTATAATCCAAAAAAAAACCCACTCAGCTAAACAAAAAATAACTACACACTACTATTAATGCATAACAAAAATTAAGAATATACTAATTTTAAAAAAGTGTCATATTACAATAAAATTTATACCAAAACGTAGATAAAAATGAGACGGTCGCAAATATATAGTTATTTTTTCTGTAAACAAAATATATCATAAGTTACTAAACATCATTATAAACAACCTATAATTAATTACATTAATATACAATTTTTATAAAACATTTTCACATTTTCTTAAAAGCCCTTCAAGTATTTCATAAAACCGCCCTCACAATTTTCCTCCCTCCCAATTGATTTTAAATTAAGAAGGAATTTCGTTTATATCCTTACAAAATTCCTTAATTACGTATATGTCCTTGTAAATATTGAAACTACGTATATATCCTTAGAAAAACTGTAAACTCACATAAACACCCAAAAACTTAATTTAATAGTAAATAACTTATTTAGAAACTAAAAAACTTTATCTTTGAATTGGAATATAACTAAATTACTAAAATACCCATATGATTTCTTTCCCAAAATCAATTTCCCAGACTCCTTACTTATGATGACTCATGACCTCTGTTGCTTCATAGTCTTGCAAGAGATCGATTAGACTTTGATGGCATATTCCTATTCCTAATAGATAATCAAAAAGTTTATTTGTCTCCTACAATCGATCTATTAAACCTATAACTACTGATTAATCTCTTCTGTATTTTTTTTGGGTGCTAATATATAGCCCCCCTCTTCTCACAAACACACATGTCAAATTAAGAATGTTATATTTTCAATAATGTTTTTTCACTCACATATGTCAAATCAAGGGGGCTATATAGACAATGAAGGGGGGATATATAGAATTACCCCTTTTTTTGTTTTTCCTCTGGTTCATAGTTCATGCATGTGTAAGAAACGATGAAACATATTGCAATGTGGGTTTTATTTATTTTTTCGAAGCAAGGTCCTATTGAAATGTAGGTTGAAAATTGAAATGAAATCTTGAAATAACTCAATACAGTGGACTGATTGATTCTATCCACCTACTCGAACACACTACACACACCTCTTTTCTAGTTATTCCTCTGTGTTCGTAGGTGTATATCTTGTCTTTTTGGAGGTTTGTTGTGGCCCATTGTTTTAGTGTTATAAAACCCCTTTTGCATAAAGATTTTGTTTTCATCAAAATGAAAGAAAAAGTTTTGATCTTTACAAAATGGGTAGATGTATTAGTTAGAAATTACTCAAATTAGGGAAAATTTGTGACCTTGCTGTGTTCAAACGATATATTAGTTAGAGATATGTAGGAGAAGGGTAATATTGTAATATTACAAATTGATTAGTATTTTAATAATGCTAAATTAATTAAAAAGTAGTTTTTAGTTTAAAATTGATTATTTATTATTAAATTTGATTTTTGGGTATATATGTGAGTTTATAAATTTTCCAAAGATATCTATGTAGTTTTAAAGTTTATAAGGATATATACGTAATTAAAGAACTTTGTAAGGATATAAACGAAATTCCCCCTTAAATTAAATTCAACGTGTTTAAAATTGTTTTGTAAAATTAAAGGATTTTAAAATTGAAGGTTTTGATTGGTTGATAAAGGTTGATTTAATAGATAAAAATAGAAAAAAGATAAGCCTTTTATATATAGTTATAGATTTAATAATTTAGATGCTAGATTATAATTTTGCGAGAAACAACATTCTTTAAATCATACTTAAAGAAGTGAATAAACTCATTTTGTAATTAAAACATGCTTAAAGCCATAGCTAAAGAAATTAATAAACTCAATTTGATAAAAAAAATTAAATAAAAAATAAAGTAATTATAGACGGGGCATGAAATACTACTTTTTTAAATCTAGTGATCATTCGACCATTATCTTTCCATAATTGAAACATTATTATTACTATAATTAAATAAGTCTGTTAACATGACTGAACCTGATAAAAAAGTAAATTTTTGATTCAATTTTTAAACTAATTTTGTCTTTTCTTGAGTTGCAAAGGCAAAATAGAAGATATAAAACCGTGTGAAAATTAGTTTTGGTGATTTAGAGATCGCCACCGATCTTAAAAAGGAGGTTATGAACCAAAATGCAATTAATCAGCAAGATGGTAAAAACATTAAAATAACTAAAGTTAACACATATGGACATGTGTTTACCAAGTTCATACACATTAAGCCAAAAGCTTAAACTAAGATTAGAAACTTGAATGAATGTTAATCACAATTAGATCGCTTGTTTTTATCATGTTTTCACTATAACCACTGTCTTTGAAAATAAAAATATAAAATAATCCAAGTTATGTACAAAGATACAAACAATTTAATCACCTACGGAGAAGGAAACGTGCAATCGGGTCAACCAAGATCAAGGATTTTTGTTCTCGAGGATTCTACACTATAAACCTAGCCTAAACCAAACCTAAGGTGCTCTGGAACAACCTTAGGTTGAACTCCAAAGAAATGTATGAGTTTTTCAAAAATTAACCCTAAATGATGTTTAAATAGGGGTAAGAACCAATAATGCATGGGGGTGTGTATATGTGCATGGTCAGGCTTTGTTAATAGCTTGCATGGGCATGCGCTTAGGTTTATGCACCTTCGGCGTGAACCTTTGTGAAGCACAAGCATTATCTATGCTTTATGCCCGTGCCCTTAATAATTTCTTCAAATTTTACCCCATTTCACCCTTTTCATTCCAACTTAAGTCCAAACTCGTTATTTACCTAATATGACAAAGCATATATATAAGCTTTATTTACCAACAAAAGAGTCATAACTAAGATATATCATATATGAAATACATAAACAAAATAGAAGAGATCAATAAGAATATCACAACGTTAGAGACTTGTCATGAATGAAACTTATTTGGTAGTTACTAACCTACTATATCATTTGTGATTAATATCTTAAGCTATTTCATATATGCACCACACACGAGTTATTAGAATTTCAACACTTCATGTTTGAGGTAACTTAAGACGACGTCAGGTTTAGGGCTACTATATTTACTTCAAACCGACTCCTCAATCAAGCATTGCTTTAGACAACTAATCTAAGGTAGATATATTATGTGATATGGGTAAGAATATTTTTACAGAACTCAGAATAAGTGCATACAGTTTGATGCTATATTATGACGGCCAATTCATCCATATATGTATCAAAAGATTTATCCAGTGCTTGGTTGGTTAGGGTTTTAGGGGTTAAGTAACGAGAATGATAATGATCATGATTAGTATTGTTTGATTAAGTGGAATACAATCAATCCTTACTCATTAATGGGTAATAGATTCATATATGTTTATCCGTACCTAACACCACCACCATCACCGACCAACATCAATATCGCTACGACCACCCTCTACTGCCGCCACCACCCTCATTGCCCACAACCACCACACCATCGTAACTCGTCGCACAATAACCACTCATACCGCCGCCTCCACCTCCATCAACACTGTCACTAATTGTTCCCACCACCACCACCCATCATAATCTCCGCCATCATCAATCAACACTTGCCACCAAAATTTGCCATTGATCGCCACTTTCACCAACATCATCTTCGCCACCAAGAACACAATCTTCAATTCACCACAGCCACCACCACTATCGACCATAACCAACACCAACATCACCATGGATCAAGTGTGTATTGGTTCACTAGCAACAACCACCGCCACCACAACTACCAAACTTGACAACCATCAGAGACCGTTATGGCTGCCACCACCAATTGCGGCATCAATTACCACACCACTATCTCTCATCACCACTACCACCACCTCCACTCCCTGCCGTCACCTCCACCGACTACAATAACCACCTATCAAAATCACCACTGTCGTCGACCACCATTAATTGCCATTAATTGTTTATCTAGCTTATTTTTATAAATTTGTTAACTTAACACTACTTTATCAAATTTCTTTATTTAGTGTATCTTTGTATTTTTGTTAGCTTCTAATGAATACAAGTATTCACCATCTACATTATTACGCTTATAATAAGTTTAGGAACTGTATTGAGGTGCATCCTAAAGTATCAATTGGCTAGATATGTAGTTTTTAGTGTATCATAATAATTAGTTTTATGAAAACATTTTATCTCGTTACATTATTCTTTTAATCATTAAAAAGGATAAATCTACACTTCAATACTACTTCATTTTTTTCAAAATTATTATCCATAGACAAAAAACACACAGTTTATTTACGTGTAAGACATTTACTTATCGTATAATTAACCAGTTGATAAAGCTCGTATGGTAAAAACTATAAAGATAAGTTGATTACTTGGTAAATATTTTTGAATAAGATATAGCGATGCATTATGCACTTTATACAAGGAAGAAAGAGAACGAGATATTATAGTTTCGTGAGAAAGACATGCTTTAAACCATAACTAAACAAACAAATAAACTTCATTTGTAATCAAAACTTGCTTAAAGCCATAGCTAAGAAAATGAATACACTCAATTTGATAAAATAATTTAAATAAATATAAAGTAATTAAAACATCTTTTTAGAATTAAAACATGATTGTAACCGTAACTAAATGGGTCTGTTGAAACGACCGGACCTCATAAAAAAACTAATTTATAAATCAAAGTCTATCCCATTTCTTTATTTAGCTTATTTTTGTATATTTGTTAACTTAATGCTACTTTATTAAATTTCTCAATTTAGCTTATCTTTTGTATTTTTGTTAACTTCTTATGAATTCAAGTATTCACCATCATTATTATTACACTTATAATCTGTTTAGGAAGTGTCTTGAAGTGCGTTTTAAGTATCAATTGGATATAGATATGTAGTTTTTAGTTTATCTTCATAATTTTTATGCCAACATTTTATCTTTTTATATGATTCTTTTAATCATAAAAAATATATATGATAGGCTTAACATACACTCACTTCAATTAAATCAATACTACTAAAAATTTAAGTTAATACATAATCTCATCTAGGACCACAAACAAGTCGAGCCGACTTCGAGATCGGCTCAACTACTTTAGACTAAGCACGAGGTCGGTTCGATATCTTGACGAGCCTTTATGTAACAAGAATAACTCGGGCTCAACTTAAAAAGGTCCAATATTTATTCAAAAACAACTTTAAATAACCAGAAATGGGCCAACTGGGCCAGGCTGCATATCACATAGAATGTCCGGGTCACATAATAAATGAACCCCCTCTCCTCGTATAAAAGTAAAAAATTACATATTTACTGTACACCTATCCACAAAAGAAAAATTTTGAAGCGGTGGGTTTTTGGATTATTTTGCAAGAAACCAAGGGTTTATGTTCATGATCGATTAAGCGATTCACGCTACTACATACAATCGTTTTCTCAGCAATGGCGGAAGAATATTCTCTCGCTGATACTTCCAAGCTGCTTCAAGCAGCTTCCGACTTCTCCTTTGATCCTGGTTCGCTTACTAAGCACTTGTGTTTTCTGCTTAATTACCTGATTGTTGATCTTTCCTTAACGCTTTTTTATTGACTGTCAATGATATTTTGATCTTCAGGTACTCGATCAGAAGCTGCTGTAAAGGAATTTCTTAATTCCTTTCCCCTTCCTGTCATTATCAAGTAGTTTCTTTATCTGTTTATTCAGTTTTAAAACTTTTAATTCGTATCTTACTGTTGATCTGATTTCCAACGGAATTGTATAAGTTGATCGAGGTTGAATGAAGAAATTGTTGGTTTAAGAAATTGTTGTTTAAGATACGTTTAGTTTTGAGACCCAAGGATTCATTTGAACTTGAGCATACTGTACGTAAAGTAGGGTCAAGAAGTGGAGTCTAGTTCGTTGACTTTAAAAAAAGTATTGAGTTTTATATTTAATTTGTCCATTGAAGTGCTTTGCAAACCAAAGGAGATGTGCCTGGTTTAGAGGATGCACTGATTGACTGTCTAGAGAAGGTATTTAAAACAAAATACGGGGCCTCCCTCATCCCACATTTTATGGTATGTCTGTATCTTTAGCTTTACCTATATCTTTATGTGTTACTGTTATTTGATTATAAACGAGGCAAAATAGATAAAGTGATCATTCGAACAAGATAAAATTGATGAAGTATCACTCTTTGTTTTTCTTTTACTTGCAGACCCTGGGCTATAAAAAATAGTACAGTCACATACATCCTTTGTTTCCAGTCGAAGTTGGGTATTAGAAATTCATGTGTCATATAGTTTGTGATAGCCTATTGTTTTGTTTTGCAAGCAATAACCTCCATTATTATTATATTATTACTACTATTATTTTTGACTAATTAAACTCCCTTAATGTTGCTGTTAATTTCTTATCCTCTGCCTTGTTTGATTGAATTGTTTAATTCAGCAATTAGTTGCTAATTTAAATCGCGAATTCTTAACTTAAGAACTAACTACTTGCCAACTGATCTTATGTTGTTACTTTACTTTTTGTTCTATACAGTCTTTCATTGTGGTTGGCCTGCAAGCATATTCTCAGAGAGTCAGAGCTTTATCGTGTAAAACGGTAACTACTATTTAACAGATATCTAGTGCTTTTTACGTATTTTAGAGTTCATTAGCAAACAAATGCACTTGTGCCAGATTGTTTCTGCGTAGCAAGTTTTCAAAACATATTACCTTCTATATTCAGCATTTTGCACTATTATCAGTTTGTGAGTCCACATGAAAAGCAGGGACACTTGAGGATCTAATTTCTTGTCCAAACTCGCCTTTAACCCCAAAAAAAAACTATTGTTAACACTTACTGGGAATAAGGAGGCATGTAAACGATTAGCAAAGACACACTTTATTATATATTTAACAGGTCCCAACTGCATCTGAAAATACTTATCTTTTTATATATATTGGACTTATCTTCTCTGAAAATAATATGAACCCCCTTTTTAGTTCATAATAGGGCATGCCATCTCTTATGGTTCTGTTTACATTCCTGTTGTTACTGCATTGCCTTCGAATTGTAAATAAACTTTTGTTTTAAGATTAACCAATTTTACCCTTTCTGGCTAAGAAATTGTCTTTTTCTTAACAAAAAAATATATAGAGCTGCTTGCTTTCCCTATATTGTGCTTTAGGTCTATATATGACAAACACTGGACTTTCTGACAATGAGAATTCATAATTATACTCAGATCTCTAGCCTTTTGGAGAATCTTGAAGATAATACTGGTTTAGCTACTTCACTAGTTAAAGAGAATGGCGTGTATCCGCTTTTGCTTAATTGTCTCGTTGAAGGGTACACTTCCAAGCTTATTCATTTCTCTTTTAACAATGCTATCTTCTTGCACAACATTTTTCCTTTAAAAATCTTTATTTATGTAGAAAACTAGCTCATGTTTTGTAATCATCTGATCTTTTCTAGATGACAAACCTGGTTATATTTTAACCAATTTTATATGAAACATTTGTGCTCTAGCAATGAACAAGTGGCCGTTGCTGCAACAGATGCAATCAGGGATTTAGCGGGATCTCAACAGGGGATAGTGAGTTTGAATTTTTTTTCTGATTTATAGCCAGATTCGTATCACTTGTATAATATAATAATGGGAAGTTATGACATTCAACTCAATCTGTAGGAAATCATATTCCCATCTACTCCCAATGAATCTACGGATATTACAAATGTAGCAGCAAGATGTTCGTCACTGGTATGGTAGTTACATGTGTTAGTTTATGCAATCTTTTGCATCTTTTTTTGACATCGCCGGAAAACCAACACTTTGTCTATTTGGAAACAAATATGGTGATATTGAAAATTGGTTAGGCTAAAAGACATTTATTACAAATTTACAATAATTGTTTTGCAAATATGGGGCATATCTATATTAAAAATGTCTGGTCATAATTGGTTTTATTTAAAAATTTGTTTCAGGGACGAGTTCGAGTTTTGGCTTTGATAGTGAAGCTATTTTCTACTTCCAATGCAGCTGCAACATTAGTTTACAACTCAAATCTCCTTGGTCTTTTAGAGGCAGAAGTACGCAATGTTAATGATACACTAATAACCTTGAGTGTTTTGGAGCTCCTTTATGAGGTATTTTGTTCATTATGTCATTATTGCACTTCATTTTCTTTTCAACCACTATTTTTGTGTTTTTAATTATCTGTCATTAACTTATGAAGTTAGCTGAGGTCCAGCATGGAATGGAATATGTACTGCAGACTAATATTTTGCAGTTACTTATATCAATAATCAGGTACTCGCATTCAAATATGGCTTTAAAGTTTGTTTTTGGTTGTAACCCGTACCAATTATGAAGTGTTAAACTATTTTATCATTTGTATAGAAATTCTTCTGCTGAATCGATGTTGAGATCAAGGGCCATGATGATAAGTGGGCGGCTTTTATCCAAGGAGAATGTTCTCAAGTTCATAGACGAATCTGGTATCTCTTTTAATCTTTTTTTGTATAATGGTGATGGACTTGTTGTCATTATCTATTTTAATCTTAGTTTTTAATGGTAGGTATGAAAGCTGTGATTTCGGCCATTGATGAAAGGCTTTCATTGCTAGATAATCAAGATGCAGATGAATGTGAATGTGCTCTGGAAGCATTGGGTCAGATAGGATCATGTAAGCATGTTAATGAATGCCGTTAATTTTTCTTTTTCATCATGTTTATTGGGTTTAATGTAATATTTAAGTTCCTAAGTTATACATTAGTCAGTTCTGTATATAAAGTATTTAGGTATGTAAAAATCATCTTTACTTTTATCCTACGAATTCTAAACATTGTTCTACTGCTTTTATTGGTTCTAGCAACCCAGGGAGCTGTCTTACTACTGTCAAACACATCTGCTGCTCGACATGTTGTTACAGCTGCCTTTGACCTGCATGGCCGTGGCAGACAATTGGTTAACTTTTTTTTTTTCAATGTTTTTTTCTAAAATGTATTACAGATTTGCAATTGCACCTTCACTTTGCAGTAACTTTTAATTGGAAAACAGGCTGCATTGCACTCTCTTGGGAACATTGTGGGAGAAACTCGACCCGAGAACAACAAATTGCTGAATGCCGATGCTGAAGAAAGCCTGCGTCGATTAATATATGAAACAGCATCGAACACTCCAAAGCTTATACCATCAGTCAGTTCTTATTTTGGGTCATTTTAGATATAATAATTTGTTCTCAATACTTGCTTTAGTTTAACCAAGAGTATATGGCCTTCTAATATTCAAGTTTTTGCTCCATGTGTCAGGGTCTTGTTCTTGCAATTCTGAAACTCGAGTCTGAATTTCGCATTGCAGTAAGATTTTATGCTTCATAGACTTTTAGTTTTTCTTTTCAAAATATGTAATTACTAAAGATGAAACATGGAATTTTCTTTTCTCTACAGGACTTGTTTTTATGTATAAATGATTTGCAGGGTTACAGGTTGATTACAGGGTTGTCTGGCAGACCATGGTTCCTGGTGGAGATCTGCTCAAGACAGGAGATCATAAATATAATTACAGATTCGTATACAGAAACAACTAAAATAGGTATTATATTCTCTTTGGTGGTTTTACAACAGAGATGCTGTATATACTAAGAAATCGAAATTTAAGCCATCGGTTATTATTTAAGCAAGTTGCGTAACCCCCTTTTGGGTGCTTCCATTTTCATTCACTGTTTTGATTTGTTTATTTATTTTGTTTCATTTCAGGTATGGAGGCCAGATACAATTGTTGTGAGGCAACCTACAAGGCTCTTGCATCCTCATCTAAGTTTCTGAGTGATCCCGCTCTCTCGGGGACTGCAGAAAAGGTTTGATTCTATATATAAGTTCTACACACCAACTCGGCAAATCTTTTAACTTTCTGGAAGTTTCTAGCCAGAAATTGTTTTGACTCCCTCTAATTTTTCTTTTATGGGTCATTACTTCAGAAATCAAGGAAATGGTTTCCCTCTGGTCCACCTCTTTATTGTTTTATTTTGAGTTGTCCCAAAAATTCAACTTTTCCTTTATGAGAAACACTGCTGTTCAAATTGACCTGTGTACTCATCAATAAGGTTGATTTCACGACATAAGTTTTCATATTTGTGTCATCCATTACAATCTTGAGATGATGCATCATATGCAAGCCAACATGGAAATAGTGAGCGTTCGTGAATTTCTGTCGGTTAATTTTCATACAACACGTGTATATTTTTCTTATGCAGCTGCTGGAATCTATTAAAAAGGGTCCTTATCTTGCGAAAGGACGACAACATGAAGCTCGACCTGAAGTTGCAACTGCTGACAGATTTTAGATTTCTTGATGATACAAACGGGCTGCGTGTACTTGTGCTGTGTTTATCGTGTACAAATTTACTTGGGATATTTTCAAATTTTACTGTGTACTTGTTTTTCTCTCTATATGAACATGTACTTTAATGAACTGCAGTAGTCTATCGATTTTTGATATTCAGTTTCAAGCAGTTTTATCCTTGTAATAAGTTGCAACTTGTTTCGCTCCATCTCGTCTCCGAGTTACTGTTGTTGCAAAATAATGACACTTGCTGGAGTATCGTGCGTGTGATAGAGTGTTATTACTTCCTGATACACTAAAACTAGAAAATACAAGTGTTAAGTTTTTATAAGTTTGATTTTATTGGTTATCTGATCTTATTTATTCATTTATTTATGGTCAATCTTACTCATATAAATTAAAAGGGTGTTGCTAAATTGACACTCTAAATAAACAAAAATCAAGTGTAAGATATTGTTTTCATATTTTGTCATATATCGTTTTCATAGTTTGTCATATATCTTAATTAATTAAGATAATTAATGCATGTTACTTTCTAGATTTCTTGTTAATATTGTTTCTATATTTTTTTTTCTAATTTTAGTTACAATTACTAATATAAGATACATATTAGATTACTTTTTATGTAATAAACAATTTTGTTATAATTAAATATTAAAATCGGTTTTTATAAATAAAAAATAAATGAAATTTAGCCTTTAGATCATAAATTAAACTTACACAAAGAAATTTTTGTTAAATTTATCTTTAACAACAATATATAAAAATTACGATGAGTTTGAGTTTTTATTTTTTAAAATTTATGGTCTTATTAGTAAATTTTTTAAATTATACACTTATTTTATTTAAATTTATGCTCTTATTAATACAATATGGTATCTAGATTTCTTATTAGTATATATATAAATAATGTGATAACTTTAAATTTTCATAGAACCTTTAATTTCTTATTTGGTAATTTAATTTACTAATAAGACCATAAATTTAAAAGGATAAAAACTCAAACTCGTCGCAATTTTATATATCTTTACTAGATTAAGAATGTATTTGATATTGCAAGAGTTTTCTAAACAAATGGCAAGAAGAAATATTAAATAGGAAGCCATAACATAAACTGAGATCTCACGGCCAATACCCCATAATATTTTATTGAACTTGGATATAGTAAGTTGATTATATACATGTGTTGTCAATACATTGTAAAAGTCTATGTAAGTTTTTAAAACTTTTTAGAATTTATTTTATTAAAAAATTTATCAATTGATTTTATGAATCCTCAGAACTAGGTTTTAATAAAATCAATTATATGAGTGAATATATATGTATATATTTTAGATCAAAACTCATTATTATATTTGTTGATTAATTCAATTATGAAAATATTTATTGAATTAAAAAACACATGTTATAGATATAGCGGAATATGCTTGAATAATATTTTTTTATAATTTTAATATTATTTGGTCATATTCTTGCATTTATTTAATCATTTATGTTTTTTATGCTTGAAAAGGTTATTAGAAAAAGTTTATTTAATTATTATAGAAATGTTTATTACATTTATGAAAAAAGGACTCTAATTATAGAAAACAAAATTTAGAAAGTATAGTTATATTAATTATCATATTAAAAACAATAGTTATAATTTGGAAAGAAAAATAAATCTAATTATGGAGGGTTTTTTTAGTAAATCATGGGTATTTATTTAGCCAACCCCAAATTAAAAACTAGTTTAAATGCCCGTGTAGATACATATGTAATTAAAAATTGTTATTTTATATTTATTTATTTAAATATATAATTGTTTTGTACCGACGAAAGAAAAACTCAATATAAGATTTTTTTGAAAGCTAAAAGAATTTTATATTAAAGTTATTTGACATATAAAGCTAAAAGACTTTCTTGACATACAACTTTGAAAGTAATGTAAAATTTAATTACGGTAAGATTTGTATCATATAATAACCGTAGATGATAAAAAAGAACTTGAATATTTATTCGTAAATTAATGTAGTGGATTAAAAGTTTGAAATTAGATAATAAATTAATAATTCTAACACAAATTAAATAATAATATGTAGTGAATATGTATTCCTAAAAGTTTGAATATTTATTAATGCGCGAGTTAAATTTTTTTTTAATATGTACGTAAATATTTTAACATTTATTTTAAAATTTGAATAATATTTTTTTACTATCTTATCTACTATTAAAATTAAATTTTAAAAATTGAGTTTTCAATTTTGACTACTAAAAGTCAAAATTAAACTTTTAATTTTAATAAAATAAATGGATAGGATTTAGTTTTAATTAAATAAAAGATCAAAATCTTATAATTAAATTGATAAAAGTTAGTCTTTTATTTATATTAGAAGATGTTAGCTTTTATACGTTATTTGGCAATTTTAAGTTCCTATTTTTCATTTATTTATTTACATTCACGGTGGTAACACGTTTTTCACATTAAAGATGTTAATTTTTCACATGTTAACTGGCAATTTATTTATTTAGTGTAAGTTCTAATTTTTCATGAATTTACATTCACTTAAAAACCAAGTTTGTTATTTAAATTATTCGTGGCATTTTTATAATTAATTTAATTTAATTGTTTATTCAATGCTTGAACAAATAATCATCGAGAATCTTTTACGGTGTAAATTGGTTAATTAAATACCTGGATTTTGCTTGATTTCAGTGAGACACATGAGTGTAAAAATGGTTAATTAAATACCTGGATTTCACGTTTCACTTTCCAAAAGTTCGAGCATGGCAGTTTTTTTAGGCCAAGCTAATGGGGACCATGCTCGTGAACAGCCAAGAGATTTGCTCAAATGATCGAGAACATAGAGAAGGTTAAAGCATGTGCCAGAGATGCAAAACGGATGAAAATAACTAAACATCAAATGAGTATGGATGCTTACCATTTTTGCATCTACCCCATCGGCCCATCATGACAACTTATACGTGCCAAAATAAATACAAAGAACTTACGTTAACGCGGACATTTATTCTAGGTCTTACGTAGTATGTGCAGATAATAGTAAAGGCTGTAATGAAAAGCCGGTTACCTGGCTGCTTGTCTACCGTTAGCGAAGCCCTTACAAATAAGATCAGAATTAAACTATGACATAAAGAACAGTCGAGCCCAAAGTTCCACTTGATAAACATCAAGATTTCCAAGGAGTACACTCTCACGATTGCTTACATAGGCAAATAACTACCGAGCAAAACAGCTCCATAATGTGTGCCGTAGCTTTTTGCCCCTAAAATGAACAACATAAATTTGGTAATTTCAAAAATCTAATCAGTAAATACAAAAATCAATCATAAAAACAGTGATAATACAAATCAAATATGGAAATGAGTATTGAAAGACTTACCACAAATACAATTAAACATCGGCAACTTCCAAATCAACTGCTTCTAAAGCAGCCAAAGCATTACTTTATATCTGAAATTGATCTCTGTGTTGTTTTTCACACGGTTTTGTGTTCAATTTCAGACGCTAAGTAATTGATTTTTACTAAGAAATCAATGTCTTCATCATCTCACCGAACACCTTGTATGCGCCGAAGAAAGCTCCACATTCCGTCTAACAAAGATGAGGGCACACATACAGAGTTAAATTAGGCATAATTTATAGGATATAAGAAGCACTTGTTGGATCGATCTAAATTCCCAAAATATCTATTTTGTGAATATTCCTACTAAATATTGATTCATTTCAGGTTAATCCACACTAACAGCCAATGATGGACACGATGCTGCAATCAAATCATCTCAATCGAACAGACAATACCCACAAAACCCAATTCGACGACCGTATGCATCACCTCAATCGATCAACGGTGCTAAGCAGGGACTATTTATGCAGCGTCATACAAAACCAAATCGATTCGTCTTCAGAACCATTGAAGTCGGAAACCGTGAAGATGTACAGGCTTTTGACCTAATTGAAATCCCCCTCATTAAATCCGTGACTCGCCATAGTTTAAGTCGAAAACTGGACCATCATTGGAGTCGAAATCTGTAACTCACCACCATTGTAGTCGGCAAGTGTGAAGAAAATGTACAGGCTTTTGCCCTAATTGAATCCCTCTCATCGAAGTTTAAATCATTGAAGGAGAGAACCAAACCGTCTCCTTCAATGGCCTAATTGAATGAGAAGAAAGAAATAATAAATGTAGAGCTGAACCCCAAAATCATGCCACGTCATCGAGCCACATTTAACATGAAATTTCAAATACCACATTTATCAAAATGGAAAACTTAATAACTGTAAATCTCATTTAAACAGTTGTTTAAAACATTATAAACAAATCGTAATCTGGAAATTATTTTGGATAGTGTCAACATTGATAAATACGGCTAAACTCTAAAGTAACATTATGCTATTAGAATCGTAATCTCATTTAAACATGCTTACCACAACAAGCATGAATCGCAAAAGCTAATGAAAAAAACAAACTTAATATCAACTCAAGAAACTCTGACAACACTTGTTTTCTTCTTTCTATCCTCTAGTACAACAGGGCACCATCAATTAAAAAGTAAAAACATGATTTAAGAATAAAATTAGCCAAATCTACATATGCATGTGTGTGTATTTTGAAACCATTTATTCTTAGTAGAAGTTTAAAGCTTGCACTTTCTATTAAAAAAGCTAAATTAACTGTCCAATGCTTTTACCCATATGAAAAAAAGCAAGAACTTACAGAAATGGCAGATATCCTCTACTAAATTAACTGTCCGATGCTTTTATCAGTTTTTCCTGATCTGAATTAAGATTTTAGCTCACGCCAAAGATTTCCCTTTTCCTGGTATAAATGTGTTGTTTGTTAGACATAACCTACATGATTTTTAAATAAAATAAGAGATACATGTTTCAAGATATAATCAGAAGAGACAAATAAGATATATTTGTATTTTTATGACTTATCTTGAATTTGTATTGCAATTGATAAGAAGTAGAAATTCAGGATGCTCATTAATGAATCAAAATATTGATCTCCAATTCCATTCCCAAGTGCATCATTCTCCACCAATTATCAAAAAATCACATTAAATTGGCAAGTAATAATCGTACAATCTCTAGCGTGCAGATTTTCATAATCAAGATCAAGGAAAATGCTTTGTAGGTCAAAGGCATCCGGCTGTATAAATTCAACAGGAAAATGCAGAAAGAAAAAGACAATGATTTACGGTATGTATTTTACTAAACCTCAAAGTGACTTTAGGGCTTCAAATTAACTCATTCACCCAATTCAATAAACTGTGAATGGTTCAATTAGGTCTTCAGGTCGATTGTAGCAATGGATATTTTTCGTCTAACTGCAGCCAGCAGTTTGCTTCCCTCGAGTCCCAAACATCGTCACTGGCCATCAAATTTAAATAAAAAGAATATGAATCGACATCCTCATACAACAATCAATGAAAAGTAGGAACTGAATCAAATTAAAAGAAGAATAGGAATCTACACTTGTAATCAAAGATTTGCAACCTAATTTCACGCAATGCATTCTTCACAGAATTAGACCATTTATAGGTGGGGGGAGCGTGAGCGAAATACATGCCACCGGCTATAAACGACGACCGGCAACGAACAGGCTAACATCTAACAATTCGACCGGCTATAACCGGTCCACACCCCCCGTTCAATGGAAAATCAAACTAACTCATCCTCTTGATTGAAGACAAGAAACAGAAGTTCTAAAGGCGTGAAGAAGAAGCCTCTCTCCTCATTGAAGTCGGTACCACTGATGTATTAAAATTGAATGAAAAGCTAGGGACCTAAATTGACGCCATGTAGGCAAACCACATAGTCTAATTAGCTTTAAATTTGAAAATGAGACTCAATTAGCATTCCACGTAGGATTAGCTACATCTTAAGTTATATAGAATATAGATAGATATTTAGGGTTACTAAATATAAAGAACCTTTCTTCAATATACGAGTATAGCAAATAAACTTTTTTGTGTTCACATATACCCATTAAAGTTTACAAAAGAGTTTTGTATATGTAAATATACGTAACAAAAAAGGGCACAATGAAACGTTTTTATAAACATTAATATGTATAATGACACATTTTGTGAGCGCTAATGGGTATAGCGAAACTTTTGTAAACTTGACGTGTACATTTGACCCGAAAAAACTTCATGTGCCATAATGAAACATTGAAGAAACATGCATTCTGTTCAGGAACTTTAACCCCTGTATCTATCATCCTTGAAATAAATTAGCCAGGTAATGTTGATGTTTATAGCCTTGATAATCTGCTAGTCTGCTGATGTTTTAGGAAAAAATAAAGTCAATTACTATATTATACAGAATATTGCACTAAATCACTAGATGGATACTGAAATGTATAATTGATATAATGCTGAAATGAGAGCTAAAATTACAATGAAAGGCACTTAGAAGCTATATGTTTTGGCTACTTTTGTGATCTCTTTCTTTCAACTTGATGTTAATTGCATCAACCAATAACTTGGTTCTTGGCTCTGAAACCATCCCCTTTGATATCATCTTCTTGTAATACAACATAGCTTCCTCTAACCGGCCCATATCATAAAGCCCGTGCACCATGATGGTATACGATCTCTGGTCCGGGCCCAACCCATTCTTCTCCATCTCAACCCACGTCGATTCAACCCGTTCTTCATCACCCCACCCCATAAAAAGCCTCAACAGCAAATTATAAGTATCCCCCATCATCTTACAACCACTTCTCTCCATTCTCTCCAAGATCTTCACAACCTCATCTGGCTTCTTTGCAGCATTTAACAAGTACCCATAAGTTCTAGCATTCGGTAAACAATCGCCACCCTTTTGTGTCATCTCATTTAAAAGCTCATCCACCTTCTCCATTCGCCGAATCTTGCATAGGTGTTTAATCAAAGAGTTGTAAGTTGCAACATCTGGACAGCAATCTTTTTCATTCATTTCTTCAAATATTTCAAGAGCTTGTGGGATTCTTTTCTTGAAACATAAACCATCGATAATGCAGTTGCAAATGGCTACATCTGGGGTGCACCCTTTAGCCCACATGGCTTGAAATAACTTAACCGCAGTGCTGATCTTGCCAGCCTTGGTTAAAGAATTGATGAAGATACCATATGTGAACCGATCGGGCTTGTATTTAGATGTAATAATATCATTCCAAAACCTCTTTGCTTCACGTAAACTACCCAAAACACACCACCCATTGAGGATGATGTTCATGGTCTTTATGTTATGCCGAAACTCGTGCTTTTTGGAATGAAATAAAAACTCTGCTGCCTCTACATGCTTGTAGCGACACAACGATAATAGAAGTGTTTGGAAAGCTATTAAATCGAGCTCAAGGCCGAATTCTCTTCTCTTGTAGAAGAACTCTGTGGCTTCCTCTATCTTATGAGCTGCTGCGTATCTATTGACCACAATGCCGTACGTTCTTTCATTAATTAGACTATTGTTTCTCTTAGACATTTCGTCAAGCAGTTGGGAGACTTCATTGAAACGCTTCATTCGGCCTAAAATGTCAAGGATTTCATTATAAGAGCCAGCTCCAGGTGAGTACCCACTTGCGTTGGAGACCCAGTTGAAGAACGTATAAGCTGAATTCCAATCAGAACGGTGCCGACGAAGCACGTTAAGCACTAGATCTTCATTCGGCGACAGTTTTAATTGAGTGAGGGCTTGTTCGATTTCATTTACTGCCTTCTGCCCGTTGATTTGCTTGAGTAGCTCTTGGACTTGAAGGGCTTTGCTGTTCATGGACGAGTATTCATCCGTAACAGATTCTTGATCGCCTTCACTGCAATTCTCTGGACTTTGATGAGTCCAATTGTGGAAAGCTCGGAATCTTGAAATTATCTTCTCTTGAATGAGGATTGGTGACTGTTTCGGTTCGAATGGAATAATTTGAGTTGTGGGTTTATAAAAGATCTGAAATTTACGGGAGTAAAGAAATGACCGGATTCTGGGTTGCATGTTCCTGCGAATGAATTGTGTTTCTATGAAATAAAAGCTTTTATAGAAGACCAACAACAAGGGGTTTTAACTCTTTTATCTCTTTAGTCTTTATTATAAACACATGTAGCTCGTCAAAAGCGAATCTTCTAATCTTCTAATATAAATAAAAGACTAAGGTGTTGTTTGTTTTTGAAGACATAAGCTATGAAGGTCTTATTTCATATCTGTGAATGTCTTATGGGATAAGATAAAGTTTAGAAGAGCTTATGTCTACGAAGAAATTTTTGTTTGTTTTTTTAATTTTAAGAAATGTACTATTTACTGTAACTTTGCAATTTTAAACTAAATTCAACAACTTGAGTAAACTTATCAAATATCTAGGTTCAAAACATTAATATTCAATGACTTATTACACTTTATATATATTAAGAATCTAAAAGCAAATATTTAAAATAGATATCATCTAAAAACAAAGTTACCTGTGCAAGAAACTAAAACAGCTAGCATTATTTAACTGTGAATGTAAACTATATACCTGGGTCTGTTAATTTGAACACAAGAATGAAGTCTATAGTTTGGGCCTAAATATTTAAAGGATAAACCAAATGGATATCATGAAACATGCAGCACATACAGGGTTTGAATTGGTGTGTCTCCATCTGTTTTTCATGAAACATGCAGCACATACAGGGATATCATCATGCTAAAATCAGCCTATAAGCATATTATACCGTGAAAGAATAATATATATAATGATACTTAAATGGGGTTCATGAATTCAGGGGTAGACCTAGGCACAAACCAGTGGTGGCACTGGACACCAGTAAATTTTGTCCGCGTAGTGTAAATTTTGATTTTTTCAAGGCAGTGCTACCACCCATTTCAAATCTTACGTCCAATGTAAATTTTGATTTTTCGTAGTGTAAATTTTGATTTTTTCAAGGCAGTGCTACCACCCATTTCAAATCTTACGTCCAATGCTACCACTCATTCCAAATCATGGGTCCGCCCCTGCATGAATTGCATTCAAACATTCATCATTATCACAGAGGCAATAACACAGTCTTTTTGTTCTCTTTTTCAAGTGAACTCTCAAATAATTAAATCAAACCCACTGATTATAGCACATTCCTAAATCGATTAGAAGTAACACCATTCTGTGAGATTTTGATTCTGATACTTTCAAACCCAATAATTAGAACACATTCCAACTTCAAATAATGCTAAAAATCAAAACTTAAACCCCTTTGATGAGCATTTTATTAGCACCCAATAGCTAATTAGCAGCAATAAGCAAAACATCTTATACCCACCAATAAACAGCAACAATAAACAACAATATGTGTCTCTTAACGATCAATTTGATAGATTTCTAACTAGTGCAAACAATTGATGTGATTCAAGGATTCCAACGAAATCAAGAGTTTGGATATACCTTCTCTCCAAAAATCTTTGGGATTTAACTTGAGCAAGCAAGAACACTCTCTATTCAACAAGTCAACAACTCTCGGAGACTCCACAGGATCCAGACCTCCTTCTTCAGCACCAAGACCCGCCGCAACCGCCTCGTCCTGTGGCAGGTAATTTACAAAATTGCAACCTCCACCACCACCGCCTTGGATCCTTCGATGCCCACTGGAACTAGTATTAATACCAGATGAGAAGACTGTCGTTTTTTAAAAGGATTCCGTTGCCTCGTCCCGTGGAAGGTCGCCGTCGAGATGGAAGGGGTTTCCGTTGTAGAACATCGCAGTCGAGATGGACGGATTGCCGTCGACGTCCACCCGTAGGTCCCGTCGTGGAGTGACTAGAGTCCCTTTGAATTTTAGGGCAATGAGTTTTGTCGTCGGTTTTGAAAAAAAGTATAACTTTTATTAATTTAATTATTATTTATTTAATTAAAATTAAATTCTATACATTTGTTTTATCAAAATTAAATGTCTAATTTTAATTTTTAATAGTTAAAATTAAAAACTTAATTTTTAAATATTAATTTAATAGGAGATAAAATAATGAATAAAAAATATACTTTAAATTTTATAATAACGTTAATATATTTATGTAGACACTATGTTATTATAAATCAATATATTTGTGTATCATATTATTAGATTAAAACAATGTATATATATACTAATTCTTAATCCTTAATCCTTAATTCTTATTCTTATTCTTAATTCTTAATTCTTAATTCTTAATATATATTAAAAGAATAGGATTATAATTGAATTTTTTATTTCAATAATATTTTCTTAAATACCTTTAAAATTAATATATCATAAGAAGAGAAGGAAAATTTTGTTTCTAATAACTTTAAAAATTGTTAGCATCTTTTCAATATTATTCTCTTTTCCGAATTTTTCTTTTCAATAATCACAAAAAGGAATTTGATTTGCAAATTAATATTAAAAGAATAACCAAAATAGCTTTGCATAATTAATGTCACATCTTTAATTTTAATATATTTAAAAAAATAGAATTATGATTTTATCATCTTATTTTTTGAATTATTTTCACCAATCATACCCCCTTTATTTTTTAAAATATCCTTAAAATTAGTTATTTTTACATAAAAAAACCTTAAGCTTCGCATATTGTTCAAGATTTCCATTTTATTAGATGATTTAGTTTGTTACACTAAAATATTTTAACAAAAAAATTTATTCAAATTATTTAATAGATATATTTTTCATGGTTATTTATGTAAACACGTATATCAATCTGATTCAATTTAAAAAATACTCGTGAAGCAAATAATTTGCATTCTTCGTTGTGTCGTTTAAGGGTATCTCTTAATTCAATAGCTCTATAAAGCATTTCAGAGAACAATCTGGTCCAACATCAGAGAACAAAACATGTGAAAAATGACATCCACTTTGTTCATGATCAGGTTGCCACTGGTGTTATTCGCGTCCTACATGGTCCTCCTCCCTATCAATATGCAGGTATTTTCACCAAAGGGTTGCCATCTTCATTGTTTTTTGAGTTTCGATCCAGTTTAAATGTCCGTGTTCCTCCCGATCAAACTGCAAGGGGCTATTAGCTGATCATTTATGTATTTATATTTATTAGCCCATTTGTTTGTAGGGCTTAGTTGGGCTTGTTTAGGGTTTTCTAGTTTTATATATATATATATATATATATATATATATATATATATATATATATATATATATATATATATCCCTTGTAATCTTCTTAGTTGGGCAATACAAAATATCAAAGTTAACACGTACATCTTCCTCTACTCACCCTAACAACATATATATGCATAACATATAAGTTGTTGCATGTGGACTTGAGTTATTGGATTACCAACACATGCATAATAAGAAGAACTAGTAAAGGAGTTGCCTATACATAACAAACTTCAATTCAAAAGCTAGCTAGCCGAGTGGGAATCAAAGATCCCTTGTCAAAGGAAAAACCATATATGACATGCATGAGGTCTATAATGATCTTGATTCTACCGACGATTTTTGACCGACATTTGTTCCTATGTACAAGGCGCGCAGTGTAGATTAAGTCTACAAGACATGTATAAGCCCTTTGCATTAACATGTGTTTTTAATGTTACGGTTATTATGTTTTTAATGTTATGGTTTCTATTTCATCAAAACCCTTCTTTCAATTCTCTTCTTCCTTAATTAATTGGTTAATTTTGTGATGTTTAGGTGAATAGGTGATTTCAGACATTGTAGCTTGGGCTACATGGTTTCTTGCATGGATCAGTTTATGGATGAACACAAAGAGGAGGGGAACTTTGGAGATTTTTTATAACTAACAAAGAAGAAAAGTGAAGTGATTGCTCAATTTTTTTAGTTTTCGAAAAGTCAAATATATAGAAGTGATTAATTTCTCAATTAATTTGTGCTTAACAGCGGTGTAAAATGATTATACTACGTACCCTCTTGCAACCCAATAAGGCTCATGCAGTTAACTGTTGTTTTAAACGTCATCCATTTCAGGTACCAAATTGACAAAAAGTTTACAAAATATGTCTCTATATATTGGGTTTACGGGGTTCATCGTTCCCTCGAGCCGGTCAAATCCACGACTCTTAAACCCATCATTCCTATAGCAATGCAGGAGCATCCCATATTGGTGAGGCGAGGGGGATTCTTCCTTTTTATAAGAAGAGGGGATCATACTCCTACCATCTAAAACGTTTTAAAGCTGTGAGGTTCAAACCAAAGCAGACAATATCGTTGGTCGGTTCCCTGGTTGGGATCCTAACGCTATACGTACTTGTTAAATCTTCGGATATCTAAATATGAAATTAGTTGCAAACGATATGGATGAAATTTGTAAGTAACGTTACATTAAGATTTTTGAAAGAAAATGATAACCAAATTTGACATTGAATAGGAAATACATTATTCTAAGTAAAATTAAATCCTGTTTAATAATCCATTAGTGCGTATTAATTATAAAAAGATCACCAGCTTTTTATATACAACAAACTCACTAACACCTTAATTCTATATCTTTATTTTAAGCGAGACTTGAATTCTCAAACTTAAAAAAGAAAAAATATCTTATAAATCTTCATACTGTTCATCCGCCAAAAACCTTTTTTTTATATTTGTTTTAGAGTCACCAAACTTGCTTTTTTTCTTTCCAAAATGATATTATATATGAGAGTTAAAAAGAGAGTTGGTTGATTCATTATCTTTTCATGTTTCACTAAAATGAATAAAAGTAATCAATGAATTTTATGATCCTTTAATTCGCATATTCTTGTAGGTTATTTATCTATCAAGTATATAAATGGTCATATCACTTAAATAAAATCTCATTTAAATAGGCCTTTGTCAAGTTTAAGGGGGGAAAACAAAAGATAAAAGTAACCCATCTTCAGGTTTAGGACCTAAGCTCTAAAAAGTTACGTCAAACATACCAAAAAACTCCGGCAAACTATGTAACAAGTGCAACACGAGTTTATCGAGACTTTTAGCGATTTTTACCTTTAAAGAAACTAGCATTACTTCTTGAAGGGATAAAGATGAATCCATGACTGTGGCACCGTTACAATTTGTGCTCCTAGAGGTATTCATGGATGATTAACAGAAAAACGGTTATCGATTAACCGATATTATCAGTTCAACGTCTTCTTGAACATAAACAAAAACAACCAGTTAACCATAACGGTTAACCATTTAATTCGATTTGGTTGTTCGGTTAATTGGTTAACTATTTAAAGATACTTTAGAACTAAAGAAAAAACACAATCTAAGAAATATAAACATAAACAGAAGTTACAAAAAATGTTCAACGAAAATCTTAGATGCATGGCAAAACGTCTCTATTTCAAGACCACCAAAAATAGCAACATAGGTTTGTTTGTATATGTTTGGATAAATAATTAAGGTCAAAATATCTGCATACATAGGATTCACCACGTACTGGTCGTTGTCGTAGGTTGGTGTAGATGACGTTAAATCTAGTAATCTTTTCGATCGTTCATATTTCGTCGGTTGGTCCTTCGATCATTCTTGATGTAGATGTCGTCGAATAGGAGATTGGAGATCGATCCATAATAAAGTAACCAAATAAACAACGTGTCGGATTGTGAGTCGATGATCGTCACATCCTTCGAAACATCAACAACTCATAATGTAGTCAAAAGTACGTATTACTTCTTCGTGAAGTTGTTTTCACTATTGCTCGTCTCTTCTCGCATTTTTCTTTTTCTTTTTTCTTTTTAGGTACAACCTTCAATTAACTTGAGGCTCGATAAGATGGTTACTTAGTTGTGAGGTTATTGAGTAGGGTCGAGGGTTTATTTGTAGAACTTATTTTTAATATTGTCATTGTAGGAATTGTTGTTGTAATTGGGACGAAATTAACCATTGATCGCGGTAAGCAATTAGATGATAATTGTCTCGAAATTGCGGTTGGTTGTATTGTTAACAGAGCCGGGAGAAAATCTGATGTGGTAAAAAAATGATGACGTCATTGATGACGTGTAAATTAATGTGGAGTTGTATAAAATATGTAAGGGGCCGGGTTGTATGAAATATGTAAGGGATTTTTAAAAAATAGTATATTAATGTAATTAATTATAGATTGTTTGAAAATTATGTTTAATAACTTGTGATATATTTTGTTTAGATAAAAAATAATTATATATTTGTGACCGTCTCATTTTATGTATGTTTTGATATAAATTTTAACGTAACATGACTTTTTTTTAAAATTAGTATATTTTAATTGCTTTATCCATCAAGGGCAATGGGTAGGTAATTATTGAAAATGTTATTCGTTTTTTATATTTATTTCCTCTACATAATATAGTCGATATAATAACTAATTTATTGGTCTTTCGATAAAAAAATTAAAAATATACGATATTTTAAAATTTTGTCGTATTACGATAAAATTTATATGTTCGATAACCACTTAATGAGTCTTTTAAAACTGCAAGTTAGTGGCATAAATTTGTTTACAAAACTACCATTACCACTTTAGGGCTTTTTAAAATTGATTGTTAAGGTGTGAGTAAATAATTGTATAGAATCTGTAACTCTACATAATTATTAGCTAGTAAAACAACCTTCATGTTAGTGAGTTTTGTAACTACACATATAACTTTAAATATTATATAAAGATTTTAATTGTCAAGTTTTCTTATTTTTTAATAATAACTTGGTACATAAAATTAAGATTATTATTATATGGATATTTAAATTCAATGTTATCTTGGTTTTCAATTATATTTAATTTACTTAAATAATAAATTATACTTAGATAAATTACGTGTGTATAGACATAATCTAATATATATTAAATCTAATTTTTATGTGATATAATTTGTGTATACTTAGATTGATGTCGTCATTATTTAATTTTTAATAAATTTAGTTTACAATTCGAAATATTCAAATATACAGGCTAATAAAAATGTCTTTTAAGCATTTCATATTATAACATCAACAATAATATTATGGTTATGCCTTTACAATATCGGGACAGAGCTCCATCACCAAAAACACATTAATATTATGCTATAAAGTTTAGATGTAAAAGATATTTGTAACATCCTCAAAACGGGCCTAGACGTGTCCGAATATGGTACGTTAATTATTTAATTTAATTAAATAATATAAATATATATTCTAGGAAATGATATGAAATATGAAAAATAATAAATAAAAAGGGTTATTAAAAATATTAATAAAAATAGATAAAGAATATAAAATATCGAACGGTTTCAAACGAGGATTCCAAAAATATCCTCGTTAATTGAAACGGTTAAACGAGAGATGAGTTGTAAGTTAGAAAAGGGAACAAAATACCCACTTGTGGATAATTATAACCCACAAGTGGGCACATGGCAGCTAACACACGTGAGCACCCCATTTTAACAAACACAGACACATTTTCTCAAACTCATCTTCTCTTGTTCTTGGCTTTGAAGGAGAATTCACCAAGAAGATCACTCAAGCTTACATCTTTGCTGTAAATTCAGTTGCAATCTGCTGTAACACTTCATCTTCATCATCTCCATCACCTAGTAAGCTTCATCCATGGCTTTTCCTTCTATTCTTGAAATTGGGTTTTTGAAAGAAAACTTATAAAGCTTTCTTCCAGCAGCTAAATAAGGATCAAAATCATCCCACAAGTTGTTTCTAAACATCCTTTGATCATTGTAAGTTCCAATTCATCCTTGTTCTTGATTATGCCTTTCAAGACTTGAAATTCTAGGTTTGCAAGTGGGTTCTTTGATTTAGCAATCAAGAACTGAAATTTATGATTGAAATAGGTTCTAATATCATTTATAAGTGTATAGGAACCAATTCCATGAATTAAAATAGTGTTCTTGATGAGTTTTGAATTTTGGCTCAAATGGGTCAAAATTGGTCAAATACGGGTCAAACTGATTTTGACCTTCAAGAACTGAAATTTAGTGTTCTAAATGATCCTATAACTTGTTAGGATTGATTAGAACTCAATTGGTGCATTAGAAGTGGTGTTTATGCACAAATCCAATATTTAGCCTAAATGGGTCAAAATGATCAAAATGGCCTAAATCTGTTTTTACACATCAAGAACTGATTTTTAAGGTTCTAATAGGTTCATATGACTTGTATGAATTGATTAGAACATTGGTTTTGAATTGGAATGGTTGTTTTGCATGAATTGGCTAAAATAGTGAAAAATAGGCCATAAATAGGCAAGAAATTGGAAAATGATACCAAACAATGAGTTTAAAGGTTTTGGTCAGTTGCAACACCTTCAATACATCTTATTAGGTGTATATGGTGTGTTGCAAGTGTTGGAATTGGTCTACACCAAGTTTTGGCCATTATGCGCACGTCTTTGTCCATTTAATTGTGATTTTCGTATGAATTAATTGGATAGGAGTTTTTGATGTTAGAAATCTTCCACAAGTGTCAAATGGTCCTATGAAACACTAGATTTTTACCAAAATTGATTTGGAATTGAAATGAGCTAAAATGGGCTTGCTGTGCACAAAATAGCAATGGCTGCAGCATCTGCACACTGGTCGCGGCGCGACACCCCTGCACACAGCTTTCTTTGCTGTTTTGTGCTATGTGTTCGCGTGTTGTTGCTTGGACTGCTATAGTTAGTTAATAAATGGTAAATAACATCATTAGGGTATTGTTTCAAGTATCCTAGACGTTCCTCGCGTATTCAAATGATTGATGCGTAAGTCTTGGTATTATAGGTTGAATTGTCAATCCGTGTGTGCCAAAGCAAGGTCGTTGCTTATCCTAGCCTATCAGGTGAGTGTCGAATGACATAACAATTAATATACCTATAATACATATTAACAATGATTACAGAATTGTAAACCATGATTTGTACACGCACTTGTTTAAGTGTAGGATTGCATGATGATGCTAGAAAATACCATGTTGACACAGTATAATATGCATTTGATTAGGTGTATGCTATGATGAGTATTGAATATATATATGCGCGCATTAACTGATGATTCGATTGAATCAATTGTTTGTTTGTGGTTGATCCGGATCCTATGGACAAAGCTGTCCTGCGAGAACAAAGCTGTTCTATTTAAGGACAAAGCTGTCCTCTTTGGGTATAGCTGCGGCTGTACAACAGAGGAATCTGCGGATTCCAAAACGCAACGGTGGACGCTGTATAGCTCCCCCACCGGGGCGGTTGATGTGTTTGGTACCCCAGTTTGGTGCATTGAGCCGGGTTAGCTCCCCTGCAAGATATGTTACCTCCTGACTACGCCAACTCATCGCGAGATGCTAGGATAGAACTATCTGAGCATGATTGATGATATGTGATGTACTTATATTGATTGTATGCTATTTGGTACTCACTAGCTATTATAGCTAACAGTTGCTACACTCCACATGTGCAGGTAATCCTCAGTGAGCTTGGGAGCCTGCGGGTAGTTATTGCTTTGGGAGGAACACTGCTTATATGTTTAAACTATGTTTATGTATGTTTAAGATAATGGTCAGCCGGTTATGAATTCCGTAACACCAACTGTCGTTTGTGGCATCATTTTGAATGTTTATATAGTTTGCCATGTGTTTTTACTTCCGCTGCATTTTTAAATTATAAGACAGGTTTGATTGTTCTATTTACAGTCAAACCCACGCAGTTTGAAATCTCAAATTGTATTTTAAAAAGAAAAATTCGGTTCTCAAAATCACTGTGTTACAATATTTTTATATATTTTAAAAAAAGTATGTATAAAAAGTATTAAATAAAAATGTTTTGTTTACGTACCCGAGCACCGCACGAGTATAATACTAGTTGTCTTTAGGGGCGACATGTTGCCGCTATTGAGTAGCCGCTATTGTTTCGTCGTTGTTGCCTAGAAGTCGTCCCTATTGGGTGTCGGCCATTTTACTTAATGTCACATCTATTGTTGTCGCTACTATTACTTTAAAAAAATGGTCATTAAAAGGCAGATAAATCCTTTTTATAATATGCAAAAATAATGTTACTATATCTAGAAATTATAGATAACTAATCTACATATATTATATAAAAACCCACCAATTCCTAGTACAAAATCCAAAAGCTAATACTTGTTTTAATTAATTGTTTGTTAAACAAAACAGTGTCTAATATATCAAATATAAACTACGCTTCATCCGTTATCACTTTGGGGCGCTAACAATTGGAATATTTCTATCAAATATAAACTACGCTTCATCCGTTTCTACCATTTTACTTTATAGTTTTTACCTTTTTACATATAATATTATGAATATACAATTGTGACCATCTCATTATTATCTATAATTCGATATAAATTTTATCGTAATATAATATTTATTTAAGAAATGTATGTTTACTGTGAAAAAATTAGAACACTTCAACTAGAGTTATCTTTTTTTCTTTCTTAAATCGTTTCTTTAATTATAAGGATTAATAAAACTACATGATTATATTGCACATAATATGAAACCTTTTTTTCCCTTAAAATGTTTCTTCAATTATAAGGACTAATAATACTACATGGTTGTGTTGTATGTAATATGGAAAATAAAACATAAAGAAGCAAATGATGCATTACACTCATAAATGTTGAACCTTTTCCCACTTTGTTTTAAATATTTGCGTTTAAATTTGAGTTTCTATATTTTGTTTACTCTAAAACAAGTTTGATTTTGAGTTTCTATATTTTGTGTACTCTAAAAACACGTAGCAACGCGCGTATATAAAATAACTCGTTAACTACAACCCTAAAAGTTGTTGTTATCAAAATCCTTATTTATTTATAATCAACAAAATTATATGTAGATCATTTAAATAATTTAAAGAAACTTTTATTAACCGATCCGTGTAACATACGAATAAATGTACTAATTTATACTAGTATTATATCTGCGCAATGTTGTAGCGACAAATAATTTATATTTTATACGTCTCTTTCAAAAATATAATAATATGTTATTCACGTAATTCAATGTCACGGAAATATTTTCTACATTAGCATGTCTGTTTCTTCAAATTTATTTTATTTGCATCAACTAATTTATAAATTTTTAAAAACAAATCTAAAAATGTTAAAATAAGAAAAAAAAATTATATTTATGAAGTAAGGAGAGAGAAGTTGATAATATTTTAAAAATTATGTTGATGTGAGTGGATAATTGTGTTTGTATGATAAAGTGTGTTAGTTTAAGAGGGTATATTTTAAATAAATAAAAAATTAAAATAGATTATGAGAGAGAGTAAAATGATTAAAGATTGAGTGGATGAGATTAATTTAGATAGAATGAAAGGTCAAGATTTTATCTTGATTGAACCTTAAGAACTCTTAAAATTAAAAAGGAAAAAGAATGTTAAATGTTTTATAGAGTAACTAGCATTGTACCCACGTAATGCGACGGCGATGACAATAGTTTGTGCTTGATAACATGTTTGATTTAAAAAATGTAGTATATGCATGGAATGCGGTGTTAGTGAATGTATCCTTGTTCTTTCTCCTTTTTTTCTTTATTTATTTTTTACAATCAACCATTTTATTAGTTGTTAAAATAGTTTTTGAAAAACAATAAAATAAAAAGATATTATTAATAAATAATTAGAGAAAAAGATACTCTAGCTTTAAAATTGTATTGATATAAGTAATTTAACCAAAATTAGATAAATTAAAGCTGTGATGTTTAATGATTTATTAAAGTAATAATTGTATTAAATTAGTTGAGATAAATTTTTTTGAACGGCGAGTTAGTTATTAGTAGGTTGGGTCCGCAGTGACATCCATAAAGGGCAGTATGCGAATCCCAAGCCACGCTCTTGAGGGGATAAACCCCACTCCTCCACCACAGAAGAAAACCCACGAGGAGACTTAAACCCAAGACCTCCCCATGTGGTAACAACCTTTTGACCACCAGGGCAGAACCCCAATGGCTTTAAAAGAATGATTGCTTAGGTTATTGCTTTAAGTGTTTGTATGTTAAGCATAAAAAATGTATTAGTTAAAATTAAGTAGTCTTAAAATATTTATAAAGAGAATGTTAAATATTTTATAATATAGTATGGATATAGATACAGATATAGTTGATATTTATTTGCAAGAGTGGTAATTGTCATTTGAGAGGGCATTAAAAATAGCGTTGAATAATGAAGAAAAAATAGTTTGGTAGCACAAAGACATATAGAACAAAGTCAAAGGAGTTAAATGCAAAATGGAATTGCATTTAAGGATCCGACGTCACGAGAGGGAGGTGGGGTGGCGTTTATTACTACTCCATACTCACGCAGTCAAACTTGAGATTGACTACGCTGAAATTTTTCCAAGCTTAATAAAACTCACCGCTATCACGTGTCCACGCGCCCCCTTTCATGCTTCAACTACACGCTCTTCTCACGAAAAGGTCAAAAGCTACATGACCCGTTTTTAATTTTCTGATTTTAGAATATCTTTTAATTACATTTTTCATAAGAGATGTAACACCGTGATTAATTCTAAATTTATTAAAAGCAAAGATTTTACTTCAATATTTTTTAATAAAACAATAATGCGTACATTAAATGTTTTCAAATTTATAAATATTTAAAGCAGTAAATGAAAAAGTGATTAACATATTTTCTTTTTTTAATTCAGTTAAAGATTACATTTTATTTAAGAACAAAATTAAAGAAAAGAAGAAATAACTATTGCTTTGTAACTTTTTTGAGCCGGAGGTCTTTCTTAGAATTAATCCCTACACTTCTAGGTAGAAGTATGAATATCTATATCTTATCTCTCTTATGTCATACTTAAGTAAGATTGAGTATTGTTATTGTTGTATAATTACAAGAAAAGAAGATTACATATTACATGTGGAATTTAATAGATATTTGAATATTCATTATAGAATTAATTTTTTTTCTCCCATGTTGTTAGAGTAAGTACCAATGAATAGGTAAAAATGAAATCATATAGAAATGGGGAGAAATGAAAATGATGAGAAATGTAAACGAGTAAAAAATGTCCTTTTTTGGTATCATCAAGAAATAAAAACGAGAAATGGTGGTTCAGGTCACCGGAAACTCAGCGGCGGTGGCAACACCACCTTGCCGATGCCGGGATACTCATCATCGCTAGAAACTAGTTTAGGGTTCAATCGCAGACGACGACGATGGCTGCGGCGTTGGCCGCCTCGCCGGAGACGTCGCAACATACAACAGCGCAACAAACAACAGTGGTGGTAGCGATTAGGGTTAATTGCACCAGACAACGTTGCAACCGACGACCATGACGACGACACAGCATCGCAACAAACAACAGCGACGGTGGTGATTAGGGTTCAATCGCAGACGATGACAACGACGCTGGCTACGGCGTTGGTCGCCTCGCCGAAAACGTCGCAACATCGCAACAGACAACATTGCAACAAACAACAGTGGCGGTGGCGATTAGGGTTCAACGTAGACAATGACGACGCAACATCGCAACAGACAACATCACAACTGCGGCGGAAGCCATTTCTCCCGATATCCCCCAATTTTGTAGAGAAATGAAGATACAAATAAAGTAGAGAATGGGAAATGGTTGGAGAAACCATTTCTCCGCCCATTTTGAACCCAAACAAGAGAAACCAAGTTTTTTTTCCCTTTCTCCTCTTTTCTTTTTCCGGTACCAAACACCCCTTAAAAGTTTTTAATATGTGGGAAAAAAATCAAAAAATCAGATGTTAAAAGGCTTGTTTTTTTATTTCTAGCTGCAATGCTTTGGGGGATATCAAAAAGACAAAAACAAAGTACTAAAAAACGCATATCCTCTTAAAACATGTCGTGTATTTTAAGATCATGAGCATCCATCTCCCTTCTTACTCTTGTTACATTAGCGTCACATCATTTTTTACTATCATCCTTCTTCATCCCACTAACCGTACATCTATCCCTCTAACCATTCTCTATTTTTAAAAAAAAAATTAAATGTAGATAGAGGAGAGAGATAGAGAAAAGATGAGAGAGAAAAATAAAAATTGGGCGTGATTATCTTGTTGTCTAACTCTTAAACGCATAAACAGAAAAAAGGATAAGAGTTGAGATGTTTGTTTGTATAAGTTAATTTATTACAAAGTGCACACCTTAATAAAAATTTCTAGATCAGTCACTTGGGCTTGAGTGGCTAACGTTTCCTAGCCTAGCGGCTAGATCATTAATTTGTTGTCTTTGTTGTTCTTCATGACCATGTCATGGTGGTTAGACCATTAGCATCTAACCCGCACTTACCCTCTCTAACCCACTGTCACGTCAGCATCTACATTATCTCTCACCTCTAACCCTCTCTAATCCGCTTTCTTTGCATCTTCTAAGTATATTCCGATATTTCCACTTTCTTTTTTTATTTATTAAGTCGTGAGGTTGTATATGGTTTTGTTTTGTTTTAATAAAATTTGCTTTGCCGTTAATAAAAAAATCAATTGTTAAATTGTCTTATTTTTTATTCCTAGTCTCTAATTATTAAAAATTATACGGATACGTTTTATATTTAAATTTTATTTCATTTTTAGTTCATAATTTGAAACCCACTTAAACTTTGCTATTATTCTTATATAATCACTTAACAAGTATCGTATCGTACTATCAAAGAAAAATATATATATTTATTTTAGTTTTAATTTTAAGTTTAGTTTGGGTCCATCTACCCTTCTTGTAATCAGTTAATAAGGATCATATCATACTATCATATCATAATCTTATTGGAATAGTCTTTCTGGATAATAAATTTAATTGGGTTATGATCATCTCACCTACGTTTATGGGTAGAGGGAGTTTACTCTTTGATTTATTAATTACGAGCGTGTAACATTGATTTGATGTGTCTCGAGAATTAGAATATATAAGAAAGTAAGGGAAGATAAAGAGATGTTTTATTAACAACACCCAATTTGATTTTTCTTACATGGGATGAGCAAATTAAATTCCTTTTGGCCTAGTGGTAACCACCTTGAACCTACCAATTGGTATCGGAGCAAGGTCATGGGTTCAAATCCCACAACGTGCAAAAAAATGTTGGGGGAAGTTGGATGAGTCATTGGCCTCCATCTTCCAAAATCCGCTCGTAGGTTGTGACGAGTTAGAATCCTATGAGTCTAAGGCGTTTGCGACAAATGTTGAGGGGGAGAATGTTGATACGAGACATCTCCGAAATAATTCAATTCACGGGCGAGCTAGGCTACTTAATATATAAAGAAGAGGTAGCGTCATGACTACCAGAAATTCCTTTTTGCCTAGTGATAAGCGCCTTTGATTCTAACAATGCTTTTGGACTCTCCTATCTTTTACCAGCTTTACGAAAGATCTTTTCTTTAGAAGACAGAAGATTTGTAAGAAAGGTTATGCTTTTGAATAAACTATCTATCATAGATTTAAGCCTAGAAGTTGATTCACAAGTGTTCAATCCTACTCTCTTCTTCAATATAAGTGTCGTTATCTCAAGATCCGAAACCAACACTTTTAGTAATATAATTATTTAGGTGGTTAGAATTAATACTAGTTATGAAAGATAGATTGACATCATGTTTTGTCCATTTTCATATATATTATAATGTTTAACAACCATAAAATCGAAAGTGCTTCCTAGATGTTGTTGGTAAAACAATTATATGAAGTTTATGGTTACAGATCCAAGTAAGGGGGATAAATGAAATTAAGAACAATCTAAGATACTATTTAAAAGCAATTTTTGCTCTGCACAAATGTTATTATCTTCTTGTATGGATTCTTTAGGAAATCCCCAAAAGACCCAACAATTTCGAAGAAAGCTGGTACGTGTGATTATTGCAAGCATAATCAATGTCCTTGAGGATAGATTTGAAGAATTGAATCTTAGTGGTGTTGGAGATGGATCCTTCCAGTATTTATACGATGGCTTAATTTAGAAGGTTATTGGATCAAAAACTGTTAGCGAATGACCGAGGCTTCAAAACTAATTGGATTAGTATGATTCCAAGTAAGGTAAATCCCCTTGCATGGAAAATTCAACATGGTAGATTGCCCACTTTTTGTAACCTTGAATCGCGAGGTGTCATAGATCCATGCCCTTTACACTCAAACAAGCCTAAATCTAAATTACATCTTTCATTGAATGTCATGTGGCGAGATAACTAAGATTGGAGATCGCAAAATGGTGGAATGTTGTAAATCTTGTAAATTCAATAGAAATACTCATAGATTGGGGTGCTTTGTTGGAATTTAAGGGGTCTAAGTTGATGGGTTTTAATTCCGTTGTATATAATATTTGTTGGCAAGTATGGAGATACAGAAATGACTTCGTATATGATGGTAGGAAAGAATCATTATCAAGGTTAATTTCCCAAGTGCAATGCTTACCTTTCTTTTGGATCAAAGGAAAGGAGAAAAAAAGGCTGGAATGACATGTTTGGTGTTGTGATCCTCATTATTTATTTTCCTTGTAACTTTAATTTTTCTGTGCTTTGCAATCTAGCTCCTTGCTAGATCTTTTTGCTTTTTTTTATATCCGCTATCGTAAAAAAAGATACTATTTAAGAGTTCCCACTTTATAACTAGTTGTGTAATGACTTTTGGCTTTAACTTTTTATTTATTACAGCTTCAAGCAATTTACATTATTTTATATCTTTTAAGTATTGATATGCTCATATTTTAAGCGTGTAAAATCTACAACTTAATATAATAAAAGTAGAAGGAAAAAAACATATATTAAAATAGTTTAAAAGGCAAGTTCAGTATATATTCTGCCTTGATGTGGGGTAATCTGGAGGCCCGGTACCGGAGGGAAACACCATCCCCCATTAATGGTACTAGTGAATAGTTGTGAAATCAGGGTAATCATTTCGAAAAACACACAATCCAATTCTTTGACCCTTTTTAAATTATCATCTTCCCCTTCATCATATATAAATACGTCCGATATTAATTTATCATCGAGTTCGTGTTATTCATCGACATAAAGTTCACCTTCGTATTCTTCATCTTCACTAGAATATGAAAGTTTCGTTTTCGCAACTATAACACAATCCACATTCCTTCTTTTAGAAGATATGCTGAAAGTTCAAGAGCTCCAAAAATTGGAAACAACACCAAAGGTAATTGCCAAGATGCACATGAAGTACTCGTCAAAGACAATCTCGTATATGATGATGCCTTCATTAGAAGTAGGTACTACATCGACAAAGAACTACTCCTATGAACAGTTGTGATATGGAGAGTGAATATCTATATTTTAAACTAGGTTTAGATGCTAGAGGTAGAAGTAATTTATGACATTACACAGTATACATCCATAATACGTTGACGATTAGTTATTTGTATTTTTTAATTTCTATTTGTGTTTAATTATTGTAATCTGAAAATAGAATGTTATGTGCTATTTAATTTTAATGTGACCCTTTTACTTACAATAAAAAATAATTAATTATTGTAACTAATTATTTATTTCTTTAATTAAAATATTTAAATAAAAAAAATTGTGAAATGGAATGAAAAAGTATTTCATTAGTTAGTGGAATGTGGTGATA
Organism: Dittrichia graveolens; assembly: GCA_038502395.1. NCBI lineage: Eukaryota > Viridiplantae > Streptophyta > Magnoliopsida > Asterales > Asteraceae > Dittrichia > Dittrichia graveolens. Next base: position 82,139,819 of record JARJIL010000005.1, on the reverse strand, counting down.
TAAAGGCGAGAAAGTAGTATGAAACTAATGTGGTAAGTGAAATTGAGTGGTAAGACGAATGCAGACCTCGTCCTAAGAACCATAAAATGTTACGAAAGTTAACACTAACAAAACAATTATGTTAACAGTATATACATTATCTAACTGTTTTTTAATTGAAGTAGTTTTGCAAGTATAGCAATACATAAGTTCGATACTGTTAACATCATGTATAATTTTTTATGTATAGACCGAAATGAATAATTAATTTGGGTGTGAAAATGGAATTAGTTGATAATGTGAGTCCTAAAACAAAAAAATAAGAAAATAAAAAGTGTGAAATTGTTCTTGTAATTTCTACACCTACCCTTAATTTAGGAAAGTACGGGGGTGGTAAAACCTCTTGAAATTAGCCCTAGGCCACGCAAGATCTTTTCTTTAGAAGACAGAAGTTTTGTAAAAAAGGTTATGCTTTTGAAGAAACTATCTATCATAGATTTAAGCCTAGAAGTTGTTTCACAAGTGTTCAATCCCACCCCTCTTCTTCAATATAAGTGTCGTTATCACACGATCCGAAACCAACACTTTTAGTAGTATAATTATTTAGGTGGTTAGAATTAATACTAGTTATGAAAGATAGATTGACATCATGTTTTGTCCATTTTCATATATATTATAATGTTTAACAACCATAAAATCAAAAGTGCTTCCTAGATGTTGTTGGTAAAACAATTATATGAAGTTTATGGTTATAGATCCAAGTAAGGGGGAATCAATGAAATTAAGAACAATTTAAGATACTATTTAAAAGGAATCTTTGCTCTGCACAGCTGTTATTATCTTCTTGTAGGGATTCTTTAGGAAATCCCCAAAAGACCCAACAATTTCGAAGAAAGCTGGTACGTGTGATTGTTGCAAGCATAATCAATGTCCTTGAGGGGTTTAACATTGATCTTCCCTCCCTATTCCAACTGGAGGATAGATTTGAAGAATTGAATCTTAGTGGTGTTGGAGATGGATCTTTCCAGTATTTATACGATGGCTTAATTTAGAAGGTTATTGGATCAAAAACTGCTAGCGAATGACCGAGGCTTCAAAACTAATTGGATTAGTATGATTCCAAGTAAGGTAAATCCCCTTGCATGGAAAGTTCAACATGGTAGATTGCCCACTTTTTGTAACCTTGAATCGCGAGGTGTCACAGATCCATGCCCTTTACACTCAAACAAGCCTAAATCTAAATTACATCTTTCATGGAATGTCATGTGGCGAGATAACTAAGATTGGAGATCGCAAAATGGCGGAATGTTGTAAATCTTGTAAATTCAATAGAAAGACTCTTAAATTGGGGTGTTTTGTTGGAATTTAAGGGGTCTAAGTTGATGGTTTTTAATTCCGTTATTTATTTCCCTTGTAATTTTAATTTTTTTGTGCTTTGCAATCTAGCTCCTTGCTAGATCTTTTTGCTTTTTTTTATATCTCCGCTATCGTCCAAAAAAAAGATACTATTTAAGAGTTCTCACTTTATAACTAGTTGTGTGATGACTTTTGGCTTTAACTTTTTATAACTAGTTGTGTGATGACTTTTGGCTTTAACTTTTTATTTATTACAGCTTCAAGCAATTTACATTATTTTATATCTTTTAAGTATTGATATGCTCATATTTTAAGCGTGTAAAATCTACAATTTATATAATAAAAGTAGAAGGAAAAAAATAAATATTAAAATAGTTTAAAAGACAAGTTCGGTATATATTCTGCCTTGATGTGGGATAATTTGGAGGCCCGGTACCGGGAGGAAACACCATCCCCCATTAATGGTACTAGTGAATAGTTGTGAAATCAGGGTAGTCATTTCGAAAAAACACACAGTCCAATTTTTTTGACCCTTTTTAAATTATCATCTTTCCCTTCGTCATATATAAACACGTCCGATATTAATTTATCATCAAGTTCTTGTTATTCATCGACATAAAGTTCACCTTCGTATTTTTCATCTCCAACAGAATATGAAAGTTTCGTTTTCGCAACTATAACACAAGCCACATTCCTTCTTTTAGAAGATATGATGAAAGTTCAAGAGCTCCAAAAATTGGAAACAACACCAAAGGTAAATTCCAAGATGCACATGAAGTACTCGTCAAAGACAATCTCGTATATGATGATGCCTTCATTAGAAGTAGGTACTACATGGACAAAGAACTATTCCTATGAACGCTTGTGATATGTAGAGAGAATATCTATATTTTAAACTAGGTTTAGATGCTAGAGGTAGAAGCAATTTATGACAGTACACAGTATACATTCACAATACGTTGACGATTAGTTATTTGTATTTCTTTAATTTCTATTTATGTTTAATTATTGTAATCTGAAAATAGAATGTACGTGCTCTTTAATTTTAATGTGACCCTTTTACTTACAGTAAAAAATAATTAATTATTGTGAAATAAAATGAAAAAGTATTTCATTAGTTAGTGGAATGTGGTGATATAAAAGTGAAAAAGTAGTATGAAACTAATATGTTAAGTGAAATTAAGTGGTAAGAGGTATGCACTCCTCATGTCCTAACAACCCTAAAATGTTACGAAAGTTAACACTAACAAAACAATTTTGTTAACATCATATACATTATCTAACTATTTGCTAATTGAAGTAGTTTTGCAAGTATAGCAATACGTAAATTCGATACTGTTAACGTCATGTATCATTTCTTTTTACCGTTAGACCGAAATAAATAATTAATTTGGGTTTGAAAATGAAATTAGTTAATAATGTGAGTCCTAAAACAAAAAAAAATAAATAAAAATAAAAAGTGTGAAATAGTTCTTGTAATTTCTACACCTACCCTTAATTTAGGAAAGTACGGGTGGGTGGTAAAACCTCTTGAAATTAGCCCTAGGCCACGGAGGAGGAGCCTAACATTTCATCCACACGCGCCCGCTTGTCATGAGAGTGGTGCGGAGCCCCTTTTTTCTAACATCCCACCCCACTATATAAACACCTCCAATCCCAACCCTTTTTTTCTCATGTCCAATCTTTCTCCCTTTCTTTCTATTTCTATTTCTTACACCACAACATGGCTCCTCGCGGGAAACCTGACGCCAACGCCGCCGCCGTCAATGGCGGCTCCGAGACTCGCTACCGCGGTGTCCGTAAGAGGCCTTGGGGCCGTTACGCAGCTGAGATCAGGGATCCTGGTAAGAAGAGCCGTGTCTGGCTTGGTACATTTGATACCGCCGAGGAGGCGGCGCGTGCTTACGACACCGCCGCACGTGAATTTCGCGGTGATAAGGCTAAGACAAATTTTCCTACATCTACCGAATTATGCCTCCCGACCGCCGCCATCGCCGCCGCCGGAAAAAAGCTTATGACGAAAAGCCCTAGCGGTGAAAGCAGCACCGTCGAGTCGTCTAACTCCGCCGTGCCCATTACTACGGTGCCGGTTCCTCTTCCACCTTCGGCGCTTGATCTCAGCCTCTCGCACTTCCGCGTCGGTTTTCCGATGGCTCATTCGCTCTTCCTGTTCCATTCGCAGATCGATCATCGTCCCAAACGAAACAACCCTCTCGAAATGTTCCGATTCGACGGGTCTGCTGCCGATGCACCTAACCTAACGATCGGCGCCGTCAACGGCGCTCAGAGTGACTCCGACTCCTCATCGGTCGTCAATTTCAGTTATCCTTCCGATCGTCCACAGCCGGAAAAAACCTTCGCTCTGGATTTCGATCTCAATTTCCCCCCACCGGAAGTTGCCTGATGTAGTTTTTAGCCAATTCACCTCCCCATGCCCCTGGTTTTTTCCTTTTTTTGATTGCAGAGCAGATCAAACCCTAAAAATTAGAAACAACAGAAAATGTATTAGGATTAAAAGCAGCCTGATAATGTTTTGATGCGCTGATAATGTTAAATCTTCCTTCCGATTGTACATAAATGAACAAGAAACTCCATATTTGCAATTGCAGTTTCGACATTTTGCAATCGGAATTTTGCTGGAAGAATATTTTCATTCGATCTGGTTAATTTAGTTTAAGCTAGTGGTGGTGATGATGATGGTGGTGGTTTGGAACTTTGATTAACGTCTGTAAATGAATAGGTTGTACTAGACGCATGGGTGGTTGTACTCTTGTAAATTCCATTTTCCAATTGTGCAGCCAAGTGTAGGCGCATGGCGATAGCGTTGCCGCAACCGAAAGGAACAGACGGCATTAATTTCTGATTTTAAAAATAAAAAATTATTTAAAATATTAATTAAAATAATAAGAATCGGTTGGTTCGACTAGTAATTTTGCTTCTTTTTTTATTTATTAAAACGAGATAAAAAAGAAAATTTTGTTAGACAGATGATATGTATATAACAGATTTTGATCATACATAATAATTACTTGTTGTTTAAACTATTATCTATACTACTATATAAAGTATTTAACACTCTCTCCTCCTTAATTTTAAAACTTCTTAAAATTCAATCAAAATAACATCTTGGCCTTTTATTCTATTTAACTTAATCTCATTCACTCAATCTTTAACCATTTCAATCTCTCTCCTAATTTACTTTAACTTTTTATTCAATTAAAATATACTCTCACACAAACATAATTATACACCCATAACAACATAATTTCTAATATCTTATTAACTTCTCTATTCTTATTTCACAAATATTATTTTTTTCTTATTTTAATATCTTTTAAATTTTATTTTTATCTATACTACTATATAAAACATTTAACACTTTCTCTTCTCTTTAATTTTAAGACTTCTTAAAATTCAATCAAAATAACATCTTGGCCTTTCATTCTATTTAACTTAATCTCATCCACTCAATCTTTAACCATTTCAATCTCTCTCCTAATTTACTTTAACTTTTTATTCAATTAAAATATACTCTCACACAAACATAATTATACACCCATAATAACATACTTTTTAATATCTTATTAACTTTTCTATCCTTATTTCACAAATATGATTTTTTTTCTTATTTTAATGTCTTTTAGATTTTATTTTTAAAATTAATAAAATAGTTTATGCAAATAAAAGAAAAAATGGAAAAAAATGGGACATGTTGCTAAAGAAATTTTTTTGTGACATTGAATTTTACGAATAACATATCATTACATTTTTAAAAGCGGCATATTATAAAACAAAAACTATTCAACTCCGCAGCATTGCGCGGGTACGATGCTAGTACCTATAAATATATGTATGAGAATAAAAGATAGGGGGTTTAAAGGGTATAAAAATCATAATTGTTATGTATTACAAAATCTTGTTATGTACAAATCATACCCTTTTGATTAAATTTGTGAATTTTCTACTGTAATTTTTTTATTAATTTGAAACTGAACATTAACAGACTTTAATTTTATATTTTCTTCGGTATGTAAATTCGTTAAATGTCATTGTTCAAAGTGACTTTTTTGTTATTTTAACAATATTTTATCGACTAGATTTAATATTATATTTTTTAACATTACAAGTTTATTAACAAATAATACTCGTAGAAAAAGTAATATATAATGAGCTACTGTACGGATAAAGTAAGACTAAGCAGTTTCATAGACGATTTGTTTCGTCTTCTAAATAAATGGTAAAAGTCTTAATTTATTTTTGTTCAAAAACTATTGAATTCATTTTCAAATTATTTAATTCTAAGAATTCCTTCTAAAAGAAAAAAATACAAGTATTTTTTTTAATTAAAAGGGATAAATGTTTAATGGCCGACTTAACAGGCTAACGAAATAACCAGCAATTCGTGATTTATAATATTATTAGATTAGATTAGATAGATAACATAAATAACGCTATCAACATTAGACTAGTGATAATGTTGAGGGTAGATGTGATGACGGAATCATGGTATACAATATGTAAAAAAATTATTGTATTTTGTGTATAAATAATCGATTATTAATACAGTTAATTAGGTCAATAATGTTAGTTTTTATTAATTATAATTAAACAGAATTTAAAATTATTATAAATATCATAAAATGGTAAAATAAAAAATCTGATTAAAAATGATATTTTAAAATGTTATAAAGGGAATAAATATTTATAAATTAAATACATGGATATAATATTTTATTATTTAAGAAGGGTATATATGAAACTCCTTTTATAATTTTGATTTTAATTGTAGTAAAAAATAAATCAAATTTTGATAACTGGAATTTTAATTATAATCAAATAGATAGCTAAAATTAAATTTATTTTCTTAAAAAAAAGTTTATGACGGTGTATGTTAGTTTTTATTTATTTATATTAAAAGATAAAGTGATTTGTATATTATTTAAAACTAGATTAGATGTTCGTACAATATATAAGTTGGTTTAAAAAGGATAAAATATTAAATATTCATAAAAGGATATTAAATAACTGTAGGATGCAAATAAATAAGAATTTAAAAAGATAATAAATAATAAGAAATTTAAAAAATAATATGTTCAGTAAAAAAATTTATATACTACATCGGTTTACAAATCAAATAAATGATTAGTGTGCTCTCAATAAAAAAGTAACTAAGGAATTAAAGATATAATACTTTGTTAGCCTAAATGATTGCCAAAGCTATTGTCCCTTTTTAGTAATAGAATCGTCTATACGAACATATTTTAAAATCAATAAAAACAATCTTTGATAATATTTGAATTAGTTGATTATCGTTATTTAATTACGTTGATCTATTGAATAAACAGATCAAGCTTTAATAATTTAAAATTTAAAACATTAAGCAATCATATCTCTCAAGCTTTAAACTCACGATTAATTTTAATTTTCACCAAATAAAATTTAAATTAATAGTTATGATTTTCTAATAAAATTTATTTACGTTATTTCTTTTATTAGTGCTATAAGAATATTATATTAGGTTAATATTAATTATTAATTAATAATAAACATATTAGAGATATAAAGTTTGAGTTATCCCAAATTTAATGCTTTGCTAGTTTACATCAATTGGATGCCAAGTATATATTATTCTTGTATAATATGATTTCTACATCTTATTATGAGAATAATATTAATTTGCCTCGGTATTATTTAAATTTGTTTATTTTATATTATTATATTATATTATATTCAGGTATAACGTATAATATATCACTAGATTCAGGTATAACGTATAATGTCATAAATAATCTATATTTTATAATTTATTTAATAATCTTTAAGATAATAGTGTAACTATCCTGTCAATGTTCTAATGTTAGACTCTTGTAATTATTGATAAATATTACTTTTGACGGGTTTTGATAAAAAAAAATATTAATATTATTAGACGTTATTTATCCTTCTACTTATTAAATTAAGAAATATTATTAATTTTTAATAAAAGAATATCATATTATGTTTAAAAAATGTTTGGTAGATGAAAAAAAGATATAAAGAAAGGGGGGCACGTGTACTAGATAGGAAAATGGGGAGCGCCGACTGATGGAGTATGCACAGCTTAAACGGTGGCGGAGCTTTAAAAATGTAATCATCAGATCCAACGGCGGTTGTTGGCGGTCACATTTATTAAGGAATTGAAAGTTGTCTTTCTTCTGTCAAGGACGGCACGGCGACTCCCCCCCCCCCCCCCCCCCCCCCTTCTTTCATTATTTTCTCCGTCTCTCAACCTTTTAACTATTAATTAATTAATTAATATCTTTATTATTATTATTATCTCATATATATATATATATATATATATATATATTGAAAAGTTTATTTGAGAACCGTTTTTATTACGAGAACCAATCTTAGCCGTCTAATTCCCCCTCCTTCAATTGGATTGTCCACCAATGAATTCCTTACATACACCTTGCCACACCCAATCCTCTCACGCTCTTCATCTATGAATTCCATTATCCAAAATAAACGGCTAAGATGGATTCTCGCAATAAAAACGGATCTCAAATGAACATTCCCATATATATATATATATATATATATATGTAGTGGAGGGTTCATGCGAAAAACTCCTTATTTACGAAAAGCGCGAGAAACGATCTGGATCACTAGTTTTTTAATAATTATTTTTTATTAGAAATGTTAGATATGTCCTTTTACATTTATTTTGGTAAAAATATTTGATTCCTAACTTTTTTTCTCCATATTTATCTTTTTAAATTTTTTATCTTTTATCTTGTTTTGTTAGTTATTTTCTCCACTGTTGTTTAATCTGGCACCTCAATCTTCTCATTCATCTGCATTTTTCTCTTCTAGTTTTAGTCGTTATATATATTGTGTTCATTAATGAATACAATGTAGGATTTACAATTTTTTTTGTTATTGTATTTTTTACTGTTTTTTGTTTAGTTATGCATGTTCATTGATAAATACGTAGATAATACATTATCTCTTTTACTAGTGAATGAAACAAAAAATAACCATTAACTATTATAAGAATTCAATATTGAAAATCTATACATAAACAAAAATAATCATTAATCATTATCAAATTCAATATTGAACAACCCATAGAGAAACAAAAATAATCATTACCCATTATAAAATTCAATATTGAACAACCTATATAGAAACAAAAATAACCATTAACCATTATCAAATTCACAAGTGAATAAACAAACTAAAAGTCTAAATAATCTGAATTCACTATTGAACATATGTAACATACCAAAATTTACATAAAAATTTAATTCATTAATAAAACAAAAACCTTGTTTACTAATTAAAATTTTTTTGTTCATTATTAAATAGTGAACCAGGAAAAAAAAGAACAGGCCTACACTACATTAGGAACCAAAATCTACACTTCATAGATCCATAAAAAGTATTAAGTATTAAAGGAATCATGCAAGGGATTATATAACGCTCTCTAGAGGAATAATACTAGAAGTACATGTGTGTTTCGTGATGACTTTACAAAACTGAGATATATGTGATATATATATTGTGCTTATATGTCTAATTGCCCTATACATATATATATATATATATATATATATATATATATATATAGGGTAGAGATCAAGTAAAAAGAAAATTAAAGTAAAAATGGTAAAAAGGATGATTATTTGATTATTTTTCGGTATATATATCAACTGATAATCGTTAGTTAATCATCTTTATTGATTAAAACTAGTTCTTCATCAATTTCTTTTTGATGAATCCAACATATTCATCACTTTTTAGATGAAAGCATTTTGTTTATCAACAAATTATTCCAAAATTTTGTTTTCAAAATCTGTATTTGAAATAAAAAAGAAATTGATAAAAAAACTAGTTTTAATCAAAGCGGGAACATAATGGTTGTTAGCAGATGTATAATGAAAAGCGGGAACATAATGGTTGTTCGCTAATAAATATAATTTGGTACGATTAGTGCACGGGAGGCATCTCGTTGTTACTAAGTCGCCACTGGCAGATGCATGTCTAACCCTTTTAGTACATTGTATATAAGTTATGGCACGCATAGCACACATGCTTGCAATGTCAGAAAATGGCTTGAAAATGAAACAACAAATTTACCCAAAACTCCGAGATCTCAACATATTTTCTATATTTTATATTCAATATTTATCATGAATGCATATGATATTTTATACACAAAACACAAGAATTCACTAAGCCATTAGGCTTATGCATTTACATATATATCTCGGGATATAATGGGTAAACCAGGAAAGCAACCGCTTACGAAACCAGATGATGACCGGAGACTTTACTTGTTAGAGCTTTTAGTCGATAACTAGAGCTCTAGTTTGTATTATTTTTTTAGCTTCCACTGTAACAAAAAATTCTGATATTGCATATAAATGAAAGCGATGGTTTGTTTAAGTAAAGTCTCGGATGTCACATAACCGATCATCACTGCCATCACAGACGACCACCAATTTCGCTACCACCACACTTTGGCACCACCACCAACCGCGGTCGCCGCCACCACTAGTTGTAACCACTATACCATCGTAGACTCATTGCACAATCACCACCCCTACCACCACCGTCTCCATCACCACCACCACCACTCGTCACAGTCACTGCCATCATCAAAACACTATCTTCACCACCGCCGCCACCACCGACCACTGATCACCACGAACATCGATATGGATTCAAGTGTGTGTTGGTCCACTGAACACTAGAACACTCTACCACCATCATAGGCCGCTATCGCCACCACCACCACCACCACTAAAAAGAATAAGATTATGATATCAACATCGTATTTTTAGAATTTTTAATTCCAATTATATTTCTTTATTTTTTTTAAATGTCCTTAGAATTAGTTGTTTATACGTTAAAAACCTTAAACATTGCATATTGTTCAATATTTTTATTTTTTGGGATGATTTAATATGTTAAGACTAAAATATATAAATCATTTGATAGATACATTTTTCTTGATTATTTATATAAACACGTTGACCAATTTGATTAAATTAATAAATTAAATTTTTATTATCTGATTTGTGATAATATTTTATTTTAAGAATTATTTCGAAAGTAGCATCATAACATATCACTTCAAGTATCTTCTTTTTGTTATTTTTTGTTTCTATCGTGGTTCGTTATTTTATTTTGTGATACTATTTATATACAAGGTGTTTGTTATCGATATATGTATTTATACACAGAGTATTCGTTTAATTATTTGTCTATACTTTTTGTATGCTTTACAGTTATTTTACTATATAGAAACATTTAAAAATTAACTTCAGTCATCCTCGTGTTTATACACGGAGTATTAAACTAGTATTATATTTACAATGATAATGATTGCCTATATTAATTTAGCAATGTCAATGATAATGATAATATTAGGGAATGTTTATTGCATTCTTTTGTATTCCCTCACTCTCTGTCATTTCCATTTTCTTCTGTTTAACCAAGCGTCCCGAGTAGTCATTAGGTATAAAAAAGTGTTTAGAGGTTCATTGGGAAAAGACTATTTGGCAAAACTTAAAAAAGTTGGTAAAAAATTAAAGCCAAACTACGTTTTTAAGACTATAGGAGAAAGTTGTAAGATATGCGAAGGGGACGGTACTTCTGAAGTCAGTATTAAATGAGACAGATAACATATACACCACGTTATGATCATAATGTTCAACTATTAAACAAGAAATGATATCAGCTTATGATCCAGCTTTGCTCATTTGTTTCCCAAGAAGGAGACAGAATACGAGTGTAGAATCTTAGATTTAAGTAGATACAAAATCTAGAATTTGAAACTAATCCTATGCCTATGCAACACAAGTCAACATTGCTCAAATTAATATTTATATATATATATATATATATATATATATATATATATATATATATATATATTTTGAACGGCAAAGAGGGAAAGCTAGCCTTGAGCTTCAGCATAGCCATCACCCAATACTAGCAAACCCAAAATATATAAATAAAAGGCTTTAAGCAAGACGCTCAAAGCAAAAGTACATAGTACAATTACAATTAAAAATGAGATAAATGATTACAACACCACATAGCCCAATTTAATGACTTAAAATTGGCTCTAAACTTAGCCCAAGAAAATAAAGTGACTTGAACTTCAATCAAAATTGACGGCATCCTTGACCAACTTTTCTGAGTGTGGTACTGAAATCCTAGCAAAAAAATTTAGAAAACGTTGACACGAAGTTAGTCAACACACACTTGAGACAAATACGATAACTCGAAGTTGACTTGCTTAATAAGTTTTATTTAAAAATAATAAAAAACTAAAAATCTACTTGAATTAAAATGATATAGAATTAATTTTTTTAGTTTTTAACTCGGAATGGTGAAGAATATTTAAGATTTTAGATTATTGTAAATCTAAAATGTATACTGTCAATCGAAAACTTTAAATTTCTTTTCTAATCCAATACGGTAGTAATCTAACCAATAGTTGAAGACGGAAAACCAAATGAACCGAATCGAATAACCGAGCTAAGAGTTAATTGAACTTTGAAGCTTTTAATTAATTTTTTTAACTAAGTCAATGATTACGATTGTTTAATAAATAACTTTTTTATCAGATAAACAATTTTTAAACATGATTTTTAAAAAGTTGGAGCGATTGCATTGTGTCTGGGAATGGCATAACAGAATTTGGTGTTATTCATGGTTGAAGAAGCTGACAAGTGTCAACAGTTTGATGTTATTCTCTAGTATCCAAAACTGGTCAGCCCTTTGGAATTTAGAAAACTTGCAATTCAGTAAAATCTTGCTGTTTGGTCTACTGATCCTGTAGCTGCTCTTTATTTTTTTTTGAACAACTTCGCCTCAGCGGTAGTGGTACAGGATCGAAACTGGTTGATCTAATCCGGGCCCCGGTTTCGAACCATTCCAACTACACCCCCTAATTAATTCGGTAAGACTGCTTTCACCAACGAGTGAGTGACCCTCAGCTACTCCTAGGAAGAAACCCTCCAGAGAAACTTGAACTCAAGACCTCTCCTTCACTGGAAAAACTCCCTTACCACCAGGACAAGCCCATTTGGTTCATGTAGCTGCTCTTTATTAATGTTCCTTAATTGCTTCATGTGGCTGGAAACTCAATATATTCTGAATGGAAGCATAATAAATTTTTGCCTTTCATAAAAAAGAATGATTTAATAAGCTTATTTAGATAAGTCTTTTATTTATATTAGAAGATGTTAGTATTGCTATTTTATTTAGGTTATGAGTATAGCTTTTCTCAATCCAAATTAACTTAAATATCACATCACCTACACCATTTTTTTCTTCATTTTCTTTTTCTTATCCAAAACCTAAGTTGCACTCATTATAAATCAACCGAAAAAACACATATTTTCCCTCTCTACAAAAAAGAAAAGAAATCAACCAGGTGACTCGAGTGTGGGAAATTAACCGAAGGGGGAAAGCTGGAGGGAACTTGAGGAGGGTGGTAGCGGTGTACCCGAAGCCCGAAGGTACCCGAGAGCCTTCGGGCCATGCTATACGTGTGGGCTTATAAATCATTCTCACATGAGCCATGCTCACATCTCAAACACACATCATACCTTTCATTTCTGATTGTCAAAGTTATACATTCAAATATTGTTATAGAAGAAATACAAATCCGTAGAGAAATTATAAATTTTTTTTCCTAGCTAGACTTTTTTTAAGGTGTTGCTAAATTGACACCTCTAAATACCCTAAATTTAAAATTAAAGTCTTAGATTATGTTCCTATATATTCTTCTAAATTTTAGTTTGGGTTAGTTAGGTGATTATTAATACAAATAAACTACCCTAAATAATCTTGTCTTTATTTTTACAATTATTTATAAACACCTATATTTTTCGATAAAAAAAACACAAAAAGAGTTTATCCCACAATATCGTAAATAAAATGTTAACAAAAAAAGACGTTATTGATACTAATTCACTATTATTAATCAAACTTAATACTAGTATATTTTTCACAAGGGTGTTATATGGACATTACAACTTTGAAATGAAAGTCATTTATAGTGTTCATATATTTTCTTATAAATTTTTGTTAGATGGATATTAATGTAAAGTTAACCTCTCTCTAAATAATATTGTTTTTATATATTTATTTTAAGACATCTCTAATTACTTTTTATTACTTTGTCTGTCATTTTTATTTTTGACAGAAAATAAGAAGATGACTCTGTGTGCTCTTGGGGTGGTTGGAAAATCACAGGAGTAACTATAACGAATCCATACAAACCTAGAGCAATAGCATGATGACACAAAATTTATCACCAAACGGTAGAGATGGGCATCTTAATCGAAAAACCGAACAGCGGATAGAAACATGGACTACTAGAGTTATTGTAAGTAGCAACGATGGTATTAGCACTTCCTAAGCTCGAGTTAAAAAAGTAGAAAACGAAAAATCATCTTCACCCACAAGTAATATCTTTTAGGAACTATATATTGTAACTGGTATATATACAATATTATATATATATATATATATATAGTATTATAATTAAGTAGCAGTTAGTGATTGACGGAAGATATAATTAACATTTCGTTAACCTCTGTGATACCACTTCATCTTCCATAAACATGGAGAGTTATAAGTTAATGCATCCATATATGCACCAAAGTTGTAGACATTTGAATTTCATATTAATTAAATAATTAACTAGGAGGTGATTTACAGGATTTCAGGAAATAATACGTACATGCTTAATCATATGATTAAGTTTTAATTAAACCTAAGCAAAACCTATTTAACAAAACCATCTGGTTCAGTCCGGTAAAAAACTGAAACCGAGTAGACTGAAACCGAAAATTATGAAATTACAAAACCGAAAACCGAACCGAAGATTATATTCGGTGTTGGTTCGGTTAGGTTCTAGTCGGTTTTCGGTTCGGTTTGGACCAAATGCTCACCCCTAGAATTATCATAAGTAATTGTTGCAAAAAAAAACTAAATACTTCTCCAAGTCTTCATAGTTAGAACAAATCGTATTATATATGAAATACAAAATTAAATAACAAAACAATCATATTTTTTTAAAGTAATAATACATTTAGAAAAAAAAAGTTACAAATTAAGACAATTGTTTATAACAAGGTTAGTTAGGATAAAAGATTAATTAGGATAGGGGTGTCATTTTAGTAAATTAGGGGTGTCTATTTAGCCAATCCCAAAAAGTTATTATTTAATTATTTTATATATTCAATTACTAAAAAGTCAAAACAAACGGAAATAGAAAAATGAAAGTTTGGAGTTTACCAACCGTATGGACTTTTTGATTTTAAACTTTTTGGAATTGAAAATTTCAATTTGGATTTTGGATCATTCTCCCATACCTATTCTTCTACGTCCCAATACCAAGTTATGAATTGAAGAAGGTCAAGAGTTGTGTAGCATCAGCCCTAATTTTGTGTATTAAATATAACTCTAACAGTTTAGTCTACCATTTTGTAAGTTTGTCACAAAAAAAAGGCTTAGCAAGTCATAAAAATAATCAATTATTTGGCCCAATTTTATGGATACTATAAAACGATAAAAAATATAACTAAAGCTCATATTATGAAATAATGAAAACTATTAAGTTTTACCCAACTTAATATAACGGTTAACTAATAAAAACCGATCTACTATCACAAATCGCTAACCGTCCCATTAGAAACAATACCCATCAATTTAAAAAACCCATAACCGACCCATACCCAATCCTAACTTCTCTTGTGCAGCCACATCTACACATCTAATTTACCTTACACGTCTTCAATACTCTATAAATATACCTTAAACGATTGAAACATGAAATCTATAGATAAAATTGAGAAATTAAACTCTAACATATACTTTTTTTTAAAGTCTAAATTACATTATTTACCTCATTCATATAGACCACAAACACGTCAAGAAAGGACAAATGACTAGCAACCTTTTTTTTTCTTTTTTATTTATTTATAAAATTATCCTTGCCAGAGTTTATGGGATGAAGTGTGGGGGCAGAAATTATGAGGTGTGTTCGAGGAAGTCTATGTCGGGATTCCTGAAGTCGTCACGTGTAAACCCCACCGTCCCAACCTTTATAACGTACACCTCCAACCCAATTTTCTATTTCTTTTCACGCGTTTTCACATATTTACCCTTTTTCCCCGACATGTCTTTTTCTTTTCTTTTTTTTTTTTCCTTTCTGTGTAAAGCTATTTTTATGTACTCAAATAATATATACTATTTATTATTTATATTTATGTTTATTTATTTATATTATATAAATAGGGACACATCAGACATGCTAGATTTCGTTAATTTCACACAATTTATATAATCTTTTTTTATATGTTCATATTTTAGATATCCATACGTGCTTAATGAATTCTTAGGTTGGATGAGAGTTTTTCTAATTTTTAGAAAATATTACTTGATCACTAGATTGAGTTACATATATATGTTTTAGAAAAAGATTCGAATTCTACTTCCGCTATGTCTACTTGATTAAAAGATGGGATTGTTATTACTAAAACGGTAAAACATGCTAAGTTACTAAATAACGTATAAAAAAGGAAAATTTACAGAATAGAAATTAGGTTTGAAAAGTGTTCATTCAAGACCAGTTACTCATTTATTTTACATTGTGAAATAAGGGAAAAGCTTGATGGAACACTTTTTAAACGTATTTACTATTTTATGAAATTTCATCGTATAAAAGCTACTTACGTCTTTTCGGTTCAAAAATATCTGATCATTTATTTTTGTTTTTTATCATAAAGTTTAAGTTGGTGTTTCATTTGAAATGTTTATTTTACGTAGAATAACGTTAACCATCCACGATTCCATGTGATTTACAAGTAAAGATTATAAGTAGACTTTTGGTTTAATCTCAAATATGAGGTCAGCTAATCTTCGCTTGTTTAAGTTCTAGAGTTATGATACTTGTTAAGTTGTTAGTATGAAAATTATGTGTTCATATATGAATGAAAGCCTTTAAAAACGTCATGTTGACAAGTTTGTGTAGCAAAAAGTCACCAAGTGTTGGGGGGATTGGTGTTTTAATCTTCTTGGGGCTTTTCAAGTTTAGATTGTTTTTGGTGCTTCGTTAATGCATTTTATGTTTTATTTTTACTTTGTAACTGGTGTTTTTATCTAACATCTTGCTAGTATTTTAATGAATTGATGCCGTTTAAAAAAAAGTCATCAGGTTTGATAAGTTTAAGGGGTGTTTGGTAGAGAGAAATAAAGGTATAGAAAAAGAAAGGGGAAAGGATTAGGTTAGATGTGAAATTTACAAATGGAGAAAAAAACTATTTCTTTTTTCCTATTTTCATTTCCCTGCTATATGGAGAGAATTGAAAAAAAAGACACGGAGATTTTAGGGCCAATTAACTGAGAATGAATGAAGCAAAGCCCGCCTCTCTTCTCCAACCTCCTTCAGCGATCTTCTCGGCACCTTTGCTTCCAACGACCTTTTCTTTAGCAGCTTTGCGTACGAAGACTGGAGGCGACCTTCTCAGGTATCTCTCTTTTCTTCATCCGCTTCTTCTCCGGTTAGGTATCTCTCTCTCTCTCTCCGACGGTCTCTCCGGTAAGGGATTCTGATTTTGAAAATATGGGATACAAATGAAGATAGGGAGATATGAAATTGATCTTTAGGTACTGCTTGTGGATCGATCATAATGGCAGTGGTGAATATATGGGGTCTTGGATGATTTGGAAGTGTTAGGTTAAAAGTTAAAGTGAGGTGAGTCTACTTAGTTAACTTTTTAGGTGTGATCGTATTATGGGATTGTTTCCTAATTTTATAGTCTACTCGGTTAACTTTGAAGTGTGGTAATACTCATCGATTAGATGTCGATCTATTAAATTTTACGGTCATAATTTACCCGTCACAGTTCATGGTTGGATTATAAACAAAATAAAGGGCTAAATGTAGAACATCAGATCAAATCAAATGAATGACTAAGATTAAGTTTCTTATTCTCACGTAAATATCAATTCTCATTTGAATGACCACTATATATATAGGGGACGGTTCAAACAAGAACTGTTTTTCGTACGAGAACTGCGAAAACTAGTTATAGCCGTTGATCAAAAAGATGGATGGTCAAGATTAAAGAGTTGTTAATGGATAACCTTAAACTAATTAAACTTATCTTTAATTAATTTAGGGTAATTTGGACATTTTCACATTACTCCCACTTTTTTGAAACTAATATATCTCTCAAATGGAAATGTGTTAAATTATGAAAACTATACCAAATTAACGAGAAAATTATGCTCTTTAATTTGAGACCAATCTACCTATATTTTTTCGAAAATTTTTAAACATTTGCTGGATTTTTTTAGTACAGTCGACATTTACACATGTGCAAATTTGCATATGTGCAAATATATGCACTTGTGCAAATGCACGGATTCAATTAGTTTTTTCAGCACAGATGTAGATATGCACATATGCAAAATTTGCACAAGTACATATATCGAGAGCTGTGTAAAAAAACCCAGCAAACGTGAATTTTTTTTCTGAAAAAATATAGTAAGATCGGTCTCAAATTAAAGAGCACAATTTTCTCGTTAATTTGGTATAATTTTCATAATTTAACACCTTCCCATTTGAGAGATATATTAGTTTTAGAAAATAAGGAGTAATGTAAAAATGTCCATACTACCCTTTCCCATTTAAAATAAATAAAAAAATACAGGAAATTAAATGATTGGACAGAAATGATTCTCGTATGAAAACAGTTATCGTTTGAACCGCTCCCTATATATATAGGAGAGGGTTCAAACGAGAACTGTTTTTCTTACGAGAACCAATCTTGGCCGTTCATTTTGGATAATGGAGTTCATGGATGAAGAGCGTGAGAGGATTGAGTGTGACAGGGTGCATGTAAGGAATTTATGGGTGGGCAATCCAATTGAAGGAGGGGGAATTGGACGGCTAAGATTGGTTCTCGCACGAAAAACAGTTCTCGTTTGAACTTTTGCCTATATGTGTGTGTGTGTGTGTATATATATATATATATATATATATATATATATATATATATATATATATATATATATATATATATATATGGAGCAGTTCAAACGAGAACTGCGAGAACCATTTCTGGTACGAAAAACAGTTCTCGTTTGAATCGTTCCCTATATATATATATATATGAGCTATGTTCAATAAAGTCATTTTAAAAAACATAGTCCTGAAATTTTAATATTCAATCACAGATGATTCATTATACAATCACATGTGATTTGTAAAAGCATCTCATGTGAATTACGAAAATGCCATTCCGTCCAAAATTTTAAAATCTAATATGGACCATTGATAACATTAATCCAAAGGCTAAAATTAATCCCTTAAAACTATAAATTTATTATGGATTATATTGAACATTCTTCATATATATATACACACACATTATACATAAATTATTTTTGATTTTCAAAATTTTTTGGGTAGAATTCTCTGTTAAATTTCCTGTTGTACCAAACAAGATAAATGATTCTCTGTTATATTTCTGTGCTGAAATCCCCGTGCTACCAAACAGAAGAATCAATTCCCATTTTTCAGGCCAATTTTCTAACTCTGCATTTTCATTCTCTGATATCATTTCTTTACAATTTCATTCTCTGTATCTATCAAATACACCCTTAAAGTCCTTAAAAAGTTTTTGAATCTTTTGGTAAATTTATACTATTTATATTATGAACCACCGGTGTTCTTGCCTAACCATTTATTGAACCTAAAGCGAATTGTTGGCTTGTTGCAATCAACACTTTACCTTGGTCGCCTTTCAAAAAAGAAAAAAGAAACATTATACCTTGTTCATATTCGTCGTCATTGATAATATCAAAACTCTTTGGTGAACTATGCAAAACTAGAGTCTAGATTAAATAAATGTAAAAATTAACTACAACTAAATCGACGTAGCATACCAAACTTTTTCTTTAAACGACGATGAAATAAAGTAAACTTACTAGCAAGACGCTAGCCAAAAAATTACAAGTTAGTGTTTGAAAGTGAATAAGAAACAAGAACACCATTTTAAAACATTACAATGGAACCTCATGTAAAGGAGATAAACACCAATTTGCCCAAATCATCTTCTTCTTGAGCTTTCCCCTTGTGTCGAACCAAACGTTCCAGCATAAAGCTGATACAATAGTTTCAAAAGCCAACAAGCGCTTGCCGTGCAGTGTACCAAACTTGAGTTGGTATGGACCGGTCATTAGGCGATAGGTATTGCTGTTTTGCTGATGATCAAGGGCAGATTTATGATTTTTGTTGACGGGTAGCATTATATAATGACAAGAATAAAATTAATTAAAATTGAGAGTGTTGTTCTGGGTTTTCTTTTCGGGTTTTCACTTAATTGGGTTGGGTTAACGAGGTTTCAGTTGTTCCAGTGTTTTAGGGCCGAAATTTGAAACAAAACACAATTTATATATAACCCTATTCATTAAATTATTATTTTTAAGGTAAACCAAAGTAGTTTAAATGTATAAATCGAAAATTAAACTATATCTTATTATTGAAAAAAATCATTTTTCATTCGATTTTGACGTCATCAAAAAATCACCCGTGACACCTTAAAATTTGATTGGTGACACCGGCTCGAAAACATTAAAATTTTCTACTCCGTCTATAAAATTGACTGATAGCTCATACCACCGTCGGCTATAAACGGGGTCCACACTCTCTCACCATAGAAGACATGTCATATCGTAGATTCCTAGTTAACACACTCTCTTTAAATCATAGGGTCTATAAGCAGAATAATCTTATATCAATCGCACAAGATTTAGTGGCTGATATTAAAAAAAATTTAATACTATAGCCTGGTACCTAGTTTCAATATATTTAAATTGTCAATGTCAACACTCTAGTTTTGATCCTTGAACATAGGGGGTCGCTTAAAAATTAATTAAACCATTCGTATAACATGCATCAATCTAAATTGACTTAAATATTATATCTTTTGTTATACTATTTTTTTTCTTTTTTTTTAACCCAAATTAACTTAAAATCCAAGTAGCAGTGTAACACTCATCCCAAATCAATCAAAACATTTCTCGCTCCTTTCTTTATAAAAAAAGAAACCTTCGGAAGTCTTGGGTGCACAAACCCGAAATGGGTGTAGGGATGCTCCCGAAGAAACCCACCCAACCAAATTAACATGAAGTCATTCGGAAAGGGCTATACGCCCGGCCTTAGGCCTAAAGCAAACATTTATAATGACTATGAGACATTAATTTATTTTTAATAACTAATTTATCTTTCTAGCTTTTTTTTAATATGATATATGCTTTTAGCAGCACTATCTTTGATGTTTTTTTACTCACAAACAATTAAGATAGAGAGTATTTTAGTTGTTTTATCATTTACTTATTTAAGTATTTATAAGTATAGAAACATCTAAGATAAATATTTTTAATTGCATACGTAAAATTTCCCTTTTTTTTAATGCAAAATCTTATCATTAAATATTTGTAAAGCCCACACCCACCGGAACGAGTGAACGACCTGTGCGATGAGTATAAGGCCCAATTATTTCAACAACAATAGCGGCGTTGCACATTACGTAATTATAAAAGGGGCGGTGGATATAGATACTTCTTGATCTAATTAATACTCTGTTCACATCCAATTTCATCACTCTTTCCCCATAAACGAAATCACTGCTAGGGTTTTGATTCTGATTAATTTCGATTAGCTGAAACTATACTCAATTTCAGTGATTCGGGCCAAGAAATGGGTCGGGTATTTGTCGTGGAGCTAGAGGGAAGGACTTACAAATGCAAGTTCTGCAAAACTAATTTAGCCCTAGCCGAGAATGTCATATCCCGGGTAATGATTTGCATGTCATGTGATCTTCATCTAATTTGTTATCTCATTTAGTCACAAGTTTTAATATTTTACTTTTAACAATTAGGGTTTTTTTTC
Organism: Dittrichia graveolens; assembly: GCA_038502395.1. NCBI lineage: Eukaryota > Viridiplantae > Streptophyta > Magnoliopsida > Asterales > Asteraceae > Dittrichia > Dittrichia graveolens. The sequence goes on along the minus strand of JARJIL010000005.1, from coordinate 82,118,509 downwards.
TTTATTTTCCAAAATATATCGTATTTGGTTGATGATTGAATGTTCGTTGAGGCACTGATCACCGTAGTTGATAATTACTACCATCTGATTCCCTAAGATATTGCTTGATTACAATCTAATAACTATTTGGGTTGATTAATGCTTTTGCATTCTGAATTATAGTAATTTCGTTATGCATGTGGATTGGATCCTATAATTCTCATAAGCAAAGAATTTCTAGACTATGGTTGAATTATTAGCTATCAATTGAAACAAATTGCACCATCTTTTGTGCAATTTGGCTTCTCATGATTCTAACTTCTAACCTCATGCAAAAACAGGGATGCAGCGCTAATGTAGGTTATGGCTAGTAGAACACTTGAACCTCTGTTTTACCTTTTTTGAAAGTACACCGTTTTAAGAATGTATAATTGTATTAATGTGACTACAGGTAGAATAGGAATTTGGATCATTATTGTCAATTTGCTATCCGCTCTTTTGGGACAAACTTAACATAAATAGGTGGATAATTGTGTTCGGGTCCAATGGAGTACTGCATTCCTACCATAAGGAGTCCGCGTGTGGTTAGATTTTTAGTTCACGATGGGTCTATAACTTCCTTGAAATAGATATGTTTTTCACTTTTGATGACATCTTAATCTTTTTGATGTTGTATTAGTGTTGAGGCTAGGAATATACTATCTTGCTTATCTTGCTGTAATTCTTATCTTGTTCTTTTTTTAATGAAATCAGGGCTTTCATTGCCGCAGAGGAAAAGCTTACCTGTTCAGCAACGTGTAAGTTTTTCAAACTTCATCTGTACAACTATATCACTATGATGCTTGTTTAGTATACAGATTAAATGAACACTATTCCATTTAGATGCAACTTTTAGTTCAATATTAATAGCACAAGTCACCCCATGAGAAGCTGGTTTACGTAAGCCTTTTTGAAAGTCTTAATTAAGTACCTAAATTATCTTTGTTTCGTTCAATCATGTTGGGTTTTAGTTAATAGCAATATTAATTAGAAATGCTATCTTACTCAATCCTCAAGGCCTGCTGGATGACATTTCTATTTACATTAGATGGCAATCTTATTATAATCGCGCATAATTTTTTTTATGAAACTAAAGCAACAGGACATTTCTGTTGTCACATTAATTTTATCATGAAACTAAATTGATTATACTAACTAGCTCTTGTAATATATTCTTCTTATGAAAATCTTTCCAATTGAACTCCATCTTCCCACCTATGTGCAGTGGAGTTGCGAGTAGGCAAACCAGGCTCACAAACAATTAAGAGGGAAGATTTATTGGCATACCGATAAGACTTTTACGTTTTGAAATGAATGGAAGATGCCACTAACAATTCAAAAAGGAGAGTTGTGTATATTCATTCGATTGCCATGTTTTATGACGGGAATTATATAATTCGTCATGGGTCATATGTTTTTGGTAGATTGGCAGAATCATCTTCTTTCTTGTAAATAATAAATATTGGTGAGTGGCCTTTATCGTATTGAGGTAACAATTCGAGTCACTATAGTGCAAGCATTTTGTTATTTAGGGTAAACGTCACAGCTGGACCTGTTGAGGAGAGGATGATGCTTTCAGGATTGCATACTGTTACTGATATTTTTTGCGTATGCTGTGGACAAATTGTTGGCTGGAAATATGTAAGCTTCCTTGATTCATAAGAAAAACTTACAATCGAGAAAATGCATGAAATCTATAACGATCATATCTAAGTGTTAAAGATTTAATGAGTTATATGTGGGGTTGATGCTTAAAAACAGGAAACAGCTCATGAACAATCCCAGAAATATAAAGAAGGAAAATTTGTTCTTGAAAGGTAAGGTTTTACCTTTGAGCTAGATTGTTTTCGGCTTTCAGTTTGAACCCGTGTTTATGTTTAACGCATATGTGCTGGACAGAGGAAGGATCGTTGATGGACTCGATTCAGAATTTTACATTGACACCCGTCCGAGTTCAAGTGATGCTGAAGAAGCGTAATGTTTCTTTTTTTTCTTACTCTAGTAAAATATGTCACGAATGTAATATTAATAAATGTGTAAGATAATGGAAAATGGATGTTTTGCATGGAGGAATAGTTGCTTACTCTGAGAAATATATAAGTTGTATTGTAGGATAGGTTGTTGCTAATTAATGATGCAATGTTTTCTTACTACCTTTTATGCACGAGAGTGAGATCATTCTAACTTTTATACTTGCCTTCGCAACGTGAAGAAGAAACTAGTGACGAATTATTTGGCTAGTTGTCGGTAAAAGAAGAAACAGAGTGAGTCGAGTGACCATAGACAATGAAGCTTTTTGCATTTTTTTTTCTTCTAAAATTTTCTTTTTTCCCTTTTTGATACAACTATTATTTAACATGTTGGACTCATGAGAAGTTATAATGTGACAAGACAGAAGAACATCTAACATAAAGGTTAGAAAATATCATAGGAACCGCTATTGCAAGTAACTTGCTAAATGGTCTGCTGCAAATTATAGGTTTCTACGTATCGTCCTTTGACTTTAGAGGTTATACACATTGTAGTGATAAAAATATAGACTAAGGTGTTCAAGATCTTTAAAGTAAGGTGTATGTATCATTACTCTTCATTACCATTTAGACCAGGGGTCGGTAGTTTCTTTGTTAAGTGTTTTCAAGTAACTTTCACATAAAGTTATGGATCATGACACACCACACCCTATAATGTTTGTGAGAAGATTGACCTATTGATGTAACATATGTATGCTAGAGCGATGAGTAGACACTGCAACGCCCTTCACATAAAGATATTTTAATCATTTTCATGGTTATCCTTATTTTCAAAAGGAGATAATTTATACATAACGCTTTTGTCATACACAACAAAAATGTATATTTGAACCACAATACCCTTCAACATATGATTGAGAAAATAATTAGTAGGTTTATAGGGGTGAAAAAGTCACGGTTATTGTATGTGACAAAAAAAACTATGTACGAATCACATTCCATTTTCAAATAGATTACCGTCTATCTTTGCTTCTAAACACACGACTCTTTCATCTCTCGCCATCTCTGTTATATACATTAATTATAGAGTAAATCACTTCGGTTGTTCTTGTTAGGGCTAGTGCTTTAGTCCTTTAAGATTAGATAACGCTAATAGTTCTTACTATTCACATTTCGTTACTAATTCAGGCTTGTCATCGTTAACCTAGTAAAATCAGGGGCATTTGTGTTTTCCATACCATCTCTCCTACGTATTTTTCCTCTTCCCTGTTTACAAAATTGAAGAATGGGAACCCAGGGATCAAGTTCATTTATGGTAGCAGCGGATAAATCTCATATTCTCTCCAACAAATCCATCATTTTTTTCTTGTAGTCCAATTTATCATCATCTTTAAATAAAACTGCGATCTTTAATGGTGTGAATCATGCAACCCTCTCTGCTCTCTCTAGTTCATCTGAAATCTAGTTTTTTTTCTTGAAGGTTTTGATAATGTTGTTTGACTGAAGTCAGCTAGATGGTTTTGGGAATTATAATCTTGGAGTCAGTTAGACCGAAAATCAAACTTGGCGAATGCCTCCACTTGTTCATTAGTGTCTTCGTTTTCGTGTCAAGTTTGTGTCACCTTTTCCCCGATCTTGGGTTTCTTAACATGGTCGCTTCACACTACCGTCTACGGTGGGTTTACAACCACCCCCACAGTCGTCTATGGCTGAGATCTTGTGCTTCTCATTTTCAATTGCTAGGAACCACCCTCTATTCGCAAAGGCTGAAGGGTTTACTCAAAGTTATCCTTTAGTCACAGGAACCGTTGGAATATTCAAAGCCATCACCGGAATACTCCAGCCACATAAACCATCTCAGTCTCCCACTTGATCACTAACAAACCTATAGGCTATAGGAACCACCAACGGTTCCTATTTTTCTCAATCTCTCACCATCCACTCTGATATGTAGAAACGTTAGCGTTGGGAGTTGGAACGTTGGTGATGGTCTTTAAGCGATGTAAAAAGTATCATTAATAAAATATAGGTCGCTAAGTCACTTGTGCTTATCTTCGTAAAGCTCTTGAAGGATTTGGGATCTGACTGAATGAATTCAAAGGCGATTGTGAAGTACTAAAACCTTGATCAAAGAAAAAAAGGAAAGAAAAATGAAATCATTTTGATCTTTTAAGAGCAGATAAATGAGAAGATAAGAGAGAATTTGGGCGGTAGTGCTAGTCTTCATCCGGACCTAACTTGAGGATAAAGAGGCAGGTGTTAGAACTTCATGGATCCTCGAAGTGCTGGTCGCTGTATTTATGCTTGTGCGCAGAAAGTAGGAATCCGTTATTTTCTAAGATTGTCGACAAAGGGGTTTCTGAAATCAGTTAATTTGTTGCATTTAGGGTCCGTTTGGTTCGCGAAATGAATATAAAGGAATTGGAATTTGACCAAGAAATTGGAATTCATAGGAATTGAAATTTGTGAAAAATTATATCTTGTTTGGTTAGTAAAGACCGGAATTGGAATCTAACTCAACCGCCCACCACCCCTACCCCTTCCGTCACCTACCCCACCCCTACCCTCTTTGCCTCCCTAACCCACCCCTACCCACCCCGCCCTACAGTCTACCTAGGGCGGCAGTGGCGATGGCGGCAGGTGTGGGTGGTGGTGGGGAGCGATGGTCGGCGGCGGGGATCAGTGGTGTTGATGACAGCGGTGGTGGTAACTGTGGCGGCGGCGGTAATGGTGGTGGTGGCGACGGTGATGGTAGTGGTGGTGGTGGGATGGTGTAAACGCCGGTGACAGTGGCGGTGACGGTGGTGGTAGGGGCGACGGTGGTGGCGGTGGCGGCACCGGTGGTGGTGGGATGGTTAAACGCCGGTGGTGATGGTGGTTGTAGCGGCGTCGATGGTGGTGGCGGCGACAGTGGTGGTGGTGGGTTGGTGTAGAGTAGGGTAGGGTGGGGTGGGGGTAGGGTAGAGTAGGGGTGGGGGTAGGGGTAGGGTAGAGTGGGGGTAGGGGTAGGGTAGGGTAGGGTGGGGTGGGATGAGGTAGGGTAGGGGTAGGGTGGGGTGGTGGCGGGGGGTAGGGTGGGATAGAAGACAACAATTATGCTTTGTGATTCCTTATGAATTTGAAGAATTCCATCCATTTGGAGAAGGAATTCCCAATTTCTTGATTTAAGGAATTCATTGGAATGGTCAAATTCCATTCCATAAATTTCGTGAACCAAACACAAACAAGATTTAGGAATACTCAATTCCAATTCCGTCCAATTCTAGCGAACCAAACGCCCCCTAAGTGAATACCGCGGAATGTGAAGCTAGATGGATGATGATGTTTTATATATTTAGTTGGGTTGTATCTGGCCTTTATTTAGTATCAAAATAAGCATGGTAGTGAGGTGTTTTATATCGATTTTAGCTAGAATATGACGAACCAAGGTCAAAATTCTACTATTTGGCTAAACGAAGCGTAATCTTTATTTTTTCTCACTCTAGTAATAAATGTGTAAGATAATGGAAAAAATGTTTTGTATGGAGCAATAAATGCCTAATTTGAGAAATATATAATTGCACCTAAGTGATAAGTACAATTACACTCACATACCACTTAAATCATTAAAACACTTAAAGGACTGAAATATTCTTTGTTTAAGTGGTATGTGAGTATAACTACGCATATCTTAGATACAATTAACTGCATTTATCATTTTACCTAAGTTTTATTGTAGGCTAGTGACGAAATATTTGACTAGTTGTCAGTAAAAGAAAAAACAGAAACGTGTTGGACTCATGAGCGGTTATTATGTTGCAAGACAAAATATCACCTAACAAAAGTACCCATCTCTTGTGAATTGTGAAAATAGACATCTAAATGTACATGGTGATTGGTGACTTGTCAATAGGAATCAACATTTATGTATCAGGAATGCAAAGTAGTTAAGGGACTATTAAGACTTGAAAGTTATAGGATCAAAATTGTAAATTAGTAAAAGGCAGGGACCAATCTTATTCACTTGATAAATAATGTCCACATGGTTCGTCAAAAATTACAGGTTATATATTTAACTTTAAAAATTATACGATTGATTATTTTGGTGCACATTGGCGTCATGAGGGGAGCTGTCCACACCATCACGTGGTGGTGGTCAAGGGGCATGGTGATAATCATAGAGAAGAGGCTTAAAAGCTTTTCATGGTGGGTTTGTCATCTTTTTGTTATTTACATTTTAATTGGTGGTTTGTATAGTAGATGTATCACAATGGGGTCGTGGTAAGTGACCGCATCATGGATTGTGTGGGTTATGAATTCCCTAATCTTCTCTCATGATTTTGCGTACATGTATTATTTCACAGTTTTTTTATTTCAACCATGCTTAATTTTGTTTTGATGTGTTCTTGTGTGAAGTTATATGTTACTAGCATAATTAGATTTTTTGTTGAGTGATCTTGCTTTGGATCTCTTTTTCTCATTAATCTTTGAAAAAAATGCTTCAATAGAAAATCTAAAAAACGAAGCGTAAACATTTTAGTGATAAAAATTTAGACTAAGGGTTTTTAAGATCTTTAGAGTAGAATGTATGGATTATTATCCTTCTCATTACCATTCAGACTAGGGGTTCGTAGTTTCCTCATTAAGTGTTCTCATGTAACTTTCACATAAAGTTATGGATGATGACACACCTCACCCTATAATGTTTTTGAGAAGATTGACCTATTGATGTAACATGTGCATGTGAGAGGGATGAGTAGACACTACAACACCCTTCACATAAAAATATTTTAATCATTTTCATGGTTATCCTTATTTTCAAAGGGAGATGATTTATACATAACGCTTTTGTCATACACAACAAAAAATGTATATTTGGAACCACAATACCCTTAAACATATGATTGAGAAAATAATTAGTAGGTTTATAGGGGTGAAAAAGTCACGGTTATTGTATGTGACGAAAAAACTATGTACGAATCACATTCCATTTTCAAATAGATTACCGTCTATCTTTGCTTCTAAACACACGACTCTTTCAACTCTTGCCATCTCTGTTATATACATTAATTATAGAGTAAATCACTTCGGTTGTCCTTGTTAGGGCTAGTGCTTTACGCCCTGTTCTCGAGTTTTTTAACGAAGGAAAGGGGAGGAAATGAAAGTGAATGGAAAGAAAGGGAAGGGAAAGAGAGGACTAGGTTGTGTTCTTGAGTTAGAAGGAAAAGAAAGGAAAGGAAGGGGGAAGCCTTTCCTTCCAAATCATCGCATATTTGGGAGAATGATTTTTTAACCAAATAGCCCCTCCTTTCTCCTCCCTTTTCTTCCCTTTCCTTCATTAAAAAAACTTGAGAACACACCTCATTAATTGTTTCCTTCCCTTCCCTTCCCTTTTCTTTCAAAAAATAACTCGAGAACAGGGCGTTAGTCCTTTAAGATTAGATAAAGCTAATAGTTCTCACTATTCACATTTCGATACTAATTCAGGCTTGTCATTGTTAACCTAGTAAAATCAGGGGCATTTGTGTTTTCCGTACCATCTCTCCTACGTATTTTTCCTCTTCCCTGTTTACAAATTTGAAGAACGGGAACCCAGGGATCAAGTTCATTTATGGTAGCAGCGGAAAAATCTCATATTCTCTCCAACAAATACATCATTTTTTTTCTTGTAGTCCAATTTATCATCTTTAATAAAACTGCGATCTTTAATGGTGTGAATCATGCAACCCTCTCTACTCTCTCTAGTTCATCTGAAATCTAGTTTTTTTTTCTTGAAGGTTTTGATAATGTTGGTTGGTTGAAGTCAGCTAGATGGTTTTGGGAACTATAATCTTGGAGTCGGTTAGACCGAAAATCAAAGTTGGCAATGCCTCCACTTGTTCATTAGCGTCTTCGTTTTCGTGTCAAGTTTGTGTCACTTTTTCCCCGATCTTGGGTTTCTCAACACGGTCGCTTCACACTGCCGTCTACGGTGGGTTTACAACCACCCCCACAGTCGTCTATGGCTGAGATCTTGTGCTTCTCATTTCCAGTTGCTGGGAACCATCCTCTATTCGCAAAGGCTGAAGAAGGGTTTACTCAAAGTTATCCTTTAGTCACAGGAACCGTTGGAATATTCAAAGCCATCACCGGAATACTCCAGCCACATAAACCATCTCAGTCGCCCACTTGATCACTAACAAACCTATAGCCTATAGGAACCACCAACGAGGTTCCTATTTTTCTCAATCTCTCACCATCCACTCTGATATGTAGATACGTTAGCGTTGGGAGTTGGAACGGTGGTGATGGTCTTTAAGCGATGTAAAAAGTATCATTAATAAAATATAGGTCGCTAAGTCACTTGTGCTTACCTTCGTAAAGCTCTTGAAGGATTTGGGATTTGACTGAATGAATTCAAAGGCGATTGTGAAGTACTAAAACCTTAATCAAAGAAAAAAAGGAAAGAAAAATGAAATCATTTTGATCTTTGATCTTTTAATAGCAGATAAATGAGAAGATAAGGGAGAATTTGGGCGGTAGTGCTAGTCTTCATCCGGACCTAACTCGAGGATAAAGAGGTAGGTGTTAGAACTTAATGGATCCTCGAAGTGCTGGTCGTTGTATTTATGCTTGTGCGCAGAAGGTAGGAATCCGTTATTTTCTAAGATTGTCGACAAAGGGGTTTCTGAAATCAGTTAATTTGTTGGAGGCCTTGCAGATTTATAGGTTGGCTTGATCCCCTATGTGCCCACCGGCAATTTAGGGTTCGTTTGTTTCGCGGGATGAATATAAAGAAATTGGAATTTGACCAAGAAATTGGAATTCATAGGAATTTGAATTCATAGAAATTGGAATTTGTGAAAAATTATATCTTGTTTGGTTAGTAAAGACCGGAATTTGAATCTAAACAAAAATAAATTAATTCAGTAAGTATAAACGAAAATAAATTATACAATCAACCGCCCACCACCCCCTACCCTCTCTGCCACCTACCCCACCCCCTACCCTCTTTGCCACCCTACCCCTACCCCACCCCCACCCTACAGTCTACCTAGGGCGGCAGTGGCGACGGTGGTGGGGAGCGATGGTCGGCGGCGGGGATCGGTGGTGTAGATGACAGCGGTGGCGGCGGTGGTGAAAGTGGCGTTGACGGGGGTGGTGGTGGCGGCGGTAATGGTGGTGGCGGCGGTAATGGTGGTGGTGGCGACAACGACGACAGAGGTGGTGGTGGGATGGTGTAAACGCCGGTGACGGTAGTGGTAGGGGCGGCGGCGGCACTGGTGGTGGTGGGATGGTGTAAACGCCGGTGGTGGTGGTGGTGGTGACGGTGACGGTGGTGGTAGCGGCGGTGATGGTGGTGGTGGTGGCGGCGGCAGTGGTGGTGGTGGGTTGGTGTAGAGTAGGGTAGGGTGGGGTGGGGGTAGGGGTAAGGTAGGGTAGGGTGGGATGAGGTAGGGTGGGGTGGGTGGGGTGGTGGCGGGGGTTAGGGTGGGATAGAAGACAACAATTATGCTTTGTGATTCCTTAATTCTTATGAATTTGCAGAATTTCATCCATTTGGAGAAGGAATTTCCAATTCCTTGATTTAAGGAATTCATCGGAATAGTCAAATTTCATTCCATAAATTTCGCGAACCAAACACAAACAAGATTTAGGAATGGTCAATTCCAATTCCGTCCAATTCCATCCAATTCTAGCGAACCAAACGCCCCCTAAGTAAATACGGCGGAATGTGAAGCTAGATGGATGATGATGTTTTATATATTTAGTTGGGTTGTATCTGTCCTTTATTTAGCATCAAAATAAGCATGGTAGTGAGGTGTTTTATATCGATTTTGGCTAGTATATGACGAACCAAGGTCAAAATTCTACTATTTGGCTAAACGAAGCGTAATCTTTATTTTTTTTCTCACTCTAGTAATAAATGTGTAAGATAATGGAAAAAATGTTTTGTATGGAGCAATAAATACCTAATTTGAGAAATATATAACTGCGCCTAAGTGATAAGTATAATTACATTCACATACCACTTAAATCATTAAAACACTTAAAGGACTGAAATATTCCTTGTTTAAGTGGTATGTGAGTATAACTACACATATCTTAGATACTAACTGCATTTATCATTTCCCCTAAGTTTTATTGTAGGCTAGTGACGAATTATTTGACTAGTTGTCAGTAAAAGAAGAAACAGAAACGTGTTGGACTCATGAGCGGTTATTATGTTGCAAGACAAAAGATCACCTAACAAAAGTACCCATCTCTTCTGAATTGTGAAAATAGACATCTAATTGTACATGGTGATTGGTGGCTTGTCAATAGGAATCAACATTTATGTATCAAGAATGCAAAGTAGTTAAGGGACTATTAAGACTTAAAAGTTAAAGGATCAAAATTGTAAATTAGTAAAAGGCAGGGACCAATCTTATTCAAAGTTCACTTGATAAATAATATCCACATGGTTTGTCAAAAATTATAGGTTATATATTTAACTTTAAAAATTATACGAATGATTAGTTTGGTGCACATTGGCGTCATGAGGGGAGATGTCCACACCATCACGTGGTGGTGGTCAAGGGGCATGGTGATAATCATAGGGAAGAGGCTTAAAAGCTTTTCATGATGGGTTTGTCCTCTTTTTGTTATTTACATTTTAATTGGTGGTTTGTATAGTAGATGTATCATAATGGGGTCGTGGTAAGTGATGGCATCATGGATTGTGTGGGTTATGAATTCCCCATCTTTTCTCTCATGATTTTGCGTACAGTCAAGTATCATTTAGTATTTTTTTACTTCAACCGTGCTTAATTTTGTTTTGATGTGTTCTTGTGTGAAGTTATATGTTACTAGCATAATTAGATTTTTTGTTGAGTGATCTTGCTTTGGATCTCTTATTCTCATTAATCCTTGAAAAAAAATGCTTCAATAGAAAATCTAAAAAACAAAAATCTGGATTTTCGATTCTGGCCCGAACTAATCCTGATTTTTTTGACAATGATTCTACAAAATTTAGGATTTGGCTTGATCTAGATTGGAGCCAATTCAATCTAGATTCAACCTTGGACAGAACTAACTAGAGGTGGCAAAATGAGAAGGTCGGGTCGAATTGGGTAGCGGGTTAGAATGGTTCGGGTCAAAATGAGTAATTCTGAAAAAATATCAACCGGGTCCGAGTTTAAATGGGTTCGGGTCAATAACTTCACAAGGAAGCCTTGAAAATAAAAAAACTAATGAAAGTAAAGAGAAAAACTACATAGCGTCACAACCCAAACCCTGTAGCACGTATTGTCCGCTTTGCCCTACTAGGGCACAGTTATGTTTCTAGTATGGAACACTTGTTCCACCCAAGATGTATTCACACCCTTATAAGGCGTGTTTCATTCTCCTATCTAACCGATGTGGGACGGATGTTACAATAGAATTAGCTAACCTCAATTCAATTGACACAACCTGCTGCAATCAAGGATTTGTAAACTGAGAACAACACTAATGCAACTTTTTACGGGATTGCAATAATGAAAAGAAAATTTTCATCTGCCAAACTATAGTCCCATACTTTCATGGTATAAAAAATTCATCCAAAAACAAACACTATACGACAAGAACATTACAAATGCAGAATTGGAACCACACAAGACATGGAACACATTTAATTTCATTAACGTCAAATTCTGGAGCTTGAAACAGACATGTCACAAAATGATGAACTCGGGAGCTGTCAAGAAGATCAAAATGTAATTACAAGTTAACGAAAATGACAACAAAGGGTACAAATGATTTTGATTATAAGTTATAACAATTATTCCCTATAGTGATTACTCCAAGCAAAGAAATCACTCAATCAAATATGTAAACCTCAACGATTGTTGTTGATTAACTTCGAACGGGTCTTGATTTCTTCTGGTCGATCTTGAAGCTATCCCAATCGGAGTATCGGACCAATCGGCTTAGGTAGTTGTGGATGTAAAGTCGGGAGATGGAAATGTTGGCAAGTGACTGATGGCAAGGCCACAAGGAGCCCAAAATGATCGGGTAAGAGAGGGAGACAATCGAAGCCCTCAAGAACAGGTGGCAATTGACTGGCAACAAGAAGACTCGAAGGCATTGATGGTGTATGAGACGAGAGACAATATGATAAATTTTGCCCAAATAGACCCATTCTCCAAATGAGTCTGCCCAAATGGACCCGTTGATTTTATAGTCTACCCTATAGTTTGACCGAATTTGACCGAAATGTACAAAACATCCGGCCCAAAAGAAATCCATATCCTTCAATTTAATACCCAATGCGACCTAATTCTTAGAGTGTGGGTCATATTTGCCTGCACTAGAACCAGCCTTTGTCCGAACCCGGTTTTTTAACAGTAATCCGGCAAATTTGAGGTTTGGGTCATGCTCAATTCTACCCAAAAAAAAAAAAAAAATTTGTTTTTACAACTTAAATGACAATTTGTAATTGTCCTTGTTAAAAAAGTAAAATACTAGAACATGTTCTCTTGTTCAATACGCTTGCCAACGTCCTCTTTCTCTTTACCCCGATTGGTTGTTTGGTGGCTCTGGCTCAACCAAACATCGCGCGCGAGACAGAGTGAGATTTGGGCTGTGATCTCCTAATTTGATCGATTCATTGCTTATAATACAACGTGCTAAATTTATCCTGGTTTTCTTTCCCGAAAAAGACCCCCTCTTCTTGCTTTTCTTGTGTTGTTTATATCTTCTGATTGCAGGTGAAAGCAGTAGGAAATTAGAACCTTAATGGGGCGCATCGGTTCGTCCTCTAGAAGAAAACACTCGAAGAAAAAGAGTCTTAAGGTTTCTCCTGAGGTTTGTCAAATTTATACAAGTTTTTTAGTCTTAGGGTTTTTTCTTGCCTGATATTCTCAGATTGTTATTGGGGTTATCTTAATTCTGTGTTTCTGGACACTTATTCACAATGTTATGTGATTAAATCTTGAAATTTTTGATAATTCTAGGTCAAAACTGTTGATTGTGTTGAATTTTCGCCTTCTTTTATAGTTTACTTACATTATTGTGGAGTAACCTGTTGTTCTATAAGAATGAAGAATGTCAAACTACTAATCTGACAGTGATGGCAATGCAAGATAAAAGAAATCTTGTGTCGAATTCCTGTGCCCTATATCTCTAATTCGCCCTGAATCTCTAATTCTTTAAAATATCTGTTGTTTGATACGTTTTAGAAATCTTCCTTTGTTTAATACACTTTGAACGTCCTTAGGCTCGCAGGAAAAAGAAAAGTAGAACAAATAAATCCAAGAAGCATCGTCGCCATGATGATTCTTTTTCTTCATTTTCTGAAGATGAATCAACTAGTTCATCACTCCTTTCGTCTTCTAGTTCTGATGGTGAGTATAAAAGTAGAAAATCACGCTCTCGTGCTCGAAATGAAGTTAAGGGTAGTAAGAAAAGGACTAGAAGCAGATCTTTAAGTGAGGGTTCACCCCCTGTGAAGAAGAGAAAAGGGTCTAAGAATTCTGATTCTAGGAAGAAAAATAAGAAGATCAAGAAGAAGAAGAAGAAGAAGCCGAAAAGAGATGCTTATATTAGTTCTGCAAGCAGTGATTCTGCAAGCTGCTCTACTTGTAAAGGTGGAGATAGTAGCAGTGATGAACAGGACTCACGTGGGAGGTCAAGAGAAAAGAAAAAGAATCATAGAGATTCAAACAAGGGTGGAGATGGAAATAGGAAGAATAGGAGTAAAACCAGGAGTTCTTCACCGAGCAAATTAAGCAATAGTTACGATGATGAAATCATTGAGGAAGTGCCGGTGGAAAGCAACTCGAGGCGATTAAAATCTGTTATTACTTTTGCAAAACCACCAGAGAACGAGCCTAAAGAAGAGATTGTGTATGATTATGATGATTACCCATCTTGTAAAAGCAATGATAGTAATGAATTAGTTGATCGTTTTAATATATCACCTGAGGAAAAGATAGCAACAAGTGTGATTGGTGAGGTAAACTCTGCTTCCAGCCCTAATGAAAAAGAGAGCAATGCTTCTGGTAATATTGAACCAGAGGTTGATAATTTAGAGTCAATTTTGAGACAGAAAGCTTTAGAAAACCTAAGTAAATTCCGTGGAGGGCTTAAAACCAAACCAGCAGTTGCTATTGATGATAAACATAAAAGCGATCATAGTGTCATTAAGCAGCCAACAAGTGCAAGTGTTAGCATGGCACCTGTGTCACAACCAGTAGTCCCTAGGAGTAGGTTTACGTGGAGGAGAGATCCTTCTGCTACCACAGTTAAAGATGAAAAGGCTGTCACTAACAGTGGACCTGACTCTAGTGGAGCACAGCCAGCTGCTTCACCAAAGTTACAGAGCGCAGAAAAGAAGATTGTGAATGAGACACCGAAAAGTGTGGCATATAACGATAACACTAGTGGTGGTACAGGAACTAATGTTGACCAAAAGTCAACTATTGCTCTTGAAACACCTTCTGCTTCTACTATAGAGGGTAGCTCAAAAGGACAGCAAACTGAAAGCAATGACAATTCACAGTTTGAGAAGAAGACAATGTCTGTGATGAGGGGTGGTGAAATGGTGCAGGTAAGTCTTTATTGCTTGATCTACTTTTAGTTCCAAGCACTGAATATTAAAATTTATTATCATATGTGAACGATATATGGAAATTTGTACAGTTGTTTCTGTTTATTTACTCTCTGTCTAGTGTTATGATTCAAGTATGCAATTTTGTTTTGATGTTTGTTAACAGGTAAGCTATAAGGTTTACATCCCGAACAGAGCTCCTGCTCTGGCTAGGAGACAACTCAAGCGGTGACTTAATATATGTGTTTTTTCTGTTATACAAACTGTATGTGAGACTTTATTTTCTTTTGTTGTCCGTTTTGCTGGTAATCCCACGAATATTTATGTTTATCTTGTGAAGAAGTAATCTTGAAGAACCTTTTGATAGATTTACAGGCTTTTACTTGTATATCAAGTCTGGTTCACCAATGTTATGTGACCTCATTAATAAAACCATAATAATGTGATGAAAAGTTATTGGAAATGCATTTAAGGGATCAAGATATACAGACCTGTTGCAGTGCCAGTGAAGCACGAGTCACGAGCCGTTCTGGTTCTAGTTTAGAACCAGTTTAGTCCTAAACCAAACTGTAAAACAAATACCAACTTCGTTTTGTTTTAATTTGAAAAACCTAAATTTAAAGTGAGATTCTTTTCAAAGTTTGAAATATAAAATGAGCTAGAAAAATTCTAAAATAATAACTGAATTTTTTTAAACTGGATGATCGTGAGACTTGCCAAAAATTGAAATTCTTGATCGGCTAAGTCAAATAAATCCTAACGGCTAATGCTAAAGTCAAACGGATAGCTCTAGAAACAAGAACCAAATTGTACAGTTTCAGTCAGGTGCAGTACTGGTTTGAATCATTGTTTTTTTTTTATCCCAACCAATTCTTAAAACACATCTAATCATTAAAATCGTATGAATAGTTTTGCACATATTGATGGATAGAATAGAACTATATGATCAACACCTCACAAATACGGTTTTAAGGTTGAATTCCAATCAGTTTTAAGGGATTTGGAGGAATTGTTGAACTCTTTGCAATTTTCATAAACAAAACGGGGCCTAAGTTTATCATATTGGCCATTATTGGGCCATCATTATCCATTTATCATGTTATCGGGCTGTTTTGTTAGAACCGACCCTGAGTGAACTTTTTCAAGATTTCCAAAATTGGATTACAAATAGTCATACCAAAGCATCTAAGAAGGCTTAAGGGCCACCATTCTTCCTAAACACAGAAATTAGAACATAGAATTTGTTCTTCAGCTTCCCATCTTCCTCTTTGTGCCACTTATGCAAGCCCAGTCGTCAATTTGTGACACAATGATGCCTTCCAAATGATCCGAGTATAGGTCCACAACGGTTGGTACCTAAACACATCAAATTCTCAATAGTTAGGAGAAGTCAATGTTATTTTATTTCTTTGAAACCAAAGAGGTCAGATTACTATTGTTAAATGTTTAGACTGAGGTAAGAATGCACCTTGAGGCTTGAGCACCTGATAGACCCATTTAAAATGTTGATTTTTTAATTTATTCTATTTAGATTTAATTAGAGATAATACACAACCCGAATCAATTAAGTGAACGAGTTAAAATTGTTAGTTAAAAGGTACCTGCTCCAAGATAATACCAGAGAGACCAACTACAGCACCCGGCTTAGCATAAGATACAATCTGATCAGCCAAATGTAGCAACGGATTCAGAAGAATGTTTGCAATAACCACATCATACTTTTCTTTCTCAGAAATTATTTCAACATCATGTAAATCCTGCTCGTTTACAGAATTACCCTTCATAGCCCACTGCCACTGGTCTGTTGACATAGTATCAGTATTACATGGAACAATCTGCAATTGCAATTTCTCCGGTCCTATGTTGTTAAGTGAAGCGTTATGACGTGCAGCTGTTATGGCTTGAGGATCTATATCAAACCCAACTGCTGAGGCTGCACCAAACTGTAGCTCAGGGTCAAGATTGCTAACCCAAGTTTGGAACAGGAAATTAAAGGTGTACCTTTAGCGCTGCAATTGCAAGAATCCCTGAACCTGTGCCATAATCCAAAATTGTTTCACCGCCTTTGATTAAACCGTGTAATAACAACAGACATAACTTGGTGGTTGGGTGGTCTCCAGTTCCAAATGCCAAACCAGGGTTTAGACTTATAATCGTTGCTTGAATGTCCTGTTGAATTCCCAATTATGA
The DNA here is from genome assembly GCA_038502395.1 of Dittrichia graveolens. NCBI lineage: Eukaryota > Viridiplantae > Streptophyta > Magnoliopsida > Asterales > Asteraceae > Dittrichia > Dittrichia graveolens. The sequence goes on along the minus strand of JARJIL010000005.1, from coordinate 82,101,802 downwards.
TTCAATAGAGAAATTCTAATAGAAAGTGGATTAATCAAGAGGAAGGAAGCCGAAAAATCTTAATGCAACTTGAGAGACCATTGGGCTAACCACATAAAAAGGTAATAACCAACTTTCCTTAAATTTGTATTTTAGATGATATAGCTTTTATTTAAGGTAAATAACTTTAAATTTATTCTATTTGAGTAACCAAATTTTAATTATTTTCTAGTTTAAGATTAGTAGCTTTCACTTTTTCCTATTTTGGCGGCAGATGTTACCAAAAATTGACATTTCCACATCTCTTCAAGTTTACCCATCATCCAAAATAGAAAAGCCTGGTAGTGTGTACCTTTTATGAGTCATAAAATAATATCTTACCTAGTGTAGAAGGTTTAAGTAAGATGGTTACCTTTTTAATTCAATTAGCTGTCAGTTGATTTAACTTGTTAATAGAGAAGTTAAAAGATGTTATTGACCAAAACAACTGTACTTGTTCAAGCAAAGGTAACCTTAGAATTGGAAAGAGCAAGTGAAGTCATACCGGGGGAGTTATCCACTCGGGCACAATCCAAAGTCCTTCCGTAACTTCAATGGGATGGAAAGATTCCTGCAACATAAATTAATACCAGATTAAGACCCTGAACAACCACAGAAAGAAAGATGACCATGGAGATATGAATATATGATGATTACTAGCTACATGAATGAGCTAACAAGATGGCCTGCAGTTCAAATAACAGTTGGGATCTTAGAAATAGCAACTCTATCCAAGTTTCATCTAAAAATTGATGTCTTGGGATGTGATGATTTCTGAGTAATTTAGTTTGAAACAAAGATACGAAAGCAATTTAACCCGAGCATTTTCGATCCAGTCAGACTGGTAACCCGTTGTGACTTTGTAAACAGGTGTTTCTTTCAAGCCTATTGAATCAGCTGCCAGTGTAATACTTTGATGCACATCATGAGATACAGAGAATATTGAACCAATTGAGATCTGCAGTGGAACATCGTAACAGAGTTAGAGGGTGTTTGGCATTGTGATTTGAAAGTGACTATGAGCTATGAATTAATTAAAATAAGATAACCAGTTATAACATTATAAGATGCAGGAGAGTGTTTGGATATGTTTCTGTTGTTTGAAGTTGTAATTGTCAACTATTTTCAGACTTTATATGTGAACCTGATTCATAAATGATAAAATAGTTTTGTTGGAGCTACTCCAAACTGATTATTTGACTATTGAATAATTACGTAGAATCATTTTCATATGTACATCTTTGGAAGGCATCCAAGGGTTACCTCATCGTTGGAGTTGCAGCTGTCTGGTTCAAAAATGCTTGTTGAAACAGCACCAAAGCATAAAAGCGCTTCTGAAAGCATATCCTGACGACACAAGATTCAAACTTTCAGTCATTCCATGAATTATAATCAACCGGGCATACATGAAAATGTGTTTTTTCTAATTATTTAATTTGCATTTAGAACTTGAACTTCTGTGATCGAGTTCCCTTAAAGATTTCAGTTTTATAGAAAAACAAAAAGATTTTGAAATCAAAGCTCGCTTTCTTATCTTATGCATGTAACAAGGCGAATAAAGAACAGTATTCTGAAGCTTGCATAGAGTTCAAATATTTACCGCAACATCTTGACGACATTGTATATCCACAGATAGGTATGAACCAGTAGTCGGGGTTTCAGAAACTGAAGAAGATGTAGAGAATGCTGCAGTAACTGATCTCGAATTCAAGAATTCTCTCAAATTTCTTGATGGGTAATCTCTGGTGGAACCAATTAACTTGAAAACGCAGCCAGGGGCGAGACTTGCAGTGCTGCGGATCGTCGAGAAGGAAGTGCACGACAACTGTTTGAAGAAATGACTGCGAAAAGAACCCAATATAACCGACATGCTCGTTTGTTTTATTATTGAAGCGCACCAGGGGTTCGTGTATGAGCCAAGTGAAATTAGCCGCTCAGATGACTGAGGAGCAATTGAAATATCTTTCAACAAAACGACATCTTATTACCAATCAACTCTTGTAAAAAGAACCAAAATAAGATATTTGTATTTTCCAAAAAGAAAAAAACTTTCCAAAAACAGGTTATCCCGGTCGAGTTATGCTCCAATGTACGTTTCTGATTCCATCGTTAAAATACATTTATAAAATTCCGTTTTGTAGATCAATATCATCGACTCCTGGTTACTGTACTCTTCTTATATTATGTATGCAGTTTTTCATTTCTCGTCTCTGTAACAGCTGATCCGAAATTAATTGAAAACAAGTTATATTATGACATTTTGAGCTAAGCATGTAGAACTACAACCTTAAAGGGACATAATGGCAGTCCAAAAATCAAATGACAATGATTCAAACAAGATCTTTTACAATGCAAGCAGAAAATTTACAACCCACAAAAAACTTGAGATGTAAGCTCAGCTCAGGAATAAAGATACCACAAATTAAGGCATACAATTTACAGATTTCTCTAAATGCTATGTACATTTGAATAAATTAATCAATAACAAACATAAAATGCACGACAAAAGTTACAGTCTCTCAATCGACAAAATCCAAAATTGGTCTATGCTGTGTTGACATCTCGAGAAGTATGCCCTTGCCATCTGCACCAGAAGAAAGATCCAGATAAGAATTCATACATGCCCACAAACACATACCGGATGCATGTTCAAGAGACCACTTGTATAAAAATTAGTTCCGAAGATGGAGGAGTTTGGTAATGGGGGTTGGATTAACCTATGAGCACGTTTTGTCTACTTTTTGCTTTATTTTTAAGTAATTCATGAGTTAATTATGATCACAAAAACAGTATTATTACAATGATACTTTTTACAGTATTATTACACACCAGGTTGGACATTTTTGTCTATCCTTTTATTGTTGCATAAATATTAATATGTTAATTATGGCTACGGAGTACAAATTCTATAATGTTACCATAATAATCTAAATCTTTGGATTAAATGATTTAGGAGGTTTGTTTGCATTAGTAAAATAGATTTTGGAGTACTTGAGTACTTTCAACCAACCGGTTCACTATTTAGCTAAATATTTTATTTGACACATTTGAAATGAAAACGGCATAAATGAAGATATTTATACGTATATAGGTCGAAATGCCACCTCTAATAAAAATGGTCACTTGACCATACCTTGATAGCAAGAACCTCGCAAGTGGACTTAAATTGGCATTGGACTGAGCCTCTTTGTTCTGATGCTTTTTTTTGCTATCAGATTCTGGATTCACATTCTCTGGTTGTTCATTTACTTTTTTACCCTTGGAAAACCCACGGGTCGCCACGTCTTGAAGATTCTTCAATGATGGTTCCTTTGAACTGAAAAAAAGGTGTCTTGTAAGAAAACCACTATATATATATATATATATATATATATATATATATATATATATTCAAGAGTTTTGCAGGAGAGCATGGAAATATAATGTGTCAGACCTTGCTAGCCGGTGAAGCAACCTTGTTACAAGAAATTCACAAGAACCAGGTTTTGTGTACTCCATATCAATCAAAGAGTTTATAACTGACTGCACTACAGGAGCTCCTAAATCCTCAGAAATTTCCTACATTATTTGCAAATCAAATCACTTTTGGATTATTTTTAATCATTCACTTTGTGTCTAAGGATTCATCATGATCTCATGTAATGAGTGCCCACCTCTTTCAATGAAGGGATTAGCAATGTAGAGAGTGTAGCAGATGCTGATGTGGCAGATGTTCTACGTCTCTCCTCTTCATCAGCGCGAGGTTTTGCAAATGCTTTTATTGCATCTTGAAAATCTCTGAATTTCAGAGGAAAATTATAACATTTTAAAAATCCACGCAATTAGGAAATGAGGATCCCTATAAGTTTGAACTTTGCATGCTTTATGCCCCTCAAATTGAGTGATATTGTGATAACTCGGGTATGGATTTTTTTTTTTTTTTTTGTTTACTTGATGATATTAGCGAGAAAAATCTTACCTTGAAGAGTCGGAACTATTTGCCATTTTCTCTGGCCTTCTACTTTCTTGGACATCTTTATTGACCTTGCCCGAACCAGACTTATCTCTCACATTTCCGACCTTCATTCCTCCTTGAATTGCAGCCTTTGCCTAATAACATACAAACTGGAAAATTTTAGCAGGCGGTAGGAATAACAATCAATTAAATTAAACCTAAACAATAGTCATTAGACCTGGAATGAAAAATGAACAAAAAAACAAGCTACCTCTGCAAGATTTATTGCACTGTCTTCAGCGGAAGCAGAGGAAGCTCGTTCTTGACTTCCCAATCTTGATTTACGAATTCTAAGAGAATCTAAATCATCATGTTGCCCACGGTACACAACCGTACCACTGGTGGAAGCATCCTCAGTAGAAGTAAATAAGTTGCTACTCGACTGTAGTAAAGCACCAATAAAAATTATCAGCGATATGAAGAAAAAATTCCATATAATGCAATTGAATATCATTTAAATTACAAGGCAATCCTACCATAGTATTCTGACCACCAGAAATTGAGGATTTTTCCGGTCTCACAACCACTGTTCCAGTACCAACTGGAGATATATCTTCCTGCAGAAGATTTTTAAAACCACTTCAGATGCCAAGAAATATGGAAATGGTCGGGAAGAAAACGAGAGAGACACTCACGTCATCTTTGTAATCATCTTGTTTTTCTTCAAGAATGGATTCTTGGGAATCCTTTCTAATGAAACTTTCTGATGACAGTTGGTTAACAGTTGTTTGATTTAAAGGGGTGTCTAGCTTTCTGTTTCTAATTTGAGGTGGTCTTACAGAGCTTCTAACCGTCCCTGTACTTGTAGACCCCCCTATGCTGAAATCCCAGCCGGCATTTCTGAGTGATTAAGGTAAGAAAATATTATAAATTAGTCAACAATTTATAGTACGATCAAATGTTAGTTCAACATATTTGTGGCTGTTAAAGTTAAAACCCACTTGACTTGAACAATATCTCCAACTCTTGAAATCTTCATGGTATCTGATCCTTCTCTTATAACTTCTGTACCATCTGGCAAACCCCCGTCTTCTTTTAATTGAAACTTTGGCCGTTCTCTGTTGAAGTGAGAAATATTTTGTCAAAATTCTTGCAATCCAAAGATATCATAGATTTCCTACCTTTTGTAAAGGAACAATATGAATTTCAATCTTGTAAAAATATCTAGCAGCAGTTGTTAGATTTAAAGATCAACAAGATACCTGATCCTCTCCAGGAGTTTTGGAGTCTTCCTAGCGTTTCTAATGAAGCGGTGCTTCAAAAGTTCTTTTGCACTTGGCCTCTGAAATGAACAAAATGAAATAAAAACAATCTTAAGATGTTCCTTTCGTCAAATAAAAAAAGAAGCCATGTATTAAGATTACAAACGTATGAACGCAAGTCAAAGGGAAAAGAGGTACATACTTCAGCAGGCACTTTCTTTAAACACAATGAAACAAATTCTTTCATGGGACGAGAGAAATGTTCATCTAACTGCAAGAAGCAAAATAAATCGTAACACTATCTCGAGAAAAATATGATTACAATTTTAAGAAAAAACTCGGGACCTGAGGTGGATTTTCTCTAGGTATAATGAAAAGAACTCTCATTGGGTGAAGATCAGCAAGTGGAGGTTCCCCTTTGGCCATTTCAATTGCGGTTATGCCTAAAGACCAAATATCTGCCTGCATGACAAAATGTCAAAAATCTACTTGATCACAGTATCATACGATAAAAAAAGCCGTGCGTGTGCATGTATTTGAAGGGAGTGGAACATAAAAGCAGAACCTTCTCATTGTATCCCTCTGAATTCTGAATCACTTCTGGTGCCATCCAAAATGGTGTCCCTACGAATGTCTGTTACCAATAAATTTATAAGAAACTAGCCCATTGTTAATATTTTATCTTCAAAGTAGGAATTATACATGAACCTGATAATACCTTTCTTCTAGAAATTGTTCTGGTTAGTTGTGCAGACACTCCAAAATCCGCAACCTATCATGAACATGAGAAAAAAAAAAAGAAAAAAGAAAAAAGCAGTAAGCACAATATTTAACCCAAGGTATATACTTTATTGCGTGTATTCATTATAACCATAGTTGTGAATTGTGAATAGCAGTAAATAGCGATGGGCTACCTATGCTATAAAGCGAAGAGCGATAAGTAGCGGCCGCTATTCATATTTAGCGATAAATTATATATTTATTTATTAGGTAGTGTTTGGTATGGATGATTGAGAGACGGAATGGAATAAGTCACTCCAACGTAATAGGAAAAACCTGTTTGTTTATCACGCAGGAATGAAATGAACCATTGCATAAGGAATGCGATTCCTTCCATTTCATTCAATGGGAGAGGGGTGTTTTTTCTCATTCCATCATGAAATGGAAAGGAATTTAATAATTAATCTACTTTTTTAAAGTTTTTTTACCAACATTAATATATATATTTTTTAGATATTTATAACATTTATTAAAAAGATATTTTCTATAATGATCTTAACTAAAATTTTTAAATCTTTTTATATATAATAGTAAAAGTCTTAAACTGTTATTTATATTAGTATGATACTTTAAAAGTCTTAAACTATATAGTATATACCGATTAAAAGAAAAAACCCACGAATATTTCCAAAGTACCACTGCAGTTCAAAAAAAGAAAAAAATTTACTAACAGGGCCACTATTTACCGCTATAGGTACGATAGCGCCCTGAGCTCGCTACGCTGCGCTATTCACAATAGCGTCGCTACTAATTGTTATTCACAACAGGGATTATAACAATCACAACATGGAATAAATGTAGCACTCATAATATCATATTGATATAAGTGAACATAATAGGTACCTTAACATCGCCACTCTCGGTCAACAAAATGTTTGCAGCTGTCCAAAATACGAGACAAATTTTTTCATTATGCCAGCAAGCAAAGATAAAGAAGCTAATTTTTATTGAAAGTTATCAAATTACTGAGTCTTAGGGGTTGTGAAAACCTTTAATGTCTCTATGAATCTTCCCTTCATTGTGGAGATACTCAATTGCAAGAAGCAAGTCGCGTAAAATGCAAGCTATAGACATCTCATCCAAGGGTTGATTTGGTTGGATCTGAGAAACAAATGTTTCTGTCAGCACCCAAAATATAACTTCAAACAAATATTACGTTCTTCATTATCATTATATACACATAACGTAGCAACTTCATCAATCAATTACTATACCAAAAGAAAAAAAGACGTGTTATTGGGAAGATTGAAACTAGAAGTAGGTAAGGTAACCTACTAGATCGGCAACAGATCCACCAGCCATGTATTCCATTATTATCCATAGTTTAGTTTGGTGAAGATAGGACCCGTAGTATTCTGTAATATATGGAGATCGACATTGTTGCAAAACTGCTATCTCCTAAAAGAAATATTATTGACAAATTTATTAATATATTTAGTGAATTCAATAAAGTAGGTAATATTCGTAAGGACGAGGATCTACCTTCTGGATGTCCTCAATTTCATCCTCTCTGCGGAAGACATAGAAGAAAAGTTTAACACAAACACACGGAATAAAAGTTTAGCACTAACTAATACAAACAAGTGTCTTTCATACAATAACTTAGAATAAAATCAAGACAGTGAAGAACATGTTTAAAAAGGATAATTATAAATTGTCTATGATTGCCATGTCCAGGAGGATTATCAAAATATTTAGGGTTACAAAACTCACGATTCTTCCAAATCAATAACTTTAATAGCAACTTCTTTGTTGATCTCCTTGTCAAACCTGTATATCAAGGAAAAACTTGGCTCAGCAAACAGAATGACATTTTCACTATGCATGTATAATTATATATAAACGAATCCGTTAAGAATGAATCCAAATGGAATGTTCTTTAATTTTTTTTTTCTAGAAGGGCATAAAATCTATCATCCTAATGCTAACAGTGCTTACGTTGCTTCTCTTTACATTTGTGCAAGCATGTATTAGAAAAACCTTAGTCTTTCCATTTACATGTACATTTGGTGAAATATTATCTGGCAGGTATTAGAAAAACCTTAGTCTTTCCTTTATATGCATATGGTTCCTACTTGACGTTTTAAGAAATCAACTTATTGGCATTACCTATTCTAATTTACTGGATTAAGAAAGCATCTTTCATAAAAACTATATTGTGATTACCTCAGAACATCAACCTGATTTACATGTACATTTGATGAAATATTATCTGCCATACAATATCATCAAGTTTCTACAAAAACGATATACATGTCACACTGGTTTAACCTCAGCAGCAGGTCTTTCTTCTCATGATGAATGTGCATCCAAATATAAGAATCTGCTTATTGGCATTAATCTATTCTAAGTTTCTAAACTTCACTGGACTACGAAAGTAACTTTCATGCAACTTTAACTGTGACTACCCTAAGAACACTATCACTTAGCGTAAAGAAAGTACATTTCCTAAAGTGAACTAAACCCACATACAGAAACAATAATATCCGGAAATTTGGTTGGCCATTATACCCAATATTGGTTGGTATAAACTTAATTATGGAGATTTTGCATAATGTAAAGAAAGGTAATATTCACATAACAATGTAAAATCCTAATTCTCTCAAAAAGAGGAAGAGCATCATTACTCAGCATCACACATTCATACAGATCACCATAAAAGTTTGAAGTTTGATCAACACAAAAATAAGCATGTTAAACAGCATTTGAAACCCTATCATCCAACTTTAATTAATACGTGTATAATAACAAAAAGGCAACAAATAAATTAAGTAATAAAGAACTAATTTTCCAACAATTACCCCTTATAGACATCTCCAAACGATCCTCTTCCAATGAGCTCAAGATCACTAAACCGGGATCCTGTGGCCTCCATAATAGCTGCTGCATCTTCCATCTTTACTCAAAGATGAACCCTTTTTGTATAATGAAATTTAAAATTAAATTCCTCAATTCCAACTTGCAATCATCAATCTTTACGGGTGCTGTGTCAATTCCTAGCCAATTCAAAATCTGAAACGAACTTTTGTGAAGAAATCGTCCAAAATTCACCGCACCCACCAAGTGAAATCAAACAGTAGAGCAACAAGTGCGACACTTCTAATCAATGGAGATCGTAATGCGGAAAGCTAAAGAATTCAAAGACGCGATTAAAATAATAATTAGGTAAAGTGAAAGATGCTGAAATGACAGTCGAACAATTGAATTCGAAATCTTTAAGGAGTAACAAAACTGAAAGCGAAAGACTACCCAAAAGAAAGCAAGTACCTTGAAACAACTTGAGGGCTAATTCTTGTGAGAAATTAAATTAGGGTTTGTGAAATCCAATTGAAACAGTGGGTTGACGACGTGGGTTTGGAATTCTAGAAGGAGATCAAGAGAAAACAATAAAAATGGTGTTCGATTCTTGAAAATAATTGGAAATCATGTGTACAGAGAGGCCGTTGTTTAGGGCAGAGAACGAGAGTAATTAGAGTAGTAAAAACATGACATGATATTTAAAAAATAATATAATATAATACTCCTTAATAAATATAAATAATAAATAAAATTAAAAATTAAAATGGATTGTGATAACTAATGTACAGCGTGTGATCCACTTGGTACAACTAAAGAAAGCGTGTTGGCTGCATACTGACGTTAGCATGACGTCAAAAATAGGTTTGTGGGAACCAGCACTTAATTAAAAGACGAAGAATAAGCTTGGGCCTAAGTAGCTTTTTTGAGTAAAGATTTGTTGGGCTTAAGGATTAACATATTTTGGGCCTTTGGTGCAGACATTATTGGGCTTGGGTTTACCCATCACAGTATATCACACAGACACACATGTACAGTTTTATCGGTCCGACTTCAATTCAAACCTATTCTGTTTTCGTTTGGATATTTTTCGGTTCGGTTTCGACATTTTTGGTTTCGTATTAAAAGTTCGTTTTAGACCTTTCCGATTTTCAGTTTGCTTTTCGTTAAAAAAATTTGTCAATGAAATTGTAAAAAATTGCAAGTCATAAACATATATAATTGTTGAAAATATATGTTCATCTTATTGAAAATCCACTACTCGATTTATTTTTGTAACTTCTTCAAACGGGATATCTGGATCAAAACCGCTTCGACCCGTGTTAATAGTGCTACTACCTTCTCCTACCATATTTTTTCAAACTTACAACGGAGAATATTAGAAACGCATAACCGAAACCGTTCGTAATTTATCAAAGGTAATAAACAAAATTTGAGAAGTAGAAAGAATAATAGAGAGAGTTTAGAAATACTCAAATTAAGTGTGGTGTAAAGAATAACTGAAGAAGGGGTGAGGTATTTATAAAATATTTATAAAAAAAACTAGTCTTTGGGACCGGTTTGGACCGGCCCGTTTTTTGGACCGGTTTGGACTTTAGAACTGGCTCAGTTCGGACCAACTTTTGGACCGATTCGTGGCAATTCTAGGATCCGGACTGATTTGGACGGGGACCTGCACGGCGGTCTTGGACCGGTTCAGAACCTATCCGGTCTTGGTGGTCTTCGTAGGACCGGTCTGACCGGTTTAGAATGTTCATCTCTAGTTTTACGCCTCTCAGATTTATTGGGCTTGCGGCTTTCCTTTTCCAATCACACCTCTCTCCTCTCGGCTCTCAACATTTAACTTAAACTTTATGCGATATGATTTATTTATAACAATAATAATTGTTTTATCCTGCTATGTGTTGATGTAAAATTACAATGTATAAATATATTTATTTTGATAAATTTATGATTTTCTTTTGACACAAATAAATAATCGTGAAACGGTCTTTTTATCTACGGGTTTATGTGATGTTGTATAATGCAAATAATAGGGATCTTTTCATGGAATATTAGAGGCAGATGTGCATGTGTTTTAAAACAATTTATCAAGATAATATGGTTAGTACGCATCAACAACCTCATTAGATTTGTTACCATAGATCAGTTTCAAGGTGCTTAAACCAAATATACAAGAATACGTATAACTTCAAGGACAGGGGCGGAGCTAGGATTATTATATAGCGGGGATCATACTTATCATAACACAAACCCAAAAGTAAAAAAAATAGATTATTTGTTTGGAAGCACTTTAAGGGCAGAAGCGGAGCTAGAATTATTATATAGCGGGGGCTATACTTATCATAACACAAACCCAAAAGTAAAAAAAATAGAGTATTTGTTCGGAAGCACTTAATAAAAAATGAATCATAGAATCTACAAGCGACTAGCCAAGAACAAAACCAAAATTTAAAATCATTAAAACATGAGCATAAAATCAAAAAACCGTCAAATTATGTCTCGCAAATCGCACAACACAGCTGATTAGGTCTCATACGCCGCATGTTGTTTAGCACCTCTTCAGCCTTTATCGTTCATTATACATAGCGTATACTTTGACTGTTAAATATATGAAAGAAGTCGATTATTTTTTATGCAATTATTTGATATAGTCTTGTTGACTATTATAGTAAAGGGGGAATTTGTAGAAAAAAAGTGTAAGGATCGAATACTACTTGTATAGACCAATCTTGAAACCTTAATAAGAACACGTTATAAGATGCGGATAACAAGTAACAAGATACACGACACCAATATATAATGTGGTTTAGTCGTCAGGGTCACAACCTACGTCTTCGGACAAGAACAAATACTTCTTTATTATTGACTGCAAGTGTATATCTTGTACATATAATTAGGGGCATCAAAAAAATTGAACCCGAATAAACCGAACCAAAAAAATTAAAAACGGGTTATTTGGTTATCGGGTTTCTTGTTCGAGTAATTTGGATAACCCGAAATTAATTCGATTCAGGTAGTGGGTATATAAATTGGGTTTTGGATATATCCGGAAAACCCAAATAAGATCTCACCTTCTTAAAATATTTTCTTTTCCTCACTATCCCTTGAAGTTGTTATAAAAAGATAGACCATAATAGTTAATAAATTAGTCATTATATATCTTTTTATCATAAATATTGATAGATTAAACATTTAAGGATTCAATTTTAACCGTCGTTTGATCTCGTAATAACATTTTAAAATTAGGGTCTACTAAGTTAAAACTTCACTATTTTTTATATGTTTTCTTTAGATTAGAAAGTTGGGAAGTGTAATATGAATACCACTTAATGAAACATTTTACATTGGCCTAGCAATTTCATTTATTTGATCCAATCAGATACCTAATTAATTATTTTTCTTATAAAGTCTTCTGAGACTCGTGGTCATTTTACATGCATAATTATATTGAAGATGGTGTTTGTGTGACGCTCATCGTGCTCTTCCCTCTGGCGACTAGATCTTGAAGATGACCTCAAGAATGGATATGAGATTTGACTGTGGTGGTGTTGTTTTGGGAGGTTTAGGATGGTGTTTAGTGTTTTTGGTTTGATTAACAATGGTAGTGGTGTGTTTGGAGGTTGACGATGGTAGTGATGTTTAGGGTTTAAGATTGACGACAGTTGTGGTGTTTATGGATGTTGAGATTGATGGTGGAGGTGATGTTAAGGCTCACATTCACTGTGGTTGTAGTATTTTTAAGGGTTTGGGAGTGGGTGTGTGGGAGTGGGCTATTGGGGGTGAAGATGTTTGAGGACGGTGGTGATTTTGGCCGGAGATGGTGGTAGCCGGTCTAAGATGGTGGTGGCGGTGGTAAGTGGAGAGACAAAGAGCGGAATCATGGAAAGAGACCGAATGAGGTAAGGGTATGAGGAACAATGTCGTAATTTTTGAAACACAAGGACTAAATCTGCAATTTCGTGCAAACTACAAGAACTAAAAATGTAATTAACTCTTTTCTTTTTAAAAGAAGGATGTTACTTAATCATTCACAACTTCAAAAGCATCTAAGGAGTTGAGAAATTTAGCATTAGGCCATCCGTATGGTATTTAATTTAGGTTTCCCAACCCAGCTTCCACATCAGCGCCATATCATCTTCATCTTTCTTTTCCAACCCAAAAGTTATTATAGCCTAAGAGAAGTGATTTGTACACATGAACTTTTTTGCCATACACTACAAAAAGTATATGTTTGAACTATAATACCCTTGAATATGTGATTGAGAAAAATAGTTTGTGGGTTGTAGGGGTATAAAAGTTATAATTATTATGTACTGTAAAAATGTGTTATGTATTAACATCTACGATAACTTAACTTGATTGTATCCTACTTTTTATTTTATTATATATATATTAAGAGAGAAAGAGAATGAGGAGAAGAGACGAGAGAGATAAATATGAGGTGGAGTGGGGTGGGTGAAACTTTATAAAGAACTAGAAATAGAACCCAAGGTGATGTTCACCTTCTACGCAATCAACCCAAACATCAATCCGATATCATCCGGTAGAGCTATACGCATAATCTTAGACTAAAAAGTCACATTGGAAATGTTGAAGATTGATTCCAAACTCATTCGTATCTTATTTATTTAATTAGCTAATAATTAGGAACTAATGTGGTTTCTCGTATTTGGATATAATTTGTTAGTTATGTAGTTCCTATATTCTAGTTGAGTATTTTACTGGGTTTGCAATTCTATTGGCTAATATTTAGCCCTCTTAGTTCAATAAACATATATTCATTGTTTCTTGCTATGATACTTTTTCTAACATTGTGGCATCAGAGCCAGGTTACTTGGCTCAACTTTTGTGTATTGCTAAAAATTAAAATGGAGTCTGATGGTTTTGCAGTAAATATCACACAACCCTAGATTCCGGTCTTCAAAGGCGATTCGTACGATTTTTGGAGTGTAAAAAATAAGACACTCTTTAGATCACAAGACCTACGGGATCTGGTTGCGAACAAAGTAACTAAAACAGCTCAAGATGAGAAGATAAGAGAGATTCAGAAGAAGGATGCAAAGGCATTATTTTTCATTTAGCAAGCAGTGGATGAAAGTGTCTTCTCAAGAATTGCAGCAACAACTACAACCCATGAAGCATGGAACATTCTTAAGACCGAATATCAAGGTTCTTATAAGGTAATCACAGTAAAATTACAATCCCTCATACGAAATTTTGAAATGGCAATATGAAGAGTCGGGAGACTGTACAAGACTATTTAGCAATGATCTCATTTATCGTTAATCAGATGAGAGCTTACGGTGAGAAGATCATAGATGAGAGATCATTGGCAAAATTCTTCGTAACTTGTCTCCAAAATATGACCATGTGGTTGCAGCTACTGAAGAATCTAAGGATTTGTATACTTATTCAATTAAAGAACTCATGGAGTCACTATAAACTCATGAAACAAGAATTAATAGGAATATAGCAAAGGAGGAACATCAAGCTTTTCATGTTCAGGGAGATCGATCAAAGTTGTCAAACAATCGAGGTAGAGGCAAAAAGCCATACAGAGGAAGAGGACATGGTCGAACAAGCAATCTCAAGTGTACATGTTGCAACAAATATGGACACACTTTTGATGATTGTTGGAGCAAAACTAAAGAAGTGCAATACACAGAAGAAGAGGAGGATTACCTGTTCGTAACTTCCGAAAACCTCCAAGATGACTTCAACGATGTTTGGTATATGGACAGTGCATGTTCATCACACGTGACAGGAGACAAAGCAAAATTTAAGGAGCTCGATGAATCATACAAATCCATAGTAAAACTAGATAACAAGCATGTCCAGATAGAAGGAGAAGGTGTAGTTGCAGTCAATATCAATGGAAGAGAAAAACTAATACAAAGTTGTAGAAACTAAATGGGGGGTTGAATAGTTTCTATGTCCACTTTTTAAAAGATTTTAAATATTATCCTTCTTATAACTTGTAATAATCAAACTCTTTATGATTATATATATATAAGTACGAGTATATATATATATATATAAGCATATTCTTGACTATGTAATAAATGGCTTGAAAGTAAATGCAATAATGTAAATACGGGAAAATAAAAGCAAGAATATAAATACAAGTATGTAAAGAGTTTAAGAGTGTGTTTGGTAGAGAGAAAAAGAAATGGTGAGAATTGGTTTCTCTTGTTTGGGAGAAATGATTATAGTTTTGGGAGGAGAAATGGTTTCTCCACCCATTTCCATTTCTCTCCTTCCTTTGTATTTTCATTTCTCTTCAAATTGTGGAGAAATGAAGAGAAATGACAACCAATGTCTACTCATCATTGTCGATGTCCGGTTGCGATGTGTTTCCGGCATTCTAATCATCATCATCGACGTCCAGCAAGGCGGCCAATGCCGCAACCGCCATCCGGCAACTTGAGCCACCATTTCTTTGTTTCATTTCTTTTCTGATACCAAACAAGAAAATCAATTCTAATTCTCCACATATTTCTATTTCTCCCCATTTCCATTTCTCCCCTCAATAGCAGAAAGATGTGATTTCGTTACACCAAAAAAGTATAATGATATGCATATAGTCACAGTTACGTTTTCAGTGTATGTGTGACGAAAGGTCGAGTGACCATAGGCTACATACAGTTACATTAGCGGGTTAATGGCCGTATCCATTTAAAAACAGTAACCAAAACCATAAAATGTGTGACTAATTGGTACGAGTTTATATTAGATTTATCAGTTTTAGTGACTGTAAACACTTTATAGTCAGGGCCGGCCCAAACTTTTTTTGGGCCCTGGGCGAAATATTAAAAAAAGGTCCCTAAATTTTTTTTCCAATTTATATATCACGTAAATTTTTTTTTCAACTTATATATCACGTAAACTTATATGAGAACTAAGAAGTAAGTTAATGCTTAATACAATACAATTAATACTAATATTCAATTATTCAATACTAAGCAAGTAAGCAACAAATTAGGCAACTAGGCAAGACAAATGTTCAAAAGATTAAAGATTAGCAAAGGATTAGAACTTATACACCTGGTTTTTTGTCTTGAGTATTTGAAATTCTGAATCTGAATTGTCGAATTGATGAACATCAAGTCAAATTGAATCACTTATCCAAAGATCAAAGTCCAAACTTGAAACTCCAAACATCCAGGGGTCCTTTACTTCTTTAAAGCCCAAAAACTTATCTGCAGTTACAAAATTAGTTACACACGTAGTGTCTTAGTCACTTACACATCGAAGTATTGAACAAAATCAAGTAATCAACAGTCGATGAGTCGAACTCGAACAAAATCACTCATCGAACAAAATCACTAAATCAGTCAACAATCGTGAACACTTACACTAGATGTGAGAAACTGAGAACTTGAAATCTCGAAGTCTCGACTCTCGAACAGTCAACAGACAACAGT
The DNA here is from genome assembly GCA_038502395.1 of Dittrichia graveolens. Lineage (NCBI taxonomy): Eukaryota > Viridiplantae > Streptophyta > Magnoliopsida > Asterales > Asteraceae > Dittrichia > Dittrichia graveolens. The sequence goes on along the minus strand of JARJIL010000005.1, from coordinate 82,085,585 downwards.
CGAACACTCGAACTCTAAATTAAGGGCATTCGCCAGGCGCCAGCGGCCAGTCGAACTTGAAATCAAAAAATAGGGAATCGAACTCGAAATTAAGGGCAGAGTTACTTCACTCACTTGAAATCGAGATAAGTGAAATCGAACTCAAAATTAAGGGCAGAGTTACTTGAAATCGAACTCGAATAGTCGATTGGATCACTGCAGAGTTACTTGAAATCGAAATCACAATATCATATCAGATCATTAGATGTGTCTATCAGTCTACGTGAGATTGTGAGTAACTTACTTCGAAATCGAATATCGATTACGCAAAGGTCTTCCCGCTTCCGTCGACCGTCGTTTACGTTTCATCTTCCAAGTTCCAAGTTCCAACGCGCTAGCCGCTAGCTTCCGTCGTTTACGTTTCACGAGATCAGTCGACTACTCGAGATCAGTTCTAGAGTTGTGAGTCGGTAGACGGTGGCCCTATCACAGCTCCGTCGATTGAGTTTCTCACCTTCCGTAGTCGCCTAGTCGAGTAGTCGTCTCGGTATTGGGGTATTGAGTCGGTAGTCTAATAAAGTGGATGGGGTATTGTCGTTGCCGTATTGGGGTTTTTAAGTGGGCTTCTCCGATTCTAGAATCTGGGCTTAATGGCTTATTATAAATACTTCAGGTCTCAATTCATAATTTAAACATATATATATACCGATTTTTTTTAAATGGACCCCTAATTTTTATAGGCCCTGGGCAGTGGCCTAGGTTGCCCCCCTTATGGGCTGGGCCTGTTTATAGTCACACAAGCAGTTTTTGAGAGTATCTTTTGCCCGTCATTTGGTCACATGAATATATAATATATGTGGCATCTTCGATGATTTAGTCACACAACGATTTTTTTTTTGGGATTTCGTCACATACAGTTAAGCCAAAAGTGGCCAAAAATGTTAATAAGTGTGATCATATGCTTTTTAAAGTCAATTAAATGTGTATTTTGTGTGACTATTGTACATCCAATTGTCACATGAATTTTATGTTTGTTTGGCATTTTGTAATATTTAGTTACACAACGATTGGATTTTATGAGTTTTATGCTGAATGTCGGATTTGAACTTAAGTCCCATTCCATCCATCTCTACAAAGAGACATGCATTAGACCAGTGAGCTACATGTTACTTCGATTTAAAAACCTAATACTTATTATTTAACTGTAACACTGTAAAATCTAAGCCATATTTTTTTTAAAATGGCGCTGCGGCAGCTTTTAAACAAACAAACCATTTACATACAAATCAAGATTAACAACTGTACAAACATTGTTCACAAAATCAGTATCATTGTTGTGTTACAAAAACTACTGGCTTGTTTCATTCAAAAATAATATCAGAGTCATGTCATCTCTTTCCTTCTGTCAATCTCACAAACACGAACTTGCAAAAGCAACAACTGAGGGGAATTAGCACAAAGCTAAGTGAGTAGAGGCTAAACACCAAAAGCAAACATCATCGGTCAATATCAAAGCATGTAATCACGTATCCCGAGAATACCGGCGGTTTGGCGCAGAACCTACAACCAATGCCAGCCAAAGCAAAGGTTTACCGATAGCTCTCCACTGAATTGGCACAATGCACTCCCCCTCTGATGCAACATATGCACCAGTAAGGCTAACACTGTTCAACCAATCAGTGAACGAGCCTATCCCAATTCTACGTATAGCTGACTTCCCAACGCAACTCGAATTCATACTAAGAGTGCGTATCGACCAAACATTCATGCGGCAGATATCAACAATCAATAACACAATCAACAGTTCAATCCATCCAATCCAATCACAATCATGCATCACATCAATAACATTAACCGAAATCTTTACAATCCGCGATTAACGCCCACTCACCTCAAAATCAACACGGGCTCAGAAATCTAATTTTACTGAGTCTTTGTATTTCCTGAAAACACAGCAACAATCAAATCAGTAATGAATATATAAATATATCTTCTCATATATATTTATATCTCAAATTTATCAAAATATCTCAATTAATTCACATAGCAAATAAACTATCTCAAACCAAGCAACTTATATAAAAAGTATGCAAACAATCGGATTTGGGGCATGTCGCGCCGCAACATACCCCTCGTCTCGCCGCGACGAGCATCGGATTTCAAAACCGAGAGCATCAATCGGATTTCAATCAGATTCTACTTAGAATCGGATTTAAGATGCGGATTTGTCATATTTCCGGATTTCGAATTCGGATTTCACTAACTTTCGGATTTCCCATGCCCAAATACACTAACAATCGGATTTCTCTCAATCCGAAACCCAAGTCCCGATTCTTTTGAATGTCGCGCCGCGACCAAAGGGCGTAGCGCCGCTACGTTCATGTTTTCAAATTCATCTTCTTCCTCAAGTGTCAGATTTTCAGCCAAATTTCTCCAAATCTCATTCTAACTTCATATTTCTTCCACCAAAACACATATTTAACATTTATCATGCATATAGGTCATCAAAAACATCATTTTACTCTTTCATAACAACAAAATCTATAAACCCATTTATCAAACTTTCTTTCAAACTTAAAAATGGTGAAACAACATAAATTCATGCTTTTCATATCTAAACACACCAACATGAATCATATCAAGCTATAAACACTATTTTACCTTTCTTTTGAACTAAAGATCACAAAATCTTGATTCTAGGATTTCAAGTTGGCAACTTTTTAAAGCTTTCTTCACTTATGGTTTTGCTCTCAAAATACACACACTAACACCTTTTCACTTAAGCAATTGTGAGCAGATAACTCACCACGTACACATACACAAATGTAAATTAAGCAGGAGGTGGCATAAGGATTTGGAATCCTATTCTTTCTATTTTAACTTATACATACATACATAGTTTAACATACATGCATACATATTACTTTCTTTTCTTTCTAATTCAACCAGTATACATATAAATATTATTTTCACATTAATAAATTTCATTTAACACTAAATAAACACATAATCAAATAAAGCAAGCCAATCACGTACCGCTAACCCGCTAATCTCCTAGCCCAGGGTTGCGGATGTTACATTAACTATACACGTTAGCTTTTGGCTACACTAAAATCATGTGTGACGAATATCAAATTTAATGATAATCGTTTTTGCCCATTGTTGCTCTAAATAATAGCCACGTGATATTTCACGACGTGATTGTTATGAGTATATTGGTCACATATTATCACCTAAAATGTAGCCATAAACATCATTTAGATACACATTTGTGATATGGTGTGACTATTATAAAGCCATATAGTCACATGACCGTGCTAAAATAAATGTGACTAAACACATTAGCTTCTAGCAAGCTAACACACGATAAACTTTAGAAACACATAATAAGTTATGTGACCATATGTACTAGATTTTGCTACACTTAAATCATGTATGACAAAACTCGACTCTATGATTTAGACACATAAACAATTAGTTCATGTGACCATATATGGTATTTGGTCACAGTGTTCAAGTGTGTGACATAGATTTGTCACGTTTTATATGTATATCGTGACTAATGCTTTGAACTTACTCTTCATTTGTCACACATTCCAACTTCATATGTGGCTAAATAATCAACCAAAAAATAGCAGTAACCTTTAGCCACATGAATGTTCGAGGGTGTGGCAATACATTTCCGAATGGTCACATGATCGAAATTCATATGTGGCTAACTAATAACGTGAACTTTATTTTGGTACCTTTAGCCACATAAATATTCGAATGTGTGACCGTATAATTCCGACTATGTGTGACCAAATCACAGTTTTGTACTAGTGCCTATTTCCATTTCCATTTCTCTCACTTTCTTTTCTCTCTACCAAACACCCCTTAAGGGTTTAAGAAGAATAACATCGAGATTTATAGTGGTTCGGTTGAACTCCAACCTACGTCCACTCCTTGACCTCCGTCAAGTATTTCACTAGCACAACGTGTAAAAGAGTCTTCATAGATCGGAAGAGACCACTTGATACAATCATCTTTAGAAGGTTGGTGACAACCTCTCCAAGCTCTAATCCAAGAGCTCTAGACAAGTTCTTTACCAATAACTCAAGCTTCTTTCAACAAGGAACAAGTTCTTTCCCAAGAACAATAACCCAAGATCCTAAGTGGGGAATGATCAAACTTACTTTCAACAACAAGGTTCTTCTCACAAGAACAATAATGAAATCACTCAAACACCAATACAATGGTGTGTATAATGATTCCTAAATACAAGAGGCAAGTATATGTATAGATGAATGCTCAAGGATTTCTCTCTCTCTTGATTTCTCTTGCTAAACTTAAGTTGTTGTTTGAATGAATCAAAGATTATAACCAACTCAAGAATCACATATATAAATATAAAGTTGTATGATCACACGTGTGTGATTAATATCTCAGAGGATTTCAGATGCAAGAGTTATTTTAAAATGAAAGCCTAAAGCTTGATTTTATAAAGTTGGAAGAGAGAAAATGTTGGGCTGTCTTGTGGTAGAATAGTCGCAGGCCCATGGTCGACCGTGGCTTTCGACCATGCGTCACTAGCACATCTTTTCAGCCAAATTTAAAATGTTACCGTCATACACTTGGCTTATATTTGAAATCTGTATTTTATCAATACAATACCCAGAATATTATATTATTATATTGTGTATTTTGGTTGACACAAAGATCAAGACAAGATTGTTTTTGAAATATGTGGTCCGTATTGTGCCACCTTTGTAAGATCATGTGGAATTGATTTACAAGATGAAAATATATTTAAGATAAAATCGACTTTTCAATATATGTGAAATTGTTGTTGGATAATCGTTTTTACTTAACGGGTATTGTATGCGTTTGATTTTTTTTAAGTTTGCATATTTAATCCTCATAATATAATTGTGTTGTGATCAATGCAAATCTATATTTAACTTCTTATTTTGTCAAACTTATTATTTTCATATTAACTTAGATTTTGTGATATATTTTCTGTTTAAATAAATATTAAAATTGGTTCATCAAAATATTTATTCTTTGATTGCATAAACAAAAGTGTTCACTGGTCTTTGGGTCTTGCTCATAACCTAATAAGTGTATTCCAACTTCTTAACTCCGGATACTTTGTGGTGTTTGAAGATGACATGTGCTTGGTGCGACGAAAAACTGGTGGAACACTCTTGAAAGCGAAAATGACTCATACTATTCATGTTAAGTTTATAGTCAAGTGCATTATGGATTGTTGAGCAGCGAGGTAAGTGACTCTGAATTTTGGCATATCATATACGGGCATCTCAACATCAAAGGGCTACAACTACTAGCAAATAAAGAAACAGTGAAAGGTCTACCAACAATCAAAGACCTTGATCATACATATATGTAAAGGATGTGCACTTGAAAAAAAACCAAAAGATCATTTCCCGTCGTGAAGTCCAAAGGGGCAGTGCTTGAATTGGTGTATGTAGACATATGTGGACCAATGAAGACTCAATCACTTGCTAGTAGTAAGTACTTCTTGCTTTTCATTGATGCTTTAACAAGAATAAGTTGGGTTTATTTTCTCAGCTACAAATTTGAAGCACTGGAATGTTTTAAGAAGTTCAAAGCATTAGCAGAAAAACAAAGTGTTAAGAACTAAAGGTCTTTCGAACCGATAAAGGAGGCGAGTTTTGCTCTACAGTATTCAATGACTTTTGTGATGAGCATGGAATCAAGAGAACTGACTGTACCCTACACGCCAGAGCAAAATATAGTCGTGGAGCGTAAGAACAAAACAATTGTTGAAATGGCAGGAAGCATGATACAAGAAAAGGATCTAAGCTATGGTTTTTGGGCGGAAGCAGTAGCCACCATAGTATATCTGATCAATTTATCTCCCACCAAAGTTGTGTGGAATAAGACTCCATTTAAGGCCTGGTATGACTTTAAACCAACCATCAGTCATCTTCGAATTTTTGGTTCATTATGTTGTGCATTGGTTACTTCTCAAAGGCACAAACTTGAAGCAAAATCAAAGAAATATGTGTTATGGGTTACTGTTCCCACTCAAAAGCATATAAGTTGTATGATCCATAAAAGAAGAAAATGTTATGAGTAGAGATGTGCAACAAAAGTCAAAGCAAATGACAGCTCTTGACACGACTGAAAGCCAAGTGGAACCATAAGATGAGGAAGAAGTTAGTGACTCGAAAACCTTACAACAACCCACATTGCCTACGTCACATCCAAGCCCATTGGGAAATGAATTTGAAGTCATTCAGCTACGTCGAAGTCAAGGTGGTCTAATCCTCAAGAAAAAGTTTTTGATCGAAAGGGGGAATAGTTGTGACTTTGCCATGTTTACCGCTGACCCGGTGAATGTCGAAACAACTATACAAAGTGTCGTTGGGAAGGACGCTAGGATTGATGAATTACGAGCCATCGAAAGAAATGGAACATGGACACTTGCACATTTGTCCCGAGACAAGAAAGCAATTAGTTTTAAGTGGCTATTTAATACTAAATTTCAATCTAATATAAGTATTCAGAAGCACAAATCAAGGTTAGTGGCTCGTGGATATGTGCAGGAGCAAGGAATTGACTTTGAAGAATCATTCTCCACTGTTGCAAGGTTCGAGACTGTTCGACTAATCCTTGCACTTGTAGCCCAGTCTCATTGAATTGTAGTCTAGTTTGATATCAAGTCAGCATTTCTAAATGGTGACCTAAAAGAGGAAGTGTACGTACAACAACCACAAGGCTTCATTATCAAAGGAAGAGAAAGTAAATTGTATAGGCTAAACAAAGCCATGTATAGCTTAAAGCAGCCCCCAGGTCTTGGTATAGCAAGATCGATGCGTTCTTCCACGAGAATGGGTTCAAAAGGAGTCCTAATGAAGCAACTTTATATGTGAAGAAACAAGGAGAAACCAAGGTAATGTTGGTTAGTTTATATGTAGACAACATGATATATACAGGGTCTTATATGTAGCTGATTCAGGAGTTTCAGAAGGCCATGATAAGCATATTTGAAATGACAGACATGGGTAACTTAAGCTACTTCCTTGGGATGGAAGCTCATCGGTCCAACACATGGCATATTTTTGTCACAATAAAAGTATGCCACTGATCTGTTGAAGCAATTTGGAATGTTAAATTGCAAGCCTACATCAATCCCAATTAATACTAATGAAAAGTTATACACTGTAGATGAAACGGGGATGGCAGAAGCATGGAGCTATAGAAGCCTAGTAGCCAGCCTCATCTACCTCACTCATACAAGACCAGATATATCCTATTCTGTTGGGTTGCTCTCTTGATTCATGCACATTCCAACAAAGCAACATTTTGGAGCAGCAAAAAGGGTACTTTGATATGTGGCTGTGTAACATCCAGAAAATAAATGTGTTATATGTGATAGTAATTATTAAAGTATGGATGTAAACTAGAGGGACCAAAGTTGTTAATTATTAACTAAGAATAATCAAAGGACTATTATTGTCAATCTCGGAAACATGTGAATATATAAACATGAAATTGACTTTTTATAGTCAATTACCTCTTTTCCATTTCACAGCATCAACGTTTCTCTCTATCAAACTTTAAGTTTTAGTTTTTCTAGAGATTTGGATCAAAGAATCAGAGCTTAAGTTATCTTCTTCATCATTGTCATTGTTGGGAAAAATAGGCTTACAAATATATCATCTTTTATTGACACAAAAATATATAACTTGTTTATATAATTGTATGTACTAACATTAACATATGTGCACATATACATATATATATTCAATCAAATATATTCTCATCTATGATCTACAAAATAAGCTTCATCAAATGGTCAAGCTCCAATCGTCAAGATCCGAGTTCAAGTAGAAGCCGATGTCGAAGATTCCTGCAAACAAACGTTTGAAGATTATGAGCTTACAAAATAAATAATCAAATGAGTTTAAGTTTTTATAAAATAATTTTTATAAAAACTTTTATAAAAATTGAGACAATTTTTATAAAAATCACAAGCTTGGAAGTCAAATCAAATAAATTCTCATTTTGGCAAATACTAAACACAATCTTACATTGAAACAAGTCAAAACCATATTTAGCAAAAGGAATCTCCCAAAGAGGTAAACTTCCAACATACTTTGTGCATTTGGTTTCCAAACTACCATTTTTCATGATTAAATTCAAACTTAATAAGTATGGCACTTACCCAACTTTTCTAAAGCTCCTTTTCAGTGCATTTTTATAGTAAAAATGGGTTGTGTGTGGTTTTGGTAAAAGCCCAACGTCTATATGCACAAGGCTCAAAAATCTCCAGCAGTGCGACGGTCGATTCCACGGTCGACCGTGGATCGTCTGGACACTTTTTGAGCATCAAACTTTTTCCTTATTTAAAGCAACTCAAGTCTTGTGTTTTACTCACCTCTTGCAATCTGAAAAACACAGAACATATCAAATTCTCAAATTTTGAGCATGATAGTAGCTTATAAGATTTGAATGTTAGATTCTCTAAACATGAAAGTTTGATATGCAAAGGATGTTAGGAGAAATGGACATGATACATGTAGACTTGGTGATAATCCTAACATAAGTATGTCTTGCATCTATAATTGATAAGTCAACATTGTGACATAAAAGACTAGGACATGCTAACATGAGATTGTTACAAAAATGACTAGTAATGAGCTTGTTAAAGACTTCCCAAATGTAAAATTTGATAATCATCTTTGTGTGATGAGTTTTGAAATCTTATACATGATGAAATTGATATGAGAATGATGGATGAGTTGAATTACCTTCTCGGACTTCAAATAAAACAATATGAAGATGGTACATTCAAATTTGGCATCATTTCCTACGTGACGATAAGATATAAATTTAGAAAAGGTTGTTTCATGTGAAAATATTGCCGACATATTCTCTAAACCGCTAAAAATTGAAATGTTTGATACATTACAACTTGGTTTAGGAATAATGGAACATATTCCTTAAAAATAACACCTAAATGCATGAAATTGGTCAAAATATACATTCCAGAAGAACCACGGTCGACTTACGGTCGATACCGTGGATCGACCGTCGGATCACTGCCTAAATTCAAAAACTAAGCAAAAGGCGCGGTCGATATCACGGTCGACAGTTTATCGACCTTCGTGGGCCTGACGGATTTTGACCCCATTTTGCCTTTTCTCTCTCTTTCCTCTCCACTACATCTCATCTCATCTTCCCCCACAAACCCTAGCCGCAATTTTCACCATTTTTCTCTTAAAAAGCTTGAAAATCATCACAAGAAAAAATACTTTACCTTACGGTTGAAGTTGCGGTCAAAGGCTCGGTTGGATTCACAGTTGATTCACGGTTGATGACTCCCTTTTCGTGACTTCTCATTCTTCTTCCAAAAGGTATTTGGGATCTCCTTTTGCACTAAAGAATCATGTGAATCATAAGGATTTGTGAAATTTTTTTAAAAGAAATCATGTTGAGATTGTTGATTAGAAAGTAATTTCTCTTGGCTCTATTATAAGAGATAAATGATAAGCTTTGTGTAATAATAGAGTTGTTTAGGTAAGAATTGGTTATGTATACATATCATGTCAAAAAGGACAAAAAAAAACCAAAATTTCAAACAGCTCACCTACGGTTGATACACGGTCGACCGTGGTATCATCCGTCGTATCCACAGAATGTTCCAGATGCACCACGGTCGATCCATGGTCGATACCGTGCATCGACCGTCAGTCCACTGGAAATTTTTGAGATTTTCAATTTTTAATTTTTTTTGACTTTTAATGCCTAAATTCAATCTATTCATGCTTGATATATCTTAACTAACATTAGCTATCACATGATTAATAAAAGTTTCAAAATTTTCTCCACTTTAGGACACATACACATTATGAATTTATTGTCTAAGGAGTTTGTTATATTCATTGAACACACTCTCAATTATGTTGAAGTATTATACATCTTGTCATACTTTTACAAAGCAAAGGTCTTTTACAAATCTTGTGTCATGACAAGATAAATTGTGGTGATTCAAAGGGAAGTATTTGTGGTGACTGTTTGTTGAAATGCTATGTGCTACTATTTGCTATGATCATTATGCCATGAACTGTGTTACTTGAACCTTGGCTTGTGATAATTGTATATTCAGAATATTTCTTATACTCACATATCTTTAGCAAGTTCTTGGTAGTATTTTCATACATTATAGATTAAACAGCTCAAGAAGTGGAGTTCTATATTAGAGGGGGAGCTTATTTCAAGGGGGAGTCTCCTTTTTGTTAAGACAAAAAAGGGGGAGAAGATAGAAGAATATATACATATATATGTATATATGCACATGTTAACATGTTAAAGTTATATATACAATTCTTATACAAGTTATAAATTTTTGTCTTCAACAAAAAGGGGGAGATTGTTGGGAAAAATAGGCTTACAAATATATCCTCTTTTGTTGACACAAAAATATATAACTTGTTTATATAATTGTATGTACTAACATTAACATATGTGCACATATACATATATATATTCAATCAAATATATTCTCATCTATGATCTACAAAATAAGCTTCATCAAATGGCCAAGCTCCAATCGTCAAGATCCGAGTTCAAGTAGAAGCCGATGTCGAAGATTCCTGCAAACAAACGTTTGAAGATTATGAGCTTACAAAATAAATAATCAAATGAGTTTAAGTTTTTATAAAATAATTTTTATAAAAACTTTTATAAAAATTGAGACAATTTTTATAAAAATCACAAGCTTGGAAGTCAAATCAAATAAATTCTCATTTTGGCAAATACTAAACACAATCTTACATTGAAACAAGTCAAAACCATATTTAGCAAAAGGAATCTCCCAAAGAGGTAAACTTCCAACATACTTTGTGCATTTGGTTTCCAAACTACCATTTTCATGATTAAATTCAAACTTAATAAGTATGGCACTTACCCAACTTTTCTAAAGCTCCTTTTCAGTGCATTTTTATAGTAAAAATGGGTTGTGTGTGGTTTTGGTAAAAGCCCAACGTCTATATGCACAAGGCTCAAAAATCTCCAGCAGTGCGACGGTCGATTCCACGGTCGACCGTGGATCGTCTGGACACTTTTTGAGCATCAAACTTTTTCCTTATTTAAAGCAACTCAAGTCTTGTGTTTTACTCACCTCTTGCAATCTGAAAAACACAGAACATATACAAAAACTTGTGAGCTCATATTATTGATACAAATTCAACATCTCAAGATCAAGAATGAAGCAAGAGTGAAAGCCTTCAAAGTTCAAACACTACATTACCTTCTTATATATTTGTAATTGTGTGAGGATCATCTCTAGCCTTAGAATTAGAGAGAAGTGAGGATCATCTCTAGCCTTAGAATTAGAGAGAAGTTGTAAAAGGTTTATCTCTACCTTCAAAGAGAGAAGTTAGTGGAGCAACTCTTGGTGGGTGAGGCCAAGGAGTGGATGTAGAGCAAGGTTGTTAACCCTTGCTTGAACCACTATAAATCATTGTGTCCAAACTACTTCATTGGTGATATCTTTCTTCCTTAAACTCTTTAATTACTTGCAAATATTGTTAAAAACTTCAAAAAGTGGGCATATAACCTATTCACCCCCCTCTAGGTTCTAACAGTCATCTTGAAGTAATCAAGGTAAGGTTGGTTTATTGGTTCATACGTTTTTATGGTTTTTTATGATTCAAAAGGGTGAAACATGAATCAAAGTATGTTATTTATGAGTTTTAAGTGTTTACTATTGTTAGAAGTGTTAGAAAACATCCTAAAGATGTTAAAAACTGTTTTGAATGAATTATGGGGATGTTTGGCCGGAAAACAACGTCTGTACAGAAGCTGAACTGTAAGTAGGATGAGCTGAACACGACCCGTGTAGACTTACACGGCCCGTGTATAAGTGTCGGATGAAAGGTACACGGCCCGTGTAGAATGTATGGCGGTCATAGGCCAATTTTGAAATACATGGTCGTGTGGTATATGGGGTATACGGCCGTGTAGAATTGTTTGATCCGACTTTTGTGTCATCCGAAGGTCGGATGAGTAGAATACAGAGTACACGGCCCGTGTAGGGTTACACGGCCCGTGTAGCTATCAGTTCAGGTTAGAAGGGTGTGTTTTTGACATCATATTGTTATGTTATATGTGTAGGATCGTGTGAGGACTATGTTTCATATGTGCATAATGGTGTTATTACAAGGAATACTTATATGTATTCGTTATATGTGTTATAAAGCATGCTGCTTTGTGCAGTAGTGGCTCAGAATTAGCGCAGTACTGTGGCTCAGTTTGCTATCCTGGGTCTAGAACTAGTGGTTGATAGTTTTCAGAATGTGATTATATTCATGTTTATATATGATTTACAGTCTAGTTTACTCACTAAGCTCTCGCAGCTTATCAAATATTATTTTATGTATTTTGCAGGTCACAATCAAGGCAAGGGCAAATCTCCGGTTTGACTGATTTGATTAAGAAAATGAACGCTTGGTTGTACAGAATAAGTTTTTGTGATAAACTCGTAGTTCTTTCACATATGTGTAATTTTGGATAAATACTTTTGAAACAGTTACGCTTCCGCTTTATGTAAAACTTTCAGAATGTAAATTACTATGTGAATTTTTATCCAAGAGATCAGTTTTATAATTTGAGGCGTTAAAAGCTGGTACCAAGAGTTTTGGCATATTGTATGTGAAAAATAAGGAATTTGTTTTGACAGGATAGTCAGTGATTGGGTGGATCACAAGATGACGGGAAAAGCACATCCGGGAATTGCTTTATGTAAGACTTTGGAGTTATTGCTTGGAGTTCCAAGAAACAAGTAACTGTTGCTTTATCTACAGAAGCTGAATACATAGCAGCTACAACAACTGCGTGTGAAGCTGAATGGCTAAGGAGACTGCTAATCAACTTGGATCAGCAACAAGTTCAAGCTACGAACATGTTTTGTGATAATGTTTAGCTGTTGCACTAACAAAAAATCCAGTAATGCATGGGAGAACAAAACACGATGAGATCAAGCATCACTTCATTCAAGATCTAGTTGCAAAAGGAGAGATCATGCTGGAGGCTTGCTAGACTAAAGGCCATCTGGCTGATATGATGACAAAAGCTCTTCCACCGACCAAACTCGAAGAGTTAAGAAGCAAGTTGTTCATTGGTAGTTTTGAATCACGGGAGGATGTTGCAGATTGATTCTAAACTAATTCTTAACTTATTATTTAAGAGGGTGTTTTTCTTAGCTTATTAAGGGTTCTTTTTCGAGCTTATTTTTTATAAGCTTGTTTTTTCTAGATTACTTTTTACGGGTTCGGCTTATTTTATTCTTGCAACTCATAATAAGCTTAAAAGTCGAAAAATAATCCAGAAAAATAAACTAAAACAAACACCCAAAAGCTAATAATTAGGAACCGATGTGTTCCTCGTATTTGGATATAGTTTGTTAGTTAAGTAGTTTCTATATTCAAGTTGACTATTTTATTGGGTTTGCACTTCTATTGACTATATATTTAGCCCTCTTAGTTCCATAAATGTCTGCACATCATACACAGTTTCTGTTTATTGTCTCTTGCTCTGATATTTTTTCCAATAGTAAAGAAGTGTTCATGGGTGTTGCTCTTGATTCTTGAAGACAATATATCCGTATAGGTTTCCGGATGATAATATGAAGTTGGTTTTACAGGCCTGTATTATATTCCGCGATATTCAATTCAATTGTTTTGGTGAACAATCTTATGAGGATATCGAAATACGTGATCAGCTCTACAGTTTTATTTTTCTGATACTTCATATTTTTCATTCAATGAATTTTGTGTTGCTTAAATTAAAAAACATGAAAATGGCGGCGATTTCACCGCTGGCAAAGTCAGTGAGTCATCCTTCACCGCTTCCTCGTGTCAATTTTACAGCAGCCTTTCATCTCCCACCGTTTCCACTCTGTCGGCGGTTCTTCCTATATCTCGTCGGCGATTCACACCTGAAAGTTAACCACCAATTGCCGGAGTCAATTTTCCGTCCACCACAAGATGCAGGTACCCTAAAACCCTCAAACCTTTTTTCATTTCGAATTTACCAATAATCAATTTTAAAAGTTGTAAACTTTCTTCGAATTTTAGCAGGAGGCACGTAATCTGAGTTCATCTACAGACCAAATTCACCAGAAATCCACTAAAAATCATTCACCAGAATCTCACCACAAGAAACAGGTAAACCCTAAAGCCCTAAACCCTGGTTAAGATTTCATTTCGAATAATCTCATTACATGTCAATTTTCACAGGAGAAACGTGAGCTGAGATCAAGAACTGTAGAAACTGGAAAGGGAAGCAGCAAAATAAACAAGAAAATAACACATGGGTATCATTCTGTTGAAGGCAAAATGCCACATCCAATGGAAGATTATGTTTTTGCTCAATTCAGACAAGTTGATGGCAACGAGCTCGGATTATTTGCTGTGTTTGATGGCCATTTAAGTCAAGAAGTTCCTGATTATTTACGCTCACATCTATTCAACAATATCATTAACGAGGTAATTAACATGTTCCGTCAATTATCATATGATCATCTACTGTTGTAAGGTTTATAGATGTGAATGAGGTTATCTGTGACAATTTGGAGCTTAGCCCGATTTCTGGACGAAACCAGAGGAAGCCATTAGAAGAGCATACGAGTTTACGGATTCCACGATCATGAATAAAGCGATCAAGAAACGTAAAGGTGGTTCAACAGCGGTTACAGCAATCTTAATCAACTGTGAAACATTGGTGGTAGCTAATGTTGGTGACTCGCGTGCTGTTTTATGCCAGGAAGGGGTGGCTAAACAGTTATCTGTTGATCACGAGCCTAACAAGGAGCGAAAAATTGTCGAGGAAAAAGGGGGTTTCGTGACCGAATTCCAAGGTATCATTTTATCAAGATTCTTGAGATCACAAGGTGCGATGATATTTATTTGTGCAGATTGCGAGTATATGATAATGAATTGTGCAGGGGATTGTGCACGGGTTGACGGGAGCTTGGCGATGTCGAGGTCTTTTGGTGACAGAAGATTGAAGGAACACATTAGTTCAGAACCAGACGTGTGGGTGGAAGCTGTGGATGATGGAACCGAGTTTCTCATCTTGGCGAGCGACGGTGTTTGGAAGGTGGGTCACGAACCACATGTTGTTTCGAGTTCGTTTTTGAGAACTTTGTGCAAAATAGTGGCTTTTTATGTCGCACATAGTAGCGCGGACCTAGCAATGTTAGGAATATTGGCAAGAGATGCTATAAGGTCTTGTGTTATACATTACCCAAACATTTTCCTTACCCAATGCCACATCAGCGCCATTAAATAAACCCGATGAGGGTACCCGATCCCACGTTTTGGTGTTCCCAAAGGTACCCAAAGGTACCCAAGGGTACCCGCTATCATGCGAGTCGACCATAACGAAGGGTCTAAATATTAAAGAGTTCGAGTAGGGTTGCAACTACTGCCAAATCTATAAATATTATAGAGTTCTACATGCTAGATCCGTGATTAGTTGTACCATCAAGGTTCATGTCGTAAGTTTCATGTTCTGGGCAGGTTATGTCAAACCAAGAAGCTGTGGATTGTGTGAAGGATGTGGAAGATCCAAGGTTAGCTGCTAAGAAGCTGATCAAAGAGGCACTTGTAAGGAAGAGTACGGATGATATTTCGTGCATTGTGGTTAGGTTTCAGTGATTTGTATGTGTTTCTTGGTATACTTTTAAGCGATGTCGCTGTTTTCGATCCTGTATAAAGCCGACGTGTGCATTGTACATATTATGGAAGCTTAACTATATTATGCAAATTCGATAGGTTCAATCGACCTGAAATCCGATGATGGAAGTATGAAGGAGCGAAAATTTTAAACCGAAATCTATATATTAAGAATACATATACATGTCTCATGCTCCTTCTAAAACTTTTAAACCGTAATCTATTAAGAATACATAACGTAGAAACCCTGGATAAATTGAATTTGCGTACATAATGTTGGAATTTAATTTAACCAAACAAGATATCGTATGTGTTAGTTATTTAATTATGTTAATTTTATGCTTGTTATTTATTTACTTATCTAATTATGTTAATTTTATGCTTGAGTTAGTTGTTTTTTTAATTGTTTACTCGAGTCAAAGTAGTGAGAGTTGGTTCGTAAGTGGAAGTAGTGGACTATTTTTATGGGTCGGTTATTGAGGTTTTAATATTTTGTTTCTTTAATTGTAATTGGTTGTAAGTTTGAATAATTAATGTAAAGAAGTTTCAGCCCCGTCTTCTCTCTCAATTTACTCTCGATCCTCCAAAAAAACTTTGTTTTTTTATTTGTTCACATAAAAACATAGTCGAGATGGCAAGGTGCATGATGAAAAGCACCGACGTGCCGTTAAGTTTTTGGTGTGAAGCAATTAGACATGTAGTGTTGAATCGACTACCTACTAAAGCACCGAAGGATCAGACCCATACGAGGCCTGATCGGTCTGTAAACTAGGCCTAGAGCATGTAAAAGTGTTTGGGTGTGTAGCTTATATGAAGGTCCCAACACCGCATTTGCGAAAACTCAATGATCGTAGCCGACCCGTGATGCATTTAGGTGCTGAACCAGGAACAAAGGCCTATCGGCTTTATGACCCAATAAACAAGAAGTTACATGTTAGCCGGGATGTGAAATTTGAAGAAAATCGGGGCTAGTCATGGTTGAAAAATAGTGAAGACAAAGAGCAACAGAATACCACATTTAAGGTGGTGGGAATTACCTCCTCCGATCACGATGATGGAACTCAAAATTCTAAGAGTTCAACAGGTATATCAACTCCCTAAAGTCACCATTATTTGATGTTGCACAGGATGATTTGGAATCTAGCGATTTGGGGTCCGGTTATGACACTGAGGA
The DNA here is from genome assembly GCA_038502395.1 of Dittrichia graveolens. Lineage (NCBI taxonomy): Eukaryota > Viridiplantae > Streptophyta > Magnoliopsida > Asterales > Asteraceae > Dittrichia > Dittrichia graveolens. Next base: position 82,068,722 of record JARJIL010000005.1, on the reverse strand, counting down.
GACTAGAGTTTCATCTCTTAGGCAAGGTTGTTCACACGGTAGTAGCTCAGGTAGTGTTGGTCCAGCGAGTTGTAAACCTCTTAGTGATGTGTATGAGAGAGCACAAAGAATTGACCTTGAAGATGAAGAGTTAAACTTTATTGATAAAGACGAGCCCACTACATTTGCACATGCTGAGAAAATTAAAGAGTGGAAGGAAGCAATGCAAACTGAGTTAGACTCAATTGAAAGAAATCACACATGGAAGCTCACTGATCTACCGGTGGGACACAAAGCAATCGGTTTAAAGTGGGTCTTTAAATTGAAGAAAAATTTGAATGGTGAGGTGATGTTCAAAGATCGGGTATAGATTTCGAGGAGGTGTTTGCACCAGTTGCTCGAATGGAGACGATTCGATTAATTTTAGCTATTGTAGCAACAAAGAGGTGGGAAGTTCATCACCTCGATGTTAAATCAGCATTTCTAAATGAGGAACTTGAAGAAAAGGTTTATGTTACAGAACCGGAGAGATTCAAGAACCAGGAACAACTGTCAAAGGTTTATAAGCTATCCAAGGCGCTCTGTGGTCTTCGTCAAGCACCAAGAGCGTGGAATACTCAGCTGGATAAAAGCTTGAGGAGTCTCGGTTTTGTACGGTGCCCACACGAACATGCCGTATATACTAAGCACTTGGGAGAAGAAGCTGTAATTATCGAAGTTTATGTCGATGATCTAATCATTACCGGCAGTAGTCCAACTGTGTTATCAGAATTTCAAACCCAAATGAAGAGATAATTTGACATGAGTGATCTTGCATTCTTGTCATACTATTTGGGTATCGAAGCTGTCCAACAAGGTGGTAAGATCTGCTTGAAACAATCTGCTTATGCTAAAAGAATTCTGAAAAAGATGGGCATGGCAGATTGCAACCCAACTAAAGTGCCTATGGAGCCCAAGCTACCACTCAGCAAGGAAGGCGGAGGAACACTTATGAACCCAACTGAGTACAAAAGTATTGTTGGAAGGTTAAGATACACTCGACCAGATATTGCATACGCTGTTGGAATCGTGAGCCGTTACATGGAAAGGCCTACATCCCAACATCTACAAGTTGTGAAACACATACTTCGTTACATAAAAGGAACCGCACGCACCGGCTTAATTTACGCGTTGAATACGGGGAATTCTAATCTAATGGGTTTCACAGACAGTAATTTGGCAGGAGATGTAGATGACCGGAAGAGTACTAGCGGTATGGCGTTTTATTTTAACAAGAACTTGAGGTCGTGGACATCTCAAAAACTGAAAAGTGTTGCCCTTTCTTCATGTGAAGCGGAGTTTATCGCAGCAACGAGTGATGCATGTCAAGGTGTATGGTTGCATAGAGTTCTTAGTTATTTAACTAAGAGTCAAGTGGATCCTGTAGTGCTCTATGTTGATAACAAATCGGCAATCTCATTGATGAAGAATCCCGTGTTCCATGGCAGAAGCAAACACATAAATACATGTTTCCATTTCATTCGGGAGTGTGTGGAGAAAGGAGAGATCATTGTTAGATATGTACGAACTAAAAAGAAAAGAGCAGATGTACTCACAAAAGCTCTTGCAAGGGTGAAGTTTGCAGAAATGGTGGAGTTGCTTGGAGTTAAAGATGTTCGAGAATAATCGCAAAAAAAGGGCACCATTGAAGAAGGCTTGTGTAATTTAATCCGTGCATAAAGAAGACATCATTTTCTGTTGTATATAATTTTTACTGCAATCTGAAAAGTTTACGTTTTTGGAATAAATGAATTCCTACAAGAGTGAACTGTTTTATTTGGAGATTATTTCTTAAAAGATTATCAACTCATGCAAACTTTGAGATCAAAGGTGTTAATATTTCTTCCAATCATTACATTTTATGTGAAATGGATGAGGAACTGTAGAACACCTCTTTTTTTTGTTCAAAAGTGCAGGATGTTTGGAAAGGCTTATGGAGGTGGTATGGCTTAAAAATTGAGCAATATTCATCCTTGAAAAAGTTATTGTTTGATGTTGTGGACCAATGCATGACAAAAAGAAAAAAGAAATTCCTGGATGCACCCATGTCGTATACTCTATGATGCATTTGGAAGAAGTTCGAACTTTCTTATTCATTTGGGTTGAGTATAGATCAAAATGTAATTATATTTTATGGCCCATGTAGTGTCGTAATCCATTAAACCTATTGTAATCATATACTTTGATTTCTAGCATCTTGCTAGAAGTATTAATATATTTATGGATCTCTAGATATGAGTGATGACCATGTCAAAGCTTTTACCTAGAGGTTCTTCTTACTGTTAAAAAAAATCTAATGATCACAATTCACGTGCATCGTGCATTTAGCCCAATGCTCCACTTTCTTTACAATCCCTTAATTATGGGAAAAGTTCACCTTCCAAAGCGTAAGCTTTGTTGGCTTATACACGTTGATCTATTAGTGTTACATTGTGTTTTTCGGTTTAGATATTCTATAACCTTCTACTATAACCTTCTATTAAATCTTCTTACTTGTAAGATTGTGTGAAAAATCAAAGGAAAAAATATAAAAAATAATTAGCTAATAATATGCTTCATTTAGCTGGGTAGAAAGATGAAATCGAAGGATAAATAACATAAGTTTCAAATTCTCACTCTTTTAAGAGATCAAATTCTCACTCTTTTAAGAGAACGTTCAAGATAAATTACTTCAAGTTTTTCTTTCAAATCTCTTCGCTAACTTTCACTTATTTTTAGACAAATTATATTAAAATACAATTAACTTTGTGTTTGTTATCGTTACATATATCAACTATCTTTTCTTAAAAAACGATACACACAATTTTTATCATAAATCACATTATATACAACACTTCTCATAGAATAAAAGGATTATATATAAAAGTTGGTTCGATTATTTTTTTTATAATAAAAAGTTTATTATATATAATAATAACAAAACAAAATTCATTATATTCTTGTATAATTTACCAATAAATTTTTTAAATAAACCCAGTAACACCTCGTTCCAAATCCTTCCATTAGCCTTGGACATTACTTTATGAACAACACTTGCGCAACGATTAGTTTCTAAATCTTCAACCAAAGAGACCAACAAGACGAGAATGAATCTAAAAGAAACAGAGAGATTTATGTAAACTTAAATCAATTATAAATAATTAATTACTTAAAAATTTAGAACAATTTAAGTGGACCATACATGATAGTAATTTTTCGCTACATCTCTTAATAATTTTTTAATTTATTTCCTTCTACGAAATCCTATTATATATTTATGAAATAATAAAATACATAATTCACTAAATCTATTTCCGACCTTCGTTAAATTAAACACTTATTTTAATCGGTAAGTAAGATAATAGCATGATAAGTAGGAAAATTTTATAGAAGATATACAACCTCTTACTTGTTTAAAATGGTAAGCGTAAACCGTTTTAAGTAGTAATTTTTGATGTTTTACGTGCACATGTGCATGTTAGGTTTAAGTTTGGTCAGCTTGAACCGCTAACAACACCATATGCTTGCATTGCTTACAATTCCAACGAGAGATCACCTTAATTACTACCACTTGAAACCACAAGTTTTACGTGGAAATATAAAAATAAAAACTTACTAATTAAGATGCTAGAAAATACAGATTTAATTACTTCCTCCTCAAATCATAGCCGTCGGCACGTTTCCTCAAGTCGTCAACAAAACGATCGGACGCCGGAACATCGTTTCCCTCCTCCCGGTCGCTAGTCACCGCCTCCTTCACCTTATGAGTCGTGTCCTTCGTAGCATCCCACACGTTGTCCAACGTTTTCTTTGCCATCTCTCCGATATCCAACCCCGTTTCTATCGCTTTTGCTACTCCTTGCTTTGCCGTGTCTGCCGCATAACTCCCCATGTCGTCAAGGTTATCCCCTCCGTCAGAGATTGAAGACGACGGCGTTGTAGATGTCTTCACAACGTTAATGTGGTCATCTCCGCTAGCCGACCACGAAGACGTTGGTGGCGTTCCCGACGCTGATTGCCTGATGTCATCAATTAAGTTCGTATCCTGCAGCCGTCCGTTGGAGATTGAAGATGAAGGAACGCGGTTATCTCCACCACCTGACGACGGCGATACTGGTGGCATTCCCGACGCCGAATCCCTGATCTCATCAACCATCTTCGAATACTGTATAACACAACACAATTACTCAAAATCCCGTCAAAACATTATTAGTTATATCTAAAGAGACTGCTAATTTCCGATTAACTAATTAACAGGCAAATGGATTCAATAGATCATGTTAATAAGTTGTGATTTGTGTATGCATACCTTTTTGTTAGGGTGTTTGGATAAGGAAGAAAAGAGGTTGGTGGGATAAACCCCAACAAGACCAATGGTGGATTGCTGAACATTTTTGTTAATGCTGAAGCGGATAAGTCTTCCGTACATTGTTGCTAGCTGCGCTGCTGATATGGATATATGGCGGTTGTTTCTAGGAGTACGATGAGTTTTAAATAGTGGTGGGGTTTTGGAGACGGTGGTGAGCACCGGCAGGTGCCACGAACCGGCGGTGAGACTACGACACGTGGTCAACGATGGAGTCATGCAGGGATTTGATGAATGATAAGATTAATTAATTACATATATCATATGGATCTCTATCCTTTTTTCTTTCTTGTCTTTTATAGATTCCTGTCGGAAACGTGGAGCTATTGTACGTATGTGGTTTAATCAACTTTTATATTTTCTTTCTCATTAAAATGTTTACTCGTCACGATCAAACACAGTTCTTTTTTTTAAGGTAGAAGGTAGAAGTCACGATGTTCTTGCTCTTAATTAATTATCGTCTTCTTTAATATTAATTTATTAATATTTATTATCTATTATTTTTTTAAACTACAGTTATTTTATTTAGTATATTCATAAATAGTCGAATAGCTATAATGATAAACTATCTTTTAAAATAACTTTTACGTTTATGATTCAAACTTTATGCTTAAATAAATAATATTTCGATTATTAATCACAAACGACCGTAAATTATCTCCTTAAAATATAATTTAAAGACAACTTGAATCACTTTTGATCGCTTAACAATTGAGGCACTACAAAAATATTATAATACCATAAAAAATCATTATTATTATAAAAATAGTAATATATTACAATCAAATTAATCAACACAATTATCTATAATATATTCTTTATTTACATATTTACGAAAGTTATGAAAATCATAAGTTTTGAAAGTAAGAATTTATATACTTGTTAACTTCTAAAACTATTACGTGAGATGTGATATTAAATTTTTCGTTAGTAAACTTTGTGCATCTTTCGCTTTATTAATCATGTATTTAGGCAGTTTTCTTAAAACATCTTACATTTTGAAAACATTTAGAAGGATTTATGGCATTAAAAATTTGGTTTTTTTACGAAACAAGTTCTAAAAAAGATTGTATATAACCAAATTTTTTGTTAGGTAATACTTTTTATCTTTTGTTTCATCGACATATTTAGGGACTTTTTTAAAAGATTTATAGCAAAAAGTTTTGAGTTTACGAATTTCAAAAATAAGAGAATAAATGAGAATGAAATTATAGTTATTTAATATATATATATATATATATATATATATATATACTAGTGGGGTACCCGCGTAATGCGGCGGTGACGAATAAAGAGAAGGTTGTGATGAGTTTTGTTTATGAGTATGAATCAAGATGATAGAGAAAACAATACAAACAATAATACAATTTAACTTAAAATGAATATATATAAGATAATACATCGTTGTGATTGTCAACCAATAATGAAATATTATAGTAGCTTATTACTGAAAAACTGCAATGTATGTCGACTACCATTAAGAATTACAATCTATTGCAAGAAATGAAAATTATTGTATGAATATGATAAAACACAGTCTGAAGCGTTCATCTATTGTTATATCCTATAAAAAAATTTATATGTATATAGTGGTTAAATATATAGATATATTGTAAATGAATTTCTAAGAACAAATAGTTGCGAGTACCTTATTCATGACGTAAAACTTCTTGAATTGTATAGGAGGGGTAAAGAAGGGGTATTTTAGTAAATTTACTATTTTTAAAATTAAGAGTTTTTAGGTGGTAGATACATTATATAGGAGTAAGATATATATATATATATATATATATATATATATATATATAATAATTTGCTATTAAGAAAAGGAGAAGTTAAAAAGAAAATTAGAATAGAAAGGAAATAAGAGGCAGAAAAAAGGGGGTAGATAAGAAAAGGGGGAGAAAAAAAGGCGCCCAAATGGAAATGGAGTAAAAAGTAAAGAAAACACACTAAAATTAAAGGAAGAGAATTGAAGGCAAGTTGAACTACTGATCTTTTAGCTAGAGAAGATATTAGATATAGCTACGCAGACTGAAAATATATTATGAAAAAACAATTAAGGGGTTGGTAATTGTATATAATAGAAATTGGACATGGTGAGGGTTGTGGCCTCCACCACACCGTGGTGTTCAATTTTCTCACTACATAAGAGTGTTAATAACCCTAATATCTACCATACTATCACGCGTTAGCTATTTTCTTCCACCATCAAATTTCGTAGTGATCACTGTATATCATATCGAATTATGAGACACATCTATAATACCTATTAACTAATCAAAAATCAAACATATAAAAAGAAAAAAGAGAGACACAAAAATATATATGAGATCCATTTAACCTTCACTACACAATGTGGTATGCACCCTTATACCTCTTCTTCAAAAACACCACACCACTTAGGCATGAAACCACCTCCACCCCATTTGCCCTTCCCACACCAAACACTTTAATGACATGGTGGACAGTTGGGGGACTTGGGGTGGCGGCCAACCGGCCATCACGAAAACATGTGTGTGGTCTAGCTTTTCTTTTTATTGTTTGTTGATTTTTGATGTTTGTAGTGGATATTATGCGGACTCAGAATTAAGTGTAGTGAGGAGTGATAATTACAAAGTTAAGTGATAGGTTAAGTGAAGTAAAACGTTTACTTTGTGGATGTATGCGAAGTGAGTGTTGAGAACACTAGAACTTGATAAAATTGTCGATTTAATCTTCTATTAATATAAAAAATTGTCGGTTTAATCTTCGAATAAATCACAAACCAAGGATCATATATTATCTTAGCAGTTTTTAAACGAAGTCAAACTATGCTCTAATATATGCAGCTTTTTTTTCATGATCTAATACAAAAAAATTTACAGAAAAAATAAAATTTAAAACATGTCTTTTCTAAACTGTCCAGACCACCTGCTAGGCCATCTTTAAGTAGTTTAAGTTCACATTTTGTTCAAATCAAATTGATTTATTCCAGTGTGTGTTTGTGTGTAACTAATATATGCAGATATAGTCGATATATTTAACAGAAATTAAACGGTAAACACACTGTGGAAGCATTAGTATTTGTCTAGGAACATGCTTTTTACACAAGGATAACCATGTATACAGAACAACAAGACTTTTTAGTCTATATTACATCTACCTTCATCAAATAAACCAGTCTACATACAGGGAAAAAAAACACTATAATGAACTTAATAACATCAATCAAAGACTTGTATAATTAACTTTCTTTACACTTGATATACTTGATACCTAGCATTCAACAGAAAGTTTCATATGATCACCGGCTACGGCTATTGTTATGACCTAGCTCCGCAACCCCATCGAGCCATAAAACAATCTCATCAATCGACGGTCTCCTTCTAGGATCTTGATCTAAACACTTGCAGGCTATGCCCAAAACTTCCAACATTTGAGTCTCACAACTTTTTTCCCATATCAATACATCAAATATTTCTGAATATCGCCCCTCGAGTTTCATCTGAAACACCCATGAAACCAGATCTCTGCAGTTCTTCCCCTTACCAACTTCAACGGGTCTTCTGGCTGTAATCAGTTCAAGAAGAACAACACCGAAGCTGTATACATCGCCTTTATAAGTTGCAGAAAGTGTTTGACCGTATTCAGGTGGAATGTAGCCCAATGTGCCAACCAAATCGGTTGTTACATGAGTGTCATATGGGCATAGTAATCTCGAGAGCCCGAAGTCAGCTAAATGGGCCTTGAATCTTTCATCCAGAAGAATGTTGCTTGTTTTGATGTCACGGTGTATTATTTTCGGCTCATTGTGTAGATATGCTAACCCACGTGCAGCTCCTTTTGCTATCTTTAACCTGGTGCGCCATTTCAATGGTGGTTCTTCATCAACTCGTTCGTGTAGCCAGTAATCTAAGCTTCCATTTTCCATGTAGGAATAGATTAATAGCCTGTCGGTCCCATATTTGCAGTACCCTTTAAGGGAGACAAGATTCTTGTGTTGGGCTCTGGAGAGGGCTTCAACTTCAGCATGAAATTCACGTTCCATTTGACCACAATCGCCCGAAAGTCTCTTGATTGCAGCTTTTGACCCGTTTGGAAGGTTGGCTTTGTATACAAGCCCGAACCCACCACATCCAATTATGTTCGATTGACTAAAATTATTCGTTGCTTCCACTACTTCTGACACCGTGAGGTCCCTGCAACCAGAGGTTGGGAAAAGAACAAGTTTTGAAGCATTAAAAACACCCGATAATCCATTCATTCTGCTGTTATTCTGATCATCTTCCAAATCACCGAGTGAATCATGATGTTTTCTTCTCAACATACTAAGAACAATGCATGCTAGCAAAATTGCAAGCCCACCTCCTACACCGAGTGTGATTCCAAATATTCCATTCCGCCCCAATTTCCGACTGGAATTGGATTGAGGAGATGGAATCGCTTTCACACCACAAGGAGGAAGGGATTCCCCGCAAAGTCCAGGATTACCTTCAAAACTCGAGACCGGGAATCCAGAGAACTGAGTTCCTGTAGGAACAGCACCCTCCAAGTGATTATTAGCTACACTAAACATGGAAAGAAACGTGAGCTTGTTTAATGAATCCGGGATCGACCCATGCAGATTGTTTGATGACAAATCAAGAACTTCCAAATTTCGCATTTCAGAAATGGTGCTCGGGATTGTCCCACTCAAGTTGTTCTTGCTCAAATCTAGCACATGAAGCTGTATCAATCTCCCGACTTCTGGCAAGATCGTACCATTTAATCTATTGTTGCTGAGGTATATTGAAGGAGGAAAGCTTGCAACTTGATTGTACTGAAGACCTCTACCACTTTGATTTCTTTTAACATACAACGGGATTCCAGTAGACGATCCAAGAATCGAAGAACTTAGATTCGAAGAAACGAGGCTTTTCAAGTCCGTCAAACTCTTAGGGATTCCTCCCGTAAGTGAATTATTAGAAAAATCCAAGTAAAAAAGCCTCTCCATTTGACCAATCCAAGATGGGATAATTCCATCTAAGTGATTCCAAGACAAATCAAGCACTTCTAGCTTTGGACAATTGAGTAACCAATGCGGGATTTGACCTTTGAGTCCACAATTTGCAATTGAAAGAACCATTAATCTCTCAAACCCATTCACAATGTTCGGGAGTTCTTCCCCATGGAAGTTTTTAGTCAAAATAACAGTGGTGAGATTCTTGAAATTTTGTAGTACGGATAATGTGTGTGGTAAATTGGTGAAACCGTTGTTTGAAAAAGAGAGAAATGAAAGGTTCGAAAGGCTTGTGTAACTAACCGGAATTTCTCCATACAACTCGTTCTTGGCAAGATTTAAGATTCTCAGCTCATGACAGTTAGAAAGTGAGCTTGGTAATAAACCCTTGAAATGATTACTACCAAGATCAAGTACACAAAGATTAGGAAATTTGGAGAAATCAGTGGTTAATGCACCCGAGAATGAATTGTTACGAAGATCGAGTATTCGTAAATTAGAACATGCTTCTATAGTGGAAGGCAACGACCCTGAGAATGAGTTTGAATGTGCATTTAGCTGTTCTAAATGTGTCAAGCTCCCAAATACATTAGGAAGTGGACCTCCAAACCGGTTCCCGAACAAGATTAATGATTCAAGATTAGAAAGCTTACCAAGTTTTGTGCTTAGCTGCCCCGAGAAGTTGTTGGAAGAAAGAGAGAATTTTTTCAGAGATGACATTGAGTATATAAACTCGGGTAGAACGCCTGAAAATAGATTGGAATCCACGTGGAATTCTTGAAGAGATTTGCTACAGTTACTCAAACCTTCAAGATTTCCAGTGAAATGATTCATTGATAGATCAAGAATCCGCAGGTTTGTGGAGAAAGTACAAATTTGTGAGTTAAATTCACCAGAGAATGAATTGTTGCTTAAATTGAATGCAATGAGCTTTGGGAATTCACCAGTATCTAACAAGTTCCCACTCAAATGATTGCTTGACACATTGAGAACTTCAAGATTCTTCAAATTGGAGAGATTTTTGGGCAATTCTCCTTCCAATTGATTAAACGAAAGATCAAGAGATCTCAAGTTCTGTAATCGAGATAAAGAGGTTGAAATCACACCCTTTAGACCTTTCGAAGATAACCTCAGCAGAGTCACTCTGGTTGGAATTTTGGACATACTTGTTGCATCATTTTCACAAACAACACCATCCCAGAGGCAGCAAATGCTGTCATTGGACCAAGATGAAAGAACAGACCCATTTGTGAAGCTTGCAGCAAACTCCTTTAGAGCTAACAGATCAACTGGATGGCATGTTTGGCTTAGGGTTTTAACACTCAAAGATGAACAAAGAAGGAAAGCTAACAATACCCAACGGATGAAATTCATTGATAATTAGGTTAACCACTTGTTTCAGATAATTGAACCAATATCCAAATAGAAATTCCTAATCTGGCAAGTTGGACACATCCCTAAACTATGAACTTCAGGGTCTGGTAAGATATGAAGAAATCAAAGGATAATGAGGAACCCAAAACGGATCATATCCCTATACAAGAAGATCAAATTGCATAAAAACGAATGCACACAACGGTCTACAAAGAGAGAGGTTTAGAACTAAGAACCCAAATCCCAAAACCTCAAAGACATAAAAAGCGAATTAGAAGCCGAAGGATTACAGAAAGCTTGTAAGTGAAGCGAACCGGAAAACACTCAATGACACATGAGAGTCTTTAATGATTTAAAATCTCAAGGTAAACGAAAGGCAACGTCTTTAATTGATTCTCGAAACAGACCCACATCAAAGTGACGAAAAGAAACCCTAAAACGAAAGAAAAACCCTTGAAAGAGAGTAGAATTACAGTACCCGGGTTAGTCTTGATCACTTGTAGACGAAGCAACAAAAGCAGACAGCAATCATAGTCTGTCTTTTTGACAAACGGGTGGTGGGCATTTCAAACTTACGTAACACTAGAGCCTCTCTCTTTTTCCTTGTCTTGGCTAGAAATTACAGAATCAATCAAAAGCTTAAAGGGGAAAGAAAATGGGGAAAAGGGTGTTGTTACGAAGAAGTGATGAAGCAAAGAAAAAGGGGGCATGGAGAATTTAAAATGAAATCAAAGAATTTGGTAATACAGTAGTGGTTAGATCTTGACATTAGTCACATACACAAGTTGTTTTTGACTTTTTGTTTGGATTTGTGGCAAGATTTTCTACTGTTCTATCCCTGTTTTCAAAGCCCTCCATCTGACTAATCTCCGTATTTGTCTCCTCTAATCGGAAAAATATTAATTAGAGCCGCAAAACTCTCCCATACAAAATAATTTATTGATTTTATTAATTAATGATACCATTCCATGTATAATGTGCATTTTCAATGTGCATTTTTAATGTAATCTAATATCCTTATTTAAATAACATGATGATGATGTTATTATCTATTTTTTTTTTAAAAATTCATCAATTACAACAAACTACTTCAAATAATTCTCTTAATTTAATGAGCTTAACACATCATCATATACAAAATACCATTTTTAATACCCAACAAATTTTAAATGGGGATACTTAATAATCAGATAGATTGAATTAACTTTAAGATGTAAACGTATTTGAGGAAGAATATATAAATAGTTAATTTAGTAATATCCGATTTAAATTGAATTTAAATAAAGATTAGTTAATTTAGTATATACATAATTTAAATTTGAAGATTAGTTATTACGAATTTAAAACATTCAATACTAACTAATTACTTAATAATAACTAATTATGAGAAATGTTAGATTAGTTAAAACTAATTTGAAAATATTCAAAACGTAATTTTTAAATTGAAGAATACTATTCTTTAAAAATCTAAAATTTTAAAATCACCGTCAATATTTTTTCAAAACCAAATTTAAATAACTTTAAATCACCAATTTTATATTTCTATTTGTATCCACGGTAAAAAAAAGAGAAAAAAATCAACATGCTAAATCATTAATATTCAAAGAATCTTGAGACATTGCATAGAAATCCTTATTTTGAATCAATTTAACAAGACCCATCTACTAAAAAACAGCCACAATCTGATAAAATAGTAGGTCATAAATCCTCATTCTAAAACATTCATATGTTGGAATTTATCACAAATTGATAAAAAACAACCACAAATTTATCAAAAGCAGACACTAAATCCAAAAACGTATCACAAATAACACCCATAACATCTACAAATAACACCCTTATGTTGGAATTTGACTAAGAATGGAGATGATAAAATAGTCTAGTTGGCCATCCTGGAGGATACATCAAAATCATAAAAACAATCGAAGTGGCCTGGAACAACAAATCAACCATGGAATAGTAGATAAAATCGGCATGAATAGTAACAAAAAAGATGGAGCCGGCAGCTTGAAATCGAACTTACAGGAAGCGATGATGATGGAGTCGTGCGGCTATGGTGATAAGCGATGATTATGACCAGCGATGGGCACAAGGGGAGGTATTTTTTTACTAGTCATGTTTTGGAAGGTTAAACAACAACAAAAAGAAAACTACACCTACATGGTACTTATGTTTGAAATCACATCCATTTGGTAAATATGTTTTTAAACAACACCCATTTTATAAAAAACTCAACATATATATGAAATTGGTTTTATAAAAACGTATATCAAGTTATTATTTTTTACACATTGAGAGAGTATATTGTTTTTGTTTTCTGTCTTCTTTCTTATAATTCTAGGAAGGAGAGGTTATATATCCTACTATTAAATCTATCTACCAATCATTCTAGTTGCTATATCAAGACAAATGTTAAAATTAAAATATAAAAAAAAAAGAAAAAGAATGAGTGGATTCAACACTCATCATTTAGTGGGTATGAGTTAAAGATCACGGGTTCATCATTTAGTGGGTATGAGTTAAAGATCACGGGTTTGTTTCTAACAGCCCGAATTCTTTACGAAATCAGTGTGTTGTCAATTTTAAATACCTGAATACCTCATTTATCTTGTTAATTCAAAAGAGTAAGCTCCCTTTTTCCCATCTTTATTTTCATTTTTCTTTAATTTTTAATTTGTTTCATTGAGTTGTGTTCAATAAAATCAATTAAAAAAATATAGTCCTGAAAATTTTAATATTTAATCACATGTGATTTGTAAAAGTATCACATGTGAATTACAAAAAGTTACGAAAATGCCACTCCATCCAAAATTTTAAAATTTAATGTAGCTCATTGATGATATTAATCCAGAGGCTAAAATTAGTCCCTTAAAAATATGAATTAATTATAGACTATATTGAACATTCTTCTTGTTTTATAATACTAAATAAACTTCATTTTTTTCTAATTGGTTTTCTTATTAAAGCGGATCTCTCTCTAAATTAGATCTCTCTCTATATATATCAGTATATTTAACTATTTTCTTTTAATTTAACTTAATTTTTAATTAGTTTGATCTCACCACCACCTCCGACATTAACCATCAATTAAAAGTTTGAGATTAGAAATTGAAATCAATCGAAAGAAGAAGTATATAAACCTTAAAAACCACTAACAAAAATTAAAAATTAAAAATTAAAATAAAAAACACTAGCATGCATGAAATCTTGAAATCAGAAACCAAACTATTTTAGCCACGATATGATTTCCGAAGCAATTTAACATGCACACACTAACACTTACATACACTCATCTTTCAAATATGATTATAAGTAGATGAAACACCATATAGGAGTTTTGCAACCAAATAAAGTAGTTTTTATATATTGTAGATCCAAGGGAACACTTAATTTGAAGAAGCTAAATTATTGTTTGCTCTTTTTTTTTCTTTGAAAGACCCAAAGAGATTATATTAAATATATATAAATGGTCTAGCTTCAAGGTTGATACATACAAATATATAAACATTCCAAATACAACAAAAAAAATACAAGATCTTGAAACTAAATATTAAATATTTAAGATATCCCAATCTGTTTTGAATTACTTGGAAATGTCCCCAAATTTGTATTGTGATCCACTGAGAAATCCACTCTTAGTCCTCCTCTTGGACTAAGCCATATATCAAATGACAAATGAACAAACCCGTCTATAATAGTGTGACAGGGAGAAAAGAGGAAGACCACAGAACCCAACAAAAGAAATAAATCCGGTCTCTTCTTCTGACTGATTCCTATGTCAACCCGGTTTTTAAAACACTGCATGTAGGAGTGGTATATAAACGGTTTGGGTGAGCATAGACGGGGTCGGGTCATTTTTGGGTTTACATGCCAAAACATATATATAAATAGGTTGTGTTCGGGTTGGGTTGCGGGGTTGCCCCGCCAACCCATTTATGACCAATGAACCCGTATATTTAAACGGATTACACGGGTTGTATCGTGTTTTCACGTATATGCGTTTGTGTCACAAGCCCTGATACGAATAATTATACGTGTTTTCACGTATTTAAAATATGGTTGTTATATAAATAATAAGTGTATTTACTTGAAATGGACACTCAGGTGCTTTTCCATTGTATATATCGTCAAATAACGGGGTCTGGTTCAGCACATTAAGGTTGTTGTTGGACTCGGCAACCCTGAACTATGCATGTCAAATCCAAAGATCCTGTGATGCCACTTCCTCTAGCATAATAGTCGGCCGATCATGGTCACCTCTCATATACTACTCGCACCATGAAGTTGGGTAGTTCGCCCAATCTCAATGCATACAATCTAGGCTACCTAACATGCCTGGAAACCCGTGTCTTGATTTATATGCGACGTATAATTGTTTAATATCATAGTATGAAGGTTTCCGTTAGTATCGCTTACCGTAAAGTTTGATGATACCTTTGGAGAAGTTCTGTATGCATTCTCGTGCAGTTGATGCCACCATCTTTAAGTACTCATTGAAAAGGTCAACGGATACCCCATATGTCATTTGCCGAATTGCCGAGATACACTTTTGCAAAAGAGATACCCTTTTTTGTCTCTAGCATCCCATCCATGTTGAAAAAATTGTATACGTCCGCTCCAGATCCTCCAATATTCATAGGAATAGTCGTCTGCTCATGCGAAACCGTCTTCTAAACATTTCCTCATTGTGATTACTGTTTTTTGCAAAATAATCTTCAAAAAGTCGGTCATGTGCACCCTCACGGTCTACAACTTAATCAGCCTCTCTCCGTCTTGGTTCCGAACTTTCTACTTTGCCATCATTGAACAACCTCTCTATGGTTGTGTTTAGTATTTCACAAAATAAATTAGTGCTCGTTTTTCGATTCGTGATGAGATTATTCCCCCCGATGACGATTCCAACCATGAATACAAATCATCCAACGATGAAGCCCATGAAGGCGACATTAGATTTTTTTATATAAATGAAACAAAATCTTAAAAAATATAAATTTTTGAAGAGATAATGGATGAGAATAGATGATTGTGTGAAAAAAATGTGAAGGAGAGGAGGAGTATTTATAGTTTTTAATTGGTAACACATATCTAACGTCATAAAAGAAAAAAAACAATTATATAAATGTTACCGTTACAAAGAAAAAGAAAAAAAATATATAGAGAGAGGGTGGTTCATGCGAAAAATACTTTTTTTACGAAAACTGCGAGAAGTATTCTGGACCATTAGATGATTTAATCAATGGCTAAAATAATAAATGGCATTTTGGAAATTAAAATAAAATCAAAGGTGATACATAAAAGCCTTACAAGGGCATGAAAGTAATTTAGCTTGAAATTCTAACAAACCCTAATTATAGTTACCCTCCTCCAAAACTGCAATATCCCAATTCCCATATATGAAATATATCATCGGTCCATCTCAATCTCTCCATTCTCTTATCTACCATTCATAACGGTAGCGCTTCATCCTTTCCGTCTCAATCTCTCTATTCATAACGACGGGGAGATCATTCTTCACCTTGATATCTCAATATCTCCACCTACATATATGTAAACTAATTATATGGCAGCGGCGGCAGTTTTAGGTGCGACGGCGTCGACCTTTGGTTCGTCGGAAACGTTAAGCAACTCATCCAGACACGACACCATTATCGAGGAGGACTACCACTACTGATACCATAGCCGCCACCGTCTAGCGACGCCATTACAGCCGTCGCCCTCAAGCACCGCCATAACCGCCAACTGACTTATGTAACAGCAGCACCCCCATTACGGTGCACCACCACAGTGACTACCTCCACGACCCCATCTCGTTGGTATTGGTTGTAAGTTGTACCCGTTGCCTCCACCACATCGAACATCGTTTGTCGCCGCCGTCGCGGTTCGTCGCCAGTGTTACACCGCCTCAGACTCCTTCAACAGGCTAGGGTTTTCTCCCCGTCTCATTTTTCTATTTGGATTATTTTGCCAATCGTTTTTTGTATAAGTCTATGATTAAAAAAACTTGCTTTTTTAATCCATATTCTCTATTGAATAAGAAACAAAATGATATGTTTAATAATGAAAAGGAAGTAAATATGATATGTTTAAAAGCCATTTGTTCATTAGGGAATATAAGGTTTAATTTTTATGTTTCTATTTCTATTTGTATTTGTATTTGTTCACGAGATATATTCAAATCTTTATTCAGTTTGTTATTCATTATAAATATCTTACTGTTGTTCTTATAAACTTTTTAGGGTTTTTTCCTTTTCAGGAATATAATATTTGTTTTTTATGTTCATCATTGAATAAATATTTAATATTGAATTTTTATAATGGTTAATGGTTATTTTTGTTTTCTTTATGGATTGTTCAATATTGAATTTTATAATGGCTAATGTTATTTTTTGTTTCATTCACTAGTAGATAATGTATTATCTACGTGTTTATCAATGAACATGCAGAACTAAACAAGAAGCAGTAAAAAATACATTAACAAAAAAAATTGTAAATTGTACGTTGTATTCATTAATGAACACATTATAAAAAACTAGTGGTCCAGATCGCTTCTCGCACTTTTCGCAAATAAGGAGTTTTTCGCATGAACCATCCCCTATATATATATGTGTGTGTGTGTGCGTGTGTGTGTATATATATATATATTATATGCATGCTTCAACAGTAAAATGAAAACAAAAAAATTCAAAATTTGAACGTGAATCTCAACCATCTGAAACCCTCACTCTACATTTAAGGAGGTGGGAGCAATAGTGTAGCTACGTTTCACGTACCAAACAGCTGGTTGAATGCGCAAGTTTTTATGGTTATAAAATATTTGCATAAAATATATAAGGAAAAGCACATTTGTCTTAACAAAACAAAGTTTTGAATTCAATTCTCATAATAAACAAAGTGTACATTTAAAAGTTAGTTTAATAAGTATTTTTTCTAGCTAGCATAAAAAAAAGTTTTGCGTACAATAAATCTAGTTGTTATATAAATAATAAATATATAATAGATAAATTTATTATACATGAACCTATTTTGTTGCATAAATATTACCAGACATTTATCTTTAGTCTTTATTACTTTATAATGTATTTAGGTTTTTTGAAGACTAGTTTTAAGTTAAATAATATAAGAGTTAATTACATTTTTGGTTATGTATTTTGCATGAAATTTTACATTTAGTGTTTATGCTTCAAAAATTACGACATTAATCTTTATGGTTTACATTTCGTTGCAATGCTGGTCCTCGGGACACTTAAAAAGACACAAATGTCCTTTTCCTTATAATTTATTCTTTTATTTCCACTTTTATTCATTTTAAAAAATAAATTATAATTTGAATTTTGTTAATAAATAACTAAATAATAAAAATATAGAATCATCACTTAATTAGTATTAAGGTATTTAAATGAGTTAAACCACCCACCAATGCCGCCTACCACCACCGGAAGTCTTAAGCCACCGCAACCTTTGCCATTGAAACCATTAGCGGCACCAATCACCACCACAAGCATACATCTACCACCACCCACTACCATCGCCTCCCTCCACTGAAACCACCGCCACCTTCACCGCCTCTATTGAAGCCACCATTACCTTCACCGCCACACAAAAATCCGAAGCTTAAACAAAAATGAAAACCCTCGACACATCCCTCTTTACGAACAAATCTAGAAACTTACATGTCAAACAATTTGAAAATTCTACAAACCTAAAAGAAAATCAAAAACCTAAACAAAAACCCCAAATACCCCCTCTCATCCAATCAAAAAAAATACATGATAAATTAAACCATAAACAGAAGATAAAGGGGATGTTTACAGATCTTGAAAAGATGAGATTGAACAAATCCAATTGATGAACAACCAATAACAAATCAAACGCTAAAAGGAGAAGAGAGGAAAAAAAGTTCAAGCTTTCGAGCTATTGACAATGGGGATGATGAAGTTGAAGGCACTGATGGTGGCCAGGGTCGTTGGAGGCGGCAAGTATGGTGTTGTGCATCTTTGAAGGCGGCGAGGATGGTGGTTGGCATTGCTGGAGGAGGCGGCGACAGGATGGTGCCTGCTGTGGTATGGATTCCAGAGAGAGGGTAATGGGGACCGACGGGGAAAGGGGAGGTATATATATTTTTTGTTAATTTACCTTTAATAATAATAAGTATTATTATTCATAGTAAAAAAAGAATAAAAAATGAAAAGGGCATTTGTGTCTTTTTAAGTGTCCCGGTGACCAACATTACTATGAAATATAAATCTTAAGGATTAACGTCGTAATTTTTAAAGTATAAAGATTAAATGTGAAATTTCATGTAAACCACAAGAACAAAAAATGTAATTAACTCATAATATAATATTTTCAAACTCTACAATAACGAAAAATAAGTTATTAGTCAATTACAGAATAAAAATCAATTACAATACGAGAACAACAATCAATTTTTAAACTTAATAACTTATGAGTCATGATGATCATTAACTCATTCGATTACAAAAAATAAAAATAAAAATTAAGTATCTATTATTTGTATATGTAACATTTGATAAAAAAAAAGAAAAACTTATTTACGCGATATGTTATACACCATCGTATAAAAGGGTAAATAAAATCCTAGTTTACTTTTATGATTTTATCCATTCGATGTTTGAAGGGTTTTTAGGTGGCTAGCTAATTCAACCTCTAATTTGTAATTTTCAATGTGTCCAACAGAAACCTAAATTCAGAGGTGCAGGTGAAGAAAGAGGTAAGGTAACCAACTCCACCTTCACCCATCACTACCATCTTCATCCTTATTCATTTTTTAATATTTTGTTTGAATCTTATACTAGTGAATGATGACTATCTAATTATCTATTCAACTATTTAGTAAATATAAGATTTTCTTTACAATATATTTTTTCTAGCTCATTTATATCTTATATTTAAGTTTTGTTTTTATATGAGTAAGCCATGGTGTTCAATTATATATATATATATATATATATATATATATATATATATATATATATATATTGTAAGAACAACTATTAAATATGTTACATGATTTGTGCACAACACTTTTTTATCACAAATAATAATTATAACATTTTTATTCCTACAAACTCACTAACAATTTTTCTGAACCACATTTTTAAGCTTATTGTGGTCCAAACATATATTTTTTGTTGTGTATGATAAAAAAAATGTTATGTACGAATCATTTCCCATTAAATATAGACATGTAAATATGTACTTTTATAATGTTTAGAACACACGAGTAATAAAGTGAACTAGTGACAAAGGACCTTTGGCTAGCGATATTTGAGTTTGGAAAATGTGCTTCCTAATCTTAAAGTTGTGGATTCAAGTCTTGATAGTGAACATATGATTTAAAATTAAATAGGTACGAGTGTTTAGCTATTAAAGAAAAAGTGAACAAGTGAAGTTTATTGATTATTTATGTTGTGTGCATTTGTAATGATCAAACAAAGAGATCGAGTGCATGCATGTTGATGAGTTGATCAACTTTATGATATCATAACAAATATTTTATATCTAAAATTCTAAATCATAAAAACTCAACTTTTTGACTTTTTAACTAATTATCACCGTGTAAGGAGCATGAGTTCATCAAGCGATTAGAGTTGGATTAAAACAATGGGAGTTTTGATAACAATAGTCATAAGACGTGGTTTTTAGGATTAACAAAAATAAGATAAAATAATGTTTTATGTCTGCGAAAACAAATAAGTTTATTGAAGATGTGTGCATGCTTATACACTTTTCTTTGAAAAGAAAAACAAGTTTATTATAAACGTCTGCACGTCTACAAACGTTTTTTAAAATAAGAACTAATTTTAAAAAACAAACAAAGCCATTTAAATTTATAGAATATAAGTAGTGTTTATAAAAAAGGTTATGATATCATTATTCTATTTTAGAATGTTTTCATTAATCATCTCTTTTATTTTCTTAAATGGTTTATGAATGAGTTATTTTATTAAATGTCATTTTAAGTGATTTAGTTTGTTAACACGTAAATATTTCAACAAAAACATTTATTCAAATCTTTTAGAACCAACAACATTAATTAGAGTATGTGCGATGAATGTTGTTTATAACTAAATTCCACAAAAAATTGGATGATGATGTTATGTATGAATTTTTTATTGGTAATAGATTTACCCATTTTTTAAAAGATTTTATATCTCCCTTTGTACGTTTACAATTGTTTTGCTATATATGTTATTACTAATTAACACTATATACATTTAAAAATTACTTTAATCATCCTCTTATTTATACACGAGATGTTAAACTAGTAAACTATAATCCAAATACATAGAACTAGTTATTCAAATTTACAAAAATGACATAAGTAGGTTACATCCTTTTTCGTAAGCGGCGAGAAAGCGAACACTAGGACGGAACTACACAACATGGCTATCCCCAAGACCCCAACTAGCAAACTCAAAAGTATATTAAAAACCAACCAAATGGGCCTCAAAGGTTGAGACACCTCAAAAGTGTCTACAAGATACGGGAATCGGAAATCGTAGCCGAAAGTCAAAGGCCCAAACAAATATACAAAGAAACCAAAAGAAAGCTACTAGAAGATTTCAACAAGGATCAACCAAAGAATTTTTAGGAGAACAGATCCAAAGGGGAGACCGGCGATGAAAGCGACAGAGGGGCGACCGTTTACCGACTGGCGACCGGCGATTAAGTTGATCGGCCATTGATTTACTGAAATCGTCAAGTCGAACGAGAAAAAGAAAACGAAGGGGTACTAGAAGTCTACAATCGCCTGTGGGCTAATAGGTAAACTTTTTCACTTATTGGAGGCCTTGGTATTATTTAGTTGGTGGCCTAAAAAACTCATCCCACTAACATGTTAAATGAATTTTAGAGTTAATTGCAATGGTCCTTTAATTATCCAAAAGTTGCAAGTTTAGTCCTTTTTTGAAAAAGTTGCAAGTATTATCCTTTAACTACCATTTTATTGCATGTATGGCCCTTTTTAACGTTTTCTGTTAATTAACTCTGTTAATTTTTACAAAAAAGACTATTATACCCATATTCTTCTTTTTTTATTTATTTCTTAATAATAAAATCATTATTATTATCAATTATCAATATTAAAATTTAAAATCACAAAAACCCCCTCCCCTTTCATTTTCCCAGTGTCTCTCATTCTTTTCCTTCTCTCTATCTATCTCTCTCTGTGCTGGAACACCACAACTGTCACCTCACCACCGCCACCCTCATATTCTCCACAATTACCAATCACCACCACCTCTAATCCTTTATCACCTACCACCTCCACCAATGACAACACCCACCGCCACCTCCATCAAGGCCAATACCCACCATCACCTCGCCACTGCCAATACCCACACCACACACACTCTGTCTCTCTCAACCCTACCATAAATCACCAAAGATCAGAATTAAAATCAAGACTAGATCAAAATCGTTGAGTATAACAAAAATCATCAATCAAAATCCACACCAAAAACCAAAATCATTATCAAGATAATCTGGGTTCATCACAGAAGATGAAATCGACTTAGATTTGGTATTAATCCAGGGGTAGCGATAACTTATGATGATGGTGGTGGGGTCCATGGGTGTCACACATAGACGGCGGTAAGGCTGTCAATTTAGTTTGCTTAGATCTGTGACTGTGCGGCGGCGGCGACGACTTCCACCTCACCGTGACAGTTTGTTTGCTTAGATCTGTGACTATGTGTGTGTTTAATCTGTCACACACAGAGAGATAGAGAGAGAGAAAGAGAGTGTGTGTGTGTGTTTGTGTGTGTTTAATCTGTAACACACAAAGAGAGAGAGCGTGTGTGTGTTTAGATCTATGATATTGTGTGTGTGTGTTTAGATATGTTACAGGCAGTGGGTTTTCATAGATTTCAAGTTTTTGTGGTTGAAGTGTGTTCTTGTTGGTGGTGGTGGTGGTGATTGGAGGTAGGGTTTTTGGAGTTTGTTGGTGGTGGTGATTGGAGGTAGATGGTGGTGGTTTTGTTAGGTGGAGTTCGTTGGTGGTGATGGTAGCAGCGGAGGTGGCGATGGTGATGTCAGCGGTGGTGGAGAGATGTAGAAGATGATGGAGAGAGGAGAAGAGATGGTGGAGAGAGGTGGAGAGAGGAGAGAGAAAGTGTGAGATTTATTTAAAAAATAGATTAAATATTATTTATAATCAATTAAAAATTAAAAATGATAAAAAGACCAAAATACCCCTTAGTTAACAGACTTGATAAACGGAAAACGTTAAAAAGGACCATATATGCAACAAAATGGTAGTTAAAGGATGCTACTTGCAACTTTTTCAAAAAAGGACTAAACTTGCAACTTTTTCAAAAAAGGACTAAACTTGCAACTTTTAGATAGTTAAAGGAACATTGGTGCAATTTACTCTAAATTTTATTTTGTCATTGGGGCCTTTCCCCCTACCCCCCCATAAGTTGGATCCGGCGGTGCTTCCCGAAACCGCTCTTTGGGTAATACTAAGGCTGCGTTTAGTATGAGTAAAATTTTTTGTTTTTCGTTAGAAAACGTGTTTAGATAAAGGGCTGGAGTTTTTCTTTTCCTGAAAAAAATAGAAAACTTGTTGAGTTGAAATGTTTTCTTGAAAAGGTTGTTGGAAAAAGTATGAGAGTTTAAAAATATTGAGTAGTTTGAGAAAAGGTGAAAAAGTTTTATGTTTTCTTGGAAAAATCTGCAACTAAACATATTTTCTAATTTTCAGTTTTCTTAGAAAAAATTTCTGGAAAAATGAAGGTTTTTTTGAAAGTGAAATCAACCTAAGCTTTTCTTTTTTTCTTATTTTGAGAAACTATGCATACTATGTTGCTTATTAGATGTTACGTTTGGTTTATGCGATACTTAGGATCAATACGCGTACAGGGGTGGAGCTCTATAGGAGGTTGTGGGGGCACGGGACATCACTCAATTTTGTGTGCGTAGTATAAATTTTGATTTTTTTGAGACGGTGCTACTAGTCATTTTTTAAATGCCACCATAACCCAATCAAAACTAAAAAAAAATTACAAGTTTAATAAATTGTAATCTTGTATTCGATTTTATACCTTTAAAATACCTTAATATTACAATTTATTTCATTGGGTTGGACTAGTTAAAACTAGGGGTGAGTATAGGTACCGAAAATACCGAACCGTACCGGAATCGGTACCGGTACCGAGTTAGAGTTTTCGGTCCGGTACTCGGTACTTGAAATATTTGTAAATCGGTATTCGGGACAGTACTGAAAAAACTAGGTAAAATAGGTACCGGTACCGGTACCGGATACCGTATATGAATACTCGGTACGGTCTTTGATACCGTCTTTAAACCAAATTCGGTATTAGGTAAAATCGGTACCGGTTCCGGTACCATGCTCACCCCTAGTTAAAACTATTAAATAGGAAGTGGGCTTATCAAGGGAATTGGGCTATATTAAATTGAACAAAACAGGCTTTTGGCGTTTGGACAGGTCTACACTGCTGTCTTCCTTTCTTCCTTATGAGAACAGAGAACTGGACTCCAAAATCAAAAAACAAGAGAGCTGAGAGGCAAGAGGTAAGTCTCTTCCCCAGCGTTGATGCCTTCTTCCCGACTTCCCCAATCCCCACGACTTCCCTTCTGCTTCACTTCTCCAATCTTAACGACTTCACACTTGAGTTTTATTTTCTCTAATTTTTTTATAGTTATTGGATTTAACTTGTTTATTTGTTTTGGGTATTGTCTTGTTATGATTATTGAGTAATTGAGATGATTAAGAGATAATAAATTCGAATATTTGATGAAACTTTTGTGAATTTTCAGCCCTAATCTTTAAATTTTAATTGTTAGTTGATTGTAGTTTGCAGAATGTAATATGTTTATAGACTAAAGTTTTGTTATAATTTATTTATGTTAGATTGTTAGGTATTGCTTGATATCTTAATTTGAGTCAAATGAAAAGGTTTTTTAAGAAATGAGTGTTAAGTAGTGATGAAGGATCTTCATCTCCGTGTACCAATTATTCGAATCCAGTTATTATTGATATAAACAATCTTCCTTGGGATTCCGTTGATAGATGAAAAATGTTTTGTTTTCTACTTGTATTTGATGTTGCATATCTTAGGACTTACAAATGTTTTGTCAAGAGCTCTTCAGAAAAAGATCAAGATGTATTAGAAGCAGTAAAGTTGATCAAAGCAACCAAATGATCGTTGCAAAATTTTAGAGAAAATGAGTTTGTTCCACTTTTGGAGAATATATCTAGATTTTGTCAAAAATATAATCTTGATATGTTGAATATGGAAGAACATTATGTAAATTCAAGAAACCGGAATACTAACATCACCAATTGATGCTACTACGAGGTTGACGTTTTTAACACGGTTTTGGATATGCTAATCCAAGAGTTTGGTGACCGTTTTAACGAGGTATTAACCGAATTACTTGATAACATGTCCGCTTTGAGCCCATATGCTTCTTTTAGATTGTTTGATGCATCAAATATAATGAAGTTGAGTGAAATGTATCCATATGACTTTGATTGCATAGAAAGAATTCATCTTGAGCGGGAACTAGACATATATTATGAAGTTATAACTCAAGATGAACTTTTTGCAAACTTGAAAAGCATTTATGAGCTTGCAAGATTGATGGTGGAAACCAATAAACATAATAATTTCCTTATGTTTATGGTTATTAAAGTTAGTTTTGGTTTTGCCCGTCGCAACCGCAACTGTTGAACGATGCTTCTCCAAAATGAATATTATAAAGTCGGACTTGCGTAACCGGATTGGTGATGGTTTCTTGAGTAATTGTCTTATTTGTGGGTAGAGATGTAAACGAGCCGAGCTACTCGTGAGCTACTCGAGCTCGGATCGTTAAAAGCTCGAAACGAGCGGAGCCTTAACGAGCTCGAGCCTGGATTAAAGCTCATTTAATAAACGAGCCGAGCTCGAGCTCCAAAGAGTGGGCTCGCGAGCTTAAATGAGCCTAAACGAGCTCCATATATAATATAATTTATATTTTATATATTTAATTTTTAGTAATTATATATATCATTTTAATAAAAATATCAAAATAATACCCGAGCCTAAACGAGCCTAGCTTAAACGAGCCTAAACGAGCCGAGACCGAGCTTCATAAACATTAAACGAGCCGAGTTCGAGCTCAACATCATAAGCTATAAACGAGCAGAGCTCGAGCTCGAGCCTAAGAAAGCCTAAACGAGCCCGGCTCAATAAGTGTCTAACTCGGCTCAGCTCGGCTCGACTCGACTCGTTTACATCCCTATTTGTGGGGTAGAAAATGAAGCTCTTAACAAAGTGTCGGATGAAGCCGTAATAGCATGATTTCAACAAAAAGAACGAAAATAATATCTGTAAAGGTAACATTTAGTACTTTATTTAATATCGTTACTTTTTATTTTTTTAGCCGTTATTTATATTTTTGTTATAAAATGGTGCCATCACTCATTTAAATTCCCGGGTCCGCCCCTGTACGTGTACTGCTAGTCAGGGCTGGATCCGCCCTTTAGGTGGTGGTGGCATGGGACACCAACCAAGTTTATTCGCGTAGTGGAAAATTTCAACGTTTTTAAGTGGCGTCACCGGTCAAATTTTAGGATGCCACCAGTGAATTTTTTATGCCACCAAAGTCTAATAAAAAAATGATAAAATATAGTTCAATCTTCAATTTATACCTTTAAAATACTTTAGTTACCTTAAAAATAATACTTTAATTAATAGGTTTTAATATAAATTGTGTTTTATTTTAAATTTTGTCCCTAAAATACCAGAACAATAACCGAACCTCGTTAATCCAACCCGATTAATTGGAAATCCGGAAAAAGCCCGAACAACACCCTCAATTTTAATTAATTTTATTTTTGTCATTATATAGTGTCACCGGTCAATATAAATCCTGGGTCCGCTCCTGCTGCTAGTCCAAAAAATTTTCCTGAAGGTCAAGACGCTACATCGTTCTTATATATTGAGCATAGGGGGACCTACATGTAGTTTGGCGGTGGCACGGACCACCTGTCAATTTTGCAGGTATAAGTGACAAATTTCACTATTTTCGAGCCGGTGCTACAGTCAAATTTTGGGTTGCCACCCGTGATTTTTTTAATATCACCAAAATCTAATAAAAATAATTTTTTTAGAAAAATGATAACACATAGTTAAATCTTCGATTTATACTTAAAAAAATATCTTAGTTTACCTTAAAAATAACAATTTAATTAACAAGACTTCATATAAATTGTGTTTTGTTTTAAATTTTGGCTCTAAAATACCGGAACAACATCTGAAACCTTATTAATCCGACCTGATTAACCGGAAACCCGAAAAAAACCCAAAAACACCTCAAGTTTAATTAATTTTATTTTATTATTATATGATGCCACCGGTCAACATAAATCTTAGATCCGACCCTGAAATTAAATAGCCTAGCAGCCTAAAAAGTATCTATAATGCTTAAGACACTTTGAGGCTCAAGGGTGTTTAATTTAAGTATGTACAAACAAACAGAGATCGATCATTAATTTAATTTAATTTTTGGTGATGTGGTTGGTTATTGAACTATTATCGTTAACGATATGGTTAATGGTTATTGTTTGTAAAAATAAAGTCAACGAACTAATATTTATTGGTCATATGTTAGTGTCGACGATGCATGTTCAATAACCGGATAATAACTGGAACTCGTTCTCTTATATCGGTTCGGTTTTCGGTTCTAGCTTTTACCAATTTTGGTTATCGGTTATTTCGGTTTTGGTCCGGTTCTAGAACCGAACACACCCCTAATCCTGACAGTTGGTATCAAAGCAGATTGTGGGTTCGACCTCTGCCATATGCTTAAAATTGCTAGGTATGAGCTAAAAGCATTTGCGGCATATGTTGGAAGGGGGGTGGATATATTTGGATATTTGATTGTCAACATAACCGCTAAAGCTACTCCGTAAAAATGATACCTTTAGGCAGCTAGGCTACTCAATATATAAAAAATGCATAACGTCTTAACCACTAAAAATTTGTTTTGTTTTAGTAGTAAGCGTCTTGATCCTAATACAATCTATTTGAAAAATATAGTATAATATTGCATGAGCAGTTGAGCATAAAAAGGACAGATTATGACAAATCAGAGCTAGAATTAAAAAAAAAAGCATTTACTAATGAACCAAAGTTTCACATCATGTACTCATGTACATGTATCGAGAGAGAAATCTTTTAAAGCTGACAAGTCTTTAACCAAGAATTCGAACGCTTAGATGAGATATAACAACCTTCAACATCAAGAGAACCCATGATTCTTTCAGAAGATGAATGAAATGCATTATCAAAGAATTAGTTCATCTTCATCATCATGGCTGCAACCATAATCACAAGGACCACTCTGGTCGGTCTAACATGTATATTACAATATGTCTAATCAATGATAGGGTTTCTCTTTTGTTTTAGATTTTAGATACATATGCTCTAATTTCCACATCTTTTTTATTTTTAAATTTTAATTTACACATTTTATTCATAAAGATTATGTATTCATCTTTTATCTACACATATATTACATTTATAAATATGTGTGTATATTTTAATTTAATGCCATGTCATTTTTAAGAAATAAATTTATAAAATTGTTTATTTTATTTACGAATACATATTATGTGTTGGTAGAATTTTTACAATTACCTACACATACAACCAAAATTCGCGTTTGTGTAGGTAATTTACCCCGTATTTTTAAAGGGTAAATTTCCTCCAAGTTAAAATACGTGCTTGTAAGAAGTATCATACACATAGTAAAAAGTTCATTTGAGAACCGTTTTTATTGCGAAAACCAATCTTAGCCGTCCAATTCCTCCTCCTTCAATTGGATTGTCTACCCATGAATTCCTTACATGCACCCTGCCACACTCAATCCCCCCACGCTCTTCATCCATGAATTCCATTATCCAAAATGAACGGCTAAGATTGGTTCTCGCGATTTTCGCAATAAAAACGGTTCTCAAATGAACCTTCTCCCATACACATATAATAAGTGTTAATCATCATTAAAGGTTCGAAAATTTTAATTACCCACATATATGCAAAAAAAGGTGCGGGTATTTTCCCACACATCAACATGTGTAACTCATGTTTCATACAAATACTTGAACATGGCCGGTGCTAGAAGACTGTTAGGTGAGATTTCTTGTGTTTCGTTTTCACTTTCTCCTTCTTGCACACGTCTCGTGTAGTGTACGTTTTTCGTATCTACAAAATATTGTATCTTTAATTTGTTAAGTAAGTATTATTTATAGGGTTTGATTCATAAAAATGTATCTAAGTTGTCATGTTTTGCTATTGTATGTATCAGACTTAAAAAATTTCTATTGTGTGTATCGAACTTTTAATTTGTCGCTATTATGTGTATTAAATTTTCTATTGCATATACTAAACTTGTAAGTATTTTGCTTTTTAATGTATCCAAAATACATATAATAACAACAAATTAAAAGTTTGATACATACAATAGAAACTTAGCAAAATGTGATAACTTGGATACATGTTACTGAACCAAACCCTTATTTATAAGCGTGGGGAGGGGGGGACCCAGGGTTTGAAATGGGTAGTGACACAATTGCAATGGGTGATAGCACCGCCTCGAATGTATTTCTTAAGCAATTCATGATTATGATGAAATACATACTAATATAACAGCTTCATCTTCCATAGTATTTTTCACAGATCGCAAGCCATCTCTATATAAAAACATGCATCCTGAATTAACTTGAGTGATCATTCATTCATTCATTTGGTCCTTCATTATTATAAGCATTAAACAACGTACAAAATTGAAAATAAACCGAACCCAGTACCAAATCATTGATCATAGACTTTTCATTAAGCGACAAACCCCACCAATTCCTCGCTAAATGCAGTGAACAACTGTACCTATCGGTTCACTCCATCGCCTCCATCACTTTAGGCCTAATGATTCCGGCATCTCTCCCTCCATCATTCACTTCGTTTTGTAAGCCATCTCTAATTGTATGCATCCTTACCCAAGTATTCGATAGCTACACTCAAATCTGTGTTCTAGTTTCACAAATGTAATCAGATTAGTGCTTTTTTAGACACACCCGTGCTTTTGGACGTGGTGGAAGAGTCCACAGAATGCTATGCCTTGATAGCAAAGCCAACTTTAAAAAAAATCAGTGCTTTTTCTTGAAAGATTCGGAGCTTCATAACCGTTATATCTAACCTATTTTGTTGCATGTCGTATTTTGTAGCAGATCCATAAGTTAACTATCATATGTACGTACTTATGTATATTGGAGCATGTTTTCACACAATCAAATGTTTCTCGGCCAACATTGGACAACAATACATGGAAAATTACATAAGTTCAACTTCAAATTGGGTGTTTTCTAATTTGTTCAAGACTTCAAAAGTTAAATACTGTTATTCAAATGTCTGAATATGTATAAAGCGACTATTGGCATTTGAAACAAAAGATTAATTACAGTAGCTAGCTTGAGAGATCTTTTCTTCAGTAACTTGTTTAGCCCTCATGGCCTCATATGTTTTACATTAACATATATGGAAATTGTGGCAATCTGTTTCATAATTTCTTACTTTTGTTACAGTAACTGAAAATCAGTCACAGTCATTGCAATTAATTGCCAGTTATTGACATGTTAACTTGAATCTTAAATAGGATTTTCATCACGTGTTGTGTTACCTCCACAATTTTCTCATCTTCCTAGAGCATGTCATCATTGTTTTCAAAATTTGTTTCCTTGGTCCAAGCATAAGTTGTGCATATATATAACTATTCTTAGAAACTAGCTTAATACCCTGTGTATAAACATGGGGATAGTTAATGTAACTTTTAAACATATAGCAACTAAAATAGCCAAATATAGAACTTCTAATGCCAAGACCATAGTTATAAAATTTGTGATAGCATGAAGAACCAAATGCAAGAACAAAAAACAAACAATAGAGACAAAAGCTAAAGCCACCCACCATCAAACATACATAGATTAGTAATGAATCATAAGCTGCGAAAACCAAGTTATATATAAAGTAAAATAAATCATAATTTGGAAATCAAAGTACTTATTCAATCCTGCAAATGTGTACTTATAAGTTATAACGGCATGTAATCTTAAGAAATCATTAAATCTTCTTAATATTATGCGTGTTGTGACCGCTTCAGATGATTGTATACCAACTGCTGCTACCCTTTAAAATTGTCCTAAGAATGTTCATAAAATATTCTCCCTTATAATCAATTCACAAAATAAATTTGTAATGAATAGTTGCAAGGGTGTATTTATCTTTTCCTTCTCTTAAATTAGGGGATTCTCTATTCTGTTCTTTTCTTCTTCTTTGACTATTTTCTAAATGTTTTCCTCATCAGATTATCCTCCCATGCTCTATATATATATTGTACAGCAGAGTAGCAGACCATGCTCCATCACTTTCATGTCTTCTTAGTCACTATTGAATCATAATCGAGCCGTTAATACACCTAATCACCAAAATCTACCTCCATTTCACTCTTCTCAGTTGGTTCATCTCAAATTCTTCATTCAAACCCTAATCAGAAGTCCTTATTACCACATAAGGTAAGAATGCTATGTTTCATTATTTTCCTATTATCTTCGTTAACTAGCGGCCAGATTACTGCGCTTGCTCGCTATCATCATCCAAATCAGTATCGTGATTATTTACCTGTTAGCTTTTGTGCTTTACATAGTTTACATAATTAGAGAAAATGTTATAACATTATATAATTTATTAAGCCCAGACAGTAACGAACTCATGACTATATAGGCAAAGATAAGTAAAATCTTTAATCTTTAATATATATTAAAGGAATAGGATTGTGATATAAGAATTCCTAAGATAGGTTTGCTTTCACTATTGAGAGCCTTCCATTTTCAAAATCTTTTGCCTTTCAATCATATAATCAATCACCTATTTATATTGTTGAAGACCTCTTGCAACTTTATATTTCTTCAAGAACTTTTGCAAAATATATCAAAAAAAATTCAATCATATAATTAATCACCTATTTATATTGTTAAAGACCCTTTGCAAATTGCAGTTAATGACACTAGTGAATCAGCAGCTTGATGAAGAACTCCATTTGTAAGGATTCACGCATGATAAACAAACAACCGAAAAAAAAAGTGTTTATTTAGGAAAAAAAATCTCTGATTTCTAAAAGCATAAGTGAAGATCTTAATTCAATTTTTTGAGAATACCATCTATCTAATTGTGTTGTTCAAATGCCACATTTTATTTGTAAAAGCGTTCACAATGTAATTAATGTGATCCTTCTTCAGATTTCATTTACATTTATGTATCAAAAAATTTCACATGGTGGTCTTTATTTTCATTCACATTCGACACTATAGTGAAGCGATTAGTGGCAAAACCTTATTAGTAAAATGTTGATATATACAATGTAAATGAAAATAAAGACAGTCGTAGTAATAAAGACATGCATCTTGAAGTATCAGGTTCAGATATGGATTACATAGCAAATCGTTGAAGTTCGGAGATTGAAGAATGACGAATGGCATAGCCTTTCTGTTTTTAGGACAAATAAATCGTTAGTGCAAAAGACGGTCGAACCTACGGTCATCGACAAATACGAAAAGAAGGACCTAAACGAAACGGAAGAAATTAAAATCGCTCATGCAATAGTGACTGCAACTGTGAAATAATAGTTTAGGGTTTCATGTCAACAAAAATAAGAATAACCAAACGGAGCAAAAGACGGGCCTATTCTTTTAAGGACGTAAACTTAGATGATGTTATACGTACTCACAAATTTAATCATTTTCATATATACTATAAAGAAAGATAAAGATTTAAAATTAAAGATGAATATGTACGTACTATTGTAAATATGATAATACGAATAAAATCAAAACTCGTTGTTACGATCTTTTTTCCCGAATCCCAGTTGAAAAGATCGGGAGCTTGTTTTCGTTCTATTTGGAACATATATATCAAACTACGCACACAATGTATATGTTAGTAAATAATATTCTGCAATAATCTTCCTTCAATATGTAGGATAAAGTTTTCATAAACATGAATTTCAAATCATAGGATTTTAAAAAATTAAGTATGATGATTAAATACCTTTTGTTGTAACCGAGCCTATAGGTATTTTTTTTTTTGAACATCAGCAGCAAAATCTTATTAACGAAATAAAATCTAGCAAGGCCCTAGATAAAAAAAGTTATAATGATGATTTTACAATAGGGTTACAACACCATCCAAATATCCAATTCGTATTAGCTTCCTACCACACCTGCCTCTAGTATTAAGCCAAAACAAAGAAAGACTTTGAACTATCCGAAATAAATCTTTTGAAAATAGATCACGTGATGGAAAAGCTAAGGAGTTACGCAGCTTCCATACAACCCAACATAAATTAAGTAAAGATAATGGTATCAAAAGCGATCAGAACTTTGCCTTTAAAACCAGAACTTGTACCCTATGAAAACAAAGATTTGATAGAGGTGACCTAGACACATCAACACCCCACCAACTCTCGATCAAAGCCAGGAGGGATCTAAAAATAATGCGGTGACCAAATAAATGCTCCTTAGATTCAGGACTCCTCTTACAAAGAGAGCATGTCAAAGAGTCGATAGAAATACCCTTGGAAAAAAGATTACAAAGAGTCACAAGCATGTGTTGTTTAAGCCTCCAAATAAGAATATTTAACTTAGAAGGCGTAGTCTTTAACCAAACTGCTTTTCATTACTGTGGGATGATTCTTTTAATATTTATCAATTGCCTATTTCCAACAATGCTTTGTTTCACCGTTTGAATCTACCATTCAAAGTTGGAAAAGATTATTAATATTGATATCCGAATTGTTTATATTCTTTCCAATCTTTGTGATCGCACCCCATACTCCAACCTTTTTAGTTTTTAGAGGATCCACTTCAATACCTCTTTTACGCCAACCCAAATAGAATGAATATCATATCTCAGGGTGAAATATAGATAATACAATATTAGTCTCGTTGTTATTCACAATTTTGCGTGTTTTAAGAAAATCCAGGAATAAATTCTTTTTGTTCAAAATTTAACCGTGACTACTTATCTAGGTGGGAATCTGGATAGGACTGTAACATCATCGTAAGGACTCTAACATCATCGTAATTTTGGTAGAGATTCAAGAGCAATGAATATAGCTACAAAGTTTTGTCGACCAAAATTGATGGATATTCGTTAGGTAAACGAATATTCGATTAACCAATGTAACACCCCGATTTTTGTGGGTATTATCTTTCAGCCTTTGTACAAGTGAATATAGAGGAAACTAAAACTTTTATTCATCATAATTTAATATAGAGCTTATTACATCAGCGGAAATGCGTAAAATAATATTACAAAAGTTCTAATTCATTGAAAAGTAATACTTCAATGGTCCCTTACTCCTTGTCTCCTGAGATACATATATGAATATGTAAGCTTTAAGCTTAGTGAGTAATTATGGTTTCATCATAAATATTTTTCAGAAATACGTAGCCAAATCAAAGGCTAAAAACAATCTTCTTCCTTTTAAACCACTTTCAACTATAAAACATTTCTTCGAGATCTCATGGTTACATGTTAAGTATGCCAAACTTCTCACAGGCTTTTTAACCTCGGGTCCACATAAGGGCTGCCCAATAAGGTCCGTTTGCAAAACGTACCTTCTTTCTATATCCCGTACGTTGGATATCTCAATGGCGATACTTAATATGTATAAAAACTTTTTATGTATTATATGCATGATAACATTATGTTATAAAACATATACTTTGCCACATAAATTACATAATCAAAGCATAAATTTTATGCAAAGAACACATAGTAATATATCATAATAAAACTTGCTATATGCACAAAACATTTATATAGCACATGCATATCTCATTAAAGCACATAACATACTCACTTTGTTTTGTGACTTGATTAAACTTCTTAATCTTCTTGACTCCTTGAATTACTACTAGTGAGATGTCTTAGATTTAGGGATGAAAAAAATGATTTACCTTTGCCTTCTATTTATAGTGTAAGTGCATGGCTTTAGGGTACTTGTTCTTTAAGCTTTTGAACTTGTGACTTTACAAAAATAAGCCACATATGTACTTGCTTCACCACCTCATACTCTTAGCCTTGAATTGTCATTCTTCTAGCTTTGCCTTATCACTACTTACTTGACCAACACATGAATCTACTTGTACAACCCACATCTAGGCTTGATTTGTCATGTTTGTAGCTTTGATTTATGATAGAAATAGTCTTGCCTTGTCATGTAGAATATGTGGTCCATGTTGTACATTTGCTACTTGTGTGCTTGCTTACAAAGTTTACATTTCTTACCTATAATCTTTATCTATCTTGCTTTAGTCTTTATAGTTTGTAGATTAAATATTTTATAGTAAATTTGGATGTATATTGTATTTAAACACATAATGATTATATATATATATACATACATACATCTGACTGAAAATAGGGCTGTTACAACCAACCATGAGAAACACTTTGTGGATTGAGTCATAAGTATTTATCACATAGGTTATCCTTCAACCTCAGGTATTTGGTTTGGGATGCAGGGGCGTCTATTTATTTAGTGCGTTTTGACACCACATCATAGCAGGGTGGTCATAAGGGTGTATCTAGATTCAGGGGAAGTCATATTGCCAAATGCAAATATGCAAGATGAGATTTGCACATCTTCTCATGAAGAGAGATATTTCTTCGGCCACTATATTAATCATTAAAATACATTACTCTTACCACAAAGAGTAAACAAACATAATCCCTAATGTTAGATAATCCATAAAAAAAACCCTTCAACCATTGCACGCCACATCAAATAAAATCATTACGACCCGTAGTAAAAAAAAGTAGTAAGTTAAAAAAATAATACGATACGCTTGAAATAATACAAGGCGCTTATCGTTAGGTTAAAAGGAATTATTGATGGTTAAGACACTACCTTTTTCTTATATATTGAGTAACCTAACCGCTTAAGGGTTCTATTTTTACGGGGTAGCTTTAGAGTTGGAAATCCAATATCTAAGAATCCTACCCCTCCCCCAACATATGCCGCAAATATTTTCAGCCCATACCTAGAAATTTACGCATATTGCATGGTCAACCCCATACTAATTTGATACAATTATTTAAGAACCCGGCAAAATTGATTGAAGCAGGAGAGCAATCTAAAAATATTTTAGTCATCAACAACTAAAATGGGCAAAAGAAAGATTAAAGAAATAAATAAGATAGGATATATTTTATGAGTCGGGTTCGATCAATAAAGTCCATGTAAAAAACATAGTCCGAAAATTTTAATATTCAATCACACGTGATTCAGTATGCAATCATATGTGATTTGTAAAAGTGTCACATGTGAATTACGAATATATGATAAAAATCGAATTATTGTGAGTGACACATAAATTACATAATCAAAGCATAAATTTTATGCAAAGAACACATAGTAATATATCATAATAAAACTTGCTATATGCATAAAACATTTATATAGCACATGCATATCTCATTAAAGCACATAACATACTCACTTTGTTTTGTGACTTGATTAAACTTCTTAATCTTCTTGACTCCTTGAATTACTACTAGTGAGATGTCTTAGATTTAGGGATGAAAAAAATGATTTACCTTTGCCTTCTATTTATAGTGCAA
The DNA here is from genome assembly GCA_038502395.1 of Dittrichia graveolens. Lineage (NCBI taxonomy): Eukaryota > Viridiplantae > Streptophyta > Magnoliopsida > Asterales > Asteraceae > Dittrichia > Dittrichia graveolens. The sequence continues at coordinate 82,032,298 of JARJIL010000005.1, read as the reverse complement.
GTGCATGACTTTAGGGTACTTGTTCTTTAAGCTTTTGAACTTGTGACTTTACAAGAATAAGCCACATGTGTACTTGCTTCACCACCTCATACTCTTAGTCTTGAATTGTCATTCTTCTAGCTTTGCCTTATCACTACTTACTTGACCAACACATGAATCTACTTGTACAACCCACATTTAGGCTTGATTTGTCATGTTTGTAGCTTTGATTTATGATAGAAATAGTCTTGCCTTGTCATGTAGAATATGTGGTCCATGTTGTACATTTGTAAGGAGCTTTGTATGCTACTTGTGTGCTTGCTTACAAAGTTTACATTTCTTACCTATAATCTTTATCTATCTTGCTTTAGTCCTTATAGTTTGTAGATTAAATATTTTATAGTAAATTTGGATGTATATTGTATTTAAACACATAATGATTATATATATATACATACACTGACTGAAAATAGGGCTGTTACAATTCTCCCTTCCTTGTAGAAATTTCATCCTCGAAATTTTATTCAAAAAGGTGTGGATATTTATTTCGTATGTCCGACTCTACTTCCCAAGTGGATTCAATCCCATTGTAGCAGTCCCAATGAACCAATACTAGGGATACTTCTTTGTTTCGAAGCTTCTTGATTTTATACTATGTGATGGCTATGGGCTTTTCTTCAAAATTAAGTTTGTCGTCAAGGGTGATTTCTTCAACTGGAATCAAGACATCTCTTTCGGTTAGACATTTCTTTAAATTGGACACATGAAAGGTACTATGTATTCCCTTTAGTTCTTCTGGTAATTCAAGTTGATATGCTAATGCTCCTATCTTTTCAATTATCTTATAGGGCCCAATGTATCGTGGTCGTAATTTACCCTTTTTTCCAAAACGGAGAACTCCTTTCCATGGTGAAACTTTTAACAGCACCATGTCACCAGCCTGGAATTCAATTGGCTTTCTTCTTTTATCAGCGTAGCTTTTCTGTCTATCTTGTGCAGTTTTGAGTCTTTCCCTTATCTGTGTGACTTTGTCTGCCGTTGGTTGGATAATTTCAGGCCCAAGTAGTTGCTTTTCACCAACTTCCATCCAACATATGGGTGTTCTACATTTTCTTCCATAAAGAACCTCATATGGTGCTGCCTTGATACTACTATGGTAACTGTTGTTATAAGCAAACTCAATAAGGGGTAAATGACTATCCCAATGACCTTTCAAGTCAATTGTACATGCACTTAACATATCTTCTAATGTTTGAATTGTCCTTTCGCTTTGACCATCGGTTTGAGGATGGTATGCCGTACTCATTTTAATTTGTGATCCTAATTGCTTTTGGAAACTCTTCCAAAAATTTGAAGTGAAACGGCGATCCCGATATGATACAATGGATATTGGTACGCCATGTCTTGAAAAAATTTCATCAATATATGATTTGGCTAATGCTTCTAAGGTTTGTGTTTCCTTTATTGGTAAGAAGTGTGTTGTCTTGGTTAATCGATCAATGATAACCCATATGGCATCAAAACCCTTCGGTGTTTTCGGCAGTCTTGTAACAAAGTCCATAGTAATATGTTCTCATTTCCAAACAGGAATGTCGAGTGGATGTAATTGTCCATATGGTCTTTGGTGTTCAATTTTAACCTTTAGACATGTAATTTGACGTAATCAGCTACAGACTTCTTCATTCCGGGCCACCAATACAGAGGTTTTAAATCTTTGTACATCTTACAAGTTCCAGGGTGTACTGAATACTTGTATTTATGTGCCTCTTCTAGAATTAGTTCTCTACAGTTGCCGATTTTTGGAATCCACATTCGTCCTTGAAATTTTTTGATTCCTTTATCATCAGTTTCCAACAATTTAACTTGCCCAAAAATCCTTTCCTTTTTTGATTGTCTTGCTTTAATCGTCTTGCTTTAATGCGTCCTGTTGTGCTTGTTGAATTCTTTCTAGTAAGGTATTTGTAGCTAACAAATTGAATGCCTTAATCCGAGTGGATTTAATTTGCTCTTTTCTGCTTAGGGTATCAGCTACAATATTTGCTTTTCCTGGATGGTATTTGATTTCACAATCATAGTCGTTTAACAATTCTATCCAACGTCTTTGCCTCATATTTAATTCTTTTTGATCGAATAGATACTTGAGGCTCTTATGATCTGTGTAGAGTATACACTTTGTACCATACAAATAGTGCCTCCAAATTTTCAAAGCGAATATTACGGCAGCTAATTCCAAATCATGTGTTGGGTATCGTTTCTCATGTTCTTTCAGTTGTCGTGATGCGAATGCAATCACTTTATCTCTTTGTATGAGCACACATCCTAGACCTTGTTTGGATGCGTCACTATATACTATAAAATCTTCAACTCCTTGTGGCAAACTCAAAATTGGTGCAATGCATAGTTTACTTTTTAAAGTTTGAAAGGCAGTTTCTTGCGTAGCACCCCAATTGAATTTGCACGCTTTTCTTGTTAACGTCGTAAGTGGAGTTGCTATTTTAGAGAAGTCTTGAATAAATCGTCGATAGTATCCGGCTAATCCAAGAAAACTTCGTACCTCGGTTGCTGTTTGCGGGGTTTCCCACTTTGTTATGCACTCGATCTTGCTTGGATCTACCATGATACCTTCTTTGTTAATAACATGGCCTAGGAACTGAACTTCTCGAATCCAAAATTCACACTTTGAAAATTTTGCATAAAGCTTTTCATGCTTTAGTAATTCCAATGTCATTCTTAAGTGTTGCTCATGCTCTTCTTGGCTTTTGGAGTAAATGAGAATGTCATCAATGAATACAATGATGAACTTATCTAAATATGGCTTACATACTCTATTCATAAGATCCATGAATAAAGCTAGAGCATTTGTCAAGCCAAAAGGCATAACTAGGAATTCGTAATGCCCATATCGTGTTCGAAATGCGGTTTTCGAGATGTCTTCCTTCCAAACCTTTAATTGATGATATCCTGACCGTAGATCTATTTTTGAGAAGTAACTTGCTCCTTGTAGTTGATCGAACAAATCGTCTATTCTTGGCAAAGGATATCGATTCTTGATCGTAACTTTATTGAGTTCACGATAATCGATACACATTCTCATGGTTCCGTCTTTCTTCTTGACAAATAGTATCGGTGCTCCCCAAGGTGACGAACTTGGGCGAATGAATCCTTTGTTAAGCAATTCTTGTAATTGTTTCATAAGTTCTTGCATCTCAGATGGTGCAAGTCTGTATGGTGCTCGTGCTATGGGTACTGCTCCGGGTACTAAATCAATATGGAATTCCACTTGTCTATCGGGCGGTAATCCGGGTAATTCATCTGGAAATACTTCTAGATATTCGTAGACTATATGCACTTCTTCTATTGGTTTCTTTACTTCCTTTGTATTTATCACATATGCTAAGTAAGTTTCACATCCTTTACGTATGTACTTTCTCGCCTTTAAAACTGAGATAAGGTTGAAAGGATCTTTTTTATGATTACTATAAATGATTATTTCCTTACCATCCTTATTTTTAATCTTCACTATTTTCTTGTGACAGACTATATGAGTTTGATTTTCTGATAACCAATCCATGCCTATAACGATATCAAATTCACTAATAAACATTGGTAAGAGTTTAATAGTAAAGTAATGCCCATCTATTTCTACGGAGCAATCTTCGTATACTTTATCTATTTTCGTGATTCTTCCATCTGCAGTTTCTATTTCTATTTCTTGGTCTAACTTTTTAGTTGTCCAATTTAAATGTTGGCAAAATTTTGTAGATACTATTGACTTATTAGCTCCAGAATCAAATAATATTTTAGCAGGCTTTTTATCAATTAGAAAGGTACCTGTCACCATGTCGGGTATTTCTTTCATTTCTTCAGCCGTAAGTTGAAATATCCTTCCTTTGGCTTTTCCTGTTTCTGGTTTATTTCTGCTAGTGGTGGCTATAGCTCTCTGCACACTCTTGGGCTTTGGACAATTGTACATAAGATGTTCAGTTGAACCACAATTGTAGCAGGCTTTTCTTTCGGGACAGCTACTAGCCATATGACCAACTTGTCCACATTTATAGCACATGTTTTTGCCCATCATACATTCTCCAATATGATTCTTGTTACACTTAGGGCAAATTGGTTTATCAAATATACTTGTATCATTAGGCTTTGCCTTTTTGGATGATTTGCCAAAGTTCTTGTATTCAATCTTTCGTTTTTCATTTGGTTGCTGGCCATTAGGTATATAACTATCTTTTTCAGCTAAAATTGCCAAATTCACAGCTTCTTGGAAAGTCTTTGGTTGAGACATATTGACGAGTCGTCGTAAGTCCTTTCGTAAGCCTTGTATGAAACGGTCTACCTTACGATCTTCTGTTATTATCATATCAGATGCAAATCGGGACTTTTCTATAAATATTTCTACATATTCTTCCACAGATTTATTCCCTTGTTCGAGTTTTATAAATTCTTCCTCCATCATTTTCACTCGAGTATTTGCGCAATACCTTTGATTAACTAGATGTTTGAATTCATCCCATGGCATCGTGGTTGCTGCTGTGATACCTCGGCTACCTTGAATGGTTTTCCACCAATGGAGGGCGTTTAACTTTAACCTAGTGGAAACAAACCTTACTCGTTGACTAGGAGTACATTGACATGTTTCAAAACAACATTCCATCTCATCAAGCCAATTCATAGCAGCTATGGGTCCTCCTTTTCCTTCAAATGTAGAAGGACTGCTAGTTTTGAATGCTTTGTAGTCGCATCCTTGAGTTTGACCATTATTAAGCTCATGTCTTTCTTGATTTTCTCCGGCTGTTGTTCCATGTGCCGAGCTTTGATTCATAGCTGCCTGGACTTGAGCTATTATAGTTGGTAGACTTTCCTGGATGCTTCGAGAGATTTCTGTTGCTATATTAACTCCTCCAGTGGAATTGGCTTGAGTTGTTGGCCTATTCTCTTGTGAATCTACTTGTCTTGGTGGTCTTGTATTTTTCGAAGTGTTCCTATTTGTCGTTCGTGTATTCATTCTACAAGATAATAATGTAGAATATAAAGATAAACTATGATTTCATATATATATATATATATATAGTACAAAATCGGGACATTAGATACAAAACTTAAGGAAATGATAGATTTTCCTTTTTCTTTTGTCCTCCTATATATATTCGCATATCTAAATAACATATATATATATATATATATTTATTCTATCGGAAGATTATCAGGGACATAACGAGCTTCTAAGAAGTCTTTAAATTGCCATGCCGGTTGGGATTATCTTCCTCTGGGCGGTGGCATCCCTTAATCCATAGCTTAGCTTTCTTTGTTAGGTGTATTGCTTTATATTTCCAAAAGAGGACCCTATCATTGATCCTTACTGTGATGGATCTTTTAGCAATCTTTATCTGTTGTTCATAAGTTCTACATCTGAATCCGAGCTCCCAATTTCTTTCATCTAATTCGATTGTTTGTTCCCGAATCCTTTCATATTCTTCAATATTTATTGTTAACACAACCCAATCCTCAAATTCTTCTACGACTGCTACGTCCTCATCTCTATATACATAGCTAATTTGATCTTCTAAAATCTCATCATCAGACATGAGGTTATCCATATCATATGCTGCCATTTTTCTAAGAGAGAAAATTTTAGCAATAATAATGGAATAATAATAAATGAAAACATATATCCTTCATATATATATATATATATATATATATATATATATATTCTTGGGATGATGTTTTACAAAATTAAAGGAAGTAAGAAGTGAAAATTCTTCCTTTTCATACCCTTATTTATCAATACTATCTTTAGCTACTTCCATATCTTAATAATGTGTGTGTATATATATATATATATAGTTTTTAATCTCTCCTATTTCTCCTTTGGATAGGGAGCCTGTAATCCCTAGCAAAAGAGTTCCTAATAACATGATTGGCGTAACTTAATTCTTCTTGTAACCGAAGAACTTGAGCCTATGTTTGATTTAGGAGTTGAAGGGCTCTTTCAGTTTCTTCTCCTGAGTTTCTCAATTCATCCTCCACGCCAATAATGTATAACCTAACCATATGTGTTTCCTCTTGCGCTATTGCGCATTGATGATTGCACTCGATCATTTGGTCTAATAGGGCATTGACATCTGCATAGGTAAATCTAGCATGATCCGGAAAATTATCCCCTATTACTTCATGCATAGGATCCGGGGTAGGACGTGATATGTGAGGTAGAAGTGTGATTTCTTCTTGCTCCCATGGGTATGAAAGTATAAGGTTATTGTTCGCATCAGAAGCTTCGGAGTTGAGAATATTTATAGTTGGGTTAAGATTTGTGTGCAGCTCCCCCGGATTGTAATCCAGCACTACCTGTTCAGGTTCTTGGTTTAGGGTTGGGATAATTTCTTCGGGTATTTGGTTCGGGGGATATAGGATGAAATAAGGATCTTCATGTGGAGATTCAAGTAGCCATCCATTTCCGTACCCGAACATATCTTCTCTGTTTCTCGTAGATATCTGTAATGGTGACAAACTCTTATAGAATTTAAGTTTATGTTAGTTATTAAATGCATAATATACCTTTACTCCTAAGTTCAAGTCTAGGTTTACCTAATCTAAGGTCAAACTTAGTTCACTTGAACAAAAAGGCTCTGATACCAACTTGTAACACCCCGATTTTTGTGGGTATTATCTTTCAGCCTTTAGTACAAGTGAATATAGAGGAAACTAAAACTTTTATTCATCATAATTTAATATAGAGCTTATTACATCAGCGAAAATACGTAAAATAATATTACAAAAGTTCTAATTCATTGAAAAGTAATACTTCAATGGTCCCTTACTCCTTGTCTCCTGAGATACATATATGAATACGTAAGCTTTAAGCTTAGTGAGTAATTATGGTTTCATGATAAATATTTTTCAGAAATACGTAGCCAAATCAAAGGCTAAAAACAATCTTCTTCCTTTTAAACCACTTTCAACTATAAAACATTTCTTCGAAATCTCATGGTTACATGTTAAGTATGCCAAACTTCTCACAGGCTCTTTAACCTCGGGTCCACATAAGGGCTGCCCAATAAGGTCCGTTTGCAAGACGTACCTTCTTTCTATATCCCGTACGTTAGATATCTCAATGGCCATACATAATATGTATAAAAACTTTTTATATATTATATGCATGATAACATTATGTTATAAAACATATACTTTGCCACATAAATTACATAATCAAAGCATAAATTTTATGCAAAGAACACATAGTAATATATCATAATAAAACTTGCTATATGCACAAAACATTTATATAGCACATGCATATCTCATTAAAGCACATAACATACTCACTTTGTTTTGTGACTTGATTAAACTTCTTAATCTTCTTGACTCCTTGAATTACTACTAGTGAGATGTCTTAGATTTAGGGATGAAAAAAATGATTTACCTTTGCCTTCTATTTATAGTGCAAGTGCATGGCTTTAGGGTACTTGTTCTTTAAGCTTTTGAACTTGTGACTTTACAAAAATAAGCCACATATGTACTTGCTTCACCACCTCATACTCTTAGCCTTGAATTGTCATTTTTCTAGCTTTGCCTTATCACTACTTACTTGACCAACACATGAATCTACTTGTACAACCCACATCTAGGCTTGATTTGTCATGTTTGTAGCTTTGATTTATGATAGAAATAGTCTTGTCTTGTCATGTAGAATATGTGGTCCATGTTGTACATTTGCTACTTGTGTGCTTGCTTACAAAGTTTACATTTCTTACCTATAATCTTTATCTATCTTGCTTTAGTCTTTATAGTTTGTAGATTAAATATTTTATAGTAAATTTGGATGTATATTGTATTTAAACACATAATGATTATATATATATACATACATACATCTGACTGAAAATAGGGCTGTTACAACCAACCATGAGAAACACTTTGTGGATTGAGTCATAAGTATTTATCACATAGGTTATCCTTCAACCTCAGGTATTTGGTTTGGGATGCAGGGGCGTCTATTTATTTAGTGCGTTTTGACACCACATCATAGCAGGGTGGTCATAAGGGTGTATCTAGATTCAGGGGAAGCCATATTGCCAAATGCAAATATGCAAGATGAGATTTGCACATCTTCTCATGAAGAGAGATATTTCTTCGGCCACTATATTAATCATTAAAATACATTACTCTTACCACAAAGAGTAAACAAACATAATCCCTAATGTTAGATAATCCATAAAAAAAACCCTTCAACCATTGCACGCCACATCAAATAACATCATTACGACCCGTAGTAAAAAAAAGTAGTAAGTTAAAAAAATAATACGATACGCTTGAAATAATACAAGGCGCTTATCGTTAGGTTAAAAGGAATTATTGATGGTTAAGACGCTACCTTTTTCTTATATATTGAGTAACCTAACCGCTTAAGGGTTCTATTTTTACGGGGTAGCTTTAGTGTTGGAAATCCAATATCTAAGAATCCTACCCCTCCCCCAACATATGCCGCAAATATTTTCAGCCCATACCTAGAAATTTACGCATATTGCATGGTCAACCCCATACTAATTTGATACAATTATTTAAGAACCCGGCAAAATTGATTGAAGCAGGAGAGCAATCTAAAAATATTTTAGTCATCAACAACTAAAATGGGCAAAAGAAAGATTAAAGAAATAAATAAGATAGGATATATTTTATGAGTCGGGTTCGATCAATAAAGTCCATGTAAAAAACATAGTCCGAAAATTTTAATATTCAATCACACGTGATTCAGTATGCAATCATATGTGATTTGTAAAAGTGTCACATGTGAATTACGAACATATGATAAAAATCGAATTATTGTGAGTGACACATAAATGAATTGAATGAATATTTGCATGTTTTTCATAAATGTGTTATTATTGTCTTCATTGAATAGTTTATTGGTAATACTGAAGATAATCCATCAATATTCCCCGACAGTATCAATCACAAGTAGATTAGGTAGTGCATGTGAGAAGACAGTTGGTTTGGATATACATGGATTATGTCAAGGAGTTGGATTTACTATTAATAGTTGAGTTAATATCACATGTATGATGAAATGGTTTTTGATTAATAAAATGTTAAATTGTTTACGTACCATGGTGAGTAGTTGAAAGGGTGATTCGTTTCGTTATTATTGTTTTCTAATCTCAAAGTTCAAGTTTTTAGTAGTTAAAGTTAAAGTTTTTAATTAGTTTTTAGTTTTCATAAATGTAAAAACCAAAAAAGATTTTAGCTTTAGTTTTAGTTTAGTAATTAATCGTTTAGTTTAGTTAGTATTTTATTAGTTTAGTTTAGCATATTTTATAAATCTTAGTTTAATAAAAATCGGTACTTTGTTTTGTATTCTTTTCGGTTTTGTTGCTCGAAATTATCTTAGAAAGTGGATTATTTATTGTTTAGGTTTACTATCTAAAAGTGTACCGAACTTGTCACTTTTTGCTATTGTGTATACCCATCTTTCAATACTACCGTTTAATGTATCAAACTTACAGAAACTAATGAAAATTTTATCCATTTACCTTTTGGTCCGGTTGCCAATAAACTGTGGTGCTGACGTGTAATTTTTTTAAACTTGAAAGCTTAGGTGGCATGACATGTGTGTATCATTAATTGACGTGACGAATTCAATGGTTATAACATTGACCAACCCAACCCAAGTTGTGTCCAGTCGTATTCTCCATAAATGAGACCATTCTAAGTGTTCCTCAATCGTAGAAGTTTTTAAGTGAAATCAAACAACAATTGTGCCCTAATTTTGAAGTTTCTTAGAAGTTCAGGTATGATTCTTACTTATTAAATGTTATTTTCTTGTCATTTGTTGGACATTGTTGTTGTTGAGAACGGATGGTTTGATTCAATTATCAACAATGTGTTATTATTGACAATGATTTTTTAACAATGTTTGATATTGCGGATGCTTATGGCCAAATGAATATTTACATAGACCATTTTGGTGATGATATGAGTAAATACATTGTTAACACTGATGAGGCCCATGACGTCATAAAAGGTGATGAAGGGAATGCTGAAAAGGTGATGAAGAAAAAGGGTGGCAGTGATGAAATTGATTGTAATAAGCAAGAGGACTTAGAACAGGGTATAGATGAAATGGACTTAGAATAGGGGATAAATTAAATAGACTTGGAACATGGGATAAATGAAATGGACTTGGAACAGGGGATAGATGTAATGGACTTAGAAAAGGGTTAGATGAAACGGAAATAAAGGGCAGTGATGAAAACAATAGTGATGCTAATTCCTTAGATCATTTGGGCGAATGAGAAGATGAATTAACCCATGTAAGGTCAGAGAAATCAAAGAAAGAAAGGAAAGTAAGAACAAATGTTGAATTACCAAAGCAAGTTGAAAAAGTGATCATGAAGATTTTTTGAAGGAAGAACATGAAGAATTTATGGATGATTTATTGAAGGCAATAAAAACTGAAGATGGAGGCACTAGAGATGAGTCATCTGATGATGATAATGAGAAGTTCCCTATTCATGATCTATCTACTCACTGGAAATTGAAAAAGCCAATGGTATTGTTATTGTTCCTTAATTCACTAGTTTTTTGAAATATTTTAATGTTATTGTTCACTAATCTGCTATTACTTTTCTAAATTATGACAGATTGTGTAACACCGTATTTTCAATCTAAAATTTTCCTTTTAAAATAATGCGGAAGCGATACTATAACTGGAAATATTTACAACTGAAACAGTTTTCCTCCGACTCATCAGTTTAGTTAAAATACAAGTATTACAAAAACCACGGCTCGTTACAATTTAAATCAGAGTGTCTGCCAATTATTCCCCAAATTACACCCCCTCACAACTGAATCGCAGAACTCACCAGCAACGAGTAAAAAGAGTGAGAGGTGGGGGATTAACACAAAGCTAAGTGAATGAAAGTAAAACTACAACAACCAGCATTAATCACAACTGCAGGATATCAACAACAACAAATAACAAATAATCGTGCCCGCATAATACCATCACATAATCGTGTCCCGGGAAGACCGGCGGTTCTGCAGGAACCTACAACCAATGTCGGCCAAAGCAAAGGTTTACCGATAGTTCATTTGCTATTCTCACACAGTATTACCCTTAAGTTGCAACGAATGCATCAAAAGATCTAAATACTGATTAGCCGATAGCAAACAAACCCAGCCCATGTGCCCAACCGAAACTGACTTCCCAATAGCATGTATACATATCACCAACGCAACAATCAATTAACAAACAATCAGTTAATCAATTATCACACATACAGTATATCCCTGCGTCAATCCACAAACAGTTATAACCAAACAAGTTACAACTAACACCAGTCGTGAGTTAAACATCCACTCACCTCTTGATCTCAATTTCCACTCAGTGGTCTAATATTACTGAGCCTTGTCCGTTCCTGAGATCATAAGAAGCTGAAATCAGTATCCGGTTCATAAATATATATCAAACATATATTTATATCTTCTATAGTCATATACAAGCAACAAAAGTCACATATGTATGTGCATTTAACATATAACATCAAATAATCAACAACCATCAAAACTCTCGGATTTCAATGAAATCCGCTAGAAAGTATCTATTTTGAGGAAATCCAAAACGTGTCGGATTCATCCTTATCGGAATTCCACCATCGGATTCTTCTGTCGGATTCAGTAATACCGGATTCCAATATCAACGGATTCCATCATGTCGGAATCCTCCACCTTCGGATTTCATAAGTTCCGGATTCTATCAAAGGTCTCGGATTTCAGTATGTCGGAATTCATCATTCATCGGATTCCAACATCATCTTCTTTATACACAATCCGCCAACTTCAAAACCTCCATGGATCAATTCCACAGCTTAACAAATTATATTAAAGCTATACCAAAACATATTCAATCATCTATAAACATGCTAAAACATGAATCACAATTCAAACATGTAAAGGAAACATACAAACCTTTACTTGAATCTACAAATTCAATACCCCAATTTCCAAATCCTTGTTCTTCTTCACTTTCTCTCGGCGCACACACATACACACACTACGACCGGCATTCATGTGAGAAGGGGTTTACCCCAGATTGAAGGTTTATCCACAAAAACCAATGCATGCATATTCTCAAATTACCAAGCAGGAGGTGTCGTCCTCACCACAACTTAGTTTAAAAACATGCATACGTATACATATATCCATTTAAATATATTAATTAACTCTTTACTTAATTAATTTAATCAATTAACTTAAGTAATTTCAAAATCAATAAATAAGTAAACACTTAATCCACTAATAATCACGTATAAAGGTACCGTAGCCTATAATTATGTGTTTTCAATATTTGTTTGTATAATTTTATATACATAATTAAATTTTATAAGCAAAATTGCCGTCTTAAGTTGCGTCTTGTAAAATGTCATGACCTCGCCACGGCTTTCAAGGTTTGAAGCTTGACCATTCCGTCACGTCACGCCTTACGTTATTTAGAACCTTGATCTTATCAGTAAAGTACTAAGTTACTTTCGATGTTTCTATATATTTTTAACTAAGTCAAAGGCTAACATGTGTTGTTCTTTACAACCTTGGATCTTCTATTTGGGAAAGTATTAGCATTTTCAGCTTTGTAAATTAATACTAAAAGGATAAAATTTGAATCTGATAGAAAAGATTAAATTTATATTCTCAATACCACCTTTCATCAAACCGTTGTTGCCTCCACCTCTATTTGGAAAATGATTTGACAATAAACATTGACCTGAAAGTCCAAACTTTTTACCTATGAAAATAGATCTCGAACTCTACACTGGATACAAATTAAATGACATGAACTGAACCGGACACGAAGTTAAACTTGGTGTCAACATGGCCTACACAAAAATATCACAACCCATTTAATACGAACAACCGAAGGCGTGAATAGCTTATTTTTCACTTTATTATCACCTTTTTAAAAGCTTATCGTTGATTAAAAAATAGTAGTTTGACACTTTTACAAATTACAACATAATAAGTAAACCTGATCAAATGTAAATAGAGTAACACAAACATTTATTTTGGTTCAAGTGAATATATGGATCACTGCTTTTGGAAGTGTTCAAAATCAAAAGATATATATGGATTAGACTAAAATAAGTTATTGTTATTATTATTTTTTATAATTCTCACATGCATGATCTTTTCTTTAAGACCTTTTAAGTTTGATTTGTCAGATGATTTATATGATTACAAAAGTTGCAGTGATTTGGGAATAATAAAGAGTTATGTCTTTTTATTAATTAATTAAGTTTAATGGATTTTAAGTTTTGGTATTTATGTAATCAAATGAAGTTGCAACATTATTTCATTTGAACAAGAAAAGCAAACTTTTAAGACTCAAACAAATAGAAAGACAAGGACAGCTCAAGTCTTTCTTTTATTATATATAGTCGTCAATTAATTAATTTCAACCAACCACAAAACAAACAAATACATGTCTGAGATTTTCAAGTCCATGTGGATAGACAGACCACGTCTACTACACTCACTTTCAACGCATCTTTAACCAAAAATTTCTACTTTTTCTATCTCTCTCACACACACACACACTATATATATATATATATATATATATATATATATATATATATATATCGAAAAGTTCATTTAGAATCGTTTTTATTGCGAGAATCAATCTTAGCCGTCCAATTCCCCCTCCTTCAACATGGATTGCCCACTCATGAATGCCTTACATACACCCTGCCACACCCAATCCCCCCACACTCTTCATCCATTAATTCCATTATCCAAAATGAATGGCTAAGATTGGTTTTTACGGTTCTCACAATAAAAACGGTTCTCAAATGAACCCTCCCATATATATATATATATGGGATGGTTCATGCGAGAAGTGTTATTTGAGAAGTGCGAGATTTCACCTCTGAATCCCTTGTAGGCGCTTTCCTGCTTTGGTTGCCCTGGGACTGGTTACCTGGCCACTTCTTTCTCTGCTAGCTACCCCCAGGATCATACTTGGGTTTTTGTAAAGCTGCCTCATGCCGACTCTGTTTATCTTTAGCCTAGATGTCCCCCAGCAGATTTTGCCAAGGTGAAAGCCTGGGACAACGATCCAGCTAATCGTGTGGTGCTCATGTACTCCGACAACAATGCCCCAATAAAATGATGAACCTGCAGGCACCCACTGAGTCACGAACTTCAGCTTCACATTGAATTGTTCAATCAACTCATCCACAGTCATTCTCCTGGTCATCTTTAGTTCCATGAACTTGTGTCCTATTTTGTTCAATTCAAAGGCGTTGCAGTACTGTTCACACAATTTATCTCTAAATTGATTCCAGGTGATTGAATCCATCTGTGCTCTCGATAAATGGGTGGTAATGGAATCCCACAAGACCATCTCTTTGCCCTTCAACATTCGGGTAGCAAAGCATACTCGCATTTCCTCCCCACATTGCAAGCATCCAGGATCCTTGCAGTATCTCTCAACCAGTTCAATGTGATATTAGGATCCGTACTGCCATAATATTTCTCTGGTTTACAATCCAAGAATTGCTTATAAGTACACGGCTGCATATATCCCATGCTGGGTGGAAATCCCATATAAGGATACGAATACGATCCCTGCGGCATAGACCCCTGGGGAATAGATCCTTGAGGATAGGGTCCTTGAGGAAACAAGGGATAGTAGAAGGGTTGAGACATCGGTTGTGATAATGGTGGTATTGGCATTGACATCGGAGGAACCTCTGCCAAAGTAGTGACTACCGGGAAAATAAGTGGTATCTCAACAGTAGTTGAAGTTATGGGAATAACCGTTGGTTGTGCTGCAGGAACTTATCTTTGTTGCTCCAGTTCCTTTCTCAGATCTTGAAGTTAACCTTCAACTTGGAAAATATACTCATCCCTCTCATCACCCGTTGTACCAAATGTACCAGCATTGGTTGGAACATCAATTGTTGTAGTAGGGACCTCAGCAGAAGATGGGACAGTAGGGGCACCGGTTGAGTAATCACGTCCGGCTTATAGGCTGGGTTCATTTGCTATTGCCTAAGCAGTATTAGGACCCTATAAGCCCAGTCGAAAACTGACTTTCCTTCCATCATGTATCATATCACAGATGCAACAATTAACATTCACCAGTTAATCAATCATCAGATATACAATCTATCCAAGCATCAAACCAACAATAGTTGCAACCAAACCAGTACAACTAATATCACCCGTGAGTAAACTTCAACTCTCCTCTGGTTCTCAGCTTTTCCACTCAGTGATCTAATGTTACTAAGCCTTGTCTGTGCCTGAGAACACAACAACCAAACATCAGTATCCAATTCATAAATATATATCAATCATATATTTATATCCATTTAATCAAACATAAACATTTAAGATTCACATATGTATGCACATATAACACATAGCATTAAACAATGCAATCAACAGCCAAAACTATCGGATTTTAAAGGAAATCCGAGACTACCATCGGATTTATGCAAAATCCGCTAAAAACCATCGGATTCTAGGTCATCCGATACATCTGTCGGATTTGAAGTCAATCTGCAACACTTATCGGTTTTTAATGAAATCCGACACTACCATCGGATTTCACCCTTCAAACTTCCATTGTCGGATTTATCATCGGATTACACTTATGATCGGATTTCATACTTGGAATCCACCATCGGATTCAAACAATCGGATTTCACCATAAGTTCCAGATTTCACAAGTTTCGGATTTCTAAAGTACCGGATTCAACACCCGGATTTCCCACACTCGGTTTTCATTATCATCATCATCAAAATCCGCCATCTTCATAATTCAAGAATCCGACAACTTCATAACTTGTATAATTCTCATTTCCAGATCATATAATTCATATACAAGTTTATCAAAACACATATAAACATGTTTAAACATGTAAGCATGCATCCTAAACCCTTTAACACCCCAAGAACACCAAATCCGACAAACTCATATAGCATGTTCACATGATGTTCATAATCAAAACCGGCATGCTATATCAAAACCGTAGCATGTTACAAGCATCATGATTTAAGAACAAACAATAAACATACAAACCTTTTAGCTTGAATCTCACAAATACACAATCACCAATAAATCCGATTGTTTGCTCTTCTTGTTTTGCTCTCGGTTTACACCCAATGTTCACACACACAATACTTCAAAGTGAAGAAAGGATTATTGCATAAACCCACGTATATACAAATTCATGCAGGAAGTGGCATGACAAGATTAACTTAAGCACATGCACATACACACACACCTCCGTACAAACATATATATATATATATATATCAACACACATATATATAATACTTAATTTAAATGATTAACAATTAATTGAATAAACATAATCAATTAATAATTCACGTGTAACATACCCAAGCCTATGTGTCTACTAGGCCCAATCTCAGGATGTTACATATTATTCATAAGAACTTCTCTCACCATTAAGCTATTATTAGTAAACATCACAGTAAATCAAAAAAATAGTACAAACAGTTTATGTGTTTTCATAATGCTCAAGGGTGAATCTCTAGCTTAAATTTTGAGTGTATAGATCTAAGTAAAAGAAATTTTTAAAAAAAAAAAAAAAAAGAGGGATATTTTCTAGCGTTGGATCATCACCGTGAGATTTAGGGTCCAACCTCTTAAGGGGAAACCGATGAACTCCGTCGACTTTGAAGGTGGCGTTTATGGGTGGGATCTTAATCGATTTACTTGGGTTGTGGGGAGGTGATGGTAGGACGGTGGCGATGGTAGCGGGCAGTGATAGTGGTGACAGACTTCGATAAGAAAAAAGAGAGAGACGGTGGTCACAGACGGATAATAAGGTGATCGTGGTCTGCTTCGATACGGGTTGGAGACATCGAAGGAGGCTGGAGAGGTTATCTGAAGCATATTGACAAGGAAGAAGGAACTTCCATGAAGATGGGCTGCAATCGATAAAGATCTGGCCATGACTTCTAGCTTTGTTGAGGCTTCGACAATGGTGGCTTGGCGGTGGTGCCCTAATAGGCGGCGGAGAATAAGAGAGATGACCTCAAAGTTTTAGTCTTCAAATTAACAAGAATCACGCTAGGGAGTTGGGTTTTAATTAGGTTAATTAGGGTAGGATATTTTTAGGGATAAAAAGACACCTATGCCCTTGATGATGATATTTAAATCTCCTAATAATTCTATTTAATTACATATATGCCATTACTCATCTTAATCATTAATTTTATCATCTAATGGTAAAAAGGCTTTTCGCACTTCTCGCAAAAAAAAGACTTCTCGTATGAACCAACCTTTATATATATATATATAGGGGAAGGTTCATGCGAAAAACGTTTTATTTGCAAAAAGTGCGAGAAGCAATCCTAGCCACTTATTTATTTTTTGATCCAATGGCCTAAATTAATCATGTTTTTTATTTTTTTTAAGTTAAAAGGGTATAATAGTAAAGATAATTTTTTTCTCTCTACAATCTATTTCTCTCTCACAGATTTTAAATAAAAAATAATATAAATTAAAAATAATTTACTAGTAAATTATTAATTTTACGCTATTCGCCAATGAACACAACAAATTTTATTTTATTTTTTTTTTGAATTTTTCATCACTATTGTTGCATTAGTCTTTATTCACTAATGAACTATGTTTTTTTATGTATTTTCAAATTTCTCTATCCTTATAATTTTTTGCTTCTAGATTTCTCTATTATTCACTAATGATCCAACCAAAATTTTCTATATTCCCAAATTTCAAGTTTTTTTTGTTTGATAATAAGTTATGTTCACTAAAGAACAACATTGTTTACTAGAACAACATTGTTTACTAATAAATGTTACTGTCAAGTTCTTTTAATCATCTTCTAATTTTAATATATTAACAATGTCCGTAAAATATATTCACCATTGAACACTTTGTTATAATCATTTGATATCTTTGTTCACTAGTAAATACAAATATACAGATTCAAAATGTAGAATTCACTAAAAAAGCTAATTTTCACTAAAAACTTATACTTCGCTCTTGATAAAACATAAGGAGACGCCTGACACCATATGATAAAAACTAACAAAAGACGAGTAAACATGTAACGCCCCGATTTCCAAAACTTGAAATAAAATGTATTTGTCTAAAATCAGAATTTGATAAGCTAATGAAAACCAACTAAGTATTTCTGAACCCTCTGGTTCGTACAAAAAGGTAATACAACCTCAACTCATGTCAAAAACAGTTTCCAATAAGCTTACCGTCAGCGGAAGCTAACAAAACATTTCATTTAAACCCTCAGGTTTGTAATAAAAGAAGTATACGCACGTTTACATCAAAAGTACTTTCTGTTACACAAATGGGAGCGTTAATGTTTCAAATCACGTTTTAAGCAATCAACCACCACTAGTCAAACTGGAGCTTGGCCGCGGTACTATCACAACCTGCAAAACAGCAACAAGCAGTATCTGCTAAGCTTCAAGAGCTTAGTGAGAAATGCTAAACTGTAAATCATATAAGCATGCGCATACACATATACGAATGCTGTAACAGTTCTTATGGACACAGTACTGCACCATCTTAGCATCCGCCAAGAAGGCTAAAATGTTGTCCGTAGCAACTACTGCACAAAGCAGTGTGCTACAGCTCTGATCAACAATATATCACATTGCAATGTACCACACACATATCACATATATAAATCCGAGTTTAGAAAACTCACCTCCGCAATTACTACCACACAGTGTTATGCCAGATATACTCAGAATACTTCAAACAGTATTTCCTACATGTACACATATAATCATGATGTTAATCACATACTCAAACTCAGCATGAAATAAACTGAACAGGGCACCTACACGGGCTGTGTATCCCTACACGGGCCGTGTCCCCCCTTCGGCCTACACGACCTGACCTGGCTACATGGCCAGTATTGTCCACGTCACCTACATGGGCCGTGTTAAGTACACGGGCCGTGTACACTACATGCTACACGACCATGTCTTGGCTACATGGTCAGTGTTGCCAACTCACCTACACGGGCCGTGTAGCCCCACACGGGCCGTGTACCTCAACCTCTACACGACCATGTATACCAACATGGCCCTGTGACCGCCTTCAACACTACACGGCCGTGTACCTCTACATGGACCGTGTACCCTGCAGGTCCAGCCGACTGTTCTTCCTTTCAGTCGTTGTTTTGGCTACCAATTCGACATGAACTCAATAAAAACACTACTGGGGTGTTTTCCTACACCCCAAACACCAAATAAACCAAGAACAACAACCATAACATGATTAAATCTTGATTCACCATGAATCAAGCTAAAAAACTACAAAAGCTTCAAAAACATGGCTAATAATCTTACCTCAAGCTTGTATGTATGTTAGGTTTAGCTCTTCCACCTTGCTCCTACTGTTCTTGATCCAAAACACCAAAAAAAACTCT
This sequence comes from Dittrichia graveolens, assembly GCA_038502395.1. Classification (NCBI taxonomy): domain Eukaryota; kingdom Viridiplantae; phylum Streptophyta; class Magnoliopsida; order Asterales; family Asteraceae; genus Dittrichia; species Dittrichia graveolens. Next base: position 82,012,859 of record JARJIL010000005.1, on the reverse strand, counting down.
GCTCTAGGTTCTCTCTCGTGAAGCATAAATGATAAAAATGAAAAGTTTGACTTCTCAAAAGTCAAATATGCATATTTATATAAAAACTTTGGAAAATGGCACATTTAGTCCCTGCACTTTTCTAGTTTCAAAAATAACAATTTTAACCCCTCAAGTTTCTAAACACCTCCTAATCTCAATTAGAAAATCACTAAAACTGTAACACTGGTTTAATTTAGTAAATCATGAAATTCGAATTTCGGGTGTTACAAAACAAAAGGTGGACAAACGAATAAATGGTGAACATTTTAAAACAAAATAATACTCCAAAAATTCCAATTATCTTGTTCGGTATCGAACTGTATCAAAATGGAATATTTGTATATGTGCATTAATAAACAACAAAGATAAAACCTTTACCACCAAATCAAAATGTTTGAAAACAAATTGAATATAAAATATAAAACACAAAAAGTTAAATCCTCAAAAGAGAGGATTTAATCCATGCACTAAACCATAAAAAGTTAGGCATTGAACCCACACATAAAATATAAAACAATGACGGTAACTCTAAAAATTAAATCCTCATCTGCTCGTCTGCTCCAAGGAAGGTAGGCTACTAGGCTACCTTGGCCATGAGACACAAAAAAGTGAAAACCATTAACATATTTAAAAAAAACCAACCAGAAAATGGATCCAAACAAACCCACAAGAAAATGAATCGATCAAAGTAGCCTATTGTAGACTGTCAATGGCAAACTTAATGCCCGTCTTCTCGGCTTTACAAACCACCAAAAATTACACGACTGCTGACCTTGTCAAAAGAGAGCATGGATGCGTCGTGGGAGTCCGGGCTGCATCTGGCCGACGACCAGGATACAATGAGAGGAAAAGAGAAACTGCTATGAAGATGGGTCGATCGATGAAGGTTAGCGGTGGTTTCTAGGCAAGCAAGGGTTGGCGATGGTGGCGGAGCTATGACGATCGAGACGGGGGTGAGGCTCTGAAGATCGGGGATGGTTGAATAAGCTTCTCTTTACCGGCTGACTTAGGTGGTGAAATGATCACCGAACGTCGAGTAGGCTGGTTCGATAGTGTTCGGTGGCTAAATAAGGGTGCTTAAGAGCATATACGAGACGACGATGAGCCTACGACCATGGTGGTGTTTTTTTCTCCATAACAAAAATGAGATTTGGAGGTGGTGGTGTTACAGGGGTGGTGTGGCGGTGCTATCTTTCAAGTAGGGTTAGGTAAAAGGGTAGGAAAATATAGAAACGTGAGGGGGGAGAAGGAGATAAATTAGGAGAGTGTCGGATAAAAAGAAAATTGTATCCTTGTTTTCTATAAAAAAAACTACCAATAGATTTTGAAGTTAATTACTCATCTTTACCATTGATTAATTAATCCAACTACTCAAAATACTTCTTGCACTTTTCGCAAAAAAACAGCTTTTCGCATAAACCATCCTTTATATAGATATATATATATATATGAAAAATATTCAATATAGTCCATAATTAATTCATAGTCCTAAGAGACTAATTTTAACCTTTGGATCAATGTCATCAATAGTCCATATTAAATTTTAAAAATTTGGACGGAATGACATTTTCGTAATTTTTAGTAATTCACATCATGTGATTCACCTGTGATTGAATATTAAAATTTCAGCACTACGTTTTTTTAAATGGACTTTATCGAATACAACTCATTCATATATATATATATATGAATGTTCATAGCATTCATCTACACAAATGCACTTAAATAGAATATCTACTTCACACCTGTTTTCCTCTGTTTTTCTGATCTCTTTTGTCTTCTCTTTTGCTTATTCCTCTTCTTTGAATACCAGTCATAAATGCTCTAAACAACCGAGTCATGCTTTGCTTCTCTTTAAACAACAGAGTCATATTTTACACAATGTAAACATTTTCTTGGTTCTGGTTATTATCCAATTATGTGACGTTATTGGTATTGATTTGAGCTGTGGGGTGCTACAAGGTACCATCCATCCTAACTCCACCCTTTTTCGCCTTCCTCATCTTTAGAGACTCAACCTTGCTTTCAATGATTTTTATGGTTCTCAAATACCACCTGAAATTGGGAGATTTTCTAATAGTCTTACACATCTCAACATCTCTCAATGTGGTTTTGGAGGACAGATTCCTTCAGAAATGATTTCTCCCCAGATTGATTTCTCTTTATCTCTCAAAGTAATTTTTGGGGAATGAATATTCAACCTAGGGTTTTCAATAGTCTTGTGCAAAATTCTACTCATATGAGAGAGCTCTCGTTGTATGAAGTTAATATATCATCCTTTTTACCTAATAACATCTCTTCTTCTCTGAGAACGCTCTATCTTGGCTACACTGGATTGCAGGGAAAGTTACCTAATAACGTCATCAATCTTCTGTATTTGGAAAAATTTTACCTCTCTAACTTTCAACTCACTGGTCCATTGCCAAAAGTCAACCAAAGCACCAACACCCGTCTCAATTGGTTAGGTCTGTCAGGAATAAGCTTATCAGGAGAACTAACATTCGACTCAATCGGTCATTTAAAGTCATTGAATCACTTGGATCTCTCTTCAAACAACTTATCAAGGAAGATAACAGACTCAATTGCCAATCTCAGATATCTGAATTATTTAGACCTCTCTTATTGTAATTTGATAGGGTCACTTCTCAAGTCCCTACTTAACCTCGCATACCTTTCTACTCTATATCTTGATGATAACATATTTAGTGGAGGCTTACCATCAGAGTCGTTCAATCATTCATCATTAAAGACATTATCCCTCCGTCACAACCAATTTGATGGTAAAATTTATCAAGTTTCTATCCAACTCATAAACCTCACTTACCTCGACCTATCATCTAACAATTTCACAAGCGTGGAACTTTGATACATTGTTAACAATTGCCATGATGGGCATGTTAGCACATGGTCCAGAACCAAACTATGACAGTTATCCTATCGCGGTGAAATCTATTACTAAGTATTACTCTATAGCGGTGAAAGGTTGAAAACTCCAATTTTCGAAACTCTTGGTTACCTACACAATTGTTCATCTATCCCATAACAAATTTGTAGGGGAGATTCCAGACGTCATTGGTACTCTTAACTCATTAAAAGTGCTACACTTATCCCACAACCACCTTAATGGTCGAATCCCACATGCTCTTGGAAACCTATCGGCAATTAAATCATTAGACCTCTCTCCGGATCAACTAAGTGGAGAGATCCCTCAAGAACTCGCAGACATCGCTTATCTTGAAGTGTTAGATCTCTCACAAAACCATATCGTGGGACATATTCCAAATGGGAAACAGTTTAACACATTTGATGAGCACTCATTTGGTGGGAATCCAGGACTCTGTGGGTTTCCGTTGCACCGACACTGTGAGCCATCGAATTCCCTAGAAGTCATAGATGGTGAAGATGGAGACCATGAAGAAATTAGTGGATTCACTTGGAAAATGGTGACGTTGGGATACGGATGTGGCACAATAATTGGAATGGTGATGGGATGTCTCATGTTGTCAATTGGAAAACCAAAGTGGTTTCAGGAAATTGCGGATGCAGTGGAGAAGATACATATACATTCGGAAATAAAATCTGCTTATGAAAGGTACATACTTCACATGTTTTCCAATTAAGCGAAATTGTGCAAAACATCTTACTTTGTTTTCATTTTTTTTTCTTAAAAGTTTGTGATGCAAATTGAGCCACTTGGGGTGCATGAAGCGTCACCTTTTGAATTAGGTAACTAAAATGATGTTCCATTTTAGTTTATTTATATTGTTGTATATATTTTAAATGTACGTGTTGTTATGATTTATCACCCTTTATATTTAATTAATTAGTGGTAATCATGATGATGTGCATACACGATAATTGTAATACAGTTATGGTTCTTCTATAATCATTGTGGGCTTGTGGCGTTTTGATATCAATATAAAATGTAATACCCGTTTTGTTTTTCAGTGTAGTAACTATGATATATGGGTAATAATAATAAGTTGTTACAATTGTCAAAGTTAATATCATTAATTGTGACATTTAGAAACTAGGATGAGTGTTTAAGCTTAAATTAGGGCACATGTCCCAATGTTGATATCATTCTGGTCACTTTTAGAGATTGAGATTACTTTGTGTTTTGTGGGTGTGAGACGAGAGCCGAACCGAAGGAAAAAGTGATCAAAGTTCATCAAATTGATTTCTTATGGAAGGAAAGACATCATGTAATCTCCCTTATACTTTTGTGATCTTGTACGGATTATGTGGCAATTGATTCTTTTTTTAATGAAGTTTTGGGGTAATTGTGGGCTTTCGAATAACTACAATTAATCATTAATGGGTTGTTATACTGATGTTTGGGATCATACGATTTAGTTAAGAATTTATGAAGTCGACTTTAGGATATTGGACTGGAGTGAATCGTAAATGTTCTTGTGCAATCGTGAATCGGTAGGAGTTGGGGAATTGAAAATTGGGGTACATTGGAATCGTAAATTGATTTAAGGATCAAATCGAAAATGTGTAATTGTATTGAATTGTAAATTAATGAGGGTTGAGTCTCTTCGTCCCCAGTCACAAACCGGAATCGTAAACTAATATGGGACTAAACTGTGAATCGAAAATCAGTGTTCAAGGTAGAATCGCAAATCAAGTGTTAATTTAAATCGAAAACTCTCTATGTATAAGAAAATGAATCGTATATCTGTAAACTAGGAAATCGCAAATCACGTGTGTTACATGCCTAATCGCAAATCATGATGGGAGTGTAATTGTAAATCAAATGAGGATCAAAAATCTTAAATATGGTAAATTGTAAATTAAGAAAGGGAGACAATCGTAAGTTACTATTCTAGTGAAATCGCAAATCAGGGTAAGACCGTAATCGTAAACCACCTTAGGTGGTGTTAGAATCGAAAACCCATTTTAATGGCATATGAATCGAAAATTGGGCTAGTGTGAACCGAAAACCAATGGAATCGTAAATCCTAGTGTGAGGACAATCATATGCTGATCTTCTAGTTATGTAATTGATATACTGTTATAACGGTTGTGCTACAATCGAGTGAGTTACACTAACTTACTCATTATATTAGTGTGAAATGTACATGTATTGTATATGTGAAAGTGTAACTAATGTGAAGTGAAGTGTTGTGTTATATTGTGGCATATTCAACTTAGGTGTGTTCGTGACAATGTTTTGTGACCTTAACGATTTTATTTTGCATGATTTTTGGTCAATAGTTACTTAACATCATAGTTTAGCTTTAGTAATTTTTCTAGATTTTTCTGAGTTCGTTAGACGTAGTTTCTGTGCGTGTTTCTTTACATAAATTTTCTAGACAACAGTTTCGTTTTATCATGTCTTGTTTGTTTTCTTTGCATTCTTTGAGTAGTAATTTAATTAATCCGAATGTTAAATAGTTAATTAGTGTGATTCAGATTCCTAACCTCTGACTCCGTGTTAATAATGATACCCGCCTATCCTATACTAGGTCATTTAAGTTGGTTTTTGATAATTTAAATGACGGTCATCAACTATGTATGGAAGATCTTGAGGTTCACTCTTTGAACCTGAAGTATGATGATCACAGAACTCAGTCTACTTGAGATCAACTCGTCTCATACAATGACGTCATTATATCCATGCTAGATCGTGTGATCTAAGTGATTATATTTAAAGTTGTCGGGGAGATAACCATTTCAACCAAAAAATCAAAGCAACTTATTGAAATATTAAATTATATAAAATTTGATGTTAACAAAACTGTCATTTGTAATAGACTAGAATTTTCTTAACATGTTAATATAAGACTTGTAATTTTACTTAGACTTGTAGTTTAGTAGTCAAATCATACTGAATGAGTCAGCTAAGCCTAACCGAGTACTTAAGATTAGATTTAATCAGCTAAGTAGTGTTTGACGTTTATGCTAAGTAATCACTTAGATTTAAAACCGTGAGTTGTGCTTTATTATCTTCTAAGTAAAGTACCGAGTTACTTTCGATGTTTCTATGTATTTTTAACTAAGTCAAAGGCTAACATGTGTTGTTCTTTACGTATAAAAGAATGACCGACAAAAGCCAAAATATTTTATGGATGGTAAACTTTTCCAGCATAAAAAAGAAAGCTCCTTTGCTCAAGACAAAAAGGTATGAGATATATATTTAAATATTTTGAGTAGGGTGTATTTTTCATAAAGTAATAGTATTTTATTAAGAACCCGATTATAATAATATTTACTTTAACTCCCACTAACTTTATCGATTAAATATTATATTCTTAATATCACCTTTTCTTCAAACCGTTGCTGCCTCCACCTCTATTTGGAAAATGATTTGACAATAAACCTTGACCTGAAAGTCCGATTTTTTTCCCCAAGAAAATAGATCTAGAACTCTACACGGAATACTAATTAAACGACACGAACTGAACCGGACACGAAGTTAAACTTGGTAGACACAAACATAGCCTACACAAAAATATCACAACCCATTTAATACGAACAACTTTCACTTTATTATCATCTTTTAAAAACTTTATATATGTGGTTCAAGTGAATATATGGATCACTGCTTTTGGAAGTGTTCAAAATCAAAAGAAACAAATGATTAAAACTTTATTAAGTGATAAGACTCATTGATTTATTAAAACTTTATTATTATTATTTTTTATAATTCTCACATGCATGATTTTCTTTCACACACACATTTTATATATATATATATATATATATATATATATATATATATATATATATATATATATATATATATATATTTATATTTATATTGAAAAGTTCATTTGAGAACCGTTCTTATTGCGAGAACCGCGAGAACCAATCTTAGCCATCCAATTCCCCCTCCTTCAATTGGATTGCCCACCCATGAATTCCTTACATGCACGCTGCCACACTCAATCCCCCCACGCTCTTCATCCATGAATTCCATTATCTAAAATCAACGGCTAAGATTGATTCTCGCGGTTCTCGCAATAAAAACGGTTCTCAAATGAACCTTCCCATATATATATATAGGGGAAGGTTCATTTGAGAACCGTTTTTATTGCAAGAACCAATCATAGCCGTTCATTATGGATAATGGAATTGATGGATGAAGAGTGTGGGGGGATTGGGTGTGGCAGGATGCATGTAAGGAATTCATGGGTGGGCAATCCAATAGAAGGAGGGGGAATTGGACGGTTAAGATTGGTTCTCGCGGTTCTCGCAATAAAAACGGTTCTCAAATGAACTTTTCACTATATATATATATATATATATATATAGTGAAAATTCATAGCATTCATCTACACAAATGCAGTTAAACAGAATGTCTACTTCACACCTGTTTTCCTCTGTTTTTCTTTTCTCCTTTTTCTTCTCTTTTGCTTCTTCCTCTTCTTTGAATACCAGTCATGAATGCTCTAAACAACAGAGTCATGCTTTGCTTCTCTTTAAACAAAGCCTTTCCTCCATCAATCGCTCATTCTATATATGTGAAGATTTTCTTGGTTCTGGTTATTATCCGATGATGATGAACTGGAGCATGAACCGTGATTGCTGCAAATGGAATGGAATCACTTGTGATCGCTTCACAGGTGACGTTATTGCTATTGACTTGAGCTGTGGGATGCTACAAGGTACCATCCATTCTAACTCCACCCTCTTTCGCCTTCCTCACCTTCAGAGACTCAACCTTGCTTTCAATTATTTCACTGGTTCTCTACCACCTGAAATTACGAGGTTTTCTAATAGTCTCACACATCTCAACATCTCTCAATGTATTTTCGAAGGACAAATTCCTTCAGAAATCTCGATTCTCCCTAAATTGATTTCTCTTGATCTCTCTTACAGTTATGTTGGGGGATTGAATTTTCAGCCTAGGGTTTTCAGCAGTCTCCTGCAAAATTCTACTCATTTGAGAGAGCTCTTGTTGTCTGGAATTAATATATCTTCCTTTTTACCTAATAATATCTCTTCTCCTCTGAAAATACTCGATCTTAGAGACACTGGATTGAAGGGGAAGTTACCTGATAATTTCTTCGATCTTCCGTATTTGGAAAAACTTGACTTGTCGGATAACTACCGACTCACTGGTCCATTGCCAAAAGTAAACAAAAGCACCGACACCCGTCTCAAATGGTTAAGTCTGTCAAGTGTGAGCTTATCAGGAGAATTAGAATCCGACTCAATCGGTCATTTAAAGTCATTGAATCACTTGGATCTCTCTTTCACTAACTTCTCAGCTTGGAAGATACCAGACTCGATTGGCAATCTCAAATATCTAAATTATTTAGATCTCTCTCTTTGTAATTTGATGGGGTCACTTCCCAAGTCTCTACTTAATCTCACATACCTTTCTACTCTAGACTTAAGTGACAACAAGCTTAACGGAACACTTCCGTCTGGGTTGTTTACTCTTCCCTCGCTTGAAAACATATATCTTGAGTATAACATGTTTAGTGGAGGCTTACCGTCAGACTGGTTCAAGCATTCATCATTTAAGAAATTATCCCTTGGTCACAACCAATTTGATGGTGAGATTAATCAAGTGTCTATCCAACTCATCAACCTCACTTATCTCGACCTATCATCTAACAATTTCACAGGCGTGTGGAACTTGGATACATTGTTATCAAGCCTGCCAAGCCTTGAAAAACTTGATCTCTCTTACAGTGGGTTATCTGTCTTAACCAACAACGCTACCGGCTATGTCAACCCAGATTTCCATTGGTTAGGTTTGGCTTCTTGCGAGTTAAATATGTTTCCAGAGTCTTTACAAGCCATGAAAAATCTTTCATATTTAGACCTATCTAGCAATGGCATAAAAGGTCGAATTCCTGATTGGGTAGGGGAGATAGGAGAAAACAAGTTGTATAGTTTGAATCTCTCACATAACTCCATAACCGGCTTGCCGCACTTTCAATGGGATGGATTACTTACGCTTTCTCTACAATACAACCAGATAGAAGGAGAATTCCCTTCATCAATTTGCAACATGAGCATTCTGGCATTTCTGGATATGTCATACAATAGATTTATTGGAGTTATTCCACAGTGCTTTGGAAATATTTTATCTAATCTTGATGTGGTAAATATGGGGAACAATCATTTCCACGGTACCATCCCGAACGTGAACCTGGATCGTGTAAGACTAAGTGGGCTTATCTTGAATACAAATCAATTAGAAGGAGATGTGCCAAGTTTCTTGTCCAAAGCTCAGAATTTGAGAATTCTTGATATCGGAAACAACTACTTGAATGGCACATTCCCTAGATGGTTAGGAAATCTACCATCGCTACAGATTCTTGTACTGGGGTCAAATAATTTACATGGTTCCATCGATACCTCTTTTACTTGTGAACAACCTTTTAAAAGTCTGCAAGTCCTTGATTTGTCTCATAATAGGTTTGTAGGACATCTCCCTCAAAAATATTTTCAAATTTTCAGTGCCATGAAGGGCATGGTAGCAAAGGGTCCAGAACCAGACTATTTCTTTTTACTTAACCTGTATGGCTTAGAGGCTATGTATTACTCTGTTACTATAGCGACCAAAGGTCGAAAACTCCCATTTCCGAAGCTTTTGGATAGCTACACATTTGTTGATCTATCCGATAACAAATTTGAAGGGGAGATTCCAGACGTCATTGGTACTCTTAACTCATTAAATGTGCTAAACTTATCCCATAACCACCTTAATGGTAGAATCCCGCATGCTCTTGGAAACCTATCTGCAATTGAATCATTAGACCTCTCTTGGAATCAATTAAGTGGAGAGATCCCTCAAGAACTTGCAGACATCGCTTCTCTTGAAGTGTTAGATCTCTCACAAAACCATCTTGTGGGACATATTCCAAAAGGGAAACAGTTTAACACATTTAATGAGCACTCATTTGGAGGGAATCCGGGACTCTGTGGGTTTCCATTGCCCCAACTATGTGAGCATTCGAGTTCCCCAAATGTCAAAGATGATGAAGATGGAGATGATGAAGAAATTAGTGGATTCACATGGAAAGTGGTAATGTTGGGATACGGATGTGGCACAATAATTGGAATGGTGATGGGATGTCTCATGTTATCAACCGGAAAACCAAAGTGGTTTCAGGAAATTACGGATGCAATGGAGCATACAATCTTAAACAAGCAAAGGAAGAGAAGATACATATGCATTGGAAAATGAAATAAGCTTATGAAAGGTACGTACTTCACATGTTTTCCTATTAACCGAAATTGTGCAAAATATCTTACTTTGATTTCATTTTTTTCTTAAAGGTTTGTGATGCCAATTAAGCAGCTTGGGTGCATAAAGCATCACCTTTTGAAGTATGTGACTACAATGATGTTGTATTTTAGTCTATTTATATTGTTGTATATATTTTGAATGTGTTGTTATGATTTATTACCCAATAGTTATGACGTAACCATGATGATGTGGTTACGCCATAATTGTAATATAGTCGTGGTTTGACTCTTAAAAGTAAGTTTTTTTAATTTGAATAAAAATTCTTATAAATAATTTCATATATGTCCTTAACATATGTATTTGCTCATACTTATTTATAAATATCATATGTAATCAAATTATTAGATTTATCATTTTAAAATATTTTATAATTATTTACAATCTTTTTAATTATAACTAATAAAGATTTGACTTTATTGCTTATAGTTATAACGATAATGATCTATGGCTTGTACAATTAATACAGTCACGTCTTTTGGTATCATAATACCACACTTCTTTCATCACGTTTGGCCTCTCCTCATGCGACACTTCCGCCGCTAGTTTTGGTGTTTAATATTTATTATTGTTATTAAAACTAACTCGTATATCACACGGACATTTAATTTAACTAGCTTACTAAATTTCTAGTGGAAAGGCACGCGCCTCTGTTTTATTATTCTTATTCTGCTAGTTATTGATGCGAGTTCGCATACCATAAAGCCACCGCCATAAACTTTTTGCTAAAAGTCTAAAATGTTGTTGCAAAATCATGAAAAACAACTAAAATGAAATTTTCATTGTAAAAAATTTAAAATAAATTTGCAATAACCTTTGGCGACGATCGTGTCGATGCGAAGGTTAAACGTTAATTTCTTTAGGGTTTAACTAAAAAAGCAACCTATTTTGTCCCATAGTACGTGAGCGTTTCGCGGTGACATTGTGTCGTTGAAGATAACTTTTGTGTTGTTTTCCAATTTTTCTTTAGTGTCGTATGTGTAAGAAAATGAAAATTGTTATGGAAATTTGAATGTATATTATGTGAGTAGCTTAAATGTTTGTGTGATACATGGCTTGGTGTTAAGAATAATAAGTATTAAACATTAATATAAAAAATATTAAATAATTATAAAATATGAAAGAAATAAGAATTAAAAATGGTGACACATGGCGTTAATGCCCATACGAGCGGTAGATCAAAGAGTCAAAGTGAGATGAAGGACAGACATGATAGCAGATAAATGGTATCATCGTACGAAAAGACGTGATTGTATTTCTAGTAGAAGTCATTGATCATTATCGTTATAATTATGGGCAATTAAGTTATTTATTGGTTATAATTAAAAATAACTTAAATTGATGATAAAATATTCTAAAAATGGTAAAACTAAGAGTTTTGGTGAATACCTTAAAGGTTGTCTAAATCTTATGCTAGAATGCATGTGTATTTCTAAGAAGAAACAAACTAGTTAATAAAAATAGCAACTTGAGTTACATACAAATAGCATACTGAGGAAACAAAGACTTGAAAATAATTTTTTTAAAGGCAAAGCAAAAAAAGCTATAAATATATGTAGCATCATTAGATATACATGACGTACACCTTATAATTACACAAACTAAGATCAAGACCTTCTTAGCCATAACATACACAAACTTAGATCAGACCTTCTTAGCCATAACCATGTGTGCTGCATGTTTTCTTAAGAATAATGATAAATAAAAAATATGTTACCTGGAAGATACTATCGACTTTTGAGAAATGGTTGAAACAGGAGAAATGATCAACTATGGATAACTTGATTGCTCTATGGTACCTACCATATTTAAATTCAACAGCAAACATAAGAAAAACAGATTGACTTATGTCTTGAGTGTTCTTCTTAATTTATATTGTCATGTGATTTTTCATAGACAAAAGTTGTCATGTTTGAATACTTGTGATGATAGACACCAAGTGTAGTCATTTATACATTTAGACGGTTAAAAATTGAGGACAATTACAATTAATAAAACATAGCTGTTCATTATATCAAATTAGCACCCCACCTATCTTTACACTTGTAGTTGGAACTTTGAACTTTAATAAACTGCCTTAAAGATACCAGAAAAGAATCTTATATTAGTATTTAATTTAGAAAACTATGTAACACATATATCACTAATAAGTTATTTTCCAGGTCAACAAGAGAACACTACTTCAAAGTCAACAAGAGACCCTAACAAAGCACAGGCTATTAAACTAATACAAAGATGCCTCAAACCCATAAAGCTCGACGATTCGAGAGATTGACAAAACCCAACAAAGACCCACCACCCATAAAGCTCGACAAAAAGCCCCATAAAAACTGAAACTATCACATACCCGATGCTGCAAAGTCAGTGACAAAAGCAAGATGCGTGATTCTGCAGACGAGTCGAGAGATTGAAATGTGACAAAAAGAAAGAGTGTTGTACCATATGAATGAGTGCGGTGAAGGGAGAGATCGAGTGTGAATGTCAAGCCTCTGTAGCTTCCTTGCGATGCTGCTGAGAACTTAGGGCTTTTCACTGTGGGAATAGCTTCAACGTGAATACTTGAGGAGGCATAATGGAGTCGATTGCTTGCTGTAGTGGAAGGGATTAGCTAGGGCTTGACTTTTGATAGAGATTCAAAGAAGAAAACAAAAAATAGAAGGGGATATGGAAAACGATAAACTTAAAACTGGAATATAGAAATTGATAAATATTTATTAAAATATATGTAAATATGTTTAGATTTAGAGATGATATGTTCTCTCCAAAAACTATCGATTTAAAAAAATAGAAATCGTATTTTTCTTTTTACTTTTAGGAGACCACATGTTGTCTTCGTATTTCTAAAATATTAGCGCCTCATAAATTTTGGGGAGGGAAATTTCCCGCCGTTTGATAGTTGTTGAATATTGAAAAGTATTTTATTTTCTGAAAATAGATACACAGACAAAAAGTCGTCTTAAAAAGCCTATTTTTTGAAACGACGTTATGTGGTATCTAAAAGTTTTGTCTTTAAAGATAACTTTTCTTGTAGTGGATGTACTCCATCACTGAACTCTTTGTTACATTTTTCCTCCACCACCCTGAAAGATATTTAAGTATTACATTAGACTCTTACTTTATCACTTCATTACCAACACCTTTATTGCATACAAAAAAACTTAGAAAATTTAGCATGGGAGGAAAGTAGGCGAAGTATTGGTTCTATTATAGAATTCATTGAGGTTGATAGCCGTAGAAGTGGGTTTAAGATGACTAAATGTGATGTTGCAGCCGACAACCGGATGCTTTTCCCATGCGTTGGTTTGAATCGGGCGCTTTTCTCTTGTTTTTCTCTTGCCTCGGTTTGAACCTAACCCTTTTCCCTTATCACGACTATAATCCATTTGGATTATGATGTGAAAAATAGAAGAAAGTTGATTGTATTTTAGTAGTGACACATGGAGAGATTGGTGTGAAAAAAATGGAAGAAAGTTGGTTATCCCATTTTACTTCCACCCCACTCCATGCCATACCAGCCACCCTATTCACTATTCTCGAAAACATCACTGTTTTTTAGTTTTCTTTCAAATCCTCCCCTTTGTAAAAATAACTAGAGAGCACGGTGTAGCATGCTTAATTGCTTATAGTTTGTAAAGGGAAATTAGTTCTCAACTTTTACATTTTCTCAAAGTAAATACTAATTTTTTTTACTTTATATATATAGTCATGTTATTATAAAAATGATCCGAATAGTTCCTAACTTTTATATTTTTCTTAAAGTAAGTACTCTAATTTTCTAACTTATACATTAGGTATCATACTTGTTATAACTTTTTAATATTCTTCCTAATTTATATTATTTTCAAAAATAAAAAATATGATAACTATAAACTTCATAAATAATTACCGACAAAATTGATTAAAGTCTTAAAATTAGAGGAAATGCTAATGTCTTAAAATTCGATAATTTGAAATTGTTAGAATACCTATTTAATTGCTTTTTGTTCCTTAATGAAAGCCCCAAACCATTGTGGTTGTTAATTGATGGTTGAAATAATTTTTTAAAAAATTTTAAGAAATTAGGTGTTTGAATTATAATCCAAGTAACAACAATTTATAGCTTAAACATCTTAATTTCTACAAATAAAAAAGTAAAAGATGTTTAAAACATCAAGCAATGATTGTCACAACAATTTGGGGTTCTCTTAATTTTATTGAATAAAAAACAAGATTGATAGCGATTACGCTTCAAATGGATCAAACTCATTCTTCAGAATGAACCAGGCCTTTATCCACCCTTCCTCCAAACTGCTTCCCGGTACAATTGGCCTGGTTGATTTTTAAGACATTAAAAAAATATTCACCCTTGTGAAAAATTGCAGACATAAAGTTAAGAAAGAAATGGATACATGGATAGTACATATCAAACAATTTGAGTGACGCAATCTTCTATTAAAGTTCTCGTTATGATAGTTTTTTGTTCTAGAAAAATAAAAAAGTTTTGGAAAGATATTAAATGTAACATCCGTGAAGTCGGCCTAGTTGTTAGCGTGTCGGTGGTAAGTTAATTGTGATTGTTTACGTGTTTGTTTGTTTATATGTGATAAATAAATATTTTATATCACATGCGCTTATGATAATAGCTGAAATCGTTTTTGAACGAGGATGACAAATAATACCTCGTTGCATGTTAATTAATTGGGTTTGACTGTTTAATTGATTAACTCTATGTTAGTAAGCAATGTAGTGTACTGTGTTTGTAAATATCTAAAACATATGCCGCCTCATTTTTGGATAAGAACTTCACTGTGAAGTTATTTCTTCATTTGTGTATGTGTGTGCTTTGAAGAAGAAAGAAAACAAAGAAAGTTTTGAAGCAAACTTGAATCTTTGACGTTGTGATTTAGTGTTTGATATTGCAAAACAAAGGTTTGTATATGATTCTATGTGTTGAAGCAAACTTATCATGATTCTTGTAAATCCTTGATATGTGTATGTTGGGTTTTGTAGCTTGAAGCTAAGAACAGTATTAATGGATATATGAAGAAAAGATAAAACTTGATAAGTAAGTTTTGATGTTTATGAATGTTTAATTGGTTTTGAAGTATTCTTGATGATTTTTCACATGTTATTTGAAGTTTGTATATGGTTTGGAAATGTTTCATAGTGATTTGCAGGATTAAGTTTTGTGTTTATGTTGTGTTCTTCGACTGGAACAAGAACAGGGAAAAAGATGATGAAGATGAAGTTGATGGAGGGGGGTCCGACTTGTGCCATGCGACTTTGGAAGGGGGTCCGACTTTCCCTGTCCGCCTTGGCTTCCCTATTTTGACTTGATGCCTATCCGACTTGTTGCATTGGTCCGACTTTGGTCTGACTTTAGTGATCCGACTTGTGTGATCCGACTTTGAGGCTTGGAAGTCCGACTTTTGTACCATGTCCGACTTGGTTAATGCTGTTGTCCCATACGACTTATGGTGAGATTAGGGAGGTGCGACTTTGGACCTTGAGTTATGCATGCTTGGCACGACTTAGGGTTTGCCTTGGTCCGACTTTTGGAGTGGTCCGACTTGGTCCAAATTTCCTTTCTTGACCTGACTTTTCTGAGGTCCGACGTGTGATGCTGGTCCGATTTAGTTAATGTTGTTCACGACTTGACGCGTAAGGGCCTTAGACGCGACTCGTTCGGGGATTTTCTGATTTAGAGTTTTGTTTGTTGTTCGATCGTGTTGCATGTTATATGTTTGTTTCATATGTGATTCTAACATGTTTATAATTGTAAGATATATATATATATATATGTATGTGTGTGTGTGTTTATGAATCGAAGACTAATCTTGGTGTTATTGTGTTCTCAGGCAATGCGATACTCGGTGAGATTAGATAACTGAGTTCAAAGATTGAGAACCGAGGTGAGTAGATGTTAACTCACAAGTGGTATTGGTTGTAATTAATATGGTTACATGGAATTGATATGATTGATGATTTGATAGATTGTTTAGTCTGATGTTGATCCGATTAACCGATTGTGTGATTATTTGAACAGTTCTAGATCTTCTGAAACATTTGTTGCAATGGAAGGGGTTTAACTATGCCAAGTAGCAAAGGGCTATGGGTAAACATTTGCTTTGGTCCGCATTTGTTGTAGGTTCTGCGTTGAACCGTCAGTCCTCTAGATTTATGTGATTACATGTTCTGACTTGTTATTGTATTGGTTGTTGTTGATTTGCTGTTTGTGGTTGTAACTTCCATTCACTTAGCTTTGTGCTAATTCCCCACCTTTTAACTCTGTTTTTGCAACTTTCGGTAAGTGCAGTTGTTTAGCTGGAAGTTTGTGTGTTTGAAGGAAAAGTTGACCATCGCTCTGATATTGTTTTGAGAAAATAATGAGCCATATTTTGTATAACTTTTGTAACACTAAATGATATACTGTTTTGTATATAAACAGTATGTGTTTTGTTGTGGGTATAATTGTATGATATTTTATTCAACGCTCCCGCCGCAATAAAAAAATTGCTTGAGATTTACGGTGTTACTTAAAGGTTATAAGGATTATTGTATCTAATGTATAATATAAAAATGTAGAGTACTTATTTCATGAAAAAAATATAAAAAATTAAGAACTTGTACACTTATTCTTCTTATAATATAATACTTAATATATATATAAACAAAAAAAGTAGAGTACTTATTTTGAAAAAAATGTAAAAGTTAAGAACTAGTAGAGTTTTTTTTTCTTTTGTGAATGAATGATGATTTGTGCATAACTTTTTAACATGCACAATAATTAGGGATTTTTTTCTTCTGCCAATCTACTATACATTATTCTTATCCACAACTTTAAGAATATAATGATCTAAATAACCATTTTTTGTTGTATACAGTAAAAAATTATATACAAATAATCACCCTTTATAAATATTTTATGTATAGGTTGAGAGATCCAATTTATTCCATTAATAATACGAGTCCTAGAATTATAGTGTACAACTAGCTAATTTTTTGCTGTGCAAATGCATAGCCCACCCTCTAGTGTTTTTAGTCAATAACTTTAGAATGTATCATTAAAAATTAAATTAAAGTGTACCTAAAGCGTAGGTGTTAGTCCTATGTTTAGAAAAGTTAGATTTGATGAGACAAACCATAGATATGTATAGATGATAGGTTAAATATTATGAATTATGTAAGTCTGTTGTAGACTGACTAGTCAGCTTAGGCTGGGTAGTCAGCATACAAACAGATATAGAGTTTTCTATATAAGTACTAGATAACTCAGTGACTTCTAAGCTGAGATAGGTTTCAAGAGTGAAGACTTGAAGAATTGAAGACTTGAAGATTCAAGAACCAAGGATTCAAGAACTCAGCTTGACAATGTTAAGCTGAGTAAGTCAGATCAGCGTCAGAATTCAGTTTAAAGAATTTAAGTAAGTTTTAAATTCTGCTATAAACTCTCAGTATCTACGGTATTTAAATTAGAGTATCTGAACCTAATTTAAACTATATATTAGTTGGATAGAAATCTCAAACGGAATTAGTTAGATATGTTCTAATTAAGGAGTTTGTTACGGTTTTAAAGAAAAGATAAGTTCTATCTTTAAACTGCGATTTAGTCGTAGATACATCAAGTATAAGTATAAACCTTTTATGGGTTTACACGGGGGATGTGATACACAGAGCAAGAGCAGCATAAGTTGCGAAGTTTGTGTTCATACTTGATACGCGTGTGTTGCGATAACTTTGTGAGTTCAAAGTTAAAGAGAGTTTTCCAGAATTCTTGTTAATCAGTTTTAACAAGAAGTTCGATCATCAATTAGTTTGTGATCCAAGAGTGTTTAGAGAGAAGTTGAGTTTATAATCAGTGTAATATCAAATTATCCTGTTGAATTGATTAGAGAGTAAAAATTGTAATCAGTTCATTTGATTAGTCAATATACGTTTGATTAAATTTGATTGGTTGTTTAAAGTGTATTCAACCCCCCCTTCTACATTGTATCGGTTGATTGTTTACCCTCTTTGGGACCAAGAGTAGGTAGCGACCAATTTTTTGATATACCTACTTGTTGGCTAATTTAATAATGTATGACTTACACAAATGTAGCCCCCACGATAATGCTACCAAGATGTATGTATAGTATTGAAGTAAATCTCCTCTCAAGTTTGATATATTTAGAAACCCTTCAAATTTTGACATCGTTAAGATTTTTGCTAGGAGCATGAAGAAGATTTTCAAACATTCTTAAGTAGAAAACCTTGAGTAAATGACTGAATCAACTTTTTGCATAAAATTTCACGAAATTTCCCATTAAAGTTTCAGTTGCACGAAACAAATAATTGTGTTTTGAAATTGCATATTTAAAGTAAGAACCATTACAAGGAAAAAGGTTTGGCATATACACTTATAACGCGCCATTTGGTTCAAATTGAAATCGTTTCAGGTTTTATTTTTAATATTACGTTATTTACATCAAACATAATTGTTTGATATTATTAATCCTTACAATCGAAATTTTTGTATAGAAACAAACATATGAACAAAAATATTTAAAATAAAACATGAAAAATTTAAACTTTTAGGATATTCAAATTCAAATTAATTTAAATTTTATTCCATATAGCGATTTTTTTCTTATAAGTTTGACTAAAAAACTAAACATTTAGTACGTTCAAATTTAAATAAATTCAAGTTTTACTTTTTATATTACGAATAATGTAATTTTCTTTTATGAGTTTTGATGTATAATGTTTGGTGAGAATCAAAAAAACACCACCGGCCCTTGAATAATAACGTAATATGCTAGTTACGACAGAATATACTTTAGTATTAGATTTTGAAAAATGCATTTTTAAATTTGACTAAAAAACTAAACATTTAGGACGTTTAAATTTAAATTAATTCAAGTTTTACTTTTTATATTACGACTAATATATAATATCTTGTATGAGTTTGATGTGTAATGTTTGGTGAGAACCAAAAAACACTACCAGCCCTTGAATAATAACGTAATATGCTAGTTACGATAGAATATACTTTAGTATTAGATTTTGAAAAATGTATTTTTAAAATAAATATCATATGTGATTCTAACATATGTGATTCTAACATGTTTATAATTGTAAGATATATATATATATATGTATGTGTGTGTGTGTTTATGAATCGAAGACTAATCTTGGTGTTATTGTGTTCTCAGGCAATGCGATACTCGGTGAGATTAGATAACTGAGTTCAAAGATTGAGAACCGAGGTGAGTAGATGTTAACTCACAAGTGGTATTGGTTGTAATTAATATGGTTACATGGAATTGATATGATTGATGATTTGATAGATTGTTTAGTCTGATGTTGATCCGATTAACCGATTGTGTGATTATTTGAACAGTTCTAGATCTTCTGAAACATTTGTTGCAATGGAAGGGGTTTAACTATGCCAAGTAGCAAAGGGCTATGGGTAAACATTTGCTTTGGTCCGCATTTGTTGTAGGTTCTGCGTTGAACCGTCAGTCCTCTAGATTTATGTGATTACATGTTCTGACTTGTTATTGTATTGGTTGTTGTTGATTTGCTGTTTGTGGTTGTAACTTCCATTCACTTAGCTTTGTGCTAATTCCCCACCTTTTAACTCTGTTTTTGCAACTTTCGGTAAGTGCAGTTGTTTAGCTGGAAGTTTGTGTGTTTGAAGGAAAAGTTGACCATCGCTCTGATATTGTTTTGAGAAAATAATGAGCCATATTTTGTATAACTTTTGTAACACTAAATGATATACTGTTTTGTATATAAACAGTATGTGTTTTGTTGTGGGTATAATTGTATGATATTTTATTCAACGCTCCCGCCGCAATAAAAAAATTGCTTGAGATTTACGGTGTTACTTAAAGGTTATAAGGATTATTGTATCTAATGTATAATATAAAAATGTAGAGTACTTATTTCATGAAAAAAATATAAAAAATTAAGAACTTGTACACTTATTCTTCTTATAATATAATACTTAATATATATATAAACAAAAAAAGTAGAGTACTTATTTTGAAAAAAATGTAAAAGTTAAGAACTAGTAGAGTTTTTTTTTCTTTTGTGAATGAATGATGATTTGTGCATAACTTTTTAACATGCACAATAATTAGGGATTTTTTTCTTCTGCCAATCTACTATACATTATTCTTATCCACAACTTTAAGAATATAATGATCTAAATAACCATTTTTTGTTGTATACAGTAAAAAATTATATACAAATAATCACCCTTTATAAATATTTTATGTATAGGTTGAGAGATCCAATTTATTCCATTAATAATACGAGTCCTAGAATTATAGTGTACAACTAGCTAATTTTTTGCTGTGCAAATGCATAGCCCACCCTCTAGTGTTTTTAGTCAATAACTTTAGAATGTATCATTAAAAATTAAATTAAAGTGTACCTAAAGCGTAGGTGTTAGTCCTATGTTTAGAAAAGTTAGATTTGATGAGACAAACCATAGATATGTATAGATGATAGGTTAAATATTATGAATTATGTAAGTCTGTTGTAGACTGACTAGTCAGCTTAGGCTGGGTAGTCAGCATACAAACAGATATAGAGTTTTCTATATAAGTACTAGATAACTCAGTGACTTCTAAGCTGAGATAGGTTTCAAGAGTGAAGACTTGAAGAATTGAAGACTTGAAGATTCAAGAACCAAGGATTCAAGAACTCAGCTTGACAATGTTAAGCTGAGTAAGTCAGATCAGCGTCAGAATTCAGTTTAAAGAATTTAAGTAAGTTTTAAATTCTGCTATAAACTCTCAGTATCTACGGTATTTAAATTAGAGTATCTGAACCTAATTTAAACTATATATTAGTTGGATAGAAATCTCAAACGGAATTAGTTAGATATGTTCTAATTAAGGAGTTTGTTACGGTTTTAAAGAAAAGATAAGTTCTATCTTTAAACTGCGATTTAGTCGTAGATACATCAAGTATAAGTATAAACCTTTTATGGGTTTACACGGGGGATGTGATACACAGAGCAAGAGCAGCATAAGTTGCGAAGTTTGTGTTCATACTTGATACGCGTGTGTTGCGATAACTTTGTGAGTTCAAAGTTAAAGAGAGTTTTCCAGAATTCTTGTTAATCAGTTTTAACAAGAAGTTCGATCATCAATTAGTTTGTGATCCAAGAGTGTTTAGAGAGAAGTTGAGTTTATAATCAGTGTAATATCAAATTATCCTGTTGAATTGATTAGAGAGTAAAAATTGTAATCAGTTCATTTGATTAGTCAATATACGTTTGATTAAATTTGATTGGTTGTTTAAAGTGTATTCAACCCCCCCTTCTACATTGTATCGGTTGATTGTTTACCCTCTTTGGGACCAAGAGTAGGTAGCGACCAATTTTTTGATATACCTACTTGTTGGCTAATTTAATAATGTATGACTTACACAAATGTAGCCCCCACGATAATGCTACCAAGATGTATGTATAGTATTGAAGTAAATCTCCTCTCAAGTTTGATATATTTAGAAACCCTTCAAATTTTGACATCGTTAAGATTTTTGCTAGGAGCATGAAGAAGATTTTCAAACATTCTTAAGTAGAAAACCTTGAGTAAATGACTGAATCAACTTTTTGCATAAAATTTCACGAAATTTCCCATTAAAGTTTCAGTTGCACGAAACAAATAATTGTGTTTTGAAATTGCATATTTAAAGTAAGAACCATTACAAGGAAAAAGGTTTGGCATATACACTTATAACGCGCCATTTGGTTCAAATTGAAATCGTTTCAGGTTTTATTTTTAATATTACGTTATTTACATCAAACATAATTGTTTGATATTATTAATCCTTACAATCGAAATTTTTGTATAGAAACAAACATATGAACAAAAATATTTAAAATAAAACATGAAAAATTTAAACTTTTAGGATATTCAAATTCAAATCAATTTAAATTTTATTCCATATAGCGATTTTTTTCTTATAAGTTTGACTAAAAAACTAAACATTTAGTACGTTCAAATTTAAATAAATTCAAGTTTTACTTTTTATATTACGAATAATGTAATTTTCTTTTATGAGTTTTGATGTATAATGTTTGGTGAGAATCAAAAAAACACCACCGGCCCTTGAATAATAACGTAATATGCTAGTTACGACAGAATATACTTTAGTATTAGATTTTGAAAAATGCATTTTTAAATTTGACTAAAAAACTAAACATTTAGGACGTTTAAATTTAAATTAATTCAAGTTTTACTTTTTATATTACGACTAATATATAATATATTGTATGAGTTTGATGTGTAATGTTTGGTGAGAACCAAAAAACACTACCAGCCCTTGAATAATAACGTAATATGCTAGTTACGATAGAATATACTTTAGTATTAGATTTTGAAAAATATATTTTTAAAATAAATATCATATGTGATTCTAACATATGTGATTCTAACATGTTTATAATTGTAAGATATATATATATATATATGTATGTGTGTGTGTGTTTATGAATCGAAGACTAATCTTGGTGTTATTGTGTTCTCAGGCAATGCGATACTCGGTGAGATTAGATAACTGAGTTCAAAGATTGAGAACCGAGGTGAGTAGATGTTAACTCACAAGTGGTATTGGTTGTAATTAATATGGTTACATGGAATTGATATGATTGATGATTTGATAGATTGTTTAGTCTGATGTTGATCCGATTAACCGATTGTGTGATTATTTGAACAGTTCTAGATCTTCTGAAACATTTGTTGCAATGGAAGGGGTTTAACTATGCCAAGTAGCAAAGGGCTATGGGTAAACATTTGCTTTGGTCCGCATTTGTTGTAGGTTCTGCGTTGAACCGTCAGTCCTCTAGATTTATGTGATTACATGTTCTGACTTGTTATTGTATTGGTTGTTGTTGATTTGCTGTTTGTGGTTGTAACTTCCATTCACTTAGCTTTGTGCTAATTCCCCACCTTTTAACTCTGTTTTTGCAACTTTCGGTAAGTGCAGTTGTTTAGCTGGAAGTTTGTGTGTTTGAAGGAAAAGTTGACCATCGCTCTGATATTGTTTTGAGAAAATAATGAGCCATATTTTGTATAACTTTTGTAACACTAAATGATATACTGTTTTGTATATAAACAGTATGTGTTTTGTTGTGGGTATAATTGTATGATATTTTATTCAACGCTCCCGCCGCAATAAAAAAATTGCTTGAGATTTACGGTGTTACTTAAAGGTTATAAGGATTATTGTATCTAATGTATAATATAAAAATGTAGAGTACTTATTTCATGAAAAAAATATAAAAAATTAAGAACTTGTACACTTATTCTTCTTATAATATAATACTTAATATATATATAAACAAAAAAAGTAGAGTACTTATTTTGAAAAAAATGTAAAAGTTAAGAACTAGTAGAGTTTTTTTTTCTTTTGTGAATGAATGATGATTTGTGCATAACTTTTTAACATGCACAATAATTAGGGATTTTTTTCTTCTGCCAATCTACTATACATTATTCTTATCCACAACTTTAAGAATATAATGATCTAAATAACCATTTTTTGTTGTATACAGTAAAAAATTATATACAAATAATCACCCTTTATAAATATTTTATGTATAGGTTGAGAGATCCAATTTATTCCATTAATAATACGAGTCCTAGAATTATAGTGTACAACTAGCTAATTTTTTGCTGTGCAAATGCATAGCCCACCCTCTAGTGTTTTTAGTCAATAACTTTAGAATGTATCATTAAAAATTAAATTAAAGTGTACCTAAAGCGTAGGTGTTAGTCCTATGTTTAGAAAAGTTAGATTTGATGAGACAAACCATAGATATGTATAGATGATAGGTTAAATATTATGAATTATGTAAGTCTGTTGTAGACTGACTAGTCAGCTTAGGCTGGGTAGTCAGCATACAAACAGATATAGAGTTTTCTATATAAGTACTAGATAACTCAGTGACTTCTAAGCTGAGATAGGTTTCAAGAGTGAAGACTTGAAGAATTGAAGACTTGAAGATTCAAGAACCAAGGATTCAAGAACTCAGCTTGACAATGTTAAGCTGAGTAAGTCAGATCAGCGTCAGAATTCAGTTTAAAGAATTTAAGTAAGTTTTAAATTCTGCTATAAACTCTCAGTATCTACGGTATTTAAATTAGAGTATCTGAACCTAATTTAAACTATATATTAGTTGGATAGAAATCTCAAACGGAATTAGTTAGATATGTTCTAATTAAGGAGTTTGTTACGGTTTTAAAGAAAAGATAAGTTCTATCTTTAAACTGCGATTTAGTCGTAGATACATCAAGTATAAGTATAAACCTTTTATGGGTTTACACGGGGGATGTGATACACAGAGCAAGAGCAGCATAAGTTGCGAAGTTTGTGTTCATACTTGATACGCGTGTGTTGCGATAACTTTGTGAGTTCAAAGTTAAAGAGAGTTTTCCAGAATTCTTGTTAATCAGTTTTAACAAGAAGTTCGATCATCAATTAGTTTGTGATCCAAGAGTGTTTAGAGAGAAGTTGAGTTTATAATCAGTGTAATATCAAATTATCCTGTTGAATTGATTAGAGAGTAAAAATTGTAATCAGTTCATTTGATTAGTCAATATACGTTTGATTAAATTTGATTGGTTGTTTAAAGTGTATTCAACCCCCCCTTCTACATTGTATCGGTTGATTGTTTACCCTCTTTGGGACCAAGAGTAGGTAGCGACCAATTTTTTGATATACCTACTTGTTGGCTAATTTAATAATGTATGACTTACACAAATGTAGCCCCCACGATAATGCTACCAAGATGTATGTATAGTATTGAAGTAAATCTCCTCTCAAGTTTGATATATTTAGAAACCCTTCAAATTTTGACATCGTTAAGATTTTTGCTAGGAGCATGAAGAAGATTTTCAAACATTCTTAAGTAGAAAACCTTGAGTAAATGACTGAATCAACTTTTTGCATAAAATTTCACGAAATTTCCCATTAAAGTTTCAGTTGCACGAAACAAATAATTGTGTTTTGAAATTGCATATTTAAAGTAAGAACCATTACAAGGAAAAAGGTTTGGCATATACACTTATAACGCGCCATTTGGTTCAAATTGAAATCGTTTCAGGTTTTATTTTTAATATTACGTTATTTACATCAAACATAATTGTTTGATATTATTAATCCTTACAATCGAAATTTTTGTATAGAAACAAACATATGAACAAAAATATTTAAAATAAAACATGAAAAATTTAAACTTTTAGGATATTCAAATTCAAATCAATTTAAATTTTATTCCATATAGCGATTTTTTTCTTATAAGTTTGACTAAAAAACTAAACATTTAGTACGTTCAAATTTAAATAAATTCAAGTTTTACTTTTTATATTACGAATAATGTAATTTTCTTTTATGAGTTTTGATGTATAATGTTTGGTGAGAATCAAAAAAACACCACCGGCCCTTGAATAATAACGTAATATGCTAGTTACGACAGAATATACTTTAGTATTAGATTTTGAAAAATGCATTTTTAAATTTGACTAAAAAACTAAACATTTAGGACGTTTAAATTTAAATTAATTCAAGTTTTACTTTTTATATTACGACTAATATATAATATCTTGTATGAGTTTGATGTGTAATGTTTGGTGAGAACCAAAAAACACTACCAGCCCTTGAATAATAACGTAATATGCTAGTTACGATAGAATATACTTTAGTATTAGATTTTGAAAAATGTATTTTTAAAATAAATATCATATGTGATTCTAACATATGTGATTCTAACATGTTTATAATTGTAAGATATATATATATATATGTATGTGTGTGTGTGTTTATGAATCGAAGACTAATCTTGGTGTTATTGTGTTCTCAGGCAATGCGATACTCGGTGAGATTAGATAACTGAGTTCAAAGATTGAGAACCGAGGTGAGTAGATGTTAACTCACAAGTGGTATTGGTTGTAATTAATATGGTTACATGGAATTGATATGATTGATGATTTGATAGATTGTTTAGTCTGATGTTGATCCGATTAACCGATTGTGTGATTATTTGAACAGTTCTAGATCTTCTGAAACATTTGTTGCAATGGAAGGGGTTTAACTATGCCAAGTAGCAAAGGGCTATGGGTAAACATTTGCTTTGGTCCGCATTTGTTGTAGGTTCTGCGTTGAACCGTCAGTCCTCTAGATTTATGTGATTACATGTTCTGACTTGTTATTGTATTGGTTGTTGTTGATTTGCTGTTTGTGGTTGTAACTTCCATTCACTTAGCTTTGTGCTAATTCCCCACCTTTTAACTCTGTTTTTGCAACTTTCGGTAAGTGCAGTTGTTTAGCTGGAAGTTTGTGTGTTTGAAGGAAAAGTTGACCATCGCTCTGATATTGTTTTGAGAAAATAATGAGCCATATTTTGTATAACTTTTGTAACACTAAATGATATACTGTTTTGTATATAAACAGTATGTGTTTTGTTGTGGGTATAATTGTATGATATTTTATTCAACGCTCCCGCCGCAATAAAAAAATTGCTTGAGATTTACGGTGTTACTTAAAGGTTATAAGGATTATTGTATCTAATGTATAATATAAAAATGTAGAGTACTTATTTCATGAAAAAAATATAAAAAATTAAGAACTTGTACACTTATTCTTCTTATAATATAATACTTAATATATATATAAACAAAAAAAGTAGAGTACTTATTTTGAAAAAAATGTAAAAGTTAAGAACTAGTAGAGTTTTTTTTTCTTTTGTGAATGAATGATGATTTGTGCATAACTTTTTAACATGCACAATAATTAGGGATTTTTTTCTTCTGCCAATCTACTATACATTATTCTTATCCACAACTTTAAGAATATAATGATCTAAATAACCATTTTTTGTTGTATACAGTAAAAAATTATATACAAATAATCACCCTTTATAAATATTTTATGTATAGGTTGAGAGATCCAATTTATTCCATTAATAATACGAGTCCTAGAATTATAGTGTACAACTAGCTAATTTTTTGCTGTGCAAATGCATAGCCCACCCTCTAGTGTTTTTAGTCAATAACTTTAGAATGTATCATTAAAAATTAAATTAAAGTGTACCTAAAGCGTAGGTGTTAGTCCTATGTTTAGAAAAGTTAGATTTGATGAGACAAACCATAGATATGTATAGATGATAGGTTAAATATTATGAATTATGTAAGTCTGTTGTAGACTGACTAGTCAGCTTAGGCTGGGTAGTCAGCATACAAACAGATATAGAGTTTTCTATATAAGTACTAGATAACTCAGTGACTTCTAAGCTGAGATAGGTTTCAAGAGTGAAGACTTGAAGAATTGAAGACTTGAAGATTCAAGAACCAAGGATTCAAGAACTCAGCTTGACAATGTTAAGCTGAGTAAGTCAGATCAGCGTCAGAATTCAGTTTAAAGAATTTAAGTAAGTTTTAAATTCTGCTATAAACTCTCAGTATCTACGGTATTTAAATTAGAGTATCTGAACCTAATTTAAACTATATATTAGTTGGATAGAAATCTCAAACGGAATTAGTTAGATATGTTCTAATTAAGGAGTTTGTTACGGTTTTAAAGAAAAGATAAGTTCTATCTTTAAACTGCGATTTAGTCGTAGATACATCAAGTATAAGTATAAACCTTTTATGGGTTTACACGGGGGATGTGATACACAGAGCAAGAGCAGCATAAGTTGCGAAGTTTGTGTTCATACTTGATACGCGTGTGTTGCGATAACTTTGTGAGTTCAAAGTTAAAGAGAGTTTTCCAGAATTCTTGTTAATCAGTTTTAACAAGAAGTTCGATCATCAATTAGTTTGTGATCCAAGAGTGTTTAGAGAGAAGTTGAGTTTATAATCAGTGTAATATCAAATTATCCTGTTGAATTGATTAGAGAGTAAAAATTGTAATCAGTTCATTTGATTAGTCAATATACGTTTGATTAAATTTGATTGGTTGTTTAAAGTGTATTCAACCCCCCCTTCTACATTGTATCGGTTGATTGTTTACCCTCTTTGGGACCAAGAGTAGGTAGCGACCAATTTTTTGATATACCTACTTGTTGGCTAATTTAATAATGTATGACTTACACAAATGTAGCCCCCACGATAATGCTACCAAGATGTATGTATAGTATTGAAGTAAATCTCCTCTCAAGTTTGATATATTTAGAAACCCTTCAAATTTTGACATCGTTAAGATTTTTGCTAGGAGCATGAAGAAGATTTTCAAACATTCTTAAGTAGAAAACCTTGAGTAAATGACTGAATCAACTTTTTGCATAAAATTTCACGAAATTTCCCATTAAAGTTTCAGTTGCACGAAACAAATAATTGTGTTTTGAAATTGCATATTTAAAGTAAGAACCATTACAAGGAAAAAGGTTTGGCATATACACTTATAACGCGCCATTTGGTTCAAATTGAAATCGTTTCAGGTTTTATTTTTAATATTACGTTATTTACATCAAACATAATTGTTTGATATTATTAATCCTTACAATCGAAATTTTTGTATAGAAACAAACATATGAACAAAAATATTTAAAATAAAACATGAAAAATTTAAACTTTTAGAATATTCAAATTCAAATCAATTTAAATTTTATTCCATATAGCGATTTTTTTCTTATAAGTTTGACTAAAAAACTAAACATTTAGTACGTTCAAATTTAAATAAATTCAAGTTTTACTTTTTATATTACGAATAATGTAATTTTCTTTTATGAGTTTTGATGTATAATGTTTGGTGAGAATCAAAAAAACACCACCGGCCCTTGAATAATAACGTAATATGCTAGTTACGACAGAATATACTTTAGTATTAGATTTTGAAAAATGCATTTTTAAATTTGACTAAAAAACTAAACATTTAGGACGTTTAAATTTAAATTAATTCAAGTTTTACTTTTTATATTACGACTAATATATAATATATTGTATGAGTTTGATGTGTAATGTTTGGTGAGAACCAAAAAACACTACCAGCCCTTGAATAATAACGTAATATGCTAGTTACGATAGAATATACTTTAGTATTAGATTTTGAAAAATGTATTTTTAAAATAAATATCATATGTGATTCTAACATATGTGATTCTAACATGTTTATAATTGTAAGATATATATATATATATATATATGTATGTGTGTGTGTGTTTATGAATCGAAGACTAATCTTGCAGGTAGCACCTACGTAGAAGCAAAAGGGACATCGACGTTGATTTAGGATGAAAAGGGGAAAAGTTTACCAAATTACGTCTTGTTGAATTATTCTAGGTATTTTGTTAATGGATTAGTTTTATCACATGTAATTAAACTTTATACCAGTAGAGATAATCTGAATACTATGATTATCTATAATTATGACGGTCATGACTAACATTTACTTCACCATCACCACCACCCATCACTTGACGCACATGATTAACATGACGAGTCAAACAACGATGAACGTATGAGAAAGCACCCCTAGCGGCTTGTCATCAAATGACTAACATGAGAAACAATTTTGTGTTCGTCACTTTGTGCTCTTTATCACCACTAGTCGTGATCTTTATTTACACTAAAAAGTACAAACTACAAACTAGATATACCACTTTTAATAGTATAAACACAGTTTGGATCATTGCATATCTGACATGAGTGAGACAGAAGGATTTATATCCTTCTATTTTCATTAATTATAAATCATTTACACTTTTTTACTTAATTTCTTAAAAATTCAGTGTTTTGAAATTCCAATAATACCCTGCCCGTTAACAATTACGATTTTATTTTGGAAAGTTTCATTAAATTAATAAATGATATCTTCTTAATAAAACCTTGTCAAATATCCTTGATTCAGCTTTCATCGCATACATTAGACAAAGTCAACCTTTTAATGTCTAAGTAACTACACGTACAACGTTCAAAAATAAGGAAAATTTATAACAGGAAACGATATTTTTTATCTTTAATATTAATCTAGTTCGTTTATTTTGAATAATGAAATTCATGGATGAAGAGCGTGGGGGGATTGAGTGTGGCAGAGTGCATGTAAGGAATTCATGAGTGGACAATCGAATTGAATGAGGGGAAAATGGACGGCTAAGATTGGTTCTCGCGGTTCTCGTAATAAAAATGGTTCTCAAATAAACCTTTTACTATATATATATATATATATACAGAGAGAGAGAGGAAGGATCCGGTGAGAACACATGTTAAATGGAGAACGGTGAGAACACTTGTAGGCCAATCATTTAATTAAATAAATAGGATATCTAAAATCAACCTACCTTAATTAAATCAAATCATTAAAATTCAACATACCTTAATTAACCCAGATTAATCTTAGCCATTAAATAAAGATCATCCAAGAGCTATAAATTGTTTTTCACGTTCTCACATTAGGAGATGTTCTCATTTGATCTTACCTCTCTCTCTATATATATATATATTATATTAAAAGAATAGAGTTATGATGTTATCATCTTATTTTTAAAATATGGTTAAGATGTTATCATTTTGTTTTTAGGAATTTTTATACCAATTATATCTCTTTATTTTCTCAAATTCCTTTAGATTTAGTTGTTTCTATTTTCAAAAATTTTAAGTTTTGCATATTATTCAAGATTTTTATTTTTAGGCGATTTAATTTGTAAAGACTAAATTATTTAACAAAAAACTTATTCAAATAATTTAATAGATACATTTTTTCATAGTTATAGATGTAAAAACTTAGACAAATTTGATTAAATTAATAGATTGAATTTTTATTATCCGATTTATGATATTATTTTATTTTGAGAATCATTTCGAAAATGATGTCATAATATATTACTTCAAGTACCTTCTTTTTTTGTTATTTTTGTTTTCTATTATAGAGATTGATAGAGATAATCACGATTCAAGCTGCAAAAAATAGTATTGAGGGAGAATATAAACGATGCTAGTGATGTTCGTTATTGCAATACTTTTTGTACGGTTTACAATGATTTTACTTACAAAAACATTTAAAAGTAACTTTAATCATTTCTGTATTTATACATGATGTGTTAAACTAATTCTTGAGAAGACGAAAAAAGAAAATTAAGATAATATAATTTTCCATTTCTAAAAATGAAACACAGCACACCGTTATTGCTGATTTGTATTGTAGCCTTTGTATGATGTGCATATCTCAGTTATCCAATTCAAATCCATATCTAGCCGTTAACTTACTGTGCATTTGCCGCGTGTGCGTCACCGTTCACCGTCCCTTTGTCCTTTATAAACACCACATCCACCATAGATAGCCCCTGTAATCTTTGCCTCTATCCATTTCTTGCAAATTCAACTTCTTCCATGGCATCTTTCCACAAATCTCTCTACACTTTCTTTCCTCTTTTCTTCACTCTACTCTCTTTTTCCAATGCTTACAACTTCAACGTCGGTGGCAGAGATGGCTGGACTTTACACCCTTCTGAAAACTACAATCAATGGTCCAGCAGGTTGAGGTTTATCGTCAACGACACTCTCCGTATGTATTTATACCCTTGTTCTTGATTTCTTGATTTGGGTTTTCGTTTTTGTCTTGTGGGTTGTTGAAAATATTGAATCCTGATTTGCAGATTTCAAGTATAATGGTGGGTCAGATTCTGTAATGGTGGTTAACAAAGGCGATTATGATAGCTGTAACACGAATAACCCCATCACCACCCTCACCGGCGGCGACTCTGTTTTCGGATTAAATCGTTCAGGGCCTTTTTACTTCATTAGTGGTAATAAATCAAACTGTGATCAAGGTCAAAAGATAGTTGTGGTGGTTATTTCGCCTAAAAAGAAGACAACACCTGCGGCCGCTCCAGCTCCAGCGAGCGGTACGACGGTTCCCGGGGTGTCCCCTGTTTCGTCACCACCGGATGCGGGAACGTCCATATCAGCTAGTCCGGTGGCTTCACCTGGTGGAGTCGCCTCAGCTTCTCCAATGGGTAACCCAGAGGATGTGAATGCACCGGCACCGGGTGGGTCATCGGCGGCGACAAGACCGGCGGTTTGTGCAATCTTTACTGTTTCGTTTGCCATGATAATGTTAGGGTTTTGGAGGGTTTATTAACTAGGTTATTTCTTTGTTAGAGTGATAATTTTTCACATTTTTTATTTTCTTGTTTTTTATTGCAGGTTTATATTCTTAGATTTTCTATTGTAATTAACTATTATGCTATAACATTTCAGGTTCGTAAGTCCATCTTTTATTTTAATTGACAAGTATATGTTATTAAACTAGGATTTTATAGCCCGCATGTTACTTCGGGTTTTATGAATGTAAATTTTTATTATCAAAATATATCATAGGATTAAATTGATCTACATGACAATATATTAATAATTTTATAAAAACACATTCAGAAATAATAAAACGTGCAATAAAAAAATAATCACAGGATAGGGTTCTAATATGGTGTAGAATGAAAAAAAAATAGAGATTTCAAATATTATAGATAAAATATTGAATTTCCAACTTCAAAAAATTTATATTTACCCATCAAGTTTAAATTTTTTTGAAGAAAAATCACTTAAAGTAGTATAATACACTAAGACTATATTAAGTTAATAATAATAGTAAATAATTAATAAAAGTTTGTGGAAAAGATACAAATATTTGAGTTGGGTTATTGTTTTTTAAATATAACCATTCTACAAGATACATGAAAAGTGAGTAATACACACTAATAATATAGCTGTTAGAAAAAAAAATATACAGTAATAATATAATTTTTTGTTAAAATTTTTATTGAACCTCATAATTATATAAGAAATACCAAAGATAAAAAATTATAAGAATACAATATGTAAAAAAAATATATTACTTAAGAAAAACTAAAAACGAACGCGATAATGACATAATTTTGTATTCTTAATTAATATCCTTACGAAAAGGGTTAATATGATTTAGTCCTTACAATTAAAGCTTTATTTTGGCTTATCATTTAAACTTTATTTCTCGACTATATTATTATTGGAGTTTAAGACTATTGTGATTTAATCTTTTGATTTTATCTAAAACTTGTTTAACTTTAAAATTGAAAGATTATTTTGGTTTAACCTATACATTTATTTTAAAAATTTAACATTTCAAAGTATTAAGTTATTTTGCTTTTATACTTAAACAATACTTCCGTCATAAAAAACTAAACTTTATTTATTTCAACCTTCAATTTTTTTCGAATGGTTTTACCTTTAAATAAATATACATATTACTAATGCACGAAATTTATGTGCTCTTTTATTTGATTAAGAAAACATATTATTAATGAGTTAGTGTAAATTTTGATTTTGAAATACATTTGTAAGTTACATTTTTTCCATAAAAAACCTATATGCTAGTGTGTAAAATATAAATAATAACAAATATTTAAGAATATTTTTTACCAAAAAAAACATTTATGAAATTTAAATTAAGAAAAAATTATTTAAAAAAATAGACACAATATTTTAATAAAATAAAGGTTAAAAAGAATACAAAAGTTAAAAAAAGTTAAAAAGGAATAAAAATCGAAATCCATATTTTTAAGAAATTATTTAAGTTGAAAAAAGCAAAATAGGTTAAAAAAATACAAAATAAAAAAAAGACATAAAAATTCTGAATTTTATAAAGATTGGATTCGAACCCTCACCTTCTAGGTAACAAACATGGTCCTTACCAAGCTGGCAGATTCAATTTTATTTAACAAATGCGTTATTTAATATATATTATAAAAGTGTTTTTTCATTAAAATAAAAATAAGGGATTTTGTAGGGGCAAGAATCAAAGCCCCGCCTTCCGCCTAAAAGCCATAGTCCTAACTAACCCGGCAGCTTCGCATTTGTTTAAAATGCGCGGTATTTAATATATATTATAAAAGTGTTTTTTTCCTTAAAAATGTATGGTATTATAATGTTTTTTAATCTTTTGTTCTATTTGATATCTTCTCATTTTCAAACAAATTTATAAATTTTAAAATCATGTACAAAATCAAAAAATTAAAATTGTTTTGAGTTATTATATCAAACAAAATGCTAATAAAACAATTCAACGAATTGTTATTGAATTATTATAAATATAGAAACGGGGTATGATTCTCTCATGTTTATTTAAATATGATTAATCATATTCTCTTATAAATATGCTATTAAAACAAAATGTTATTGAATCAAACAAAACGCTAATAACACAATTCAATGAATTGTTATTGAATTGTTATAAATATAGAAATAGGGTATAATTCTCTCATGTTTATTTAAACATGATCAATCATATTTTCTCATGAATATGAGAGTAAGACCTTCAAAGTAACCAATTAATGACTTAAATTAAAAGACTCACTCTCATATATATATGTGAGAGAACATGATAGATTATATTTGATCCTAACACGAGCCTATACAAACAAAGTTAAACATTTGCGATTGAAAGTGTAGTGAGATCTTATGTTAGAGAATAAAAGTTATTAAAACCGAAGAAAAAAATCTGAAGTACTACTAACTTTTATTAAATAATAATATACACTAATATATAAAATTAAAACTAAATATTAAATAAAAATATCGAGTAACAAACTAAGTAATTGATATGTAAATACTAATTTTACTAAGCAAAACTAGTAAACAAAGAAATATGTAAATATATGCAAATAACAGTTAGTTACCGGATAGTTGATTAACCTTAAGAAATAAAAAGTAAGATAAAATCTAAATAATTAATAAGAACTAAACTAGGAAATTAAGGACCAAAGATTAAAGAAACGTTTACATTTGATTGATAAGTTATAAGGATTTTAAGTCTTAAATCTATCTTGACTTTTAAATTCTGCCTTTCTATGTTGTTTATTAATTTTATAAGAAGTGAAGCAGAATCTCTGGTCAATTTGTATTTTCAGATATGCTTTTTGATATCTTAAACCACCTAACTTTGAAACCTTCGATTTTGTTTTTTCTAAAGTCGTGAAGTCTCATCCTTTAATTAACATTACTGACTATGGTTCTTTTTTTCAAACAATTTTATGTGATTAAGTCATTGTTTCCCAAACTTATGTGTTACTTTTTTCTTTAATACTTGCGAATTCAACGTGTCTCAGTGTCTACAAAAACCCCTTTTTCGCAACCTTTTGAATTTATTTTTGGGCTCTACAAAAATAAGCTTGTACATATACTATATAGAACATATATAAAAATGATGGATCCTTCTAGCTGTGAACCGTAGATAGTTGCCGTTGTGTGCTTGTTACACGCCCTATAAAACAACCCTGAAATCTAGCGGTAGTATTTGTTGGCAATCATTTCTATATTAATATGGCATCAAGTAGAAAGAACAAATAATAACTTCTTATTATTTTTCAAAAGATTACTTATAAACACGTAGGGTCCATATAAGCTGTATACAGATTTATGGCTAGGAATCCCTTTATACCTAAAATCATGGCCTTCTTCTCTTAGATTTATATCCTAAAAATATAAAATTAGCAACAAAAAATTATAAACACAACGCAACATCGATCTTGATTCTTGGTGTCATTCTAAAGAAAAGTCAGAATTGTTATCCTCATTCCTGTATCATTCTAAAGAAAAATATATTACAACTGTTTCCCTTCAATTCGTTTTCATGTAATAATCTATGAGATATGGCTAATCACATTGGGCTTCTTGTCATCATTTTGGCGATCATTGCCCCTTGTTTTTCAACATCCATGTCGATGTTGTTTCCATCACAACCCCAATGGACCGTCCTAAGCCGGTTGTCTGGCATTCCCCGTCGGCTTGTAGGAGACACGATTGACATGAGGGAAGAGATGATGATGGAGTCTGAAAGTGCCCGAAGAATCCTAGCTGGAAGGGGCTACATTAGCTATAACGCCATGCAAAAGAACAATGTTCCTTGCAATCAACGAGGTCAATCTTATTACGATTGTAATAAGAGAGGTCAGGCTAACCCTTACTCTCGAGGCTGTAATGTGATCACTAGGTGTGGTGGTCGCTAATTAGTGATTAGATACACAATTCATTCACTTGTATAATATAGGGTTAAAGTTATGAAAGAGTAACAATGTAAAATAACTTTTTTACATACATGCATGGTCATTAAAGTTTCGGTTTATGTACCAATATATTACCTTCGGGGACTGGTTCAGCCGGACGAGTTTTTCCGGCGACTTACCATCTCCGATCATCTATCTTCATCGGCGAGCTTTCCTGTGACATTTTTATACTTGAATTTGATGTTATTTTTTAGGATTTGATTTTTTTTCTGACTAGCTAATCTTTTGAGTGTTTGAGAAAATTAGTTCTATTAACTTAAAAGTGATGAACATTGAAAACAAAATCATGTATATATATAGAACGAAGGTTTGTTTTTGTTATAACGGTGTTACGTTTAATAACAAGACATTTAAATTATTCAAGTATATATTATAAGCTATTAGAATTTATTATTAAATTAAAAGAGATATAAGAATTATAGAAAATAGAGGAAATAGAGGAAATTATAACATACATGTTTGATGTTCCAAGCATCAGTTATGTACTGATAAATCAAATAATAAATAAAATAATTAAGTTTATAGTTTTCAACTTCTTGTCCTTTTTACATATATATTCATCCCATAATTTACGGGTATATTTGGTACGTAACTAGTTTTTTAGAGTCGATTTTTAAGTTAAAAGTTTCGAGCCTTGTTTGATACGAAGCTAGAAAGCTTCTAATCTTTAAGGAAAAAACTCTAAAATAAAAAGACTAATTGACCCGTTGAAGTGGCTTTTTGGAGTTTTTTGTTTATAAAATTATATGAATACCTTTTTTTGTCACTTTCTTTTATGTTATTTTATATTTTTCAACTCAACTATCTGCCCAACACATATAACAAAAAAAAAAAAAAACTTCTAGCTAACAAGAGATAACTATTTTTGTCAATCACACCTATATCGGACATGATTTTCCAACTTAGACAGTTACACCATTGGTTGTAAGAATTTTTTATATGGTTTTGAGAATTTCAATAGCTCTAGCTTGGATTCTCTCGGGATCAAGATGAGCACTTTGAATTAATTATTTGACTCATATTTTGTTATCACACATATCAATTAGCGATAATGTCATAGAAATTTGTTTAGTAACATATATTCAATTGGAATTGGTTTATTATATTTATAATCACCAAAAACGATTATTTTTATACCAATAATACTCAAGTTTGGGTACAAAGGGTTAATTGCTAGTTATAAAGTAGTTATGGAACGGGTCGATATCAGTAGTACTTAGCTGAGTCACTAGGCACACTTAACTAAGCATTCAACACTTAGCTAAGCACAATCAACTGAGCAAACACGGTCAGCCGCCCCTTAGACCTCACTAGGAATGCTTTCTATAGGACCCCGTGAGAGGTCGCGACCCATTCAACCTTCGCTATTTTCGATCTACGACTACAACTAAGACTTGAACAACTGTACACTCCGCATCCTTCGATTCGTTTACCAAGTTTAACTAAATCTTTACTCCTTATTAATGGCCTCTACCATTTTATCTCTCTCCTCTCTCCCCCACTATTTCAGAAACCTTTTCTTGTAGCCCTAGAAACCACTGCCACCTCCACCATGTAATCGTATGCCATCTCTTACGCCAATTCAAACACCTTCACCGTCACCTACAACTTCCCTTTCCGTCCTTCCGATATCCCATGCATCTTCACTTTATAAAATAAAGTATAAATTATCATCTTATGTGATTTGGTATCAGCGAAGAGTTTCTTATTGACAGGATTGGACTTCGGCGACAACACAAAGGAGGACGACGACGGTGTCTCCGGTGTCAATAAGATTATCTATCGCCCATTTCAAAGTTGTTTTGCTAGTTGCAGAGTAATCCAACCCAATTCCAATTATGCGAGCTTTGGCCATTTTTTTGCTTGATTTCTTTGAACGAGTTTAATTACGATGGGAAATACGTATGCAATTAATAGAGGTATTATAGGTGGTAAATCGGTGGTGTGCCGCCAACTTATTTTGGTGTGTAGCCGGAGTTTTTGGGTTTTAATTTATTATTAATGTTGAGGAGCTTCCGGAAGAAAGTAGAAGGAATTGTGATCCGACGTGATGGATCGAAGATCAATATTTTCAAAATTAACCATCGTGCGTTGGACAAGAACCGTCATCAGATTCAAGTTTCTGAATCTAATTCACATGTATTTTACTTTTGTTCATCTTTAATCAATAAAAACTACTTGTGCATCTGGATTTCTTGATGTGCATCAATTTATAATTCATGATTTCTATAAGTGCATCAGTTTTATAATTGATGATTCGTCTTGTGCATCAAATATATTGATTAATCGCTTTTTGAACTTTGAATCAGTGTTTTTAGTGTGAAATATGTTAACATGGTTTTAGGAGGTGGTTAAGTAATTAAAAGACTAATATACTCTCAACTAAACGATGATATATAGCGCAGTCGCGTTTGCTGGGTTTTTTTCAGCACAGCTCGACATTTGCATGTGTGCAAATTTTGCACATGTGCATATCTACATTTGTGCTACAAAAACTAGGTGAATTTGTGCATATACACATGTGCCAAATTTGCACATGTCGAGCTGTGCTTGAAAAAAACCCAGCAAACACAAAAAAAGAATTTTAAAAAAATATATCAAGATCGGTCTCAATTTAAAGAGCGTAATTTTCTCGTTAATTTGGTATAATTTTTGTAATTTAACACCTTTGCGATTGATGTATATATTAGTTTAAAAAATGTGAGGGTAATGTAAAAATGTTTAAATTACAACTTTGATTATTTTAAGGTTATCCATTAACAACTCTTTAATCTGGACCCTTCATCTTTTTATCAATGGCTATAATTGACTCTCACAGTTCTCGTATGAAAAAAAAATTCTCGTTTGAACTGTTCTATATATATATATATGTATATATATAGAGAGAGAGTTGTGTTCAATAAAGTTCATTTAAAAAACATAGTCCTGAAATTTTAATATTCAATCACATGTGATTCAGTATACAATCACATGTGAATTATAAAAAATTATAAAAATGTCACTCCGCCCAAATTTTCAAAATTTAATATGGACCATTGATGAATTAATTGTGGATTATATTGAACATTTTTCATATATATACACACTAAGTACATAAAATGGACCCTTATAATTGGGGGCCCCTAGGCGGCTGCCCTTGTGACCCATGCTCAGAGCCGGCCCTGCTACTACACAAAACATTATAGGGACCGGTTTTTTTCATCATGGAGACCGGTTTTTAAACCGGTCTCTATTAGAGGTCTCAATGGAAAAAGATATGGAGACTGATTCTAAAACCGGTCTCTATAACAAATACACGAAGAAACCAGTCTCTTTTACAAACACATAGAGACCGATTATAAGTAGGAACCGGTCCTCATAAGAAGAGCATGAAGACCAGTTATTAAGTAAAAGTTGGTCCCCATAAAAAACTTTTGGGAACCGGTTTTTTCTTAATAACTAGTCTTCATGTAATAAGAAAATAATAATCTAGAACATTACAACTGTACAAATTAACAAGAAATAAAATTTTAGAATTTTACAAAAAATTCCCCAAAATATCCAAAAAAATTGTAACTATATATAATCTGGTTAATATTTTATCATGATTGGCTAAATACAAAAAGTTGTGCTAAATACAAAACCGGTTAACATTTCATCAAAAATAGGGTTAAATACAAAACCGGTTAATATTTCTCATAATTTATCTAAATACAAAATGGTGCTAAATACAAAAGACGGTTAATACCTCAAAATCTTAGTTTCTTCCACACATATTGTTGAGATCTCTACACAAACACAAACATATGTGTATATAGATATTTATCATCGACATATGTATTAGCATTCATATACACACACATACATACATAGATACATACATAAATTTTAATTTACCTTACCTTACCTGACCAAATTTGACATATTCGATGCCATGTAGTAACAATATCACGTAGTTCTTTTGAGAAAATGGATGATGACTCCATGGTACCTACATAAATAATAAGTATCTTCAAAAAACATATTAACTAATAAGATGGTTCTCTTGTGATGGTAAAAACATCTAATAAGTACTTACCGTAGGTGAGAAATTCATATGATTGCGAGTCACATAGTCATACATCCACCACATCACGTAATATCCACATTTCCAACTTTCTTTTTATTTGTTACACTAATATCACAAGTATACATCATGTTAACAATGCAAAACCCATATCAATGTGTTTGTATATGTTTATCTATACTATATTATAAAGCATTTAGGCATTTTGCTTAATCTCTTAAATTTTAAGTCTTTTGAAATAGCCTTACCGCACCGCAGGCGGACGCGCGGTAGCGTTCGTGGTGGTCGTTCTGTAAGACCATAATGAAAGGACATTCGATCACAGAATCCATTGACAACGGATTTCACTACCATTCCCATTTTCGGGCAACTTTGACGCTCTCCTTTACCACTGCATGACTAGATCACACAGACAGACAAAAAGAAAAAAAAAAGAAGACCCCTCATATAAACTAAATGAAAACTATTATATAAAGTAACTATTAAATGGAGTTAATAAGAATCTTATATTCTATTTTAATAACTAAATCTTCTATATTTAAAAAATTCAAATAAATTACCTTAATTATTAAAAAAATACTTTCATAACCAAACCTTTTATATTAAATATTATATCATGTAATAAATATTTTAACATAATTATTAGAAAATGTGTACAAGTAGAACTCATAAATCTGAATAATC
Organism: Dittrichia graveolens; assembly: GCA_038502395.1. Taxonomy (NCBI): domain Eukaryota; kingdom Viridiplantae; phylum Streptophyta; class Magnoliopsida; order Asterales; family Asteraceae; genus Dittrichia; species Dittrichia graveolens. Next base: position 81,971,882 of record JARJIL010000005.1, on the reverse strand, counting down.
TATAATAAGAATTTATAAACATATATTTTAAATTTTTTTAAATAGGTCATATAATTAATAGTTTCAAATTAGTTTACTATTTTCTTAATATCTTAATTTTAAATGGTTTCAAATTACTAATTTACACACAATATTTTCATGCAATTTAACTTATTTTATATGTAAAGACTTTTTTTCTTATTCAATTGTTCTCAAAGTTTATTTGAAAATACTAATAGAGTTGATTAAGAACAAAAGAATAAAGAAAATAGACATGTTACCGATGTAAAATTATTCGTTGTCACCGTATTACGTAAATTCTCAAAACAAACAAGTTATCGAGTAGAAACTATTTGATGTCGTAGTATTACGCGGGTACCATGCTAGTGTACATTTAAAATGTTTATCTCAACCATTATCCATAAAAGATTACCGATAGCCGAAGAAAATAAAAAAAGTTTGTGTTAGCTTTTGTACAACAAATGTGAATTCTAAACCAAAGTAAAAAAACTTACTCATGGACACATTTTGTGAGGACATAGTTTTCCTCTGTTTTTTATTTACCGATACTCAGAGAATCAAGAATGTAACCCTGACCCGTTCTAGGTCTTAGAATAAACAAAATCCAGTCTACTGAAAATATGTTAACAAATTAGTCTAGACAATTAACATACACACACATTTATATATAAGTAATATAATAATAAGATAATAGCACCTTTGATAAAATGGACCAACAAAAAATTCACAACTAGAGTGATTGGGGTTTTTCATTACTTCCCTCAATCACAATATTGTCATCGTTTCCACTCATATGCATTCATCACGAGTTATCCTACAAGGATTCAAGAAACGTAGTTTGCCCTAACTAACGCCGCTTTAATGCGTCACGCACTAAAACCCCATTGCCTCCCACCGAAATCCAACCCTTTGGAAATTGCAAGCATTTTAATCACCTATTCTCACGTCTACTTCATTCTAGAGGTTAGTGCTTTTGTGTTATTTAATTTGAATTTTTAAATAGAACATGATAATTCTTTAATTCCTTATGTCAGTGTTTTTTAACGGCAACGAAAAGGCACACTAGGCAATAAGTTTCGGCATGGTCATCATGTAACATCCTCGATTTGGGCCTAGTTGTAACTTGTCGTAGGTGTACATAAGTTAATACATAATGTAAAGGATCAATGTTGTAAGTTAATTATATTAATGAAGATATATTTGTGATTAAGTATAAAATGTTAAAATGTGTATGTATATATATATATATATATTGTAGGAGTCTCATGCATGTCAAAAACCCAAGCACAACGGAAGCATGAAGTAAAAACAAAAGGTTTTCGGGTTAACAAAACACATGCAAGATATTCACTTAGTGAGATCTAGCTACAAAAGATGATAGCAACAAGAAGAACAAAGGAAACCAGAAAACGAGACCATACCCTTGATGTCTCTGGTGGTTGTGATGTTGTAGATGCAATACTTGAACTCAAAGACGAGCTCCTCTATTAGTATCCACACCAAGCCTTCCATGAATCTCCTTTTCTAAAGCTTGAGGTACACTACTTGCACTCAAGAACAACACCAAGAACACACTTGCCTTGCTAACTCAAACTCCAACTCCAAAGAGAGCTACTTGTGGTATATTAGTGTGTGAGTTATGTATATTGGCAAAAGGTTCATTCAAGATATAAGAGTTGGGTTTATATAAGCATTTTGGGAGCTCAAATGGCACCAGGCTCGGCCAAAATGGCTAGCTCTCATTGGACCAAACAAAAGGTCCAATAAGATTAAAGTGTCACTTTGACTTCTGCCTTCACGGGCTCTTACGGCCCGTGAAGGAAGTCTTGAAGGCATCACCCCCACGATCCCTTGACCGGCCCATGAAGCCTCGTGAAGACGTTCTCGTCACGACCTCTTCACGACCCGTGAGGGCCCGTGAAGGTCGACAGAAACCCTAATCATACAAATTTACTCTCTTGACTTGTGCTGTCGGATTCATCGCTTGGCATGTGACCCAATAGGCCCGTGCCTCATCGGCAGTGATCCAATATACGTGTATCAGTGGGCATATATCCAACATATATGTATGTAGATATTAAATAGAAAATAAGAGAAAAAGGAAAAGAAATGAAAATCCAGAGGCGGTGCCTCTGGATATGATTTTATATATACATATGTACTTTGACTAGGATTGTCAAAGTTCATAGCAAACACAAAACACACACAAACTCTCTCTCGTGACTCTGTCTCTCGGATTTCTTGAAGATTAAAGGGATTGGTGAATTTTGAATCAAACAAAGGTAAACATTTGTTTGTTGTAAAGATTAGTCAGTGTTATGTTTGAATCATAATTGAAAGTCAAATTCTTGCAAAACTCCATCAACGAGCATGCACGCTTACTTTGAAAGTAAGTTTGTTATGTTTGATGTTTTAAAAAGGTGTTGTTGTGTTTTTGAGATTCATATAGTCGATATATGAAGCTCTAATGTGTTTTAGATGTAAAACTAACAAGAATGAATTCTAGAAATGGAAGAATGAAGGTGGAGGAATTCCTACATATTGCATGTGTCGGATTCCGGGACATGCAAGTGTCGGAATCCGCAAGTTGTCTAAATCTGCTAGCCAAATCCGATAAAGTGTCGGATTTTCTCGTAAGTGTCGGAATCCGATAAAGTGTCGGATTTCCTTGTATTTGTCGGATTCCGATAGAATGTCGGATTCCGTTAAAATTGTCAAAATCCACAAGTCAAAGATGTCTAAGTGTCGGAATCTGATAATATGTCGGATTTCCTTTGTGTCGGATTCCGATGGTACATCGGATTTCCCTAAGTATCGGATTCCGCCAAGAGGGTCGGATTCCGCATGAAAGTATCGGATTTCCCAAAAGTCCGACAATTTTGTTGGATTTATGCTAGGTCCGGATTTGAAGTCCCTATGTTTGTTTGATAGTCTTTCTTTATGTCTAAAGATGATTAATGTAAGTCCTAATGTCTAGGTGAACCTGTTGTGTTAAGTAAGACAGAAGTGAGATAACTATCTGTTTAAGCTACTCAGGTGAGTGCCAACTTCCGTAAGTCTCAGTAGAGGGAGATTTATTTGCTAAATGTTTTAAGTTCATTTATGCTTAAGTGAGTATGAAAGAATTGCCATGCTATTTAATGTACCATGCTATGATAAGTACTTGTTGAATATAACGCAAGTGCATGCCAGCGGAATCCAGAATTGGAGCCGCTTAATTAAGATGAATGATATGTATGCCAGGGATCCAGATTGGATCCATAATGATGAAGTGAATGTAAATGCATGCTTATTAAATGAAATGAATATGCATGATAAGTGAATGATCCAGATTGGATCAGTTATGTGTATGTGAAATGTTCGCAAACAACTATTGCATGGTTAAGGTCAACTCTGTAGTTGAGTTCCAGGGATCCTTAATCAGGTGATTCGGAACTTAACGGTGATTCGGGGTGCATCCCCGGATCTTAGGTTCTGCAGAACCACCGTGCCTTAACGTGAGATTGTAATCGGCCAGAATACGGCCGGGATTACTAGGGAACCAATGGTTCCGTAAATGATGCTTGGTGGACTGCTTTATGCTCCCCCACCAGTGCGGATGGTTGTGTCTGATTCCCCGGTGTATTGTTGTTGAGCGAGACTAGCTATACTGCAAGAAACAACTTATACCGATCTTGTCAGCACACCGCAATGTGATAGGATAGCATTGTTTGCTTATTCCTGTAATGCATGACTTGCTCTAATGATGCTTATATTAAATTTATACTCACTAGCTATGTGTATAGCTAACGGTGCCATGTTAACTCTTTTTGCAGATTGAGAATAGGTTGCCTGGTGAGTTGGGTCGCCTAATTACTGGACATTTTTGGTGAAACACTTTGTGATGTAACATACCTTATGGTCGGTTTGTTGTAGAGTAACACCGGTCAGTTGATACAAAGTTTGATTCTATATAACTTCCGCTACTTAATGTAATGATATTTAATCGTGATTGAGTTCACGTTTATAAAAACGCAAATTTTTAGTAAAATCTGGTGATTGCAATGCCGGTGTTACACATCACCCCTCTTACAGAACTAAAATATCATTAATACTAGCAAGATGCTAATGACAAAATACATGAGTTAGCAAAAACAATCCGGAAAAGCAAAGCACACAGGCATAATGTTTACAAATACTACATCAGATTCAGAATTAACCTCTTCTTTAGCTACATTAGCATTGGATCCATTTCCTTTGTTCTTACACTCGTTTTTCAGGTGGCTTTCTCCACATTTATGGCATACATCACAAGGATTTAGCTTTCTTCCTCTTGATTTTGATATTCCTTCAATCCTTTTCTTTGTTTACCTTTTCCCTTTTTTGTGTGATCATAACTCTAACACTCAGTACTTGAAACATTAAGACCCATGGCTTGGTTATCATACAAATTCCTAAAAGCCTTATGCCTCAATTCTCTTAAGTGAAGTCTTGATCTCAGTTCTTCTAGTGATATTGTGTCCATGCCAACTACAAAAGAATTAGTGTCTTAACTCACCTCTTTGATAGTAATTGTTACAAAGGTATAGTAATAAAGATCTGGGTTGAAACACGTGTAAACCAGAATTTAACCTACAATAGGTTTCACTGACATATAATAACAAGTCGTCTATTCACCAACTTTTACTATATCTCAAGTCTTTACCATGATTTATAAGTCCAAACTAGTGTTTAAACTACAATTGGTCATTCTGCATAAGGCCTACGTGCCACATACATAAGCATATGCGCTGCATACTCCCTTAATCGACCAAAACTTCATTTTTATCCAATCATGAATAATCCAGTCCTCATATAACATCTTCTAAATCATAACTAAGCATGTTAAACTCTGCAAACTAATCTATAGTCATGTCATGCTAATTGTTTGTCTAAATTCTTTAAAACTACATATTTCAGTTCAAAATTAATATGTATTTAATATCTATAGCTCATAATCAACATGTATACCATACGATAGTAAACTTAACTCTTGTAGTTAGTGGTTTTTAGTGCTAAAAGTTAAACCAAAACTTCCAAACTCACCACCACAAGGATTCTTCACTTCTTAACTTTGAAGCTTCACAACTCACCGATGATCTTATACTATAAAAACTTTCATTAGTTCCAAGAGAAAAATACGAGTGATGATTCGTAAATACATTTTAAATACCATTTAAATAAATACGAAATGACTAGATTTTTCCTCACTCTTATTTTTTTATTGTTATTTGTTCATTTAATAAGGAGATTGTATAGTTGCACAAAGTCTCGGGCTGATATTTTATTAGAACCTATAACCTTAAGGTTAGAATGTATCTTTTCTAAATTCTAACACCATTAATCTAAATCCGTTTGGTTTTCAATAATGTTTTTTATAATTACGTGTTCGGTCTCTATATAACAATACAAAGAGAAAGTATAGATTTAACAAAGGTGTTGATAGTGTATGTGTATAACACTATAACCCAATTTCCACAAAGGCTCACAAATCCAAACCATATACTTCTGGCCCAGACCCAAAGACAAGATCCAACCCACTAAAGAAAATAACCAATTAGTGTTAACTACTTAATTAGTTAATTACAAATTTGTTATTTTTTAGTTAGTTTGTTTTTACTTATATATAGTTGTAATCCTCCTCGTCATCTTAATGATTATGTTTGTAATCATTTAGATGCTCATGGTTCTACATCTGATTGTTTTCACACTATAACCAATTTCTGTATTGGTTCTTTATTTCCGCAGCTAGAGTGTTACAAGTTTGCTTTTCATGCTACAATCACTGAATCAGAACCTGCCTTTTATAATGAAGCACAAGGGCATCCTCAATGGGAAAAGGCCATGAAAAATGAATTTCAAGCTTTAGAATCCAATGATACTTGGGATATTGTTCAACTCCCAAAAGGTAAGAAACCTATTTCATGTCGTTGGGTCTACAAAATCAAATATAAATCTGATGGTACTATTGAACGTTATCACCACTGTTCGAGCTATTGTTTCTTTGGCTGTTAAAAAGGGCTGGAAAGTACATCAGTTTGATGTTAATAACGCATTTCTACATGGTGACCTACACGAAGAGGTATATATGAAAGCACTTCCTGGATTTTCTGTTCCATCATTTACTCATGTTTGTCGTTTAAAGAAATCTTTATATGGATTAAAGCAAACTTCTCGTCAATGGTATGCTAAGTTGTCTCTTGCCTTGCAATCCAAAGGTTTTAAACATTCTTTGAATGATCATTCCTTGTTTTTAAATGTAAAACCCAAAATTTTATAAAATTGTAAAATATATATAAATGCAAGTTTTTAGCAAGGATTAGTAAAACTAAGTGTTTTGTTGTGTTTAATGGTTCTAGTGGTGTTATATATATATATATATATATATATATATATATATATATAAGTAAATGGCAATTTATGTAAAGGGAAAGAAAGATCAAGGTCCATTTTGTAAATATGTATATATATATATATATATATATATATATATATATATATGTATATAGACTTCACCAATGGAAGTCTAGAAGGTCCCATTTTCTGGAAAAAAAATCGTGAGTGAGGGAGAGAGTTCTAGAGAGATAGATTTTTGAAGAAGAAGAAGAAATCAAGAGTAGACTTGTTGGCTCAAGTGGGTATATTCAAGAATTGGGTGTATTCTTCATCTTTTTCAACTTTGGAGCTTGATTTGGGCAAGAAAAAGACAAGAACAAGTTGGGTTTCATAAATCAAGTTCTAAACTCATTTTGTGTTTGATTTTAAGTGTTGGTGGTGGTTTGTGGTGGTTTTAGTTGATTATGTTGAAATATGGCAAATGGGTAAAAATGGAGAAATTGTTGAAGCTTGGATTTGGATGATTTCATGTGTTTAAGTGTTGATTATAGAGTTATGAAGTTGTTATAATTGAGTTTTAAAGCCTTGTAGTTGAATACATGTGCTTGGTGTTAGAAAATAAAAGAAATTAGGATTTGCAGCAAAGAAAAAGAAGAAACAGACTGTGCAGGACCCGGTCGCGACGCGACAGGTTGAGTGTTGCGACGCGACGCGTCGGTGCAGAGAAGAAGACTTTTTTCCAGAGAATTTCTCCCGGCGCGAGGCACCCTGTCTCGCGGCGCGAGCCCCCCTGAAATGTCCAAAAAGTTGTTTTTGACCCCATTTGACCTTATATATGCTTGGGGATTGATTCCTATGGTTATAGAAGGTTTATTTGGAGTCTTTTAAGACTCGAAAGGGTGTCAAAGGCTAAAATTGAGTCTAGAAAATCTTGTTTTTGGTTAACTAAGTAAGTTTACCTTGTGTTTTGGTGATCATAGGTTATGATCAAGTGTTGAGCTATGGTTTGGATGAGGTTGTGATCCTCATCACACCCTCAGGTGAGTACACCCTGCGGATACCCAACTGTTTGATAAAATTACAAGTCATCATGTTGTGTTTTGATTGTTTGACAATTGTTTGATTAATCTGGATGATTCAAAGGATGTGGATTATGAAATTGTTTTGTAACATGAATTAAATGAGTTGAGATTGTTTATGAGCTTTGAATTTCTGAATATGGAAACTATGCAATTGTTTTATGATGCGGGTAAAATGATTTACAACTGTTTATGTGGTTTTGAACTTAAAGAATGTGTAAACCATGGGTTGTTTTATAATGTGGTTTACTTGGGTTACATATGTATTATGAAATCTTTGGGCTTAAAGATTGTTGAATTATGAACTTGATATAAGAAGTGTTTAAATGATGTTTTACTAAAATAAAACCACTGCTCCATGTTGGAGATGGTCTATGTTTAAATTGTGATAAATCAAGGGTTTTGAAACATGACACTCCATGATGGAGTAAGCTTTGATTTTGGAAAATAATTAATATGGTTTTGAAATAGAAGATATTGTTCTGGGTTAATGAATTTCATGTTTTCAGTAAAGTTGCACTTTGGGCATTGAGATGCCAACTATGAAATGATTTTGGATAAATGAAAGATATGTTTTCACCAATAATGTTTTGGGCATTGAGATGCCAAAAGTGATTTTATGACCCTTCGGGGTACGTGATTATATGACCCTTCGGGGTATGAGATTTTATGACCCTTCGGGGTAAGTGATTATGTGACCCTTCGGGGTATGTGCCTATGTGACCCTTCGGGGTATGTGCTTATGTGACCCTTCGGGGTATATGTGCTTCGGTCCGGACCACTGTGTGATATAACTCTGTACCATAGGGTTCCTAGTCATTGAGACGTACACAGAGGTTCCTGTGGCTTCGGCAATTGGGGGACCGCGAGGTACGGGTGGCTGAGGGATCGGTGCAGAGAGTGGAGGGGTATGTCAGTAGACCATCATGACGGTGTGGGTTCACTAGGCTGACGAGCCACCGAACCCGGGGCAACACGTGTGGATTTGGTGAACAGGGCATGCACTCCAGATAACCGTTGTATGGTGGACTGCTTCGTGCATCCCCCACCTTGACGGGGTGATGTGGTTATCCCCCATGTGGGGACGTGTTGACCGTGGCTAGCTACCACGTGGATACATTGTGGCCCAATAGACAGACCCGCATCGTTATGTGCTTTTATGTATGATTTTAAAAGGATATTGATTGCCAAACTTGTGTTTTCAAAAGAGAAAAGGATGACTTGGTTTTGACAAAACTAATGTTTTTGGATGTACTCACTAGCTATGTTTATAGATAACTCTGTGTATAAAAATGTTTTGTATCCGCAGGTTGTACAGTGGTTTGGTGAGGCGGGTAGATGCCTTGGGCATAGTTTGTCTACATTTCCGGTAACTTGGATTCCCTACCTTAGGTTCGTGGTTGTGAGATTGACTGTGGTAACACCCAATGTTTTGGATTATAATTATTGAAAATGTTTATTGTGAAATATTTACAAAAACTGAAAATGCTTCCGCAATTAATTGAAAAATGTGTTTAAAATTGAGGACTGAAAAAGTTTAAATTTGGTCTGAAAATCAGGGTGTTACATTAAAGCAAGTTAATGGCAGCATCATCATTGTTGCCATTTATGTTGATGATATCTTAGTAACAGGTGATAATGATGAAGAAATATCTTCTTTAAAGAATTTCTTGGATGATCAGTTCAAAATTAAGGATTTGAGCTATATTCATTTGTTTTATGGGTTTGGAATTCAATGAAACTCCATGTAACGTCCTAAATTTTTTTTAAAACAATTAAACTAAAAGTACGATTAATAATTCATCACAAGTAAACATTGTATGAGTTAATTACAGACCCGGGTGATAACCCGTCGAATGCAAATGTAATTGTTTAAAATACAAAAAGAGACACAAAATAGTTTGAACATTGCGGAAGCTTGGGGAGTATGAGCTATCAACCGCGTGCTGGAGCCCTGCCGTGGCCATCACCTGAAAAGAAGGTTAAACAACCGTAAGCACGAAGCTTAGCGAGTACACTTACTTACAATCAACCATAAGGCATCAAATCCTCTGCTTCACAATCATGTTATGTCTTTCATTCCCGCTACCGTAGTAGACGGTCCCAACATTCCCGTCACCGTAGTGAACGATCTCATCATTCCCGTCACCGGAGTGAACGGTCTAATCATTCCCATCACCGAAGTGAACGGTCTCGTCATTCCCGTCACCGGAGTAAACGGTCTAATCATTCCCGCCACCGGAGTGAATGGTCTCATCATTCCCGTCACCGGAGTGAATGAAAGATATGTTTTCACCAATAACATGGCATGACACATTGTTCGTTTATCGGTTCATCAATCGTCATTTCACCATTTCATCATTTCATCAAATCATCAATTAATCATTCATAAATCATATAGCATGTAGCACATTAAACACATACACCATAAGGTTTAGATGGTAAGTAAGAATACTCACCTGTCAGCAGTCTTAGTTCTCAATCTTAGCTCACTAATACGCTTGTGGTTACTCGCTAGTCGACCGTCACCTACAATGGGTCTAATAAATCGTATACGAATCCCTTGTTTGTTTACTCACATAATACATTTGAGCCTCGCAAGGCATGCAACAATAAGAAATGCATTAAAGTCCATTAAGTCGGGGACGCGTCGCGTCCATCAAAGCGACGCATCGCGTCGAGTGTATAAGTATCGGATTCCACAATCCGGATTGAGTGCCGGATTCTCAACTAAACTCTCGGATTTCGGTTCAACTTTGAAAACTATCGGATTTCACCCAAATGCATAAGTCGCATGGAAGTACCCTTGGTACATGAAAGTCGCATGAAGTCTCAACATGGTGCCCCATTCGACAGTCGCATGGGGTGTATCATTCCTAGGCACAAAGGTCGCATGAAGCTACAAAGAGTCGCATGATGCCCCATGCGAAAGTCGCATAGGCATGTGCATCGGTGGAAGTCGCATGGTACATTTATAAAAGTCGCATGAAATGTTCACAAGTCCTCAAAAGTCGCATGGGTTTATATATATGGCATCCAAAGGTCGCATGAACTCATGTACATGTCAATTGAAAGTCGCATGACCCAACATACGAAGGTCGCATGGAACAAAACAGAAAGTCGCATGGGGTGTCCCCTTCCCCATGCGAAAGTCGCATGGGGTAACATAAAGTCGCATGCCTTTCCAGCATAAGTCGCACGACTTATGCTAAAAGTCGCATAAGGTCCTTCTTCTTCATTAGTTCATCATTTTCAAAAACTCAGACTCCATAGCCAAAATCAAACTCTTTCAAAACTTAACCAAATCGTTTTATTTTTGTTCCAAAACGTTTCTCCATTCATTTAAACACTTACTTCAAGATTTAAATGCATTGTATCAAGTATTGAAGCTTATAACTCAAGTTTCCTTCTCTTGTTCTTCATAAACCCAAAACCCCAAGAAACCCAGATTATAACTCAAGCTAGCATGACCCAAACAAGATAAGATTCATATCTAAAATACCAAGATGAGCTAGAAATCATTACCCGATGATTCTCTCAAAAATTCCTTGAGTTTCTAGTGATTCTTGAATCCTTTTCTTCCTCCCTTCGTGGGTTTTCACACACGCACCACACACTGACACTCTCGCTCAATGGAACAGTGTTTGAATGCAAAGTGAAGTTTGTGATGTTGGGGATTGTGCCCTAATCTCATTTATATACATCTCATGATAAGGCCTAAGCCCACATTACCCATAGATTGGGCCCAAGAATCACAAACCCAACAACACTCACCTATCTAGTCCAATAAAACACACACACACACACACATATATATATATATATATATATAACTAGTCCAATACTCATTATCCATTCAAGCCCATAACTCTTTAACATATATCACAATTAAATTCAAAATCCAATATAATTTACCATTTCTCAATAAATATTCTTCTATTTATTTTTCGGAAGTTCGGGTATTACACTCCAAGTGGCATGGTGGTGAATCAACACAAGTTGTTATGGATTTATTACAGACTTATTCAATGGCTACTTCTCATTCTCTTACTACTCCATTATTACCAACCTTGAAGCTTTTACCCAAAATGGATAGTCCTTTAGTTGATCCTACTAATTATCGTCAATTAGTGGGAAAATTGAATTTTTTGCTGCACACTAGACCTGATCTGTCCTTCGTAGTTCAGTACCTCAGTCAATTTAATCAAGAGCCTTGTGAAGCCCACTATAATGCTGCTCTTCATGTTTTACGATATCTTAAAGTTACTGCTTCTCAAGGCTTACTTATAAGTAATAATCCAAATTTTGCTCTTGAGGCTTACTGTGATAGTGACTGTGCAGCTTGCCCGGTCACTCGACATTCTGTGAGTGGTTATTTTATTCTCTTTTGTGGCTCACCATTGTCTTGGAAATCAAAGAAGCAGGTCACGGTATCTCTATCATCTGCAGAAGCTGAGTATCGATCAATGCGTCGCATCTGTTCTGAACTTGCTTGGATAAGTCGTTTATTACATGAACTGCAAGTCGAGAGTATCACACCCATTCCATTAAAGTGTGATAACCAAGCATCCATTTATATTGCTCGAAACCCTGTGTTTCACGAACGCACGAAGCATATCGAGTTGGATTGCCATTTTGTTCGTGAGAAATTACAAAGTGGTTTGATTACACTTACTCATGTTCCAACTACACAACAATTGGCTGATATCTTTACAAAATCACTACATGGGTCTCAACATCAAGAAGCTGTTTCCAAGCTGGGTTTATCACCATATCCCCCGGCTTGAGGGGGGGGGGGTGTTAACTACTTAATTAGTTAGTTACAAATTTGTTATTTTTTAGTTAGTTTGTTTTTACTTATATATAGTTGTAATCCTCCTTTATGTACTGTATTCATTCATTCAAAAGTCTCAATCAAAGAATCCTTTGGTTCTCTCTCTTCTGTGTAACTCAAACAATTAGAAGGTTATTCCCGTTGAGCCGGAGTAGCAGAACCTATCACGAAGTAGTCTCCCTAATAAGACAGAAACACCATTCCAAAGCAGATCATAGCAACACTAGACAAAAAGGACCGGTAGCTATCCATCTGAAAAGCTGAAGGAAGACATCACATTACCCGGTGGATAATAACACATACCATTTAACTCTCCTATGATAAAAAGGAGCTCAAGACCTCAAGGTAAGGCAACACACATTCCTCTCACAAAAAACATAAGCTCACACACAGACACACTCATATACGCATTAACAAAAGAGAGTTAGCTGATTCTTACGCTGGAGTTGGGTCATGAGGATCAACCCTCGTGGCGAGGCTAACGGTGTCTTGTTTTGCAAGGAGCACTGGATACTAGTAGGCTGTTAACGTTCGTTGCTGATTCCTCCCGAAGACATTTTAGCAGCAGGTGTGTTAAAAAAGAGAAAAATGATATATGTTGTTAACAACACCTAATTTAAGTATTGTTACACACACCTTTTAAATCAATTAAATACTTAAATTATTAAAACACTCTTCATTTAATGTGTATATATATCCTTGAAAACACCTAATTTAATTGCGGTTAACATACCATACCATATCTCCTTGAAAACACCTTTATTAAAGGGTGTTTAACTAAGCTTATATTCTAATTTACGAACTGACAACTTGAAATAAAATGATAAACGAAACTTGTAAAAAATAGAGAAATAATATATCCTTCTACTTTTTATTTCTATTGATCAAAACAAATGTCAAAATCAAGGGAGGAGACGAGTAAAGAGAATTAGTGGAGTACACATGTCATCTTATAGTAAGTAGGAGGATGAAATAGGAAGAAATAGTAGGAGGATATATCATTTTTCTAAAAAATAATATCAAATAATTAACCCAGCTAAGCTAAGGTTACCATCAGTGACATAATCGCAAAACTGTATGCCAAAAAAGGCATGTTGCGAGCCTCCACTGTGCCTACAAGTCACGCAGCCTCTTGTCACCGAGCACCAGCAGATCAAGTAATGGCGGCTAACGGCGGGAAGACGAGGGTAGCATCTCAGGATTACTTAGAAGGATCACAGGTCAAACATACTAAATCACTCATCTCTGAGTTATGTCGTCTGTTTTACAACCTAGGTTGGGTCTCCGGCACCGGCGGAAGTATCACCGCCAAGGTCCACGACGATTCTGTTCCCAAATCGGACCAACTCATAATCATGTCCCCCTCCGGTACTTGTTTCCATCGATTCCTTATACACACGTTCGTATTGGTTTGTTACATCCATGAAAACATCTGTGTGCTGATTATTTCTAGAAATTGGGGATAAAGTGAGAGTTTTATGATAGGTGTGCAGAAAGAAAGAATGGTAGAAGAAGATATGTATGTGTTATCGTCAACTGGAGATATTCTGTTTTCTCCATTGCCGAAGCCTTACCCTCACAAGCCTCCAAAATGTTCAGATTGTGCCCCTCTTTTCATGAAGGTAGTTGGTAATTCAATTCAAATTAATGATTTTTGAATCACCATTTCCAAATTTCACTTTGATTTTGATTTTAATTTGGCTATGCTTTTGTTAACCAAAGATAAAAACATGTTCTTGCATTTCCCAGGCTTATAATATGCGAAATGCTGGTGCAGTCATTCATAGTCATGGAATGGAGTCTTGTCTTGTGACAATGTTGGATCCTTTGGCGAAGGAGTTTAGGGTAATTTATAACACACTAGGCTATTATGTGTTCACTATGATAGCCATTTTGCTTCATATTGTGCCCTATATAATGATAAAAATGGTGATTTTATGAATTTTCCAGATCACTCATATGGAGATGATTAAAGGAATTCAAGGGCATGGTTATTATGACGAGCTTGTGGTACCGATAATAGAAAACACTGCTCACGAGAGGGAGTTGACTGAATCTCTTGCTGCAGCAGTATGCTCTATCTGCCTTTAGCCTTGACCGATTGCTTAATTTGATTTTAAAGCTAGTGGTTTTTATTATTTATGTTAAGTGCAAGAACTATATTGTGATCAGTAGTAAGGTTGCATGTTCGTTTGTGATTAGGCTTCAACTTGCTTTAGTCATATGTTTGTTTAGGTGATGGTTACTTTCTCTTAGGTGATAGCTTGAAAAAGTAATGTTTTGTTAACCTTGAATTCGAGTAATCTTTCTCTCAGCTTATGATGGCTTGGATGAGGTTATGGACTTATGGTGCATAGCTGATGATGAGATAATACAAACAACCGTTAAGAAAATTATGTCATACCAATAACAAATCACCAGACTGAACATAGACAAGGATACCACATAGTAGAACAATGCAAGTTTCTGTCTATATACGAGTCTAAATGTCAAAAATATATAATTCAGAATAGACTGAAACCATAATACTTAAGAGAAATGTTTGTGCCCTACCTCATTTCTTTTATCAGGCATATCCTTAATGCAACTTTTTAACTGTTAATCACACATCAGAAGATCATCACTGTCACTGGCTGTCAATTACTGTAAGAATATCCCTGGAGTTGTTTTCTAAAGTAAATTACAATCATGTTGAAAGGTCATCATTGGATGTCAACGTCACATGTACGTTAAGTGTTAAATGTGAGTTTAGTTATACATACAATTATACCTGATCTGAGCTCAGAATCACGATTATTTTAATCTATTAAAAGAAATAGAGATGCATGTAAGCATTACAGGTTAATTGTTACTTTCATAATTGCCTCTCAGGTAAATCATTCTAAGAGTATCCTATTAATGTATAGTGCTTAAAGAGTTATAGGAACTCTAAGAAGGCATGCCAAGGTTTCTAATTTTCTATAGAATGCAAAAAGCTATAAACTGTATTTTATATATTATTTACATGATTTAGAGATTAATGTAACTTTGCCACTCATCAACAGATCGAAGCATACCCGAAAACTACTGCTGTGCTGGTACGAAACCATGGTATCTATGTATGGGGTGATTCCTGGATTAGTGCTAAAACTCAGGTCTGTGTTATCTACTCAATTTGTTTTTCTTTTTTGGTATGTGTGTCAGTGTGTGTATTAATGTCTTTATACGAGTCC
The DNA here is from genome assembly GCA_038502395.1 of Dittrichia graveolens. NCBI lineage: Eukaryota > Viridiplantae > Streptophyta > Magnoliopsida > Asterales > Asteraceae > Dittrichia > Dittrichia graveolens. The sequence continues at coordinate 81,956,403 of JARJIL010000005.1, read as the reverse complement.
ACATTTGGTAAATTTCTTCTCTCCACTCCACAATCTTTCAGGCCGAATGCTACCACTATCTATTTGAAGCTGCAATCAAACTTCATCAATTAGGCCTTGATTGGTCAACTCCTAGTCATGGTCCCATCCAACATTCCAGACCGCCTTTAGTTGGTCAAACTACAAACACATCTCAAAAGGCAGGAGCTCTTATGCGAGTTTAAATAAGACTGAAGTAACTCTATTTATTCAAGTAACTAATATGATTTCCTGCTTATATATTAAATCTTGTTACAGCGTTGTATTGTTCTGGATATTGAAGGGACAACTACACCTATATCATTCGTTACAGATGTCCTTTTCCCATATGCCCGTAAAAATGTTCAAAGGCACTTGGAAGAAACATATGATACTGATGCTACCCAAGATGATATTAAGTTGTTGCGCTCTCAAGTAAGTTTTACTTTTACAATGTTTTTAGTTTTTTGTAGATCGGGTTTTTAAAATTCTTAATGCAGGTACAAGATGATTTACAAAATGGCATTGCGGATGCTGTTCCAATTCCATCCGATGAGGCAGGGAAACAGGCTGTGATAGCTGCTTTGGTTGCTAATGTTGAAGGAATGATAAAATCTGACAGGAAAATAACATCCTTAAAACAGTTACAAGTGAGCAAATTTAACATGCAGAACATGCTTTTAGATTTTAGGTAAGATTTATTCTGAATTGTTGAACTTTGATCATTTAGGGTCACATATGGCGCACCGGATTTGAGAAAAACGAACTTAAGGGTGTTGTTTTTGATGATGTCCCTGGCACTCTTGAAAAGTGGCATGCTTCTGGTATAAAGGCATGTTTCATCTTTTGTTATGGATTGATATGATTTCAGCCCGTGATTTAATTCCCTACAAATTTGATGGTGATAAATGGATGTGTTTCATCAGGTGTACATATATTCAAGCGGTAGCAGATTGGCACAGAGGCTGTTATTTGGCTATACAGATTACGGGGATTTAAGGAACTACTTGTGTGGATTTTTCGACACCACAGTGGGGTAATCTGTAATCCAGCAAAATCTACTTGCTTATGTTTTCAAACATTTGATGTTTTTGTTCATGAGTGGACCCGTATCTTGCATTACTCACTGCAGGAACAAGAAAGAAACAAAGAGTTATGTTGAAATTTCAGAATCTCTTGGAGTTCATAAGCCATCGGAAGTCTTATTTGTGACCGATATACTTCAAGAAGCCGTTGCTGCAAAGGCAGCTGGTACAAAACACTCCCACTTGCTTGATTTCATCAACATTAAGAAAAAAAGATCAGAAATTCCATTTCAATCCATTGTCGGGTTGTATAGGGTTCTTGATTTCTATGAAAACTTGGTTACGTACATTATACAACCCAACGACTTGGACCACTAAAGGTTCTGGTTAGCATGCTTTCTGAGTTAGATATATGCTTAAATTCTTCTATTTTTGTGTCAGGCTTGGAGGTGGTGATCTCTGTTCGGCCTGGAAACGGACCACTTCCAGAGAATCATGGTTTCAAGACGATCAAGTCTTTTTCAGAGATATGAGGTTGATCTTCGTAAAATCATTTCGCTATTGGATGGAACATGTGATATTTGTAGTGGTAATCTATCATTTGCACCCTGCTCATACAGGCACAAAATAAAAGAAGTAAGAAAACCATGGCAGTGTATATTTTCTATTCGTTACCGTTATAGTATGATGAATGCCATATTTTCCCTATTTGAAAAGAGAAATGTTTTTTTTTCTCCTAATAATACATGCCAATCATCGAGAGTGTGAGATAGGACTTTCTTCTATGAACGTGTGGACGATTTTCATGCTACATTAGGAGGCTAACTTCACGTGTTAATTTTCAAGCCAAGCCATCACTACGCAATGGTGACGTGGCTGCCCATCATGTTGGCCACGGCGTTATACTCATCCACAAGGCCCATTTATCTTTTTCATGTAAAAAAAAAGAACCGGCAACGGTTTGATGAGTTTTGAGGAGAAAAGGAGGGAAAATATAAAGTGGGGCCAGGCCTATATTGGACTGGTAAAGTATTTACTTTGCACAAAGTCATTGCAACGTGAATCCGATGCGACTCTCCACTCTTATTTCTTTTGCTTTTGAATTCTTCTTTCCGCGTTTTCTTTTACTAATCTCCTGTTTAAGAATATTAATCATTTGCTTATGTAAAAACCTAATATTCTCTTCTTTTAAAAAAAAAGACTGACCCGCCCCTTACGGGCTTCAAGTAGACTAGGTAAAATTGCGTAACCAAGAGTTAAATGATATGTGATCCGTTTTTCCAGGAATATTCTTATGAGGGTATAATATTACTCGTTTTTAGAATCATTGACGAACACATAATGTTTTATAACCAAATGGGTATGTATCACCAAACAAAACAACACATGATACTAAAACATAGAGACATACAAAACAACAAAATAACCGATCAAAGACCCGGTCCAAAGATTAGCTTTAGTTGAGATTGTGTGGATATCGATCATGACGACAAGTGGTCCAAAGATTGCGAATGGTTGAGATTGTTTGGAGTTATTATATTCGCTTTCACAAATTCGAATTACCACATACACGACTTGGTTACCACTTGCTTCTTGGGAGTTTAAGTTAGGGACGCGTTACCAGACGAGATCGAAGATCACTCGAAACTTCATTGCAAGTTCAAGTGGTCAATTTGTTTGAAAAGTATTGAAGATACAACGAATCAATTTTGTAAACGTTTAAGAGTTATTCTTTTTTTAAAATATATATATAAAAAAAGGAGGCATAAAGCATATTTTGCTTTGAATTTGAATGAGAAAAGTCAAAAGTTGTGAAGTCAAACTAAGCTTCTTGTTCGTGCATTGTTGAATGACATTGAAAAGGACATAGAAAACGTCATTGGGGTCGTTATAACGGATATTAGGTCGTCTAACAGTTAGACATTAAATGCGATTATAGTTAGGTGGTGAACAATAGACATTAACGGTAGCAAGTTTCATCGGATGTGAATTACCTACCTTTTTTAATTTACATTAAACTCCCTCAACAATCACACATTTATTACTCTTAACAATTAATCCTCTTCATTAAATCACATTAATTAATTCACTCTTGGTTTTTAATTACTAAATAAGTTATTCTTAATTGGGTTTTGCTAAATTGTGTTCTTATGGCATGTGTTAAGGTACATTATTATTCTATTAAAGTCTTTAAAAAAATGTATTAATACATTTGTTAAGCTTGTTTTTTACAAGTTTATAGAACAAATAGATGGAATGTGAAGTATATATATTAAAACATTGTCAATAAAGGTAACACTGTAATCTTTAAAAAAAATTATAAATTTCGATTGTTATAAAAATGTAAATCCTGACTTGATAACCTTAATTTTTTATTTTTGTTACGTTCATTGAAACTTACAATCTTTTTTATATAACAAATTAAAATTTCAATCTTTTTTAACAACAACAATATTACACTTTACCTCTAGTAGTAAAATTTGATATTTATGTTATTTTTTGATACATTTTTTTTATAGAAATTAACTTTTTTTAATAGAAAACAAGTTAATATTCTTTTAACATTTTGAGTTTTTATTATAAAACAAAAATTAGAGTTCTGTTTAATACACATGATAATTATGAAATAGCTATATATTATGACTTTTGTTATGTAAAAATAAATAATTGTGACATGTTAAAAAATGGAGTGAATTAAAAGCAAAGGTATCAGAAAAGTCACCAATGAAGTTCAGCTCAATTTCATTTGGATTTTAAATTTTTTTAATTATGATCCGAATTAAACGAAAAACTATTGAAAAGAGAAGATTACTTACTTGGAATTACGAAAATAATAATTATTTTAATTTCGATCGGAATATAGAGATCCAAATTGTACAATTGAAGCAAAAGATCTCTAACCTTAATCGTAAATTATTGGTTTAATCTAAATCGACGACTTTGATACCCGCGGCGACGTCAACGGAAAAAGCGGCAATAGCTGTGGCTCCGCCGTCCCATGTGGCGTCGCCGCCCTAGGCGACGGATGCAAATAAAACCCTTTTTCTGCAATCACTCTCTCTTCTTCTGACGAATTCCCCACCGTCGACGGTGATGATTTATAAAACGGATCTTCTATCAATGGCGTCACTGGACTAAGAACAAGCGCCGGAAAATCAAGAATGCTCGGAGAAAGCATTTCATGAACTCTCGGAGAAAACCCATGACCGTGGCCAGACTTCGGCGCCGACGGGTTAATCATCAGCCCGTTTTTCAGGCTGTTCCGACGCTCGTAAAGCTTAAACCCCTGTTTTTTCTGCTGGCCGGTTTTGATCGGCGGGATGGATATTTTAGACGGAGCCGGATCTTGTTGGGTCGATTTGGATGACCCGGTTAGCATCTGGACTACTTTTTTGAAGGAATTTGTGTCGGCTTGGACGAAGGTTGTTGGGTATGGATTTGGTTCGGATCTTGAAACGGGTCTTGGAGTTAGTGGTGGTGTTTGTGCGGCGGCGGCGGCAGCTCCGACGCTGTTGCTACTGCTGCCGTGGCTGGACGGAGAGTTCGCCGGAGATTGGTTTTCTCTGTCGTGATGTTTTGAGATGACCTCCATTGATGGATTTGGTCTGTAAGTTAATTTTGGTGAGAAGAAAATGAATTTGATTGGGAGGAAAAAGTGACAAAGAAGAGAATTTGAAGAGGTTGAGGTTTTGCTGCGTTGTCTGTGGACTTCAGTATCCAGCTTTGTGTGTGTCAACTTAGGGTTTAATTTGCACATTCCCTACATGAACTTTAGTGTATATGCGATTTAGTCCCTTAATCTTTTTGAGTTTTATAGCTTAAGTCCTTTGCCTAATTGCATTTTCACCAAGGAGAATTATAAATTAACATTGACAATCACCTTGATGGTCCACTCCACTTATCCTCGTAAAGGGAGGTCAAGAAATCAAATTTTGAAGGCTTCAATCAAGGCTTGGTTGGGTTTGTTTCAAAAAAGACAACGGATAACATCAGTTAGACCGCGTATATCACCCCTAGAAGAACCTGAATAGGAAAAATCCCATTAATAAAAATCTAGATCTATTTGCTTACACAAAGTGTGTAATTCTAAACATACCAAAAAGACGTTAACAATGTGACTTTTTCTAGGGCTGGTAAATCCTGACACGACCCGAAACCCAACCCGAACCGAACACAATTTAGGTCGACACGAACACGACTCGAAACTGAATTGGGTCAGAAATGGGTCAATCCGAAAATGACACGAAATTGGTCGACACGAACACGATAACCCGAAGATAACCTGTTTAACACGATTTTTTTATAATAGTAATAATTAAAAAAAACCCAAAATACATTTAACTTAAATATATTATTAATTTGAAATTATATATAATAAATATAACTAAATGGCGGCAATTTTAAGTTTTCGTATTTTACAATTTTTAGTTTTCTTACCTACAAAGACTTTCATTTTCATTTTGATTTTGATATTGATAAATTAATATATAACAAAATTACAAGAATAGAAATAAGAAAATTTTGGAGAAGAAAAGAGGAACTCGTAAGTCGTGAGCCGTGAAATTGAAATGGAACCCTAGTCTCTCTTGCGACGCCGACAGCCCAACAGCCCACCTCCATCGTTGTCGTCCGCCGTCCGGTCGTCCCTCGTCCGTCACTCCACACCTCCAGAGACTCAATCACCTCTCGGTTCAATCTTTCTAAAAGGTAATTGGCTACAAGGCTGCAACCCCCATTAAGTTTCGTGTTTTTGAGGATTTTTAGTCGTATGTTTGAGTTTCCAAACTTATGTTGTGAATTTTATTTGTATTTGTGTTTTAGAACTATTATATTGGTTTTATAATTTTGATTTTCGATATGAAATCCGGCATGAAAATCAAGTTATTTACCCAAAACATAATTTGATTTTTTTCTTCAAAAAATGGGTCGACACGAAAACACGACCCGAACCGAACACGAATTAAGTAACACGAACCGAACACGACACGAAACTAAACTGGGTCGAAAATGGGTCGACACGAAAATGGTTGACCCGAACACGACACGAACTATTTAACACGAACACGACCCGAATTGTCAGTCTAACTTTTTCTATCAATTTTTATTGTGAACACCTATTGACAAAATTAGAAGAAGAAAAAGCTATTTACCCACTACGAAGCTGCAAATGTCTTTCCATTTTAACTAAAATAAACTATAAAATCTAAACCTAGCCATATCTTAATCATATTTATTATGATTGTAACAAAAAAAATTATACTGTTAGAATCATAATTCTTTCATCGTTAATTTAAAAATAGCCATTAACATATTTATAGAGGAAGAACACAAATTCATATGCAAAAATACACGTTGCTCCACGAATATGCAAGAGCTTTAGACTATATAAATTCTTGCCCATGCTAAAATCATAAAGAACAAACGTTTGTATGCTACAATTTTTTATTGTATTGTTGATTGTTGATAAATGTAATTTTATAAATTTTTAGGTTTAAGATAACTATATTCAGAAAGCTTATGTAATATGTTGAGGATTATATACAAAATATATATCAATAATTATATATTAATTAGTTGATTACAACTAGCCTAGTGATAGGTAAATATGAGTTGATTTTTTAATTTTGAATATTAGAATTTGAGAAACACATAAAATTAAGTTATAGCTAGTAACTACATGGGTTTTGTTTATATATCACAATAATCACTTTGAAAATACACATCAAAAAACACATCTTAAGAACATCTTGTTATGTTCATTGTTAACTTTTAGCTATATTTTGAATATTTTATTATATTTAAAAGATTAAATACAAAATTGCATTAAACATTGTTATCATATAAACTAATAGTAACATTAGCAGAATAATTGAATTTATATGTACATTTGGATTGAACCATCATCAACATGCCAAGCGATAAAATTTACTAATTATAAATAAACAACCAGATTAAATAATCTCAAAAAATTTAATTATAGAATTTCTACAATTCAAAATGATAATTGGGTAGGGTAAAAGCAAGGGTGTATTCATTATATGTATATGGACCAAAGTGTAAAGTTTTTTAAGAACGCAAAGTGATATGGCAACTTTACCAAAGCTGGTGGACGTGAAACACAAGTGATTCCTGGTGTGATATTGTTTTGTGGGGTTAAAAAATAATAATTGGCCGGGGACAAGTAGATAAAGTATTGACTTTGCGAACTACATTTCTGACTTGTATGATGTAGTGTGGGTATGTGTGTATTTGAAAGCTAGACACAGATATCATGAAATGCTTTCTTTTTCTTAGTAAACATAGTCATAGAAAGATTGCTTGTTTACACATACACATATATAAACACACGTGGTAGCATGATACTTGTATAATACGGTGACAAAGAATAATTTTATCTAGATAAAATGTCTGTTTTTGATAAAGTATGAGTATTGTATTAACTATTTAACGCACTATGGTAAAATCAAATAATTTTCGTTTACAACATGTCTATTTCCTTTCTTTTTTCAATTTCTTTTATTATTTTAACTCTTTTATTAATTTTGAAAAACAATAAAATAAGAAAAAAATCTCTACTTACGCGATAAGGTGATATAAACATATCATGACTTTAAGAATTGTGTCGATGTAGATTAAAAATTGTGTTGGTATAAAACAGTGTAATTGTGGTTTAGTGTGTTTTAAAATAGTGTAGGGATATTTGTGGATATATTGGTTATACAAAAATTTTAAGCGTTTAAGTAAATTAGAAAAGATAGTTTGTTAAATATATTATAAATTAAACTTTTGTTTTAATTATATGAATTATCTAGAAAATTCTTAAATTTTATAAATTCGGATTACATGTTATATAACAGGTTTAAGTTATAGTTATACGTATTTTATAATACCTAAATTAAAATATGTGTTATATTTTTTGATAGAACATTTAAAATGTTATTTTTATTATAAATTCATTTTATTTCATGTTCAATGTCTCTTACTACATAGTGTACCAACTTCCATCAACTCATGGTATCATTCTTCTCTCCCTAACATTTTTTTTAATTTAAACCTATTTTTTTAATGTATATTTTGGATGTTCCTAAGAAAACTTCTAAAAAAATTAATTAGTTACCCGGGTCAACCTAAACCCGAACACTGGGGTGGACTCAAGATTTGTATTGACTAGTAACACCATATAATGACAAAAATAAAATTAATTAAAATTGAAGATGTTCAGGTTTTCAAATAATCGGGTCATGTTAACGAGATTTTAGTTGTTGCTCCGGTATTTTAGGGCCAAAGTTTAAGACAAAACACAATTTATATGAAAAGCCATATTAATTAAATTGTTGTTTCTAAGGTACGCTAAAATATTTTAAAGGTATAAATCGAATATTGAACTGTATCTTATCATTTTTTATGAAAATTTTATTTTTATTAGATTTTGGTGGCATCAAAATATCACTAGTGACACCCAAAATTTGACTGGTGGCACGGACTTGAAAACGTTAAAATTTTATACTTCGTCTGCAAAATTGACTGGTGACCCGTGCCATCAACACATAGGTCCGCATATGCTCAAACATTTTTTTCCCTAATTGGAATTCGGATTGGTCGGGTCAACCCGATTTAGACTCATTCACCCGCTTAACCTCCGACCCTATATGTCTTGTTCGAGTTAGGTTAATCGGGTTTGGACTTTTTTTATGAGAGTGGGTGTGTTAAATGTATTATATATTTGTTTTCATAATTTTTCTAGTGTTTTGTAACTTTGCATAATTGCCTAGTGTGTTGTTATTGTTTGTACAAGTTGCATAATATTTGTATTACTTAAAATTTAAAGATTAAATTTTTTAGAGAAAGAGTGTTAGGTACATTATAATATATATATATATATACTAGCATTGTATTTGCGTAATGCGGCGGTAATGAATAATTTTTACTCAATAATACGTTTGTTTTCAAGACGTAGAGATATGATATTCATGTAATACGGTGACAACGAAAAATTCTCGTAGTTCTCATAAGAAAAACAATTATTTTTTAAACTTTTTTCTATATATATTGTAAGAGAATCAATGTTTGGTAGTCTGACAGTAACAAAGTATTAATAACGATATCTAGGTATTAAAAAAATATCTTTCTTGTAGTTATAGTTTCTTGTCATGCTATGAACATACCATATATATATATATATATATATATATATATATATATATATATATATATATATATATAGATTTATGAGTAGATTTACGGTATTTGTGTTGTTAGTTAGTTGAAAAAAAAATTCTAAATGTGAATTATATCGTTGGTTAACGTGTTTGTTTTAAAATTACACATTTATTTCTTAGACTTTCGCTATTACTATTGAAACTTGTTTCATGTTTAGTTCCTGAGTCCGTTAGAATAACAAATGTTTGTTACATTTTTCAAAATGAATACTTCACCTTTCATATTGTTTCAATATTGGTCCAAACTATCTTGCAACATCTCACATTTTACAATAAAAAACGCCTAAAAGATATTATTAAATAAATATATCTAAGTTTTGAAGTTTTACATTGAATGGGGTGTTTAAGATTACTTATGTCAATTTTAATGCTTGTGTAGATAAGTATAAACATATATACAGTAAAAGAGTTTTCTTTTACCTTAACGGTCTATTCTCGAATTATTTATTTTAAAGAGAGAAAGAAAACGAATGCTAAGGAAAAAAAAGAGAAATTATGTTAAGTTTTTTTAGAAAGGAAAGAGTTTGGAGCGATTAGTAGGGGCAAATTTTACCATTTTTATGTCGAGAACAAGCTGTAAAAGGATTAAGAACCTAGTCGTTTCAATAACTTTTTATTCAATCATTTATTAAAAGCTTGTGTTAATCTTGAAAGAGTCAATCATTCATAGGATGAGAACAAAACCCATGTGAGCATCCTTGATCTTTGTTTTGTATTGTAGTTTTGGTTACATTATCTAACAACACTCAAGTCAATAGATTTAATCATCTTTGTGCCCTTCCATACTCCACCCAAGAATCTCCCATCTTGTACACAAACTAAATGTTTATAGACAAAAGCAAAAGAATAAACTGTCCTTTTCTTGGATTCAAGCCCTTAATTTGTCCATGTTCTATCCTTTTATGTCCAACTAAAAGCAAGATCTTCAAAGACACGAAGTTAAGCCGACAACACTGACTGCCACACCCAATATTACGATAAATTTTCGTTAGTTAAATAATAAGTTTTAAGGGTACCTCCAATGTTTACTTTATGTTTGAATCTTTAAGTAGTAAACCTGAAATTTATCTTATTCAAGTGAAAAGTTGCAAGAAGACAGAAAGGACCAAGTGATGGAATCCAATCAGAAGTGTATAACCAAGGGTGGTATTGTAAATTCATTAGTGAAAGCACAAGCATGACATTATGACAATGCCCCTTGTTTTTGGGATATCAGGGATGAAAAGGGACCCCTTTGTATCCATGCTACATGCACATGCCTGATGCCTCTATTAACAAATACTACTAATCAGTCAAAGGGAAGAAAATAAGGAAAAGAAGAGGAAAGCGCTTGATATTTGGCCTTTTCTGTGCCCAACTGCCCACACATCCTTAGCTTCTAATATAATCTAATAATCATATTAAGGAGACATTTGTGATTCTTTACGATAAAGTGCCTATATGTTTTTTTTAATGTTTTTACGTAGTAATAAGTTATTTTGAGGGTGTTCGATCACAAAAAGTAACAAGTAAACAAAATGTCTTAACAATTCATACGCGGCAAGGTGTGAGTCAACACTACAAGAAATACAAGCAATAGCGGTATTAGCAGCAACATGGATATTAGCAATGACATCAACGCTCCGTTCTCGAGTTTTTTAAGGACGGAAAGGGGAGGGTAAGAAAGTGAAGGGAGTGAAAGGAAAGAGAAATAAAGGATTAAGTTGTGTTCTTGAGTTAGAAGGAAAAGAAAGGAAAATGAGGGGAAACCCTTTCCTTCTAAATCATCCCACATTTGGGAGGATAAGAATTTAAACAAATAGCCCCTCCTTCCCCCTCCCTTCCCCTTCTTAAAAAAACTCAAGAACATACACCCTTGATGGTTTCCTTCCCTTCCCTTTCTTTCCAAAAAACAACTCGAGAACACAGCACAAGTGCGTGTGGTTAGTGTCGCCGCTATTGCCATTAAAAAATGCATGGGTAAACCCCCCTTCCCAAAAAAAAATATATATATTCACCTTGTTGCTACTAAAGCCTTAGTCGTTGCTATTGCCCTTTACGTTGTCAACGCTATTGCTTATAGACAAAATAAGGGTTTTGTTTTCCTTCTTCATTCTTCAACATATACCGGTGCTCTCTAGCTTTGTGCTGCCACTGCCACAATATATTGTACCTTGGATGATAACATTGGTTTATTAGATGATAACAATCTTGTGTTTGGAGTTTTTGAGAAGATGATAACATTGATAAATATATAACAGTCTTGTGTTTGGGGGGTTTTTGATTTTGCTAAGTGTGTTGCTTATTATGAGTTCTAATATTGATAATTGTGGTTTACATTGTTAGGTAAGATAGTTATTGTAGTCTTGATCTGTTTACAACATATCAAACCCGAAGACCTTTGAAGAAGACTTCTGAATAAGTACTGAAGATCGTGCCTGAAGATGATCGCTGATCAGAACTTCTAGACCTTAAGTATGACATTGGATTTCATAGTTGGTCTTCTGAAGTACAATGGTCCCCTACATGATGTCACAATCCGACACTATCGAAGTGATAGATTGTGTGATCTAATCCATTACAGCAAGAGATCTTCTATTGGTCAAAGGCATGTGTGAGTTAGTTACTCGCACCATGAATAGGATCTTTACACATGTCATTGTTTAGATGGTTAGGATCGTTCTTGTACATGTATCAATAGCTTACCTCTCTCTTGAGATGAGTCAATCATCTAATTTAGTTCTTTAGTCAAAATACACTATTAAATTTGTTACGTATTGTGAAAACCCGTTAAGGGCGTATTGCATTTCATCACCAATATAAATAATACAGAGTATTTACACAACGGTACCCTACACTATACATTATTATTATTTAACACACCTCCCGCAGTCGGAGCCGGAGAAGGGTGAATGCTCAGACTGGATCTGAAATCTAAAAACAATTGTGTAGGTAGACCTTTAGTAAATATATCTGCAAACTGATGAGACGAAGGCACATGCAACACACGCACTTGCCCCAAAGCAACACGTTCTCTAACAAAGTGTAAGTCAATTTCCACATGTTTGGTACGCCGGTGTTGTACCGGGTTATTAGCTAAATACATGACACTCACATTATCACAAAAAACAACTGTGGCACGGGAGAGAGGGAGACGCAACTCCACCAGAAGATTGCGAAGCTAGGCAGACTCGGCAACGGCATTAGCAATGCCACGATATTCAGCTTCTGCACTGGAGCGGGAAAAAACATGTTGTCGCTTGGACGACCAAGAAACAAGATTGTCACCTAGGAAAATGCAGAACCCAGAGATAGACCGACGTGTGTTAGGACAACCGGCCCAATCAACATCCGTGTATGACACCAAACGATCAACAAACGAGGGACGGAGAAAATGACCATGTGAAAGAGTACCCTTTAAGTATCGCAGAATACGTTTCAGGGCATTTAGATGCGGTTCATGAGGATCATGCATAAAGAGACAGATTTTTTGAACAGCATAAGAGATGTCCGGACGAGTAAACGTGAGGTACTGCAGAGCACCAGCAAGACTCCGATAAAGAGTTGGATCACAAACTGGTGCACCAGACGAGGGTAGTTTGGACTTAGTTTCCGTCGGTGTGGAACACGGATTACAAGTATCCATTCCAGCATGAGAGATGATATCCTGGGCAAAAATGGATTGAGACAGAAAAAGACCCGAGGAAGAGCGAGTGGCAGCAATCCCTAGAAAAAAGCAGAGAGCACCAAGGTCAATCGTTTGAAACTCAGAGGAGAGTCTAGAGATGACACGCGTGACCAAATCAGAAGAGGAGGCTGTCAAAATGATGTCGTCGACATATAACAATAAGTAGATAGTGTCACGACCATAGTGATAGACGAAATGAGAGCTGTCCGATTTGCTGGCAGCGAAACCAATAGAGATGATGAAAAAAGCAAATCGCTGAAACCAAGCACGCGGGGCTTGCTTAAGCCCATAAAGAGCTTTACGTAGCCTGCACACATGATTCGGATATGAAGGATGAACATAACCAGGAGGTTGTTTCATATAGACCTCCTCAGACAAATCACCATGGAGAAAAGCATTTTTGACGTCTAGCTGATGAATGGGCCAGTTCAAAGAAATAGAAATACTAAGCACGGTCCGAATAGTAGCCGGTTTGACAACCGGACTAAAAGTTTCGTCATAGTCAAGGCCCGGTTGCTGGGAAAAGCCTTGAGCAACCAAACGACCTTTGTAACGGTCGAGACGGCCCAGACTATCAAATTTGTGACGATATAACCACCGACAACCAACAATGTTAACTTTGGCTGGAGGTGGAACCATATCCCATGTGTGATTAGAAAGCAAGGCAGACATTTCAGAATCCATGGCTGCCTTCCGGTTCGGTTCACAGATGGCTTGAGCAGTCGATTTCGGGATAGGAGAGAGAGAGAGTCAACCACCGAGAGATTGCGTATTTGACGAGGTTTGAGATTTCCAGTACGCAATCTAGTTGTCATGGGATGAGTAGAGGAAGCAGCATGCGGAAGTGAGGGAGACGAAGCAACAGCAGTGTCGCCGGGAGACGCAATATCTGGCGTAGAAGTGCTGCCAGATGAGTCCGCAACTGGCGGATGTTCGTGATCAGTGGTGGTCGAAGTATCCGGGTCTAGAGGGGGCACGGGAGGAGTAGCTGAAGACGATGCAGAAGGAACATCAGACATCAAAGTGGGGGAGGTATGATCGTCAACAAAGGCATCATAGTCGGAGCTAGGTGGGGGCACATTAAACGAAGCATATAGGAAATGATCTTCATCAAAAACCACATGTCGAGAGACAATGATATGATGAGAGACAAGCTCATAGCATCGATGTCCCCGATGAGAAGACGATGGACCCAGATACACACAAGCAGTTGAACGAGGGGAGAGCTTGTGAGGCGTTGTAGAAGAGAGATTTGGATAACATAGGCAGCCGAAAACACGCAAATGCGTGAAGGTGGGGAAGGTGCCGTACAAGATTTCACAAGGAGATTTGAAATCAAGAGTGGTTGTGGGCAGAAGATTGAGAATGTGAACGGACATGTTGCGAGCTTCAACCCAGAATGTGGGAGGGAGAGAGACCTGAAACAAGAGAGTGCGAACGACATTGTTAATAGTGCGAATTGCACGTTCAGATTTACCATTTTGTTATGACGTGTACGGACAAGAAAAGCGAATTTTAATTCCATTTTGGTGAAAAAGATCAAGCAATTTAGTATTATTAAATTCACGTCCGTTATCACACTGAAACGATTGAATATCTGTTTTAAACTGATTAACAACATATGCACGAAATGTACAAAAAACCCGAAACACATCAGATTTCACGCGCAAAGGAAACACCCATAGAAAGTGAGAGAAGTCATCCAAAAATAAGATGTAATATTTATAACTGCTCAAACTAGTCAGAGGTGATGTCCACAAATCAGAATGAACAAGCTCAAAAACCCTAGAAGTCTTAGTCACAAAACTAGAAAAAGACAAACGACAATGTTTACCTAGTTGACACGCATGACACGTGGGTAACATTTTATTTGAACAAGAAATAAATTTACGAGAACGTAAAAAATTGAAAGTAGATACGCCAGGGTGATCAAGACGGCGATACCACACATGAGGAGACAAAACAACAAAGGCAGTAGCTGGAGACACGGACGACTGAGAAGGCTGAAGAACCGGATAGAGATCACCAACACTATCAGAACGATGAAGAAGACGACATGTATTAAGACCCTTTATTGAGAAACCAAAAGGATCAAATTCAACAGAAACCCAGTTATCAAGAGTGAACTTACGAACAGAAATCAGATTTTTTACCATTTGATCAGAAACAAGAACATTTTTAAGTGCCAGTTTGTTTTGTGAAAATGGAAGAAATGTATCACCAATACAAGACACCGGAAGTAAAGCACCATTACCAACCATGACTACTTTTGAATTGCCACAAGGTTTAACAGAAAGTAAGTTACCTGGGTTGAATGACATTTGAGAGCTTGCGCCGGTGTCCGTATAGTAGTTGTTGTCCTGATTCTGTGTAGGTTGTTGGATAGACATTGTGCTGAAGAGCGATGCTAGATCCGTGAACTGAGGTTGAGTAGCGGGAGCCGGAGGGGCGGTAGAAGGCGCATCATATAGAGCAGATGGCGACGCAGGAGGCGCCGACCAGCGGTGAAATTGCTGAGGGGCCTGAGATTGCTGTTGATGCATGACATTTTGCATAAGCTGGAGAAGCGGATTGTTGAAAGCCGGTGGACCACCTGAATTACCTGCATCACCAGAATTACCAGTGAAAGTACCAGAAGAACTCCCCGTCCCGGAATTACCTTTAGATGAAACCCGTCCCGTGTTTTTGTTTCCCCGGTTATTTTTATTTTTCCCTTTCCCATTATTATTAGTACTAGAGGTAGAATAAAGGGTAGAACTGGGGGGAGGTTGAGTGTCAACAGTGGGTTCGGGTTGGTCTTCACGTGACTCATGCAAGAGTAACATGTTTTTGGCCTCAAGGAAGGAGGGAAAAGGTTTTTGGTGAGTTATAACATCAACCAAGCTTTGGTACGAGGATGGTAAATTTTGTAAGATTTGTAAAACAAGATCCTGATCAGAAATTTTGGTATCAACATCAGCTAGAGAATCAGCTAAATTTTTTAATGTATGGCGGTAATCAGTAATGGATAGAGCACCCTTTTTGGTGTTTCGAAATAAGGTTTGAAGTTGAAGACTATGGGATAATTTATTATTTAAGAAATGGGCATCAAGTGCGTCCCATAAGTCTTTTGCAGTGCAATTATCTTTCGTGATAATATTAAGCAAATTAGGTTCACAGGTAGAGTAAAACCAAGATTTAATACGAGAGTCAATGGCTTCCCAATCCTCATCATCATCCCCTGTAGGTTTGGATTTTCCAGTTATGTGACCCATAACTTTCGCCCCTTTGCACATATCAGTAAAAATACGACACCATAATTTATAACGAGACCTGTCTATTGTTAATTTGAAACTAAACTGAGGGTAAACATTACCAATAGCAAACACAAGTTGGGAAGCCGTGGGGGTGGGTGGTGGAGTGGTGTTATTGGCGGCCGTGTCTAATAATAATTGTACTCACGAAAAATAAAGATAACAAGAAAATTAAAAACAGAAACGTGCTTACCAAAGGGTTATCCCGAGAAGAAGAATGACCGGAGAACAGCTGATAGCAGCAGTGAATGTAAATTCACAAAGCACCAAACCTAATGCAAGAAGGTCCTTTTTTTTAATTGTTCCTCAAAAACAAACAACCACTATATTATGTCTTTTCTCTCAAAGCAATAGAGGACAAACAGACAAACAAACAGTCTGTCAACAAGCAAGAAAGCACTTTATTTAATGTTTTGTTTGTTTTTGTTTTTCTCTCAAGGAAAAACAAACAAACAGTCTGTCAAGAAGCAAGGTCCGAAGAGTATCAAGGTTCCAAGCAAACAAGGGTTCCAACGAGTAGTAAGGGTCCGATGAAGACAAACAGTTTGTCAACAAGGGTCCGACGAAGACACAGAAGCAGGCGAGTAGCAGTCGATCATTGTGCAAGAGACCAGAGCGACGTGTAGCAGGCGGCGCTAGGGTTCTGACGAGTAGAAGCAGCACCGGCAACTAGGTGGCAGCGGCGGCACAGGTTCACGACACCTAGGGTTCACGACGCACAAGAAGCGGTCGTAGTCGATCACTGCAGCGGCGGCTAGGGTTCGCACGAGGCACATGTTCACGACTCACGAGGCACCGGCGGTAACTAGGTGGCTTGATCTTCGGCAATGGCGAGTAGCAGCGGAAACAGTGTCCGGTGACGGGAGGGCACAGGCGATCGGTAGATCGAAAAAACGTGAGGTTCGAGGGCTAGGTAAGGCTCGATACCATGTTACGTATTGTGAAAACCCGTTAAGGGCGTATTGCATTTCATCACCAATATAAATAATACAGAGTATTTACACAACGGTACCCTACACTATACATTATTATTATTTAACAGAATTCAATACTCAAGTATGTTTTTGAGTAATTGAATTCTGAAGTATGTTCTTCATCCTTATCAAATATGTACTAAAAGCACTTTGTTTGCTTATCAATATAACAAACATTAAAAATTCGTACTCTGATATACAACCCCATACTTAGAATTATAATTCTATTTTTTTACTTTACATCTCAACCGGACAAACAATTACATTGTTAAAATAGATTATAACATTATTGATTTTGCTAATTGTGTTAGATTGAATGATAACATTGTAACATTGTTATATGACATAACAATCTTGCTATATATGTGTGTGTGTCTTCTTTTTAAGTGTGGATGTGTGTGTATGTAATATATATAAATGTGTGTTTATGTTTATATTTATATATAAAGTATGGTTTAAGTGTGTGTATATTTATATGTATGCATGAATGTGTGTATCTATATACACCCCCATCAACCAGTAAGAGATTACGAATCTGTTCTTTATCATCTTTGATTTACAATAAACCTTCATGATTTAGCCAAACGTGTTTTCTATTGTTTATTAATCCTCATTCCAGTTACATTCTTCCCCAATTTGCAAATGGGTTAAAATCTTTATCCTTACTCAATAGTCGATTAAATTGATGAGTTTACTACAACTTAATTTTGGTTTATTTGTAATTTTTCCTGTGTATCTTCTTCATATTCGTACAATTGATTTCTGAAACCCGCTTCCTATCACCACCCATTAGTATGTTTGATTTTAGAGTTGATGAAGGGAGGTTTGTATGATCTTAATTTACATGTAAAAGACACTATTTTTGTATTTCATGCGCTGCTAAAACTGCAGGCATTTGAGCAGCCACTGTTATTTTTATTAGATATTAAACTAAACATATTATTAGTATTATGTATTTTAGATTAGAAAATGTTACCACCACCGGCGCCGCCGGGGATAACCGCCAAACGGCTGTTAGCCGCCGTCAGCCACCGGAAAACCGTCACATAACCGTCATTTCTAGCCCTATAAATATGTAACAACACATACAATGCTTTGTGGCCGATTTGTACCGAATATATACAGAAATAATACAAGTTCTAGGTGGAATTTCTTGTCGTTTTAATCTTTGATTTCCAACATTTGGTATCAAAGCCAAAGCTTCTCATCATCTACCAAGAAATACCCAAAGAAATCGGAACCCTAATTTTTCCAATCGGAGGCTGAAGAAGAAAACCATCAGATTTGGGTTCGATTTTCATCATAAAGAGGATACCTACGACGGCCGTTCAACCGAGGAACTACCACCGCGGCACCCATTGGAAAAAGTACTTACCTTACCGGAGAAGACGACCGGAGAAGAAGATCAAATCAGAGACGCATAATACCATTCCGAAGCAATCAATCGAAACCCGGCAAGTAGCAACCATTGATCGGAAGAAATCGCCAAAGAAGAAAAACCAGGGAAGGTTCTCATCTTGTTCATCATCGAAGGAATAAGAGCAGAGCAGAGAGAACGACGCCAGGGACGAAGCAAAGGAAAAGAAAAGGGACGGCTGTTTTTTTTGTCAAAAAAACCCTACTTTAAAAAGGGATCTTTTTAATTAAGGTTTTATTATTAAATTTTTTTATAAAGGAAAACTAAAAGATACTTGTTTTCTTATTTAATAATTAAGAAATTTATTATTTAGGTTTACAAATTAGTAAAATATTAAAAGTTTTGTTTTTTTTAGTAAGTTTTTTATGAAATTAAATTTATAAGTTTTTTTGTAAAAAAAAGGGGAAAAGTTTTGAAAGTAGTTTTGCCCGGTTGAAAAAAGAACCAGTGGACTGTCGAAAACAGTTGGTTTGATTCACCCCAGAAGTAGACAATAGTGTGTCTGGTGAAAAAAGAACCAGGGGACTGTTAAGAGACAGTTGGTTTGATTCGCCTCGCAAAACAGAAGAAGAAAAAGTTTGTTTGGTGAAAAAAGAACCAAGGGGCTGTTAAAAAAACAGTTGGTTTAATTCATCTCGCAAACAAGAAAATCAATATTTTGTTTTGTTTTTTGTGAAAAAAGAACGAGGGGACTGTCAGAGGCAGTTGGTTTGATTCGCTCAACAAAACAGGAGAAGTCAGAAGATTGTCAGGTAAAAAAAGAACTAGGGGACTGTCAGAAGCAGTTGGTTTGATTTGTCCCGCAAACAAGAAAGAATAGTTTTCTGCTCAAAAAAGGAAAATTGGAAGAAAGAAGAAAACGAAGCATCTAGAAACACCCCGGAAAAAAAAAAAGAAGAGATGGATTCCGGAACGTCGAAGAAAACTGAAGGAGGGATGTCGATGACATTCTAATGCCCAATTCTGAATTCAACGAATTATACTATTTGGGCCGTGAAGATTAAAACACTTTTTAATGTGTATGGATTATGGGAAGCACTCGAACCAAAAGGAGACGTGGATACACAGAAAAACACAATGGCTATTGCATATCTGTTTCAAGCCTTGCCAGAACAACTTGTTCTACAAGTTGCTCATCATACAAAAGCCGCAGATATATGGGAAGACTTGAAAGCTCGATTCGTTGGTGCAGACAGAGTCAAGGAAGCAAGACTACAGACATTAGAATCAGATTTTGAATCTTTGAAGATGAAAGACTCAGAATCTCTCGATGATTTTACAGGGAAGATCAGTCAACTAATGTCAGAAGCAAATAATCTTTGTTCAACAATAGAGAACAAAAGATTGGTTCGAAAACTTCTAGGATCTGTTCCAGCAAAGTTCATTCAAATTGTTGCTGCAATTGAACAATTTGCTGATCTTAACACGATGCCATTTCAAGAAGCTGTTGAAAGATTGAAAGCCTATGAAGAACGCATTAAAAAGCCAAGCAAAGAAGAAGATACACATAATGGACTTCTGTATGCCATTGCAGACCGAAAAGATGAAGACAAGGAAGATAGCTGTGAGCGTTGCGGTCATAAGAAGTCAGTTCAAGATTTCAAAGGAAAGGGACGAAGTAGAGCTTGGAAACCATGGAGGAACAAAGATGTTAACCAGCAAGACAAGAGACACATAAAATGCTTCAAGTGCAACAGATTTGGACACTTCAAGTATGAATGCACAAAGAAGGACGAGGAGGTTAACTTAACTCGAAGTGAAGATGATGAACCAACTCTACTATGGACGAGTCTCGAAGAATAGAAGACCCCACTTAAACTATGTTTAGTTTAAGGGGGAGTATTAGATATTAAACTAAACATATTATTAGTATTATGTATTTTAGATTAGAAAATGTTACCACCACCGGCGCCGCCAGGGATAACCGCCAAACGGCTGTTAGCCGCCGGAAAACCGGCACATAACCGTCATTTCTAGCCCTATGAATATGTAACAACACGTACAGTGCTTTGTGGCCGATTTGTACCAAATATATACAGAAATAATACAAGTTCTTGGTGGAATTTCTTGTCGTTTTAATCTTTGATTTCCAACAATTTTTTCTACTATTCATTATCTGATTATTGCTATGTTGCAATGATAATCATTACTGTTTACATAAACCTAGTCTACATCTACAAGTTTGATTATGTAAAAGTGGAATAAGATTATCTAAACACTTCTCTTTCTAACCTGAATTGAGGGAAGTTCACTCTCATTTCACAAGGTCTCTTCTTTTCCCAATTTAGAAAAAATGATAATATGTTAAACATTCAAACATGTGATTATCTAACTATTGCAGCTTCAAACATCATCAATTCATTTGATCTGATGACTGTCATGTTCATTTCTTCTAATAATCTTGATTTTGTAGTTTCTTAATTTAGGTGTTTCAAAGCATATAGAACTTTCTAAATCGCTTTCTTAAATCTGTTATAGGAGATTAGAATTTTAGGATTCTTAATTTCTATTGAGTTTCTTATTTGCACTTTTAACAACTTAATCTGGGATCTGAAGAAAAATTTTCATGTTACTTGGAGATTCATTTCATATTTATAACATGAACATCAGTACCTAACACATAGTTTTGGTTCTTCTTGAAAAGGGATTGTGTAATTTTTTTAGCTTTTAATTTCAAATGGTTGACTGTTGCTAAGTAGCTTGTCCGTATTCGATTTATATGCCATTCACTAAACCAACTTAGGATATTGCATCATTGTTGTTCACGGGCAGCAGTGTGGAATCTGAGGATAAAGGTGCAGAGAAACTAGTTCGGCTTTACAGTTTGTAGATCTGAAAATGCTAATTTCATTTAAAGATTCTATTTTACAGATTAAATAAGATTTCTAATCAAATTAAATTGAATTTCTTTAAAGGGTTCCATTTTTAAAAAGTTCTGCTATGCATTGTTTAATACAGGTAAGTAATCTATAAGTTTGATGGATAAAGGTTGCGCCATCCATCCATCATATGTATTGCCACATGTACATGGTGAATTGGTGATCTTAATACAGGTAAGTCATCTGTAAGTTTGAGTGCAGGACAAATTACAAGTAAGCTAGCTTATATCTTCACATCTCCTTCAAGGTATGCTATTCCTTGGTTTATAATATTATCAGTTTTTATATATAAGCATTCAAACGATACATATTGTATGATTTTGTGGAGTGTTTTCTATGATGATGTTGAAAAACACTACATAAGTTTAACAAGGTGTTTAATTTTAATTTATTGTTACTTTCCCTTGATGTTTCCCATGATTCCTGTCGATCTTGTTTTTTGTGAAATCTATATTGTTAAGTTCCTGAATCTGTCTTTGTCTTAACTATATTTGATCAGGTTGCTAAAAACTCATGATTTTGATTTGATAATTCATATTCACAGATTTCATGCACCACTTGTTTGATGAAACGTCAAAGAAAGGTAAGAATGGTGTTAATCAAGTCACGAGTCATGATAAGTACTGCATCAACGACTCAACTTCTTCTGCGCGGTGAATCCTTTCAACCAAGTTTCAGTCTTTTTACTTTCTGATTTGATTGTTCCTGTTCTTAGTTTGTGTGTTTACGTGCAAAGATTCTATTTTTTTTCATGTCATGAATGCTGATATTTTATCTTTGAACTTTTGTTTGGTAACTTTATTAAAAAATGAAGAAGAATGGATGTGCTTTCTTTTCAAATAAACTATATGAAATGGATGGGAATGAAAAAAAATATGACAAATTGACAACCCTTTCTTTCTATTCCTCCAAATTTTGTCAATACCAAGACTTGTTTGTATCCTTACTAATCGGATAATACGATGTTGTCACATACTTAATGCTTGGAGTTTTAATATTTCTGTATTCATATATGGTGGCAATATTCAGGTTGTTTCTTTGATCGTCGATCAATCAATATTCCTGCAAAAATTTAGTTTCAGATTTCGTCAAAAGGTTAGTCAATCTTTTTAACTGCTGTTGTTTTCTTTATCATTTATGATTCTATTTTCTTGTTCATTTTTGCTTGCTATAAAATTTGATTTGGGTCAAATTTCTTCGATGGCTGTGACAATTTGTTGCTGTTGTTCTTCATTCCGATGATAGATTAAGCGAAGCTAGATTTTTTTTTTTCATGATTTATATTCTTTAAGAATGTTTTTGTATCCTAAAACCAGATTTGGATATATATTCTTTATATATAAATCAAGTGACCCGCTTATCGAGAAATTTGCCATCCTTAAATTAAGGTGGAAAAACATGTCGTGCCTTGAGAAAACAAACATTATAGATTAATGATGTCTAAGCTTAGTCCTATTACAATGCATGTCAACTTGCATAGTTTACTTTCAGCTATAGGGGTTTTTTTTTTTTTTTTTTTTTTTTTCTATTTTTGATATCAAGAAATAATTTATGCTTTAGTTACATAAATTCAATCCTCCATTCACAAGTATTAGTTTTGGTTTCGTTTTTTCACAATTTTTTCCTCGAATGGATTTTGTTGATAATTGATATTCATATGTGTATTGATTATTCACAAATCTCAATATTTACAATTTCGCATGGATTTTACGTAATCACATGTTGACAAATCTAGTTTATACGGTGATTTAATAAATAAGTGAAATATATCAAATTTATATGTATTCTAACTTTCATAATTTCTTACTATTGTATATAAAGATTTAAACTAACTAAAAGTTTACATGAAAATAAAAGCTTTGATGTACGGTATATATAATAGCAAAACACATATCTTTAGATATATTTTTGAGTGTTTGTCCATAATATTTGAATTTATATACAAACAATCTCTGTGATCCAGACACAAAGAAATATTATCAAATAGGTGTTGTGGATTGCACTCTCCCTTCTCACATATATAAATGTCAACAGGGGCAGACTTAAGAATTTTTTTGACTGGTAACAGTATATAATTACAAAAATAAAATTAAGGGTGTTGTTTGGGTTCTTTTTCAGGTTTCCGGTTAATTGGGTCGGATTAACGAGGTA
Organism: Dittrichia graveolens; assembly: GCA_038502395.1. NCBI lineage: Eukaryota > Viridiplantae > Streptophyta > Magnoliopsida > Asterales > Asteraceae > Dittrichia > Dittrichia graveolens. The sequence continues at coordinate 81,932,781 of JARJIL010000005.1, read as the reverse complement.
TCAGTTGTTTTGGTATTTTAAGGCCAAAATTTAAAACAAAACACTATTAAATGCCCTTTTCTTATAAAAGCTTTCCGTTGACTCAGTTTTGAACGAGTTATGGTGGCATCTAAACAATAACCGGTAGCACCGTCTCGAAAAAATCAAAAAGTTTTACTACACAGATAAAATTGGCTGGTGTCACGTGCCACCACCAGCCATAGGGCAGGTCCGCCCTTGAATGTCAACCCACCCACGTACATTATATCATAGAGGTAGACATTAATCAACTATGAACTACAAGTACGGCTAAACCTTGACAAGATATTTGCAAATGTTTGAATAAATTATTTACGTCCATTGTAGACCCAACTTGCAGACACAAAACACAAGTTTTAATACATGCACGTTTAAACCCGACGCAAATTTATAATGAACCGTTCATTAGCACTGTTTGAAACATCTCATTGTAAACTAATCAGCGTTTCATATCAACCTTATCTTAGGGTTTTTGGTTGAGCAAGTGTAGGAATTTGCGGATGATATATGTTCGGCATAGCGATTAGTGAGGATTACTTGTGTACAAAATGCTAAATATGTTTTTAGCGAACTCAATTCTAATGTTAGTTGAATTGTATAATCAAGATGAAGATACAATATATTGTTGACTTGGTAACTCAAAGGCATGTTGGCAAAAGCAATTGGTAGCTCAAGCTTTTAATAGGAGCTGGCTAGAAGCTAAAAACTTATATATGTAATATTTGGTAAAGTAGTTGTGGTGGTATCTAATTAAGATTTATAAAACCATATAAAAATAAAATAAAACTTAAATTGTGAAAACAATTAATAGAAAATTGTCATATATAATGGGTAATTATGTAAGTTTTCATAGAGTAACTTTTTATTTTGAAGTTTTTCTTCAAAAAAAAAAAAAAGCTTCCAAAGAAAATTTGAAAGCTTATTTATCAAATTAAACAAAAGGGTTTAAAAAGTTGGTTGCCAAACTTTCTCAAACTTCATAAAGAAAGTTTATTGAAAAAACAATGAGAAATCAATGCACAAAATTATGATGCCCACAAAACTAAATTAACATGTCTCCAAAAGGGCAAACTAAATTGGAAAGATTACTAACCAACTTTAAAGAGAAAATATTAATATATTTATATCTATACTAATATATAAAGCATTTAACACTCTTTCTTCTAAAAAATCTCTTAAATTTTAAATAAATTAAAATTACTAACTTATCCCTCATTTAAATCTAAAAGGAAACTCTTGAATGAATTTAATTAGATTCTTAAAAATTATTTTAATAACTAAACATTTCTTAAGAAATAATGTTTAAAAATGTCAAGTCTATGCAAATTTAATTTCAACCTATAAAATATTAAACAAATTATAAATTAAAAAAAGTCCATAGAAATATTATTTAAAAAAAGTTTCATTTATCATATATTTAATATTTCTTTACTTGAACTCTTAAAATTTATGCAATAAAAATTTATTAATATAATCTTGAATATCTGTACATTTTTTAAAACACACTTCATTCAAATCAACACAATTCACAAAGTAATTGATATGTTTTCATCATATTTTTTATAAGTAGAGATCTTTTTTCTTATTTCATTGTTTTTTCAAAATGTATTTTAGAAATTAACGAAAGAGTAATAAAGAAATAAATAAAATGTAAAGGGGGGAAAGAAAATGAACATGTTGCAAATGTAAGTTATTTGAAATGTTGTGTGAATATCATACCTTACCTTATCAAAAATAGACATGTTATCGAGTATGAATTATCATGCTCATCGCATTACGCGGGTAACATGCTAGTTTCAAACTAAAATATGCATCGGATTATGCTTCTCAACATAAATAAAACTTGAAAATTAATGGTAGTTGGAGCTTTTAATTAAACCTAAAAGCTAGAATTTATTTTATTTCTAAATAAGGTGTTTGATAAAGTAGGTATAATTGTAACTAATATTGATGTAAAACTATATAACAGGATAAAAAAATCTTCATTGTCAAAGCAATTAATAGAATAATGTCATAATGGTTATTTATGTAATATTTCATAGACTTCCATAACCAGAAAATTTCCTCTTGTTCTATTTTACCACCCGATTCTTTATGGTTTTTACGAGTTTTACCTTTTTCAACATTATGTTGTGAAAAGGGGGGTGTGGGTTGTTTTTTTGGTTTCACCAAGACCTCTGTTTCCAATAACGTTTCTTGCGAAACCAATGGCTTTTCCTTAGGGTTCCTTATTCGCCCATCCTTGCTGAGCCGACGAATCTCAAGTGACAGCGATATTCTTTTCTCATAATCTTCTCTGAAAGATCAACTTTTATTCCATTAGGACATGAACTTGCCAACCTAAGTTTACGATGATTCAACACTAATAAGATAATCTCAAGAATCATAAATAATGTAACTACGATGGTACAAACATATGCAACAAATAGCTTTTTGAGGCAAGTAACATCCTTATTTGCAGCTAGGTTTCTTGCCTCATTCAAGAGGGACTGGTTTTGATAAAAACAACTATTCGGTGATGGAAAAAGTGCAAGATATAACCGGATTCAACTTAAAAGAATGTACATTGTAACATCCAATATATTATACATTTAGGTTAAATCAACCAACACTAGAATTTTCATAACTGTAAGTCTGTAAATCATCAACCACAAAATTTGAGATTTACAATTTCATAACAAAATCAGAGTATCGAATCGACTTCTATAACATTGGAGGCATCTGGAAAAATCTAGACAATTGAAGAACACTTCTGTCACGACGTAGCCTTCCCCTTGTCCTTATCCAAAGTCCTTAAAAACATCAACAAGTAAGAATAAAACTTAGTGAGGGCTACCCAAAGTACTTGCACCTTAATTTTGATAACACATGTTCTAGTAACAAGTACACATCAACATCACATAATGCCACACATGCAGGTAAGTTGCAAACCAATGCAAATTGCCAAAGCTGTAATAATAAGCTCCAAAGCTGCGCATGGTTGCCTCACCAGCGTATAATAGTATACATTCACACATGAACACACATTACAACATAATGAATAAGTTAATGAAAATTCATTGATGAGCAATACAGTCTACCACCATAAGTGTAACACCCTGATTTTCAGTCCAAATTTAAATTTTCAAAACTCAATTTAAATCATACTTTATACAATCTTCGTAACTTTTTGCGGAAGCATCATGATTTCTTTAAAGAATTTCAACAAAAATACCATACTATTTTAAACATTAAACTGTATCGTTCAATACAGCCCAAAACCTTGGGTGTTACCATAGTCAATCTCACGACCATAAACAACAGAATAGGAAATCCAAGATTACCGGTAAAATAACCAAAACAAGATTTTTCCCAAGGCAGCTACCCCCTCACCAACGCATCTAGACAACCTGCGGATACAAAACATTTTACACACAATGTTAGCTATAAACATAGCTAGTGAGTACAACCAAAAATCATTTGTCTTTACAAAACCAAGTCATCATTTTTTCTCTTTTGAAAACACAAGTTTGGCAATCAATATACTTCAAAAGTATACATATAAGCACATAAGGATGCGGGTCTGTCCATTAGGCCACAATGTATCCACGTGGTAGCTAGCCACGGTCAACATGTGCCCACATGGGGGATAACCACATCACCTCGTCAAGGTGGGGGATGCACAAAGCAGTCCACCATACAACGGTTATCTGGAGTGTAAGCCCTGTTCCCCAAATCCACTCGTGTTGCCCCGGGTTCGGTGGCTCGTCAGCCCAGTGAACCCACACGGTCATGATGGCTACTAACATACCCCTCCACTCTCTGCACCGATTCCTCAACCACCCGTACCTCGCGGTTCCTCAATTGTCGAAGCCACATAAACCTCTGTGTACGTCTCAATGGCTAGGAACTCTATGGTACAGAGTTCATATCATACAGTGGTCGAGACCAAAACACATACCCCCAAGGGTCACATAATCACATACCCCAAAGAGTCACATAATCACATACCCCGAAGGGTCATATAATCACATGCCAACAAGGCCAAATAATCACATGCCAACAGGCCAAATATCTCAAGCATACAAGCTTATCAATAAACACATAAGTGTCTCAATTATATCTCTTGAGCATAAATGCTCAATAATCAAATCCACATTTGGCATCTCAATACCCAAAAACATTTTTAGTTTAAACATATCTCTCAATAATCCAAAAACAGGTTTGTTGTTTCCAAAATCAAGGTTCACTCCAACATGGAGTATCAGGTTTCAAAACCATTATGTAATAACACGCTTTAACATAGACCACCTCCAAAATGGAGCAATGGTCCTATTTGAAAACCATTTTCTCAAAATATTTCACAGTTGGCATGTCAATGCCCAAAAGACTCGCAAAGTGAAAACATGAATTTCTTTAACTCAAAATCATGTCTTTTGTTTCAAAATCAAAGTCCACTCCATCACGGAGTATCGTGTTTCAAAACCATTAATGGAATCATAATTTAAACACAGACCATCTCCAACACGGAGCAATGGTCTTATTTTGAAAACCATCCTTTAAAACACGTCACATGAGGGTTTCACAGTTTACATATACTTTGAACTCAAAAGCTTCACAAAACATTTGCAACTCATATGAATCACAATACGACACAATTCATATTCCACATCCTTTGATTCATCAAACAATTTCCAAACAATCAAAACACATAGTGATGCCTTGAAAACTTTAACAATTTTAGGTATCCGCAGGGTGTACTCATCTGAGGGTGTGATGAGGATCACAACCCCATCCAAATCAAAGCTAAACCACTGGATCATAAACCTATTATCACAAAGCACAAGGTTAACTAACATAAGTTAACCGAAAACAAGGTTTCTAGGCTCAATTCTAGACTTAGACACCATTTCGGGTCTTAAAAGACTCAATTTATCCCTTATAAAATGTAACACCCGCAACCCTGGGCTAGGTGATTAGCGGGTTAGCGGTATGTGATTGATTGTTTTTATTGCTATGTGTTTATTAAGAGTTAATGAAATTAATTTAACTTAATTTGAATATAAATATATAAATATATGTTACTGGTGAAATTCTTAAAAGGAAAAGAAAAGAAAGTACTAGTATGTATGCATGTATGTTAGTATGTATGTATGTTAAGTATGTCATGTATGTATGCATGAAAATTATAGATAAGCTTTAAATTAGCCACCTCCTGCTTTGGAAAAATGAAGATATATGTGTACGTGTGAATTCATGAAAAGAGATCTGCTCATTTCTATCAAATTGAAAGTGTGTAGTGTGTGTAAAGTGAGAGAAAACCCTTTGGTGAAGAAAACCTTCAAAGCAAGAAACTTGAAATTTATAAGTCAAGATTTGGAGTTCTATAATTCAAACTAAAGGTAAGAATATGTTCATATCATGTTTTGAATTAGTTTGACATGTTTAGTTGTTAAAATACATGATGGTATAAGAAATCACCATGTTCAAGTTGAAGCTTTATATGAACAAGTGGGTATTGATATATGTTGGTGTTTAATTAGTTTGGATGTGTTTTTTATGATCTTTGACATGTTATATGATGTTTGTAAATGTTTAAAAGTATTTTGGAAGTGTTATAAATGATTTTCAGAAATCAAAGTTGGTTTGAAGCTAGAAGAAGAACAGGGAAGAAGAAGATGAATTTTTTGTGAGGTGCTGAAAGGGGTCCGACTTTTGGCCCCGGGCTTGTGAAAGTCGCCCGACTTTTGGCCCCGTGCTTGTGAAAGTCGCCCGACTTTAGGCCCCGGGTGGTCATCCGATTTTCGGCCCCGGCCCCGGTTTCATCCGACTTTCGGCCCCGGCCCCGGTTTCATCCGACTTTCGGCCCCGGCCCCGTTTCATCCGACCTTCAGCCCCGGCCCCGGGTCATCCGACTTTTAGGCCCCGTGCGACCTGAATAGGCCCGACTTTTTATGTTTCTTTTCAAAAGTGAAATTTTGCATATTGGTTATGGTTTTATTGAGTTGTTTTTATGAAATTGAGATATAAATATATATGAGAAGATATATTTATAAATTCGAGACTGATTTGATTGTTGCTGTGTTTTCAGGCAATCAAAAGATTCAGTAAAATTATATTTCTGAGCTCGTGCTGGTTTTGAGGTGAGTGGGCGTTAATCGCGGATGGTAAAGATTTCGGTTAATGTTATTGGTGTGATGCATGATTATGATTGAATTGGATTGATTGAACTGTTGATTGTGATTAATGATAATTGATATCTGCTGCATGATTATTTGGTCGATACGCACTCTTAGTATGAATTTGAGTTGCGTTGGGAAGTCAGCTATACGTAGGATTGGGCTGGGCTCGTTCACTGATTGGTTGAACAGTGTTAGCCTTACTGGAGCATATGTTGCATCAGAGGGGGAGTGCCATGCGCCAATTCAGTGGAGGGCTATCGGTAAACCTTTGCTTTAGCCGGCATTGGTTGTAGGTTCTGCGCCGAACCGCCGGTCTTCTCGGGATACGTGATTACATGCTTTGATATTGACTGTGGATGTTTGCTTTTGGTGTTTAGCCTCTACTCACTTAGCTTTGTGCTAATTCTCCTCGGTTGTTGCTTTTTGCAGGTTCGTGTTTGTAAGGTTGGCTGAAGAAGAAGTTGACCTGACTCTGATATTAGTTTTTGAAATAAAACGAGCTTATAGTTTTTGTAACACCACAATGACGCTTTTGGTTATGAACAATGATGTATAATTGTTAATATTGGTTTGTATGTAATTAAATTTGTTTACTTAAAGCTTCCGCGGCGTATTTTTTAAAAAAATGGCTTGTGATTTTCCGGTGTTACATAAAACCTTAGAATCAATCCCCAAACATGAACATAGTAAAATGGGGTCAAAAACATGAATTTTGGAGGTTTCAAGGGTCTCGCGCCGCGAGACAAGGAGCCTCGCGCCGGGAGAAAATCTCTGGAAAAGTCACCCTCGCCAAAAGAGGGCCTCGCGCCGCGAGCCCCCGTGAACAGTGTTTCTGCAGCTGCTTTGTGCACCAATTTCGACCCAAAACCAAAATTTCTCCAAATCCCACTTGTGTGCAGCAAAGAAACAACTCAATAACACTTCAAACTTCATACAACATCACTTAACATAACATTGACCAACAAAACCCTATCCTTACTAATTTCCCCAATTTTTTTGACCCATTTCTCAACATATACTCAGTTTCAACTAAGAATCATCAAATACAACACATATGTATCTAAAATCAAACACCATTCAAAGATTAGACTTACTTGATGTATAAACCCTAACTTGAATGGTTCTCTTTCTTGCTCCAAATCAAACCAAAGATGGAGAATATGAAGAACTTTCACTAATCTTGAGGTTATGCATTTAAACCACAGATTTTCCCTTGATTTTTTCTTCTTTTTCTTCAAACTCCAAGAACTCTCTCTCTTCTCCTCTTGCTTCCCCACGTTCCCTCTCTTCTTCCAGAATTTTCTTCTTTCTTTCTTTCTATTTGTCTTCAATTATTTAAGAAGTCAATTATATATATACATATTTACATAACTAGTCCTCATTCTTTCCCTCTCTTTACATATATATACCATTTTGGTTAATAAAGCACAAATACACTACTAATAACACATAAATACATAAATTTTACTAAATCTTCTATTTACCTTGCATTTTATATGTATTTTATAGTTTACAAAATTTCGGGTATTACAATAAGTAGTAAATAAATCTGAAAGTCGCATAAGTCTACCAGCAAACACCTACAATTGAGGTTCCACAATATCAAACACTAAGTAATGGTTAACTCACCCTATACACACTTATCAACTATCCTAACACCCCACGTCTTGGAGATTAACTCATAAGTCCACAAATGCACTTGGCGTTTCGATGTCTGGACATACATCACGATCCAAAAGGATGGCGATTCCTACTCTCACCCACTTAACCATTTACTTCATTAATCAACATAGTGATCCATACATTTTTCACACCAAAAAATTCACTTCTCACCTTTATTTCTCTTTTATAAAATCACTTCAAGACTTCTTTTTTGAGATGGATTCGTCACCATTCTCATCAACTGAAGAGTGGATTGATCGGAGGAATTTTTTTTATATCTTCACTAGAATCGGTGAACATATCGTTGGTGGTTTGGAAAGAGAGTTTCCATTTTTAGGGTGGGATGGGATGAAAGAGGTATGAAAGTTTTTCCTTCAATACAAAAGTGCACATTTGCACTTGGCGAATAGCACAAGGGGCGGTTACTGACTATCTTGACGAGTTTTTGAAGATGTCAAATAAAACTTCACGAGAGTGAGTACAACATTTCTCTAAAGGTATTATTAAGCTTTATGGTAAACAATATTTATGTAAACCTAATTGAAATGATTTTCAACAATACACAACAAATGAATCAATACAATTTCCTGACATGCTAGAAAACATAGATTGTACTCATTGGTTGTGAGAAAATTACACAGTGGAAGATGATTAAATTCTATCATTGCAATAGTTAATGTTCAATCCAGCTAAACGACTAGTTGAAGAACCGACATAAATTCTTGACTCCAAAACAAAGAAACTTAGAAAGAAACTGATCAACAGGTATTGGTTAAATGGAAACACAATTTGGTTCCAACTTGACGTGGGAGACTAAATATGAGATGAGGATAGGGGTGTTAAAAAAATTGAAGAACCGACCTGTTCTGCATGAACCGAAACCAAAAAAACTGATATTCGTAAAACCCGTAACTCGAAAAACCCAAAAGCTAGGGTACATGTTGAACACGATACGAGTTTGGATTTTAAAATTCAATATACACGGGTACCTGCCCCGCCCCACATGCTTTTAACTTATTTAATAAATATGTATATTTGTTAATACGAAATAACAAAAGCCATCAGAAAACTTTAATTCCTCAAAACTACCTTACTTGCCTCTCGCAGATTCTTTTTTTAAGGTTTGATATTGAGAATTTGCAAGCTTGCAACGGTCGAGAGTTCAACATAGAGACACTAAAATCGATCAACAATGAATTATTAATTATTGTTGACTTGTTTCTACCATTGTTTATTGTTGACTTCTTTTTACCATTGTTTATTATTTTATTATGAATCCAAACTTGTTGAAAACAACAAAAATGAAAAATAGCTCAATTTTAGGATAACTGTGACCCAGACCGTGAATACCCATCTCCCTTCGGTTTACAAAAAATCCACTACCCGTCCCACCCCATCCCGTGAACACTCCTAGCTGAAGTTGTTTAGTCAAAGTTAGATTGTGAGGACGTCATCTTAAGGGTAGATTTGTTATACCCTCAAAAAATCCACTACCCGTCCCGCCCCATCCCATGAACACCCCTACCTGAAGTTGTTTAATCAAAGTTAGATTTTGAGGACGGAAACTCTTAAGGGTAGATTTGTTATACCCTCAAACTAGGACTAGTAGCATATGTAATATTTGGTTTTGTTAGTCAAAGTTAGATTTTGAGGACGGAAGCTCTTAAGTATGTGTAAATTGTTAGTACTTGGTTTTGTTTGCTTAGTCCCCACTAACTTTGTGAATATAGAAAATATCATTTTTATAGTTAATGTTCTTAACTTATTGAATAATTTTAGATAATGGTTCTAAATATTTCCTATTAAATTAAAAGAATATCTGGAAGTTAAATTGCAAGTCACGTATAGAAGAGGGATACATGTTTTTCTATTTTAGATGACACAAGGTCGGTCTCCCCTTATTAATCAATCCTCTCCTCATAACACACACTTCACACATACTTGTAACCTAGGGAGAAAGAAAATTAAGAGCAAGTTTGTAAATCTAAGTTTTAGCAACTGAAATCAAGAAACAAGAGTGGATTAACAATTAGCAAATCAAGAATCAAGCAATCAAGTAAGTGTTCTAACTTCTAGTATGTGTGTTCTTAAGTTATGAGCAATCTAAATGTGTGAAAGATGATATAAAACCTAGCTAATTGAAGTTATGATTCCAATTATAGTCAGAATTCCAATGTTATGAAGATCATACAGAGATGGGATTGATCAATTTATGATCAAATTAATAGGACACCGTTGGATAGGTCGTGGGTCATTTTGGATCAAAATTCATATTCTTGGTGTTTTAGTTTGTTAAAATGACGTTAGAAGATGTTTTATGATCCCATAAGACCATAGTGTGTGTTGTAGATACAGTTCATCACTTAATTAAATCTTGATACAAAAGATCGTATATGTGAGTACACTAACCCTTGGTATGTGTTATTTATGGGGTTATGTGAATATTGATATATGTTAATATGTTGTTTTGTGCTAGTTGTTTTTATGTATGGATGTGCATATGTGTCCGATAAGTATGTGTTTTTTGTGATCATGACAAGTAGTAGTATCACCATCTGTATCTAGTCTTTGTGATTATGGCAAGTAGTAGTGGTAGCTGGTCTTTAAGACTATGGCAATCAACAATATCGGTCTTTAAGAAGTTGGTGAGGGTTCAAGTAAATATAAGTGAAAGGCTCTAATCTGACAATACAACAACTCAATGAAGGTTTAGTACACCATTTTGTGAAATGAATATAAAGACGTGTTTTTGTGAATTTGGATAAAGTATGGTTGAACTTTTATAACTATCATGAAAAGTTTATGTTAAATCAATATATAATGTATTAGGTTTAAGAAAAGAAAAAAAGTAAGGTCTTATAAACTAACAACCTACTTAGTTCGATGATCCATTTTTAGTAATTTTATTTTGAGTTTATTACATTATTGGTTCTTGTGGTTTAATGTTTTTTACGGTTTTGGTCTCTCACTTTTTTTTACGGATTTGGTCGCTAAAGACTAAACCTCTAACAATTTTGATCACCGATCAAACTAAAAAGACGAAAATGTCCCTGCCCTCTTTTTTAATTCCTTTTCTTAGATTTTAATTTATTTTAAAATAATTTAGAATAAAAATAAAAAAAATAAAAAGATATCTCTCTTTTCTCTCTCACACACTCTTTTACATCCCTACTCTCTCTCTCCATTCACTAGTACAACAACACCACTATGGTACCTCTTGCCGGCAGCTAACATCGCCCACATCTCTCTTGTCAAGGTTTGACAAAAGAATGTGCCTCTACTCGAAAAACCAGTATAAAAAATCATAGGTTATGCATTACACAACATAAAAATGTTATTAGTATACAAACAAAAAGAGAATTCAAACCTCTTCCTGATGAGTTCGAGAACAACAAAAATAGAATAATAATACTAAGAGAGGGAACGAGATAACTGGCTTAGGGGAAAGAGCTAAAACCAATATTTTAAAATTCGGTTTTTTAGTTGACCCGGATCAAGGGTCGACTAACCTGGCCATTAAAATTTTCAACTTTTTATGCATACATATATTAATTATCAATTATCATAATATTTGTACTTTCTAAAAAAATTAAGTGATTGTAGCATACCCGACAAATTCGGTTTTGGACTCTTTCGGGGTCGGTCGGTCCTGGGCAGTTTGGTCCTCATGTAAGACCATTTGGTTTTTGGACGGTCTGGTTTTTTTTTTTTTTTTGGACCAATCCTCGTCCGGACCGGTCCGACTTCGGTTCAGACCTGTACGATTTTCATTCGGATATTTTTTGGTTCGGTTTAGACATTTTCAGTTTTCGGTTCACTTTCTTTAAAAAAAATTGACAATTAAATTGTAAAATATCACAAGTTATAAACATATATAATTGTTGAAAAGATATGCCCATCTTATTGAAAAATTCAATGATTGTGCACTAATATGACACAGTTCGCAATTTATCAAACGTATAATCGAAATTTGAAAAATTGAGAGAATAATAGAGAGAACAAGTAGAAAGAAGTGTGGTGTAAAGAAAAATGGAAGAGGTGGTAAGGTATTTAACTATTTATAGAGGATTTGTAATAAAAAGAAAAAAAAACTAACTGTTTGTGATCGGTCGGGACCGACTCATTTTTTTATGACAGGTTTAGACCATTGAACCGATTCGATCCAGACCAACTTGACTGGTTTGGACGGAGACCTGGATTTTAAATCGGTTCATAAATTCTCTATAACCCTTTTGTTTCGCGACTTTCCTTCGCACACGCTCCGCCTCCCTTGTTTAATTTTTACCTGTTGCTTCGAGACAGCAGAACAAGAGCAGATAATCAGATTCAAAACTTTAAATTTAGCCATGGAAGTGAAGGTTTAAGAGTAGAAGACTCAAGGTATGTATTCCTCTTATATTTTGTAAGAATTCTAGGGTTTTAATGGGGACTTAATTGGGTAGGGCTCAATTCTTATTTGGGGGCAGAAGTTATGATGGATGTCGAATCCATTGAACAATATAGTTGTTACAAATCCTATATAAATGATTCCTCAAGAGTGCTGGTGGGTTTTACTTGAATTTAATCGAGTATGGCAAAAGAAAAGAGGAAAAAGAGAATCGAGAACTTAGAACACGAATTTTGTGACCTATACTCGATGAAATTCCATGATTTTGGTGTCCTTAGAAAGTTGATCAAGTTATTTTTAACCTACTGCAATAATAATGACTAAATATGAGGTAAAAACGCGAAAACAGACCAGCTGTGCTGTGTCCGTTCGGGTTTGGAAAAGTGAACTTTAAGTTTCAATATCCAGGTCTATGGTTAATGAAATTTCGTGATTTTGATGTCCTTAGAAAGCTAATGAATTTATCTTTAATGTACAGGTAAAAGAATGATTAAAAATGAAATCGAAATGAGTTGGAAATGTGAAAACAGACCAGAGTCCTTAGGTTTTGAGAAAGCAAAACTTTAAGCTTCCATTTCCAAGTCTATATTTGATGAAATTTTGCATTTTTGGTGTCATGTGAAATGTAACAATGTTAGCTCGAGTCCCTATAAAAAGAATCAGGCAAACTGATGGGAAAGTGAACCAAAAAGTAGCACTTTGCTGCCCTTGTTTCAATTCTTTTCTTTGTGAACCAAGAACAAAGAAACAAGTAGTTAGACATTAAACTTTTGACCATGTTTCTCTTTCCAAACTTAGGGGGTGTTTGGTTCAAGTATTGTTTTTTGTGGGATTTGCATTTTATAATGGGATTTGCATTTGGTGGGATTTGTATTTGGTGGGATTTAAAATCCCATGTGGTGTTTGGTTGAGATTCCTTAGGTGGGATTTCCACCATCACTAAACCCCATCAACACCACCTGCAACCTCCATTGCCACCACCAACCACCACATCTGTTGCCACGGCGAACGGCGACAGGAACGAACGGAAGCGACGACGGCAACTGAAGCGACGGAAACGGAAACAAACGGAACAACGGAAGCGACGAAGGGTTTCAGGCGAATGGGATTGACGGCGACTAGTGTTTCTGTTGAACAGCGAACGTAACGGAACGGAAGGGTTTCTAGCAAACTATGACGACGAGGATGGTCGAAACGACGATGGTTTGAAATATGGCGACGAAGGAAGAGATTGACGGCGACGGCGACGAAGGAAGGGATTGACAGCGAACGAGGGGTCGACTAGGGTTTCTGGCGAACTGGTCGACGGCGACGAAGGGGTTGAGAAGCGACGATGGTGATGGTCAAAACGACTATGTTTTGAATGACGGCGACGAAGGAAGGGATTGACGGCGACTGTGAGGATGAGGGGTCAACGGCGACAGCGGTGGTGGTTCGCCGGAATTTTAGCCGGAGGCTCGCTGGAGAAAATACCTCAACTGTGGGATTTCAAAATACTATAGGGGGTGAAGGGAATGACAAATCCTTCATCCATGGGATATTAAAGAATCCTAGGATTTAAAATCCCATCTCATTTTTGCAAACCAAACACCACATTTGAAGGGATTTGAAATCCCAATCCCAAGAAATCCCCCCAAATGACACCAACCAAACACCCCCTTAAATCTTTTGCTTACTATTAAATTTTAAGCATGGTTGCTTAGAGTTCATGTAATGATGCTTCAGGTTTTGAACCAAGAATCAAAACAAGTTACCGTAACATTTACCTATTCAAGTCTAAGTTGAGTACACCTAATAACCCTCTCTATATGCGATGATTTTATTTAACTAACGTGCTCAAGTTTATGAAGACAATGGGTTGGAAATGATTCTTGCGTGAGTTGATTATGAATGTGATTATGGATGTCTCTTAGTTAAAGAACATGCAGAGTTTGTCGAAGAAGAAGAATTAGGACAAAAATTAGGATACATTCCGGGAAAATGAAACTTCCAATTAAGTTCGGAACCAAGCCTCCGCAATAACTTTTACTTGTTCAAATAATAATTAAGGTGAAAGAGAGTCAGGACCAACAAATTTCTTTATGATAAACAGATCTGTTTTGCAAGCTCGTTATTATAGGTAGTTCCTAGAAAGGATCAAACTAATGACGTATACTGCGAACTTGTATGCCACCTTTTTGATTATGAATTAAAAACATTTGTCATTAATGTGTTTCATTTTGTAGTTGTATTCATCTTGTGATTGTTTTGTTTCATGACGATCTATGTAATTATGATTTGAGTATGTGAAAATCAAGAATTTAAAATATTTGTCATAATGTGTTTCGTCTTGTATCTAGACTAGTTTGTTTTTCATTTAAATGAAGGAGTTTAATATTTTGAAGTGAAAAAAAGTTAAGGATTACAAGCATTTGGACATTTATTTAGTTTACAAAAACAATCGTATTTGATTTGGCTTTCTGATTTCAGCAGCGTCTCTGATAACTCAGAAGTGATTCAGATTTTAGACAACCACTTAAGCAAGCAACACCGAAGTATAACGGTGAAAATCTAAGAGGAAGAGCCAAAAAAACCAGCTAATGGCGATTTCAATCAAGCGCGCAATCATATCCTACCGTAACATATATCCTCTACTCAGAGTATCTTGCCGGAGTTCTCACTTTGCCGCCACTACATATTCTCGGAGAGCTACCACAAATCCATGTCCGGGCCTTCCTAATTCGTCGGAGATTGGTTTTCTCTTTGAATCCCGTAGATACTTTGCTAAAGCACGGAAGAAATGTAATTTCCTCTCTTTCTTTTATATTTCGTGTAGCATCAGAATTTAAGTTTATATTTGCACTATTTAAAGAAATGATTGTTTCACTTTATGAACTCAGTAGGCTCATTGAATATGCTCCTTCACGTTGAACGCGTACCTCACTGCATGTTGGTTTCAAACAATGTCTTGTAATAGTCACAGACAATTCTAATTATTAATTATAGTGTGCCAGTAAATCGATAGAGTTCTATGTCTCCCTAGCTAAGTTACTATGTACTATTGGAATCCACATTGTTTTTAGAGTTGCCTTTTCTCTCCAGTCTAGCAAGACAGAAACGATTACTTAACAAAGCTTTCAGGGGATGATGATGAAAACAGCGAACTTGCTGTTGCTAATGGTGATGCCACAAGCAGAGTTGAAATTGTTAATATTGGGCCAGTTATAAAGGCAACGGCTATCTCTGAGATGGAGGCTGGGATTGAAGCAATATCTCATGAGCTGAGCAAGTTGCGCACGGGAAGGGCATCAGCAGGTGCTTATGATATTGGTTTTGTTTCTTAAGTTTCTTGATTCTTAGAGAAGCCTTTTCTGGTTACCCTTTTTCTCTTTTTTCAATTTCATTTGTAGGAATGCTTGACCATATCATAGTAGAAACCGGAGGTGTGAAGATGCCTTTGAATCGGATGGCTGTTGTTTCAGTTTTAGACCCAAAAACCTTATCAGTAACTCCATATAATCCAAATGTAAATTCTGCCCCTTATTTTCACTAAAAGTTTGCATTTCTAGCTTTAAGTTGAATGTAAATATAGTAATTTATATGATCATATTGACACACGTTCAGAAGAAGCACTTGCAGATTGTAGTTTGCTAATTTCTGGTCCTTAAACAATTACTATGTACGATAACTTAGATCAATGGATGCATTTCTGTTTTAATAGTGCACTTGACTTGAATTATCCAGGCCCTGAAAGAGCTAGAGAAAGCAATTGTTTCATCACCATTGGGTTTGAATCCTAAGCCAGACGGAGAAAGGTTGATTACAGCTATTCCTCCGTAAGACACTAATCTGAACTTAAATCGACCGATCTTTTCAAGGAATATTATCTTTTAGCCAATGATTAATGTCATTCTGTTCATTTCATGTTTATTGTAATTCTTGCTCTAACTTGGAAGGGAATTACAGTGAAAGATGATGTCACTTGTCTCATGTTTCACTAATAGCACATTAGCACCTGCTTGACTTATGCATGAAGTGTTTTATTCTTATTGTGGTGGCTAATATTTTTTGTTTTGGTTGCAAATAAACAGCATGACCAAAGAGCATATGCAGGTGAGATTTTTCTCTACTAATGCTAATTTTTAGAAATTAGTTTAGCAATTTAAGTATCATTAAGGTTTATGCTCCCTATTCTAGGCCGTATGCAAAGTGGTAGCAAGGTCTTCTGAAGATCTCAAGCAAAGAATTAGAAGAGCCCGACAAAAGGTATAGTCATGGAATTGTTTTTCCTTGCATTTTCACTTGTTCAACAACCAAGATCTTTTTATGGTTATGGAAATGGTATCTACATATATTTGTTTAATCTATAAAAAGTTAAAAGATAAAACGCTGTGTGTAGATACAACCATCTTGATTTAATTTCCCAAGAAGAAAAAGAAAAAACAATTATAAGTGGAAAAGCTTTCTTCCCAATGGCATTAGCAACTCCAGTATATATAAATGATATTATTTCCTAATTGTTTGATGCTCTGGTTATATTTTGTTGCAAAACATCAAACTTTTTGAAAGGGTCGTATTTATTGTAAAACAGGCTTTGGACTCGATAAAGAAATCCGTGCCTAAAAAAGAAGGGAAGGATAAAGGAAAGGACAAAGAGAAGAGCAGAGCTAAACCGGTTTCAGGTTTTTCAGCAGATGACGCTAAAAGATTGGAAAAAGAAGTAATAATGCATTTGTCCATGCATGCATGCATGCTTTAACGGTAGAATGCTGTTCTTATTCTTGTCTCTTTTGTAGGTTGAAGAGTTGACAAAAAAGTATACCAAGATGGGTGAAGATTTGTGCAAAGCTAAGGAAAAGGAAATCACTAGTAGCTGATGAGTGCAATTTCCTCATTATGCTCAGAAGACTTAATATTCCATATTCTTGCTGAAATTGAGGAGCTGTTTATGGATTGAAGCTCTGAATGGAGAGATAATAAACAACATGTTATGTTCATCTTTGAATGCAAAATCAAGATTCTCTGGAAAACATGCATATCTTGATTAGTGCTAGATTATTGGATTTTTTATTTGTCTGAAAGTGCAATCTCCTGATTCATTATATTATATGTGCATCTAACTGTTTTCATATCATATATGAACTGAAGAAAGATTTAGATTTGAAATTAAAAGGTTAATATAGCATCCAGTGTTGAACTAGTGGCCTTGGCAATTGTCATTGAAAGCATGTGTCACACAATAGCATATTACTTGTCAATGTAGATAGGGAAAGTTAAAAGTAGAGATTGTGTGAGAGACATGAGATTTTTCTTTTTTTATTTTACAAAGTTTTATTTAGAAACTCCTTGCTAGTCATGAAAACATGCATGTTGCTTGTTTCATTTTTCAAGATCATGTATGTACCTAACCAATTGAGCTCCTTGATAAAGATGGAGGATTATCTTGGTAAGAGAAGGTTGTGGTATGAATGTATGTAATAACATAGATTTGGTGGGCATTGGTTGGAGCTTGAATTAATGGTAATAGTTATAGAGAAAGGGGGAATTGGAAACTATGATTGCCTTGGTAAAAACTAGCACATGTTTTTGTTCGCTTATTTATGGTGTATGCCACAATTTAAGAGTGGCAATCATGTAGTGTTTGGGTTGATAGTGTTAGAAACGCCCGACTCATTTTTTTATTTGTGTAAGGACTGAAAACACTAATCTGTATATGTGAGACTCATGTAACCTGTTTAGTTATAAGGGTTAGCGTGTTGGCAATTTATTTACACGTTGGTGGATTATTAAAGGGCTGGCGAGTTGTAACGGGTTAACAAGTTAGAATGTCAACAGGTTTAAAAGCTACATAAGTTGTCAAAAATCATAATTTTTAACATCAGAAACTTTCTTGTTTAATTTTTCACAAACTAAAACAACAAAAAGAATGTGGATTTTACGAATCCAAATGAAAATTACATTAAAACTTGATTTTTATATAAAAATGATAAAATCTACATAAATATTAAACGGGATTGCGTCTCGACTAGCGAAATTTATGTGTGACCCTAACATAACACAATTATTATTCGTGTCACACAAGTCAAACTGACCGTCTGAACCCAACCTGTTTATTATACGTGTCAACCTAAACCCGTTTATTTTCGTGTACTGTTCGTGTCGTGTTGGAAATCGCCACCCCTAATGCACATCGCAGTTGGTTCCCATACGTTGTGTGTATATGACCATTATTTTTAATGAATATCATTTTCTTGAAATTTTGGTTAGGCACTTGGACTTCAAATTATACATGCATGTGTATATATCAACATATATTTTCATTTATGGTTGCTTCTATATCCAACTTTTTCTACTCCACATTAGTTCCTGATGTATGTATATGATTTAGGATCGAACCTTAATTATATCGGATTTAGGATTGCAAAAGAGAAGAAAGAAGAACCCTAATTGATATGGTAATTTGATTTACAAGAAATGGAAGAAAGCATGATTTAGGGATAGGTAGTTTAGTAATATGATATGGGGATTTGATTTTAGGATAAGTTTTTAAATATTAAAATGATTTAATCATAATTAAAATATGAATTTGGGTGTACATGTGAATTTTATAGTTTTAGGAGGATGTTGTTTTAATGTTTTTATGTACATTTATATAATAATGAAAGTTTGTAATGATATAGATTAAATTCTTCCTAATTAATAATACAAGAAATCAAAACAAAAGTTCTAAAATTGTTAATTAAAAGGAAGAAGAATTTGATGGGAAACTAGTTGAATGACTTGTACACGCACGGGTGTTACACAAGTAAACCTAAAACGGTAATTAATTAAGTAAATAAGAATTTTCAAGTACGTAAATAATAACCAAATTATTAAGATTTAATAGATACACACAATAAAAAGTGGACATATATAAATTATTTTATGTATATAACAACAAAACTTATACTTTTTGTATGACACAATTTAGCTTCAAAATCGTCGGCATGCTCATATAAGGTTGTATGCAAAAGTTTAAACGAGAGCTGTTTTTCGTACGAAAACCGCGAGAACCAATCTTAGCCGTCTAATTCCCCCTCCTTCAACCCATGAATTCCTTACATGCACCTTGCCACACTCAATCCCCCACGCTCTCCATCCATGAATTCCATTATCCAAAATGAACGGCTAAGATTGGTTCTCGCAGTTCTCGTACGAAAAACAGTCCTCGTTTGAACCCCCTAAGGTTGTATACTTGTATCCCAAACTTGACATGCTTTCTAGCATTCTCATTCTTAGTGTCATCAATATCTTCACCAAACAAATCTACCTTGAAAATAGTGGTTAGTCCCAAAATCTTGAATAGAAAACTATGTAAATTAACTCTTTACCATTAAGATAGATTATGTAAGGAAAGTCAAAGTATTGTATACACCTTAGACCATATATTAGATACACTAAGCAATGATGAAACAAAATGAAACTAAAGTCACCTCCAGATTCATATAATTGAAAATTACCTCCAAAGATGGTTCATCTTTTATCCGGCGTGAATTTGTTCGCCCATAAAAGTTCGTTTGGGACGATTAATAAATCAAGCAATTAAGTAAATCATATAAAATTGTATGCATGGGTGGTATGTTTTGATGTTTACAAATTTGGATGCCAAGTAACTCTCTTACTTAAAATAAAATATATTTTGATGGCCTTATTGTGCCAATGAGGGAGAGCTTTTTTCCGTTTTTAGATTCCTTTATTCAAGACAAAGAATCTTGCTCACATCAACCGAACAATCTAATTAACGAATTACATAAACGATAAATGTAAAACGAAAAATATTCAAAGATTTCAGTTTCAACTTCAACATGCTAATTTTATATCCATATAATTTACAAAAAAAAAATTCTAATAAATATCTAAAAAAAAAAGTTAATAAACATTGGGATTTGAGGTTATAGTTGGGAGTGAATAATATTTTCCTTTTTTCAAAGAGACTATATTTCTCTTTTTAAAATTTCTTTTTTTTCCTTTGAAGAATTTCATTTCTTGGTTACGCAAATATTTCATATTTACTTAACTAAATTACTTTCTCGGTTTCAATATTATTATCTACTATACTATTTTAGTCTATTTTAAAATAGTTATTCACTTCTAAATATATATTAGTATTTTACCTGCGATGCGGCGGGGTAAAATAGTTTCATTTGTCGACTTGTCAATTCAACATGTTATTTGTGATGTTGCCGGAGAATATGATGGTTGTGATCTTCGTACAAATATCGAGTTAACTCGACACTTACGTTTAAATAACAACATTCTATTCTTGTATGAATGAATTCATATCTATTACTTGGTAGAATATAAAACTTTTTGAAAACAGTAAAGGGGTGTTTGGTTCGTGGTATTTCCTGGGAATCTTTGGGATTGAGATTTCAAATTCTGAGAAATCTTGTGTTTGGTTTGTAAAAATGGGATGAGATTTCAAATCCCAGAAATCCTTGAAATCCCACAAATGAGGGATTTCTAAATCCCCCCCACCCCCATGGTATTTACAAATCCCACAGATGAGGGATTTCTAAATTCTATGTTTCGTTCGTCGTTCGTCGACTCGTCGTCCGCCGTCATTTGTTATCCTCCGTCGTTCACCGTCGTCCGCCGTCGTTCGTCCGTTGTTCATCGTCCGCCGTTGTTCACCGTCGTTCGTCATCCACTGTCATTCGTCATTCGCCGTCGTTCGTCCGTTGTCTCCGTCGTTGGTCATCCGCCGCCGTCTACCGTCGTTCGTTCGTTGTCGCCGTCGTTCATCGTCTGCCGTCGTTCGTCGTCCACTGTCGTTCGTCATCCGCCGTCGTCCACGGTTTTTCGTTCTTCGTTCGCCATCGTTCGTTCGTCGTTCGCCGTCGTTCATTCGTCGCCCGGCGTCGTTCGTTCGTCGCCCGCCGTCGTTCGTTCGTCGCCCGCCGTCGATCGTTCCTCGTCCGCCGTTGTTCGTTCGTCGTCCGCCGTCATTCGTTCGCCGTCCGCCGTCGTTCGTCGTCCGCCTGTAACACCGTAAAACTTAAGCCATTTTGTTTAATACGTTGCGGAAGCATTCTCTAATTTCATTTAACATAAACATTCTCAAGTACAAAGTACTTTTACAAATCACAACATCCGTTTGTATTACAAAAGATTATAAAACGTGGCTCGTCTCTTCTCAAAATACAATATCAGAGTATTGGTCAAATTCCCCTTTCCACAAACAATGCTAAACAGCTAGTCACATAAACCTGCAAAAAGCAATCAACCGTAGGGGATTAACACAAAGCTAAGTGAATGGAAGTAACAGACAAGCACATAACAATCACTGTTCCCAACGGAACCTCTAAACATCAATCCTCAAGCAATCCGTCAATTCAATCAATCTCTTCCATCCCGAGGACCGGCGGTTCTGCCAAACCTACAACCAAAGTTGGCCAAAGCAAAGGTTTACCGATAACTCCCTGCCGATTGGCATAGTAAACTCCCCTCTGAGCAACAAATGCAACAGAGGATCTACTACTGTTCAACCAACCGCAAGCGAACCCAGCTCTTGCATCAGCAGCTGACCCCAACCAGCCCTTACACAGAAGCTGATCTCTTCCGACTCGTTACACAGAAGTCGGTTCACAAACAATTCCAATACTCTTCCAATCACAATCACAATCATAGCTCTTTCACATATAACATATATGAACATGTAATTCTCAATTAGCATATAGCAGACTTAACAGTTTATGTAACACTGCCGTTTCGAGAACCAGATTTTTCTTTTTAAAACATTTATTTATCTTATTCATTTGAAAACACACAGCGGAAATAGAAAACACGTGGCAAATATATTACAATCAAAAGTTTCCACATACTAGTTTGGTGTTACTGTTACTTGTCCTGTCGACCATTATCAAATACATACAAACATAATATCATAGTTATTACAAACACAGTGTTCCTCCTAAGAAATCAAACTACCCGCAGGGTCCCAAGCTCACTAAGGATCACCTGCACATGTAGGGTGTAGCATCTGTTAGCTATAAAAGCTAGTGAGTACTCAAATAGCATATGATTAACATAAATACATCACATATCATCAATCATGCTCAGATAATTCTATCCTAGCATCTCGCGATGAGTTGGCGTAGTCAGGAGGTAACATATCTTGCAGGGGAGCTAACCCGGCTCAATGCACCAAACTGGGGTACCAAACACATCAACCGCCCCGGTGGGGGAGCTATACAGCGTCCACCATTGCGTTTTGGAATCCACAGATTCCTCTGTTGTACAGCCGCAGCTATACCCAAAGAGGACAGCTTTGTCCTTAGGATTTGGATCAACCACAAACAAACAATTGATTCAATCGAATCATCAGTCAATGCGCGCATATATATTCAATACTCATCATAGCATACACCTAATCAAGTGCATACTATACTGTGTCAACATGGTATATTCTAACATCATCATGCAATCCTACACTTGAACAAGTGCGTGTACAAATCATGGTTTACAATTTTGTAATCATTGTTAATATATGTTATAGATATATTAATCGTTATGTTATCAGGCACTCACCTGTCGAGTTAGAATACTTCTCTCTACAATACTGTATCTTCTGGATCAATCGGAATACCTAAACAAGGTTTACAACTATTAAAACCTTGTAAAACAGATTCTGCCAGGGGCAGGGCACGCCCGTACCTTGCCAAGGCACGCCCGTGCCTGGCGTGGCACGCCCCGTACCTGGGTCTCAGGTACACCCCGTGACTTTAGGGTACCCCCGGGCTCGCTAGGGTTAGGCACGCCCCGTACCCTTGGGAGGTACGGTCGTGCCTCCTAGGTACGCCCTAAGGTACAGTCTGTTCTTGAGAGGCACGCCCGTGCCCTTCAATATACAGCAGCAGGTTCGTGCAGAACCTGCTGTTTTCCCATCCAAAACATACCAAAACACAACCAAATCTTTACCAATCGGTTTCTAATGTTCACATGTGAAATAACACATCTAAAACAACTTAAAGGTACCATTTTTACTTGCCAAAACATCAAAAATCAGAACTTGGGACCAAAATCAGCATTTTGACCCATTAGCCACTTTAATTTCCAAATTCCCTCCAAACCATCATTTTAATTACAGAATTTGATTCCTATGAACTTAGAAATCACCTAGGAACAGATTGGTAACATCATAACCATTTATTGAGTCCAAATCAGATTAAACCCAATTGAAACCTAACTTCAAGAAAGTGAAGAACAAAGAACTCACCACAAGGATGGAGAGGATCAAGGAATTATTTTCAGCAGATTGAACTCTTGAATCCACACTTAAATTTAGCAACAAGAATCAGATTGCTTGAATCTTCAAGGAACTCCTCTTGGATGTCTTTTGCATACAAGAACACAAGAAGAAAAGTTTGAGAAAGTCTATGTGTGTTATCTATACACACACGTGAGTTTACACACATAGATACCTGCTTGTGGTTAATATTATCCACAAGTGGGTATCTTGTTCCCCTTTTTAACTTACAACTTTACGCATGAGTACCCGTTTTAACCAACGGGTATATTTTTGGAAACCCCGTTCTAAACCATTTAATAATTCATTATTATTATCTATTTTCAATAATATTTTTAATATTATCATTTCTTTATTATTTTCCTTTATTTTCTTATTTAATCAAATATATATATATTTAATCCCTTTTATTCAATATTAAATTAGAATTTAGACGTACCAGATCCGAACACGACTAGGCCCATTTTGAGGTTGTTACAGTCTATCATGGCATGACAAGCAATCTATCTTCGCATAATGAACTTATCAGTCAAATATCTCATATTCGAATCAACAAACAATCTTTGCAATCAAACAATCCTTCAGTAAAACAATTAATAAAGTTACCACCTAAACCACCCGTGAGTAAACTTCCACTCACCTCAGTTCTCGTATCACGCGTGCTCAGTTGTCTAATATCACTGAGTCTGTGGTTTGCCTAAAAACACAGCAACAACCGAATCAGTCTCAAATATATATATAAATATATCTTTCAACATATATTTATATCTCATAATCATGTAATTAACAATCCAACTTATTCCAAACGAAATATAATCAAAACAAACAAACTTCTGAAATAGGCCCCGTCGCGCCGCGACACTGTTGGATTTCGAATCCGGATTTCAAGTCTCGGATTTGAGTAGCGGATTTCGTTCCCAGATTTCACAATCAGATTTGGGGCATCGGTTTTCATGTACTCGGATTCCTAGGATCGGATTTCGAGGTTTAGGATTTACAACTCTCGGATTCCCCACAAACCGACTCAATCTGTCGGATTTCATGAAGGTCGCTCCGCGACCTACATCGTTGTGCCGCGACGTGCTTTTAATCAGAATATCATCTTCCATTTTTGTCGGATTTCCAGCCACCAAAAACCATATATTTAATATCAACATCTAATTTTCAATTTCAAAAACACTTCTAATCATACATATACTTCATACAACATGCTATAACTCATGATGAACACTTTAATCAATTAAAACAACAAAATCATCAAAACCCATTTCATCCATTATCTTCAAAACCCATCAATGGTGAATCTCTAAATAACCATGTATCTAATCAACTAAACACATCAGAATGCATCATAACATAGCATAAACATGTTCTCACCTTTTCTTGAATTTAGAGAATACAAATTCTACACTTTTGAAATTCAAGTTTCTCTCCTTTTTCTTTCTTGTTCTTCTTTTCCAGAGAAACTCATGCACACACACATTCACTTTTTACTTTCTTTTCAATTAATTGCCAACAAACATATTTACACTCACACACGTGTATACTTCAAATTGAGGTGTCATCACCTCACATCACCCACACACATACATACATAATAGCATACATACATAACATCTTTTCCTGCCATTTACCAATTCACTCATATTTTCATTTTTTTTATCCAATTCATTAACTACTAATTTAATTATTTCCAAATAACTACTTAACCAAATAAACTCAAATAATCACGAAATCACATACTTATTACTCGTCAAACAACTAACCCGGATTTGCGGGTGTTACAAATCTCCCCTCCTTCAGAGGATTACGTCCTCGGAATCCTATAGCATATTTCAAACGGAATGCCCATTCATATTCATTCATTACTGACTGTTAAATTCTTTGTAATGCATATATATATATATATATATATATATATCTTACTGTCATTCATAGAAGTTCATCTCTACTTATCTTTGTCATCTCATAATCATCGGAGTTTAACAACTCTTTTTCAATTTAATCATATAATTCATAAACCTGTCCCTCAATCATTTTCCTTCACATTTACTCTTTTAAACAATATCAACACGTCTCTTAAATACTTGTTCATATTAATCTGTTTATCTCAATTAATAACTTCATATATAAGTTACTCATTGTCTATCATACATGGGTATCTTCATATCATCTTTCTCTTGTTTTTCAATTAACATGTCTGAACATTACCATGATAAGTACATATTCATCTCACCACTGATATCTGAACAACCATCAAATAGAAATCATATCACATTTGTCTAATCAGTTTAATTATAGATTCCACAAATCATCAAAATCCAACACAAAGTACAAATTCATTCTCATATATATTTGTGCAATTCTTTCTATTCGACTATCTCATAAAATTCAATTGTACTGCTCATTTCGCATCTCATTTCTTGTCATAAGTTCTTCCAGAAATTTAGTCAATTTCTTCAATTCTCATCACAAACCTCTAAGTATAAGATATTTATATCTTCAAATCATTTCATCAATGTAATTCTTCTCAAAAGGTCACGTTCCACTGGGGTAATAGTATCAACACTTCTTACTACTCAGTCCACAATCACTTATGATACATCAAATTCCTTTTCATACAGTACATCAACTCCATCATAGCTTGTTATTATCATAATTCCAGTATCTCAAATTTTCTCAACAGTTTGTAAATCCCTGATACTTTGCTTTAACTCAAACATACTCAAATCATAATTCCACGGAAGTATTATATCATATTCACTCCTTTCTATACGTCTTTCATTAATTACTTCATATGGCATTATACTATTTAGCCCTTCCAAGTGCATTGGCAATATAGTTCTGTGAGTCTTGTTCAAAAATGAATTTCCAGTCCCAAGCACAGGTACTCCTTAGCAAAGGCAATTCATACATATGAATTACAAATTTTCATTCCATAAGCTTAGGCCATTACATTTCTCTTCTCTCATTATCTCATAAATTTTATTCTGTCATTCTTCAAATTACATATATCTTCAGTTCATACGTGTCAATCATCATCGTAACTAGCTCTTTCTCAAGCATATCTCCTTGTAATTAGGCACCAATAATATCCTTATCCAAACAACATATTTCAGACTTGCCCAATCTGTAGCAATCCACTTCTTTCTTTTACTTGGTAGTCTCAATCATCCATGTCACCAATTTCACATAATTTTCAAGGTTATTGTCATAAATTCCCTCGCATACCCACAATAATCATTTTCCCAGTATAATTTCAAACTTCTCAATTACAATCTTTGATTCGTTCTAACAATCATCTCTGTCACATGTTGATTTCATTCATATTTATGAACATCTGCTGTTCCTTTTAATACTCAGACCAATTTCACATGTCTTTCTTTATAATCAATATCTTCATATTATCACTACAAACGCCTCTACTGCAATTCCAAGGGCATAGATTAAATTATTCCTCTCAAGAATATTCAGTTGTCACAAGACATAAACTATTCCTCCATTTTATAACATAGTAGCTTTTACATCAATCCGACAAATGCAGTATTTCAACGAATCATCGATCTCCTCAAGTTCATTAATCGATATCTCAGATTATCTTTAATCATTAGCTTTACCCATACTCGCAATCTCAGTTATACATTTATCAACAATATCTCTCAATCGTCACAAAACCTTCTAAACTTCGTTAACTTATCCATTTTCCTCCTTTGTACGAACACATACATGTACATATAAGCATATATAAACACATAAGGCAAAACAACTCTTGCAACACATAACTTAGCATGCAATTCTACACATCTACAAACATCATTCTAGGGTACTTCATACCCAACTCACGTCATATCATGTATTTCATCATTTACCGTCATATTTACTTACTACCATACGCATCAAACAGTTTTACATTCAAATATCTCAACTTTCTAAAGAATCATACTCTTTAGAAACAATCAAACATACTTAGCACCCATAAGTATCATACTTTCTCGTTTAACTCTAACATTAAGAAACATACGCACAAATATAAAGGTTATCAAAACGTACCCGTTACATCATCAGTAGTGGCAATATCATCAGCCATCATGTTGAAATTTCTACCCTCTTGCTCAGAAGAGTTCTTTCTCTTTCGTCCACCTGCTGATGAGGATCCCCCACATGCCACAGCTCTTGACCCTGACTCTAATTCCTTGCTAACTTTACAATCTCTTGCTCGATGATCTTCCTCAAAACAAATCCAGCATACCTTTCGCGAGAAACGACATTCCTTCATTTCATGGCCAAACTGCCCACAAGTTAGACACCGCATAGTCTGAGTCGTACATGGTCCTGTGTGGTGAGACTTACACTACCCACACCGTGATACTCGTTGGTTAGATACATCAAACGCATATCTACGCTTCAAATTTCTTTTACTTCGGCTACTCTGCCCTCTTCGCTTTTCAACATTATACTGTTCCAATCGCAATTTCTGCTGAGATATCTCATCTCGATTCATTCTATCTCTAGCCTTCAAATCATCTTCATCCGACTTGGACAAGGTAAATGCCTGCAACAGTGTACTAGCCCATCTGGTAGTACTTCGATACTCAGGAAGTAAAGCTCCCACAAAGTGTTGTATCTTAGACGCCTCATCAGGTACCCATTGCTTCACAAAACACAATCTTTCGTTAAATTGCTTGATTACTTCATCCACAGTCATGTCTTTAGTCATACGCAACTCCATGAATTCTCTTTTGATACGAACTATCTCAAAAGTATTACAATACTGCTCACACAGTTTCTCCTAAAATTGATCCCAGGTCACACTATTTTGCTGTTGTTTAGAAAAATGTCCTGTAAGGGAATCCCACCAAACCATTGCATCTCCTTTAAGCATACGGGTCGCAAAACAAACCCTCAGTCCATCCTCGCAATTGCACGCTTCAAAAGCCTTTACCATCTCTCGCAACCAATTCAAAGTTATATTGGGGTCTGTACTTCCACAGTACTCTGAAGGCTTACAATCCAAGAATTTCTTATAAGTGCATGGTGGTTTAAATCCTAGATACGCAAAAGGATAAACTCCTTGGGTAGTAAAAGGATGAGAACTCGACTGTTATGCCACTTGTGATATTGAAGGAAATGGAACTGTAACTTGCACATTTGTAGCTTGAGTTGTACTAAACACAGGATTCTGAATTCGTTCATTATGGGTAATCCTCTCTCATTCCATATTGCCCATTGCATTTCTAAGCTCCCACAATTCATTCTCCAATTTGGAAATATATTCCCTCTGATCCATTCCATATTCAAAACTTGAAGTACCAACCTGAACTGTCTCATTCCATATTGCCCATTGCATTTCTAAGCTCCCACAATTCATTCTCCAATTTGGAAATATATTCCCTCTGATCCATTCCATATTCAAAACTTGAAGTACCAACCTGAACTGTTACATTCAAAACATCTACTGATGAAATTCCAGTCACTTCTTGGGTCACAGGAGTGTCAGCAGGGGTATCTCTGTCAGCCATATCTGTACAACCACATTATCTCACAAGCTCATTAGATAAACCGTTAGTACATAACATACTAACTATCACACCACAATTCGAATTCACTCTAAATCCCCCCCCCCCCAAAGGAAAGTTTGACCCAACACAAGCCAAGATTTAGGAATGCAACACTCTAGCCGTGCCTGCATCGCCAAACCTAGGCTCTGATACCAACTTGTAACACCGTAAAACTTAAGCCATTTTTTTTAAAACGCTGCGGAAGCATTCTCTAATTTCATTTAACATAAACATTCACAAGTACAAAGTACTTTTACAAATCACAACATTCGTTTGTGTTACAAAAGATTATAAAACGTAGCTCGTCTCTTCCCAAAATACAATATCAGAGTATTGGTCAAATTCCCCTTTCCACAAACAATGCTAAACAGCTACTCACATAAACATGCAAAAAGCAATCAACCGTGGAGGATTAGCACAAAGCTAAGTGAATGGAAGCTACAGACAAGCACATAACAATCACTGTTCCCAACGGAACCTCTGAACATCAATCCTCAAGCAATCCGTCAATTCAATCAATCTCTTCCATCCCGAGGACCAGCGGTTCTGCCGAACCTACAACCAAAGCTGGCCAAAGGAAAGGTTTACCGATAGCTCCCTGCCGATTGACACGGTAAACTCCCCTCTGAGCAACAAATGCAACAGAGGAGCTACTATTGTTCAACCAACCGCAAGCGAACCCAGCTCTTGCTCAGCAGCTGACCCCAACCAGCCCTTACACAGAAGTTGATCTCTTCCGACTCGTTACACAGAAGTCGGTTCTAAACAATTCCAATACTCTTCCAGTCACAATCACAATCATAGCTCTTTCACATGTACTCGGATTTCGAGGTTTAGGATTTACAACTCTCGGATGCCCCACAAACCGACTCAATCTGTCGGATTTCATGAAGGTCGCGCCGCGACCTTCATTGTAGCGCCGCGACGTGCTTTTAATCAGAATATCATCTTCCATTTTTGTCGGATTTCCAGCCACCAAAAACCATATATTTCATATCAACATCTAATTTTCAATTTCAAAAACACTTCTAATCATACATATACTTCATACAACATGCTATAACTCATGATGAACACTTTAATCAATTAAAACAACAAAATCATCAAAACCCATTTCATCCATTATCTTCAAAACCCATCAATGGTGAATCTCTAAATAACCATGTATCTAATCAACTAAACACATCAGAATGCATCATAACATAGCATAAACATGTTCTCACCTTTTCTTGAATTTATAGAATACAAATTCTACACTTTTAAGATTCAAGTTTCTCTCGTTTTTCTTTCTTGTTCTTCTTTTCTAGAGAAACTCATGCACACACACACATTCACTTTTAACTTTCTTTTCAATTAATTGCCAACAAACATATTTACACTCACACACGTGTATACTTCAAATTGAGGTGTCATC
Organism: Dittrichia graveolens; assembly: GCA_038502395.1. Classification (NCBI taxonomy): domain Eukaryota; kingdom Viridiplantae; phylum Streptophyta; class Magnoliopsida; order Asterales; family Asteraceae; genus Dittrichia; species Dittrichia graveolens. The sequence continues at coordinate 81,902,315 of JARJIL010000005.1, read as the reverse complement.
ACCTCACATACACCCACACACATACATACATACATAACATCTTTTCCTGCCATTTACCAATACACTCATATTTTCATTTTTTTTACCCAATTCATTAACTACTAATTTAATTATTTCCAAATAACTACTTAACCAAATAAACTCAAATAATCACGAAATCACATACTTATTACTCGTCAAACAACTAACCCGGATTTGCGGGTGTTACACCGCCTTCGTTCGTTCATCGTTCATCGTTCGCCGTCGTTCGTCGTCGTTCATCGTCCGTCGTCTTTGGCTATTGATGGAGTTTAGTGGTGGTGGAAATCCCACCTAAGAAATATGAACCACACACAAGATGGGATTTTAAATCCCACTAAGTGTAAATCCCACCAAATACCAATCCCATTTGAAATCCAAATCTCTTCAAAAACAATACTTGAACCAAACACCCCCTAAGTAAATGTGACAATTATTTAGATCATGCTAACAACATATGTACTTCACTCATCACGCAACACTTCTTCGTAGATAGTTATAAAGTATATAGGCAAGGTATTTTGGTCTGTAATCTATCATTAAATTCAGCACAGTTTTTTTTGTAATTGATTTTTTGACAGTTTTAACTTGTTTAAGATTATTGCTGGAACATATTGTAAATAATGCTATTTGAGTTGTACTATTTTAAAAGTGTTAAGATTGTTGCTGTAAGTTATTGTAAAGCATGATATATTACTTGTACTACTTAACTTAAAAAATTGTCTTAAAAAAGAGCTAAATGTAATTAAAATCTGACAGCTTTAAATGCTGAAAATTATTGTAAGGTATTAATTATTTATTTAAATTGTCTTAAATGCTGAAAGTTATTGTAAAGTATTAATTATATATTTAAATTCTGACAGTTTTAAAGTGTTTAAAATTATTGCTGGAACATATTATAAATAATGTTATTTGTGTTGTACTATTTTAAAAGTGTTAAGATTGTTGTCAGAAATTATTGTAAAGCATGCTATATTACTTGTACTACTTAACTTAAAAAACTTATCTTAAAAAGGGTGTTAGATCCAGATTGAGTACACAACAACAAATGTTTGTAGAAGGGGGGGTTGAATACAAACTTTAGCTTTTAAAAATTTAAAGACACACTGATATACTTTTATATAATTCTTATTGATATTGAATCAAGAATTACATGTACTAGAAGTGGAAATTCTAAGTACAATAAAAGGTGGAAATCTATTTGTCTAACACATAGACAAGCTAACTCTAAAACAACTAATGTATATAGAGTGTTCAACACATGAACAAGTTTGATTCTACACAATGCTTAAACTCTACGAATTTCTCAACTGATGAGATTTTCTTTCTGTGGAGTAGAGACTTCACTGTTGTAACACCGTATTTTTGAACCAAAAATTTTCATTTTCATAAACATAGCGGAAGCGAATAATTAACCAAAGTGTTTACAACTGTACAAACACTACTGTTTAAAATATCAGTATTACAAAACACGGCTTGCCACAAAATAAAATATCAGAGTCCTAGGTGATTACTCCCCAAGCTAACCACTCTCAGCCGAGCCGCTGACTTACCAAAACCTGTAAAAAGAGTGAGAGGTGGGGGATTAGCACAAAGCTAAGTGAATGGAGTCAAACTGCAACAGATATATCAGCAAATAACCACATCAATATCAACAACACATAACAGATAATCGTGCCCCGGGAAGACCAGCGGTTCTGCAGGAACCTTCAACCAATGCCGGCCAAAGCAAAGGTTTACCGATAGTTCATTTGCTATTCTCACACAGTATTACCTTAAGTTGCAACAAATGCATCAAAAGATCCAAATACTGATTAGCCGATAGCAAACAAACCCAGCCCATATGCCCAGCCGAAGCTGACTTCCCAACCTCATGTATACATATCAATGACGCATAATTAATTAACAATCAACAGTTAATCAATTATCAGATAAACAGTCTATCCCTGCGTCAAACCAATAACAGTTGCAACCCAAGCCAGTTACAACTAATAACATCTGTGAGTAAACGTCCACTCACCTCAAGCTTTCAGTTACACCACTCAGTGATCTTATATTACTGAGCCTTGCTTGTTCCTGAGAACACAACAAACTGAAATCAGTAACGATTCATAAATATATGTCAAACACATAAATTTATATCCTTTTAATCAAACATAAGCATGTATGATTCCCATATGTATAAACATATAACACATGATCAATATGTTAACTTAAACCCAAGAACAACATATTAAAAACAAGTAATATTCTGAAACAGAGCCCGTCGTGCCACGACCCCTGTCGGATTTCAAAATCCGAATCCTTATAATCGGATTTCGAGTCGGATTTTCATAAATCCGGATCCAAGTGTCGGATTCTGCCAAGTCTCGGATTTCCAAGGGTTATCTTTGAAATTTCAATCAGATTCCATCAATCCGAATCCAATCTCTCGGATTTCACTTTGTCGCGCCGCGACCCTTAGCGTAGCGCCGCGACAACTCGGATTCCAGGTTGTCTTCTCCATCAAAATGTCGGATTTCCAGCTAATAACAACTTTCCAAATCCGACTAAACCTCTCATAAAACATTTTGAACACTTCTAAAACATGTATAAACACCTTATAACATGTATAGAACATAAAGAACACATCAAATCCCTTTTATCATGGCATATCATACAAAACCCACCAAACAAGTTTACTTCAAAACTTCTACCATGGTGTATTCATGTTCTTAGCATATTTCTACAAACAAAACATGTTAAGATAATCAGAATCATGCTATGATCATAACTATACCTTTGGTTTGAATTAACACTACACAAATCACAACTTTCACTTTTCAAGTTTGTTAGCTTCTTGCTTTTCTTCTCTCAAGAACACATACAACACAAGGAATCGGTTTTGCAATTGTGAAGATAATATCCAGATGTTAACTCATGTATACCCACGTATTCTTGTCTCAAACTTAGTAGCATGAGGTGGCAACACACTAGCATGCATACAAACCCACATATAAAATATATATATATACATAACCGTACATGCATATATCTATATATATATATACATATATATATATATATATATTCTAACACATAATCTCATATACCGCTTTAATTAACTAAACTAATTAATTAAAACCAAGTAGATTAATATTAACAAGTAATTAATCACAATTAACATACCAAAGTCATCTAATCTACTAGGCCGATCTGAGGATGTTACAACCGTGTTGTCTCTTTGCATGTCCACCATGCATGAGTATATATAGAAATTTTGGTGAATCCGGTTGCATGAAGGTAGGAGACAAAGAGGATGTGAAAATATAATATTTTAATTGTAAAGGTAGTGGGTGAAAAGCAAAGTTACTTTAATCAACTGTTTGATAAAAGTAATTGTACTTTTCTACAAAAGTGCAACCCACTCACAATATAAAATATTAAAACCCACATCTACTGTCGTGTAGAAGTTTCTTTCCCTTTCCATGCTTGTACTTTAATCAACATCGTGCTTCTGTTTGATTTGACTTTACCAAGTATGGGATTGTCAGCCATACTTAGTTGTTTGAACAAATCTTCAAGATCTTCGTCTGTTTGAGGTATCATTATCCTTTTTCAGAGGATAAGATCAAACATTTTTGTCTCATACTTGATCCAAAAAGTGCATTATTACTTTTACAAACAAAAATCTAAGGCATAATAGAACAACACATGTTCTGCCTTTTACATATGACTTACAATCTGAAAAGATAGTTTAGATTTGACATTTTGCACGAATCAGCTAACAGATTGTACTAGGAACTCTGATTTTCACTACTCAGTTGACAAAACATATCAGTTGATCACTTTTTGTTAGGACTCAGTTGATACATATTGCTCAACTGATCATATAGATGCTCAGCTGATCAATAGTAAGCTTATGAGGGCATAAGCTCATGTATTTGTATGATCAGTTGATCAAGAATGCTTAGTTGATCATTCAAATACATCAGTTTATGTGGAGAGATGACTTGTGTAAAGGAAGACTTACTTAGCTGATGTTCTGGGCCTCAGCTGATCCATTTGTTCACTCAGTTGATGGAGTAGCTGAGCAAAATCCTTGCTCAGCTGATGGTGTAGACACTAAGCTGATCAACTTTCTTCACTCAGCTGATGGTTTATTTTCCTCAGCTAATGGTTTATTTTCCTCAGCTAATGGTCATCTTTACTTGTTTTCTTCATCTGATGCTCCTTGGCTGATACTTTGAGTAGGATCTGATGCTCAGCTTATGGTTCCATACTTAGCATATTTTTACATAATCTGATTCAAACAACACATGTTTGAATTCTTTCTAAGTCACACTGAATGTAGGGTTTGGTTATCATCAAATTCTATGTTTTTTGATAGGCAGAGTTGATTATTAGGATGAAGTGATTATCTCCCCAAGAAAGGGCTAAATGCTTTATAAAGTAGTAAAGATATTTTAATTAATTGTTATTTTCCCCATTTTACGTTTGATAAGTTACCATTAGTACATTTTTTACAAGTCAACATAGTAAATGTTGCATCGATTATACTGTGTTAAACTATATGTTTTTTTTTGTCTATGGACAGTAATTTTAAGAAAAAGAGAGTACTATTAATACTACCAAATACTAATTTGATAAGTTTGTTCTCACATGCCATCAAATTCAATTTATTGGTTCTTTTTATTATTTCAAATCATTTAATAGATACATCTATCATTTTCTAAGGATTTATATATATATATATATATATATATTACTACTCATTAGCACCATAAATATTTAAAATTTATTTTAACAATTATCATATTTATACACGGGGTGTTAAGCTAGTACAAAGAAAAACAAATGTATAATAGGGTTAAGAAACAAATGTATAATAGGGTTATGATGATAAGGTCTGCGCGTTTCCTTTAATCCGGATCTTTCCCACTTAAAATCAACAAATGTCAAAACAGATGCATGAAGTAATTTGATTGGTTAATTGAATCTCAATTAAACGCTTAAAATAGAAATAATGTAAGTCTTTTAAAAATATATATAGAAGATGGATTAGTTTGACAAGGTTTTAGGTAATTCGTCTAAACATCAGAAAATGCATTATTAACATTTACTTCTTTAAAAATGCATATCATGTGACGTTATTTTGTATGTGAAAACAATTAATAAAAAAATGTTATAAATGGGTAATTATGTAAGTTTTCATAGAGTAACTTTTCATTTTGAAGTTTTTCTTCAAAACAAAAGCTTCCAAAGAAAACTTGAAAGCTTATTCATCAAATTAAACAAAAGGATTCAAAAAGTTGGTTGCCAAACTTTCTTAAACTTGATAAAGAAAGTCTATTGGAAAAACATATAGAAATCAATGCACAAACCTAAATTAACATGTCTCCAAAAGGGCAAACTGAATTGGAAAGATTACTAACCAACTTCTAAAAGGGTAAAGAAAACCTTCATTGTAAAAGCAATTAATAGAAAAATGTCATAATGGTTATTACCAACCTTTTTATAAGATTAAAAAAATATCAAAATCTTTCAAGTCAACTGAAATAAGCATCACATTATGCTCCTCAATAGAAACAAAACTTAAAAACCTAATTCAACCAAAAAGAAAGCCAACCCGGATGCGCCGACGGGTCTCTTGATCACAACTTTGGCTTCAGCCTTTAGGCATAAATATGGTACCCAATAGCTGTTGAAACTGCTACAAGTGCAGCAACACCAGAAACAGCATAATAATAATAAGTGTAGTTGTTACTCGATTTCTTACGTTTAAGTATCACTTTTGAAATAGCTTCGGGTCCTTTAGCCTTAACTTTCCTCCTCACTGGTTCAACCTTAACATTTGCTTTTTCTTCAACCTTTTCTGGCTCAGGAGTTGTTTCCACATCCATTTTTGCTTCCTCAGCCTCTGGTGCCACATCGATAACCTGCAATTTCTTCCTTGCTCTCTTCTCACGCTCCTGCAATAACAAATCACATTAAATTCTTTAAGCTTAAACCAAAATGATGATAATAGTAATGAATTTAGAAAAATGAAATGAATTTAATTTCCTTAAGCTTCTTCTCGGCTTCCTTCTCAGCTTTTATTTTAGCTTTTGCAGCAGCTTTCTCAGCCAGCTTTTTCTTCCTTTCCAAAGCCTGCTTTGCTTTCCCCATTTCTATCTCCTTCAGCTTCGCCGCATCTACAACTTCTATGGTTTTTATAGACTTCTTCTCCAACCCGTAAATTTCCTCTTCTTCTATTTTACCATCCGATTCTTTCTGGTTTTTACGAGTTCTACCATTTTCAATGTCCTGCTGTGAAGATGGGGGCGTGGGTTGTTCTTTTGATTTCACCAAGACCTCTGTTTCCACTAAAGTTTCCTGTGAAACCAATGGCTTCTCCTCAGGGTTCCTCATTCGCCCATCCTTGCTGAGCTGGCGAAGCTCAAGTGACAGCGATATTCTTTTCTCATAATCCTCTCTAAAAGATCTACTTTTATTCCATTGGGACATGAACTTGCCAACCTGTGTTTACAATAATTCAACATCAATAAGATAATCTCAAAAAATCACAAACAGTGTAATTACAACGGTTCAAACCTCTGCAACAGATAGCTCTTTGAGGCTAGTAACATCCTTATTAGCAGCCAGGTTTCTTGCCTCATTCAAGAGGGACCGGTTTTGATAAAAACAACTATTCTGTGACGGAAAAAGCGCAAGATATAGCCAGATTCAACTTAAAAGAATGTACACACAGAATTATTGTAACAAAAAATTATAGAGTTTTTAACATAATACCCCCTCTTCACGCTTATGCCTTAAATCACGAATCTTTTCATAAACTTTGTCCCTTTTTTCTGTCACCAGCCGCAATTCCTCCTCTAAAGAATTAATAACGTTGTCTATGGACTCTTTCTCAGCCTCAAGAGCTTTGATTTTAGATTTTATAGCCTCTTGATCTTTGCGAACCCCGTCAAGATCAACACCTATAAGCTAAAAGCAAATGTGATGGAATCGAAGTAACATTAATATACGATCCTTGTAGGCGATAATCTTTTACTACATTCCATACAAGCATTTTGAAGGAGTGTCCTTACCTTCACCTGGTCTTGAATTGACTCTTTTTCGCCCACAGATTTCTGAATTTCAGCCCTCATAGCAGCATTTGCAATAACTTTATCCCTTGTACCTTCAAGTTGTTTGATTTCTCTGATGATTTTCTTCTCCTCGTTTAAGTTGATACTTTCATGTTGAATGCGATATTCCAAACTTTTGATCTGAATACAGGAAAGTGAAAACAACATCAGGAAACAACTTCACAAAATTCTTTACTACATTATAAATATGTTCCAGGGGTGAGTTGTTAAAGTAATATCATAATGCATAACAAATGGATAAGCCCAACATGAACATCAAATCATATATAATACTTGGGGAAATGGGGAATATCATGGCCTTATATGTATAACGTGTTATATAATTTATTACGGAATGAAAAACAGAGTTTAAAGAAAGAACGTAAAAGGGGGCTTACAAGCAGGTATTCAAGGCTTACAACAATGAATATTATCATAAGTTAGAAAGACAGACATAACTTACAACATCATTGAGCTCTTCCTCAGATGAACATATGAAACTTCTATTGTCTCTATTTCCATTGCTTGGGCCCCGCAACTTGCCCAAAGCCTGCTGCAAAGGTTCAATCTCTTTTCTCTTGTCATCCATGGTCGACTTGAAATGTTTCCTTTCTTCACCTAAAGCCTTCAGTTGACTTATTACTTGTGCCCGTTCACTCTAAAAATCAATGAACAGTAAATCAAAGTCACAAAATTAGTGATATGACTATATAAGTGTTAGGAGTATAAAAGTAGGAGTTCTAATTATTAGCTTCACACCCGCTTAGCTCTCAGCTTCTCGGTAATTGGATTCCGGGCCTGGTTGAGCTTTGTAAGCTCTTTATCAGATTGATCCAGTTTAGATTTCAAGTTCTGATCTTCAACCGACCGGTACTTCACAAAGTAAATATAATGAAACTTCTTTTCTTCAGGCCACTCGTCAACTGCATCCTTAGGAAGATTGATCTCCGGGATTTTACCAAACGGTATGGCCTTGTTTATCCCTACACCTCCATCAAGGCTGCTCTCTTTCTTCCCATTTTCAACAGAAACACGGGCCAACTCAGAATCCACAATATTAACACCCATCACTTATGAAATATAATAATCTGAACAATTCACAACCCCAACACCTGAAGCAAAATGGAAAACAATTCATCAGCTGCACAACGGCAAATGAAAATAATTCCTTATTTGATTGAATAATTCTTCTAACAGTATAAGCTTCATTAATGTAGGGAACTTAAAATATAAATAAAAATTGGTACTTGGTAAATAAGTGAGTAAGAACTAGTAATAATAAAAAATCCAAAAGAAATTAGCCTCTTTTTGCTAATTGGTGAAAACATAAAAACTTCAAGAATATCTAGATTCTAAAGCCAATTCTGTTTTCTAAGAAAGGGAGATCAATAACAATAGTCCCGTTTGTTTAGCAGAATTCGAAGGAATGAAATTGATTTAAATTCCATTACTTGAGGAAATGTAAACATTCCAAAGAATGAGATTTCATTCAAAAACAAATTTACCAAACGCAATACAACATGAAATTTGATTTCAATTTCATTCCATTTCTTCGAATTCTGCAAGATAAACAAGACCTAAGGATTGAGACTAATTTGAAGTTCCTTAATCTTTTCCTTATGTAGTCATGTTAGTAAGGGGCGTCAATCAAACAATTACAACAAAGCATGATAACTATCCCAAATCGGACAAGATTCAGAAACCATCTAAGGGAGTGTTTGATTAGTTATTATCAAAATTGTGAACAAGCTCGTAAGATATATCTTCAGCTTCAAATTGGAAAATTTTATTTAATAATATTAGTTTATATCGAAATCCCATAAATCGGAAAAATAAGTAATCCAAACACCCCTTTAAAGATCTTATGATATACAGGTTTACAAATCTTAGCAAACAATGAAATACATGTACGGGAATAATTACAATAGCACACAACGGATTTCAATATGCATGCATTGTAGAGAAAAACTCATAATTCACAAGACATGCCTGTTAGAAACTCGAATAGGACGAAAGGCATGATCGGTTTCAGATGAATCGAGGAATCACTTAAAAGGGGAAAATACAACTACAAGGAATATACTAAAAGAGCGATAGAGACAAGTGGATAGAAAAAAAAGGAGATTGCTTACCGCAAACTGATAATGTAGAAGAAGAAGAAGAAGATACGAAGAGCGATCTAATGCGGGCAGATCGAGAGTAAATGGAGACGCAGGCCGGCGTTAATCGGTTTTGGAGAGAGAGAGAGAGAGAGAGAGAGAGGTGGCCGGTGGGGGTTTTTTATTTCCTTATAAATAAATCAAAACCAAGATAGACGTCACCAATTTTTAAAATTAATCACGACATATATATTATATATATATATATATATATATATATATATATATCATCCTACTTCATCGGTTCATCCTCCTACTTATCCTCTTATATCAACATAAGTGTTAAAATTAATGGATGAGATAAAAAAAGAGAATTAATGAATTCCACATGTTATCTTAAGATGAGTAGGAGGATAAAGTAAAAAAAGTAGGAAAATATATCATTTTTCTATTTATTCATGAGACATAAATTTAACTATTTTGTTCTTAAATTTATGTTATTATTTATTATAAATTTTAATTGGATTAAAACTCCTTATCTATAAACTATTGAGTTTGTAATTTCTTTCTTTTGTTACTCTTTGGCGTGTTACTAGTTTTCTAATGAAAATTTATTTACCGTACAAAAAAGTATAATTAATTTTATCTAAATTATTATTGTATTCTCTATTATTTTACAATAGTATAGGAAACTTTTTAACATATCATTGTATGTAAATTTTATAACAATATGTTAATTAATTTTAATTATTTTTGTTTTTGTTTTTTGTTTTTCATCTTCAAGTTTCAACAATTTCTTATCTCCTTCTCTCTTAAAGCTTCCAAACCTATAAAAAGCTTCAAAATATGTGTAATCACGTTCTGGTAGAGATGCTTATTATGCGATTATGATTTTGATTAAGATTTTTCATATTCTCTTTAGGTCAGTTCTGTAAATATGGGTTAATGTTCATCATCTTTATCTCTAAATCTAGGTTTAGGTTAGGGTTCTTCGGATCCTATGATTTTAATTCGGGTAGAGGTGCTTGGTTTGCAATTTGGTTGTTTGTGTTCAAGGAGATTTTGTAGTGTTCATACTCATTTTGATCAAGGTTTTTCAAATCTGGGTAGTGTTCATTCTAAACATTGTTCATATTAATGAACATATTTTCAATCTTGATTTATGATTGGAATGAATTCTTCATACTCATTTTGTTTAAGTTTGATGATGGTGGTATTTAGATCTAAAAAGCTTCAAGAACACTATAAACATTGAAGATGAAGAACACATTTAGAATAACAATTAAGAAATCAAAATTAAAAAAAATTGCAACCTGAATAGCAAGTTAGTAGTGCGTACAATATTAAGTTTTTGAAAATTCGTTTAGTTATCCGAGAAAAATAGAGTTTGTTTTATATCATAGTAATTAAGACAAATCTGATCGCATTTGGCGCAATTTTCCCCATAAAAACACTAATATGATATATGCGCAAAAAGGGTATTAGAAAAATTAGACATGCTTTATTTGAGATATGATTTGTACATAACAAGGGTGTATCATACATAACAAATATACGAGTTTTGACAATAATAATCCAAAATTTATAGGTCGGCAAAATATATCACAAGGGTTGTACGTAAATCATCTCTCTATTCTTAAACTCGTTCTTTACCAACAACTTGGAGATGATCTCTCAACAATACTGATTCGATATTACACGTGGACTTGACCCGTTAGATTGCATACAGGACTAACAAAGCTTCTATACCATAACTTCACATTATATACTTGTACTAAAATCCCATCTCAAGCAGTTTCAACCTACATGGCAAAAGTTCAAACGAGAACTGTTTTTCGTACGAGAACCGCGAGAACCAATCTTAGCCGTCCAATTCCCCCTCCTTCAATTGGATTGTCCACCCATGAATTCCTTACATGCACCCTGCCACACTCAATCCCCCCACGCTCTTCATCCATGAATTTCATTATCCAAAATGAACGACCAAGATTGGTTCTCGCTGTTCTCGTATAAAAAACAGTTCTCGTTTGAACCCTCCCCAACCCACATTGTAACATCATGAACTCAAACATATGGCAAACAATGTGCTTACATATAAATATATTATATGTCCCCAAATGGGTAAAGAGTTACAAAAATATACTGGAGAGACTCCCAAATTTTCCTTTTGCCTACTAAAATTTATCTACAATACACGTGATCAAGGATCAGCATACTCAAAATTTCTGTCTCTATACACCTTCCTAGGTTTGGTAAGTGAACATGAGAATATATATGCAGAATAATAGATATATGCTTGTCCAATCCTCCTGTTTGGAAATGAGATTATACCATCTCCAAGAGCTTTATATTCCCCATTGAATTTGCAGCAACCAAAGTGGAGGACTGACCATGCCAACACACCGACGAGATGAACTGTTCAGAGTCGTCCACTTCATTTCCTGATATTGGATCTGTGGTGTTGAATTTATACGACAATGCAGGCATAGGGAAAGCTTTGTGATACACAACCACCTGAGATATGTTTCGGTATAAAATTATGAAGAAAAAAAGGTGATTCAAGTACTTCCTTCATTCCTTCCCCAAAGATGACAACTTATGACTTCAGATTTAATGTAAGGTAAGTGTTTGACTATATATCAGAAATCCAAAATGCCCATCAATCGAAACGAAATTAAAGAATGTAGTGGACATGAATCAAGATCATTTAGGGGAAGTCGTGCAATTGTGCTGCTAACACCATTTAACTTGATTTTTGTTGCACTCCAAGATCTCTTAAATGAAGAACAGCAAAAGCCCATTTATACGAAAAAAGTATTAATTTGAATTGTTGTTGTTTGATATAGATAAGTAGTTACAAATGAAACAGGTCAATCGTCTAACATTTATTCAAAATTATACAAGATCCTAAATCCGTTTTATTCATATTCTTAGTTTAACTAATTAACAGCACAGTTTTGAATATATCTAATTTATTAACTATTAATGAAATTCAAAAAAGGGACAAAATGTAGGCGGGTCGGTCTGACAGACCTGGCCCATTTGACATATACATAAAAATTATATATTTTGACCAGTTACCCAATCCACCCGTCTTGCCACCGGTATCATAGTGTTAAGAAAGCAATAACAAAGGAAGATGATAAGCATAAGTACCTCGTTTGTTTCTGAACCAGTAGCAATATATCCATCACATACTGATAAACCAACAAAATTCTGAGAAGAAAAATAAAACAAAGTTACAAATGTGAGTCTTCTGAAGTCCTAAAAGATTACTGTTTCAAAATTATATATAAACCAACTACATAACTCGTAGAATGAACAAGCATACCTTTAGATTCATGTGGCCGGTGAAGGACTGAACTGGGCAGTCGATAACTTGTGATGTGGACTCGGACAAATCCCACAACTTCAGCGTGTTATCTGTTGATGATGATACAAGAGTCGATGAATCCAAAAATTTCACATAACTAACGGTTTTGCTGTGTCCAACTAATGTATAAAGTGGCACGCTTGGCATACGAAGATCATAATAATAAATTCTATGATCAGCTGAACCGAATGCCAAAGTATTCCCAGAATCACAAGGGAACTGAACACAGCAGACATTGGCTTTTGTTTTAATCGTACCAACACTTGTTCCCTGCAGTAGCAACGCATGTAAGGAAACAACTTATTATACATCGAGATATTAGACTATAATTTTACTTATAATTAGATAACTGCAGTACGTTTAGTTTGAAAGCTGACATCCACCAAGAAGAATAAAATTGCCTGATTGATATTCCAGAGCTTAACAGAACCGTCATCGCTCCCGCTTGCTAGCAATGTCGGGTTTGCCAGTGAAAAATCCACAGACCAGACACGTCTCTCGTGCTCTTTCAGTTCCATATGTACTTGATTTCGTGTAACGTCCCATATCTGAAATTTTTAAAAGAAATAACTAATAATCTAATATGCACCTTTCAAAATGCTAAAAAGGGGACAAATTGCATAAAAGGTAACCAACTTTTGTAAGCAAGAAAAAACCAATCAAACTTTCACATGTTTGTTAGCTTTCTAAATATCATCATTATTTTTCTATATCATTTTATGTTATTTTTAGTCCTTAGTATAAGTTTTATTAAACATTATTGTACTTAGGATAATTATTTAATTATGTTAGTTGTGTGTGTCACACATCAGTTACATAGAAACCACCTCAAAACCGATTGTGGTCGATTATTTACCCCATGATGCATACCCACAAACTAGTATAAATTCATGTATGTAGTGGGATGTTAAAGTGTGATCAATCTTCTTATTTATATATATACATTCTCGGCTTTATCATCTATAAACACACACACACACACTTTGTTTAATTTGATGGCATCCTCCATGTTCAATCATCAATAAAGAGTTCAACTTGATCAAAGTGATAATCGAGTTTATGAAACTTGAAACCGAACAATGTTGTGATTAAATAAATAAAAAGAGAGCGTTGTACCTGTACTGCACCTTCAAAATTGCTTGAAGCGATCTGACCTTTGATGTAGCTATTCCAACATATACTGCTTAGTTTAGATCTACTTGACATTTCAACGACAGGGTAATGTATGTCACGATTCTCGTTCAGTATTGAATCGTATTCAAAAACTTTAATCTTTTTATTTACACCAGCCGTTGCGAAGAATTCTCCATCCCGATCAAACCCCAGAGAGCATACAAGGTTGGAAGAATTCAAGAGATCGCCTTGTTTTAAGTCTGCCTTAACTTTTAATCTCCTAAAAGACATATACTTTGATAATCCCTCCAAGAATGAGTTAATCCATACACTTTGTTTACCTTCAGAAACCCGATCTCTTGGTAGAATATTATTAGCAGAACTTCTTTCTGTAAGAACAATCGATCCTCTACCATCACTACTCATTGGTGTGTTTTTAGGCAACGGTTTTGTTGTCACTGTTTTAAAAGCCCGCCGCCTATTCAAAAGGTAGGCTGATTCTAATTTCTTGAAGTTTCTCATCAAACGGGAACTTTTAAAGGAGGCATTTTCTTCATCTCCATGCTGGTTTTGAAGACTACTGGATACTTCTGCATTTCTGATTCGTTTTCTGGATCCCGAGCTTGCAGAGTCTTCATTATTTGTAGATGGAAAACCAGAAGGCGAATCTTCAAGATTTGAATTCAATCCTCGTTTGTCACCGATCAATGTCTGCAATTTTGTAACCTCCTGCAAATCAGAAGATATAAACGAAAGTGTCCTGCACAAGTTTTCTGCAGATTCCTGCTTTCGTTGTCGAAGCGTTAATAGAAATTCCAGCAATAATTCCTTTTCCTCGATCTTCTCTTTAAGTTCAATAACAGCTTCTCGTTCTACTAAGTTATCTCTAGGTTCATTAAGGAATTCACTTTGCAACACTTCACTAAAAAGAATTAAGAGGAAACTATCATAAGAACAACGAAATTGGTTGTTTAAAGCAATAATTCAAGCTCCATATATATGAAATAAAAGGGACATAGAAATCTTTAAATGAAACTCACTTGATTTTTGGGCGGCTAGCAGGCTCGGGGTGCAGTAACCATAAGCAGAATAAGGCTTCTTTAGGCCACTTCAACAACAATTGAGGAGGAAAAACACGATGTCTCAGGCTAGACATAGTTGCATTCTTTTCTTCTACTGAACTACTTGTGCAATATAACTGTAAATTTTATAAACAACATTAAAATATAATTCTGCTTCATATGACTCGTAACAAAATATCGATCGATACTTACGAGCTTATTAGAATTTTGATAAGCTCGTAAGCCGGTTTTTCCGGGCTCGAGCTTATAAGGTAAAGCTTATAACTCACGTTATAAGCTGGCTTAATAAGCTCGAATTCCAGAAAATAAGATTAACCAAACTCCCTCAGAAATACAAATCTTTAAACATAAATTATACCTCAAAAAGAAGAACCCCTAATCGATAAACATCAGAAGCACAAGAACTTGGTGCACCAGCAGCTTCTTCTGGGCTTGTATACCAATTGGTTTCCATTTGCAATATTTGTTTCATTGGGAAAGGATCTTTCTTTTTCTCGGTTTGTTCAACATTACTAGCATCTAAATTCTCAGAACCCGATTGCATCCAAGTCTGACCCGATAATCCCATAAACACACCTGTTTGGTTATTTGATTCATCTTCACAAGAATCCGAACCCGAATCCGAATCCGAACAAGACACAGATTCTATAAACGATACACGATTAAAAGATGACATGATAAAACATGAGGGTCGAACATTACGAACAACAAACCCTTGAGAATGAGCAAGTTTCACAATTTCAACAATCTGCATAAATATATGCAAGCAATCAAGTGAATCAACAACTCGTTTGGTATTATCTAACCACTGTCTCAAGCTAACATCTTTATGTTCCACTGGACGAATAACTGCACCACCATCTTCTTTAAAGTAACCAAATTGAGAAGACCCATCAAGATTATGTTGACCCAAAACAGTTTTTTCTCTTCTTCCGGCTATAATTTCAGAATCTTGATCGGTGTTACCGGAGAACCTGACGGTGTTTGCAGGAATTCTTCTGGGGTTTCTGCTTGAAACTGCTGAAGAATATAACCCCCTAGAGCTACCAGACCTCTGCCAACCAGATTCAGATGAATTCTCCATTATTATCCACCTATAGCTTCATAAATATCACACCAAATGCATAAACTTTCACAAAATTCTCTCAACACCCCAACTGCCATATCGAATCAGAACAACATTTTAGCTTCCACAAACAATCTTGCAGACACCGTGATCAAAAAATGATCCAAACTCTAACGTTCAAAGTGTAAAACCCACAAAGATCAAGGATCACATAAACAAGAAATCAGCTAAAATAAAATCAAAGGAAGTATAACGATCATGAAAAGAGAAGATGTGGTGGTTTTCTTGAGCTTTTTCTGCAAACGGGAACCGCAAAAATCAAATCTTTTCTTTAAGAAGAGCGACCTTTTGTCCACAGCCACATAAAATAGAACACTGTTCTCCTGCAAACAGTGAGAGAAAGGAAAATTAATAAATAAGAATTGATTTCCCTACGTGGCACAGTCATGTCCTCTAAATGAGCAATCTGATATTCAAAAAACTCCATCTCTTGAAAATTATTAATGCAGGCACTGTGGCGGTGTAATAAAATAAGATTAAAGACATGCGATGAACAGGATCTCTTGATTTTGTGTGGGGCCAAGGCCACGTGATTTGGTAGTTCATTGGATGATTAGTCAACTAACATAAAACTGATTAAGATGATCATGTAATTAACTAATCAGATGACGGAAGAACTAGATTAATTAAAGTTCCCAATAAACTAAATAAAATAATCGAAGGAGTTGATTGTTCACGCACGAGACTTTTAACAAGAAAAAAAGAGTAAATTATCCAAATATGGCGTAAGTGTTGAATTTTTTAAATAAAGATAAAATGTAATTTTTTAATATAAGAAATTGTTCAAAATTTTAAATTATTATAAAGATATTTAATCTGACAATATTGATTTTTTGTCTCAAGATATTTTTTTATAGCAAACTAGTTTAATATCTCGTATATAAACATGGGATGATTAAAATAAATTTTATATGTTTCTCGTATTAAACGGTTTTTATGTATAGTAAATAATTGTAAATGATACTAAAAGTATCACAATAAAGAATGTCATGAACATTGTTTGTATTTTCTCTACAAATATTATTTTTTTATATAGTAGATATGAATAAACCACAGATATTTTTAATACGCTTAATGAAACACGATAATAAAATATAAAACAGATGATATATTACTATAGAATAAGTTTATGAATTAATATGAAAAGTACGATTAGATATATCGCGTAAAGGCATCCGTAGAGTTCTTCCATTATTTACAATTGATACTAAGTTCTGAAAATGATTGTCGTATGGTATTCTGGTGAATCATGTTTTCTTGAAGACTATCCAATTGAAGTTCTTTTTGGAGCACTGTTTTTATTCTTTATAATTGAAAAGTAAACAACGAAAAAGATGAATTTCAAATAACTAATTCAAAGACATTTAAGAAAATAAATGGACATAATTGATGAAAGATATTCTAAAAATAGAATAATAACATCATAATCCTATTCATTTAATATATATTAAATATAAAGATTAAATATAAAAATTAAAATTTATAATTTTTTATCTAAATTTAAAATTTACAATCCATTTCCATAATTAGCAAAATTTACGATTCTTTTACACCTTACTTCGAACACTTATTTCGTCAATTCAAAATACGGGTTTTCACACTTTGTTCAATCGGGTCATAAATCTATTTTGTTCGTCATACAATTCTAAATCACACTCTAATAGTTAAAATTAGCCATTGCAAGACAGTTTTCCCATGTACTAGCATTGTATATGTAGTTTTTCTATACATGTCATTATTGTTTCAATTAAGTAACCAATATGGTACTTTTTATAACTGGTTTAACTGGTCCATTAGGTTATTTTTTCGAACGGCTTATCTCCTCTAGTCATCATCTTTGGGGAACATGTGACAATTTTTTTCTAATGATTTCAATTAATGACAATTTTAATGTTTTTTCGACATAACAAGTTCTAGTGGTTAAAGGTAGAAACCACATTATTTCCGACAAGTCACCATTGTTTCAGTGAGTAACAATTGTTTCCACCAAGTTTTATTTATGAACAAAAAGTAGCATTAACCTTATATCGACATACTATTCTAGTGAAGTCCCGGCCTTTAGCCTAAACATAATCTTTTTGTGAAATTATTTTTGACAATATTTAAACAAGTTTATTGGGAAACATTAATAAATATCATAATGGTAGATAAAACTGATAATTAGTGACAATGTGGAAAGGAAATGAAAAGTACCATATTCACTGCTGAAGCTAGCGAGGGGTAGGGTAGACAGCTGCTCCTATACAAATTTTAATTAGAATGTAATTTTTTTACAAATTTATGGTATTTAAGTAATTTCCCCTCAAATTATCCGAATAAAATCAAATATGCTAATACAAAATGTCTTGATTGAGCTCTTGATTTTGATTTTATGGTTATGTACGTGTGAATATGCTTGAATTGCTTATGTTTTTGAAATTTTGAATCCTTATATTTGCGTTCTTGATAGTTTTTATGTTGAAAGCAAGGTTCTTATGTTCTTGAATTTAAAAGTTCTTGTGTTACAATCTCATTTAGTCGATTATTTGAGGCTCGTAAGCATATTGTGTTCTTGTTTTCAATTCAATAAATTCTAGTTGTTTAGGGGTTGATTTATAAGTTTATACACTGTATTGACATCTCAGTTAGTCAATTGTTATTTTTCTTTACCTTTTCTTATAATTTAATTACATAAAGAATCAAAACTAAACGAAAAGTTTACACATTGTGTTGGCATCTCAATTAGTCAAATTATTAGATAAAAAATCAATTACTATAGGAATCAATAGAATTCCTAAGTTAAAATTTTAAGTTCCGTTATTCACATATGGGTAGATTACAAGGTGTGTGTGCGTGTCGTTTAAAAAAATTACAAAAATAATCAATTACTATAGAAAAATGACTTTAAAAAAAATTACTATAGAAAAGTTCATTAACTTTATGTTAATTTTTAGTTTATACATTGTTTATTTCGAATTTGATGAATTCAAATTTTGTTTTTGGTTTCATTTGGTTCATTGGAAACGATGTGGTATTCACTTTGACTTGACTTGTGTAATGTCACAATTTTTAAAATACGAGTGAAAACTTAAACAAAAGTCATTTGAACCAAAATAGATATTTAACAAGCTAGTGGAAGCAATAAAACATATTTGAACCCTCAGGTTCGTACAAAAGTAATATTCAACTATTTACAACAAAAGTATTTCCGTTTCAAAAGAGCGTTAGTTACACAAAGATATTCTGAAAACCAACAGTCAAATTGGGGTCTTGCCCTTGGTGCTATCACGACTTGCAAAAGCAGTAAAATAAACTACAAGAGCTAAGTGAGAACGCTAAACTGTAAATCATATAAGCATATGCATAATCATATATGAATGTCACAACAGTTCTTATTGATATAGTATTGCACCATCTTAGCACCGCTCATAAGGCTAAATGCTGCTTGTAGCCCCTACCGCACAAAGCAGCATGCTACCCTCACGTTGATCCGCAAATCAATAATAATATACATGGCAATGAATCACACATATCACATATATGAATCAGAATTTAGGAAACTCACCTCAGCAATTAGTATCACACAGTGGTATGCCTGATAAAATCAAAATACATGTCAAAGAGTAAGTCCTACAAGTATAATACAGTTAAGGTATTAAACACATAACTAAATCTAGCAATTAATATATTGCACAGGGCCGAAAGCACGGTCATGCTTCCTAGAGGTACGCCGGTGCCCCACAGTCCAGGCCCAAAGCATGGCCCATCTAAACATAGGCATACTGGGCCAAACATGTCCGTACCTTACATAGGTACGCCTGTGTCCCGACATGCCTAGCCCTCATGAACAGAGGTGGTCATGGTCACTAGGCACGACGGTACCCCCAAAGGCACGCTCGTGCCTTTCTGGTTTCAGGAACAGTTCGCCGACTGTCTTGCTGTTTCTCCGACCAAATCACCAAAATACTCAATTTAAATTAATTCTAACGCTACAGGGTTGTTTTCCTACACCCCAAACATCTACTAGCTAACAAATAACAATATGAAGATGCTAAATCATTGATTCAACGTTGAATCATCTTTAAAACCATCAAAAACTTGAAAACTTAAACCAACAATCATACCTTAGCTACCAAGGATTACTAGGATCGGTTTGTACTACTAGAATCTACTCTTCTTCATCAGCAAAGGAGGAGAGAAATTGGGCAGCCAAGTTGTACGTGAGTTTGAATGTATTTAAAGCTTGTTTGACTACTCTAAGTCAAAGCTATATATATATATATATATATATATATATATATATATATATATATATATATATATATATATATATATATATATAGGGTGAGGTTATACATAGAACCTTGCTTATTCATATAACCCAAAGAACAAACCTGGTGATAATATATTCATAGAACGTGACATTAAGAATAAGGACAAAACTGAAAAAAGAATTACAAATTAATACCCAAGCCCCCCTCCCTCATTCAACCTCCAAACTTCCATTTAAAAAAAAATCCTACTAAACATCCAAATGGTCATAATATATTCATGTTTAAGAATTTTAACAAAAAAAATATACCATTAGATTTAGTTTTTTATCCTCTTTAATTTAAGACCAAGATTGAAATATTTTCTAATTTTGTTTTACGAAAATGCAAATTGTTTCACGAAAATGCAAATTGTTTGACGAAAATGTAAATATTGCCGAAAATTAAAAAAAATAACAAATAACAAAAATGTAAATCATTTGACGAAAATGCAAAATGCAAATGCAACCGACATAAAAAAGATAACAAAAATGCAAATAACCGAAAATGTAAATAATATTAAGTCATTAACATACAAATAACCCAATGATTTGCATTTTGGTTATGATTTTGTATTTTCGGGAGGTGGAGCCATGAAGAGGATTTTCATATTTGCCCTCAATTATGCAGTTATCTTATATAATTTTCATATAATTTACAAAATTGCCACCTTCAAATCTAAACTATTAATTTAGATGATCCAATGGTCTAGATTTGTTCTTTAGGTTCTATGCCTGGTTCTATATTGATTATATATATATATATATATAACTATGGTTAAATTACACAAATGGTCCCTCAACCCTTTTATCTTTTATTTTAACAACTTTAACCCCTCAAGTTTTTAAACACCTTCTAATGTCAAATAGACAACCCACTAAAACATATCACTTGATTAAATTATAAATTTAGAAAATTTTCGAACCTTCAGTATTACAACGTCCGATTAAGAGAAAGTAAAACCAGTAAACTTGAAGAATTGAAAACTCTATATAAAACACTTTCAACTTTACTCACAATTGACAATTTTCTAATTCCGTCCCTGCCCGTATTGGTATATGAAAAAAAACACTCATGCATTTTAACAACTTTAATATGATATTTTAATGGGTTATAATTTGTAAAGTTAGCCATGATAAATATTGTCACACTTATAAACACTATAAATAACAGTATTTTAGTCATTTCAACTTCATTACTCATAAGTGCGATAACATCCATCATAAATGCTACTACATGCATAGATATTTTCGCTAATTTAATTGCAGTAGCTTTTGCCACAAATGAATCTGTCCACAAAATTATAGAATGTTAGAATTGTTGTATGAACACCTGCTCCTCTTTTTAGATCATTTAAGATTGAAACACAAAGATGCTCTTCATTGGTTTCTAAGCACCCATGTAAAGAACAAGCAAAATGCCTAGACTTGAAACTCGCATTAATCTTAGGAACCACAATTCCTTAAAAATACACATTACATTTCATCATCAACGATTCGACATTACCCTTGACCCACCCCCCCCCCCCCCCCCCCCCCTCATCTTCCCAACCCAGGAAAAAAACAAGAAAAGAAAGAATCAAAACAAGTATGAGCCCGCAATCCAGATCAAGACCACTATACAGAAGATGACAGGTGAAAACTGTTGAAAGATTTAGCTCATTTTACATGAATTTGCCTACAATTTCTTGATAATCCGTGTTCGTGTTGAGGGTATGAATAGCTTAGCTTAGCTCATCGACCCGAAAAGAATGTGTTTTCCACCTGCACTTTTCTCACCTTGGTTTTTTCTCTTGCTCGTCTTACAGCTTCTTGAATTTGGCGATCATGGTCTTTCAGCATCTGGTCCACTTTCCCTGATGGAGCGAGTAATGGACCCGAGTAGTGAATCTTGCTGCCCTTTGATCCATAGCCGAGCTGCACAAACAAGGGTAAAATGGTCAATTTGCTTTATTTGAAACCGAACAAAACAAGTGTCAGGAAAAATTAAAAATCATACATGAACTGGATCTTTATTGCTTGTTTTTCCATCATTATCAGGCTGCCCTGCAGCATTTGAAGAAGCCTCTTTATAGGATCCAGGAAACCGGCTAATTAGTCTTGGAAGTTGCAGTTGTGAAGTTCCAGTTTTGTCCCTGTTTCTTTGATCTTCATATAACATACTTTTTCTAGCGGCTACTAAACCTGACATTACTGATAGATCAGGCCCGTTTGACTCGGTCCTTTTTCCAGCTTTTGACCAGGCGGCTCGTTGAACCAATGGCCCAGAATGTGAAGCTCTTTTGTGAAGATTATTGGTTTGATCTTCCTCCATAGCTTGAGAAGGTCTTGGTGGATCAATTGGAAAGCCTGAAGCAGATTCTTCCTGTTGCGGGTTAAACTTTTCACTTCGAGAGTAGGACTGACCTTGTCTTTTCTGGATTAACATACACGGAATTTAATAGTTCAGAATAAGCATTCTCTATGAACAAGGTATTATAGATATTCGAGTAATAATAAGACACTTTGATTAAAATTTACCTGCAAAGAGGATACAAGTTCAGCATTAGCTTCAGGGGCGGGAACAGCTCGGGAGTCCCTTGTTGCTCTTCTTTCTGGATCAGGTCGGTTTACCTTCCCTCCAGCTGCAGCTTGTCTATAATTTAAAGTAAAATATTATAATCATTAGCAAAACCGAATTGTAATTGATACTATAACCCTTGTTTGGCTAGAAATAAATAGAAATGAGTAAAATATAACACCAAAGACTTACCTCCGAGCTTCTTCATCGCGAATTTTAGCATCAAACTCCTTACTAGGAGGATACTTTGGCAAGCTTGAAGGATCACAAGGGAATGGTTTTGTAGTAAAGAACTGTAAAAAGTAAGAAAGAAAAGAATGCTTTAAACTACAATCTCTTGCAGAAAGGTGGCCATGTTTTTATTGCTAAAGGGGTAGTTAAATGTGTGATTTAAAAGTGATTATCTGATTTTTGACAATAGATAATCAGTTGTAATAAATCAAATGGTAGGTGATAGTGATCAAATCTTTCAGATTTAGGGTATCTCACAACTTCTTATCGTTTAAGAAAATGATACATAAAATGACTAAAGAGGACTTCTTGTGGAACAAGTAGAAACATATAGTGAGATGGGAGTAGGGGTCTCCCAAATTATGTTAACAGATAGTGTATTTAGCTACTTTTAGTTTAAACTTTGATACTAGGTCTTTTACAGCTAGTATGGACCTGATTATTTGACTTCTAAATTATCAAATAATCAGAAGCAGAATCCGTTCATCTGAACATTAAAAGCTGATAATTATTTCTGCAAGTTGAAATAATTAGATAAATTAGTTTCAAAATGCAAATCCTAACACCCCTTAAGGATATAAACTGTTAATGTTCTGGGAAATGCAAACCTCGCTCTTCAAGGCTGAAGCTGCAGACCCACGATCAGCAGGATCTATAGAAAGAAGAGTCTCCATGAGAGCTAATGCAGGTGCAGGAAATTCCTTAAATGTTTCTGCAACAACACGTTTATATGGTTGTTGAGGCTTGAAAATGGTGGCGTGAGGCAATTTCGATTTTCTCCAATAATCTTCAGATGGAGAGCCACAAAGCTTGAAAATTTTGTGAAGCTGTTCCACCTAGAATCCATAAATCTTACAATCTTGGTTACATTGTTTAAATAAAAAATTAAATTTAAGGTCATTAACAAATAATGCAGTATGAAATCTATTAATATAACTTACCTCTGTTCTTCCAGGCATTATGGGCTTGCCAGCATATAATTCAGCAACAATGCAACCAGTACTCCATAAATCAACAGCCGTGCCATAATAAGTAGCACCAAGTAACAGTTCAGGCGGTCTATACCATAGTGTCACAACACGACTAGTCAATGGTTGACTTTGATGAGGGTCAAAATAGCTTGCTAGTCCAAAATCGGCTATCTTCAAAACGCCATTATTGTCGACTAAAAGATTTGAACCTTTTATGTCACGATGAAGAATATTATGACTGTGACAATGATCAAGTCCGTGCAAGAGTTGGCGTATGTAGCATTTAACCTGCAAAATTAATGCGATTTAATTATCTTATCAAAGATAACATAGTTTCTTCCTTTATTTTTTTTTTTATTTTGTTATATTGCAATTGCAACTGCAACTAATGACGGTTGAAAGAAGTACCTGTGATTCTGTGAATTTAAGGCTTGGATGCGCAGCAAGCCCAGCTAAATCATGTTCCATGTACTCAAAAACAAGGTACAAACTGCATGACATTCGAGATGTTACTAAGCCTTCCAATTTGATAACATTTGGATGATTGAGCTTACGTAGAATGTGAATTTCTCGGGCCATAAACCGGACACTTTCGGGCTCAAGATTGTCAAACCTTACTTTTTTCAAAGCAACAATCTTTCCTTGATCAAGATCACGAGCCCGATAAACATTACTATATGTACCTTGCCCGATCTGAAGAAAAAGAAAAGCAAGAAAATTAGAAAACCAACATCAGTTTATGAAACAAAGCGACACATTATGAAGGTAATATAACTTTACAAACATTCTTCAAGATTTGATTCAGGGATTGTTTGGACATTCATTTAGTTGCTTGAAGAAATACAATTATTCAGATAATTGGAAAACTATCTATTAAGCACTAGATTACCAGATTATGAGCTGATAGGTCGCACCAATCACTTTCAATATTCACATTTATCAGTTTGGTTTATTAGCACAAATTTTGCAATCACGAAAAAGAACCAAACCTTGTCCAATTTCTCAAAAGAATCTGCTCTTCTTGGTACCCAACCGTTGATAGCTTCACCAGCAACCGCCGCTAGCCATGGTGGCCAACCAGCTGCCACTTGCTCTCCTTCGGTTGCTCTAGGAACACTGCCCAGGGCAGGATGGTGTGTGGAAACAATGGATTCTGCTTTTTCTCTTTTCCTCTCAAAATTATCACCGGTCAATCTGACCGAACCATTAACATTCTTACTAATCAGCATTGCTCCACCATTATTATAATTAAAATTATTATTATTATTATTATTATCTGATTGGGTGTTTTTCACCCTGTAGACTTCTTCTCTTCTTGATGATGTAACCCTAGGCACCCGCAATTCTGAGGAAGTTTTATCACCATATCTGTCCCTTGGGCTCTCTCTGCTATCTTCAATGGCAGATGGCTTGCCACAAACACAACCCATAATCCAAATGCAAAACTCACTTCCAATAATAACCTTTTTTGCCCACTTTAACTGAAAACAAGAAAAAGAACCAAATTATTTAAAGATACAACCCCACAAAAATCCACAACTAATAATACAAAAAGATGATGTCTTTCCACAGATTACCTTCAAAGAAGTGACCAACATATACATAAAAACATAAACAAAATCATTTTTCTTGAAAGTAACCGAAACTTGGAACCCATATGCATAAAACATAATCATTTAATTTCACAGATAACTCTCTCCATTGTCTACTATGAACACATTCAACCAGCAAGAAAACAGGTTGGAGCAAATTTAGCCCAAATTAGCTGAAAATTATTTGGTAATAGAAATACCCAACTCATTTTAGTCTCATTTCTTTTATACCCAGTGATCAAATTACAAAAAAGATAAAATGTTACCTGAAATTGAGTGTTACATGAGTGCAGACTGATCTAGGGTTGGGGAACTCGCGGATCTGGGTTTGCAGGATCTGTGAAGGGACGGATAAATGGATGGATAGAGAGGAGGTTTAATTCCTGAAAAACAGAAATGGAAAATTGAAATAAAAAGGGAAAAGGAAATTAAAGAAAAGGTGTATACATTTTCTTGTTTAGCATTTATATATTCTGACAGTTTGGGGCAGCTTTGGGAAGCTGTTGTAATGGAGAGAGATGGGTCTGGTATACAGAGACATCCTTACCACCACTCGCAAGTCAAAACTTGGATTTATGCATAAAATTCCAAATCAATTCTAATACTTTATTATTAAGTAAGAATCTCTCTTATCAATGTACAATGAAGTATGTAAGCTCTTGAGCTGCTGCTGATCATACTGAATTTTTAATCATTTTCATATCCATTAATGGTTGATTTATCTGTAACTGTTATGTATTAAATGAGAAAGACGATTGTGATATTCATTCGTTTATTATCTTATAATTTGAAACTGTTTTAATTAATAAAGAAAATGTTTTATTTCTTCTAGGTAAGCGTGTCCGTAACAAATAAGGTTTTAAATTAACTTGAGACGTGGCGATATGATATGATTAAGCATGAAGTCTTAAAAGTTATGTCGAAGTCAAGACGTTCTATAAAACGAGACTTTTGTATAAATTATAAATATGCATATACAATTATAAAAAAAACACATGATTATAAATTTATATTATAATCATTATTACTTTTCTTTGTTTTCCGTTTATCCAACTATTTGATTATAACTAAATAACTATATATTCAACCCACATATCCCACTACTCTTAACACACCTAAAAACGGCTTATAACAGGAAAAAGACGCTCTTAAATGCCTTAACGTACGTCAAGCGTTAAATCATTTCATGACGACATAACCAAGCCTCAAGTCATGACAAGTTTTTCAAAACACTAATAATGAGCGGTAGTAGATTTTTTTTAAACAGCTTTGCCTCAGCAGTAGTGGTACAGGATCGAAACCGGTTGATCTAATCCGGGCCCCGCTTTCAAACCACTCCAACTACACCCCCTAATTAATTCGGTAGGACTGCTTTCACAAACGAGAAAGTGACTCTCAGCTACTCCTAGGTAGTAGATGATATGGTGGCTTTCACCGAGCCGTAATCGGCCTCCCCTCTACTCCATGGCAAGATGGAGAGTTTGGTGTGTTGAGTAGATCATTAATAATGAATGTGACATAGGGCGTGGTGATTTTTTACTCATAGGTTAAATGAATTAAATTTTAAATATAATAAATACGAAAATAAACCAAAATTCACCCACCACCACCCTTTGCACACAAACAGCCATATTCTCGGGTTTTTGACCAAACAAGTATATTTGAGAAATATATTTATTAGACTCGTATAGTTTTAAAAATATTTACTAAAATAATTTGATAGACAAAATATTAACCACTTTAGTATTTTTTTTTAATTTTTCTTGAACTTTCTGTTTTTATTTTCTTTACTGTTTTTTAGTTTTACCGAATGGTTTACAAACACCATTTTAGTTTATACAAATTATGAAAACCATTTTTATAAGTTTCGACAATTTTGATACAAACTATACAAACTGTTTCAAAAATAAATTCTTGACATCTTAAGTTAAAACCAACATCACACTTACGATGTTCTTTTAAGGTACAAAACCAACAACAACAATTGGTTACAAATAAATAGAAAGACATTGTGATTAGCCTGTTTAAACTAGTAACCAATCTCTACTCGCAAGTCGCAAATCACAAATATATATATATATATATATATATATATATATATATATATTTGCGACTTGCGAGTAGAGATTGGTTACTAGTTCAAGCAAGCTAATCACGATGTTTTTATTTACCTTGTCTTAGGTGGTCATCTTCTCGATTATGACCATTTTTCCTACAAATTCAACAAAGGTTAACGTATCCTTTTTATATACATTCCATTTCTTAGCCTTGTTTAGTGAGAATGACCTTTTTTATTCCGTAATAATTCTAAATTTGGAACCAATTCTTTAGACGATGATTATGGCAAATACACTTTGTGAGGAAGCGAGGAGAACTCAGATGCCAAAGTAGCAAAATATTATGCAATTGAGTAGCATTTATCAACATATTGCCAACTATTCAAGGAGAGTTTGTCACAAGCTCTCAAGGCATGAGAACAAGGATAATTAAATGTCTCCCACTTACGATATGTTCAAGTTTTTTGTTTCAAATTAACTATTCTCACGTTTCTTCCTCCTGAGTTATCAATTCAAATATGTCTTTCTCTCGATTAAAAGATCTCAAGGAATGTGCACTTGCTTTTGACATCAAAGCTACTTGTTTACATGGGGAGTATATGCATCTCCATTAACTTGAGAACTATGTCCTAAAGTACATCTCACCTCAAAATAGTGTATCAATCTATAGAAAGTAAGTTGGACACAAGCTTTGATTGGTAAAAAACATGCACCTTTAAGTACTCCGTTGAAAATCTCTTGCAATTTTGTTTTGAGTAGCCCATATCTTCTACCCCCATTAGGTGCAAGTGTCTAATTATCATTTGCATGTCTCTCATGCTCGTGACGAGCTTGTAGATTCAATCTCCCAATTTCATCCATGGTGGAGTTAAACTTTTGAAATTGGTTCTAACTCCCAACACTATAAGCGAAAATTTTCAATTCTGAATTACAAAACTTATCATAATAGTTGTTTATATATGACGTACTATTAAATAAACCAAATAATGTAATTAATTAAAACAAGTTATTGATATGGGATAAAGAATATTTATGAAATATAACAATACCTATGAGAATCACGTGGCTCTAACCACGATGACCATGCTCGTTGACTACCTTTACTATTCCAATACAACGATCATATATTAAACATATGCATTCACATTTTTTAACCATGTGGTTCTTGATATGAGGAAAAAAAAGCAACCCTAAGTATTATAAGGTTCATTTTCTACAATAGTAAATGCAAGCGACAAAATTTGATTATTACCATCAAATTCCATTGTAATTTTCATCTTAACCATGTACTTACCATACAAATGTGTGTCACCAATGCTAATCCCTCACCAACAAGGTTCAAAACCTTGATAGAGGGAGCAAAAGCCCAAAAACACATCAAAACTCCATGTGTTCAACATCGGTCGATCTTGAAACACACCACTCAATTACGGTCCTTGGATTGTAATTTAGAAGTGCTCATAGGTATTTTGGTAAAGCAACATAAGATTCTTACTAGTTGCCAAACACCGGTTTAAATGCATTCTACTTTCCAACCCAAATGTTCTTAAACAAAGGGGTATATCATGATTTATCAACTATATGTTTCAGCTATCAAAGAAGGAATACTAATATAAGGTTTCTTTTTTGTAAGGTGTTTGAATTTTATAGCAATCAAACTTGCATTCGGTTCACATAGTCTTGAGATATATTTTAGTGTAAATAGGCTTTGGGGTTCCATAATATCCGCCACTTTTGTGTTGACTTGCATGTATAACTTGCAAATTATGGTCTAAATAGTTAGGCATGTGTCAATGACCTCAAACTATCTATGTGTTGTAAATCTATGAAGCGTAATAACTCTAATAAACTCATCTTTATCATTGAAAGAATCTTGTCCCAACTCTTGTGTAAAATCGTTCTTGCTTTCGGTTTGTGATTCAATCCAATTCCCATCACTAGTCATATTTGTTTCGTCCATTACTAGTAAAGGTTGAAGGTACTCGAACGTTGTTGTCAAAAGATAGTTCACCTCTGTGTACATGTGGTGCTTCATGTTTTTGGGTGTTATCAACTTCATTTTCTTCATCATCTTTATTTCCAATGTCCTCTTCTAACACATCATTCTAATCAACTTCATTGTTTACATCCACTGCATTGCTCACAATAACAACTTGATAGATCATAATGAATCATGTCTAATATGCCATTGCTTGTATTAGTTAATAGTAACTCGCTTCTCCTTGCTTCTTGTAGCACAACAAATTCATGATTTCTATGAGCAATATTACAAACCAAAGTATCAAGACTACAATAAGTATAGACAAGAAAATTATGTACCACAAATGTTTATACATAGATGTCATCTCATTCTATCGTATTGGTGCTTTGTCTTCAAACTCTAATTATAGATGAAGGATATTTACTTATTGTGTAACACCCTGTTTCCCTTGTACTATTTCTTGTTTAGTTAAGAAGTGTTGGGCTGGTAGTTGGCCCAATATTGATTTGGTTGTCCAACTTGTAAGCTAATATGTAAAATATTAAAGGGTTGTTTATACATTTAGGTGTGTTTATTTATATTGTAAGTGGGTAGGGGCTATTATATACCCAACTTAATTTCTTTATTATATAAAGATTAGAAAAACACACTTACACACTTTAGAGTGTGATGGTGGTGGTGTGTGTGTAAAGAAAAAAAGTAGAGAGAGAAAATGAAGAGTAATGATGATTAAGCAAGCATTAAGGAAGATTAACTTCAAGCAACTGGAATTAACAAGGATACTTCAAGGATTACGACAAACTAACAAGTTATTATCACAAATTAAGGTTAATTTTTCACCCATATTAGGTGTTCTTTAAGACAAATCATGAGATTAAAAGAGGGTTAGTATTTGCATGTTATGGTTTTTAAGTTTAATTGGTGTTATTACACCTAGTAGATTACCTGGATGTCATCGCATGTGAGATCGATGATTAGTTTTTAGTTTTTGGTTAAATTTTAGGTTGACAGAAGCTATTTATATAGAAATATAAAAGAGCTCAACTTGACACGGATGTGTCCGGTAAAGAGAGGTCGTGTTCACAGGCCATGCCAAGTTAGACACAAGGTGTGTCTAGCCCTTTGTCAGGGTCCGGAGTGTGCCGGTAAGTTGGGCACGGCCATGTCAGTGATGACACGGGACGTTTCATGCCCTAAGAAGGCACATGGTGTGCCATACTAGGTAAAATGTGTTGGTGTACACGGCCATGTCGAGCCCGTGTTGGAGGCCATGTCGCTCTCTGGGCAGAATTTCAGACTTGTGTTTGGCATGTTTAAGTATATTGACCATTGAATAATGAATACTTAGGTATTAAGGACCTA
This sequence comes from Dittrichia graveolens, assembly GCA_038502395.1. Classification (NCBI taxonomy): domain Eukaryota; kingdom Viridiplantae; phylum Streptophyta; class Magnoliopsida; order Asterales; family Asteraceae; genus Dittrichia; species Dittrichia graveolens. The sequence goes on along the minus strand of JARJIL010000005.1, from coordinate 81,871,353 downwards.
AGGAAAGGATAAAGAGAATATATTTGGGAGCTTTGTACCATGGGCGAGTAACTCAATTTGGTACTTAAAGACTATTAATTGTCAATTTGGTACCGAGACGATTATAGCTGTAGTGAATAAGGTGGGTAGATGGAGATACAAATCGATCTGTGTGTGAAGAAATAAAGATAGAAAGAAACCGAGACACTTAGAGAGACGATGATGGTGTTGATACTAGCACCATCGATAGCCGGTCAGAACGGTAGTAGGAGGTGCCTTTAGTGGTGGTGAATGATGGCGGTTATAATGGTTGCAGGTGTTGAGGACGGAGATATTGGTTGATGGATGAAAAGAGGTTTTTTATGATGGTTTATGGAGAGAGAGAGTGTGTAAGAGAGTGATAGAGAGAGTATGTATGTGTTGTCCGCTAGACTTGGTGTACAAAGGGAGATAATAATTAATGGTCTACCACAGTTCTCGTGGTACTCACATTAATATTGGTTTTTAAATGAATTATATATATAGAGGGCAAGATTCATGCAAAAAAATGTTTTATTTGCGAAAAGTGCGAGAAACAATTTCAGCCACTTATTTGTATTTTATTTTTTTTTAATTTGAAAGGGAATTATGGTAAAACAAAACTATTCTCTCTCCAACCAATTTCTCTCTCCCAAAAACTAAAAAAAAACAAAATAAATTACTAATAAATAATTAATTTTACAGAGTTCATTGGTGAACACTCCCAAAAAATTTACGAGTTTTTCATCGTTATTTGTGTTCGGTAATGAACACAGCCAAACCATACTAGTTTTAAGATAAATTCTACAATATTCAATATTGAACACTGACAAAACACACATTATAAATGAATTTTTAATCAAGCACACATTGTGTACAAACAACAAAATTAACCAACATTTATTTGTTCACAAATAAACAACACAATACAAACAAAAATCAAACTTACATTAACCCATATTTTTTATTCATTAAATAACGAACATACAAATACAAAAACAATAAACATAACCTTTTTGGTGAGCTGTCATTTTTTGTTATTTTTCTACAATCAATAGACTATATATATTCACCAATAAACAAATTTAACACTGTAGCATTTTTTTCATCAAATGTTCTATAGTGAACCAACAACCATGAACTTCTTTATTCAAAAAAAGACACACAACAAAAAAATAAAAATTATATCTTGTAAACATCAAGATGAGGACAATATAAAAACAAAAAAATCTATTGTTAGTTGCTTCTTCGCCGATGATGAAGGTTTCATCATCGGAAAATCAACTCTGACATCCAAGATCCTCCAGGGGTGGCTTCATCGCCGATGATGATGGTTCTCCATTTAGTGATGGCGTGTGGTGATGGCGAATGAGGCGGCGATGCAGTTCTCGGCGACTATCATGTCGGTTAAAAAGAAAAGGGGTGGTTGTGTGGCAATTGAGACTATGGCGTGTCATTGATGGTGGTTCAACGGTTGTGCGGTGAAGTAGAGCAAAGGCGGCGGTGGTACGGTGAAGTGGAGAAGGAGCGCTGGCTGGAGATTAGACGGTTGTAGAGCACCTGTGGTGATAGGGAGTTTAGACGGTTGTGGATCTGCGATGGCGGTGGTGCGGTGAAGTAGAACAGAGTGGCGGTGGTGGATAAACTAGTCGCCGACGACGATGGTGCGGCTCAAGTCTCGAAGGCAGAAAGAAGAAAAAGGGATCTAGGGTTTTCAAAAATAAGGTGGGGGTGAAGGATGATAGATATAGGGGATTACATGAGAGAGAAAGTGGATTGGGGAATAGACTATTTTACCCTTTTTTTTTTATTAAATTAGTATTCTTAAATTTTGATTTAATTACTAAATTACCGTAACTAATCTTAACCATTTATTAATTAATTGTAGTGTCTAAATTTCTTCTCGCACTTTTCTAAAAAAAAGCCCTTTTTCGCATGAACCCTATATATATAAAATACTTACTCCATATTTGTTGATAAAATTAGCTGATATGACAATGATAATTGTAGCAAATGCGACTTTAGAGATGTATTTGTAGCCAATATGATTATAAAGATGTATTTGTAGCCTATGTGGCATTAGGCTGGTATGACCTTAGAGATGTGTATGTGTTAAAAATGGTATAAATATTCGACTTAATTGAATGATTATAGCTATATGAACTAAGATTGACAATCTTTAAGGAGACAAAAACACAAGCTGATGACTTGTTTATGAATGAGAGAGCCCTAATTTGTTTATAAGACCAAGAGTAAACAGTAGAATGGTGTAGAAGAGTCGACTGTGAACCAAGACAAAGATCATCCTTTTATAATGCTAGTATATAATAGAAATACTCCTTTAACTTTCTGCAAGTAACCGATCAGCCCTTTTAATAGATGCTTTACTATCTCAAAAAACATTCACAGGTATCTCAATATGACACTTGTCATTTAAAATTTTAAGTACCCACATGACTTCACAAGTTACTAAAGCAAGAGCTTTATACTCTACTTCAGCTAAAGATCGAGAGATTGTAGATTGTTTCTTACTTTTCCATGAGATCAAGTAGTCTCCCAAAAATAAAAAGAACCCAGTTACAGATTTCATGGATGTTCTGTATTTGGCCTAATCAGAATAAACATAAGCACATAAATCATACCTGGAAGTTTTAGTGAAGACAATTCCCTTACCGGAGATTCCTTTAAATATCTCAAAACTCGCATGGCTAGTTTAAGGTGGGATTGATGTGGGGCATGCGTGAATTGGCTTAAACAATGCATAGAGTAAGCAATGCCAGTCTAGTTAAAGTGAGATAAATTAATTTCCCAACAAGTTTTTGATATTCACTAATGTTGATTAATGGTTTATCATTAGTATTATTTTTTCAAGGAAAATTTGATTTGCTTGTAATGGGGATTGTGATGGTTTGCACCCAAGAAGCCCAAAGTTAGGAAGAAGTTCTAAACATATTTTCTTTGAGATAAGTACAACCCTTTTTCACTTTCTAAAACTTCTATCCCTAAAAAATATTTTAGTTTTCCTAGGTTGTTAGTTAAAAACTTTGAGCTCAAATATTCCTTTCATTTTTTAATTTCTTCTTGATTGTTTCCTGTTATAACAATATCATCTACATAAACAAGAAGGGCAATGAAATTGTTATTAGATGATTTTGTGCAAAGTGAATAACCATTTATACTTTGTCAAACCCATTTTCAATAAGGGCTGTAGTTAACTTTTCATTCCATTTTCTAGGAGCTTGTTTAAGGTCATAAAGGGATTTGACAAGTTTACAAACCCTTGTGTCATTTTCAGAGAAGTAACCTTGAGGAAGTGGCATGTAGACATCTTCATCAATATCCCCATATAGAAAAGCATTATTTATATCAAGTTGACAAAGAGGCCAAGTATTTTGGACAACAACACTTATAACACATCTCACAGTCTCCATTTTTGCCACAGGGAAGAAAGTCTTGTCAAAGTCAAGACCTTCTCTTTGACTATATCCCTTGGTAACAAGCCTAGCCTTATATCTATCAACTTCCCCATTAAAATATATTTGATTTTGTAAATCCACTTGCACCCAATGGGCTTCCTATTAGGAGGGAGATCGGTCAAAATCCAAGTTCCATTTCGGTTTAAGGCCTCCATTTCACGATTCATAGCTTCAACCCAATTTTTTATCTTCCGAAGCCTCATAGAAGGAATTTGGTTTAGTTATCTTGTTTAAGTTAGAAGTAAAGCACAAGTTTTCATGACTAAGTTTAGAATAGTTCACAGTTTTTTCTATGTCATACTTGACTTTTCCCTAAATAATATAGTCATTTAATTTGGAAGGAAGGTTTGTGTTTCTACCGGATACTTGACCTGGAGGGTCCGAATTAGTTTGGGTTTGAGCATGTGTTTCTTCATGTGTTCCCACATGGATTTGAGTATCACATTGTATTTCAGCATTTGGTGTTGCATCACCATGGGTAGCATCATTTGTGTTGCCACATGGTGTATTATTGACATCACCATTTATTTTTATCTCTCCATTCATCATTGGGTGTATGTAGTGACGTCTCATTTTCAAAGAATAAATTGTCAAAAAAAATTAAATGATTTATATTTTGCTTGACACTTTCAATACTTTTAGAATTTGATCTTAGTTTGAATGGAAAGATCTTTTCACAAAACTTTACATCTCTTCGGTAAAACATGGTTTTATTTTCAAGATCAAACAATTTGTAACCTTTTTTTCTCATTTGAGTATCCTATAAAAACACATTTTTCAGCCCAAGGATGAATTTATCATTGTTATTAAGAATAGTAACAAAACAAATGCATCCAAAAGTTTTAAGATGGGAGTGAGTTGGCTCAAATCCATGTATTAACTCATAAGGAGATTTTACAACAAGAACATATGAGGGAGTCCTGTTTATTAAATATGTAGCAATTAAGATACATTCGGTCCAAAGGTAGGAAGGAATCCCCCTTGAAACATTAAAGCTCTAGCAACATTAGGAGATGTCGATGTTTTCTTTCAACAATCTCATTTTGTTGTGGGGTATAGGCGCAGGAGGTTTGATGAAGAATAACCTTATTCTTAAGAAAATCATTCATTTTGTTATTAGTGAATTCTGTTCCATTATCACTTTTGAATACCTTTATACTTTTATTGAATTGATTTTTAAGTAAGTTGTAAAAGGATTCAATATTAAAAAAGAAACTCATCTTTTCCTTTTTGAAGATAAATCCACACATCCCTTGAATAGTCATCCACAAAAGTTAGAAAGTATTTGTGACCTTCCTTGCTGCTTATTTTATAAGGACCCCATAAGTCCAAGTGAACAAGGTCACCAACTCCTTTGGATGAATGATCATTTAACGGTAATGGCTCCCTAGTTTTCTTGGCTTTATGACATACACGGAGATGTATTATGGGACATATCAAAATTAAGTTTTGTTTTTAGGACATGAAGGACTTGATCGAAAGGGTGTCCAAGTCTATCATGCCAGAGATTATTAATAGAAGTAGAGGTAGCATTGTTGTTAAGAAGAGACTTACCACTAGATGGTTCATCAAAGAAGTAAAGACCACCGCTTTGACTACCAATCCCCAGACTTTTCTTTTGATCCAAATCCTGAACATAGAGATGTTCATTATCAAAACTAATAAGAAGTTTGCTGTGATGGGCTAGTTTATGGACAGAAAGTAAAGCGACACGATATTGAGGGATAACAAGAACATCTAGTAGAATAATACTGTTTCACAATTTTAAAGTCACCAATTTCTTTTATTTTTGCTTGTGCGCCATTGGGGTGTCCAACCCTAAGGTTTAGGTTAGACACATCTATGACATTCACAAGGTTGTTGCTTGAGGAGGTCATATGTTGATTTGCCCCCGAATCAATGATCCAACCTTGACTAAGGTTGTTTGAGTTCGGGTTACAGCTTGAAGAAAAAAATTATTGAAATTTAAGTTAAAAAACTAGTATTATTGAACAATATACCTGCCATATTAGCATTGATTCGATCCGAGGAAGGCTTCACATTTAGCATACTTATGATTCTTGAAATTTGCTCATTGCTGAAATGAAAGGAATTATTGCTTGATGATGATCCACCTTTCGATTGTTCAGAAACAAATTTATTACTTGAATCATTTCTTGAGAAGCTTTGATTATTGTTTTTCTTTTTATACCCTGGGGGTATCCTAGAATCTGGTAGCAACTATCAATGGTGTGGCCCTTTTGCCCACAATGTTTGCAAATAAGATTGGGGTTAAGCCCTCGGTTTTGTCTCTTTTGAATATCAAAGGTTTTAGCCACAAAGGCACTTGTTTGAATTTTGTCCTTTGGACCGTTACTTGATGCAATACCTCTATGGGATTCTTCCCTAGAGATGATTGCAAAAGCAGTCTTGACATTAGGAAGATAGTCTCTAGTTAATATATTGCTTCTTATAGGCATATAAACATCATCTAACCCCATTAGGAATTGCATAAGTTTTAAAAGTTGGTTATGTTCATGAAAATCTCTTGCAACATGACATGTGCAAGAGGGGAGTTATACAAGAGCATCAAATTGTTTCCAAAGAGAATTCAATTTATGATAATATTTGGATATTGAAGTTCCATTTTGGGTTAAGGAATTTATTTTGTGATGAAGATTGAATGTTATGGAACCATCAACTTTGTCATAGGTTTCTTTCAATTCTTTCTACACTACTAAAGCATTCTTTGAAAAAATTTGACCTAAATATAACTGCTCTGTAACATAATTTAGAATCCAACACATCTTCGGTATCAAAATTGCTATCATTCATGTCGGTACTTGTTCAAATAAACAACAAAAAACCATATATAAAAAATAGAAATAAGAGACCCTTTACTATAGACCAAGCATTCTCACGATGGGCAGTTGACTCCTGCTCCATACAGGAGCTCGCCAAAGAAGGAACTTGCTACGGTCAAGGAGGGTTAAGAATATCTTACATATCAAACTTCGTAGACAAAGCAGAAACGAGAGACACCAATGCAATCAAGTCTGTTAGAAGTATTGTTTTCAACTGGTCGACTAATAGTACCAGCAACAAAAGAAATCAGCTTCCATCAAAAATCAATTGTCTTCGATTGAAATAGGTTTCAGAGATCGCAACGGTTTTTTTCTTTAATTAACAATAACCCTCGAGCAGCAAAATCGATTTGTCTTTCAACAACAACAACCCTCGAGTAAGAATAAGAGATCAAAAAATCGATCACAAAGGTAGGATGGAATCGACCAACAAAGCCTTAAAAACAGGGAACGAAAAACCCTCACGAAACAAAAGAACCAGCCCTAATCGCGAAGGGAAAGGGCACAAATCAAGAGCTCACAAATCAGAAGAAAAACTCGCAAGAATCAAGCAAAACTGAGCACCTAGTGCTCTCACACCATGTTAAAAATGGTATAATTCAACTGTAACACCGTATTTTTAACCCAAAAATTTTCATTTTCATAATCATTGCGGAAACGAATTAAACAACCAAAGTGTTTACAACTGTACAAACACAACTGTTTAAATATCAGTATTACAAAACACGGCTCGCCACAAAATATTATATGAGAGTCCTAGGTGATTACTCCCCAAGCTAACCACTCTCAGCCGAGCCGCTGACTTACCAAAACCTGTAAAAAGAGTGAGAGATGGGGGATTAGCACAAAGCTAAGTGAATGGAGTAAAACCACAACATATATATCAGCAAATAACCGCATCAATATCATCAACACATAATAGATAATCGTGCCCTGGGAAGACCGGCGGTTTTGCAGGAACCTACAACCAATGCCGGCCAAAGCAAAAGTTTACCGATGGTTCATTTGCTATTCTCACACAATATTACCTTAAGTTGCAACAAATGCATCAAAAGATCCCAATACTGATTAGCCGATTGCAAACAAACCCAGCCCATATGCCCAGCCGAAGCTGACTTCCCAATCCTCATGTATACATAACACTGACGCACAATTAATTAACAATCAACAGTTATTCAATTATCAGATACACAATCTATCCATGCGTCAAACCAATAACAGTTGCAACCCAAGCCAGTTACAACTAATAACATCTATGAGTAAACGTCCACTCACCTCAAGCTTTCAGTTACTCCACTCAGTGATCTTATATTACTGAGCCTTGTTTGTTCCTGAGAACACAACAAACTGAAATCAGTAACAATTCATAAATATATGTTTAAACGCATAAATTTATATCCTTTAATCAAACATAAGCATGTATGATTCACATATGTATAACATATATCACATAGTTAATATGTTAACTTAAACCAAGTAAAACATATTAAAAATAAGCAACTTTCTGAAACAGTGCCCGTCGCGCCGCGACACAATTTTTGTCGCGCCGCGACCCGTGTCGGATTTCAAAATCCGGAACTCCTCAATCGGATTTCGTGGCGGATTTCCAATAACCCGGATTTCAGTGTCGGATTTTGCCAAGTCTCGGATTCCAAGGGTCGGTTTTGCTATTTAATCGGATTCTTACAATCCGAAGGCCAATCCTTCGGATTTCACCCTTGTCGCGCCGCGACCCTAAGCGTAGCACCGCGACACCCTTTTTCCAGGTTGTTTTCTTCATGTAAGTGTCCGATTTCCAGCCAACTTAAGCTTCCCAAATTCGATTCAAACCCTCATAAAACATTATGAACACTTCTAAAACATGTATAAACACCTTATCACATGTATAGAATAACCAGAACACATCAAATCCTTTTAAACATGGCAATTCATATAAAACCCACCAAACAAGTTTACTTCTAAACTTCTACCATAGCATCTTCATGTTCTAAGCATATCTTTACAAACAAAACATATCATAATGATGAGAATCATGCAAGGAACACAACCATACCTTTGGTTTGAATTAACACCACACAAATCTCACTTTCACTTTTCAAGTATGCTTGCTTCTTGCTTTTATTCTCTCAAGAACACACACACAAACTTCAACAATTGGTTTTCAAGTGAAAGATATTCGGATGATAATTCAATATAAGTCCACGTAATCCTTTTCTCAAAAGCATAAGCATGAGGTGTCATATGATAATTAATATCATAATATACTAACATGCATACTAACACACATATAATTATATATATACATAACCGTACATGCATATATATTCTAAACATATTTCCTCATTTATCCTTTGAACTAATTAACAATTAATTAAAACCACATAAATTAATAATAACAAGTAATTAATCACCATTAATCACAAATTAACATACCAAAGCCACCTAAACTACTAGACCCGATGTGAGGATGTTATATCAACTGATACAATGAGACTTGATCAAATGATTACATCTATATGAACTCTGATTGACAATCTTTAAGGAGACAAAAACACAAGTTGATGACTTGTTTATGAATGAGCAATTTACTAGTGCCCTAATTTGTTTATAAGACCAAGAGTAAACAACAGAATGTGTAGAAGAGTCAACTATGAACCAAGACAAAGATCATCCTTTTATAATGCTAGTATAGAACACAATACTCCTTCAACTTTCTGCAAGTAACCCATCAGCACCTTGACTACCAAAGATACACTGCATAAATTAAGGCACAAAATAGGAAACCATTAAAAGAGAAAATATATTCCTATTTCAAGAATTACATTGTAACTGCAACAGTATGTGAGCCTATGTGGCCTTAGATGAGTGTGTAAACCAATATGATATTAGAGTTACGTGTGTAGGTTGATGTAGCCTTAATGATGTTTGTGTACGTCGTTGTGGCATTATGTGACGTCTGCATGTATAATTGTGATCATGGTATATGATATGGCGATGATTGATAAATGTATTATGTATAATGATACATGATGTGATGATGGCAAATGTGGCAACCGTTAGACAATGCGGCTAACTAGATGCCAATGTAGCATCCATGTCGATGTGACCTCAAACGTCGGTGTGACTTTAGTAGTCGGGGAATACCAATAGTCGTTATGATCATGTGTTTGGTGATAAGATAGGTGATGATATTGCTATTGCCAGATGTGACAATTGTTAGTTCATGTAGATGCTAATTGAGCATCAAGGTCGATGTGACCTTTTAGATTGTTGATACAACATTGGCCTTATGGCATAATCACGCTGTCATTACAATTGCTTATTAGTTATAATTCTTTAAGTGCTTTATTGAGTTGCTCACTGGGTTTTTGTTTAACCTTTTTTAGGTGTTGTAGTGGACAATCTTCTAGTGAACAAGATCGAGGGTCTTTGTGCAACTATCCAAAACTATTTATTTATTAAAACTTTCCGGTTGTAGCCGATTTTACTAAATTAAAAAACAAGACGTTAAATCGAGAATTTGAAAAGAAATGGTCTCTTATGAAGGTGATGGAAATACTTATATATGATTTTGAGTTGCGCATATATTATTTTTAAATCCGAGCGTTACATATTGATGGAGAGTGAGCACATCAAACATGATATATGTCAACATCATCATTTGACTTTGATAGGGAGAGGAATATATTTTATCTCTTTTCCAATATTAACCGGTGTATATCTACACATTACTTTGATGTTGTGTTGTTGCTTATCAAAAAGTATAACACGATATATACATTCAAGTATTCAACTAATTAATCAAATTGTATTACATGGTTCTCCTTAATTGCTTTATTGGAAGGTTTATTATACATTACACCATGCGAAACTTAGCACGTTGTCCCACCCTAATTATAGCAACAAAATGTAACAAATAGCATCTACCAAAAAAGATCCAAAGCAACCAAGAATTGATCACAAACCCAACCAATAAGAAAACAATTATTCAACCAATAAATAATAGCCAAAAAACCACTAACAATCACTACAAGGAAAAACACTTTAGCGACGATAAAAGTTGTCACTAAAAGTCATGAAGTCGTCACTAAGCTTTTCTGCGAGGACATGTCGTCGCCAAAGGGTAGTCGCCAATAGCTCGTTTGTAATACTTTTTAGACGGGACATGTCGTCGCTGAAAGTGTAACACCTTTACCCGACGACATTTTTCATCGTGAAAAGTCATTTAAAAAAACAAAATTAAATTCAAAACACTTTTTAGCCACAACATGTCGTCGCAAAAGTCATATTTTTTATTTTTTTATTTTACAATATTTACCTGCTAAAATTAAAAACAAAAACGGTTAACAAAAACTGTTTTATCGCCGGTTTTTAACAAATCCACTTACGCAAATATAATTTACACAAACAATAGTATCATTTTTACAAACTAAATTAATGTCTTTAAATAGCAAGATATATAACTAATACGCGTCATCGTCATTGTCAACATCCAAGTCATCCTCATCCACATCATCATCTTTCGTTACATTCATAGGAGAAGAAACCGGTTGAAAGTCCGGAATTTCAAAATTCACTCGTTTTAATGCATCAAATAATATTCCAAAATTTGCGTTGTTCGTAGCGTCACGCTTACGCATCATTTCGTCCACTTCTCTTTGAGTGTATACCCTTTCTTTTGGTGGCCGGTAGTTTGGAATAGATGCAGCAATCGGTAACTTTCTTCCCCATCCACGATTATGCCCATAACATTCACCTAACACTTGTGAAAGTATTTGTTCGTCTGTGAGCGGATTTGAGCACCCGGCTTGACTTTGTCTGATTTGCTCCATTTGTTGCTGTGTAATTGTAAAAGTTGAAATTGTTATAATTAATAATGTGTTATATATAATATCAAATTTCGACAGCATAACGACTGTAAAATAGATAATCCATAATTCTACCAGTTTTTAAAAATCGCATATGATATTTATTTAACTTCCAAACTAAAAATTTCGACAGCATAACTGTAAAATGGTGTTTAAAATTGACATATATTCATTATTCAACTTCTCAACTAACATAACAATCATTCACCAACATGAAACAGCAAGTCAGAACCATTAAAATCCTTGAAACAATATCGAAAAGTGGGCCAAAATTAGTAAATGCACACTGGATGAAAATTCTCAATTCCATGGGGGCTCAAAAAGAGGAAATTGATTCTCGATAGTGGGCTCAAAAAAGGAAGATGGTGCTCGATAACGGAGGCTAGAGGTCCTTACACCATCGTTGGGATGGGAGGCTGTAAGGGTGGCCGACCACGGGTCTAAGGCGGCAATGTCACAATTAGCATATGCATAACGCAGGATGGAAATTCTCACTTACATTTGTTGAAATTTTTACTCAAAAGAGGAAGATGATGCTCCACGGTGATGGGTGGAGGTTCTATGGCCGTCGTCGGGGTGGGAGGCTGCAGGTGAAAGGAGACGTAAAAAACATCAGACAATGATCCATCATCTTATTTCATTAATAAACTTGTGTGATAAACAACTCCTTCCAACATTTAACCTTTTTATATTCTAGTGTAACATGCTAAATCACACAATACACATTCAAATTTATATAGCAATTTACATTTTCTTACACATACCAATTTACATTAATAAGCTAAAATAAGAATAATAAAACAATGAAACACGCATTTCCACTAGAAACTTAACTAGTAAGCTAATAACCAAAACACCCATACCACGTTCAAGTTTTATTTACTAAAAATCATCATAAAAAAAACATTGCCCATAAATAACAATAAATAAAAACAATCATACTTAGCCTTGAATTGCCAATTTAATGTAAAAATAATAAACGTTTGAAAACTGTTCCATCAAGGTCACTTCCCCATTTATTTCACATTGTAAAATTTCTGATGGGTGACCATGGTCGAACAGGGAAATTTTACAATGTGAAATAAATGGGATAGCGACCTTCGTGGAACAAGTTTCAAACTTGATTACTATTATGTGAAATAAACCCTAATTAATATTATTGCGTAATCACATCATCTTGATTACCACTCATCAAATATCAAGGGTACGTAATAAATCATAACAACACATTCAAAACATATACAACAATATAGAAAAGACTAAAATACAGCATCATTCTAGTGACATAATTCAAAAGGTGCTCAATTTGCATCACCAACGTTTAGGAAAAAAAATGAAAACAAAGTAAAATACTTTGCACAATTTCGGTTAATAATAAAACATGTGAAGTACGCACCTTTAATAAGCAGATTTCATTTCCCAGTGTATCTTCTCCTCCTTTGCATGTTTAAGATTGTGTGCTCCACTGCATCTGAAATTTCGTTAAACCACTTTGGTTTTCGAGTTGACAACATGAGACATCCCATCACCATTCCAATTATTGTCCCAAATCCGTATCCCAACATCACCATTTTCCATGTGAATCCACTAATTTCTTCATCATCTCCATGTTCATCATCTTTGACTTCCTTCTAAGGAATTTGATGGCTCACAGAGTTGGGGCAATGGAAACCCACAAAGTCCTGGATTCCCTCTAAATGAGTGCTCGTTAAATGTGTTAAACTGTTTCCCTTTGGAATATGTCCCACAAGATGGTTTTGTGAGAGATCTAACACTTCAAGAGAATCGATGTCTGCAAGTTCTTGAGGGATCTCTCCACTTAGTTGATTCCAAGAGAGGTCTAATGATTCAATTGCAGATAGGTTTCCAAGAGCACGCAGGATTCAATAATTAAGGTGGTTGTGGGATAAGTTTAGCACTTTTAATGAGTTAATAGTACCAATGACGTCTGGAATCTCCCCTTCAAATTTGTTATCGGATAGATCAACAATTGTGTAGCCAACCAAAAGTTTTGGAAATGGGAGTTTTTGACCTTTCACCGCTATAGTAAGAGAGTAATATGTAGTAATAGAGTTATACATGGCAGCTAAACTGAAATAGTTTGGTTCTGGACCCTCTGCTACCACGCCCCTCATGGCAATGAAATTTTGAAAATATTTTCTAGGGAGATGTCCTGCTAACCCATTATGAGACAATCAAGGACTTGTAGATTTGGAAAAGGGGATTCACCGGTAAAAAAAGGTTTCAATGGAACCATGTAAATTATTTGACCCAAGTACAAGAATCTCGAGCAATGGAAGATTTCCTAACCATGTAGGGAATGTGCCATTCAAGTGGTTGTTTCCGATATCAAGAATTTTTAAATATTGAGCTTTGGACAAGAAACTCGGCACATCTCCTAATTGATTTCCGTTCAAAATAAGCCCAATTAGGCTTACATAATCTCGGTTCACATTTGGGATGGTGCCATGGAAATGATTGTTCCCCGTATTTATCACCACAAGATTAGATAAAATATTTCCAAAGCATTGTGGAATAACTCCAACAAATCTATTGTATGACATATCCAGAAATTCCTGATTGCTCATGTTGCAAATTGATGAAGGAAATTCTCCTTCTATGTGGTTTTATTGCAGAGAAAATAATTTTAATCCATCCCACCGAAAGTGCGGCAAGTCAGTTATAGAGTTATGTGAGAGATCCAAACTATACAACTTGTTTCCTCCTATCTCCCCTATCCAATCAGGAATTCGACCTTTTATGTCATTGCTAGACAGGTCTAATTTGACAAGATTTTTCACGGCTTGTATAGACTGTGGAAACATAGTTAACTTGCAAGAAGCCAAACCTAACGAATGCAAATTGGGGTTGACGTAGCTGGTAGCATTATTGGTTATGACAGATAAACCACTGTAAGAGAGATCGAGCGTTACAAGGCTTGGCAGGCTTGATAACAATGTGTCCAAGTTACACACACCTCTGAAATTGTTAGATGATAGGTCAAGATAAATGAGGTTGATGAGTTGGTTAGAAACTTGATTAATCTCACCATCAAATTGGTTGTGACGGAGGGATAATTTCCTTTAATGATGAATGGTTGAACCACTCTGATGGTAAGCCTCCACTAAACATGTTAAAATCAAGTAATATGTTTTCAAGAGAGGGAAGAGCAAACAACCAAGAAGGAAGTGTTCCGTTAAGCTTGTTGTTATTTAAGTATAAAGTAGAAAGGTATGTGAGGTTAAGTAGGGACTTGGGAAGCGACCCCATCAAATTACAATAAGAGAGATCTAAATAACTCAGATATCTAAGATTGCCAATTGAGTCTCGTATCTTCCCAGCTAAGAAGTTACTGTAAGAGAGATCCAAGTGATTCAATGACTTTAAACGACTAATTGAGTCCATTGTTAATTCTCCTGATAAGCTCATATCTGACAGACTTAACCATTTGAGATGGGTTTTGGCGCTTTGGTTGACTTTTGGCAATGGAACAATCACTAGATTGTTCTGAGACAAGTCAAGTTTTTCCAAATACGGAAGATTGAAGACGTTATCAGGTAACTTTCCCTGCAATCCAGTGTTGCCAAGATCGAGCGTTCTTAGAGAAGAAGAGATGTTAGTAGGTAAAAAGGATGATATATTAACTCCATACAACGAGAGCTCTCTCAAATGAGTAGAATTTTGCAGGAGACTGTTGAAAACCCTTGGTTGAATATTCAATCTCGGAAAATAACTGTAAGAGAGATCAAGAGAAATCAATCTCGAAAGAAACGAGATTTCTGAAGGAATCTGTCCTTCAAAACCACTAAATGAGATGTTAAGATGTGTGAGACTAATAGAAAACCTCCTAATTTCAGGTGGTATTTGAGAACCGGTAAAATCATTGAAAGCAACGATAAGTCTCTCAAGGTGAGGAAGGCGAAAGAGGGTGGAGTTAGGATGGATGGTACCTTGTGTTAGAATATATATGTAGTTATGTATTATTGTTTTGTATAGGTCTTGTATTTAGTTGTGGCCCATGGCCCATCTCCTCATGTATTTATACCCTCTTGTATTCCTTTGTATGGAACCTGATCATTATACCATTTATCATGGTATCAGAGCCAAACTAATATCCTAATTTGTTGCTTTCCTAGTTTGGCTTCTCCTTGCCGTCGGCTGCATCTCCTTCCTTCTCCCCCCCATATTTCTTCCCCACCAGTATTCTTCTCCATATTTCTTTTCTTATTATATTTTTCTTTCTTCCTCATCGTTTCCATGGCAGCCACTCAACCTGAATCTTCTTCTAATCTAAAACCTTATGGCATCACTAATATCAAAAGTTTTGTTCCTCTCGTTCTTGATTTGAATGAATTAAAATATGATGCCTGGCGAGAGCTCTTTGAAACCCATTGTATTGGCTTCGGCGTATTCGGGTACATTGACGGCTCCACCACGAGTTCAGGACCCGATGACATTGAATGGAAGAAAATGGATTCTCTTGTGAAACTATGGATCTACGGTACAATTTCTCCCTCTCTTCTCACCACCATTTTGAAGAAACATGTATCTGCTCGTGATGTTTGGCTTGCTTTGGAGAACTTATTTCGTGATAATAAAGATTCCCGAGCAATACAACTGGACAGTGATCTTCGAAATATCACCTTAGGCGACATGTCAATTGCTAAATATTTCCAGAAAATCAAGTCTATATCAGATCTTCTTCAGAACATTGACAAGCCGGTTGATGAGAAAACGATTGTAATCTACATGGTTAACGGGCTCTCACAAAAATATGAATATGTCGCTTCGATAATCCGACACCGGTTACCCCTTCCTTCATTGCTTGAGGCTCGTTCTATGCTACTTGCCGAGGAACAACGCTTATCTCGCCCTCGCCCTCAATCCGGCTCACATCGTGACAACTCTTCGTCATCCACGATTCTCTACACAGATGATCGACGATCACAGCGTGGGAGGGGTTCTAACCAGCGTCGTAGAGGTGGTGGACCTTCTGGCAGAAACACCGGTAGCTCCGGCGGCAGCCCGAGACCACCTTTCAGCCCATTCCCTAGGCCTTACGGGTGGGGATTTCCGGGTCCGTATCCTTGGCAGCCACCTTCACGTGGACAACAGCTTCAGCGCCGTAATTTCAGCAGCGGTAGTGGCTCTCGTAATGGGGCAGCAGCTCTCGGCATCCCCAAGTGAACTCCCATGCTTATCAAGCTACTTCAATTCTTGGTTCTCCACCATGGACTTGGTTTCCTCCAGCCTCCTCTGATCAAGAAACTAATTTGGATTCAGCATTTCACACTCTTTCGGTGGATGACACGAATGACAATGGGTGGTACATGGACACCGGTGCCACCTCACACATCGCCTCGGACACACGTAACCTTCATACTATTTTTAATTCGAATGGTAACTCATCTATTATTGTCGGTAATGGTTCACGTTTGCTTGTTTCATGCACCGGTACTTCAACTATATCCACCCCTTACAAACCCTTACACCTTAATCATATACTTGTTTCTCCTAACATGATTAAAAATCTCGTTTCTGTTCGTCGCTTTACACGTGATAATAAATGCACTATTGAATTTGATGAAAATGGTTTCCCTGTGAAGGATTTGAAGACTCGTCATACCCTCCTCCGGTGTGATAGTAGCGGAGACCTTTACCCCGTTCGTCCTAACTCCATTGCTCTTATGACTTCAAGCCCTTCCGTGTGGCACCAACGCTTGGGTCACCCTGGAGATTCAGTTTTTAATTTTTTATTGTCTCGTGGTTTAATTTCTTGTAATAAACGGGATAATGTTTTATGTACCGCTTGTCAGTTAGGAAAGCAAACTCGATTGCCATTTTCTCCTTCCAATATTCATGTTGATGCTATGTTTGATTTAATTCATTCTGATTTGTGGACGTCTCCCATTCCAAGTATTAGTGGCATTAAATACTATATATTGTTCCTTGATCACTTTACACATTTTTTATGGGTGTATCCACTTCGGCGTAAATCTGATTCATTTAGTAAATCTTTACATTTTCAATCTTATGTTAAGAATCAGTTTAATTGTCAAATTAAGTCATTTCAATGTGACAACGGGGTAAGTTTGACAATAACGACTTTCACTCCTTCTTCTCCACGCATGGTATCCATTTCCGTTTCTCTTGCCCTCATACTTCTCAACAAAATGGTAGATCCGAACGAATGATTCGTACCATTAACAATGTCATTCGCTCCCTCCTTTTTCATGCTTGTCTTCCTCCTACCTTTTGGGTTGAGGCCTTACACATGGCATGTCATCTATTAAACATTATTCCGTCTTCTGCCATTCAAGGTGAAATACCTTTTACTCGTTTATATAATCGCAATCCAACCTATTCTCACCTCCGTGTGTTTGGTTGTCTTTGTTATCCGCGTCTCTCCATCCCTCACAAATTAGCTCCTCGCACCTCACCTTGTATTTTTCTCGGATACCCATCCAATCACAAGGGATTCCGTTGCTTCGATCTGGCATCTAACCGCATTATCATCTTCCGTGATGTTGTTTTCGATGAGTCCATCTTCCCATACGGCTCAATGTCTCCTACTATCTCTCCTTCATACACCTCTTCCGACCCTTCCCCTATCTCTAGGAGATTCCTCACCTCTAATCAACCGACAACGGGGGTGTATGTCACACCCCCTTCTATTCCTTCCCCTGATACCTCTCCCGACTCTACCCCACCACCACCACCACCACCCCCACATCCTATGACTACCCGCTCCAAACGGGGTATCTCCAAGCCTATACAACGCCTTAATCTTCATACCGATACCCTTTCTCCTATTCCAAAATCTCACATACAGGCATTCCGTGACCCACACTGGAAATAGGCAATGTTAGATGAGCACACCGCTCTTATTGAAAATGGTACTTGGGAGCTTGTGCCTCGACCGGTGGATGTGAATGTTGTCCGGTCCATGTGGCTCTTTAAACATAAATTTCATGCTAATGGTGATCTTGACAGGTACAAAGCACGTTTAGTTGAAAATGGCAGGAGTCAACGTCCAGGAATTGATTGTGACGAGACCTTTAGTCCGGTTGTTAAACCCGCCACTATCCGTACTGTTCTTAGTCTTGCTGTATCTAGAAACTGGCCGGTTCATCAACTTGACGTAAAGAATGCTTTTCTTAATGGGTGTTTGCAGGAACTTGTGTACATGCACCAGCCCCCGGGATTTGTTGACCCTACTTACCCAAACTATGTTTGTCGTCTCAGGAAATCTCTATATGGCCTAAAACAGGCCCCTCGGGCTTGGTACCAACGGTTTGTAGCATTTGCCATCCATATGGGCTTTACTCGTTCGCGCGCAGATTCATCCTTATTTATTTATCATTGTGGGTCTTCAACAACTTATCTTTTGCTTTATGTGGATGATATAGTCCCCGCGGCTTCCTCTTCTGCTACACTTTGTGCCATTATTAAAGCCCTGTGTGCTGAATTTCCGATGACTGATTTGGGCTCCCTTAATTATTTTCTGGGTATTGCGGTTACGAGGTCTTCTACAGGCATGTTTCTATCTCAGCGCAAGTATGCAACCTCTATTCTTGAACGTGCTAAAATGATGAACTGCAAGCCCAGTCGCACTCTGGTTGATACTCAGGCCAAACTTGGACCTGATGGCACTCTTGTCGAGGATCCTACATTATATCGTAGCCTTGCCGGGGCCTTACAGTATCTTACTTTCACCCGACCGGATATTGCCTATGTTGTGCAGCAGGTTTGTTTATACATGCATGATCCGCGAGAACCTCATTTTACCGCTTTGAAGCGTATTCTTCGATACATTCGTGGCACAATTCAGCTTGGCCTCCAGATATTTGCATCCTCTACTGCTCGTCTCATTGCTTATTCCGATGCAGATTGGGGGGGATGTCCCTCCACTAGGCGTTCTACCTCTGGTTATTGTGTGTTTTTGGGAAACAATCTTATCTCATGGTCATCCAAACGCCAGGCTACTATCTCACGCTCTAGTGCTGAGGCAGAATACTGTGTTGTTGTTAATTCTGTTGCAGAGTCATGCTGGCTACGCAATCTATTATGTGAACTGCGCTCTTCCATTTCGAGTGCCACTATTGTCTACTATGACAATGTTAGTGCAGTCTATATGTCCTCAAACCCTGTGCAACATCAACGCACAAAGCATATTGAGATCGACCTTCACTTTGTTCCGGACAAAGTTGCTACCGGAGATGTTCGTGTGCTACATGTTCCATCTTCCTCCCGGTATGCAGATATTTTCACAAAAGGCTTGTCATCATCCTTGTTCGTGGAGTTTCGTGACAGTTTGAATGTTCGTGAGCCCTCTACCCTTCAAACTGCGGGGGTGTGTTAGAATATATATGTAGTTATGTATTATTGTTTTGTATAGGCGTTGTATTTAGTTGTGGTCCATGGCCCATCTCCTCATGTATTTATACCCTCTTGTATTCCTTTGTATGGAACCTAATCATTATACCATTTATCACCTTGTAGCATCCCACAGCTCAAATCAATAGCAATAACGTCACCTGTGAAGCGATCACAAGTGATTCCGTTCCAGTTGCAGCAATCACTGTTCATGCTCCAGTTCATCATAATGGGATAATAACCGGAACCAAGAAAATCTTCACATTTATAGAATGAGAAATTGATGGAGGAAAGACTTTGTCTAAAGAGAAGCAAAGCATGACTCTGTTGTTTAGAGCATTTATGACTGGTATTCAAAGAAGAGGAAGAAGCAAAAGAGAAGAAAAAAGAGAAAAGAAAAACAGAGTAAAACAGGTGTGAATTAGACATTCTCTTGAACTGCATTTGTGTAGTTGAATGCTATGAACATTCCTATATAGTTGATACAAATATATAAAATACTAGAAAATATTTGTAATGCAAGTCTTGGTTTGTATTGACTTGAATTTCTTTTGTAAGACTTTAGCCGTCCTAGTGTTTCTGTTTGTTTGTCTTAAAGTTCACTTTTCTTGTTCAAATGTGCAAATTTTCGAACTTTCAGTTAACAACGTAAGAAGGACGTTTGACCTACTTGGTTAAACAAACACAGTCGCAGTGGCATAATATCGACAAAAAATCAAATATAGACCTCCACTCAAATGCAAAATAAAAAATCCATGATGGGGTTTGAACGCATCTTTAATAAATCTAAACAAATGAAAATTTCTAAATACCGATGATTGAGTTGAACACATCAAAAACAATCTAGCTACCAATGATGTTCAAGAATAAATCTGAACAAATGGAAATTTTAAACCTTCGCATAACTTTAAACAAATGAGAAAAATCGCAGGTGATGTTGAACAAACCCAAATTATAGCTTCATTCAAGAACAAATTGTTGATCAGGGTGTTGTTGGCTACTGGAGGCGACAAAGGTTCTTCACTCGAGAACACACCAGATATGTGCTTTTGTCGAAAACAGAAAAAGAAGGGGATTACAAAGACAATGACAAATTGTTGATGACGATGTTGTCGGCTATCGGAGGCGACGGAGGTTCTTCACTCAAGACCACACCACATCTGCTTAATTCGTCAAAAACAGAAAGAGAAGGGGATTACTGAAACAGTGGCGATGGAGGTTCTTCACTCGAGAACACACCAGATATGTGCTTGAGCGGCGATATGCTTCGATTTCAGTGATGGTCACTATTTTCAATCATTTATGGATTTGGTGGCCGAGGATTGTGGCTAGAGCTTTGGTGGCCGGAGGTGGTTGGTTTAGTTCTATGGAGGAATGTCGGTGGCGGAGCAAAAGTGAAGGCTTGGTTCTATGGCTGTGTGTTTTGAAAGAGATTAGGGAGAGAGATTGGAGAATGTAGGGAAGAGAGATTAGAGATAGATAGCTTTGAGAATGTAAGAGGCTACGGTGGTGGGTGGTGTGACTTCCGATGATGGCAGTGGTGATGGTTGACCGGTGGTGACGGTGGTTAATGTT
This sequence comes from Dittrichia graveolens, assembly GCA_038502395.1. Taxonomy (NCBI): domain Eukaryota; kingdom Viridiplantae; phylum Streptophyta; class Magnoliopsida; order Asterales; family Asteraceae; genus Dittrichia; species Dittrichia graveolens. Next base: position 81,850,218 of record JARJIL010000005.1, on the reverse strand, counting down.
AAGGTTAGTGAAGATCAAACTCATTGTGAAGCCAAGGATTTGATTAAAGGGATTAGTTAACATTCAATTGAACAACAATAATAAGTTAATGTTAATGTTTGTGTTGCTCTATTTACACACAATACAAGTTTGTGTTTCTCCATTTACATTTAAGTTTACTTATTATGCTATAATTTTGCATAAGTTTCAAACTACTGTATTTTTAAACAAGAAAGTTTTTAAAAGGTGATAACAAAGTGAAAAGAAAGCCCGTACGTTCTAAAAATGTAGGTCTGGAAATCCGCGTCGTCTTCTTGTTAAATGAGTTGTGTTATTTTCATGTAGACTATTTGTGTGTTATTTTTGTGTTTACCTAATTTAACTTCGTGTTCGGTACATGTAGCTTTAATTTGTATTCGGTTGGGGTCGTGTTTCAAATAATGGGAAAAATTCGATCTTTTAGGTTATTGTCAATCATCACCTATTACCGACCACCTACCCATCTAAGGACTATTAAACCTAATTATGGTGAACTTCAAATAATGTTCAATTAGACGGCCCTAAAAAATTATGACAAACCTCAACCACCACCTATCTACGTCACCCGTAAACCCACATAACCTCATATCCAGCCTCATTTATACCCTCCCAAAAACCTTCAAACCCGACTTCGATGACCTCAAAACTAACTCCAATGAGCTGCAAATTAAACTCTGGCAACAACTTGCTATAAGAGGTGTTGTTGCATTAACATACTAGTTGAACAAGTACCTTGTATCGAGCCTCATTTATACCCTCCCAACAACTTTCTTTTACTACGTAAGGGCTATTAACTTTGGGTTTACTATCTAAAAGTGTATCGAAGTTGTCACTTTTTGTACTTGTATATTCCCAACTTTAAAAACTACCATTAGATATACTAAACTTTTGAAAGTAACCATTTGATGTACTACAACCTTTGATAGCAGGTTAAACAGGTAACTTGATTAAAAATAATTAAAAAAAAATTAAATACTATTTTAATAATAATAATAATAATAAAAAACAAAATCACCATCATCGATTTTCACTTCGTAGGTTTCATCAACTCCTTTGCCTCTTCTGTTTTTTACTTCATAGGTTAACTTCATCGATTTGGATGTATGAGTTTTTTGGATTCTCCGTTTTAAGGGTTAGTGATTGAAGAAGGTTAGAGTTCCATGATTCATTACAAGTGAAGAAGGTTAGGGTCTGATTCATCTATGATTGAAGAAGCTTAGGGTCCGATTTATCTATGATTGAAGAAGGTTAGGGTCCGATATATCTACAATTGAAGGTTAAGGCTTTGATTTATCTCCGATTGAAGAAGGTTTCACTCGACCTGTAAGTTTCCATTTCATCATTTGTTTTGGATTTCTTGTTATTAGTTCATCAATGATTGAAGGTTAAGGCTGTGATTTACCCAGGTTGTTTTGATTTCATTATTTGTACGTTTCGAGTTCATCCCTAAGTTTGCAAGCTCATCTCATTACGTCTTTGCTCTGTTCATACCCAGATTGTTTGCTTCGATTTCTGGGTCTTCCCCATTAAGTTTAGAGTTTATCCCCAAGTTAGCAAGCTTGAATGGAGATCTAGTTTTTTGATTCCTTCGGTTTCTTGATTCCTTTGATTTGATGTTTTAATTATGGTTCAATGATGAGAAGATGAGTGTTCTTCACATATTCACAAATTATGAATGTTCCTCAAGAATTTCTTATGTGGCATTATAATTAAATGAAAAACAAACAAAATTACTGGCTACCTGATTAAGAGGTAACAAGATACATTATATGGTAGATTTTAAGAGTTTGGTACATCAAATGGTAGTTTTTAAAATTGGATATATACAATAGCAAAATGTGACAACTTTGATACATTTTTAGATAGTAAATTAACCCTTTAACTTTTATTTATAAAAATTAAGCTAATTTTATACGTATTCGAGATCTTAATAATCTAAAGTTTTGTCGTTTAAGGTTTTAGAGAATTACCTATAATAAAAATAAAAAATTAAAGTTTTTTATATTATTTTAAGTTAAATATTATTATTGATATTTTCTAATATGATAAAAATAAAATTGGGTTAAACAACTCTACTTCATGTTATCATGTTTGTGTCATGTGTTCATGTCAAACATTTTCATGTGAACCCATCTGTAACTCAAGTTAGTTTTTAGTCACGTTCGTGTTAACATTGCTAGTTCAGTTACGTTTTATGTCGTGTCAAAAATTGCAAACCTTATTAAAAATAGTATGTAGATATGCTTTGCATATTGTTTGTATTAATTATATGTATGTTAATGTGAAGTCTGTAACGCCCCAAATTTCCAAAATTTAAAATACAGCTTGAAACCAAAAGGTATTTGTCTAAAAATAGAATTTGATAAGCTGATGGAAACCAATCAAGTATTTTTGAACCCTCTGGTTCATACAAAAGGTAATACATCCACAATTCATGTCAAAAACAGTTTCCAATAAGCTTACCGTCAGCGGAAGCCAACAAAAACATTACATTTAAACCCTCAGGTTTGTATAAAAAGAAAAATGCGCGCATTAAAATCAAAAGTACTTTCTGTTACTCAAATGGGAGCGTTATTGTTTCAAATCACGTTTTAAGCAATCAACCCTCAATAGTCAAACTGGAGCTTGGCCGTGGTGCTAACACAACTTGCAAAACAGCAACAAGCAGTATCTGCTAAGCTACAAAAGCTTAGTGAGAAAGCTAAACTATAAATCATATAAGCATGCGCATACACATATACGAATGCCACAACAGGTCTTATGGATATAGTACTGCACCATCTTAGCATCCGCTAAGAAGGCTAAAACGCTGTCCATAGCACTACTGCACAAAGCAGCATGCTACAGCTCTCTCTCTGTGATCCTCTGATCAATAATATACCACATTGCAATGTAACACACACATATCACAGATATGATAGAGTTTAGAAAACTCACCTCCGCAATTAATACCACACAGTGTTATGCCAGATATACTCAGAATACTTCAAACAGTATTTCCTACATGTATACATATAATCATGGTGTTAATCACATACTCAAACTCAACATAAACAAACTGAACAGGGCACCTACACGGGCCGTGTCCCCCCTTCAGCCTACACGACCTGACCTGGCTACATGGCCAGTGTTTATACGTCACCTACACGGGCCGTGTAGCCCTACACGGGCCGTGTACCACAAATCCTACACGACCATGTACACCAAACATGGCCCTGTGACCGCCTTCCACTCTACACGGCCGTGTACCTCTACACGGGTCGTATACCCTACAGGTCCAGCCGACTGTTCTTCCTTTCAATCACTGTTTTGGCTACTAATCCGGCAAGAACTCAATAAAAACAAAACTGGGGTGTTTTCCTACACCCCAAACACCAGATAAACTAAGAGCATGAATAAGAACAAGCTATAACCATGATTCACCATGAATCACTTCAAAACCCATTAAAAACTTCAAGAACAACCAAAAAGAAACCTTACCTCAGCTTGGTCTAACTAGGAACAGATGAAATCCACTTTCTCTCTGCTGTTCTTGCTCAAAAACCTCAAAGGAACTCTGTTCTAACTCTCTCTCGTGAAGCAAAAGAAGAAAAAAATGAAAGGTTTGACTTACAAGAAGTCAAATCTGCATATATATATATATAAATCTTTGAAAGTTGGCACTTTTAGTCCTTGCACTTCTCTAGTTTCAAAAATGACAATTTTAACCCCTCAAGTTTCTAAACACCTTCTAATCTCAATTAGGAATACCACTTAAACATATCACTTGATTAATTTATAAATTATTAAATTTCGAACTTCGGGTGTTACAAAGTCAGAAGTGTGTGGTGAACAAATAAAATGGATTCTTACATGATTATGTGTTCATTCATTATCTTTGAATAGTTGGTGAAAGTAAGTGGTTACACAATTGATAAGTGCAAATTGCATGAAAATGTAATAAACTTTGTTTTAGTTACTATTGCATACAACCAACTTTAAAATTTAAAAATTAATACAGTTAACTTTCATAATCTTCTCGTTGTATGCAAATAACTTTTTTATGTGTTTATTGTTTAGTTATCATTGTATAGAATAAACTTTGTCATAACTTCCATAATATACAACAAGTTGTATATAATGTGATGATTGTGAATTTGGTTGTATTATTTTTAAGAAAATAAAGTTGATTGTATATAATGGTATAAGACTAAGTTCATTGTATTTTAACGCAATTTACCCGTAAAATAATGGTAGAGTCCGGAATACCTTTGAATAACAGTTAAGTTTGGCATATTGTAAAAGTATGTTCAAAAGTTGTTATGCTCAAGATGGTTACAAGAATAAAGTAGTTGTTTATGGTAATTATATAACTGAAATCAAGGCTGATTTTTTTTAACCAAACACGAATGACCCTAACTTGATGCAAACCCGAATTGGGTTAAATTTTTTGTGACATGAACCCGAAATAGAGGAGTGACATCCGAAATCAATAAGATCAAAGGTACAAGGCCTTGCAAAGTTAACAATTAAAAACTTAAAATAAAAACAATAAAAGATTTAAAATTAAAACAATATTACATTGTTTTAGTATTTGATATTATTGAGTGTGTTGTTTTGGTACTTTAGTATTGGGAAAAATGTGCGAAAATATAATAACTATGTTAATATTATCATTGTATGCAACCAACTTCATTTTGTACCTAAAAATACAAACAACTTACAATTTTGATTCATTGTATGCAATCGGTGACCTGATTACCAAGTTACCGGTTACAAATTGTATAAAATGAATAAAATTTGAAAGTTGTTTGTATTTTTAGGTAACAAAGTTCTTTTATTTTTTGTTAGGTAACCGGTAAGTTACCATTTGTCATAGGTAACATGTATACAATGAACCAAATTTGTAAGTTATATGTATTTTTAGGTACAAAATAAAGTTGGTTACATAATATAACAATATTGTCATAGTTTGTTGCACTTTCGTGCAATTTGCCCCTTTCGTATTTGACTACCGAATAAATGGTATTTTAGTATTTTTTCTTTATAATTGTATTTACGATGCAATATATTAACTTTATTTCGATTGTTTAATAAAATTATTTATTGATACTTAGTAAAAGTAAATACATCAAATTGTCACATGATATCAAAACCAATGATTTTAGCACATATACAAATATATTAATTAATATTATGGCATAACCACATCATCTTGATTACCGCAGATCAGGGTACGTAATAAATCATAACAACACATTCAAAATATATACAACAATATAAAAAGACTAAAATACAACACCAGCACTTACATAATTCAAAAGGTGACCTTTCATGCACCGTAAGCTGCTCAATTTGCATCATCAACATCTATATATATTAAAAGGAAATCATTGTTGGAAAGTTTTCTTAAATAAAAATTTAATTAACCAATCAAAATATCTCATTTCCTTAATTTTGACTAAAAGTTTTAAATTAACACCCATTTAAATCGTTTCACTTATTATCGTAATTCCGTCATGCTTATTCACTAATGAACATAATGTGTTTATCGTAATCCCTTAATGATGATTCACTAATAAACATGATGTTTTTGGTTCACTACTGCTTATTCACTTATTCAATTCATAGTTTTCATACCTTTTTTTAATGCTTTAAATTGTTTATTTACTAATGAAGATGATCTAGGTTATTCAATTTTTAATACGGCTGAGTACAATGTGTTTAGTAATCTTCTTTTGTTCAGTAAAGAATTTTTTTTAAAGGAAACCCATTTAAATCGTTTCACCGTTTATCGTAATCCCTCAATGCTTATTCACTAATGAACATAATGTGTTTTTTCATCATATATAAGAAACATATTCATTACTAAACAATCAATCGTACTTTATCTCCATTGTTTGTGTTCACTAGTTAACAACTCATAAACAACCAAATAAAAAAATCTTTATTTCTAATAGTGATGAACAAGCCATAAACAAAAAAAAAATCAATCGTTGTTTATTATTGAACAAGGTAAATACTTAATGATAAACAAAGTATAAACAATACAAAGGTGAAGAACACATTTGAGCTCTTGGATTAGAGCTTGGATTGTTCAAGTTCTTGGACAAGGAAATCGGTGCTCGACACACCTCTAGTGCCAAATTAACCTTGTAGACCGAACATACCTTTGAATGTGGGAATCGGTGGTGAAGAGCACTACAGGAATTTAGGGTGTTTACCCACACATAAGTTACTCACACATTTGAATGTGTGGGTAAATAAATACCCACACATATTTTGAAAGTTTGTGGGTAATTGAAAACTTTACTTTTTTAATGATGTTTAACAATTATTATTTGTAGGTGATACTTTTTATACACACTTTATTTGGAGGGAAATTTTCCCTCTAAAATTGGTAATAGACAACAAATTCAATTACCTACACGTAAGATATATTCTATAAATATGTGGGTAAATTACCTACATAAATTCAAAGTTTAATTATATGTATGGGTAATTGTTAGAATTCTACTGACACGTAATATTTATTTATAAATGTGAAGGTATATAAAATAAATAAATTTATAGATTGATCTTATAAAAATGACGTGGCATTAAAAATACCAACACATACTTATACTTATAAGTGTAATATATGTGTAGGTAAAAGATAAATATTAACTACACATACTTTTCTTTAATAGAACTTGTAAATAAAAGAATTTAACTTTTAGTTTAAAAGGTGACATGGAAATTAAAAATAATAAATATTTATTATTTAACTCGAATAATGTAACATGGATCGAAGAGCGGGAACAAATAAAGTAGTGAATTCATTCTCCTGCTTCACCACTAATGAAAAAATTGAAAAAAATGGTGTACATAGTTCCCTCCTCCCTCAAAGCGATTATATGCACTGCACTTCCTTATAAGGCATACGGCGTAAAGTATTTCCCTTATCACTTCACAACATCAACCAACTAGTGTTATATCCGTGCGATATGAGTATGTAAATAAAACTTTTATATTAATACTTTCTATATATATATATGTATATATATATATATATTTTTTAAATATAAATTTTTTTCGCGTCTAATAGTTTTAAATAGTATCAATGTGTTTATTATATTTCATGTCTAAAAGTTTTTAATGTAATATCAAGTGCTTAATTTGAGTAAATTAAACCATATAAAATTAAGATCCTAACATATAATAGATTTTTATTTATACATACGTAAATTGTTCAAATACAGTTTTTAATTGTTTAATTAAGTATAGTTTAAAACATAATATTACATTGAATTCAGATATCTATTTATTAATAACCCAAATTTTAGTACAAAGTTATTAGTTAAAAATAAGAAAACTTAAACAAATAAACTCTTAATATAAAATTTTAAGTTGTAAGGGTAGTTACAAAACTCATTAACATGACCGTCGTTTCACTACCCGGTAATATGTTATGTGACAATTTTTGGACGGTTATTTACTCATCCACTAATCAACGGTTTTGAAAGACTCACTAAGTGGTTATCAAATATATTAAAAATAATTTACTACGAGACAGTATACGAATGATTACCAAAATTCTATGTCATCATTGAAATCATCATCTTCGTGCGAATAAAGCAGATTATCTCTCCACTCTCTCAAATATATGAAAATTTTTGTTAATAATTAAATGAAAACATTCATTATCATAAAAGGAAAAAGAAATGACAAACCATAATTTATACGCAAAAACAACTGATATAACTAACAAATAAATACAATTTGACGAGCGATATAATTCACAATGATGGTTCAATATTTTAAGTTTTCTTATGGATTTTTATATTGACTAGCGTTTCATGATTTGAATTGAGTTCTATTATAATAAGTATTTTTAATTTTTAATTCTAAATTAGTTCATGTATGTTCATTCATTACGTTTAATGATAAATCCTTATATATTTTTCAACACCAAGTTACTAAACAATGACAAACCATTATAATAGATTCTTAATTATATTTTGAGTACATAAACTATTTAACATACACCTTAGTTCATTATAAATCTTATCTACGTTTTGATATAAATATTATCTTAATATGATAAAAAAAATAGTATATCTATATATATATTTAATCTTTTATCAAAAGACCAGGAAATTAGTGATTATATCGACTATGATGCATAGAAAGAGTGAATATAAAAACAAAATAAAACGTCCATGAATGCCCACTACCCTCAATGGATAAAAAATGTTAAAAATATACTAATTTTGAAACAATGTCATATTGTGATAAATTTTATATCAAAACGTAGATAAAAATGAGACGATTACAAATATATAATTATTTTTCTCTAAACAAAATATATCACAAGTTATTAAACATAATTTACAAATAACCTATAATTAATTACATTAATATGCAATTTTCATAAAACCCCTCATATATTTCATTTAAACCCCTCACAATTTACATCCAAACCCCCTTCAATTCATTTACCACATCATCATTTTCTCACTGCTCTGTGAACAATATATATATTAAATTTGTGCCTTAAAATTTTTCGCCGACTTCAACCGACGAGCGACTTCATCTCAGCCGGTACCCTTGATCCTTGATGTTTGCATAAACAATCAAAGGCTTTTGAGTAGCAACAAGAGACTCTTAATAGCATGATTCAAACTTCTAAAGCAGAAACAACCGAGTTATTACAAGTAAGTTGCTTGTGTTATAGGGTTTTTGTAACGCCGGTCTTTTCAAATATCAGAGTATATATATTTTTATTTTAAACACGTGCAGAAGTGAATATTTAATTCACATTATACAACTTATATTTATATAAGTTGTAATATAAAAGTATTGTTTTACACACTTTCCAAACGTTACCAACTAGTTCGACCATTACACTAATTATTACATATCATTGTCTTTAACAGTGTTCCCCAAAACCTAACATGTTATCCCTGCAGGTACCCGTGCTCACCTTTAGTCTATTTACCTGCATTAGGAATGAACATGAGAGGGTTAGCTATAAATAGCTAGTGAATAACAATTAAAGCATGAGCAGTATATCAAGAGTATCATAACATATTTCATGCATCACATCATTTCATTCAAGTCTATCCTAACACATGGTGAAGCACCGGTTGTCAGCAGGCATCACGTCTTGCAGGGTTATAAGCCCGGCTCAATGATCCTTACCGGGGAAACCGTTGCTTCCTCCGCGCCGGTGGAGAAGCGGGTAGCGGTCCACCATTGCGTTATCGGGATCATATCCCATTTGAGATCAGTGGGAAACTGAGAGCCCCGAGTTAGTATTGAGGGCGGCGGTTTAGCTAGAACCAAGAATCGTGATCATCGAATCTCCGCACCACAATCTTTACAAGGTAGTACCGGCACTCAAACAATGGCCTACTCTGGCCTCATCACAAACACAATGGCCTACTCCGGCCCTTTACATATCAAGATTGACCTATACAGGCCCTTTTCGTATATCAATAATGACCTACAAGGTCTTTCACATGCATACATATCATTTGGTTCTCATAATTGGTTCATAAACCTCTAAACATGCATATCTACAATTTCATGGATTGTAACATACAAAACATATTCTAATATTATTAATATCATGCTCGAGTTAATTGTTACTCACCTGTTGAGCTATAACAGGTTAGTACTAAGTCACAGGTGATCCTTGATCAACTGGTACACCTAAACAAATGAATACATACCATTTAACACTTAAAACAGAATCTGCCAGAAGCAGGGTACGGCCGTACCTTGCCAAAGCACGCCCATGCCTGGCGAGGCACGCCCGGACTTGGGCAAGCATGCCCCGTACCTGATACTCAGGTACAACCCGTGGCTAGAAACACTCCCCCGGACCTTCTAGGGTTAGGCACGCCCGTACCTTTTAGAGGTACGCCCGTGCCTCCCCGGGTACGCCCACGGTCTGTTCTTGAGAGGCATGCCCGTGCCTTTCCATTTGCAGCAGCAGGTTCGACCAGAACCTGCTGTTTCCCAGCCAAATTATCACCAAAAATTACCAATTCCATTTCTAGTCAATCTCTATGGTTCACATATGAAATAACACAAGAAAACAAGACTAAAGACACCATTTTTACATCATATAACAACAAATTCAGTCCTTAGAGCCGAATTCTCCATTTTGACCCATTTCAACTTTAATTCACAAAACCAATCAAAATCAAGTCTTTAATTAACAAAATCAACTTCTATGAACTCAGAATCAACTCGGGAATCAATTGGTAACATTAATTCTATTTATTGGCTTCAATTGGTGATTTTCACCCAAAAACCCAAAACTTTGAAACTTCAAGAAAAGCAACAAGAACTTACAACAAAGGATTGGATTAAAAGGAGAATGATAAGTAGATTGAAACTCTGATTTAATCCTTGAATTTGCAGCAGATTGGAACCTTGATTGATCCTCTCTTCTTGCTTTCTCCTTCAAGTCAACAAGAACACACACACATAGAGAAATAAGTTCTCTGAGATTGTAAACGTGAGTAAGGAGGTGGCAGCCTACTTGTGGGTTAATATTATCCACAAGTGGGTATTTTGCTCCACTTTTCAACTTACAACTTAACGCTCGAATACCCGTTTTAACTAATGGGGATATTTTTGGAAACCTTTTTCTAAACCATTTAATATTCTTTTATATTTTTATCAATATTTTATATTTACTCATTTAGTAACTAATTTAGTTATTTTCTTTTAATATCTTTAAATATATATATATATATATATATATATATATATTATTCAACTTATCTAATTTATTATACATACCACGTCAGCATGCGTCTAGGCCCTTTCTGAGGATATTACAAATCTACCCCCCTTAAGAAGATTCCGTCCTCGGAATCTGCTCATCAATGAACAATTGCGGGTAGCGTGCTTTCATCTCATCCTCAGTCTCCCATGTCAAATTAGGACCTAGATTGTGCTTCCATTTGACGAGCACTAACTTGATCATCTTTTTACGCAGCTTCTTGATTTTGGATTCCAAAATCTCAACAGGTTCCTCCACAAGGCGTTTAGCTGAATCAACTTTTAACTCTTGCAGAGGTAGGATCCAATCATCATCAACCTTGCACTTCCTCAGATAGCACACATTGAATGTGTTATGAATACCAGATAGCTCTGGAGGAAGTTCAAGTGATACTATCCGTTCATTGACCCGTTGTAGAATTTTAAACGGACCAATATATCTAGGGCTTAGCTTACCCTTTCGACCAAATCGAATCACCCCTTTCCAAGGTGAAACCTTCTAGAATACCCGGTCACCCACTTCAAAAGTAATGGGCCTCCGTTTTGGATCCGCGTACATCTTTTGCCTGTCTCGTGCAGCTTTCAGCTTTTCACGTGCCATCTTGACTTTATCAGTTGTCATCTTCACAATGTCAGGACCTGCATATTGCTTTTTGCCAGGTTCCAACCAACATGTAGGTGTACGGCATCGCCTACCGTATAGCATCTCATATGGTGGCATGCCTATACTCGAATGATAGGAGTTGTTATAGGCAAATTCAATCTAGGGAAGATGTGAATCCCAAGAACCACCAAATTCCGAAATACAAGCTCTCAGCATATCTTCAAGAGTTTGAATAGTCCTTTCGGACTGTCCGTCTGTCTGGGGATGGTATGCTGTGCTAAGATTCACCCGCGTACCAAGTTCACGTTGAAGACTATGCCAAAAGTTTGATGTGAACCGCGAATCACGATTAGAAACAATAGATAGATGTATGCCATGTTGTGACACCACCTCATTAATATACAATTGAGCCAAATGTTTCATAGGTGCAGACTCATTAGTTGCAAGAAAATGTGCACTCTTCGTGAGGCGATCAACCACAACCCAAATCATATCATGCCCCTTTGCAGTTCGGGGTAGTTTAGTGACAAAGTCTATGGTAATGTGATCCCATTTCCACTCTGGGATGTCTAGTTGTTGTAGATTACCATAGGGCTTTGATGTTCAGTTTTAACTTGCGTGCAAACTTAGAATTTTTCTACATATGAAGCTATGTCGCGCTTCAATGTAGGCCACCAATACAAAGACTTCAAGTCTTGATACATTTTCGTGCTTCCGGGATGAATAGACAATCTAGATTTATGTGCCTCGTGTAAGATTGTCTCCCGATTGCCACCAAGACTCGGTACCCAGATTCGGGATTGAAATGTCTTCAGACCCCGACTGTCTTCTCCCAATTGCTTGGATATCTTAACCATTGTCTCAGCTTTCAAGTTGTTTTCTTGCAAAGCTTCTTGTTGTGCTACTTTCAACTAAGCAATGATATCAGATTCAACAGTCATCTTCATGAATTTAGCCGTTGCAGGAGAGTTCTTTCTACTCAGTGCATCAGCTACCACATTCGCCTTGCCGGATGATACTTAATTTCACAGTCATAATCTTTGATTAGCTCCAACCAACGCCTTTGTCTCATGTTAATCTCTTTCTGCGTGAACACATACTGCAGACTCTTATGATCTGTGCATACAATACATTTGGTGCCATACAAATAATGATGCCATATCTTCAAAGCAAATACCACAGCTGCAAGCTCCAAATCATGTGTAGGATAATTCTTCTCGTGTGTCTTCAGTTGACGAGAAGCATATGCAATCACCTTTTCTCATTGCATCAAAACACAACCTAGACCTGCATATGAAGCATCACAGTAGACAATAAAGTCTTCAGACCCATTAGGCAATGTTAAAATTGGTGCCTGACATAATAATTGCTTCAGAGTCTGGAATGCTTTCTCTTGATCTTCACTCCACACATACGCAACATCTTTGCGGGTCAATTTAGTCAATGGACCAGCAAGTTTAGAAAAATTCTGGATAAAACGTCTGTAGTATCCAGCAAGACCTAAGAAACTCTTTATCTTAGTAGGATTCTGAGGAGTTCCCCAGTTCATAACGGCTTCAATCTTCACAGGATCAACTTTAACACCTTCCTTGCATATAACATGGCCAAAGAAATGGACCTCCTTAAGCCAGAACTCACATTTAGATAGCTTTGCGTAGAGTTGTTCTCGCTTAAGTGTTTCCATAATAAGACGAAGGTGTTGCTCGTGTTCCGCCTCGGACTTAGAATAGATAAGAATATCATCGATGAACACGATCACAAATTTATCAAGAAAAGGGCGACATACGCGATTCATCATATCCATAAAGATAGCAGAAGCATTGGTTAAGCCGAATGGCATAACCAAGAATTCGTAGTGCCCATATCGTGTTCTGAATGCAGTCTTTGTGATATCATCTTCCCGAACTCAGACTTGATGATAACCAGAACGTAAATCAATCTTTGAAAAGCACGTGGCACCTTGCCATTGATCAAACAAATCATCTATGCAAGGTAACGGATATTTGTTCTTTACAATTCGCTTGTTAAGCTCCCTATAATCAATACACATTCTGAGAGTCCTGTCCTTCTTCTAAACAAATAGAACAGGAGCTCCCCACGGTGAAGCACTTGGGCGAATAAAGCCCTTATCAAGTTGTTCCTGGATTTGGGACATCATCTCCCGAATTTCAGATGGAGTGAGTCGATAGGGAGATTTTGCTACAGGTGTAGCTCCAGGAACAAGATCAATCTGGTATTCTACATCCCTGACAGGAGGCAAACCTGGTATGTCTTCAGGAAAGACATCAGGGTATAACAACCTTGATATCATCAACAGTCTTTTCTCTTATCTCAGCATTAATCACATATGCAAAGTAGGAGATACAATCTTTTGAAATTAAAATCTGAGCTTTAATCACAGAAATCACAAGAATGGCAGGGTCCCTCTTCTCCCCTCGAGCTATAGCAAACGAACCATCGGATAAAGGGAATCTGATTAGCTTCTTAGAGCACAAGATCTCAGCATCTTTACTACTGAGCCAATCCATACCGATAACAGCATCAAACCCCGCTATCGGCATCACAAGAAAGGAAATAGTGAAACTATTCCCGTCAATATACAGAATTGCTGTTGGAACTTTTTCGGTAATATTTACTACCTTACCATCAGCTACTTCAACTTTAACAGAATGAGATAACAGAGAAACATGCAATTGAAGCTTTTCACGATAAGATTTAGAGATAAAGGAGTATGTAGCTCCCGAATCAAACAAAATGCATGCAGGAATAATATTAATAAGATAAGTGCATGTAATCACATCACCTGCATCCTTGGCTTCCTCAGCCGTCATTTGGAAAGCTCTCCCTGGTGCACGAGGAGCGCCTCCCTCGATCGGAGCCGTAGCTACCGAAGAACCTCCAGCACCCGTGGCTGGCCATGTAGGGCATAGTGCAATCCGGTGCCCAGGTTTATGACACCTGTAACACACATTCTCCTTGTACCTGCATTCTTTATATTGATGCCCCTTATTCCCACATTTAGTACACTTCAAATCCCAGTATTCAGACTTCTGGGATGTATTACCACGCGATTTACCACCAGAACCACTCTCACCTCCTTTCTGACTCGACTACTGCTCAAACTTTCTTTTACCTGCCCCAGGTTGTTGTTGTTGCTGTTGAGATCTAGCCCTCCATGTATAATCGTCATCAGTAGTTCTAGCATTATCAAATGCTTCATCCAAAGTTGCTGCAGATCTCACAGCTGCTCGATATTCCAACGGTAGAGTATTGGCAAAATGGGCGATCTTTGCCTTTTCATTTGGCAAAAGATGCGTAACAAACCTCATTTTATCAGTAAATTTGGAGATTAGATCCTCCAAAGGCTTGTCACACTTTTCAAGTGCCCTGAATTCAATATCAATCCTGAGCATATTGTAGTCAGAGCAATAATTCCCTCGAATCTTCTCTTTAAACCCTGTAACGCCCCGATTTCCAAAATTTACAATAACGCTTGAAATAAAAGGTATTTGTCTAAAAGTAGAATTTGATAAGCTGATGGAAACCAACTAAGTATTTCTGAACCCTCTGGTTCGTACAAAAGGGATACCACCTCAAGTCATGTAAAAAACGGTTTCTAATAAGCTTACCGTCAGCGGAAGCCAACAAAAACATTTTATTTAAACCCTCAGGTTTGTAATAAAATAAGTATGCGCGCATTACATCAAAAATACTTTCTGTTACACAGATTGGAGCGTTAATATTTCAAATCACGTTTTAAGCAATCAACCACCAACTGTCAAACCAGGTCCTTGCCTTGGTGCTCACAACCTGCAAAACAACAACAAGCAGTATCTGCTAAGCTACAAGAGCTTAGTGAGAAATGCTAAACTGTAAATCATATAAGCATGCGCATACACATATACGAATGCCACAACAGGTCTTATGGATACAATACTGTACCATCTTAGCATCCGCCAAGAAGGCTAAAATGCTGCCCGTAGCAACTACTGCACAAAGCAGCGTGCTACAGCTCTCTCTTGTGATCCTCTGATCAATAATATATCACATTGCAATGTACCACACACATATCACATATATGAATCAGAGTTTAGAAAAATCACCTCCGCAATTACTACCACACTAGTGTTATGCCAGATATACTTAGAATACTTCAAACAATATTTCCTACATGTACACATATAATCATGATGTTAATCACGTATTCAAACTCAGCATAAAACAAACTAAACAGGGCACCTACACGGGCCGTGTCCCCCCTTCAGCCCACACGACCTGACCTGGCTACATGGCCAGTATTGACACGTTACCTACACTGGCCGTGTTAAGTACACGGGCTGTGTACACTACATGCTACACGACCATGTCTTGGCTACATGAACGGTGTTGCCAACTCACCTACACGGGCCATGTAGCCTCACACGGGCCGTGTACCTCAACCTCTACACGACCATGTATACCAACATGGCCTGTGACTGCCTTCAACACTACACGGCCGTGTACCTCTACACGGGCCGTGTACCCTACAGGTCCAGCCGACTGTTCTTCCTTTCAGTCGCTGTTTTGGCTACCAATTCGATATGAACTCAATAAAAACACTACTGGGGTGTTTTCCTACACCCCAAACACCAAATAAACTAAGAACATAATTAAGAAGCTAAAACTATGATTCACCATGAATCACTTCAAAAACCCATTAAAGCTTCAAGAACATAGCTAGAAATCTTACCTCAAGCTTGTATGTATACTAGGTTCAGCTCTTACACCTTGCTTCTATTGATCTTGATCCAAAACTTCAGTGAAACTCTCTTCTAACTCTCTCTCGTGAAGCATAAAAGAAGAAAATGAAAAGTTTGACTTCTCAAAAGTCAAATCTGCATATTTATATAAAAACTTTGGAAAATGGAACATTTAGTCCCTGCACTTTTCTAGTTTCAAAAATAACAATTTTAATCCCTCAAGTTTCTAAACACCTCCTAATCTTAATTAGAAAATCACTAAAACTGTAACACTGGTTTAATTTAATAAATCATGTAATTCGAATTTCGGGTGTTACAACTCTCTCCCACTTGAAATAGATTTCGCCTTCGAAATCAACTGTTGGTGTGTTTGGATAACTACATGTTATCTCTTTCTCAGGTTTCTCAAAACCATTCTTGAATTTCCACCGGACCTAACTTGTCCAATCCATTCCTGTCAATACTCATATTTCCAATAGTTTAAACATATATGCAGACTCGTCTGCTCATCACTCTCTGAGATATAACTCGTGACAAACACTCTGGTAACTCTCACAGTCTACACGTGACCTTTTCTCATAAGCAATAACTCTAAATGGTCCAATTAACATCGGACCTAATTTTCATCTCATTTTGAATCTATTATTGCTCTTTTATAGTGATATATTAATATATCATAGTTTCTCAACTTGTCACTCGCCATCGATATACGATTATTTGTATAACTCTTTTTATAAATTCGGGGTATTAATAATATCCTTCTCATTTAATAAATTGTTCTGTTATGTACCATCTCATTGTTACTCATTTCTTTCTTTTCCTGAGGTTTGACCTCTCTCACCACATAATATGCCGTACGACGACAACCTGATTCTAAAATAGTAATTTGTATAATATATAAAAATTTGACTAACACCAATAAAAATTTGTCAGTTTCTTTCAAATTCACAACATACGTACTCCACTTACTTTCGATCACCGAATTGTTTTCTCACTTTACTCATATAATAACACGTGTTTCTCATCTCTTCATAAAATCCTTTTCAAAATTTTTTTTAAAACTAAATCGGTTTTCTGACATAACAAAAACAAAACAGAGACCCGTAACCAAAAATAATTTCTTTATATAAACCTCAACAACCGTTTTAGAGAAACAAAGTTTTCTTGATGGAACAAAAATGTACATTTTTAAAATAGTTTGTTTCCAACCACTCACATCATTTTATAACCCAACCAGGTTGGAATTTCTCATACATTTTGATATACCTCTATATTTTCAAATTCTGCAACACGTTTGCCACATACTTGGCTACCTCTGGCTTTATCTCTAGCCATTACTATTTCACTGTTAACTCTTTATACCTTTTACTCGTTTAAGATAAATCAGAAATTTGATTCTGTGTTCTCTGCTCAAGAAGCTTTATCTAGCTTTCCACCACTATATGCTTGTACTCAATTATAACATTTTAATAATTCATAATCATTCCCATTAGGGTTCGTTCCTGTTACTCAATTCGCTTTTGTCGTGGTTTTCATCTTTACTGTTTTTATTGGGTGTTTCATATTTTAATAGTTAATGCTAAAATTTTGTTCCTTCACAAGGACTCATTCCTTTAACTCAACTCTGTTATGTAGAAATTTCATTTTCAAGAATATTTATTCTTCAACCGCTCCTGCTCTTACTCGAGCAATAATTTTACTCTCATCAAAATGTTCGATAAAATAATTATCGTGCTCAATTATCTCTCTGGTCAACACCTGACCTTTTGTTCAAATTCATACTTTCCATTTCACAAATAGGCCAAGGCCTATATATTTTAAAACTTTCACGTCACGTCACTTCCATTCTGTTCTCTTGGTATTAAATACCGTTTAATTATTTCTGATAATCAACACGTTTGTAACTCATTATTATATTTCATTTCAATTTGTATGATTAATTATCAACACATAATTCATTTCTCCTCCAACTTTCCTCTTAAACATTATAAATTATTGCCACCTCTTTTATTTAGTCCGAGATAATGATCTCTTTCTTTTACTCTTTACTCATTGTACCAATTATTCACTATTACATATTGTGGTTTTAAATCTCTTTTCCAACTCAATGTTATGCACTTTCTTCGTTTGATTCTGTAACCTTTATTAATACTCATTTCTACCACGATCACAATGGTCTATACAAACTGTTATAATATAATTTATCGTTATAAATCTTTTCACACTACTCTCCCACTTGGAGTCAACTCATATACAGTTATAAAATACTCATCAGTTATACTTCAATCATTAACGTAAAATCTTTCTTAATTTTTACCTCTTTCAATGTTTTATTATTTAAGGAAAATACATACTGATTCTACATAATTTACATACATTTTTAAAAGAAACCTCACTCTGTATTTACTTATTTATTTAACATTTCGACTAACAACTATCAACTAGTTAGGACATTCTGAGGACTCATGCCCATACTGAGCACAATCATAACAAAACTTTCCTAAGGATAAACAATCCTTATAATTATGTCCTATTTCTCCACACGTATAACATCCTTTGGTCTTATATTTGCACTGACCTGTATGGTTCCTATCACAAGTTTCACATCCTGATCTTCTACGGGATCCCTCAGCTTTAACCTCTATCTTATCCTCTTTCATCTCGTTAACCATTTCATCCTTCGGTAAATGAAATTCTTCTCGAACTACGCTTCTTATCTCATTCTTCATTTCTGTCATAATAGACGGCATAACCGTCTTAATACATTTTCCAAACTCGTCAGCAATGACACCCCTAAGGTGCCTCGTAGGTATAGCTCCACGCTTTTCCCCATAAAGGGAAATATAGTCTTCAACCTCTCCTATGGTAGTCATGTCAGGGTTTTCTTCGTTCCTTACTTCATTTTCTGTTCTAGGATTCGCACTAGAATCCATTACACTGAAACAAAACAATTCTGGGTCAATCATAAGTCTGAATATCAATCATGTCTCACACTATCAATCTTATCTTTGTTTCACCAACACTCTACTCTTTTACCATCCTTGAATAATATTTAAAAAATTCCTACCAATGTATATCTCATTTCACTTTCTGTTAGCTTATTTCTCATAACAATCTCATGTACATGCCATATGTACATCTAGCTTTATCATCACTCTTACCAACAATGAATATATTACATCTCTTTTGAAACATAGAGTTTCAGAAATCATTATATCTTTATGAATTTACTATTCATTTTTGTATTTACACTCTCACTTTTCATTATTCATATTATACACGTCCACACTCTCATGTTTGTATATTCATTTCAATTTCATACACCTCTCTCATTATACATAATATTCTCGATATTATATTACTCATAACATAACTCATTTCATAACCATCCTTCATCTCGTTTATATTTATAGGATTATGCCACTTACTCTTCTTAAAGAGTTTATTAAATCATAATCATTTTATTCTCATTCGCATTTTAGAGCATAATCTCTTTCTCAATTAACATACTTTATATTTTCTCGTTAAATACCTTCTTGCTGGTATTAATCTGGTTTTGACTATCTCGGTCATTTTATATTTAACTATTCTTCTCCGTCATTACCTTTTCTTATAATCAATCAATTACTACAATTAAGTAGTATAATATTTATTACCAATCCACATTTTGTTCATTCCTCTGTACACTTCCCTCATAATCATGATTTCCGGTTCTCCTTATATAATACTTTCTCACAGTAATATATTTTATAATACCACACAATTTATAGTATCTAGTACTATTTTATTCATACTCAACTCTGGGCTTAGTCAAGCCTCGTGTCATTTTTCCCTCTTATTAAGGTATATCATACCATTTTCACGATTTTATTATCAACTTTTATTACCATGTCTTTATGACATCAACACTATATCTGATTCAATATCCACCTTACTTTGATAAGTTTATACTTTTATTAGGGTTTTCTCACCAGTCACCCTAACATTGTTCTTTCTCTGGCCTACTACTAAGATCATCTCTTTGAATATTACTTACTCAAGAATACTCTATATTCATCATATCAAAATTTATGTCAAACATAATTCTTACACCAAGAAACTACTCGAGTTTCCTTTTAACTCATTCTGGTTTCTCCTCGTATTCACTACTCCGGAAGTATAAATAAAGCATTTAAAACAAAAAGGTAGCTTTACCATACTATCCTCTATATCAATAGTTCATAAATAATCAACATATCCATACACCTATTCTCAGATCTGAAGTAGCCCTGTTCATACTAAGGCACTCCTATGTCACAGGTGTACAATCTCCTACAAGTACCCCACACCCGATTCACAAGATTCCCCATGATTTCATTAAGTTCCAACATATATCGTGTGTCAATAATAATATGGGCCCTTATATTACTCCGAACACACTATATACATTCGATCTTAACTTTACCACAAGAAGTCCCGATTCACAGGCTTAGGCCATGTATCACATTATCAATTATGATATAACATATAACCAACACCTCCTTTATCAGTCTCGTCTCACGCATAGCCTATAAGCATTAACATTGACCACATAAATCATAAGATAGAATTTCTATCAAATCTCATGTATCAACTCGATGCATAACATTTACTCGCATATTATGTCATATAAGGCATCACGTATCTGGCATCAATTTATTTAACCTCTCGGGTATTTCAATACCATTCATCACAACATAAACAGTTAGCATATTCTCAATGCAATACACCGTATACCCACCAAGCTGCAAGCCTCCAGTTTGACAAAAATCCGCAGAACCATGGTTTAAGTCCAGACGATGCATAAGACACCTCCAGATTCCTCAAACCGTGGCTCTGATACCAAGTTGTAACGCCCCGATTTCCAAAATTTACAATAACGCTTGAAATAAAAGGTATTTGTCTAAAAGTAGAATTTGATAAGCTGATGGAAACCAACTAAGTATTTCTGAACCCTATGGTTCGTACAAAAGGGATACCACCTCAAGTCATGTCAAAAACGGTTTCCAATAAGCTTATCGTCAGCGGAAGCCAACAAAAACATTTCATTTAAACCCTCAGGTTTGTAATAAAATAAGTATGCGCGCATTACATCAAAAATACTTTCTGTTACACAAATGGGAGCGTTAATGTTTCAAATCACGTTTTAAGCAATCAACCACCAACTGTCAAACCAGGGCCTTGCCTTGGTGCTCACAACCAGCAAAACAACAACAAGCAGTATCTGCTAAGCTACAAGAGCTTAGTGAGAAATGCTAAACTGTAAATCATATAAGCATGCGTATACACATATACGAATGCCACAACAGGTCTTATGGATACAGTACTGCACCATCTTAGCATCCGCCAAGAAGGCTAAAATGCTGCCCGTAGCAACTACTGCACAAAGCAGTGTGCAACAGCTCTCTCTCCGGTGATCCTCTGATCAATAATATATCACATTGCAATGTATCACACACATATCACAGATATGAATCAGAGTTTAGAAAACTCACCTCCGCAATTACTACCACACAGTGTTATGCCAGATATACTTAGAATACTTCAAACAATATTTCCTACATGTACACATATAATCATGATGTTAATCATGTATTCAAACTCAGCATAAAACAAACTGAACATGGCACCTATACGGGCCGTGTATCCCTACACGGGCCATGTCCCCCCTTCAGCCCACACGACTTGACCTGGCTACATGGCCAGTATTGACACGTCACCTACACGGGCCGTGTTAAGTACACGGGCCGTGTACACTACATGCTACACGACCATGCCTTGGCTACATGGACGGTGTTGCCAAATCACCTACACGGGCCGTGTAGCCCCACACGGGCCGTGTACCTCAACCTCTACACGACCATGTATACAAACATGGCCCTGTGACCGCCTTCAACACTACACGGCCGTGTACCTCTACACGGGCCGTGTACCCTACATGTCCAGCCGACTGTTCTTCCTTTCAGTCGCTGTTTTGGCTACCAATTCGATATGAACTCAATAAAAACACTACTGGGGTGTTTTCCTACACCCCAAACACCAAATAAACCAAGAACATAATTAAGAACAAGCTAAAACTATGATTCACCATCAATCACTTCAAAAACCCATTAAAGCTTCAAGAACATAGCTAGAAATCTTACCTCAAGCTTGTATGTATACTAGGTTCACCTCTTACACCTTGCTTATATTGATCTTGATCCAAAACTTCAGTGAAAATCTGTTCTAACTCTCTCTCGTGAAGCATAAAAGAAGAAAATGAAAAGTTTGACTTCTCAAAAGTCAAATCTGCATATTTATATAAAAACTTTGGAAAATGGCACATTTAGTCCCAGCACTTTTCTAGTTTCAAAAATAACAATTTTAATCCCTCAAGTTTCTAAACACCTCCTAATCTTAATTAGGAAATCACTAAAACTGTAACACTGGTTTAATTTAATAACTCATGAAATTTGAATTTCGGGTGTTACAAACCCATCCCAAGTCATAGCCTCCGGTGTGACTGATGGTGCGACAGCAATCATCGTATCCCACCAAGCCAATGCACGACCTCTGAACATCCGTTTGGCAAAATTTACCTTCTTGTCTTCGTCGCATTCGCTAGACTCAAAGGTGTTTTGCATATCTCTAATCCATGTCTCAACTGCTGACGGATCATTGGTTGGACCATGGAAAACAGGAGGCTGGCAATTTAGGAAAGTCTTGAATTTAGTGGGCTTATGAGTTTCTTTGCCTGCTCTGGTAGACTCACGCTCGTTGGCTTGTTTAAGCTGAGCCTCTAACTTAAGGATATACGCATCCTTATCTCCAGAAGGTCCTTCCATAATGAATCAAACTTCTATACACATTCAAAATAAAACCTTCAGTATACTTCATATATATATAACTCTTATCTTATCTTAACTCTTACTTATCACTTAGCATGAAACAATAAATCACTATTCACACCCCAATACCACCCTTTGGGAACACATAGTAATGGTCGAATATGAACCCGAGTTTGAGACTGAATACTATATATAGTACTCAATTCACTCAAACTAAGGCTCTGATACCAACTTTTAACGCCGGTCTTTTCAAATATCAGAGTATATATTTTTTTATTTTAAACACGTGCGGAAGCGAATATTTAATTCACATTATACAACTTATATAAATATAAGTTGTAATATAAAAGTATTGTTTTACACACTTTCCAAACGTTACCAACTAGTTCGACCATTACACTAATTATTACATATCATTGTCTTTAATAGTGTTCCCCAAAACCTAACATGTTATCCCTGCAGGTACCCGTGCTCACCTTTAGTCTATTTACTTGCATTAGGAATGAACATGAGAGGGTTAGCTATAAATAGCTAGTGAATAACAATTAAAGCATGAGCAGTATATCAAGAGTATCATAACATATTTCATGCATCACATCATTTCATTCAAGTCTATCCTAACACATGGTGAAGCACCGGTTGTCAGCATGCATCACGTCTTGCAGGGTTATAAGCCCGGCTCAATGATCCTCACTAGGGAAACCATTGCTTCCTCCGCGCCGGTGGAGAAGTGGGTAGCGGTCCACCATTGCGTTATCGGGATCATATCCCATTTGGGATCAGTGGGAAACTGAGAGCCCCGAGTTAGTATTGAGGGCGACGGTTTAGCTAGAACCAAGATTCGTGATCATCGAATCTCCGCACCACAATCTCTACAAGGTAGTACCGGCACTCAAACAATGGCCTACTCTGGCCTCATCACAAACACAATGGCCTACTCCGGCCCTTTACATATCAAGATTGACCTATACAGGCCCTTTTCATATATCAATAATGACCTACAAGGTCTTTCACATGCATACATATCATTTGGTTCTCATAATTGGTTCATAAACCTCTAAACATGCATATCTACAATTTCATGGATTGTAACATACAAAACATCTTCTAATACTATTAATATCATGCTCGAGTTAATTGTTACTCACCTGTTGAGCTATAACAGGTTAGTACTAAGTCACAAGTGATCCTTGATCAACTGGTACACCTAAACAAATGAATACATACCATTTAACACTTAAAACAAAATCTGCCAGAAGCAGGGTACGGCCGTACCTTGCCAAAGCACGCCCGGACTTGGGCAAGCATGCCCCGTACCTGATACTCAGGTACAGCCCGTGGCTAGAAACACTCCCCCGGACCTTCTAGGGTTAGGCACGCCCGTACCTTTTGGAGGTACGCCCGTGCCTCCCCGGGTACGCCCACGGTCTGTTCTTGAGAGGCACGCCCGTGCCTTTCCATTTGCAGCAGCAGGTTCGACCAGAACCTGCTGTTTCCCAGCCAAATTATCACCAAAAATTACCAATTCCATTTCCAGTCAATCTCTATGGTTCACATATGAAATAACACATGAAAACAAGAATAAAGACACCATTTTTACATCATATAACAACAAATTCAGTCCTTAGAGCCGAATTCTCCATTTTGACCCATTTCAACTTTAATTCACAAAACCAATCAAAATGAAGTCTTTAATTAACAAAATCAACTTCTATGAACTCAGAATCAACTCGGGAATCAATTGGTAACATTAATTCTATTTATTGGCTTCAATTGGTGATTTTCACCCAAAAACCCAAAACTTTGAAACTTCAAGAAAAGCAAGAAGAACTTACAACAAAGGATTGGATTAGAAGGAGAATGATAAGTAGATTGAAACTCTGATTTAATCCTTGAATTTGCAGCAGATTGGAACCTTGATTGATCCTCTCTTCTTGCTTTCTCCTTCAAGTCAACAAGAACACACACACATAGAGACATAAGTTCTCTGAGATTGTAAACGTGAGTAAGGAGGTGGTAGCCTACTTGTGGGTTAATATTATCCACAAGTGGGTATTTTGCTCCACTTTTCAACTTACAATTTAACGCACGAATACCCGTTTTAACTAACGGGAATATTTCTGGAAACCTTGTTCTAAACCATTTAATATTCTTTTATTCTTTTATATTTTTATCAATATTTTATATTTACTCATTTAATAACTAATTTAGTTATTTTCTTTTAATATCTTTATATATATATATATATTTTTTCTCAACTTATCTAATTTATTATACGTACCACGTTAGCATGCGTCTAGGCCCTTTCCGAGGATGTTACAGTTTTTTACTTCCTTAGTTCTTAATCAAACAAAATTGAGAGAATCAGAGACATGTTTTGTTGTTTAATGCATAAAGTCTATGTTCAAATGTCGATTATATGGTGCAATCTTGTTCTGTTTTTGAAATTGTTTATGAGTTTATGATTTTCTTTAGTTCTTTTTTGAATTGTAAAAGCTTTAATTTCATCAGTTGTCTCATAAAACCACCGGCAACCATCTTATTTGGTGTTGTTCATGATAATATTACATTCCAAACAGTAGGTATTACAACCAATTTGATGCAATGTTTGTTTCTTTGTTAAACGGGCTTTGCTTGATGTTTAAATGTCGATAGCATTAGCATATTTGATAATAAAACACCAAAATACATGTTAATTTGCTAACTCTTTGATATTTGACAATTTAATAAAAAGATAATAAGAATATAAAAAAAACATTATGCATTTTTGACCTCCTATAAATGAAAAAGAAAAACTCATTGTGTCAAGTGACTTTACAATTTCTTTGTTGTTTGGTCACTACACTTATATTATAATTGAAACAAATTGATGGAGTATGATGTTTGTTTAATTTTTTGTTTACAAGAGAATGGTTATTTCATCCAGAAAGCATCTAGGAGAAATCTTAATGGTTAGCTTGTAAAATTTGATGGTCAAGGTTGAGAATACAAACTCTAGAGACATGTTGCTTTAAAATTGCAAATTAGTAAAAAGGTGCATAGAAGGGACTGGTTCCTATCTGCAATCTTTAGAAATAGGGTTGATTAAGGAACAACAAATATATAGTCTCAAACTATAGCCTAAGGCCCTAAACTATTAGGTCCATTACATTGTCAAAGCTTTAGTGTTGCAAAATGTCTTATATAAAACTATAAAAAATACACATAATTGAAATGTCGTTGCTGCTATTTTTAAACATAATTCTTGAAATGTTGTTTTATTTTTTGTTGCTATATACGGGGTTGCTACTGATGCATATTTTAAGGTTATCTTTTTATATATCTTTTGATATATGTTATTTTTAAAATCTACTGGTGTTTTTATTCTTGTTCTACTTCTGGAGTATATTATTTTAAGATGATTTCATATCATTAGGTTTATAACCAAAAATCACAAAACCTTTTATTACAGTAACTTGTTTATGATAATAATTTTAAAACTCATAGGATATGAAGAAAACTCCCATGTGTCCATAGGCTCTAAATTTAGCAATGACATTTCAAAAGGCATAATGACAAGAAGAGGAGGACGCACTACACGAGGTGGATGAGACAAGAGGGACGAGATCGAGAAAGTGCTGCTAATTTAGCTAACATTTTATTTATGGGACGAGGCAAGAGGGACGATATAGAGAAAGTGCTGCTAATTAGGTAACATCTTATTTATGTAACACATATATGCTAATATTTCTTCAACTATATGATTTACGTCTTGCTATTCACTCTATCATATTGAACATGGCCTTGATTTGGTTTTTGTTGTCAAATTGAGACATGGAATCTTATACATTGGGATATTGAAAAGGGTTGGATATCTATGGATGTAACTGCAAAATATGTAAGTTTACTTACTCCTTTCTTACTAAATTTTGATGTCGAATTTATGGTTTACATGTGCTAATATTGTTGAATATGGTTAACTTTTGATTTTTTATATTTGGGTTACCTTTTGCTTCTGGAAGAATTGTTCAAGTTGAGAAACGAGAATTTAGTGGACTCAATGAGCGACAAGGCTGTTCTAGAGAAAGTATTTAGAAGAAGTTATGTTGGTTTATGTGTGAGGTCGTGCTCTTAAGACCACAAGTTCTATGGAGTCAAATTGTCCTAGTTGTAATCAATTGGCAGATCGAGTTCAACTCTTGGAAGCAACGCCCACTGGAATTATGAAAAAAACTTTTAATCGAAAAAAATATCATGTCTCCAACCGTCCAAGATGATACATCTAACCACCCTTGGTCTTGAGAGACTCAATGATGAGTCTGGGTGAAATTAGTGATAAGTTTGATGATATAGATTAAATATTTGGGATTGTCTACATATGTTTAGCACACTAATGACTAGCTACTCTTTTATTTGTTCACTATTTATGCTACATAATTGGTGTTTTGTTTTTTATGGTTGAAACAACTATGTTATAACATATTTCTTTAAAATAGTTTTTTGGCCACATTTTGTATTTGTTTGCATGTATGTGAATGTTATTATCTACATATATTGTGTTTATTACCCTCACATAAATGTTTTAACCAACACATTTGTGAGTATTACTTACACATAAAAATATGTTTACCTACACATATTGAATGACACGTGTCACTTACACTTTGTATGATCATGCCATGTCATTTGACACGTCATCGTCCATAACATCCTTCATGATGTGTCATCGGCCACGTCATCATCCATGTCACCATACAACCACCTTAAAACATATTTACTCACACATATTAATTACTTTTAAACACACACATATGTGTAGGTATAGAATACTATCTATACCTATACATAATATATGTGTGAGGCATGAGCCCACACATAGTTACACTTATTTTATGTGTAGGTAAAGATAATTACTCACATATATACATGTTCTACTCACACATAATGTGTGTTGGTAAACACCCTTATTTCTTGTAGTGGAGGGGGAGGGCAATGGTGATAGAAAGTCTCATATAGGTAGTGGTTCATCTTCTATAGATTTCCAAAGAGGGGGGGGGGGGGGAGGAGGAGCCAATCAAGAATGATAACGAAACTAAAAAAAATCAAAATTTTATATCTTGTGCACCAATGAACTTTTATAACAATATAAAAAATCACAAATCTAAACAAAAAAACAAAGTAAAGATCTAAAGAGAAGACAGAAAAATCAACCAACATCATCTAACCTCCCTCACAAGGTTCCTAGCCTCATTTTCTAGAAAAAAAATATGAGCACCATTTTCAAGATTCCAAAAAAAGAATCAACACCTTGACATAACTATTTTTTAGATTTGAATAAAGAAATCAACACCATTTGAATTTAGATTTGAATAAAAGAATCAACACCCTCACAGACTCAAAAAATAAAGAAAAAAATATCAGCACCATTTTCCATTCAACAATCGAATTATTTTCTACGTAGGCGGCTCAATTTTCTTGTTACAGGTTGTGATGGTTGCAACCTGCATGTAAGCTTGATACAAGGTGCTCAGAGAATAGAGAGGGAGGCTGACATCCATGGTGATGGTCGTGCTCGGTAAAGGGTTCTCGACGGCAGTTGCTTTATACTCAAATTGTTGATGGTGCTTGGTGAAGGGGTGCCTGTCGATGGTAGCTTTAACCTCAGTGCGATGTGTTAAGAAAGAGGGGAGAAGGTGATGTGGGTGTCGGCGTTAAGAAGTTGAAGGGGTAGGAGTGGGAAGAGATAGGGTTTTGATTCTTTGGCATATGATTTTGAAACAATGAAGAGAGAGGGTGAGATATATATTAAATTACGTTGATTTGGTTGCTATTAATTAGGATTTGATTTTGGTAGATTATAAAAAGACATTCTTATCCTTTTGGCTTCTAATTAACATGCATGGTTTTTAAAGTAATTACAAAATTACCAATCTTCATCCTGGCCGTTAGTGATATAATCCTAGGGTCTAAAATGCTTCTCGCACTTCTTGTAAAAAAACTACTTCTCGCATGAACCAACCTATATATATATATATATATATATATACTTCTCAAAAGTTGAAAGAAGAAAATACAAAAAGAGCAACATCTTTACAAAAACAAACCAATAATTGTAAGATAAAACCATTAACCCAATAGGTTTACTAAATTACGATAACCATCACAGCCAGTTTTGAATATAAAGGAATGTGTGGGCTATGATGTTCTTGCTACTTGACCCTTCAATATGCAATTTCTCCGAATCCCGAATTGAGACTTGATAGGAGAAGCAGATACCACACCTTGCCACTTTGATCGATCCAATAAAGTAGTCCTATCTTCTACACTTCTAATGACTTACTCCCTACACTATAACCCTTGATCCATAAGCTTTCATCCGCTGGCCGGGAATTATGCTTTGTACAATGAAACCTTTAACTCCATATAAGACTGTGTTACCAGTGAGATGTAATAAGATAGAATTATAAATTCTAAATGCATAATATGAAACAGAGTAAGACTATCTAATTGTTCATTATATTGATAACCAAAAATGTTTTGAGTATAGACTCTAAACGAAGAAACTTCAGAAATAACTCAAGAACAGACTTGAATTATGCGAATATGCCTAAGTTCTGACTTAGACGACTTGCTCATCACCACAAATGGATGAGCTATTTATACATGTACAAAAATGATCCTAACTATCTAAACAATAACATGTGCAAACCTATTTATACACGTACTAAAATGATTCTTTAAGTTCTTGAGGGATCTCTCCACTTAGTTGATTCTGAGAGAGGTCTAATGATCCAATTGTAGATATGCTTCCAATAGCATGCTGGAGTCGACCATTAAGGTGGTTGTGGGATAAGTTAAGCACTTTTAATGAGTTAAGAGTAACATTTGGAATCTCCCCTTCAAATTTGTTATCGGATAGATCAACAATTATGTAACTTACTAAAACTTTCTAGAATAAGAGCCGTTAACCTTTCACCGCTATAGTAACGGAGTAATACATGCCACCTAAACTCACATACTCCAGTTCCGGACTCTCCGCTACCGCGTCCTTCATGACAATGAAATGTTGAAAATATTTTTAAGGGAGATGTCCTACTAACCCATTATGAGACAAGTCAATGACTTGCAGACTTCGAAAAGGGTGTTCACCCGTAAAAGAGGTTTCAATGGAATCATGTAATTTATATGACCCCAGTACAAGAATCTGCAGCGATGGAAGATTTCCTAACCATGTAGGGAACACACCATTCAAGTGGTTGTTTCCGATATCAAGAATTTTCAAATCTTGAGCTTTGGACATGAAACTTGACACATCTCCTTCTAATTGATTTCCATTCAAAATAAGTTTAATTAGGCTTATAGAATCCTGCGTCACATTAGGGATGGTGCCATGGAAACGATGGTTCCCCATATTTACCACCTCAAGATCAGATAAAATATTTCCAAGGCATTGTTGAATAACTCCAACAAATCTATTGTATGACATATCCAGACTTTTCAAATTGCTCATGTTGCAAATTGATGAAGGGGATTCTCCTTAAAAAATTTAAAAATAGATTTCATATATAAGTAATCAAATTTGAAATATATTTTATATATAATATATAAATATTTTATATATTAATGATTACACATAATTTGTGGTGTTATTATATTCTTAAAACTTAAAATATTATTTTGTCCACCCTGATTTACAAATGTCATATTTATGCTTTATAACTTTTCAAAAAATCATATTTCATCAAAACTCTTAATTTTACCATTTTAGAATATTTTATAATCAATTTAAGTTATCTTTAATTGTAACCAATAAATAACTTAATTACCCATAATTATGATAATAATAATATAGGACTTCTATTAGAAATACAATCACGTTTTTTCGTACGATAATACCATGTTTCTGCTATCACGTCTGTTCTTCATCTCACGTTGACTCCTGCTGGTGTGGGCATTAACGCCATATGTCTCCATTTTTTAATTCTTATTTCTTTCATGTTTTATAATTATTTAATATTTTTTGATATTAATGTTTAATACTTATTATTTTTTAACATCAACCCATGTATTACACGAACATTTAAGCTACTCACATAATATACATTCAAATTTTCATAACAATTTACATTTTCTTACACATACGACACTAAAGAAAAAATGGAAAACAACTCAAAAGTTATCTGCAACGACACAATGTCACCACCAAAGGCTCACGTACTATGGGACAAAATAGGTTGCTTTTTCAGTTAAACCCGAAAGAAATTGAAGATTGTATGCTCCACTGCATCCGTAATTTCGTGAAACCACTTTGGTTTTCCGGTTGACAACATGAGACATCCCATCACCATTCCAATTATTGTGCCACATCCGTATCCTAACATTACTACTTTTCATGTGAATCCACTAATTTCTTCATCATGTTTGACATTTGGGGAACTCGAATGCTCACATAGTTGGAGCAATGGAAACCCACAGAGTCCCGGATTCCCTTCAAATGAGTGCTCATTAAATGTGTTAAACTGCTTCCCTTTTGGAATATGTCCCACAAGATGGTTTTGTGAGAGATCTAACACTTCAAGAGAAGCGATGTCTGCAAGTTCTTGAGGGATCTCTCCACTTAATTGATTCCGAGAAAGGTCTAATGATTCGATTGCAGATAGGTTTCCAAGAGCATGCGGGATTCAACCATTAAGGTGGTTATGGGATAAGTTTAGCACATTTAATGAGTTAAGAGTACCAATGACGTCTGGAATCTCCCCTTCAAATTTGTTATCGGATAGATCAACAAATGTGTAACTAACCAGAAGTTTCGAAAATGGGAGTTTTCGACCTTTGGTCGCTATAGTAATGGAGTAATACATAGCCTCGAAGTTATAAAAGTTATGTAAAACGAAATAGTGTGGTTCTGTTTGCTACCACGCCCCTCATGGCAATGAAATTTTGAAAATATTTATGAGGGAGATGTCCTACTAACCCATTATGAGACAAATCAAGGATTTGTAGATTTTGAAAAGGGAATTCACCGGTAAAAGAGGTTTCAATGGAACCATGTAAATTATTTGACCCAAGTACAAGAATCTCGAGGAATGTAAGATTTCCTAACCATGTAGGGAATGTGCCATTCAAGTGGTTGTTTCCGATATCAAGAATTTCTAAATATTGAGCTTTGGACAAGAAACTCGGCACATCTCCTTCTAATTGATTTCCGTTCAAAATAAGCCCTATTAGTCTTACACCATCCAGGTTCACATTCGGGATGGTGCCACGGAAACGATTGTTCCCCATATTTACCACCATAAGATTAGATAAAATATTTCCAATGCATTGTGGAATAACTCCAACAAATCTATTGTATGACATATCCAGAAATTCCAGATTGCTCATGTTGCAAATTGATGAAGGGAATTCTCCTTCTATCTGGTTGTATTGTAGAGAAAGCGTAACTAATCGATCCAATTGAAAGTGCGGCAAGCAGGTTATGGAGTTATGTGAGATATTCAAACTGTACAACTTGTTTTCTCCTATCTCCCCTACCCAATCAGGAATTCGACCTTTTATGTGATTGCTAGACAGGTCTAAAGCTACTAGATTTTCCATGGCTTGTATAGACTCTGGAAACATAGTTAACTTGCAAGAAGCCAAACCTAACCAACGAAAATCTGGGTTGACATAGCCAGTAGCATTATTGGTTACGACAGATAAACCACTGTAAGAGAGATCAAGTCTTACAAGGCTTGGCAGGCTTGATAACAATGTGTCCAAGTTCCACACTTGTGAAATTGTTAGATGATAGGTCGAGGTAAGTGAGGTTGATGAGTTGAATAGAAACTTGATTAATCTCACCATCAAATTGGTTCTCAGAGAGGGATAATATCTTTAATGATGAATGGTTGAACCACTCTGATGGTAAGCCTCCACTAAACATGTTATCTTGAAGTTCTATGTTTTCAAGCGATGGAAGAGTAAACAATGAAGAAGGAAGTGTTCCGTTAAGCTTGTTGCTATATAAGTATAGAGTAGAAAGGTATGTGAGGTTAACTAAGGACTTGGGAAGCGACCCCATCAAATTACAACAAGAGAGATCTAAAAAATTCAGATATCTGAGATTGCCAATTGAGTCTGGTATCTTCCCTGATAATTTAGTGTAAGAGAGATCCAAGTGATTCAATGACTTTAAATGACTGATTGAGTCCATTGTTAATTCTCCTGATAAGCTCGTATCTGACAGACTTAACCATTTGAGACGGGTTTTGGCGCTTTGGTTGACTTTTGGCAATGGAACAATCACTAGATTGTTCTGAGACAAGTCAAGTTTTTCCAAATACGGAAGATTGAAGCCGATATCAGGTAACTTTCCCTGCAATCCAGTGTAGCCAAGATCAAGCCTTCTTAGAGAAGAAGAGATGTTAGTAGGTAAAAAGGATGATATATTAACTCTAGACAACGAGAGTTCTCTCAAATGAGTAGAATTTTGTAGGAGACTGTTGAAAAGCCTAGGTTGAATACTCAATCTCCAATAAGTGTAAGAGAGATCAAGAGAAATCAATTTCGGGAGAAACGAGATTTCTGAAGGAATCTGTCCTTCAAAACCACATTGAGAGATGTTGAGATGTGTGAGACTATTAGAAAACCTCCTAATTTCAGGTGGTATTTGAGAACCATAAAAATCATTGAAAGCAAGGTTGAGTCTCTGAAGGTGAGGAAGACGAAAGAGGGTGGAGTTAGAATGGATGGTACCTTGTAGCATCCCACAGCTCAAATCAATAGCAATAACGTCACCTGTGAAGCGATCACAAGTAATTCCATTCCAGTTGCAGCAATCACTGTTCATGTTCCAGTTCATCATAATCGGATATTAACCGGAACCAAGAAAATCTTCACATTTTCTAAAATATGAAGGATCTTGGATTGAGAGATTGATGGAGGGAAAGCTTTGTTTAAAGAGAAGCAAAGCATGACTCTGTTGTTTAGAGCATTTATGAGTGGTATTCAAAGAAGAGGAAGAAGCAAAAGAGAAGAAAAGAGAGAAAAGAAAAACGGAGGAAAACAGGTGTGAATTAGTCATTCTCTTGAACTGCATTTGTGTAGATGAATGCTCGCTTTATATATATATCAACGGATAATCGTTAGTTCATCATCTTTATTGATTAAAACTAGTTCTTCATCAATTTCTTTTTGATTTCAAATACAGATTTTTAAAACAAAATTTTGGAATAATTTGTTGATGAACAAAATGCTTTCATCTAAAAAGTGATGAATATGATGGATTCCTCAAAAAGAAATTGATAAAGAACTAGTTTTAATCAATAAAGATGATGAACTAACGATTATCAGTTGATATATATATATATATCGAAAAATGATCAAATAATCATCCCTTTTACCCTTTTTACTTTAATTTTCTTTTTACTTGATCTCTACCCTCTCTCTCTCTCTATATATATATATATATATATATATATATATATATATATATATATATATATATATATATATATATATATATATATATATATATATATATATATATACTGTAATAGAAAAAGTAGAAAATTTTTGGTTAAAGATGCTTTGAAAGTGAGCGTAGTTGACGTGGTCTGTCTATCCAGGTGGCATTTGTGGTGCATATATATTTGTAAACGTAAGAATTGGTTTGTATTGACTGGAAAATCTGAGATATGTATTTGTTTGTTTTGTGGTCGGTGGAAATTAATTAATTAATTAATTGACGACTATATATAATTAAAGAAATTAAGACTTTAGTTTTTGTCTTTCATGTATTGACTGTAATTAATTTTCCAAGTTTGAGCCGGCATATATGACAACTTGGTTAAGTTTGAGGTAAAATAGGCTGTAAAATTCAAATCCGTTAAACCTTATTATCAAAACACAAGTATAATTAAAAAGACATTAACTCTTGATTATTCCCAAATCACGCTGTGGGCTTCACCTCATATATATACACTAGTGGGATACCCGCGCAATGCGGCGACGGTGAATAAAAATTGTTTGTAAGGAGTTGTTTTGGTAGGTATTAATCAAGAGGACACACAAGACGTAATTTTGTAATTTTTATTTCGCAGGTAAAAAGGGAATGAAATTTAGATGTAATTTTGTAATTTTTATTTAGCCGGTGAAAAGCGAATATTATATATTTTCACTTTCTGGAATTTATGGAATGTTATTAAGTTTATGGAATATTATGTTTCGTAAGTTTTGCTATGGAATTTATGGAAAAAGAATATTCTGGAATTTATAAAAAATAAATGTTATTAAGTTTATTTTATGGAATCATTTTTTGATAGATGAGGGTAGAATAGTAATCTTAAGTGACTTAAAATTTAAGAGTTTTAAGAAAAAAGCTTAAATACTTTATATAATAGTATTGATATATCAAACTCAAAAGGTTTTAACAAAATTAGATCATGCATGTGAGACTTATAAAGAAAAAATAAATTACAAATATTTCATTTTTTGTCTTTTAGCTTTTCAAAATTACATTGATAAACCCCACACAATCTACAAATTAGCAAATACAAACTAATAAGATATTAATAAATCACAAATACAAACACAGCCTACAAAATAAACTAGTGTTTACATTAACACCAGTTTAGAGATATTGGCAGAATAGCCGGATGGAACCTTAACATTATGCAAGCTTTTGCAAAACTTGGTTTTCTCCTCTTTCGACATGGTATAACATGCTGGTGGCAAAAAAGTACGCCTTCCCTCGCTCTCTACAGCCGAATTCCCATTTCAACCATGTCCTTTCTAACATTAACCCCATCTTTTGTTTTTCCAGAAATGTTCAACAACATTCCTATCAAACTATCGCAAACATTTTTTTCGATATGCATAACATCAAGACAGTGACGGACTTGTAAATTCTTCCAGTATGGTAAATCCCAAAAGACAGACTTTTTTTTCCATATATTTTTCGGAGGACGTGTACCATTTTTCCCAAATTGATTGATTATACCTGCTACTCGAGAATAGGTTGACTCCCCATCCAATGGTTGCCTAAGCACTCGCTTCTCGGTTTTACCATCAAACTGGATCGTGTGGTTACGATATGCAGGGTGATTCTTATGAAGTGATCTTCGGTGTCCCATATAAACCATTTTTCTACAATTTTTCAACCACAAGGAATGTGTGTCATCTTCACAAATAGGGCATGCTTTTCCTCCTTTTGTACTATATCCCGACAGATTGCCATAAGCTGGGAAATCACTTATAGTACAAAAAATCATGGCCCGCATACAAAAATTCTCCTTCCTGTACGCATCAAAAACTTCGATGCCTGGACTCCATAATTCATTTAGTTCGTCAACTAATGGAGCCAAATACACATCAATGTCATTACCCGGTTGTTTTGGACCTTGAATTAACAACGACATCATGATATATTTCCGTTTCATGCACAACCAGGGTAGAAGATTATAAATACCCGGTAGAACTGGCTAGGTGCTATGGCGACTGCTCATGTTTCCAAAGGGATTAATTTCATCTGAACTAAGTCCCAACCTTATATTTCTCATCTCTTGTCCAAATTCAATATATTCAGAATCAATATTCCTCCATTGAGGAGAATCAGCCACATGTCTTAATTTTCCATCATTTTTGCGTTCTTCCTTATGCCAACATAGCAATTTTGCCTCTTTTGAGTTTGCAAACAATCGTCTCAATCTTGGAACGATGGGCAAATACCATAATAATTTAGCGGGAGGGCCATTCTTTGTAGAATCATCACTATTTTCTTTTGCTTGTTTTTTCTGCTTATACCTAGATGTACCACATTTTGGACATTCTTTCAGGTTTTCATGCTCGTTTCTATACAATATACAGTCATTTGGACATGCATGTATTCTTTCGATTTCCAATCCCATTGGACACAATCAATTTTTTCGCTTGGTATAGTGAAACTGGTAATTCGTTATCTTCAGGAAGCATTTCATGCAAAAGCTCTAACAAACTTGTAAAACTTTTATCGCTCCAACCATTGTTAGCCTTTAAATTAAATAATTTTAAAACGGCATAAAGTTTTGTGAAATTTCTACAACCGTCATATAATGGTTTTTCGGTATCCTCAAATAATTGTTGAAATTTATCATAATCTTTTTCGGCAACATTTCCCTCTAAATCATGTAACATATCATCTAATCTATCACAACTGTCATCATTGATCAATTCTTCATCATCATGGTCGTTAAAATTGGAGATAGCCGCATTTGTATTTGATAACAATTCACCATGTCGTGACCAAGTAGTATAGTTATCCATAAATCCATTTACTACTAAATGTCCACTAATTTCCTTCGAATTTTTAAACAGGACACAATTTTTACAAACATTACAAGGACACAAAATTTCCCGTCTTCCTTCTTTGACCTTATAATCTTGAACGGCTTCTATAAAATTAGACAGATAATGAAGATATTCAACTGAACCACGTGGTATCTTGTACATCCACGTACTACGGTCCATGTGAAATTTAAAAAACAGTATAATTATGATGCATGTATGCACAATAGAAGTACATATGAATGTGGTCGCGGGTAGTTCATCCTAACCCACTTTTTGAATACCTTGTCTCATGTGAATACATGTTAACACATTGAGTATTTAAAAAAAATCGGCAGCATTTCCCCTTAACTCCTCAAGTATGCGCATAAAACGCAAACCTGTAGGAGTATAAGGAAATGTTGCCGATTTTTTCTTAAATACTCAATATGTTAACATGCATTCACAGCCTATATAAGACAAAGTATTCAAAAAGCAGTCCCAATATGAGGACAATCCGAATTAATCCCTATTAGATTAATTTCGGACGGGTATGTTTTAACTAAAAGCTATGATCCTATGTTTGCCCAACAATTGGCAACCCATACTAAATGTCAAAATGAACAATGTGTATATATATTTATATATAGACGTATATATGTGTGTATATATACGTATGTATGTGTACATATGTATGTATGTATGTGTGTGTGTTTATACATATAAATACCTAAATAAATGTAATTACAAAAATCAATACAATCAAGAACAATACCTTAGTATTTTTTACGAGAATAAACAATGTAGTACAATTAATGATTTCACCAAGATACCTGTAAACAACAAAAAATGATATAAAAAGTGAAATATATTTAAAAAATAAAAAAGATTATGAAATATATAAAAAAAAATATGATACCTTAGATTAGATAGACAATTTATGTATAGTTTGAAAAGATTGAATGGATAAAAATATGATTTCTTTGAGAAAATTTAAGATTTTGTTTGTATGTATTAATGGAGGTGAAATAATGAAGGAGAAAGAAGAAGTGAGAAAAAAGAGAATGCAATCAGCCTTAAAAACACCTTTTAGGCCCGGTTTTTTTAAAATAACAGGGCCTATAAGTATGTGGTAGCAGAAAGAAACCGTTGGAGCATTAAATGCTAGTATTCGGGCCCGGTTTCTTAACAAAAAACAAGGCTAGAATGTATTTAAACTTTTAGACCCGGTTTACATAACAAAAAACAGGGGTTGAATGTTGAAACACGGAAGGAGGCGCGCTTGAAGGAACTTTCTGACCCTGTTTTTTACACCATAACCGGGCCGGAATGTATCTCAGACTTTTAGACCCGGTTTTCTTATAACAAACCGGGCCTGTATCTACTAAAAACGCGCGTCCAGGCTTTTAAGCCCGGTTTTTTGTGTTTTATTAGAAAACCGGGCCTGAATACGGGGGTCTAAAAGCTATTTTTGTAGTAGTAATCGTGCCTATACAATCGTACTTCCATATTGTTTCAGCAACAATTCGCTGATTGTCTTGCTGTTTTCCCGCCAAAATCCACGAAAACTCATCTTTAATTGATTCGGAGACTTATTGGGTGTTTTCCTACACTCCCAATCAGCTAAATACTTCAAATAAACAACAAGAAACATAGTAAAATATTTTATTCAACCTTTTGAATCATTTGACCCATAAACTCAAGAAATCAACAAACAACTCATACCTTGATGATTCTAGGATTGCTATAGTGATGTTGGTATCTCCAACTAGCTGTTCTATGAATGTGCAAGATGACTTGCGTACATATCCATTCCTATGGGGAAATTACAAATCAGCCCCTAGACTTACCAAGTTTTAGTTTAACACTTTTAACCCCTCAAGTTTCTAAACACCTGCAAATCTCAATAGGTTATTCGCTAAAATATAACACTTGTTTAATTTATTTAATTAGAAAATTTTTGAACATCAGGAATTACATAAAACTGTTAGGGGGTGTTTGGTAGAAAGAAAAGAAATTTGGAGAAATGGAAATGGAGAGAAATAGAAATGTGTGGAGAATTGAAATTGATTCGCCTATTTAGTATCATGAAATAAAGGAAACAGAGAAATGGTGGCTCAAGTCACCGGATGGCGGTTGCGGCGTTGGCCACCTCGCCGGATGTCGACGATGATGAGTAGAACGCCGGAAATTAACACATCACAACGGGACATCGACGATGATAAATTGACATCGGCTGCGATTTCTCTCCATTTCTCCACAATTTGAAGAGAAATGAAAATATAAAGAAAAGAGAGAAATGGAAATGGGTTTCTCCTCCCAAAACTATAACCATTTCTTCCAAACAATAGAAACGAATTCTCCCCATTTCTTTTCTTTCTACCAAAAACCCCCTTTATATTAATACTTTCTATACATATTCTCTTCTTAAAAAATATAAAATTATATTTTACGTCTAAAAGTTTTTAATGTAATATTAATATGTTTCTCGTATTTCATGTCTAAAAGTTTTTAATGTAATATCAAGTGCTTAATTTGAGTAAATACATTTTATTATTCAGTTATATATTTGTATCTTTAGAATTATAAACCTAATTTATTAAAAGCTAAATAATAATAATATTAATCTAATTATACTCAAATTACATCATACAAAATTAAGATCCTAACATAGAATATATTATTTTTATACATACGTAAATTGTTTAAGTATAGTTTTTGTTGTTTAATTAATTATAATTGAAAATACAGAATTCAAATATCCATGTAATAATAACTTAATTTAATTTTATGTGCGAAGTTAATAGTTTAAAATAAAAAAACTTAAACAAATAGAATCTTTATATAAAATTTCAAGTTGTAAGAATAGTTACAAAACTCACTAACATGACGGTTGTTTCAGTACTACACCATAATAATGTTATGTGATCGTTTTTGTACAGTTATTTACTCATCTATTAACTATCAATTTTAAAGAGTCTCAAAGTGGTTGTGGTAAATATTGTAAACAATTTTATGTTAACCAAAGGTTTTAGAAGACCCACTTACAACTCACTACTTGAAAGCTTACAAATTGTTACAAAAATTTTATATCATCATTGAAATCATCACTTTCGCCCAAAAATGATGATTTCCTCTCTAAATTGTCGAATATATATATATATATATATATATATATATATATATATTGTTAACAAGTTAATAAAAACATTTATTATCATAAAAGAAAAAAAGACAAATCATAATTCCTACGCAGAAACGACCAATATAACTAAAAATAAATACAATCTGGCGAGCAATAATAATTTACAGTTATTGTTAAAAAATTTAAGTTTTCTTAAGGATTTTTATATTGATTGGTATTTCATTATTTGAATTGAGTTCAATTACGATAAATTTTTTTAATTTTAAGTTCGTTCATTTATGTTTATCCATTACATTTAATGATAAATGTTTATATATTTGACAACACCGGTTACTAAACCATGATAAATCAATATAATATATTCTTAATTATATTTTGAGTACAACAACTATTTAACATACACCTTAGTTCATTATAAATCTTATCTACGTTTCGATATGCATTTTATTGTAATATGAAAAAAAATAAAAAAATAGAATACCTTTAATTGATTGTTTCGAAAGACCAGTAAATCAGTGATCATATCGACTACGATACGTAGAGATGATGGATATAAAAACTAAATAAAACGTCCAAGAATACATACTCACCGGTCTCGATGAATAAAAAAAGTTAAAAATATACTAATTTTTAAAAAATTTCATATTACGATAAAATTTATAGTAGAACGTAGATAAAAATAATATGATCACAGATATATATTTTTTCTCCAAACAAAATATATCATAAGTTATTAAACATAATTTATAAATAACTTATAATTAATTATATTAATATACAGTTTTCATAAAACTCCACACATGTTTCATACAACCCCTCACAATATACATCTAACCTCTTCCAATTAACTTGAATTTGAATTTGAATTTGATGCCACTTTCTACCAATAATATGTTAGGATTTTCTCATGTCATATTTACATATTATCATTTTTATTCCACATCTCTACTTTCTCTTTGCTCTGCCAACAATATATATATATATATATATAAATAATTTGAACGATAAATTACACCAAAATACAATGAAATGTGCTCTGATTATTATTATATGTAATCAACTTTATTTTTTTCACCATTAATAATAAAACGAAGTTGTTTAAACGTTAAATTGTTTGCAATATTGTAACATCCCTAAAATGGATCTAATAGTAGACCTAAGATATTAGAATATTAAATAATTATTTTATAATTTATTCAAGCAATAATGGAAAAGTTTGGTTGGTACTCGCTAAATTGTGAAATTTAGTTAAAGCCTTTATTTGACTAAAAAATATAATTATTAATTGGTTTAAACTAATGATTCCAACTTTATCTCTTTTAAAAATTATTATCACTTTAATGATAAGTTGTAAGTTAGACAAGGGAACAGGTGCCCACCTTTCTTAACAAAACCAACTTAAAGGTCGGTTGCCTCTTTATTAAGGGAACTCATCTCTATATCTACACATGATATACTCTGGAGAAGAAAATCAAGAAAAGAAAGTTTGGAGATTGAAGAATCTAATCCCCTAAATTATTTTTTCATTAAATAACTCATAGCATATAAGTTTTTAAATATATCCACCCGCCAAACACATGGTACTTATGGTATAAATAAAAGTTACATTGTTTTAAATAAAATCATAGTTTAAATAGCTGATGAAGGATTGTTGTCACACCGGTGTCTTGCCTTTAACCACACAAGACCGTCTTCAAAAAATTCAACAAACAAGAATAAACACAAAGCCTAGTGAGATTACACGGTACTTGCATATTATACTAGATAACACATATTCAGGTACCAAGTACATATCATTATTAGTTAACACCACACAGGGGGATAAGTGCCCAGCCGTACAAGTTTTGCCAAAGCTATAATAATAAGCGCTCAGTTGCACATAAATGTCACACCGACATATCAGAGTACAATATCACACGTGAACCGACATTATAGTGCAAAGACTAAGTTACTGAAAACTCACCTAATCAGCGGTACAAGTTTAACACAGAGAAGTTTTGAAAGCTTAATAGTGTATCTGCACGGTCCTACA
The DNA here is from genome assembly GCA_038502395.1 of Dittrichia graveolens. Taxonomy (NCBI): domain Eukaryota; kingdom Viridiplantae; phylum Streptophyta; class Magnoliopsida; order Asterales; family Asteraceae; genus Dittrichia; species Dittrichia graveolens. Next base: position 81,807,815 of record JARJIL010000005.1, on the reverse strand, counting down.
ACCATGGTTCCATGAGTGTTTATAAGTTTACATACCTAGGACACTCATAACCTAGGTTTCCGATTACACTTCACGATTTAGTTCATTAGGCTAGTTTGCGATTCACTTAACTTGTGATCCTTGACTCCTTTGAACTGTTTCATGATTTGTGATTACACTTCCATCCAAGATTTACAATTGTAGCCCACACCGTCACTAGTTTTCGATTCACTTTATAAATTCATGGTTTTACGATTCAACCCTCTTAGACTGATTTATGATTCAAAGTGCATACTCAGTTTACGATTTGGGTTCAAAGTGTGTTCTCAGTTTACGATTTGGGTTCTAATGAGATTTACGATTCTCTTTGGTAGCTTTTGGTTGGAAAGAATCCTTGGGATTGGAATCCAATTCCTAAGGATTCCTGTGTTTGGTTCATTTTAATGAGGGAATCCGAAGGAATTGGAATCCATCAAATGAGGGAAAATGAATTACATCACTAGATTGAGGGATTTTAAATTTCTTTAAATGAGAGAATGTGGAATATTACCTTGTTACCTTTAAACATCTCTATAGCCTTAATATATCTATCTCATTCCATCGACATAGCACATGAGCCGACTCTACCCTCCAAACACCGATGGCTTTTTCCTCCGCCTCCACCTCTAGACCCTTCGCCGCAGCCTTTCTCCGTCGTAGTTCCCAGGCCCTCCGCCATAGCCTTCCTCGGCTGCCGCCTCCAGACCCTCCGCCGCAGCATCTTCTTCATCGGTCGTAGTCACCAGATTTCGCCATTCCGTAGCCGCCTTCCGCCTTAGGCTGAGATTAGTCTCCCTTCTCTCTCTCTGCTTTCCTCCACAATGTTGAATCTTTTCGACTTACAATTCTGCGAACCAAACGCCACCTCAGTATGTTGATTTTTAAATAATCAAACTCTTTCAAAACCTAACCATTTTGATTTATTTTTGTTTTAATGAATTCCTATCATCATTTTAACCGACCCTTATCAATTAATTGAATTAATATCCATTATTGAACAATCTAGGTTTGATTTTTGGTTCTTGGCACTATTCTCATTTTCAAATGGTACAACATTCATTAAACTCAGTCTAATCTCAATTATGATGTAATACCCGTATTTCGATATATATAAATTATTAGAAATTTATGCTATATTGTTAGATTTATTAAACAAGTAATATAAATACATTCTTTGAATATATTAAGAATGTTTTTGCTCTAATAGGTAAAATCATGGAATTTAATGAAATAATAGTATAAGTATTAATGTATGAACATATCGGTTAAATAATTTCGAAAAGTCAAAACTGGAATATTGTGTTTGGGAAGTGATGTGACACGTCGGGTATATGAAATGTGACGCGTCAAGTCAATTACTGAGTCTGGAAATGGCCGACAACTTTATTAAAGTAGGACGTGTAAAGTGATAAAGTAAAACGTGGAAAGTGGCCGAAAGTGAGCACTTAGATCGGATCTCAATTAAAATAATCCAACGCAACTCGTCATGCAAAGTGATGCAACGCATCGGCTATTTTTCAGCCCCTATATATAGAGCACATTTCCAGCCATTTGAAGGTTAAGGAATTCAATTCTAAAGTACTCTTTAGACCATTTGACGAAATATTAAGGCTAGAATCTTGTGTCAAGGTTTTAGGAAGCTCGTGTGGTGTTTTATCGAAGAGAGGATTGTTGTGCTAACCATGAGAATTCCGAATCCGATCTAGCACCAAATATGTGATCATCTAAGAGGTAAGCTTCTAATTTTGTATTGTTAAACTTATAAAAGCCTTAGGATGCATGTAATATCATTTATGATCATAAAACAAGGAATTAACGATGTTTTAACGGATAGATTGCTATATCATGTTATAGACTGATATAACCGGTATTATATATACATGGGATCCTTATAAGAACTAGATGAGTATGGGATTGGTTAAAAATCAATTGGTAAAGATACATATATAATTTACGGATTACACGACGCGTATGTGCCGTGGTATGCGGTGCGTAACACTTTGGATAGAAACTTGGATTTTCGTTTTAACAGTATCTAAGTTAGTATGGGTATATTGAAACACTGTGTTATATGGTATGACTAATAGTTGGGATATTTTTGTTATAACCTAGTGTAGGTTAAATCCAGTTACGCGAGTTCAATCCGGATCTTTACTATCATGATTTTATAATAACCAAGATTATTATTAACAGGTAAGTTTACTAACTTACTCATTATATTAGTATGTATATTAATGTGTTATCTATGTGAAAGTGTAACTAATGTGATGATATGTGAAGTGAAGTGTTGTTTTCTATTGAAATCATAACTCGGTCGCAGTCCGACACGTGAAATCCATGGTACGGCTTGGATAGTCAATTGTGACTCAAAGTGTGAAATCTTTTATAGTGCACTGCATCGGTATTATGTGAATTGTTATGTGATATGTACATGCCTAGTATGGTGTGTAAATACATGTGTTTGCTAAGCTTTATGTTTATTGTTGTGAATTCTATCTTTTTATATGATGGGACAAGGGGAAAGGTCTAGCACAGTAAGAATAGCTCATAAATGGTGTTATTCCACAAAATAAAAGCCCTGTTGGCTAATAAAATATATGTTGTGATCTTTAAACAATGTTTTTAATATTGTGAGGTTTGTAAAACGATTTGTGGATCTCATGGAGATCAAATTATCATATTATGTTTTGAATTAAACATGTGGACCTCACTACTCTGATATACATATATATTTTATCAAAGCATTTCACAAGTCGATATAACCAATAAAGTGGTGTCTAGAATAGTCGTGTTGGCTTGGTTATTGGATTTCCAAAAGGTCATGTACCAAAAGGATCTTGCCCCCCGAATGACATGCCTGGCTACTTTATTTTGGTAGTCAAACGTGATTGTGTATTCAAAAAAATTTTGGGACGTTACAACTTGGTATCAGAGTCTTGGTTTAAGAGATTTGGATATACACGTGTTGTGTGTTTAAACTTAAACTTTTGTTCTAAAGTAATTTGAAAATGATTTTTGAAAAAATGATCTGATGAGATATCTGCCGGAGCTTGGTCCTGATGAGCACAAGGTGAAGCATAGTATAATCATTGTTTAGTGAAATATATTGTGCATTTAAATCCATGATGATATATGTTAATGATTATATTCATGTTTAGGCAAATTATGAATATTGTGTACTGTGTATAATAGAAACCATATAAGTTTAGAATGGATGATTTGGCCTTATTGCATATTCTTGTTTGATTGTTGTGGTAGGGTAGAATCAAACACTCGATCACTTATATGACTTAGCATTATGCATGGTTGTGTACATGATATGCTTAAACTAGTATATGGTGATTTGTATGTGAAACTTTATATGCTTGCATGATATTATGATAGTATAAAGCATTAAGATGCACGTGGACTATTTTGTGATACATGGCCTAAGCCTGTAAATCGAGATTTTGAGTGGTAATGGTAAGGATTGGTATGTGTAATGTGTTTGGAATAATATACGAGCCCATATTATTACAGGTAGATGATACATGGCAGAACTTTCCGGAATCATGAGAAATCTTGTGAATCATGTGAGAGGTACTTGTAGGACAGTAGTATGTCCGTAGTATAGGAGTGCCTTAGTACGAGTAGTGCTACTTCAGATGTGATAAGGGCATACTAGAAATACGTGCAGAATGTGGATATTAACTGCGGTATGAATAGGATAGCATGGTAATGCCATCTGTTAATAAGTACACTATCTATACTTCCAGAATGGTGAACACGAGACGAAACCGTAATTTGATTTCTATTGGGACTGGAACCGGCCATGTATCGGGAGGAATTGAGACAAGTGTGACTAGTAGGATTGATACTCACCACCAATCAATATTGAATGAAGGGGTGTTTGGCGAGGACAACCCGGAAAATGTGAATCCTTGTAATGAGGAAGAGGAAACGGAAAGGGAGGCTGTTATCGCGGCCAAGGTAACAACTAATGTGATGAAGGAACTGAGAGAGATGCTACCTCAGACAGTGGCTCAGATAAAAGAAGACATGGGGAAGATGACCGGTTAGAAATTAAGTGCCTTATGGGCCGTTAAAGAAACTGTTGCGAATACTACGCAGGTTGTTATTCCAACAACAATTCAGGCTGAGAAGGGTTGCACCTATAGGGACTTCTCTACATGTCAGCCACCAACTTTCGAAGGGATTCCAATGGGGGATCCCATCAAGAGTACTCAATGGATTTTTGAGGTGGAAGTATCTTTCTACACATGCCACTATGCGGAAGAGAGTAAAGTGTGGTTCACATCGAATTTGTTAAGAGGAGTGGCAAAGACATGGTGGAACCTTCAAAGACGCTTGAAGGGAGAGATGATCACTACTATGAGTTGGGAAGAGTTCATGTGGTTGTTCAATGAAAGTTTGAACCAATGGTAGAAAGGGAATTATTGATGAATGAATGAATTCCTCAAGTTGCAGCAAACTACTAAAACTGAAACGGTGAATGAGATCACATCAATCTTCAAGGAGAAGGTTTTGTTCTATCCTACTTATGTGGTAGATGAAAGTTTGCAAATAAACCGTTATTTCCAGATGTTGAAAGAAGATATTCGTGAGTTTGTGACTACGGAAAGATGTACCACTTTAAATGAGATGATTGAGGTTGTTAGAAAAGGGAAATGGACATGTACCGAGAGCTAAAAAGAGAACTGCACCAAAGAAAAAGTTCAAAACCGGGGGTTTGAATCTGTGGGCAAGAAGACAAGAAAGAGGGCGCTCGATGCCCAAAATGTGGAAAGGGTCATGCGGGGAATGCCGCTTGGGGCAAATGAACTGCTACAATGAGCAGAGACTACCGAGCTAATATGAGTGTCTGTTTTGTTTCCGATGCAATCAACCAGATCACCGTATGTCTGAGTAGTAGGAACCGGTGTGGGTAAGGGTGTTCAAAATATCCGAAACCGAAAAACCGACAATCCATACCGAAATCTAGGTTAACCAAACCGAATATTTTAATTTTTTTGGTTTGGTTAACTGAACCTAAAACAAATTCAGTTATTCGCTTCCGTTACGGGTCATGATGTTAGAGATGGACGATAAAACGAAAACTTAAAAAATTCAAATTTTATTTTTTACGTTTATCAATACTAACGAATTAATTAATATTTACGTACGATAATTATCTACTCATAACAAATTGTTACCCAATGTCAATATCTATATTTCACTTTTCAATATAGATACTAGTATATATATGTTTTATTTGAGTTTATGAGTGAACTAGATTTATAAATCTTATCATTTACTATTTATTTACTTAGTTTCACTTTAACTTAGTCGCGTTTTTATTCAAATATTTTCTTATGTCATAATTAGTTGATACATAAATAACATAGTTCGTAATGTTTTATAAAATTCTCATTTAAGCCTTGTTCGAGTTGAGATATGAATATTAAATTTTGAAACCTTTTTTAGAAATATATTTAGTAGTTAAAAATGGTTAATTGGTTAACCGGGAAAACCTAACTGAAAAACTGATTGGTTAACTGGTATTTTCGATTTAGGTTACAAAATTTACAAACCGATACATCGGTTAACCGGTTTTTGGTTAATAGTATGCTTTGTTAACCAACCATGAACACCCCTAGCTGTGGGAGGTGGAAAGCCGGTACAACAACCATTTCTGCTCATTACTAATGGGGAAAAAGGGACCAAAGGCTCGAGATGGTAAGGTATTGATATAGCCACATTTAGATATATATTTTAAGCGATATTTGTTTTATTCTATTTTGATATTGCTCTTAAATAAGCCAAAAGATACTTAATTGTCTCCATTTATTGAATTACACGTTAAAATGTGGGTTATGAAAAGTTTTGAGCAAAAACCGAAGAAAATATGAAAAGTTGTCCGCTCCGACACGAACTTGGATTGAGGTGATTCAAAAGGACATGGAAACAAGACTGAGGACAACAATTTCAATTGTATGATCAAGTCATGAAAATGCAAGATCACAACCCAATAATGTCTAGATCGTGACAAGACGCAAGCTTATTATGCCAAATTTCAAAGAAAAGAGTTTGGATTACGTGAGGACCTCAAACATCGCGACGCGACCAATATATGATCGTGATGTGACGCCCCTGTTTTAGCTTATCTATTTAAACAACATCCGAGATTTGTTAGGGAAGATACAACCCAAGTTTTATCACCATTATACCTCTAAAAACGTCACATAAACGTCTCAAGGCAAATTGGAAGCTTGGAATTGAATATCAAGGCTTACGAGTGAAGATTGAAGGCTTTAATCATTACTTTATCACGGTTTTTCGTTCTTAACCCATATGTTTATGGTTTTAAAACGATTCTAGTATGTTTATTATGATGATTATGCGCTAGAACTTTTGTTTTCCTCCCTAGAGGAGATGAACCTTGTTAAAGTTGTTTGATTTCAATAAAGTTGGAGACTTTTTATCATATATTCATCTTGGAAGCTTAATCGAAGATCCATATGTGTTTTAGGGTGCTTTTAGTGTTTACAACCCGAGTTTACATAAATTAGATGACCAATGTGTTTATGTTGCTTGAATCTTGATTATCTAGGACGAATAGATGATTTAGACTAGTGATTGACCAATCCTAGGGTTAAAATACTAAAAAAGAAACTTTAATGTGTATACAATTGCATATAATGACCTTTATATGTTAATTGAATGACTTGTTAATAAAAACAATCACAAAAGATTGAGTCTTTCTTGATTTGAACAAAATAGACTAGTTTTGCTTTAAATTAATCTCATGACCATAAAGGTTAATTAACTACATAATTATAGGATTAGATAATCTGACAAAAAATCTAATCATAATAGAAATCGATATATGGTCATTAGTTGTCCATTGCAAATCTTTATTTTAATCATTTGACTTGAAAAGGTGAAATCAAATCTAAGGAGGGAACTTTTCGTTCTAATAGTTTAATCTGATAATGTTTGTTGCTTTTTGCTTGCCTTGAGTTGATTTTTGTGTTTTCTTAGTAGTATGAGTGTTTAAGTTAGTTGGTAGTTGATAAAAGTGCAAGTTCCAAAATCCCCCTTTTACTGCTTTAAATTAGTTTAATATTTAATTAGTATAGTTATATTCAAAATCATACTCATTTCCCATGTGTTCGACACCCGTACTTAGTTACTATACTATGATACGATTAGGTTCTCTTGCCTATTTGTGTTGTAGTCGTGCTAAATAAGTTAGATTTATATATTTAAAACTGGTATACTACACGCACATCAAGTTTTTATGGTATTAACTAAGTTAGACTCACCTTTAGAAGCAGAAATAGCGGATGAGAAGGCAGTAAACATGACTGATGTATACAAAGACAATGTAATAGAAATAGGTGAGGTCAAGTTCCCCGATATATTTTATCTAATTCTTATGCGAGAGTTTCAAGTGGTGGTGGGTATGGACTAGTTAGTTTGTCACCAAGCCAGTATCTTATGTAAACAAGGGATTGTACAAGTTTAAACCCCAAGTGGGAGAGAAATGTTGATTTATGGCGAACGCAAGAAAGGGAAAACAACATTATGCACGGTAGAAAAAGCCGCCAAGTATGGGTGCCCGATAATTTTGGTGCACGTGATTGAAAGCAAGTTAGAGAAGAAACCGAAGAGTGTTTCAGATGTACCGGTGGTATATGAATACCCGGAATTCTTTCGGAGGATTTGTCGGGGATTCCCCCTATCGGCAAGTAGAATTCAGAATTGATTTAGTACTGGGTGCCGCACCTATAGCAAAGACTCCGTATCGGTTAGCACTACCAAAAAATGCAAGAACTGATGTCTCGACCACAAGAACTTCTTGATAAAGGGTTTATCCAGTAAGTAGCTCATCCTGGGAGCACCAATTTTATATGTCAAAAAGAAAGATGGCACGTTATGTGTGTGCATTAACTACCGCGAATTAAATAATGTGACGGTGCAGAATAGATATCCTTTACTGAGAATTGATTACCTATTTGATCAACTCCAGGAAGCCGCGTGGTTCTCAAAGATAGATCTTCGCTCGGGTTATCATAAACTCAAGGTTCGGGAAGAGGATATACCAAAAATGGTGTTTAGAACTTGTTACGGACATTATGAAATTGTCGTAATGTTGTTCGGTCTTATGAATGTGCCAACTGCTTTTATGGATTTGACGAACGGAGTGTGCCAACCTATGCTTGATAAGTCGGTGATTGTGTTTATCGATGACATTTTAGTCTACTCAAAGACTAAAGCTGATCACGAAGGACATATACGAGAGGTCCTCAAGACGTAGAAATAGGAAAAACTTTACACAAAGTTTCCAAGTGTGAATTTGGCTAAAAGAGGTACAATTCCTGGGCCATTTGGTGAATAAAGACGGTATCAAATTGGATCCCACAAAGATTGAAGTCGTAATGAAGTGGGAGACACCGAAAACCCCAACAGAAATAAGAAGTTTCTTGGGTTTGGCCGGATATTATAGGAGATTCATACAAGATTTCTCAAAAATCACAGTACCATTAACCAAGTTAATAAAGAAAAATGTGCAATTTGACTGGTACAACGAACAACAAAAGGCTTTCGAGACGCAGCGAAGCAATTTATATGAAGCTCCGGTGTTAAATCTACCGGATGGGGTAGAAGATATGGTGGTGAATTGTGATGCATCATATGTGGGACTTAGATGTGTGTTAATACAGCGAGAAAAAGTGATTGCATATGCTTCATGACAATTGAAACCTCATGAGTGCAACTACCCAACGCATGACTTAGAGTTGGCGGTCGTGGTATTTGCATTGAAGATTTGGAGAAACTATCTATATGGTGTCAAATGTTCGATTTACTCAGATCATAAATGTCTCAAATACTTTGTTGATCAAAGAAATCTAAACATGCGACAACGCAGATGGTTAGATCTTGTAAAAGACCATAATTACAAGATATAATATCGTCCGGGGAAGGACAACATAGTGGCTGATGCTTTGAGTAGGAAGACCAGTTTTCTGTTGTTAAGAGTGCAATGCTTGAGGTTAACGGTGACAACGACCTTATTGGACTCAATCCGGGCTGCTCAATAGGAAGCTTTGAAAGATGAGAACTAGAAACATGAACAAATAAAGGGTCAGAGGGCCTTATTGAGCAAAGATAATTAGGGATTGATGACACGGTATGGGCGTATCTGAGTACCCAAGATGACGGATGTCGGCTTAGACAAAAATGTACCGAGATTTGAAAGTGGACTATTGGTGGTCGGGAATGAAAAGGGATGTGGCAAAGTATGTAGAAAAGTGCTTAACTTTTCTACCGGTTAAGGCCGAGCACCAAAGACCTCACGGAAAACTACAACCACCGGAGATACCGGTATGGAAATGGGAACACATAACAATGGATCTAATCACAAAGCTACCTAAGACTCCGAGAAACTTTGATGGATTTGGGAAATAGTGGACCGTTTGACAAAAAGTGCTTAATTTATTCCAATAAAAGAGGCCTTTTCAGCGGAAAAGATGGCCGATGTGTATGTTAGAGAGGTGATATCGCGACATGGAGTACCGGTTTCCATTATGTCGGATAGAGATGTTCAGTTCACTTCCCAATTCTAGCAGAAATTTCATGAGGATTTGGGTATGCGGGTTAATCTTAGTACGACTTATCATCCCAAACCGACGGTTAAAGCGAGAGAACGATACAGACGTTAGAGGATATGTTGCAGGCTTGTTTAATCAACTTTGGGGGAAGTTGGGATTCGTATCTGCCGTTAGCTGAGTTCTCATACAACAATATCTATCACGCAAGTATTGAGATGCCACCATATGAAATGCTATATGGGAGAAAGTGTAACACCATAAAATCTAAGCCATTTTTTTTAATTACGCTGCGGAAGCTTTGATTAATTAAACATTCTTTTCATTCACAAACATATACAAACATTTACAAACAAAATATTTGTTCTTAAATCCAACATCCATAAGTCTGTGTTACAAAACAAACTGGCTCGTTTCATTTTAAATCTTAGACATCAGAGTCAGGTCAACTTCTCCTTCCACGAGCACTTACAAACATAAACCTGCAAAATCAACAACTGTGGGGAATTAGCACAAAGCTAAGTGAGTAGAGGCTAAACCCAAAAGCAAACATCAAGCCAATACTAATCATGTAATCACAACTCTAAGAAGACCGGCGGTTCGGCGCAGAACCTACAACCAATGCCGGCCAAAGCAAAGGTTTACCGATAGCCCTCTACTGAATTGGCACAGTAAAATCCCACTCTGAAGCAACATATGCAACAGTAAGGCTATCACTATTCAACGAACCAGTAAACAAGCCCAGCCCAATTCCGCGTGTAGTTGACTTCTCAAACGCAACTCAAAATCATACTAAGAGTGCGTATCGAACAAATAGTCATGCAACAGTCATCAATAATATATATATCACAACCAACAGTTTCAGTATCAAACCATCAAATACAATCATGCCTCACATCAATAATATTAAACACAATCTTTACCATTCGCATCCAACATCCACTCACCTTTCAAGTTCAAAGGAAGCACTCAGAATTCTAATGTTACTGAGCTTTTGGATTTCCTGAAAACATAATAACAACCAATCAGTCCAAATCTCATAAATATATCTCATCATATATTTATAATTCATTTATGAAATTTAAACAAACAATAAAATACAAATCCGAACACAAAATATCGGATTACAAAAACTATCGGATTCTTTCTCGGATTCTTGAAAATCTGCAACCTAGGTATCGGATTTCCCAAAATCCGCAACTATCTATAAAGATTTCACAACTGTCGGATTTAGGAATCTGATGGGTTCCAATCTATCTGTTTTGTCTTAATCGGATTTCAAGTTTCCAAAAATCATAAGTATCGGATTTCACTAAGTCCCGGATTTCAAGTTCCGGATTTCATCACTCGGATTCTATGTCTCGGTTTTTTATGTTCCTATATATATCAATCGGATTTGGAGTTGTCATAAACCCAGTATCGGTTTTTGTCAAGGATTTCAAAGTCTCGATTTACAAGTGTCGGTATTCAAAACTTCCGGATTTAAGGATTCGGATTTCTACCTTCGGATTTCATAAGAATCGGTTTTAGTCACAATCGGTTTTCCTATCTTCAACAATCCGATAACTTCATACTCATCAAATCCGCAAACATCAAAATAACATATCTCAAACCCAGATTTCATAATAATCATAGCTATCATTCCAGAAACATACATTAAATACTTCTAAATACATTCTCATGCAATTAACCATATGAATCATATGAACATTCAAAGCTATCAAAATCCTATTCTTTCAAAAACCGATTATGATGTTTATTAACATACAATCTTTAAACTAAACATGTATCATGTTCTAAATCACATAGAATATCATTTAAGAAGAAAGATATTATGATAACTTAAACACACCAACCTTAATCTTTGATCACACACAATGAAAATGGAAATTCCGATTCCTTTCCTTCTTCTTCGGTTTTCTTGACAGAGAACAAAGCACACACATACACTTTCTTGAATTTTTGAGATAATAGAACATGACACACACACCCACACTTGTTTACATGCAAAGTAGGTGGCACTATAACACCTAACACCCCCCACGTGTAATACACTTACACACATGCGTACATACACACACCTACGGTCATACATACATAAACACATACTTATAATAATCTTAATTAATTAATAAATTAATTCACTTAGTTAATCACATAATTAAATTAAAGAAATTAAAACACAATAATCACATACCGTAAACCCGCTAATCTACTAGCCCAAGTTTGCGGGTGTTACAGAAAGTGCAGAATCCCTATTTACTAGGCGAGAGGTAGGACAACGACAATTGGGAAGCATTGAAATAGTGTAGAAAACGTCGGAGTATGTGCAACAAGTTCGAGAAAAATTAAAAACCGCTTAGAGTCGACAGAAAAGCTATGCGGATAAACGGAGATCACTACTTGAGTTTCAAGTAGGGGATTTTGTGTTCTTAAAAATGTATCCATGAAAGCGTATGATACGATTCAAGAAACAAGGAAAGTTGAATTTGAGGTATATTGGACCATTTAAAGTGATCGGAAGAGTTGGAAAGGTAGCCTATCTGCTTGAACTACTAGAAGAGTTATCACAAATACATAACACATTTCATGTACCTTATCTATGGAAATGCTTGGTTGATGAATGTGCCATTGGTGGAGGATATTATAGTAGATGATAAACTCAACTATGTTGAGAAACTAGTGGCGATTCTCGATTGAAAAATCAAGAAATTGAGGAATAAAGAAGTTTGTATCGTCAAGTTTCAATGGGAGCATCGCAGAGGCTCGGAATGGACGTGGGACCAGAGAAATAACTATCCCAAGTTATTTGAGTGAAGATTTCGAGGACGAAATCATGTTTAAGTGGGGGGAGTTGTAATACCCGTATTTCGATATATATATATATATATATATATATATATATATATTACCCAAAATTTATGCTATAGTGTTAGATTTATTAAACAAGTAATAGAAATATATTCTTTGAATATATTAAGAATGTTTTTGCTCTAATAAGTAAATCATGGAATTTCATGAAACAATAGTATAAGTGTTTATCTACGTACATATCAGTTAAATAAGTTCGAAAAGTTAGAACTGGAATATTGTATTTGGGACGCGACACTACACGTCGGGTATATGGAACACGATGCATCGAGTCAATTATTGAGTCTGGAAATGGCTGACAACTTTATTGAAGTAGGACGTGTAAAGTGATAAAGTAACACGTGGAAAGTGGCAGAAAGTGAGCACTTAGATCGGATCTCAATTAAAATAATCGAACGTGACACCTCGGGTAAAGTGACGCGACGCGTCAGCTGTTTTTCAGCCCCTATATATAGAGTACATGTCTAGCCATTTGAAGGTTAAGGCATTCGGTTCTAAAGTACTCTTAAGACCATTTGACAAAATATTAAGGCTAGAATCTTGTGTCGAGGTGTTAGGAAGCTCGTGTGGTGTTTTATCAAAGATTAGAGGATCGTTGTGCTAACCGTGAGAATTCCGAATCGGATCTAGCACCAAATATGTGATCATCTATGAGGTAAGCTTCTGATTTTGTATTGTTAAGCTTATAAAAGCCTTAGGATGCATGTAATATCATTTATGATCACAAAACGAGGAATTAACTATGTTTTAACGGATAGATTGCTATATGATGTTATAGACTGATATAACCGGTATTATATATACATGGGATCCTTATAAGAACTAAATGAGTATGGGATTGGTTAAAAATCAGTTGGTAAAGATATGTATATATTTTACTGATTACACGACGCGTACGTGTTGTGGTACGCGGCGCGTAACGCTTTGGACAAAAACTTGGGTTTTCGTTTTAACGATGTCTAAGTTAGTATGGGTATATTGAGATATTGTTTTATACCATATGACTTATAGTTAGGATATTTGTGTTTAAACATATTGTAGGTTAAATCCGGTTACAAGAGTTCAATCCGGATCTTTACTATAGTGATTTTATAATAACCAAGATTATTATTAACATGTGAGTTCCCTAACTTACTCATTATATTAGTATGTATATGCATGTGTTATCTATGTGAAAGTGTAACTAATGTGATGATATGTGAAGGGATGTGTTATATTGAAAACATAACTCGGGCGCAGTCAAACACATAAAATACTTGGTATGGCTTGGGTAGTCAATTGTGACTCAAAGTGTGAAATCGTCGATAGTGCACTGCGTCAGTATTATGTGATATGTACATGCCTAGTGTGGTGTGTAAGTGTGTGGGCTCGCTAAGCTTTATGCTTACCGTTGTGAATTCTATCTTTTTATAGAGACATGGGGAAGACTCCAGCACAGTAAGGATAGCTCATAAATGGTGTTATTTCGCAAAATAAAAGCCATGTTGGTTAATAAAATATATGTTGTGATCTTTAAACAATGTTTTTAATATTGTGAGGTTGCAAAAAGATTTGTGGATCTCGTGGAGATAAAACTATCATATTATGGTTTAAATTAAACTTGTGGATCTCACTACTCTGATATGCATATATATATATATATATATATATATATTTTATCAAAGCATTTCACAAGTCGATATAACAATAAAGTGGTGTCTAGAATAGATGCTTCAGCTTAGTTATTGGATTTCCGAAAGGTCATGTACATGTAATGCCCCAGTTTTCAAAATACGAGTATAAATTTAAATAAACTTCATTTGAACCAAAATAGACATTTATACAAGCTAGCAGAAGAAAAATTGGTTAAACCCTCAGGGTTATACAAAAGGAATATCCACATATTTACAACAAAAGCAGTTTTAGGTACACAAACGGGCATTATTGTTACAAAAGAATATTTCAAACAGTCATCAATCAAACTGTGCCTTGCCAAAAAGCAAATAAACTACAAGAGCTTAGTAAGAAAGCTAAACTATAAATCATATAAGCACATGTATAATCATATACAGATGTCACACAGTTCTTATGGATGTAATACTGTACCATCTTAGCACCACCCATAAGGCTAAATGCTGGTTATAGCCCCTACTGCACGAAGCAACATGCTACTCTCACTTTGATCCTCTAATCAATAATACACATTGCAATGCATCACACATATTACACATATGAATCAGAGTTTAGTAAACTCACCTCAGCAATTAGTATAAACACTGTGTTATGTAAAATATAACCCAGTGTATACGTCAATGATAAATTTCAACAAGTAATATACAATTATGGTATTAAACACATAATAATTCTCATAAAATATAAATTGCACAAGCCCAAGCACGATCGTGCTTTCTAAAGGCACGCCTCTGCCTCACAACTCAGGCCCTGAGACATGGGCACACCGGGCCAGACACGCTCGTATCATATATAGGTACGCCCGTGCCCCAACACACCCGGACCTCAAGAACAATGACAGTCACGGTCACCGGGCACGACCGTACCCCTATAGGCACACCAATGCCTCTATCGTTTCAGCAATAGTATGCCGACTGTCAGGCTGTTTTCCGGCCAAATCTCATTCAAATCTTAATATTACTCAGTTCTAACACTACAGGGGTGTTTTCCTACACCCCAAACAACCAAAGGCATCAAATAAACAACAAGAAACATAATCTAACTCTAGATTCATCCTTTGACACTTTAAACTTCAAGAAAACAAACAAACAATCATACCTTTAGCTATCAAGGATTGCTAGGATCAGTTTATGCTACTTAGAATTGTTGTTCTTGATCAGAAAATGAGAGAAGAATTGGCAACCTTTGCTTGTACGTGAGTATCCAAGTTGTATGTGTGGTGTGCTCATGAAAAGTCTAGCATATATATCCACATATGTGGATATTACCAAACAACCCCCTAAACTTAAAAAGGTTATATTTTGACAGTTTTAACCCCTCAAGTTTTTAAACATCTTCTAGTCTGAAATGGGCAACCCACTAAAATATAACACTTGTTTAATTTATTTAATTAGGAAAGATTTGAACCTTGGGTGTTACAGTATCGAAAGGATCCTGCCTCCCCTGGCCACTTTATTTTGGTAGTCAAATGTGATTGTGGATTTAAAAAAAATTGGGACGTTACATATGATTTGTAAAAGTTATATACAATTGATCACCGGGAGCAGGGGATCATTACATAATGGTTCCTTGATGAGTTACATGAAAATGATGATGATTTGTTCTTCTCCTTCTTCACGGTAGAAAATGCACACACAAACACCCTCAACACACAGTGACACGGGTTGGCTACAATAATACACCTAGGGCTTTGTGTCCAAATCTTGGTATTTATACCTTCTTAGTGCAAGTCTGGTGTCCCAACATTCCGTATTTGCATAAAGATTGCAACAAAAAAAATTCAAATAAAAAGGAATTCTCTTATATTAATTCGATACACCAATAATATATTTAATAACAATCGGGGAAATGGGTATTACAAATAAATTGAAAATCAACAAGAATCTTAATCTTTTAGCAAACCATAATCAAGAAATAAATTCAAGTAAACCTTCTTTTTCGTTATTTGTGTTCTTGATTTCTAAGTGGGTTTGAAGCTCAAAGTGTACGTAACACAATTATGAGCAAAGAGTGAAGTTAGTAATCTAATTTCTATCATCATGTTTATAAATTGAAATGATTACTATATGATCAAGAATTGGTGTTAAAACTCATGGATGGATCAAATGATTTTCAAAAGATTAATATTTGAATTTAGATGTTATAAATTAAAATGTTGATGTAAAAGTATTAGAAAGGGATTTGAGATTTTTAGGATTGATTTTGGAATGAACAAAAGTTGTTTTGTTAGACCTGGACTTGTTGTTCATTGGACAAGAACATGTCACGAGGACATATACCGTGTTGGCAACAAGGGCGTGTCAGGTTCGACACATGTGACAGGCCATGTCGAAAACCCTAGCTGACACCGGTGTGTTGGTCAAGGTGAGGTGGTGTTGATTGACACATCCATGTTTGAGGCTGTGTTGGTTGACACAACCATGTCGAATACCATGTTGGCCCTGTTATGATCGTTCTAATTAGTGAAAATCGTGTGATATGGGCTATATATTAATACTTAGTGTTATTCTAGGTTCTTTGAGACCTAGCAGACTACAAGTGTCGGTTGTTTAGTTAAGTTATGGATGCAAGGTGGGTGCGGATTAATGATTAACATATGACATGGTATATAATAAAGTAATTACACGTGTAACATTGGAAACTGAATGCTATGGCATAAATTTGTGTGGACAAGTATATTAAAGATCTAATTGTTATTCCGAAGAGGCGAACACAAATGTTTGATATCTATGATTATGATTCATTCACATGCTCCATTCATGAATACTGTATACAAAATCTCGTCATGTGATTATTACACTACTACAAAACACACATTTAGCCCTGATTCTTTTGGACTTTTAACCCCGATTTTGAGGGGGGTTAAAGGGGGGGACTAAATGTGGGTCTTTAACCCTGGTTAAAAAACCTGGGCTAAATAGTCTTTAACCCCGGTTAAAAAACCGGGGCTAAATAGACTTTTAACCCCGGTTAAAAAATCGGGGCTAAATAGACTTTTAACCCCGGTTAAATAACGCCTTTGAAGAAGATTCCAACCGGGTCTGAAGTAGACTTTCTACCCCGGTTTTTTAGTTAAAAAACCGGGTCTAAATAGTTTTAAAATTAAAAAAAACCTTTTTTACTACTAATTTCCATATTTCCTGCTCATATTTAGCAACAAAACGTAACCCAATTAACTACACAACAATTATAACTATAAAAATAAACCATTGCAATTAAAAATACATGAAACTATACAAACCATACAAGTTTTGAATTCTAATAGTAATTACAAGAAACCATCTTTGATTTTCTAACTTATAACAAACTACAAGTGAATGTTCAATACTAACTTCCTAAAAGATACCATCAAGTCAATGGAAAAATCAAGAACAAGCAATAGCCCAATTGTTCGTTTGAAGACTTGAATATGCTCCATGGTTTCAAATCTTCTACAATAGTTTCACAAACTATCAATATAAACAAAAGAACTAAAAATAAGTTCCATATGTTCTAATCTAATAAAAAGAAGTTCAATTCACATCATGAATAAATTTGTACCCGACCCATTTAACAACAAATTTACTCGGGCTATAGAGCCTTTATAAATTGCAAAACGGGTGAGTTGGGTTTGGTAGCGGGTCAAAGAAAGCAATTAGGAATGTCATATATATAGTTTCTTGTTATCTACTCTTAAGAGCATAATTTAACAACTAAACTAAGTTAAAAGGAAGAATAACATTTATATATAGATATATACCTCATGATCACTTGCTAAAGAAAACCGGCAAAAATGTGCCAAGCCAAACAAGAACGACGGTGTCTAATATCTTTTGATCAAATGGAGACGTGTCGTTCCAAGGGATCTACGTATAGATATACAAACGTTTAAACAAAATTAGTTATCTAACAAATGATACTTTAACGTAATAGACAACATTCAAAAATATTTTACAAATTACTTACTTTAGCTGGAAATTGAAACTGATAAGTAAAGATAAATTCATGAATCCAGCGCCAGACATAGTATCCACACTCCAAACCACCGCTTTGTTGATTGCACTAAATTTTAATACCAAGTTATACATTTAACAAACTTAAACATGCACATAAGTTTAGTATATATGCAAAGTAAGACGATTACTCAAGATAAATTTACCTCCGCAAATGTCCATGATATATGTGTCTCCTCTGTATCATTCATGAAAGTTCATGCAGATTTTCATACTCGTTTCTATATAATAAACAATCATTTGGACAAGCATGTATTCTTTTGATTTCCAGTCCCATTAGGCACATATTTTTTTTGCTTGGTATAATGAAATTGGTAATTCATTATCATCTGGAAGCATTTCATGCAAAATCTCTAATAAACTTGTGAAAATTTTATCACTCCAACCGTTTTCAACTTTTAAATGAAATAATTTTAGAACGGTGGAAAGTTTGGTAATTTTTGTACAACCGGCGTACAACGGTTTTTCAAACAATTGTTGAAATTTATCGTAATCCTTTTCAGCCACATTATCCTCTAAATCATGAAGCATGTCTTCTAAATTATCACAATCATTCAAGATCAACTCTTCATTATCATCGTTATTTAAATGGGGAAGAATCGTGTTACTATCCAATAATAATTCACCATGATGTGACCAAGTGGTATACTTATCAACAAACCCATCCGTTATCATATGCCCATAAATTTCGTTAGAATTTGCAAACAGACGACAATTTTTACAAACTTTGCAAGGACACAAAATTTCACGCTTTCTTTCCCTCTCCTTATAATCCTCAAGAGCTTTCATGAAACTAGACAAATAGTCAAGATATATTGTTGAACCACGTGGTATCTTGTACATCCATGTATCACGATCCATCTGAAATTTTAAAAAAAATATAATTAATATGATGCATGTATGTATGAGGCCAAGGGTGGTCTATCCTAACCCACTTTTTGAATGCATTGTCTCATATATGAACACGTACTAACAGATTATGTATTTAAGAAAAAATCAGCAGCATTTCCCCTTAACTCCTCAAGTTTGTCTGCAAAAATACAAACTTGTAGGAGTAAAGAGAAATGTACTGATTTTTTTCTTAAATATAGAATCTATTAATACGCATTCACATCCTAAATGAGACAAAGCATTCAAAAAGCAGTCCCAAACGGGGACAATCCGAAATTAACCTCTATTAGATTAATTACGGACGGGTATGCATACTAAAGGCTATGTTAAATCTTATGCTTGTCAAACAATTGACAACACATACTAAGATAATGCAATTTTACATATTTGTGTGTGTGTGTGTATATATATATATATATATGTGTGTGTGTGTGTGTATAAGCATATATATAAATTTGTATAAACTAGATAAATATGATTCTATAAATTAAGACAATTGAAATTAGATAAGCATACCTTAATATTTTCAATGTAACCAAGCAATGTAATCAATTAAATTGCTCACAAAGATACCTACAATACATAACAAATAACAAAAACTATCAAAATGAATGAAACATCCAAACACATCTAAAAAAGCTATGAATACTTATATTATATACATTACCTTTAAATATTTAATCAAATATACAATAAATGTAGACTTTGGGAAGAATTTAATAAATAAAACTTGGAATTTAGAGAGAAATTTATGAAATTTTCGGATGGGTATATTAATGGAGGTAGATGAGAGTGATTTAATGAGATTGAAAAAAAGTAGGAAGAAGATGAACAAAAGTGGTTGGACTAACCATAAATAAAGAGTTTCAGCCCCGGTTTTATAGAAAAAACCGGGGTTAAAGGTCTACTAAACGTTAGTGCAATAAATGCTCCTTGGTTTCCGGGGTTAAAATTTTAAACTTCCAGCCCCGGTTTTTTACAACTAACCGGTGTTAAATGTTTTGGGGTAGCACGGGGTTAAAAATTTAAACTTTCAGACCCAGTTTTTTGTTTAAAAACCGGGGTTGAATGCAATATCACTAAAAGTCCCTTCCATCCATACCCCTCTTTAGTCCCGGTTATTTTTAAGAAAACAGGGTTAAATTTTTCAAGACTTTCAGACCTAGTTGTTTATTAAAAAACCGGGGTTAAATCCTGCATTATCATAGTACCCCCGCCCGCACACCTTTTAGCCCCGGTTGTTTTGAAGTTTTTACCAAAACCGGGTTTAAATAGGGGGGGACTGAAAGTGAGTTTTGTAGTAGTGTTAGTAAGATGAATCAACTTTGATTCTGTTGATTTGTTATACATGATTCATTCACACTATTCATGAACTTGTTAAATGTATGGTCACATGTTCAATTCGTGACTTGCTTTGCTTTTTTGTGCTCTAGTTCCAACCAGTTTAGACTGTATTTGCAGTTAATTGCTTGAAGTCATCCATTGGCAAGATATGGTTGGTCCAATGGTTCCATTCCATACCGGATAACTAGGAGCTATTATGGTCTAAAGTTCTGAATGACTCCTGCTTTTCAAGCGGAGGCATATAACCAAACATTAGGCCTAGAAGGCAGTTAACCGAATATTTGGCCTTGTAACAACACACGGAGGACTGCTTATAAACTTACCCACATTGTCGGTTGGTATAATAGTTCCCCATTATGAGATTGGTAAGCAAGGCTAGCTACCCTGTAGTAGATATTCTCAAACTGCAATGTGATAGGATAGATTGTTTGCTATGCCTTATGTGTGTATACATGCATGTTAATGAACTGCAAAAGCTAACCTCATAACTTCCCTTTCAGATTGTTAGTAATCACAAGGCAATGACTTGGGAGGGTTTAAAATTTGTTTTATTGGAACATTCTTGTGTGTTTTATGTATGTAATGGCCGGTGATTCCAAAGTAATAACGTAACACCATTTGTGGTTTGCAAAACATGAATGAAGTTTTGATAACGAATAATATCACTTGTATGGTTTATGATAAATTTTATAAATGTGACTTCCGTGCTGGATATATGATTAAGTTCAATAATTATTTTATTTTAAAAAACTTGGATGTTACATTTACACCTACAATTGCAGGTTAAAATCCGGTAACATAACTTAGTTAATCATCTCCAATGCCACTTGTAGATTCCGGCGACGTTCAAACCTCCAATAACATGTGTAGATTCCGGTAACGTACCTTCTAAATTACAATAATCACCTTTCCTTGACCTACCCACCTAAGGACCGTCAAACTTAAATCCATTGATCTTCAAACAATGCTTGGTGGCCATAAAAAACTTTGACAACCCTCATATACCTCAATACAGCTAACACTCACAAAACTAAACAACCTCATATCCACCATAGACTTCATATATACCTAACTGTGGTGACCTAAAAACTCAACCCCAATGAGCTGCAAGTCAAAATGCAGTGACAATTTGCTATAGGAGGTGGTGTTGGCCTGTTGCATGCAATGAACTCTTTGAACCGGACCGTTACAGTACCGGTACCGAGTTAGACTTTTTGGTTTGATACTTGCGATCGATACTTGAAATAATGCTAAATTGGTACCGGAAATGATATTGCTACCGGTCCATACCGATCCGGCACCATCTTCACCCCTACTTCTCACTTCTCAAATTGGGACATTGATTAGACTCAAAAGAATTTGAAACGTATAAATAACTAAGTATGCTGTCAAAATCAAAATGCCAAATATTGTGTTTTTATTAAAGGCTTTTAACTTTTATTTATAGAGTTTAAGTTCATTTTATACTTATTTTAGATTTTTAATAATCTGAACATTTGTTATTTAAGGTTTTAGAGACTTGAATATAATAAAATAAAAAATTATTTTTTCTTATTATTTAATTAGAAGGATGAATCAACTTTGATTATGTTTATTTGTTATATATGATTCATTCACAGTACTATTCGTGAACTCGTTAAATGTATGGTCACTTGTTCAATTCGTGATTTGCTTTGTTTGTTTGTACTTTGGTCCCGACCAATTTAGACTGTGTGGTATTTACAGTTGATTACTTGAAGTCAGCCATTGACAAGATACGGTTGGTCCAGTGGTTCCATTCTAAATAACTAGGACCTATTATGGTCTAGAGTTCTTTAAGACTCCCGTTTCTCAAGGGAGGCATATAAACAAACATTAGGCCTCGAAGGCAGTTTACCGAATATTGGGCCTCGTAACAACAAACGGTGGACGCACTGTTTATAAGCTTACACACATGGTCAGATGATATAACGGTCCCTGTTTTGAGATTGGTAAGTAGGGCTAGCTACCTTGTAGTTGATATTCTCAATTAGGCATGCTCCACCCCTCCACACCGCAATGTGATAGGATAGCTTGTTTGCTATGCTTTAGACCATCAACATCCAACCCTTACTTATACTCTCTAATCCACTGTCACATCAGCATCCACATTATCTCCCACATTTAACCCTCTCTAACCCACAAACCCCCACATACAACCATCTTCAACCAACATCAAATATTAATAAAATATATATATTAATTAAGAGAGAAGAAAAAAAAGAGAGAAAATGGGTTACCCGCTATGGGTTCAGCATCTAGCCGGCCACCCAACCCAAGCCCACCCTCCCTCCCTCTAGAGATAGTGTTCCAAGCGAATAGAGGAGCTAGCCAGCACTGGTCTCCCTACCGGTGCAGCCGGTCTTATATGTGTATGCATGCATGTTAATGAATTGCAAAAGTTAACCCCACCCATGCCATAACTTCCCTTTCAGGTGGTCGGTGGGCATTGACTTGGGGATGGCTTATAATTTCTTTCATTGGAACATTCTTTTGTATTTTATGTATGTAATGGTTGGGAATTTTGAAGTAACAACGTAACACCATCTGAGGTTCGCAAAACAAGAATGAAGTTTTGATAATGAATAATATCACTTGCATGGTTTATGAGATATTTTATAAATGTGACTTCCCCGGTGGCCGGATTTATGGTTAAGTTCATTAATGATTTTATTTATAAAAGAATTGGATATTACAACATTTACACTTATTACCATCCCGTAACATAATTCGGTTGATCGTCTCCAATGTAGATTTCGGCAACCTTCAAACTCCAATAACATGTGTAGATTCTGGTAACCTTCTAAATTACAATCGTCACCTCTCCTTGACCGCCTCCCCACCTAAGGACCGTCAAACTTAACTCCCTTGATCTTCAAACAATGTTCCGCAGCCATGAGAAAACTTCGACAACCCTCGTAAACCTCAACACCACCCGACACCCGCAAACCTAAATAGCTTCATATCCACCATAGATTTCGTATATACCTAACTCCGGTGACCTAAAAACTCAACCCCAATGAGTTGCAAGTCAAACTGCGGTGACAATTTACTATAGGAGGTGTTGTTCCA
This sequence comes from Dittrichia graveolens, assembly GCA_038502395.1. Classification (NCBI taxonomy): domain Eukaryota; kingdom Viridiplantae; phylum Streptophyta; class Magnoliopsida; order Asterales; family Asteraceae; genus Dittrichia; species Dittrichia graveolens. The sequence continues at coordinate 81,784,348 of JARJIL010000005.1, read as the reverse complement.
TGCAATGTATTCTTTGAACAAGTACCTTGTACTATTCGGGAAAAAAAATAAAGTTAGTTACGTATAATGATAATATGAATAAAGTTTGTTATGTTTTGATCAATTTATGCATTTGAAATTTTCAAAGACATGACTAACATTCTTTAAACACACGATTACAACTTAACTAACAAAAATGACTACACATGGTCTAAGACTCAAGTAATTTCTCACTTTTCAAATTAAGACATTGATTAGGCTTAAGGAATTTAAACGAATGAATAATTGAGGTTGTTGTTAAAATCAAAATGACAAATATTATGTTTTTATTTTTCTAATTAAAGGCTTTTAACTTTTTATTTATAGAGTTTAAGCTGATTTTATAATTATTTTAGATTTTTAATAATCTGAAAATTAGTTATTTAAGGTTTTAAAGACTTTAATATAATAAAAAAAATTATTTTTCTTATTATTTAAGTTAAATATGATTTTTTAATTTTTATTATATAGTGTTAAATATGTCCACTATGGCTTATCATTTTCGTGTAGGATTCGTCTCATGTATGATTACTTAGTTTTTATGATTTTTAAATTTAAATTTTTAAGTTAATGTTAATTAATAAATACTAGCATCGTACCGGCGTTATGCGGCGAAGAATAGTTTTTGTCCCACAATATGTTGCTTTAAAAAATGTAATAATATGTTATTTTGCACGATTCAATATCACAAAAAAGTTTCTTCAGCAACATATCCGTTTTTTTAAATTTTATTAATTTTAAAAATAAATTCTAAAAGACATTAAAATAAGAAAAAAGATTTATATTTATGAAATAAGGAAGAGAAGTTAATAAAAATTTGAAAACTGTGTTAATATGGGTGAATAATTATGTTTGCGTGAAAGTATATTTTAAATGAATAAAAAGTTAAAGTAAATTAGGAAAGAGAGTTGAATGATAAGGATTAAGTGGAACAAATTAATTTAAATTGAATGAAAGGTCAAGATGTTGTTTTAATTGAATTTTAAGAAATCTTATGTTGTATTATCGAGTTGTTTTTTGGTAGGAAAGTGAAGGGAAGGAAACCATCAAGGTTGTGTGTTCTTAAGTTTTTTTAAGGAAGAAAAGAGAGGGGAAGGAGGGGCTATTTGTTTAAAATCTTATATATATATATATATATTATAAAAACATTTAGATCAAATGCTTAATCTCTTAATTTTTAAGTAAGTTAAAATATTCTTAATACCCGTCACATCTTACAAATAAATACTTAAAATTTAAATGAAGAGTAAATTATGGTGGAACTTTTCGTGTCATAAAAAAATTAAAGTAAGTTTAATTCAATTTGTAAATATGGTAAACTTATTATAAAAAATGAAAGATGGGAAATCAATCAATTATTAAGTCAAATCCATTTGTAATAAGGTAATTTTGTAATATGGAAGTTATGAGTGTTTCTGTCTTTAATGAATAATTACAAATTTTCTATGTAAATTGACAATGAAATTGGTTTATATTTATACTATATTATAAAACATTTAGCTTTCTCTCTTTAAATTTTTTAAGATTATTTAATTTTAAATAGTACATGTTTTTATGCATAAGATACAAACAATTAGAGCACTAGTCTAATCAATTATTTCCTTAATTACCTCAACTATTTTATCGCAACTGTTGTTTTAAAGATTATTAAACATGACAACAACTATTTAATTAATTTGTTTTTGATTAAATCACTTAAATCAATACAATTTTTAAGGCAATATTATCTTTTTCTTTAATTATTTAATAATAAATTTTTTCTTATTTTATTGTTTTTCAAAAACTATTTTAATAGCTAATAAAATGGTTGATTGAAAAAAAATAATGAAAATCAAAAAAGGAGAAAGAAAATGGATATGTTGCCGAACATATTTTATTTTTTGAAACCACATTCAAATATATTATGCCTTACATTTTTTAAATTGAACGTGTTATCGAGTGCAAACTATTATCATCACCGTTGCATTGCACAGATATAATGCTAGGCGTCTCAAATATGGGAAAAAACACAACTTGATTCTATCTTTTCCTTTTCTTCCCTTTCATTCCACTTCATTCAATTTTCTTTCCTTTCTTATGAAACTCAAGAACAAAGAAGAAGAAAAAATATTAAATAATTTATGTAGTAATATGGATAAGAAATAATTACGGATAATAAATAATCTGCCTTAAAAAAGAAATAAAAAGGAATAACACCGATAACTGAAAGCGAAAACAAGACGGTTCCAAACAAATCCTATTACAATTAATTAGGAAAATTGAAATCCGATTCCTTCCACTATCCCCAATCTCATTGCCTGCTCATACCGTTGATTTCTTACTCTTGATCAAATCTCCCACTGCTGCAAAATCACTACCAAGATTTTTTAATTGCATCTTCATCCAATTTTGTTGTTGGGGTTTTTCACTTGTAGTTCTGCGCAGACAAAATCGACCGAAATCACGGATTCCGCTTGAGGACAAGCCATAGCCTAGTCAAAGATTTCAATCGATCTTCTCAGAAAACCCTAGATTTGTTACTTATAAAAGACTTAATTTGCTGCTGGCGGTTGTATCGCAGCGGAAGATGTAAGTTCTAATCTAGTACTCTCTTTTTCTATGTCTGTTTATGGAATATGCAATTGAATCTATGTGATTTTGCTTTTAACCTCATTGATTTTGGTACGGATTATGAGAAGTAGTGCATTTTCTACTAGGGCTTAGATCGTCAAGTAATGTGAGTTTTGAGATTTTGATTTGCTAATCTGATACGACTTCGGATTGATTTACCTTAATTTTACGAAATTTCCGGTTTCTGCTTATCTAATGGAGGGAGATCACTAGTGTGCCTGTACTCAGTTGACGATTGGAATCGATCCATTTAATAATTTGCTTTTGGGTAGATTGAATAACAGGTCGATTCTGATTTCGATTTGCAGTTAGAGTTTGTGTTTGTGGCTGGAATTCTGGTTCTTGTGAATGAGGGGGAGGTGTGGGAAAACAAGGCAATGAAGAGCAAAATAGTGAGATTGGAACTACAATGACTGGAGTGTCATTGGATTTAAGAACACAGAGTTATGGATCACCGCAGCAGCCGCAGAATGGTTCATTGCAGACTCAAAACGGATTCAATGTGCGCAAGACTTCAAGGATGTCATTGTCTGGTTCGAGGGAGAAGGATAAATTTCTTCCTTTTTTGTGTAGATATTTAAGTAGAAAGAAGGTTGTAATGATGATTTTAGTATCATTTGCTCTAATGGCTTTCTTGTCAGGCTTCTTTACCGTCAATAGAGGTTTGTTTTTTAACCAGGGCTCTAAGTTTGCAGTTATTTACTTTTATATCATAAGTTCTTAACATGTTTGTTTGTGAAATCCTTGCTCTTATATCATTCATATATGTTTGTTTGAACTCAATAAGAATGGAAAATCTATGCTCAGTTGTTCTTTTAGGAAGGTTTCATTTAGTTATCTGTCTGTGGAAATCTAGAATGCTAACGCTTGTGTACAGATGATTAATTGTTGCCCTATGAATTATTATTTCCTTCTCTATCTTGAATTTGATCCTTGCTGTATGTGCTTGACGGTTCCCCATAATACGCTCACTTGGGGACTTGACCATACGTGTAGAGAAGATGAAAGTTTAAGTTCCAAAAGCTGAACATGTTGCCAAGAAAACTAAGAATGCACATAAAACCATGTTGTTACTGGACCTACGAGACTAGTATGTAGGGGCTCTTGTTCAATTAGGTTATTCAAGTTTCAGGTTAACTGGTTTTGAGGTTTTAAAGTTATACCTGGTGACTGAACTGAATAAGGTTCGGGTTAGTCAGGTCTTGGGTCAGTTCTGGTTTTTTGGGTGGAACTGAGTAAAGTTTTTGCCTTTCGAATAGGTCATAGCAAACATATGAAAACTGTTTTTTATTGATATTTTATGTATACTTATATCAAGAATCACAACCAAATTAGAATATGTGTTTTACCATTTACAAAGTTGGTTACTGGATTGTATACTTGTATTTATTTATGTGGCCATGTGGGTAGGTCGTCGGTTGCATCAGATAACAATTCACAGCCCACATATCACATGGATATTGGATTGTTCATATACTCATTGATTTATAAATTGTAATGTCATTGAAATCAAGATATCAAGAAGACAAGAATGGGTTAAATTTCTTGGTCGGGTTATACCGGTCACCCGAATAATTTTTTTCTGTAATCGTCACTTGGCCCAAATAACATAAAGTTTAATCAGGTTACTTGAACAATAACCCGGAAACCCGATTAACCTGGAGTTGGATCGGGTTGGTCTGGTCATTCAGGTCCAGTTTTTTCCAACACCCCTACTAGTATGATTAAATACAGATGCCCATCTTGCTACAAATTCTTGCATTTTCCATCTATTTTGTATTTTGATATTCCAATCAAGTTCCTAATTGTCTCTTTTCATCATGGTTCTGTTTTGTCAGAAGATGCATCAGATAGCACGATCTTGAGTCATTTTAACGAGGCTTATAATACCTCTTTACAGTTCTCCAGAAAGTTCGGTAGTCAGAAAGACGATAATTCTTCTATTCAGACAACTCTGTCTGTATGTGAAGAAAATCCACCCAATCGCCATTTTTCAGGTCCATCAATATCTACAGGATCCATCTTCTCTCATAGCAATATGTGTCAGAATTTTGCATTTCCTCCTCCTCCTCCAGGTGATAGGAGACGGCCTGGACCCAGACGTAAGTATTAATAAGTATTTTAGAATTTTAACTGAATAGTAAATAGTTTAAGTAAACAGAATGCCATAGTTTAGATGGTAAGCAGAGGTGGCAGTTTTGACCTCTTCAATTATGAGTGTGTCAAATTCAGGGTATGTTCTACAGCTGTGGGGTCTAACGGGTAAAATCACTATAAAGTTAGGTTAAAAGGAAACGGGTCAAAAGGTGCTTAAAATGTTCTTTTAATATAAAATTTCCTAAATTTTTCTAATCGGAAAGTTCAATTATTCTTGAAAATAAATGTTCTTTTCCAAGCTATTGTTGAAAATCATAATCCAGTTTTTCCTATCATACTTGACACACCAAAGATTTATAAAAATGTTAAAAATAATTTGGACACAAGTTGTATCGGGTCAACCCAAACCGATCCATTTTACCTGTACCGAAATCTTCCTGTTTTGATATGTTACCCAGGCTGCCTATTTCGACACTTCAAATAATAAGTTAAGATACAATATACCCTATTCAGTCTCAATTGTTTTAGCCTATCCAAAGTTGTATCTTGATTTGACCGCTAATTTTGACTAATTTTATGATCACTTTTGCCACCAGCTTGTCCTGTATGTTACCTTCCTGTGGAGGAGGCTATGGGTAGCATGCCAAGATCCCCCTCAACATCACCTGTGGTTCAACACTTAACTTATTTTCATGAAGAAACTTCTACTAAAACAGAACCACATGAAGGCTCAGACTTTGGTGGGTATCCTTCTATAAAACAGAGAAATGAATCTTTTGATATTAAAGAATCAATGACTGTGCATTGTGGGTACGTGTTCGATATAGAAACTTGAAATATCTTCTGAATCCCTTTTATAGTTCCTTGTAAATTTCTAATGGTAAAAAAAAACTTGTCCAGATTTGTAAAAGGATGCAGACCTGGTTACCAAACTGGCTTCGATATCGATGTATCTGATCTTGTGGAGTTGGAGCAGTTTCATGATATCATTGTTGCATCAGCCATATTTGGTACTCTTGTGTAAAACTCATATTGCATTCTTTGAACTTGTATAAGTATTTCGTTCCTAATATATATGCTATATATAATATATATATGTTTCTCCAATTTTAGGAAACTATGATGTGATTCAACAGCCAACTAAGATTAGCGAGGCTGCAAGTAGAAACATCCCGTTTTATATGTTTATTGATGAAGAGACAGAAGCATATATGAGAAATTCTAGTGCTTTGGACTACAGAATGAAGGTTGGATTGTGGAGAATTATTGTTGTGCATAACGTTCCCTACACTGATTCTAGACGTAATGGAAAGGTGAGTTGTTATAAAATTTTAAAAAAACATGACCAAATTCCTTTCATTAATCGAGTAAAAAGTGAGCTAGTTGAAGTATATATAAAATTTAATCTTTAATCATTATCTTTTCTTTAATCTTTAATCTTTAATATATATTAAAAGAAAAGGGGTTTTGATGTCATCCTTCTAATTTTTAAATTTTTTTCGCCAATCATCCCCCTGTATTTACTCATATGGTTTATGAATATTCTGTTTCCTCATATGCCATTTTTTAAGATGATTTAGTTTGTTAACACTTAGATATCTTAACAAAAACATTTATTCAAATTATATAGTAGATATATCTATCTATTTTCGTGGTTATTTATTTAAACACATACCAATGGGATGTAAATAAAAAATTTCAAATTTGATTATAAAGAGGTTCTACAAAAAGTTTGATTATGATGTTATGTATAAATTTCTGATTTCTAATAGATTTACCCCTATTTTAAGAGATTTTATATCCCTATGTATGTTTTACAATTTTTTTACTATATATGTTAGTATAATTGTTATACATGGGGTTTAAGCTAGTAAGGTCTAATACTAATTGCATTTATTTAGCAGTTGTAGTAACTGTTTGGCTAATCCCCATACCTCTCCATATCCTGAATAGTAAAATTATGCAATCACGATCAGTGTAAATTTTATGCATCTGGATTCTAATTACATGTGGCAGGTGCCAAAGCTTCTACTACACAGACTCTTTCCAAACGTTCGGTATTCTATATGGATTGACGGGAAGCTACAACTTGTTGTGGATCCGTATCAACTTCTTGAGAGGTAGTTTTAATTAATGCACCTCTAACTGCCTCGTAAGAAAACGTGCAACTTTGGTAGTATAACGGCTGATGATGTATTTTTGTTCAGATTCTTGTGGCGCCACAATGCCACTTTTGCAATTTCAAAACATTATAGGCGGTTTGATGTGTTTGAAGAAGCTGAGGCTAACAAGGCTGCAGGGAAATACGACAATGCATCCATTGATTACCAGATTGACTTTTATAGAAAAGAGGGTTTAACACCTTATTCTGAGGCTAAGCTTCCTATAACCAGTGGTATGATCTTATTTTATTTATTTTAAATTTCTTACTATTTGTTTGTGGATCACGATTTAAAGAGAGTTGACCTTATGCTTGTGTAGATGTCCCGGAAGGGTGTGTTATCATAAGAGAACACATTCCGATAACAAATCTCTTCACGTGTTTGTGGTTCAATGAAGTTGACCGGTTTACTTCAAGGGATCAGTTGAGCTTTGCTACTGTAAGGGACAAAATCATGGCTCAGGTTAACTGGAGCATCAACATGTTCATGGATTGTGAAAGGCGTAACTTCGTGATACAGGTATGTAAAACATTATAAATTTTATTGTATACTTGATATAAACTGTATTCAATGAGATGCATCTAAATTAGAATGCATATGCACCTATTTATCACATGTGCATCTGAAATGGGTAGTAAAAAGTGTCCTAAATACCCACTTCTCATTTGATCCTTGATTCAATATATTTGGTATGTATAGGTTTAAGGAAATTTCCTAAATACTGTAAACAATTGTAAAATAGGAAAAACCTTGTGCATCAACATCAACTCTTTTTTTTTGGTAAACACAGGCGTACCACCGAGATCTACTAGAGCACATGCCGCCTCCTGCAGTTATAACAAGTAATTCAAAGCGTACCCGAGTTAATGTTCCTGTTCCAGTTTCTGTTTTGGGTCGGGGTAGCTCACCTGCTAAGAACTCAGCAAAGAAAAACCCTGTTAAACGTGGGAAAGGAGAGAAGAGATCTCGTTCTAGGAGGCACCCGAAATATTCCAGTAACAGGGACAACACGATCTTTTGATACTTTGTTTTTTCTTTTCTAATTCTTTTTTGTCATTTTACTCTTTTTAACGAAAGAAATACAAGTCCATATGATTTTGGATGTGTGTAGCATATGATGATGGATAGAGTCTCCCAATTTTGGTTGATACGTTCAATTTTTGTTGTAAATACTCGATATACCAAATAACCTTGAGACATGTTTTTAATTCATGCCTTATTTCTTTGATTATTTTCTCTATTACCTATTTCTGCATTTTGCTTTGTACATTCATCTGTTCACATTATATATTACCAACATACAAAGACCAAAAAATGTCATATAATGTGTCCGGGTAGTTTTTAATCTTATAATCAATCCTATAGTTGTATAACTTCGTGTAAAAATGTCGCATACAATGATGAATTAAATTGTGAAAAGGAAGAATATAACACACACAATGGGGCAAAGCCAGAAAACATCATTCCCATGGGATTCAAGATTTAAAAGGTGTACACTTCAGACTTAGATGCTCAATTATTAAATCAAAAGCAATCCATTCCTGGTCTTGATCAGTAAATTCTAAACACGAGAGACTTTTGTGCAGCCATAGGGAAAACTGAGATGCTTCGCGGGGAAAAATAACAAAAGGGTAATTAGGTGTTGTTAGCATCTGCTTCTGCTGCCCTTAGAGATTCAGCCAACATCTTTTCCCTGTTTTGTATCTGTCTTTCTACAGCAACCATATATAGACCTACAATAGCAAATAAATTACTGAATATTAGCAAGATACAATGCTGATTGGAGAAAACTTAAACAAAACCAAAATGGGCTTGACCCAAAATGGGTTTGAACCTAGTAAAAAAGGAGGGTATTGTAGTAAAAGAATACAAACCGATAGCACTTCCAATTGCTGTAATCCAGAGAACCCTCATCGACCATTTATCACTAATCACTCCTCTACTACCCATTTGTAAACTGCCATATACAATAAGAAGAACACTTTCAAGCTATATAAACCAATTAACTATGACAAATTGAGATGAGAAACTGAATCTACAACTAAGGATAATTAATTTATTGGTGTTAAAGGTTGCAAATTGGGCTGTGTGGAACAGATTTGGCAATGGGTTAACACGGGTAAGGATCAACATGGGACATTTTTTCAGAACAGGTCAAATAGGTCCTGGGTTGGGTTGAGTTGGACCAGGATTAAAACGCATTTTCATGTTGATGTAGAAATGAGAAAGGGAGTGTCATGTGGTCATCGTGTAACTGTGTAAAAATGTATACCTCCAATTGATATGAATAATATACCCAATCAATTAAATAAATTTCAACTAACATATTTAAAACTGAATGATAGATGACAGCAAAAAGCAACATAACCGGATAAATTAAACTACAAGTTTGAGAAATCAAAAGAGCATAATAAGAGTGTAACCCATACAGAGTATCAAATCTCATTTCAACTCTTGCATATCAGGCTAAAAAAATCCTAACATATGAATAAGAGAAATCAAAACACTATGACAAGAAAGTAATGCCTTACGGCCCAAAATATCTTATGTAAACTCATGCAAATTAGCATAAGCAAAGGAACCCTTGGCTAAAGTTGAAGATATCATAAAAGAAAGAGAAGAGAATAACCCATTACAGTCTACCAAAGCTAATTTCAACTCATGATAGACAGATAGGGTGACTAGGTAAAATTAATATGCTTACATGAGTAAACTGTGAGACATGATTCATAGGATTATTATGATACAAGTACTCATCATGCAGAGCAGCAGAGCAAACAAAAGTTAACACCAACTATATTTTCCTCTCAATTCATTAATATGGGCTTATGAGTTATGATACAACTTAATGGCCAAAACAAAAGTTTCAATAGGGCAATGCAGTGCAATTTTCATTCCCAAAGCCTCAAACTTTGTTAGATTAACAAATCCATTTTGGACAAATCTCAACTTTCCAGAAATTTCATTCCCAAAGCCTAAAACCAAACAAACTCATTTGACTATGATTGTATTACTTGATTCATAAACCCTCACACCAACAACAAGAAAAGCTGCCTAATTCAATAACTTTGAACAGTAGATATGTAACACGAGCATTTCTTGGATCATGTTCATCTACATACGATGAAACATAGGCCAACAAACTGGGAGCGGATTAGAGGAAACTGAGTCAAGATTGATTTTTTTTCTAAGAAAACATATATGCAATTTTAAGTTTGGATTACCTAAAGGTCTTGGAACTATAAAGATTTAATGTGAACGACAATCGATTAAGTATTTGTGAGTTTCCAAGAAAAGTGAAACTTACCTTTGATTTAAGTTGATTAATCGAAGGCCTTGAACGAACTGGGCGATTGCAATTCTAGGGTTCTTGAGTGAGGTTGCAGAAGAAGAAAATCGAACAAATCCCCAACAGAATGTCAAAGATACAGATGTTTTAATCGGGGTAAATTGCGAAGAAATATAATCTATATATCAAAATTTGTTAATAATGGTAACTTTAATTTTTTTTGTCCGGAAAGAATTATAACTTTAATTTGTAATAAAAAATTGTATAATACGTGAAATTTATATTTTTTTGTTACAAATTGAAATTTATAATCATTTTTTGTTAGGTCTAAGAGAACATTATACCATTTTTTGTTACAAATTGAAATTTATAATCCTTTCTCGGTTCTAAAAAATTGGGCGTTACCTTTATTGGTAATTTTCGATATTTAGATTACCTTTTTCGACAATTTATATAAATTCAATTACATATCTAGTACCGATCCAAATAGGAACCAAAACTGACTGGATCCGGATTGATGTATATATTTTTGGGTCGGTTCTCCGTTCTTATAATATTCATATTTTGATTTTAGGTTCTACTGAGTTCGGTTTTTTATCTGGACCCGGATCCAATTATAAACAAATGGTTCATTCCTCGGTTCTTATGTTGGATTATTTCAGTTTTGTTTTGTTTTTTTCAGGTTCTGTCCAGTTCGATTTAGTTTTGGAACTATGCTCACAACTCGACCCTATAAATATTGGTAAGAAAAACAAAAAAATTAAGTGTGTATGGTAACTAAAAATATCTACCTATTTTTAGGGATGACAATTATATCGTGTTTCAGATTGGCGTGTCATAATCACTTGACCCAAACACTAAGCTATATATATGTGAGACCCATGTAACCCATTTAATTATACGGGTTAGCGTGTTGGTGGATCATTTGTAAGTTGGCGTGTTATTAGAAGGTTAACAAGTTGTAAACGAGTCAACTGTTAGAATGTCAACACCAAGAAATCATATTTATTAACATCAAGATCTTTTTTTTGTTTAATTTTTCACAAATTAAAATTACCAAAATTGTGGATTGTAGGAGTCTGGATGGTAATTACAGCAAAGGTTGTTTATAAAATGATTAAATTTATATAAATATTAAACGGGTTGACGTGTCGACCCCCTAAATTTATGTATGACCCTAACCCAACCCAAAACTAACCTGTTTATTTTCGTGTCGGGTTCGTGTTGTGTTTCGTATCATGTCAAGAATTACCACCCTTACCTATTTTATAGGAAAATTTTCTAGAAAAGCAATAACAATCTAAAAACATTTTCGTTATATTTCTCTAAAAAAAGTTACTCAGAATAGAGATATTTTAGTTTTCTAAAATACATTAAAAAGGGAAAACAGATAATCTGTGTTTTCCAAGCTTTGTAAATCCTGTTTTTCCAAAATTTTGTTTTCTCTTGTATATCCTTTCCATATATCTCTTCTACATGGCTTCTCTCTCTCTCCCAAATCTATTGATCGCATCTTCCCTCCCTGTCAATAATCACATGTATGCACTTCATTGTTTTTCTTTGTGGATTTTGTGCGACATTTATCTGGCAATGCGATCACGTCTTCCCTCTCCGTCTCGACCTTTAGTGTTCTCTTTTAGGCTATCGTTTCTGACATCGATACATATTGATGACACTTTGTATCATAGTTTGGTATGTTCACTCCATGTTTCTATTAATTACTACAATCTTAATTTGTTCACCACGTGTTTTACATATTTGTTTGCGACAATATCATATATGTGTTCACTATGTGATTCAGAGGCAATATCATAGATGCATATGCTACATGACTACATGATCTTTTAAGCCAAAAACTAGCTCACTATTATATATACCATGCAATTAAAGGGATTTTTTTTGTCCTTTTTTATATTAAAATAAAAAACGGTTATATACCTAAACTTCCAAAAAAGTTACAAAAAAGAGTGTAGAAGTAGTGGTAAGGATCATTGCACATATAGCTTAGGTCCTGGTTTTAAATCAAGGCTCATTCAATTTTGTGTCTTTTTAACCTTTCTAACATATGATTTTGTAATGGGTTGATAATATTAAAATTAAAATGACTTTATAATATAATTTTTTAAGTCGATTTTTTAATATAGAAACATATAGTTGTATATATAAAATCAAATGACTAAAGTTTATATAATTACACAACCAATTTATAATCATACCATTTGTAGGAAAAAAATATTGACAAATAAGTATTTTAATCCGCACATTTTACACAAACATGACTTAGATGGATATTTAGTTTTCTTTTTTATTTCTCGATTTTACTGGCGCTTTTTATTTTCTTTAAAAAACATATGGCACATGCTATTAAGGTGTAGTAATATAATATATGTTATTAGTCATTTTTTCTTTTTGTCTTATAAAATCAATTTTTATATCTAAAACATGGCAATAAACAATTACAATATACAAGATAAGTTGTTAATGTTAGAAAGTTTAGGTTTTGGGTTTTTTATTTAAACCTATATAACCTTAAAATGTTGATTATTTCTAAGTTTAGATCTTGAAGTGAGACCTATGTGTGTTTATAATGAGTTTATTCCTTTTGAATTCTTTTGTTATTTGTGGTTTTGTTTGTTCTATTTGTTTCTATTTTTTCCCTTTTCTCTTAAGTTTTAATCTAGAGTTCATATATATGTAGCTCTAAAATGAGTCTTTTTCCTCTAAGAATAATTTTTTTTGTTAGTGTAACACCCTCAAATCTGGGCTAGGAGATTAGCGGGTTTATGGTACATGCTTAAATGTTTTAAATTTGATTAAATGGCTAATTGAATTAATTCTATTATGTGTTAATGTTAATATATATTTATATGCATGTATTAATTATATGTATGTATGTCACCGTATGCATGTATATATATTTATGTGTGTGTACACGTGTATGTGTATTAAGAAGGTGTATGCCACCTCTTTTAAGATTGTATACGTGGGGGTTAGTAAAACTATGCATGCATAATCTCAAATTCAAGAAAGTGAAAGTGTGTGTTTGTGAAAATCCTCTCGGCCAAAGAAGAAACCGAAGAACCAAGAATAAGAATCGGATTCCAAGTTTGTGTGATTTTAATTCAAGTTTAAGGTTAGATTTGGTTTATACATGTTTAAATGATTACTTGTTATGATTTCTAATAGAAATAACATGTTCATATGGAAAATCATAAGAATCGGTTTTTGAAGCATGATTTTATGGGTCTCGAGTGTTCTTATGAATTATATGAGATTATCATGTTTTGATGTATGAATATATGTTTACTAGTATCTAAACATGTTTTTGAAATGCTGGTTGAGTTTATGATTTTCTGGGTTATTAAGATATATGTCATGATGTTGGCGGATTTGGTGGAAAATGGTAAATCCGAAACTTGTAAACCAAAGTCTAAATCCGATTAATGTTAGAATCCGAGACATGGAAAATCCGAGAGTCAAAACCGACACTCTAAAATCCGATTCATTATAAATCCGAAACCTTGAAACCGAGAGGCATGATGTAATCCGATACAAGTGAATAACCAAAACTTAATGAAATCCGATAGATTGAATCCGGGTACTTGAAATCCGATATTTTGCAAGAATCCGACACTGGGTAGCGGATTCTTGAAATTCGACAGTTTTGAGAAATCCGATACTTTATGTTTTGAACTTGTAATTGTTTATTGATTATTATTATTTGATGAATGATTTATAAAATATATGGATAGGTATATTTATGAGGTTGAGACTGACTTGGTTGTTGCTGTGTTTACAGGCAATCCAAAAGCTTAGTAAAATTAGATATCTAAGTTCAAGCTGAAACTGAGGTGAGTGGACGTTAATCGCGGATGATAAAGATTGCAGTTAATATTATTGATGTAATGCATGATTGTGGATTGAGAATGGATTGACTGAACAGCTGGATGTGATAATAATTGTTGATAACTGCTGCGTGAATATTTGGTCGATATGCGCTCTTAGGATGATTTTGAGTTGCGTTGAGAAGTCAGCTATACGTGGACTTGGGTTGGGCTTGTCTAACTGATTGGTTGAACAGTAGTAGCCTTTCTGTTGCATTTGTTGCTCAGAGGGGAGTTTTCTGTGCCAATTCAGTGGAAAGCTATCGGTAAACCTTTGCTTTGGCCAGCATTGGTTGTAGGTTCTGCGCCGAACCGCCGGTCTTCTTAGGATATGTGATTACATGATTGATGATTGATGATTGATTGTGAATGTTTGCATTTGATGTTTTAACCTCTACTCACTTAGCTTTGTGCTAATTCCCCTCAGTTGATGTTTTACAGGTTCGTGATAGAGTTGAAGAAGGAAGAGTTGATACTTATTTTGAAAAAGAGACGAGTCAGTTATTTTGTAACACCAAATAGTAATTATTTTATTAACTTTTGGAACAAAGATTGTACGTTTGTAATTATTGGTTATATGTAATCAAGATGGTTTTAATTAGCTTTCGCAACGTATTTAAAAAAAATGACTTGTAATTTTCTGGTATTACAATTAGTATGCTTTATTTGTTCTATTTGTTTTATAACTCAAAATATATAATTAATTCTATGTGAATGAACGAGCCACGTTCCTAAAAGGAGTGACATCTTTCTTTTCTTCCATTTCTTTTCAAAACCCAGTGTTCTTTTTTGTCTATTTTATAATTAATTTTATAGCTCTTTTTTGTTTTGTTAATTTGTAATTTTTTAAAATGTTTCCTTATTACTATGAAATTTATATTATTGACCACAGATGTGACAATCAATCTAATTATTTACTTTATTTTAGTAACAAAAATTTATATTTATAAACTCCGTCGTAACACATGGATAAAAAAATCTTGCCTTTTTAACATTTTATATTGACATCTTTTGATCAACTAATACCCACAAACTCCATATATGAAGTAGTTTTTGTTGACAACTTTTAGATCATAACCCAAAAAGAGTTTGTATATATTTTTTACTCATTTTCTAACTCATTATATTAACACAAGTGTTAAAATTTAAAAAGTAGACGAGAAAAAAGTACACATTAACAAACATAGAAAAAGTTACATAGTCATTTGTTAAGCTAATATAATGTATTACATAAATTCTTCCAATGAAATAAATAAATTTGTAGAACAAAAATACATAGGACACATTTTTATCTTTAAAATGTTCTTCTCTATCATCTAAGATCTACTTTTTATTTTTGTCTACTTCCATTTTCCAACAATCAATTATCCAAATAAGTTTTTGAGTTCTTTTCATGTAGGTTTCGAGATAAAATGAGGGTCTTAGGTGTTAGATATAATGAGGCCTTAAGTTGTGGGTTTTATTTTTGATGTTAAATTTGTATAGTTCTTTTATTATACTAGTACTTGTCATTAGATAGAATCAAAGTCACATGTGTTAGTAGTGAAATAGACTTTTATTGTTTAAATATTTTACATAGTTTCAAGATACACGGAAGCTAAATTACTTTTAAAAAACTCAAGCGATTCAATTGTTTTAAGTTTCATATCTAAATTCAATTTACCATTTTTGCGTAAGTGATTTAAAATTACTTTTTTTTAGTTTTTTAGTAAACAATAGTAGATGAATAATCTAATCAAACTCAATTAAAAAGTAATTAGTCCCTAAGATAAAGCGCAGATAAATTAACCACTAGCTCATATTAAACGAGCAAGAAAACCAATAATATAATTGTACTTTTGTTGAAGTGAGGAACCATGTCAAATGGCCACTTAAAGGTAAACATCAACTCGAATATCTAGTAATTGAACTTGAACACCAAGATGAACAAGAATGTAGATAGCGATTTCAAACAAGGTCAAATATGAGTTATATTTTATCTTATATCGTATTAAATTTTTGTTTAAGTTTATATTCAAGCATGTGAAATGTTATATTATTTGAAATTAAAAATAATAAAAACAAGAAATGAAAACCAATAGAAAATATGCATCCAAACACGTTTTTTAATTTTCAGATGTGGAAAATGAAAACTTCATTACTTTTAACCAAACGTCTAAATTTTCTATTGAAAACTAAAAATAAAGACTTCCTCTTTTCCTGTTTCCTTAAAAACTCAAAACAATTTTCCATAAGTTAAGGTGAAAACAACAATTGCGCTAATGTATTTATTTATTTTTCTTTTTTTCTTTTTGAACGGCGAGAACAGCAATTCAACTAATGTTTTTCATTAAAAAAATGGATTAAATAATAAAGTTAATTTGTATATAACAAAATTCGTTCGTACACAAGGAGTACAAGCATTTAACAACACATGATTAGAAAAAATTGAACTAATGTTAAAAAGAAACGCTATAACTATTGGACGATTATAGATTAGAAGATTCCATATACTCCTACTCATATGTTTAAGACATTTGTCAAAATCAATAGAGGGGATAAGAAAGGATAATTAGTGGAACCTATATATAATTAATATGAGGATGAAGTAGGAAAATATTGTAGAAAGAAATTTATAGATTTATGGTTAACCCTCTTAAGACCGGTCAGGTGAGGACTGAGGAGGCCTAAACAGATTCCAGTAATAAAAGTTTCGAGTCAAAAACAACATTAAATGGGTTTGTATCAAAACAGATATTATAATAAAAATTTTTATTATTATTATTTTTTTTATTATAGATATGTAATAGAAAATTTTATAAAACTAAAAACAAAAGCTTTTCAAAATTTTAAATCATATGTATGATTCGAGTATTCAACTTTTATACTCACCTATGGTAAAATGATACTTTTTTTATAGATTTTAGTTATATGTATGTCACAAATTTATTTACAATTTGGTCGGAACATAACATGAACATGTTACATATACATACTCTTAAGTTATCCTTAATCATGTTTCAATATATAAAGGATAAATTACATTATAACATAATGAACTTGGTCATAGTTACCAACTTACCATTATATACAATCAAATTTATTTTCTTAAAAATAATATAACCAACTTTCATAATCTTCATATTGTATGCAACTTGTTATATACTATGAAAGTTATGGCAAAGTTCATTATATACAATGGTAACTAAATAACAGACACATAAAAAAGTTGTTTGGATACAATGAAAGATTATGAAAGTTAATTATATATTTTTAAAAATTTAAAGTTAGTCATCTAAAATGATAACTAAAACAAAATTCATTACATTTTCATACAATTTTAAAGGTACACATTCAATTGCTTTCTTGCCTAAATGGCTAAACTCAAGTGGTTGTTAACTGTTTAAGGTTTAGATTTCAATTACATGAAGACCATGCATCCAGTTTCAACATAAAAGGTTATCTTAATGGCAGCGTGCGCGCATACAAGCACATATACGATATGCATACACACACACGACATGCATACACACACATATCAAGTTACCAAGTTTGTTAGTTTTGTCAATATGTTGTTGATATCACAGATCCGTCTTATACCTTATTTACTTAATTATCAAATAAAAAATTTTAAAAAAAACCCCTTAAAATCGGATGTTTAAAATCGAGTTGGTTTCAATAATTGTACTAGAATGTATGTATTTCCTTAAGTGTTTATTAAAAAATATATATTGTAACATGATATTATTTCTAACAGTTTCTTTAGTTCAAAAAACATCAATGATCTTGGTGCGACTGTAGACTTATTAATCCACGTCTTTTTCTGCAGACATGAAAACAAACAGAAACAAAGATCGGATATTTTATCTCTTAAAAAACAAATGAAACCTTAGTCTAATGTCCTCTATAAAGCCCATCTCGGACTTATTTGCATCCCTATATATAAAGACAGCCATGTTCACATGTACACAATACAAGGGGATCTAAGACCACAAAAATCCCTGTGGTGTAAAGAGCCTAAACACTAAACACATGCTTGAATCATTCATTCAAAACTTGCAACTATGGCTAGCCACATATTTCATATAATAGATATCATAATGCTCTTTAACATATATGGTTCTCTTTACTTGTTTTCTGCACATACATTAACCTACTACATAAGGATGCTACTACCACAAAAAGTAACAACAAAAAATGGCACTACTACATTTAATTAATCACCTTCATTGTGCTATTCTTTGCACCTCATTTTGATCATCAAATGTTTCAATCAGAAGTGGTGGAGCATAATGTGCAGTCCCTTGATGCTCCTCCGCGTCCTGGCAATATGACAGTATAATAGTATCAATCGACATTTCAACCACTGCAAAGAAGAGGGTCGCCACTACATATCCAAGACCCCAACATACCTGCACAATATCATCAAAAAAAATTAGTAGCAGTCGCAATTTCGACCCTTATACATACGAATACGTACATTTCCCTCTACTGCATCTCATATGGGCCTAACAAACAGGTTGAAAGTCACTCAATGCCTATTTTTAGTGCATATACAACCTTCTAAACAGTTTTATTAAAGATTTAAACTCTAACTGATATTATTGTTTTGTAAAGCAAAACTTTATTGAATGAAGTTTCTAGTAATGGGAAAAGTGTTTGCAAGTCACTGCAACCCGACCCATTCTGATTCGTTTTTTACTTGAACAGTTTTGACCCATTACCCAATCCTTTGATCCGTTTAGACTGGTTGTTTGACTTGAAACTGTGTGTCACTTACCAGCACAGGAAATAATGGGGAGGTGATCTTGTTGTGGGATGATTTGTATTTATGAATGTCCAACATAAGGAACGCGAAAAGTGCACTCGCTAGACTCACACACAGCTTGCCAAGAAAGAGAATAACATCCCCGATCACATTCACTCTGCCTATACGAAGTATGTTAGTAATTATCAAATCCGTTGCCATTTCAGAAGCTCTAAAAAACCCTTTTCCCGTTATAGCAATCTACAAAAGTCACAAAAAACAGTTTAAAAAAGAAACCAAGTGACAGAAAAGGTGGAGTTTTTAACCTTTTCAGGTTTTGAAGCTTTAACTTACCATTATATATGCATTGCGGTTCACAGATTTTATGGTCAATTCAATACACTTCAAGGAAAACCGAGAAGTATAGAACATCATCCTCTTAATCCAGCTTTCAGGCAAAATATCAGCAACTTTTAGTCTGCGCCGTATTGCCTCGAGTATGAACCGAGTCGACTCAACAAAAGATACAATCAAGGAACCAATTGCCACCGAGCCAAGGCTATAACGCATGAGTAGCTTCATCGAAGAGAAAACCGGAAGAAACGGAATTGTAGTCTGAATCATAACATGATAAACAATTAGACAAAAAAGACAGAAAAAACTCAATAATATACAAAATTGCATTCGTTATTCATTAACGAAATCACTAAGAGGCTAACCGAAGATTCCCCACGAGCCCAATAGTAGGAAGCTACAGAACCAGCAATCACAGTTGAAGAAGACGCTATGACAAACTGAGTAGCCCAATAACATCCAAACAAGTGGAATAGAATCGAAGCTGCTATATGAGGAGTGTAATGGATGCTATAACCACAACAATCATCACAACTAATCCTTTTGGCTTTAAGATCATATGCACAACAGTTTGTGTTACAATCGTTGCGAACGATTTGACCAGAACTGAAAAGATGGAGAGCAGCCGATAACCAAAACATGTAGAAAACTGCAAGGACTAAATATGGTACAACCGGGAATATTATGAGAGCATGAACTTCCCCAATGACTTTTGCAGCAACCTGCAGTTATAGGAGACAAATGGATTCTTATACTTTCCACAAAATTGATGCACTATTTCCCAGGGTTATATAATAACTATTATAAGATAAAATTATACTTGCCTTGAGTACTGATGTTGCCATAAGAATCCTTCTAACAATGGCTATAGATGATAAAACAGCAACAATCATAACACAAGTCATGAGAAAAGCAGCTGCACGGATATGATGTTGCTCCTGAACAAAACAAAGTTGTTAAATACAATTGTATATAGCAAGTTTTTATGGTAATGTTTAATGTAAGAATTTACCCTGGCAGAAACATGATAATATGGATCATGTTCACCAATGATCGGTGAGATAGCATCATCTCCAATCCATCCAGCTAAACAATGGGAAGTAAGGGAAAAATCATCACAATATATCATCAAAGGATTCATGTGTTCAAACTTTAAATTACAAGAATAATAAGTTATTTTATAGAAACCTTTCATGTAATAGAACATTGTGACTGATATTATGAGGCCATTAAAGAAAAATACGGTAATCCATGGCATTGCAGCTACAAAATGCCGAATCATCAAAAGCCATAGCAATGATAGAAATAGAGGCAAGAGTCCTCCACACACAATTAACACAGGCCATGATTTTCCAACATCAGCCACATATCTCTGCAATCATTACACCAAACATTAATCTCAAAATTGAAAATACTAAAAGTTTATTACTAGTAACAAAAATTTTAATTTTTATTAAAGGTGAAACTTTCAACCCAGATTTCTTAGGATTGGGTCAATGAGGGTTCTGTTTTATCTCAATTCATAAATGGATAAAATCAAACAGTTTGAAAAGCCCCAAAGTCTACTTTTAGTGCATATAAGTATATAACCTTCTAGATCACTGTTACTTAAAAATCTAAACTATTATTCTTGGAATCATAATTAATAGGTCTATTATTTCAAATTTTTCTTAAAATACAAAAACTGTCTGCGTGTAAACCCAACCCGGTATGTTTTGCCCTGCACTACAAATAACCAGTATCAACCAGAATCCAATTTGACATGTTACCAGCTTGTCATCCCACCCATCTTGCCACCTTTAATTTTTACACTATAGTAAACTACAAAAAGAAAAAAAGAAACAAATAGGTATTCTAAAGAGCAAAATACCTTTAATACAGAAGACCGCGCGTTAATGGACTTGTGAATAGATTTATCAATGACCATATCATCATTAATGGTAACCCCATTCATTTTCTTCCAATTAGTTAAAGATACATTCGATGGACGATCAATAAATTGGCAACTCCAATAAACTGCATGATCAGTAAAGTTTTTTATTTACAACACAAAGGAAAAGAAAAAAAAAACATTATCTCATATAAATTAGCTTTATGACATACCGTTTACGCTTGGAAAAATGACAGGGTAGCAAGGACCTTGAAGCTGAAGAGAAGTGTTTCTTAGTTCAGGAGTAAGGTCAGCAAAATAATCATAATTCATATCGATCCAATCATCTAATGAAATACGGATATCTCCTTCTGGATAATCACAAACCCAATTCAGAGAATCTTCTGATGGTATTGGACAATCCAACAAGCATACTGTACGAGCATTTGACAGTTTTACTCCACTGTTTTTTAATCCACTTTGGTAAACTTGGTTAGGATTAACCCAATATTTAAGTTCCAATTCACGCAGGTCAAAATCTTTGTGTTTGCCCCCGCATACATTTCCTTTATAATCCAAACCGAAGTTTAGCCTGCCCAAACACAACTCATCATACACCACACACCCAAGAAAACTAAAAGGAAGCTATAGGATCAATAAACTACATGAAGTGAAGACTGCATTCAAAAAGAAAACAAGATTTGCACTTCAACTTTGACTGTGTATCCTAACATTGTCGGTATTTCCACAAGCGCTGATCAACGAAAAAACAGCTCTGTGAGAAGATTGTGACAATTTGCAGTTAGTTAAATTCTTCCCCAAATAATAATCTCTTAAGAAATATTTAATTTTCCTGAGTAACTTATTGAGTAACCTGTCAAGAGTCATATAATCTTCTTTATAGTTCAATTTCCAAAAGTACTCCCATGTTCAAGAACTAACTAATCCAACATATATACAAATCGGAATCTTGCAAAAGAACTTAACTAATATTATCTACCAGATTGACACAACCATAGAATCAAATCTTGACCACCAGGAACCTCGTTTTAAGTGTCAAGACCCACATCCTATACAAAAGCATAAAATGAAACACAAAAATGACACTAACTATAGGATATCTTGGAAACCCTCAAGAAGAATTAAACTTTCAAAAAGGGAAATTAACAACATTTATTCATAAATCAAAAAGCATGAAACTTTGTTGTTTTTCTTTCTTCTTTTTGTTATTTACCTCAAAGGGTTTCCTTGGTTGAAGCCGAAGCTAGAGTTAACTATCATGGCGATCCAGAAAGCAATGAAGAAAACAAGAAACACAACATCTCTGCATTTTCTGTTGTATTTTATGATCCCATTTGCACCACCAACTTCACCATTTCCATCACTTGATGGGTGCTTCCCAATCACTCCTCTCATTTGAAAGTTTGCTTCAGATTGTAGAGAGCGAAAGAGGGTATTGTGAGATGAGAGAGAAAGAGGGGAACCAGTAGAATGAAAAGAGACAGTAAAAGCAAGAAAAAGGAGTGTGAAGGGGCTCACAAAGAAGATATGGGAATATTATTTCTTTAATAATTTCATGTTCCTCTCTTTCTTGATTATGGGTGTTATCTTGAATTAAATAAATCTTCTTAACTTTATTTTCCCAGAAATGTGAGAAAAATTAGAAATTTATTAGGGTCCTTTAATTCTTTTCCAGTTGAGTTTATTGATCAAAAGTAGATTTTCTATAGCCATTGAAGATATCAAATAAAAATTAACTTTCTTACTAATCTGGATTTAACAAAATTAATTCAAACTTTTAATATTGGGATAAAAATATACTTATATTTTAAGCAAAAAGATATCTGAAATTAGTAAATTATTGTCCTGATTATATTTTATTATTTTAGGAAAGACTGCTTTTAGATTTAAGACAAAGATTTACATAATTGATTATTATCAACAGGATCTGATATGCTGAAGTTTGCCAGCTTGAGCCGAGTTGGAGTCGGCTCTTGTTGTGCCATAAAAAGACAACTTGGAGCAAAATTCCCGAAAATAAGCAAACATTTTTAAAATTACGAATTTTAGTATAAAAATCATTAAAATACACTCTAAAAATCCTAAATCAATGAAAAGAAGAGACGTCATCATCTTTAGCAATTTTCTAGGAGACATCAAAATTTTCTTTTTTGATTTTAATGTTTATATTAAACTAATTTTATTATCTTAGATTAATTAATTGTATTTATTATTTGTTTTCTCTATAATTGAAATAATCACTAAATTCGCTATTTAATTAATTTCGTTTATTATAAAATCGCTAAAAAATTTGTGGAGATCTTAACGATCCTAATTGAAGTGAAATAGTTTGAGTTTACTTTACGAAAATGTATTCAAGTTAGTATATTTTGCTATTGTCTGTATTGAACTTTAAAAATTTCTATTGTGTGTATCAAACTTTTAATTTGTTACTATTGTATATATTTTTGTTACATAAAAAGGTAAAAAATTTACAAGTTTAGTACATACAATAAAAAGTTTAATACACACAATAGCGACAAATTAAAAAATCAATATATACAATAGAAATTTTTTAAGTTCAATACATACAATAGCAAAACATGATAACTTAGATACATTTTGGTGAACTAAACCCAAATAATTACCTTCATTTGTTTAACGAGAAAAACGATTAAAATTAAAACAAAGAATGATAACTTTTATCAAATGTTTTTTCTTTTTAGTTAATCAATTAAGAATTAAATTGCTAACTATAATTGCTGACGTGACGACCCTTACACTATATATTAGTTGTATGGGGATGGTTCATTTGAGGACCGTTTTTATTGCGAGAACCGCGAGAACCAATCTTAGCCATTCATTTTGGATAATGAAATTCATGGATGAAGAGCGTGGGGGAATTGGGTATGGCAGGGTGCATGTAAGGAATTCATGGGGTGGACAATCCAATTGAAGGAGGGGGAATTGGACGGCTAGGATTGGTTCTCATGGTTCTCGCAATAAAAACGGTTCTCAAATAAACTTTTCACTTAGTTGTATTGAAGGTATAGAGGTTTTGATATCCCTCATTTGATCGACCCTTACATAAACATTATCTATTAGTTCTGTTTCAGGTATATAGTTTTTAATATCATTCATGTGATTGACCCTTACATTTTCTATTAGTCGTATTTAAGATATATATAGTTTTTGATAGCCAACGACTTGTTAACAGGGTGCGTATAGCTATCACTGAATCATATTCTTGAGCAATCTTGACTCTTGAGTCTACATGGAAATGTAGCAAAATAAGAGGTTGAAAGTCTAATGTCTTACCATTAAACTAACATTGTGTATGTGTGATCTCTTGAGCCCTACAAAAGGAGAAAAGTAAGATTTGTCTTTTTTGTCATAGAAAAGAAGTGGTAGATTTATATCTTGAAGATCTGAAAAAGAGAGTAGATTGTAAAATGATGACTAGAGTTTAGAGGGGTAATAGAATATGTTATCTTAACCTATTTTTTTGATTCATCGAAGCAAGAATATGCCAATTGTTATATAAATTTAAGGGTAGAGAATTGTCACCAAATTACATATGCATGTATATAGATTATAGAAAGGTAGATAGGTGTTGTAACCTTCCACATTGTTTATATGTTCTTAGTTTTCATTTTTGGTTGTTTATAATTGTTCTAGCATCTTGCTAGTATTTATAATAATCTGTAAGATAAGTCTCTTATTTTTACCAAGAAATAAATAAAGCACACTCATTCATATAAAATAAAATTGGTTGATTACGATATGAGTGTCTGCACTATTTCTAAATTGTATATCAATAATCAAGAGTATGGAATGTTGGAATAAAGATCACTTGTAAACATATGAAAATGAAGGTTGATGTTTTTCTAGTTGCGTAAGAGGTGGGAATAGTTGTCTTTTAAAAAAAAACATAGGAATTGTTAGGATATAAACATAGACAGCTACACTATGTTGTCATAATCAATATCATATAACACTTAAGTGTCACACTTGTGATTGTTTATAAACCAAATGTTATTATGAAATTGTGTTAGTTGATAAGTAGTTAACTTATAAGGTAATTAACCAATCAGATAATTTAATTTGTGGATCAAATAAAAGGTAATTAAATATGTATATTTATCTAGTAAAATAAATATACGTGATTAACTAAATATATAATAAACATTGAAAAACAAAAACTAGAAAATGTTTTGGATAAATTTTGGTGATATTATTTATAAAAGATGTCGAACTTTTAACATATACTTATTATTTTCGGCAATATTAAAAGAAAAATAAATATGAATTAATAATCTTATTATGGATTGGTTAAATATTAAACCTTATAATTTTATGAAGAATGATAACTACATAGATAAAAATAAAAAAAATATGATTTTAATTTTTAAAAATGATAAATGAAAAGCTAAAACTCAGTTGAAAGTTAATTACAAAAATTATGTAACGTTGACAATAAAAACATATATTGTGATTAAAATTTTAAAAGTTAAAATCACATTTTTTACTTTTATTCACGGTCTATCATTTTTCTTATTTTATTGATGGTTTTCGAATTGGTAAACTGTTTGAAAATACAATAAACTTTGCTAAGTTCTCATTTTATATAACGAATTATTTTTTCTTTGAAATAATACAAATAACTTTCTTATTTCTTTCGTTCTATACAAAACTTATCTTTGAAACCGGTAAACAACCGATAACCTTAATCTTTTTTCATTTTATTCATATAAACAAACAAAAACATAATGTCGTTCTTCAAACTTAAATGTTTAATTAATTTAAATTTGTATAAATACCACATATTATCGAAAAATATATTTTTTCCCCTTCAAATTGGTTCAAAAGCGAGACACTATCCCACCACATAATGCGAGTAAATTACTAGTCATTTATAACTTATCTATCACAAATTAACACGTATGGTTTACTTTTTGGGAGTTTTATATTGAATAACCAACACTTATTTATTTTGAAGATTCGTTGTAGAAAAGTAGTTAGAAACCCAAATTTGTTAAATCCTTTTAAAGATTTTATAGAAATTATATTGATTTATAAAAACTTAGTTCTCGAGTGATCAAATTTTTATTCCATACTTAACTTTGTTTTAACTTCCTTAATGACCCGTAGTTGAAAGTTCTCGAAACCATCTAATATTTACTTGTCCACCAACTTCCAGTGAGTTCTAAAACAGAAAAAACTTTATTTAGGTATATTATAAATATATTTTTAAAAATATTCACCAACGTGGTATACGTTTTTTTTTACCATATTAATTACATAACTAAAACTAATATTATATTTAATTATACATACTATTAATTAATTAATCAAATATAACAACTGAAAACATATCCCCCCATTTTAAGAAAGGGGCATATGCCGACACTATAATAAGAGTAAATTACTGAAATGGTCCCTGTAGTTTATCAAAAGTTACTGGTTTAGTCATTTAAGATCAAAAATTACGTTACATGTCCTTATGGTTGCTTTTTGGTTACTAATTCGGTCCTTTAGCCGTTTAAACTAACGACCCAACTGTTATAAATTTAAAAATGACCATTTTGCCCTTTTATAACATCACAAACTCAGTCCCTATGGTTTTCAAATAGTTTCACATTTAGTCTTTTAACATTTTTTTAATAATTTACTCTATACATTTATGTATGTGCGTGTACATGTATATATATTTAGTATTTTAATTCTAGTAATTTACTCTATACATTTATTTAGTATTTTTTTATTCTTATTATTATTTATTTTTAATGATTTTAATTCATATTTGTTATCGTATAACAGCTCATTAGGATTAGTGTTATAATGCTTTATTATATATTACCTTAACTTTGTTGTTTACTATTTATCAACGGTCAACATTATTTTTATTTTTTATTCAAATAATTACATATTTCATCTCAAACTTTATTAATAAAACTTATCTTTATTTTCACTATCTATTTTTATTTTTCACATAATAATATACAATTTTGAAATATTAGCTGATAATGGGTTCTTATTTAATAGTCTAGTTATATCTGAAATTAGCTAAGTTATCTAATTAAGTTTAAATACGATATCAATCATCACGTAATTAGGGTTAAGCAATTAGAAAAATCTTTCTCATATTTCCTTCTTTATTTACATCAAGAACACCATAACCGAAAGTGTGTTAATTGTTATTATAGGTTTGATATTTAACAAATATCATTTTGGGATTTAAAATGTTTAATCCTGTTTGTTTAACTTTTTTTCACAATTTGATTTATATTAAAGTTTTGTTTTTATACTTCAACAAAACTTTTGTTTCTTATACTTTTGTTTTTTGTTTAAATGTTTTAATTAAACAAAACTTCAGCAAAACATTAAAATATATTAATTATTATTATACTTTAAAATTAATTTTTTGCTAAAGTATAAAAAACAAAACTTTAATTAAAATCAAATTACGAAAAAAAATTTAATAAACAAGAATAAACATTTTAAAGCCCAAAATGATCTTTGTTAAATATAAAACCGATAATAACAATTAATACATTTCTAATTCTGGTGTTCTTGATGCAAATAAAGAAGGAAATATGAGAAAGATTTTTCAAATTAATTAACCCTAATTACATGATGATTCATATCGTATTTAAATTTAATTAAATAACTTATCTAATTTAAGATATAATCAAACTATTAAATTAGATAACTCATTATTAGCTAATATTTTGAAATTGTATATTATTATGTGAAAGATAAAAATAGCCGGAGGAAAAAAAAGATAAGTTTTATTAATAAAGTTTGAGATTAAATATGTAATTATTTGAATAAAAAATAAAAATAATGTTGACCGTTGTTAAATGGTAAACAACAAAAAGTTAAGGTAATATATAATAATGTTTTATAACACTAATTCTAATAGACTGTTGTACGATAACAAATACAAATTAAAATCATTAAAAATAAATAATAATAAGAATAAAATATAATAGAGTAAATTATTAAAAAATGTTAAAGGACTAAATGTGAAACTATTTGAAAATCATAGGGACTGAGTTTGTGATGTTATAAAAGGGCAAAATGGTCATTTTTAAATTTATAACAGTTGCGCCGTTAGTTTAAACGGCTAAAGGACTAATTTAGTAACCAAACAGCAACCATAGGGACATGTAGTGTAATTTTTGATCTTAAAGAACTAAACCAGTAACTTTTGATAAACCACATGGACCATTTCAGTAATTTACTCCTATAAAAAATGACAACTTTTGTTTCCTCATGGTAATTTGGACGGTTGTCTCCCACACTCTAACACTATAGTCTTCATTAATGGATAACCATCACCTATAAATAGAGTCAATCATCTTCACTAGGGATGAGCTTTTTGATCGACAAACCGAATCGGAACCGGAACCGGTTGG
The DNA here is from genome assembly GCA_038502395.1 of Dittrichia graveolens. Lineage (NCBI taxonomy): Eukaryota > Viridiplantae > Streptophyta > Magnoliopsida > Asterales > Asteraceae > Dittrichia > Dittrichia graveolens. The sequence goes on along the minus strand of JARJIL010000005.1, from coordinate 81,755,917 downwards.
AACCGAATTAGAGTTTTCGGTTCGGTTTTCGGTTCTCGTAAAACCTCATTTTCGGTTTTCGGTTCTTTCAGTTCCGGTTCCACCGGTTATCGGGTAATTCGATCTTAAGAACCAGAACCGGTTTGTATGAAATTTTGTATTTGTCATATAGGCTATGAACTATTATTTTTGGTGATATTGTTTGTTATTGAACTATTATCATTAGCGATATGACTAATAGTTATTATTTGTATGAACGAAGTCAACGAACAATTATTTATTAGTCATAGGTTAGTGTCGACGATACATGCATATTCACTTACGATTTCAAGTATTTTTAGTGTTAAATTTAAACCGTTTAGTTTTTTGTTTATTAGTTAACCTTTATAGGTAAAAAATAACTAATATAAATGTATCATATCTGCTTTTAATAATAAAAATATTCACCGGTTATCGGTTATTTCGGTTCACGCTCTTGAAACCGGTTCCAAAGTAAATTTTCGGTCTTATCCGGTTCTATACCCGAAATAACCGGTTAATAACCGGAACCGGAACCGGTTCCTTAATATCGGTTCGGTTTTCGGTTCTAGCTTTTACCAATTTCGGTTATCGGTTATTTCGGTTCCGGTCCGGTTCCTGAACCGAACACACCCCTAATCTTCACACTCGGAAACACGCCTTTGGCTACCTTCTTCAACCATCCATACAATTAGACCGAGCGTTATGGGCTACTCGATCCATCGAGTAGCATCGGGTAAGGCCAATAACACCAAAACGGATTGCTCGGGTAGGAAAATCGAGTACAGGCGGCCGGTATCATCACTCGATTGAGAAGCACTATCTCACCCCCCCATCCCCCCTCTCCAACGGATATATTTTTTTATTTGTTAATATAAAAATAAAAAATGGGGAAAATTTTGGGTCAGAATAGAGAATGTATAACACTTAATTTAGGTTGGAATAAGGAAATGAAAGAAGGAATGATGTGGCGTTAATTTGGTATTAGGTAAGAAAAAGAAAAAAGGAACCCATAACTCTTGGCCTTACCTTTCATAGAGTCTATCATCTTCATGCGTGAAATCACTTTATTTTCTTTGTTTTTGGTTTCTTTTCAAATACTTATTTTCCCCTTAAAAAAAACTTTGGAACACAGTTCGGGTGTTAATGTCAAGCGTCCATTAGGAGTATATTTTCTTTCGACTAAAATTTAGGAGGATAAATTATCTCACACTCTAACAAAATAATTGCCAAAGCAACACAACAACGATAAAAGAAGCAAATCAAGAAGAAAATGTTACTAGGGATCTCAGGAGAACTTCAGCAAATATTTCAAAATCCAACTATACAGATGGATATCGAACTTATTATGCTGTTTGCAGTATCTGTACTTGTGAAATATCATAGACCGAAACTCGTAAGTGAACTAAAATTGGTGCGAATCTAGTATATACATAGTACCTCTACAAGAACTTCTCAATGCAGGTACACAGAGTTTCTTTTGGAACTGCACCAATAACCGCATCTTTCTTCTCTCCGCCTTTGAAGATCATTACAGTCGGTATGCTTCTTATACCATATTTGGTAGCGATTGATGGACTTTCATCAGTGTTTACCTTGTAACAAGTGAGCTTGCCTGTGTATTCTTTCGCGAGCTCATCAATCACAGGGTGGATCATGCGACATGGCCCACACCATGGAGCCCAAAACTCAACCAGTATGGGTAGATCAGAGTCAAGAACAAGTGATTGCCATGTACCATCAGTCACAGGAAGTACTGCAATTTTAATCATAAACAATTTACTTCAATCATCTATCAACCATCATGAGGTATAGCAAATCATTAGACTTATGAAACTGGATGGTACAGAAAGGTCTTCAAGCCTATGTTTCCATTGATTATAGATCTTAAGGTGAACAATGACCAATCAGGATTCTATGTTTTCATCTTTTTGGAGGAAAATGACCAAGGAGACTAATAACTTAGTAATTTTGTATGGATATAGGAAGTAACAGGATGCAAAACACAAATCAAATAGGACAATGTGGTTTGAAATTGAGATAGACCTACACCTGTTCTTCAGGTCTAATTACAATAATATAATCTGACAGCGGAAAGATGTATAAATAGATTATTACTACAGAATGTCATTATTACCTATGTTTAGAAATCGAAGAACATTAAATCGAACGATTCGCAGAAATTTTCAGGAAATTAAAAAAAAACAAAGAAGGATTCTAACCTTGTACGGCTGTTTCCTGAGCTTCGCAGACGATTCGTCCACCACGACGGCCAGATTTTGAGCTCAGTCTGAGGGATCCAGCAGAGCGGAAGGAATTGATGTGGAACTTGGAGAATCTCGATTCCGGCAGAAAGCTCCGGCGAAGGGAGAGTTGCGGAAGGGGAGTAGAGGCGATCGGAGTTAAGGAAGCCGGCGGGAAAGCAGAGGCACGGAGGACGGTGAGGGTTTCGAGAACGCCGGCCATCTAAATGACAACAACCAATGAAAAGAAAAGGAGAAAGAATGTGAAGGAAGGAAAGAGGGTGAGGGTGAGAGTGGCTAGTATGGCGTTTGTTGGTTTGGTTAATTTTGTGTCGTTGGAAAGATGAGATCAGATTCTCGTGGGACGGATGAGGTGTCACGTGCTTCGCACCTGACAAATTATTCTGCGATTTTATTTTCTACTTTTTCATTTTCTGTCGTGCACACGTGGGAGGATGTCCGGCGATATAATTGACACATAATTAAAGGAACCAAATACAATATGTACACCCGTATTAGCATTCCTCTTTCTAACCTAAAATATAACTTAACCTTTTCTTTCACAATTTTTTCATAGCACATTTAATTGTTCAATAAAATAAAATATTTATAAATAGTGTAAAAAAAATAATATAAATACATTTTTTTGTTGAACATTAATAAAATTTCACATTAGAAAATAAAGATTACAAAATACAAATGTAATGATAATAAATAATAAAAATATCTAGAAATTTAGTTGTTCTCGTTATTGAGAAATTGAATACATGAAATATGTTCAATCAAATCATACCGAAAGTTATTACGAGTCTCCAGGTGTTTGACTTGTCGAACATTTGCCACTTGTTCTTCCTCACTCATTAGTGTTTCATACCAGACACTAAAAGATCATTTTCATCGTAGCTACAAATCACATGGTCTTCGTGTTTACGTATCATATTGTGTAATATGACATAAACGTGCATAATGTTTCTTAAATTTTGCATAGCATAAGCATCGCGGATTATGAAGTATGTGTCAACGTTGTTTAAGCATGCCGAAAGCCCGTTCAATCTCTTTTATTGTCGATTCTTACGCAGACTTGAACTTTTTCCGTTTCTTGTCTTGTGGGCACATAAATGGTATGACGAAAGTAACCCATTCCGAATATATCCAATGTGCTAGATAATAAAAATGCTTGTAAGTGACTCCATTCACCTCAAATGAACACGCGGGTGTTTTTCTGTAACGCCCCAATTTCATCAAAAGATATAAAAATAGGATAATTTCATAAAAGCACGTATATCATTTAAAATACATAAGCGGAAACATTTTCATAACAAAACCGTGCTATTATCAAAAGCAACACCTACAAGTACAGACTTAGTGTACTGTCAAGGTTAAATATTTACATAAAAGGGCGTTAATTGTTTATCGTTCAAAAACTGAAAAGCGGTCAAACAGGAGCTTTGCCTTTGCCTTTGCTGCAACCTGCAAAATATTTTAAAAACGAAATCTGATAAGCTACGAGAGCTTAGTGAGTAATCTAAACATAACATCATATGGGCACACGTATACAATCACATAAAGATAATACATGCATGTCTGGCAATCAAGGCTAGCCTCTGGGCTCTGGTTCTAGACCCAGGGCAGCACCGTAGGTCACAGTACTGCACCGCATCTGAGCTCTACTGCACATAGCAGTAAGCTTACATATTCACACGTATAACATAGCATGTTAACAATCTGATATGAAACTACACATGCTGCTGATATGAAGTGAAATCTAGAAGACTCACCTTCTGATATATATAATCTGATATGATTCACAAACGATAAAGATCAATGTATAGGCCCACAACTTGTTTCTACAACATAATATCAATAATATATGTATTAACATCTGCTGATTAATCAAACTGAACTGAACAGGGCTAGGGCACGGCCGTACCTGTCAAAGGTACGCCCGTGCCTGCAACTAAGGCATGGCTAGGCTTGACCCAGGCATGGGCGTACCTATCCTGCAGTCACGCCCGTGCCTATCTAAGGTACGCCCGTGACTATGCTTAAAAGCACGGGGGTACCTGAAGAACTAGGGTTTGCCACGGGGCGAAAGGCACGCCCGTACCCTCCTTGGGTACGCCCGTGCCCTCCCCTGATTTGTACAGTTCTGACCGACAGAAGCTGTATTTCCGGCCAAAACTCTCAAAACTCAATTCTAATCAATCTAAAAACGTGTATAGGGTGTTTTCCTACACCCATAGCACCTAAACAACATAATAAACAACTAAATAACATGGATTGATCCTTATGATCAATCCTTGACCCATATGAACATGAAGAACATCAAAACTAATAAAACCACACATACCTCTATTAAGTTGGGTTGCTATGGTGCTAATTAGCTGCTGTTCTTGCTGTGTTTCAAGTCCAAAAATCGCCAGAAAGAGTGTGTTTGCTGCTGTGATCTTAGTTTGTAGCAAGTATGTATGTGTAAGAGTTGTACATGAAAGTCTATACATATCTATAAGTTTGGCAGATTTGCATAAATGGTCCCTGGACTTAACTTAACCTATAATGTGACATTTTAAGTCTCTCTAGTTTTAAAAACATATCTAATCTCATAAGGGTAACTTATATAAACATATAACACCTCCTATTAAAATATAATAAAAGAATTTTCTAACCTTGGGTGTTACAACTCTTCCCCACTTGAAATGCTTTCGTCCTCGAAATCAACTGTTGAAGAGTTCTGGATAATTCTGCCTCATTTCCTGTTCAGGCTCCCAATTAAAGTCTGAGCCTTTTCTATGCTTCCATTGGACCTTAACCAGTCCAATCTGTTTGTTACGTAGGGTTTTGACCTTTCTTTCCAGTATAGCTATTGTTGGAATATGCCCACTGACACACACGAGTTGGTATCACTGCCGATGAGGCATAGGCCTATTGGGTCACACGCCAAGTATTGATTCCGGCAACACCTTTGAAAAAAAGAGAGAGAAAAAAAATACCAAAATGGGTTTTGGTTAGGCTGGGCACGGCCGTGCCTTGTGAAGGTACGGGCGTGCCCTATGCCGGGTACGGGCCCAAGGCCGGCGTGCCTAGGGCGTACCCATTGGGGCCGGCACGGGCGTGCCTCGTGGAGGTACGGCCGTGCCTAGTGCGAAAGCACGAGCCCAAGTCGGGCGTGACTTGGGTGTGCCCGTGGGCTGGCACGGGCGTGCCCTTTGAGGCACGGCCGTGCCTCATGCTGTAACAGCCTTTTAAACTAGTCTTTTAAGACTAAGTTAAAGGGGTATTCATGGCTCATGATGGTCATTGATGCTAGGACTGTTATGTACGTTTCTAGGCCTCATTTTGTGGTCTATAAAAGGTTCTAGTAGTCTAATGTGATTTGGTGAGCCATATGAATTATCATCACAAAGCTATGCAACATATGAGCTTGTAATTTGTCAAATTAGTTCATACTCTCTCTAACAACACACACTTGAAAATAGATTGGCATATCAATCTTCAAGATGGTGTTAGACCATTGGTGAAGCTTTTGGCGGCGTCCAAACATAGCTAGCACGTGGGGATCATCAACACTTGGTGTGGATTCCGATAGTGGTACACTACTTTGTGTACAAATCTTCCAAGGCAACAAGGAGAAATAAATTTTGTATGGTATAATTTCTTGTCCTTGTTCTTCTTCTTTTTAGTTGCATTGCCATTGTCTAGAGCTTGCTCCATTGGGTGGTGTGTTGGTGGCAGAAAATGAAATTGTTTTATACTCGTTTTTGTTTCCTCTGCGTTTTCTAGATGCCACCAAAACCCAACAGTGGTATCAGAGCCATCTCTAACATGGCTTTGCACTCTTGGTTTGAAAATCGGAATTTTCTGTCAAAATGAGTTTTCCGGTGACCGGGCACGACCGTCCCGGTGGGGTACGGGGCGTGCCGGCGGCCGGGGCACGACCGTACCGGTAGGGTACGGGCATTGCCGGCAGATTTCTTTTAACTAGATTAAAATGTTTAAATCAGTGTACTGGCACACGGAGGGTACGCCCGTGCCCCGTCGTGTTTTGGCCGGAATCAGGATTTTTGAAACTGTGGTATTTGGTGTTCTTAAAATCCATTTTTTTGATTGTGTTGGACCAGTCTTGGATCTGGTCATTCCCCACTATATTTTGATTCCTTGAATTTATATATTTTGTATGGCTTGACATGAAGTGCATAAAAATATATATATTTAAAGGTGTATATATGAATATGTAATTTTAAAGGTGTATTAAAATTACTAATGCATATGTACAAGGATTGCCTTTTGTGCCTTGGGTGTTTTGTTGGCAATCTTAATCACAATATGTTTGACATGGTTTTGTGGCACACCATGGTTTTGCTTTGGTTGTGTTTGGTTGTGGTTCGGTAACTAGATGCCCTTTAGACCTATGTGTTGTGGTGTTTGGTTTATTTGGTTTTGGTGGCCTGCGTGCCTTATTGTTGTAATTTTTATAATTATTATTTGGTGCGGCTTGCATGCCGTTTATTTATTCCTTTGTACTTGTATTAGTAGCATAGGATTGTGGCTTGCATGCCATTTCTTCTTCTATGTATTTGTATAATAGTATAGAAGTTGATTTAGTATGTAATAAACCAACGGGAATCACGGCGTTGATGTCTCGGCAACATGGAGTCCGGATTGCCTTTTGGAGATGCCGGCTTGAGTGGGAGCACACCCGGCTAGGTGCTTTGGATATTGGATTCCTTAGTTGACATTGTTTTCCTCGTATGGCTCACGGGGAAAACGCATAGGATTTGGGCATGTTACCGAACTATTATGTATGCGTGGTTGTTTTATATATTTATTATTTTGCATGGATGTGTAGGATATCGCATGCTTGATAATCTTTCCAAAATATATAAAATACAAAGATTTATAAAATTGGTTTATATTTCTTTCCGCGCATATAGGAGTAACAAGATAATATAAATTTGTATTATATTATAAGTGGATAAAAATTGTATTTATCACTTGATTTGTTAATTCGCAAAATGGGTTAAAATTATTTTAACCGAGAAAACCGAAATCCTGTTTTTAAAATGTAAATCACGCGCCATCCGTAAGACGACACCACCCGAATCTAGTGAAACTTGGATGATTGTCGAGCTTTAGCACGAGTCATGCCGAGTGGAACTGTGTGGAAGGTGAGTGTGGTAACTCGCAATATTGGTTGTCGAGCTTAGCACGAGCCAATTATTGGCGAGAGTTCCACCGTGTGTCTTGACGGGCGGTTTACAATTCTTTTTGTGACACTTAGGTGGCGTCGAGCTCTAGCCGAGTCATTTAAGGGGATCAAGTTAGAGTTGGTGCGAGAAGGGATCAAACATGCCAAAAGACATTTTGATTGTCAATGGATCCCGCAAGGATCTAGAAGTTGCAAAGTGTTTGCAATCGGTAAAATGATTATCGGCCTAAATAGCTTTGCTTTGTGATCCGCGGTAAACCCGTCATAAGGTAAAGTGAAATATGGTTTCTAGCCTTGTTTAAATAATTGGTTTTGAAAACTATTTGGGTAATTATTTATACAAGGATTATATCGAAATTCACTAAAACATGTACTCTAAAATTTTAGATGACAAACGTTAACAACGCAACACCGAATTTATCTCTCCGTTCGTTCCTCGAAAAAGAGAAACTTGTAGGTTTGAACTTTGTGGATTGGTATAGGCAATTGCGAATTGTCCTTCGCCATGAATCTAAGTTGCACATCCTCGAGGAACCTCTTCCGAAACCACCTGCTGCCAACACAAGTTGGGCCACTAGATACGCCTTTGAAAAGCGTATTGAGGAGGCAAAAGATGTTTCTTCTTTCATGTTGTCGACTATAAGTTGCGAGCTGTGAAAGCAAATCGGGCATATGAGTACGTATGACATGATTAATCGGTTGAAGGACTTGTTCCAACATCAGATTAGAGAGGAACACTTTATGTGTGTCAAGGCCCTTGTCGGTTGCCGGATGCAGGAAGGTGGGAAGGTTAGTGTTCATGTGCTTCGTATGAAGGCATACATTGACCAAATGGAAATACTAGGATTTCCCATTGGGAGGGAGCTTGCAGTGAATATGATTCTCCAATCCCTGCCCACGTCTTATGATGAGTTTATCAAAAACTATCAAAAGGACAAAATGGTAGAATCCTTAGACGAGTTGCATGGCATGCTTAAGGTTTTCGAGTCTAACATGGCCAAACGCAAGTTCGTTCCCACCCGGTTATTTGAGGAACGTAAAACCGAGAAAAAGAATACGACTCCTGAGAGAGAAGTTTGCTATTTCTGCGGTAGATATGGAGATTGGCGCCGCCACGCTTGTCCTGAGTGTTCGAAGGATTTAAAGCTTCCTATGAGGCAAGGGAATAACTTATCGTCATCAGGTACATTCATGATTAGCTCCATGGCTTTTCTACTTCATAGCTAGATTTGTTGAAATGCTGGCTATAACACTCACGTTTGTTGCAAAATTGTTTTGTTACAAAGTGTAGGTGTTAAAAGGAAGAAGTAGCTGATAAGACATGGAGAGCTAGAGCTCAAGATTGGGAAACTTGGACGTTGTCTCGATTGAGAGGATTGGGAGTTTTGATCTCGCCATTTCATCTAGCTATTTTATTACTTTATTAGATTAATATATTATCTGCCCTGCGTGGCGAGAGAAATATTAAGTCTATTATGCATTGGTTCACGATGGATATTACTTTGTATTTGATATATAAATTGGTGGTTTATTTCAAAGTTTATCCATGTCATGGCTTTTATAAGCTTTTGCTTAAAAGTAATAAAGTAATCATGAATAATGTGTTTAAATCCAAAATTGGTTTGGATTAGTTATCCAAGTGACAAGATTATTTAGCTATGTAAACAAGACTTGCTTCACCAAAGTTCCGTGTGGTTTGGAATCTTGGATGCATTTGATAATTGATCAAATGTTTAGTGCGAGAATTGTTTATTAGGCTAAATGACTTGTACATCTTTCATCGGCGTATGTAAGAGGATTGAGAGCTTGTTGTAATTGGTTCACACTTGTGTGTTTAATTCGTTCAAGCAAATCCATGGGGATAACTACATGCACTCCGTTACCTTTACCCGTAGTGGTAGTAGGGATAGGTATATTTGAAACATTTGAGGTGTTCATGATTACCTTAACGAGGTTTGTGGACAAAAGGTTAAGTTACTTAAATATTGTAAAGATGTTGAGTATCTTAATATATGAATTTTGTGATCATCATAAGAATTGTGGGATTTGTCTCCTAAATTATTTCTCCTAGGACACATTGGCATATGGGTCGCATAGAGGAGAAACCGAATATTCTTGGATATGTTCGGGTCCTGATGGATCGCAAATTCATACCCAATGTGTTGGGATGCTCAAAGTATGCCGGGCAATGTTCTATATATAAAATCAACAAAGATGGTTTAGTACGCATCTTAGGAGAAAAGACTAGAAAGAGGTCTTTGCTTGTCTATCTCAAAACCTAGATTATCCAGCCTATGTGTGGACGTGAGGTGGTAGAATCCGGGACTAAAGATGCTACTCCAGTAGGCATGAGATATTTGTTTCACGAACTTTTGAGGACAAGTTTTGTCGCTCAATAGCAAGTGGAAGTCTAATATCTATGGGAGCCAGTGGGAGTAAAACCTGATGTTGGCACTAGCATACAATCTGTAATGATTGGAACTCAGCATGGCGATGCTGGAGTACCTGGCATGAATCGTTACTCTTCCTATTTCTAATAGGAGTTGTCGTAAGGCCGGATAGATATATGTTTTATATCTAGAGGAAGATAACTCGATGATGGGTTAGTTGAATTCATCAACTATTGGAAGTCGTAGTGGGCCTAGTGTCTACTAGGAGGAGAGAGGTAATGAGAATGGGGTACAATCCATGTAGGATATCCAAGTATTGGACTTGGTTGATCCGATGCCTTGGTGCAAACCTACGGGTATGCATGAATTGAGATGTAGACAACTTCAAATGTTGACCGATGGTAAAAATTCTAATATGATTGACCATGAGGACGATATCATAAAAGAGATTTTTCCTGGTGATTATGTTGAAGTCTACTTGGATGACTTATGGTGTATCACTACCTTCTCATGGCTATGAAAGTATGGAAGTGAATTGTAAAGACCCTATTCCTTTATAGGAATTTTAAGGAAGTTTTTTTTAACACTATCTGAGAGTCTTGTACACTATAAGTATCCTCGTAAAGTCTACGAGCCCAAGAAGTCTATCCATGGACTTGAACTTCAAATACCAACTAATGATAAATGTTCCGTTATGATTGACCATGAGGATGGTATCATAAGGAAATTTTCCTAGTGGTTATGTTGAAGGTTACTCGGATAGATGTGTTTATCACTGCAATGTAAAGATCGTGTTCCTTCATGGGAATTTTGAGGAAGGGTGTTTTAACACTTTCCGAAAGTCTTGTACGTTGAAAGTATCCTTGTAGTCTTGGATAAATATCGCAAGGTTGTAATCTTCACTTTAATGAGAAAATCATAGATTTGAGTTTTCGAAAAGGGAAGATTAAACTTGGATGTATGCCAGAGCTAGTGGGAGCGCTTGTGTTCCTTAAATTGTGTATCCATAATATACTTCTTATTGAAGATAATATCCTAACTTGGCGGTTCATAAAACCGGAGTTGAGGAATTATTGCTTCATAAGAATAATTGGGAGGATACGAACGTGGATTTTTGGAGTGAAAAACTACGAGAGTGACAATGAAACATGATGGACTAGTGTGTTAATTTAATTAGCAACTTGGTTTATCACATGGTTTCTTTTCTCTCAATTTTGACATACTTGGAAGAACTCTTGGTACATTGTTCTTCAAGTTGATGTTCGGTGGTAACAAGGAAATTTGAGTAATATATTACTCTTGGTGAATTGTTATTGTTGTGTTGTTAAGTGGAGCGTTATCAACTACAATGGTTCTTTAAAGCGTCATTGACTCTAATTGGGTTCTTTTGATAAAATAAGAGTATGATGGCTTATATGAACCATAGTCTTATGCATTGTGACTCCATTTGGTTCCTTGGAACAATGAGAGCACGAAGGATTGGACAAAGGACCATGATCTTCCCGGCGCACACTTTATAAGTGTTTGGTCGAGAGAAGATATAGTGATTGTTAGAGTACGCATGGATGTCACTTTGTGAATCCGCTTACTAAGTTTTAGTTGTGAGCTAGTGATGAGTTTTCATACTAGGCTTGCATATACTTAGTTTACAAGTGGCTTTGGCTTGGGTTTGATTAGTTGAATTTGATATGTTTTGAGTTGGGAACATTAAAGCAATAATGTGCTTTGATTGTAGGACCATTCTTTACTGGTTGGTACTTGTCATGGGCGACATACCCTATGCTGACTTGGGGGCATAGATGCCTTGCTAGAGGCCGCTCTATGTCAGTGTTACCTTTCGTGAGTGTGTCATGTTCAAGTGGGAGTTTGTTGGAATATGCCCACTGACACACACGAGTTGGTATCACTGCCGATGAGGCATAGGCCTATTGGGTCACACGCCAAGTATTGATTCCGGCAACACCTTTGAAAAAAAGAGAGAGAAAAAAAAAATACCAAAATGGGTTTTGGTTAGGCCGGGCACGGCCGTGCCTTGTGAAGGTACGGGTGTGCCCTATGCCGGGTACGGGCCCAAGGCCGGCGTGCCTAGGGCGTACCCATTGGGGCCGGCACGGGCGTGCCTAGTGCGAAAGCACGAGCCCAAGTCGGGCGTGACTTGGGTGTGCCCGTGTGCTGGCACGGGCGTGCCCTTTGAGGCACGGCCGTGCCTCATGCTATAACAGCCTCTTAAACTAGTCTTTTAAGACAAAGTTAAAGGGGTATTCATGGCTCATGATGGTCATTGATGCTAGGACTGTTATGTACGTTTCTAGGCCTCATTTTGTGGTCTATAAAAGGTTCTAGTAGTCTAATGTGATTTGGTGAGCCATATGAATTATCATCACAAAGCTATGCAACATATGAACTTGTAATTTGTCAAATTAGTTCATACTCTCTCTAACAACACACACTTGAAAATAGATTGGCATATCAATCTTCAAGATAGTGTTAGACCATTGGTGAAGCTTTTGGCGGCGTCCAAACATAGCTAGCACGTGGGGATCATCAACACTTGGTGTGGATTCCGATAGTGGTACACTACTTTGTGTACAAATCTTCTAAGGCAACAAGGAGAAATAAATTTTGTATGGTATAATTTCTTGTCCTTGTTCTTCTTCTTTTTAGTTGCATTGCCATTGTCTAGAGCTTGCTCCATTGGGTGGTGTGTTGGTGGCATAAAATGAAATTGTTTTATACTCGTTTTTGTTTCCACTGCGTTTTCTAGATGCCACCAAAACCCAACAGTGGTATCAGAGCCATCTCTAACATGGCTTTGCACTCTTGGTTTGAAAACCGGAATTTTCTGTCAAAATGAGTTTTCCGGTGACCGGGCACGGCCGTACCTTTTGGGGTACAGGGCGTGCCGGCGGCCGGGGCACGACCGTACCGGTGGGGTACGGGCAGTGCCAGCAGATTTCTTTTAACCAGATTAAAATGTTTAAATCAGTGTACTGGCACACAGAGGGTACGCCCGTGCCCCGTCGTGTTTTGGCCGGAATCAGGATTTTTGAAACTGTGGTATTTGGTGTTCTTAAAATCCGTTTTTTTGATTGTGTTGGACCAGCCTTGGATCTTGTCCTTCCCCACTATATTTTGATTCCTTGAATTTATATATTTTGTATGGCTTGGCATGAAGTGCATAAAAATATATATATTTAAAGGTGTATATATGAATATGTAATTTTAAAGGTGTATTAAAATTACTAATGCATATGTACAAGGATTGCCTTTTGTGCCTTGGGTGTTTTGTTGACAATCTTAATCAAAATATGTTTGACATGGTTTTGTGGCACACCATGGTTTTGCTTTGGTTGTGTTTGGTTGCTCCACATAGTTCAGTTTATCATCTATAGTAACATCTTCCAACGGTACGATTGTAGACTCGTCTGCAAAACATTTCCTAAGGTGCGATATATGGAAGGTGTTATGAATCTGTGACAGTTCAGCTGGTAACTCTAATATGTAAGCAACTTTTCCCACACGTGCACTGATTTTGAATGGTCCAATAAACCTTGGACCAAGCTTTCCTCTCTTTGGGAATCTGATAATGCCTTTCCATGGCGATACTTTTAGCAATACATAGTCTCTCACCTGAAACTCAAGCGGTGATCTGCGTCTATCTGCATAACTTTTCTGTTTACTCTGGGCAGTTAGCAATCTATCTCTGATAAGCTGAATCTGTTCTGTCGTTCGTTGAACCACTTCTATACTGCCCAATTCTTTCTGACCCACCTCACCCCAGCATACCGGAATTCTGCACTTTCTACCATAAAGCATTTCATACGGGGGCATCCCGATACTGGAATGATAGCTGTTATAATATGAAAACTCTGCTAAAGGCAAATATGAATCCCAGCTTCCCCCGAAATCAATAACACATGCCCGCAACATATCTTCAAGAGTTTGAATGGTTCTCTCACTTTGACCATCAGTCTGAGGGTGATATGTTGTGCTGAGATGTAATCTAGTTCCGAGATCTCCATGAACTTTATTCCAGAATCTAGAAGTGAATCTGGTATCTCTGTCTGACACAATTGAAACTGGTACACCGTGGCGAGTTACAATCTCCTTAACATAAACATCTGCTAGTCTTTCTGAAGGATAAGTCTCCTTGATGGGAATAAAATGAGCACTTTTGGTTAACTTGTCTACGATTACCCATATAGCATCATAACCACGTGGGGTCCTAGGTAATTTGGTAATCAGGTCCATAGTAATGTTTTCCCATTTCCAGACTGGAATTTCTAACGGTTGCAACTTCCCGTGAGGTTTCTGATGCTCAGCTTTCACTTGCATACAAGTAAGACACTTTTCTACATATTTTTCTACATCACGCTTCATGCTTGGCCACCAATAATCAACCTTCAGATCCTTATACATTTTTGTAGCCCCTGGATGAATAGAGAATCTGGACTTATGAGCTTCACTAAGAAGTGTCTGACGTGCATCACCATAAACCGGTACCCGTATACGACCATAACGGGTCCATACTTCACGAATGTCTTTAATAAAATCTGCCACTTGCCCCTTAATTCGTTCTGAGTTATGATTTTCACTTCTGATAGCTTCTAACTGAGCTTTTCGTATAACGTCAATGATAGGCGTCGTAACTGTCATCTTTAGAAATTGGTTCTTCACAAGGACCATTCCTGACTTCCTGCTTAGAGCATCAGCTACCACATTTGCTTTCCCTGGATGGTAGAGTATATCACTATCATAATCTTTCAACAATTCTAGCCAACGCCTCTGTCTCATGTTGAGATTCTTCTGATCTTTGAAATACTTCAAACTTTCATGATCTGTATAAATAGTGAATCTCACACCATATAAATAATGCCTCCATATCTTGAGTGCAAAGACTACTGCTGCTAACTCCAAATCATGAGTTGGGTAATTACTTTCATGTGGCTTTAACTGCCGTGAAGCATAAGCTATAACTCTGCCTTTCTGCATCAGTACACAACCCAATCCATGATATGAAGCGTCACAAAATACTACCATATCTTCAACCCCTTCTGGTAAAGCAAGAACTGATGCTTCACATAACTTCTGTTTAAGAGTTGAGAAAGCAGACTGTTGTTCACTACCCCAAAAAAATTCGGCATTCTTCTTAGTTAATTGGGTTAAAGGAACGGCGGTTTTAGAAAAATCCTGAATAAATCTCCGGTAATAGCCTGCCAATCCCAGAAAACTTCGGACTTCAGTAGGGTTCCTTGGAGGTTCCATTTCATCACAGCATCAACCTTCACAGGATCCACTTTAATCCCATCTTGATTAATTAAATGACCCAGAAATTGCACTTCTTGAATCCAAAATTCACATTTAGAGAATTTGGCATATAATCGTTCTCTTCTCAAGGTCTCCAAAACTTCTCTGAGATGTCTTTCATGATCCTCCGGATTCTTCGAATAAATCAGTATATCGTCAATAAACACAATCACCGATTTATCTAGCATTGGTCTGCAAACTCTGTTCATCAGATCCATAAATGCTGCTGGTGCATTCGTAAGACCAAACGGCATCACCACGAACTCAAAATGTCCGTATCGGGTTCTGAATGCGGTTTTAGGAATATCTTCCTTTCTGATTTTTAACTGGTGGTACCCTGACCTCAAGTCTATTTTAGAAAACCACGATGCTCCCTGTAAGTGATCAAACAGATCATCTATTCTGGGTAACGGGTATTTATTTTTGATGGTCACCTTATTAAGCTCGCGATAATCAATGCACATACGAAAGGTACCATCCTTCTTCTTAACGAATAATATTGGAGCACCCCAGGGAGAACTACTGGGTCTAATAAACCCCTTATCTAACAGTTCCTGCAGCTGTTTCATCAATTCTTGCATCTCTGGTGGAGCAAGTCTGTATGGAGCTCTGGCAACTGATGAAGCTCCCAGTACTAAATCAATTCTGAACTCGACTTGTCTGTCTGGTGGCACACCTGGTAAGTCTTAAGAGAAGACATCAGGGTATTCACATACTACCCTCACATCATCTAGGCTCGTCTGTCTCTTTTCTAGTTTTGTATCTATCACATAGGCTAAGAAAGTTTTATACCCATGCTGCAAATACTTTCGGGCTCTAGACACTGAACATACGTATGAATTTCCCTTTCTGATATCACCACATATAGATAGTTCTTCCCCACTTGGGGTATGAACTCATATAACTTTCTGCCCACACATAATGGTAGCCTGGTTAAAACCTAACCAATCCATTCCAACCACTACTTGGAATTCTCTCATAGTCATGGGTATAAGTTCAATAGGGAATCTAACTGTGTCTATTTCTAATACATTACGCTTATACACATCAGATACAATAACAGTTTTATCATCAGCAATTTCAACTTCAAGAGGGGAATCTAGCTTTTCACACATTTGGTTGAAATTTTTGCAGGAAGAAACAGATACACATGATTTACTTGCACCAGAATCAAATAGCACAAGAGCAGGCAAGTTGTTGACAAGATATGTACCTGTGACTACATCTGGTTCAGTTTTAGCTTCCTCAGCTGTAAGCTGGAAATCTCTTCCTTTGGGTTTGGGATATTCTTCCATTTTCATTTCTTTTACCCCAGAGCTTCGTGGTGGGGGTAGAGCTGGAGCAGGTCTTGATCCGGTGGACTGTACATTTGATGCAAGTTTCGGGCATTCGTACTTCTGGTGGCCCGGCTGATAACAATTGAAACATACCCGCAACGGAGTCTTACAATCCCTCCCCACATGACCTGGCTTACCACACTTATAACACGCGGAAGAACCAAACTGACATTCTCCCAAATGATGCTTCTTACATTTTTGACATAACGGGAAAGTCTTCTGTACCACCTTTTTATCTGACGGTTCCACCCTCTGTTTCTTGTACACGGGTGCAGCTTTCTCTGTCACCTTCCTTTCATTATCCTGTCTTTCCAACTCTAATTCTCTTGCTCTAGCGGCATCCATCATAGATTTCAACGTTTGATGCTTACTGGCATCAATAAACTCTCTCACGCTTGGTTTGAGTACCATCATGTATCTGTACATCTTCATCTTTTCGTTTGCAACATAATCTGGACAAAAGCGTGCTTGTTCCATAAATTTAGCATTGATCTCTGGAATAGTCTCTGTTGTCTGCTTCAATCTGTGAAATTCATCAACTATCCTGTCAATCTCGGACTGGGGAACAAACTGCTCTATCACCAGTTCTTTAAACTGTTCCCACGTCATGGTTTCAATTTGCGTATAACCCCTCTGCTTCACCTCCATATCCCACCAATCTTTTGCAGCGCCACGCATTTGATTGGTAGCATACCTCACTTTAAACTCAGGTGCGCAAGAACATGTATGGAAGGCACCCTCTATCTCTGAGATCCATCTGTGGCTGATAACTGGATCTGTAGACCCCTGAAACAACGGAGGTTGACATGCTGAAAAATCTCTAAACGTGCAAACCTTAGGGGCATCACGTATAATCACTTGTGGCTAGGGATTAAATCCTTCACCACCTGCAGCAAATCTGGTTGCTAACTCTTGTCTGATCGTTTCTCTATTCTGATCTTTTATCTGTTCAACCAGCTATGTAACGATGAAGGGAATGCTCTGTTCTAACGCTCTGCTAATTTCTCTTGCCACTGTCTCCTGTACTGTAGGCTCCACTATTCTTTCATTTAGATCCGGTGCTCCCTCATTCTCTATCGGTTGATTCCTAATTGGAATCTGCTCGCCAGTAACACTGGTTTCTATACCCTCTGGTCTATGGCTGGGACCACCTGTTTGTCTATTGGTTGCTCGTGAACCTCTAGTGTTAACCATCCTGATAGTATAGATAAAGCATTAAGATATAGGTAGCTTTATCACACCACCCTCTATAAGAACTAGATACTCATAAATCTAACAACTCAGTATACCTTATCTTTAAACCAAAGTATTTCTATACATACTAAGGCATTCTATTTAAACATGCTATACTAGATATACTTCCTTCTTACAAGTACCCCTCACCCGATTCACAAGATCCTTCATGATTCCACTAAGTTCCAATATGTATCATGTGTTTGTAATAATATGGGCCCAATATTATTCTAAACACACTATACACATTCGATCTTAACTTTATCACAAAAAGTCCCGATTCACAGGCTTAGGCCAAGTATCATCATAATAATATCATATAATCACGTATGTCATAAAGACTCTGCATATAACATATCAATCTCAATATAAAGTATAATAAATAAACACTGTTAGTTTACTCACTAAGCTGCAACTACAAGCCTCCAGTTTGACAAAATTTTCAAAAGCATGGTTCAAGTCCAGACTGTGCTTCACACAATCCAGATCTCTCAAACCATGGCTCTGATACCAAGTTGTAACGCCCCAATTTCATCAAAAGATATAAAAATAGGATAATTTCATAAAAGCACGTATATCATTTAAAATACATAAGCAGAAACGTTTTCATAACAAAACCGTGCTATTATCAAAAGCAACACCCACAAGTACAGACTTAGTGTACTGTCAAGGTTAAATATTTACATAAAAGGGCGTTAATTGTTTATCGTTCAAAAACTAAAAAGCGGTCAAACAGGAGCTTTGCCTTTGCCTTTGCCTTTGCTGCAACCTGCAAAATATTTTAAAAACAGTATCTGATAAGCTACGAGAGCTTAGTGAGTAATCTAAACATAATATCATATGGGCACACGTATACAATCACATAAAGATAATACACGCATGTCTGGCAGTCAAGGCTAGCCTCTGGGCTCTGGTTCTAGACCCAGGGCAGCATCGTAGGTCACAGTACTGCACCGCATCTGAGCCCTACTGCACATAGCAGTAAGCTTACATATTCACACGTATAACATAGCATGTTAACAATCTGATATGAAACTACACATGCTGCTGATATGAAGTGAAGTCTAGAAGACTCACCTTCTGATATATATAATCTGATATGATCCACAAACGATAAAGATCAATGTATAGGCCCACAACTTGTTTCTACAACATAATATCAATAATATATGTATTAACATCTGCTGATTAATCAAACTGAACAGGGCTAGGGCACGGCCGTACCTGTCAAAGGCCCGTGCCTGCAACTAAGGCACGGCTAGGCTTGACCCAGGCATGGGCGTACCTATCCTGCAGTCACGCCCGTGCCTATCTAAGGTACGCCCGTGACTATGCTTAAAAGCACGGGGGTACCTGAAGAACTAGGGTTTGCCACGGGGCGAAAGGCACGCCCGTACCCTCCTTGGGTACGCCCGTGCCCTCCCCTGGTCTGCACAGTTCTGACCGACAGAAGCTGTATTTCCGGCCAAAACTCTCAAAACTCAATTCTAATCCATCTAAAAACGTGTATAGGGTGTTTTCCTACACCCATAGCACCTAAACAACATAATAAACAACTAAATAACATGGATTGATCCTTATGATCAATCCTTGACCCATATGAACATGAAGAACATCAAAACTAATAAAACCACACATACCTCTATTAAGTTGGGTTGCTATGGTGCTAATTAGCTGCTGTTCTTGCTGTTTCAAGTCCAAAAATCGCCAGAAAGAGTGTGTTTGCTGCTGTGATCTTAGTTTGTAGCAAGTATGTATGTGTAAGAGTTGTACATGAAAGTCTATACATATCTATAAGTTTGGCAGATTTGCATAAATGGTCCGTGGACTTAACTTAACTTATAATCTGACATTTTAAGTCTCTCTAGTTTTAAAAACACATCTAATCTCATAAGGGTAACTTATATAAACATATAACACCTCATATTAAAATATAATAAAAGGATTTTCTAACCTTGGGTGTTACATTTTCCATCATAGAAATCGTTGAAGATGAGCGGTTGATTTGAGAAATTGATGTCATTGTTGGAACCGACAACACCGAACTATGTGTGTCAAATCCATAGATCATGGGAGACCACTACCTCTAGGGGGCGTTTGGTTCGCTGGAATTGGACGGAATTTGAATTGAGCATTCCTAAATCTTGATTGTGTTTGGCTCGCGGTATTTATGGAATGGAATTTGACCATTCCAATGAATTCCTTAAATCAAGGAATTGGGAATTCCTTCCCCAAATGGATGGAATTCTAAGAAATTCTTCAAATCATAAGGAATCTCAAAACATAATTGTTGTCTTCAATCCCACCCCACCCCCCGTCACCACCACTGCCGCCACCGCCACCACCACCACCACCCGCACCGCCACCCCCACCACTGCCGCCGCCACCGTCACCACCGCCGTCATCAACAACCTCCACCGCCACTCATTGCCACCCTCCACCACCACCCACACCCGCCGCCGTCGCCATTACCGCCCTAGGTAGACTATAGGGTGGGGTTGGGGTACGGTGGGGTGGGGTGGGGTAGGTGGCAAAGGGGGTAGGGGTGGTGAGCGATTGATTGCATAATTTATTTTGGTTTATACGTATTGAATTAATTTATTTTTTTCTAGATTCTAATTCCGGTCTTTACTAACCAAACAAGATATAGTTTTTCACAAATTCCAATTCATACGAATTCAAATTCCTATGAATTTCAATTCCTTGATCAAATTCCAATTCTTCCATATTCATTCCGCGAACCAAACGGACCCTTAGCATTATTGTTTGGTGCTCATGAACTCCTCTTATGAACTAACCTCGTCATGCTACTAGGCAATTTGCCCACGATTGATGTGTGGGTAGAAGTGTTAAATATCATCATAAGTAGGCTTATGTAAAATTACTACCTCACTTGAAGGACCTAGTGAGGGAGCTAATGCCATCAGATTTATCACTACGTTGACCTTATATCTATGTATAGTGGGTGTGTTTGTTAAAATTACTAATAGCTTGAGCTTGAAGTTATAAGCCTGTAATTTATATTTATATATGTGTGTTGTAAAATAGCTAATAACTAAAGTTAAATAGTATAAACTTAAAATAAGAAAAAGAAAAATCTATGCAAAAAGAGGAGAAATTGTATAATTATAAAAAGCTTATAGTTAGTTTTCATAACATACTTAAATAACTTTGAATTTGAAATTTTTTTGTTTAAATAAATGCTACTAGCTTTTTCATCACGAACTACGCTACAAGTATATCTCTCTCAAAGAACAAATTTAAAACTTTTAAGCAAGAGCAAGTTTTAGAGTTAGCAAAATGTAGAAAACTTGTCCATGTGTTAGACCTCTTAAACATTAGTTGTTTTAGAGAAGCTTGTCTATGTGTTAGACATTTTAATTGCCATCTTTTATTATATTTTGAATTTCCGCTTCCTTGTATATGTAATTATTGATTCATATCAATAAGAATTATATTAAAATTATTTGTGTGTACATTTAAATTTAAAAGCTTAAGATTCAACCCCCCTTCTGCAAACATTTGTTATTGAATACATAATCTGGAACTAACAAACATGCAACCTGCATTTTCCTAAGAGTAACTACTACAGTTAATCTCTCACTCGAATTGACTTGCAAATTATTTTCAAAAGATAATGCATCTAAGATTTACAGAGTTGCAGCAACAGGAAGGTTATGCGTAAATTTGCGGTGCCAAGTTGTGGGTAGACTCGCTGTGGAGCAACAGCCGGCTGAGATCGTTTATAAAAAATAATTTCGAGAGTAAAATCATAAAGCGTGACATGCACCATTCAAAAAGAACATGAAGGAAAAAAAATCACAAGACACCATCTCTAATTTGTCCATTTTATGAGATTTTAAAGAAGATCCATTATTCAAACAATACATGAAAAATTATATAAGCACATCACAATACATCAAATTTTTAATAAGGAAACAATAACTTTGCATCCTAATTAGATTGTTTTACAAAAGTGAAGTGTTGGGATCATTAATTAACAGGATTCAGTGATTCACCATGAGACAAACCTGGGGAACAATCTGCTGCATTGCCCAATCTGGACCAAGTTCCTCTGCAAGGCGCTTTAAGTTATTAGCAGCAGCATCTCTGATGGAGTAAACCTGCAACATATATACATTGTTATATATAATAAAGACACAGATATGTGTGTGAGCATGAAAATCAAGCAATCAAGCTTTAGCTTACATATACAAACTACACACTCCATAGTTCATGCTCCCAGAAGCCTCACTTCATTAAATATCTGCAAAACTCAAGAACTAAATTGTGTGCTAAATATGGATAATTATCTGCTTATTACATATTTGTAACTTAGATCATCTGCTTAGGGCGAGTTAAATCTCTAGAAACCCGGTTTTTTTTTCTCTCAACATACATAGACATCAAAAGAGAAGCTGAAAGGTAAATTCACTTTCCCTTCACAATTAAAAAATTAACTTGTCAATATGTCATGAATGAAACACTACCATCCTTGTTCCTCAAAAGGCATCACAACTGGAAGAACTACTTCATATTGCTTAGGATATGTACTTCACTACTATCCCCCTCTGACTAAAATGACTAATGATCATTTCTTTAAAGAGTAATAAGAGTTTTTGTGTTTCCAATGAATTTACAGAAAAAATATTAACAAAAACAGCAACTGTCAATCATCTGCCCATCCCATTGCACAATACTTCACACCAATCCATGAAGTCCTAAAAGTTATATCTTTAAATAAAAATTGCAGAAATTATGCATGAAAATAGTTGGAAGTATATTACCCTGACATTGAAGAAAATTCATTACCCATTAAATCCTCATACAACAGGCAGCATAACCATTGGCCAATTGATAACTAAAACATGAAGAGTCATTGATGCACAATGTATGACCTAATAAACCACATCAGAAGAAACACTGATTGCTTTTTTTTTGTATTGAGCGGTTGCATGAATTAGGGAAAAGAGAATCAGAATCTAGGGTAAGAAGAAGATAAACACAGCAGTATCTGTGTAGGTCAAGCGCAACGACTCGCATGCATATTACCAACCAAATCGATGGATCTGAACAATTGAATGCTACGTTGTTGTTTGACCCTTAAAACCTATTAATGGATCAGAGATAGAATTACCTTTAAAAACTCTTTAACAGATTTCGGGTTTCATTCTCCTATAACAACGGGACTTCTTTCACTGATTTACACCAACATTTGCTCCGTCACTCCTCTGCAACATGGCCTTTTTCTCCATATTGTGTATGCCACCCTTCACCATCCTCCTCATACTCGCCGCCAACTGCCACACGCTGCCACACCTCTCTTTTATATATTTTTGTTTTGATTCAATATATTGTTACTGGTTTATTTTTGTTTTTTAAGGGCATGGTTTGATTTTTGTTATTAAAGTATTTATTTCATAATAAGAAAAGTTTGAATTTCATTTACAATGTACCAGTTGAGTATGAAATATCATAAAACATACAATTACAATCATTCAAATGTTCTAAAAAAACACAAAAATAAGAATGAACATTCGGACATCAAAATCACCTCTTAATGTTCAGATGTGATATTCGGATTCAAACCAAGAACCTTTTAGTAAACAAACGACACCTTAGTATAAACCGAATCACAACGAGAGCATCGAATTGAAAGACATTTAGCTTTTAAGGCCTTTTGAAATAGATTATACACGTCCTGTACGCTTAATCAAAAGCCACCTCATAAAATAAAATCTTGTTAAAAAGATAAAATAAGATAGGTCATGATACTGAACAGTTGAAGCAACAGATGAGAAAGGGCGGATGTACATACCTCTAGTCAGCAGGCTATCGATTGGTCCTGGCAGGATGTTACAAAGAAAGAAACCATCGAATCGGTGGACTGAGAGGAGCTGAAAAGCACGTGAATAGAGGAGCCCTAGAATTTGTCAACTGAAGGGGAGGGCTGAACAGGACTCAACTAAGTTTCATGTCAGCATTCTAAGTTCTCTTTTATAAAGTAAGAAGATTAGAAACCATAACATACACATAAACAAGTAACAAATTTACAAACCGTAAAATATTATTATCACTCTCATAAGTAAATTTGAAGCTAACATTTTTACAAAACACAGTATTTTCTGAGTACAACAAAATCACTGGAAATATACATCAGATGAGATATGGGTGGGAAATTCAAGTTTTAAGCTACACATTACACACAGAGCAAGACAAAAAAGGCGAAAGCAAAAAGAAAAAACAAACAAATACAAATACAAACACGCATAGTGTGATGAAAGTATAAAACCTCACTGAAACTAGACTACATCCGACATGAAGTTATGACAAGTTCCTCTCACGCATATAACTTTCAATCTTGGCAACATCTTCTGGTGTATCAACACCATGAGCATCATGATCCACTTTTATTACCTTCAATGATCAAGAATAAGATATCAATAACATGAAAAGATTTCTTTTTCCACATCTTTATGTCAAAAAAAAAAAAAAAAAAAAAAACAAACTGCACATTTGTGAAGAAAACAGTAAGTACCTTCATCTTGTAACCATTCTCAAGAACTTTAAGCTGTTCCAAGTCTTCTTCAAGTTGCAAAGGAGTTGGAGTCAGATCCGGATAGATTTTTAGAAATTTCGAATCATAGCTCTGTCAAAGCAAATATCTGGCTATTAATTCTCTTGAAAAGGTAACTAAACATACAAGGAAGACATTTCTTGTTTATGGGTACCTGAATACCGAGATGAAGATTATATGGGAATTCAGGATTTGCTTTCCCTGACCTGGATGAAGAATTATGAACAAACGAAGCAAATATATATAAATATAAATAAATGGAGAATGTGAAGGTGAGCAAATCTCTAAGATAATAGAAATACAAACTTGTTAAAAGGAATCAGCCCTCGAGAAAAGTAGATTGCATAACCATGATTATCAACCACGCATTTCACACGATTTGGATCAAAAGCATCTTCTGGTTTCAAAGATGTAACTGCAGTGCTGAAAACTGCATCCGGGGTGGTCTACAAAGATCACAAATCAATATATTTCAGTGATGCATATTGAAAAAATGATAACATTACTAGCATTGTACCCGCGCAAATCAATATGTTCAATTCAAGAATTTAGGATCTGGTATTTGTGGAATCCGGTGTGAGGAAATGAAATCTATTCAACAACATATCCATTTTTTCTCCTTTTCATGTTTTATCTATTTCTTTCTTTTCAAATCAACCTTTTCATTAGTTATTAAAATGGTTTTTCAAAAACAATAAAATAAAAATACATATTATTAATTTTAAATGATTAGAGAAGAAGATAATCTAGTCTTATAAATTGTATTGATATAAGTGATTTAACCAAAATTAGATTAATTAAATAGTTGTTATTATGTTTAATGATTTATTAAAGCGACATGAGTTGCCATAAATTATCAAGAGATTTTTATTTTGAAAATTGATAGAAATAAATTATAAGAATTTGACCAGCATGGTGAAGGGAGTGAGTGATACCTGAAGAGCTTTGACAATCCCATCAATTATTTCAGGTTCAATAAGAGGCTCATCTCCTTGAATATTGACAACAATATCATACTTTTTCTCAAGCTTTTGAAGTGCTTCACTACACCTCTCAGCGCCTACAATTGATACACACATATATATTATCTATTAATCAAAGATCTAGGCTGTTATAACTCACTTGACAATATTCATCATGAGTTCATACCATTTCTGCATGATTCCGAAGTCATTATTACATCAGCACCAAATCCTCGACAACATTCTGCAATCTTTTCGTCATCCGTTGCCACAACTACAAGAGGAACAATGTTCAGTACTTCAGTTTAGCTACCAAAGTCAAATCTTAATTGGTTTATCAACTATTAATTCTTGGCAGACTGGAATTATAACTGGAAGCATTCTAAATTTATGATCTTTAAAACAAGCTATACAGAAGGCTAAAATCCACGGTAAACATAAAAACAAATCTTCTTTCTATGAACCATTTCAAGCTGATCTATAAACCATCACGATCTTTTTCTAATTTTTCTTCTCTGGTAATTTCATGAGAATAAGTCATGATAAAATCAAGCATTTTTATCCCCAATTCCCCAAATCCCGAAAGATTATCAAGAACAAACAACAGCCAAATTTGAAATTAAGCTCAAATACTTACCAACACAATCCAATGTTGTTGCCAACTTTGCTCTCTCCCACGTTCTCTGTTAAGAATAAAGAAAAACCTAGATCGTGAGTTAATCAATCACCTACTAGGTTGCATATTCAAGCACTTAGCGTCAACTACGATGCAGATTTGTTGATATCAAATTAAAATTCTCTGAATTTAGTAATAACTGAAACTTATGAAGTAAGATTCCGCATCAGAAAAATACAATCAAGCCCTAAATCTAATGAATGTGGCCAGTAATTGAGGAACATAGATTCAACAAAATAAATCGAGAATTATGTCACTTCTAATTTTAGGATTGCAATAATTTCGGCTCAAGACTTAAAGAAATCAATTAAAATGTACCTGGATCATGGGTTTTCCGAGGATATCAACGAGGGGTTTCCCCTGAAATCGCGAAGAAGCGTACCGAGCTGGAATTATGCCGACTACTCGACTCCGAAACATGGTGGCAGATCGGCGGTAAAAATAGTAAGCATGAGCACCGACGACTAGAGCGGCGGCAGCGGCGAAGCCATGCAAAATCAACGATTTGGTGGACATCACGAATTCTCCGTGATTTGACGAAGATGTAGTACAGACCGATTTGGGGGTCATCCTCTCGGGCTGATCGGTCACTACTGTCATATGAATGTAGGAATTTGTTTATTTATATATTGGAGAAAGAAGTCAATTCTTTAATCATTTATTATTTTATTAATAAATTATTAATTTAGATTATATTTAACAAGTTATCATTAAAAAAAGGGAGTTTTTTAGCGCAATTAAAGTTTCAATTTAACTAAAACATTATTGGAAAAATTTTAAAGGTATAATTTTAATATTTGGATTAAATATTACATTCCTATAAAAGTTTAAGTTATTATGAAAAAATAATTAATCAAATAACTTATTAAAATATAAAATTTACATGATCAAAGAGTATAAATTTTATAAGGTATTAAATATCCTAAATATGCAAAATGCCAAAAATGTAAAATACACATATATGAAATCTGATTTCTAGCATTTAGGCAAAATGAATTTTCAAATTCAAATAGAAAATGGAAAATCAAAGCTTAGTTGTGAAATCTAGTTTGATGGAAAATTTTGTGCTAACGAGAGGTATACCAACAAGATTTGCATAGGAAAAACTAAAAAGGAAAGCAAAGAAAATATCGGGTATTAACACTATTAGATAAACTTGATTGATAAAATAAATTGATAAATGTAACGTTTATTTTTTTAAAACGCGCAACAAAGAAAACCAATAATACTTTATTAAAAAATACAACAATCGACTCAGGTCTAAAGTAGATATTTCATTTGAAATAATTAATATGAAGAAAAATATATTGATGAAGCCGATGAGTTTAGCTTAATTTTTTTTTTTTACAAACCAAACTGAATAGATTTGGTTCAAATGAAATAGATTATCATATTGAAGCCTCTAATCTTCATTATCACATGGTGATACAATTATACAAATTCCTTCTTTAAACAAACATTAACCATTTTCATACTCGAAAATTCCACAAGGAAATTATAATATCAATTAAACCAAAAGCTATGATTTATTTCAGTAAATTTTTATGGTATATGTAAGCTTTATGTTGATATAAATATTATTTAGTTTGAAATTTACGAAAAAAAGTTTAATTCAAGTTTAATGGTATAGTAATTTTTTCTTCACAACCTATATAATACACGGGTATTACACTAGTTTGGTAGGTTGGTAACTTGTTTAATAAATTATTTACACCTTTTTTCAAAATAAGTAGTAGTTAGTTTATTGATTAAATCATTGTGAGAAATAATTTATTGGTTTTAACTAATAAATTGATAAAAGTTTAGTGCTTGCTTCCAATACTAGCTTAAAACCTTGCGTATATATAAACACTTGAGATAACTATTTTAAATGTTTATGATATTAAAAAGTTCTAATATATAATAAAATAATTATAAAATATATATAGGGATATAAATTTTTTTAGAATAAGTAAATCTATTAGAAATCATAAATTCATACATAACAACTTCATCAATTTTTTGTAGAACCTCTTTATAATCAAATTTGATTTTTTTTTAAAAATTTAATTCAATTGATATTATATATAATTACATAAATAACTACAAAAATATATAGATGTATATATCTACTAGATTTGAATAAATATTTTTATTAAGATATTTAAGTATTAACAAACTAAATTATCTAATGACATTTGAGGAAACAACTCAATCAACCATTTGAAAAAATAAAAAAATGATGAAAAAAAATTCTAAAAATATAATAATAACATCACAATTCGTATATCCTCCTACTATTTCCACCTATTTATCCTCCTACTCACAAGATCAACACAAATGTCAAAATTAATGGAGGAAAGAGAGTTAGTGGATTCCACATGTCATCTTAAAAAGTGTAGGAGGATAAAGTAAGAAGAAATAGTAGGAGAATATATCATTTTTATTTCTTTTAATACATATTAAAAATTAAAGATTAACTCATTAATCATTTATACTTATCGAGGAGTGTTTGACTTAGGCTGTGCGTATGGCATGGCTCGAAGGCTCTCGAGTTCCCTTCGGGTGGCTCGGGTTCCTTCGGAAACACCGCTACGGATACTCATTGGGTTCCCCTTTCAGTTCCACCCACCCGATCCAACCCGAACGTTTTTCTTTTTTTTATCTTCTATGTGTTCAATGGCTACTTTGTAAAATAAAAACCCCAAACGGTCATTTAGCCGTTTATATATATATATATATATATATATATACACACACACATATATAACTCTCCTATAAATACCTAACATACCTCAACATGAGTTCATCCGAAATTCTTTCTATCTTCTAACTTCTTCTCTAAAAAATACACTACTACACTTTAAAAAAAATTCAACATGGATTCACGTCGCAAGCGCGATCGAAACCCGGATTTAAACACACCATCCTCGACCGTTTTTCTACTCGGGTTTCAACAATTTTCTCAACAAGGTTACAACCCGCAACACGAATCTTCATCCGGCTTCCAACAATTTACGCAACAACGTTACATCCCTCCCCAATTGACGTACCAAGGGATGTTACAAGCAGGTTTAGTTCCGGCACCCTTCAATCTTTCAAACTCAGCTTATCAATCTATAAACCCGATTCAAGATGACACCGACGACATTAACTATGTACCGGAAACTCAACAACTGGATACACCCCAATACATTCCCACCCAACAATCTAACCCAACCCAAGAAGAAATCCCGACTCCACAAGCGGGAAAGAAAAAATTTGACGGTCGAGCAAAAGCGAATAAATGGACAGTCGAGGAAGAGGTGGCGTTGGTTCAAGTTCGGGTTGACGTTTTCGAGGACCCCTTTGTCGGAAACGCAAAACCGGTGATATAATTTCTATACATATTATTAATATATATTATTATACATATTATTACTATATATTATTATTCTTACTATTTTTATCATACACGTGTAGATAGTTTTTGGAGAAGAGACGATAATTTGCCTCACGCTCAAGTGCAAAGTGGAACATATACATAGTTTTTGAGATTGACTTAGTTTTTCAAAATTTTCTTTTTCCTTATTTTTTGGCTATATGATAAATGTTTTATGAGAAACATGATTTATTAATTAATAATAAAGTGATTTAGGAATTCAAGTAAACAAACCATTTAACTTGATATCAAGTGAATTAAATATTCAAGTAAACATACCGATTAACTTGATATAAAGTGATTTAATTAATAAACAACTAAACTAATTAAATGATTATCAAGAGGTTGTTGATTTTCAGTTTTCAAGATTTCAAATAAATAATACCAACAAACTTTATAGTTAACTTCAAGTAAGTGATCTAAAGTAACCAATTAACATGTGATCAAGTAAGTAAGTGCATTCAAGTAATCAAAACAAATTAATTAAAGAAATCATCTATTATGTTTAGGAGAGACCAAAGAATTCTGGATTAGATGAGTTACAATTGTGGTTTGTTTTTGCGTTTCGTCATTTACAAAGAACGAAAGGGTGAAAGGAAAACCAATCACCAATAACGAAAACAATTGTCTCTACTCTCTCCCCGACGTCTTGACTTTTGATACATAGCCAAATCGTTTGCTGTAACATTGATTTCAATTTTCCTTTCCCCCCTACTTGGTCGCTATGTGTCTGAGATTTTCAAGCGGATTGCTATTTTAATTTCTAAGTATGCATTTCAGATTTTAAGCCTAAGAAACTGTGCCCTTTTATTCTTATTTGTGTGTATATTTGGCCCTTAAGACGGGTAATATGGTATTTAGGTTGAAAAAAGCTATACTCATGACCGATAGGAATAAAGAAAGTTGAATTAAATTGCAATGATTGTTGTAATCCTTGAAACGATTATCGATTTCGGTAAAATGAGATTGGATTTGAGATGTTTAAGAAAGATGGGTTATCTTTGAGAGGTTACAAAATATAGGTCAGGTGACACCTCCATATATGGCTCCACCCATGAAAAGCTTACACAAATAATAACCATTTATATTTTCATAATATTTATAATCCATTGTTGAAGAATAAGATTTGTTGATATACTATAAAGTCATGATGATATCACATCAACGCACTTTCTTATAGTATAGTATTTACAATTCTCATACCCATCATACTGTTACGTCAGCTTTTCTCCAACCATTTAAGTCACCACTCAACATTGTAATAGTCACTACTTAGTACTTACCACACCAAATTTTGAGACCCACTTAAAAGTTTTTAAGAGAGAGAGAGAGGAGTATGGCCCACAATTCACCACCACTTTGCCCACCCCCATGTGATACTCACCCCCAACCATCTCCACCATTTAATCATGATGTGACACCCTTCTTCACCACTTGGACCCCATACATATCCTCCTTCCACTCCTATCCCCCTTCCTAATTCCATGTAACACTTCTATCAGTTGTATGTACTACACGTACTTGTGAATAGGGAATTAAAGGTACTTCATCATGAACTTCTCGATCCAACTGCATGTCCAATGTGTACGTCGATAGTCCTTGCCTTCTACGCAATCAACCACACTTATTCCTTTGTTCCCAAAGAAAATGAAAACATGCAGGGGTAAACACACACACACACGCACACACATATGTGTGTGTGTGGCATTCACCAAACATCCTCGATCTTTAACGTGTCACGTACTCGAGAGAGTTCACGAGATAGTTCGGATCCTCATGGTCATGACCCTTAAGAGTAAACTTAATCTCAAAAATCAAAATTTAACCTATCGATCATGGCAAATTAGCTATGTCAATGTAGACAATATATACATATCAATATATTTCAAATTTAACCTATCGATCATGGAAAATTAGCAAAGACTTTCACAATAAACGACAATTCACAAATTGACTTCGATCACTGACATATATACAAACCATTAGTGTTAAAAAAAGTTTACAATTTCACATAAATTAATGACTAAATTAACCCTTACACAGATCAATGAAACAACTCACAAAGTTCACAGATATCATAGAAGACCCTTTGAAGCAATCATTAATTAGTAATCATGGCCTCTTATTTATATTTGATCTAATGGATGAGACTAATATTGTTTTTTACTTTTTTTTAATTTAAAAGGGTAAAATAATAACAAATATTTTTTCTCTCTCCAATCTATTTCTCTCTCTTATTTTTCTCTCTCCTTCAATTTTTAAACAAAATAAATTAAAAATAATTAATTAATAAATTAATAAATTTATGGTGTTCAACGATGAACACATCAAAAAAAAATCACGAGTTTTTTATTATTAAATGTTACGTTTATTACGTTGTTCACTAGTAAACTCTTGTTTTATATTGTGAAAGTAATTTTTTTTTCAAATTAATTCTTTTTTATCTATTTTGATTTTTTATACTTATTTTTAAGATTCTCTTTATTCTTTGTAAGAAATAGAAGGTATTCATTAGTAGACTATATTAAACTATAATCAAAATTAAACTTAATGAATGTTCAATAATAAACAAAACCCTCTCAACTAATGAATGTTCAATAATAAACAAAACCCTAAACATAGAAAAAATTGTTGAACAAAGTAAATAACCATTTTTACGAATAAAAGATCTTACTTTTCTTCGATGAACTATAATATAAAACAAAAAAAAAATAATTTACATACCGAAAAAACTAATAAAGAAAACCTAACAGGTAATTTACATAAAATTTTTTTTAGATAAAAACAGATACCGAACAAATGCACACCGGTTGGTGTTCCCCGACAGTGGAAGTAAAGGGGCGGCGGCGGTGATAATTGATGTAGAGGGGCGGCAGCGGTGGCCAGTGATGTTAAGATGATGGGGGATCGACCGTGTAACATCCTCAAACCTGGGCTAGGAGATTAGCGGGTTTGAGGTACGTGTTTAATTGTTTAATTATGTTTAAGTGATTAATTAAGTTAATTTTGAATGTGTGAATAAATCTAATTATGTATATATATATATATATGTATGAAACCGTATGCATGTATATGTTTTATGTGTGTACACATGTTTGTGTCTAAAGAATGAGTTACGCCACCTTCTTCTAAATTATGGTATACGTGGGGGGGGGGGGGGGGGGAGGGGGATTGTACCCATTATCTCAATTCCAGCAAAAAGTGTAGTGTGTGTAATTGTTAAATTCTCCCTGCCGAAGAACAAGAACAAAGAGACAATCGGATTCTCAGTTTTGTGGATTTGTGATTCAAGATTTAAGGTTTGACATTAGTATGATGAATTGCATGTTAGTTTGATTAAGTTTGATGATTAAATAACATGATTGCATGATAAATTATAGAATCGGTTTTTGAATGAAACATGTGTTTTGGGTCGATTTTGTGTTCTTATGAAATATATGTTTAAATGATGTTCTTGATGAAGAAATATATGTCTATGATGTTAAAGCATGTTTTTGGTATGATATGATGAAGTTATGGAAACCTGAATTTAGTTATGAAGTTTTGAAGATGATGAATTAATGAATATATGAACTATCGGTTTTGGGGATTTGAGAAGATAAGGAATTCCGATTATGGTGAAATCCGATAGCTTGTATTCGGTATTTGAAATCCGATTAAAGTAAGAGACGATATATGAAATCCTAGTGTTAAAAACTGATACATGTAATCCGGGAACTTATGAAATCCGAAACATTTGTAAACCGAGACCCTAAATCCGAAATGATTGAATCCGAAACTCAAAATCCTACACTTGTATAACCAAGACTTAGAAATCCGATTGTTAGGTATGAAATCCGAAAGTTAGAATCCTATACTTTAGAATCCGATAACCCAAATCCGACATGGTTGATGAAATCCGATTAATGTAATCCGGATCTAGGAATCCGATTGAAGTAAAATCTGAATACTTGGAATTTAATTAAGGAAAATCCGATAGTATGGAATCCATCGGATTCCCAAATCCGACATTAGTGAAATCCTAGAAATGGGTTGCATATTCTTGAAATCCGATAGTATGGAAGAAATCTGATACTGTGTGTTTGAACTTGTATTTGTTTATTGTTTGATGAAGGATTTATAAATATATGGATAAGATATATTTATGAGATTGAAACTGATTTGATTATTGTTGTGTTTACAGGCAATCCTAAGACTTAGTGATATTAGACTTCTGAGTTCAAGACTGAAACTAAGGTGAGTGGACGTTGAACACGGATGGTAAAGATTGCAATTAATTTTATTGATGTGAAGCATGATTGTGGTTTGAGATTGAACTGTTGATTGTGATAATGAAATGTTGATAACTGCTACACGAATATTTGGTCGATACACGCTCTGAGGATGATTTTAAGTTGCATTGAGAAGTCAACTATACGTGGACTTGGGCTGGGCTTGTCTAACTGGTTGGTTGAACAGTAGTAGCCTTTCTGTTACATTTGTTGCTCAGAGGGGAGTTTACTGTGCCAATCTAGTGAAAAGCTATCGGTAAACCTTTGCTTTGGCCGGCATTGGTTGTAGGTTCTGCGCTGAACCGCCGGTCTTCTCTGGATATGTGATTACATGAATTCTGATTGATTGTGAATGTTTACATTTGATGCTTTAGTCTCTACTCACTTAGCTTTGTGCTAATTCTCCTCAGTTGATGCTTTGCAGGTTGGTGTTGTAGTTGAAGAAGGAATAGTTGACCACACTCTGATATTTATTTTGAAAAAGAGACGAGCCAGTTATATTTTGTAACACCAAACATTTGTAGTTGTGGTTGTCTTTTGAAACAAATGAATGTATATTTGTAATTACTGATTTTATGTAATCAAGTTGTCTTAATTAGCTTCCGCAATGCGTTTTAAAAAAATTGGCTTGTGATTTTCCGGTGTTACAGATCGGCAGTGGCGTCCAACGACAAAGGGACCCAAAAAGGACGGTAAAAAACAATCACCAAATGCGGCGGTGATACAAGATTCACACTGATCATAAAAACCCAGATATGATTACATATCACTCACCGACAAAGCCTGATGAATGGCGATGGTGTTTGTTGGTGTCGGATCTGGACGGCGATTGGTGATAGAAACGGCTCTTGAAGAGCAGATCGGAGATGACGGCATTTGCGATGGTCGATGGGGGATAGTTTCGGGGATTGACGTCGTCGGCGATGATTGAGTGGGGCAGCGTCGGCACTGCAGCGGAGAGCAAATGATAGAGATCATGGTTCCCGTCTGCGATGGGATATCTTCTCCGGTTGGCTGCAACAATGGAAGTAGGAGGGGCGGCGACGGCAGTGTGGGATGGAAAAGAGAAGGGTGGGCGGTGGTTGGGAAGATTAGAAGTGTAGGCGGCAGTCTTGTGTAGATGAGAAAGGACATGGTCGTAGGTTAATAAAGGAGGAGAGAGAGAATAGAGAGGATTCTACAAAATGTCCAATATACCCTTCTTTGTTTAAATTAATACCATATAGTTTAGTTTTATTTACAATAATGCCATGAATAATAGGAACCATTGATTAAATAATCTAAAGGTTAAAACTGCTTCTCGCACTTTTCGCAAATAAGAAGCTTTTTGCATGAACCTTTCTCTCTCTCTCTCTCTCTATATATATATATATATATATATATATATATATATAGGGGAGGGTTCATTTGAGAACGGTTTTTATTGCGAGAACCGCGAGAACCAATCTTAGCCGTTCATTTTGGATAATGGAATTAATGGATGAAGAGCGTGGGGGGATTGGGTGTGGCAGGACGCATGTAAGGAATTCATGGGTGGACAATCCAATTGAAGGAGGGGGAAGTAGACGGCTAAGATTGGTTCTCGCAATAAAAACGGTTCTCAAATGAACTTTTCAATATATATATATATATATATATATATATATATATATATATATATATATATATATATATATATATATATATATATATATATCGTTCGAAAACAAGATTAGAAATAAAAAGAAATTACCCTAATTTATTAACAGATGTTTAACATAGTTGTTCAAGAAATTAACATTAATATATTACCTAGACTAGAAATTAAATCTTTATAAAACAACCTGCGCGCAGCTAGATTCAAAGTGCAATGTATGCTCGACACACGGGGCAACTTCGACTTCTAAACAACCAGTCGTTAATGCAATGAGTATGAAACAAGTGCTCGCATGGAACCACAACTCGGATCCTCTCCTTGTCTTTAAATTCTTCCATGCATATCACACAATCTTTGTTGTTGTTGTCATCGTCGTTTTCGCAGCACTTACTCCTCTCCTCGTATATTTGTTCCTTAAGGTTTTTACTAAAACCACTTGCATTATACGGTAACCCTCCTTGTTGTTGGCTGACGCTCGTCTGATCAAGATTCGTCTGTCGTAATGTGGTGACAACGTGGTGGATGACGTGAGTAGTTGTTGGCGTTCGGGTTGGTGATCTTCTTGCTGCTTCAATGTCATGACCAGCATGAGTCGTAGTTCTTTGATTGCAAATTACCCATGTCGCGAACCAAGTAACAGCAAGTGTTAACTCCACCACAACAGCGATGTAGAAACTTGTATATATGTCTAAGCGAGCAGCCATAGCTGACTGTAATTTCAAGAGCAATTAATCGTACGGACGTAGTTTGTTGTTGTGATGATATATACTAGTTTATAGACCCGTATACACGGGTATTATCGAATTAAACTTGGGATATATCAAAATTAAATAAAAAAATGTTAGAAGTACACATACACAAAAACTTTCAAATACGTAACTAAGAAACTAAACATTTCATTGTTATCTTCAAAAAAAGCAAAGAGACCAGATTTCAAAAGATTTCAACTTAATAATCAAATGATGATCTTAAAGCTAAAAGAGATATGGTTGTTTTTATTTTATTTTCAGTTGGTTCATCTTCATCTCTAATTTTTAAATTATCACACATGATGAAAAGGGCATTTTCCATAACTTTAAAATTTCTTTGGTGGAACTTAACTAAAATGTTTGAATCATTTTCATTCTAGAAATATACATAATAACACAAACATTCTTGCCAGAGATGATCTTTATCTCGATAACATGTGTATCAAATTGAAATAACCGAAGAAATATTTGATAATTGAATGACTCGAATATATTCAAATTTATGTAATAACCAGGTAAGTTAACATTTGATGTGCAATATTGAGAGGATATAAATTATGTACGGACACTTCTTATGATTTAAAAGTAGATAGAGTCTTTTTGTAGAAGACTCGATACAGAGTAGCATAGGAGTAACAACAATGTAACGTGGAAAGTATTATAAATCAATCAAAAACATTAAATTTCAAATGAATAGAGCTATAAGATTTGGTAAAAAAAACATGACAATTTTTTCTTTTGTTGACAATTGGAAAAAGTAGAATAAGAATAGAGCTATGAGACTCTATTAGCAAAAAAAATAACACTTTTGTTGCATAATCAGACACAGAATTATGCGTTATAATAGTTTAATCTGGTTTGCCTGTTTCAGACATAACTCCTTATATGATATAAAAGTTCAAATATCAAAATATAATTCACTAAACCCAAAACAATAATAATTTAATTTGAAAGAACATGTATTACCTATGCTATTTTTAGTAAATTCAAATATTAAAATCAATCAGATAATAATTCTGAATTGAAACACATCTATTGCCCATTTAATTTTTTTCACCATCTACCAGATCTATTTGCTAAAGACTTTGCTAGTTTATAGACCCGTGCACGCACATATATTAGTCTATTAGAGAAGTAAACTCGAAATGCATTAAAATCAAATAGAAAAATGTAAATATTTTACATATACAAAAAATTCCAAATACGTACATAAGAAACCAAAATAATTTTTTTTGAAGTAATTTATACACAAGTAAACTTAAAAATAACATAATTGAATACAAAACACTTTCAAGTATGTAGATAACGACCAAACTATTAAGACTGATACATAAAAAATAAAAAGCAGACATACAAATTGTTTAAAATATATACAAAACAACAAAAACACATCAGAAGCTTAAGCATGCTCATATCATCATGACATCTTACGGATCAGTCAATAGACGATCTAGAAATAAGAAAAAGAAGTGAATCTACTCAAGACACAAATTCTTAAATCAAGCAAAAGCAACAACATTCTAATAAACAGCCATTCTACTTGGTCAAACTGATCATTGAGAAAGAATAAAATGATAGTCAGTATAAACTATCACATATAAAGAACAACTAAAAGTTTTTCATATTTAGAGAAAATGAAAATCCAAGTTTGCATAACTAATAACTTAGTGACGATTTAATTACACATGTTTAAGAGAAAGAAAATATACATACAGATTTATACACATGAGCATTACATGACTAAACCTGAAACACAACATAATCCAATACAGAATCGTTTGATAATTTAATAAATCAAATTAGTTGATAAAGTGACTCATCTCCATGCTTAAATCTGCTACTAATGATCACATGTATTGCCTTTTGAATGGACTCCATTGCATTTCCACTTCTAACGCCAAATTTCCATACACATTGCAAGTAAAAGAAAAAAATAATAACTCACGTGTTAAATATTAAAAAAATTAAGAATGGTTTACTGTCTTGTGTATAAAAAATCAATCCTTCTATTTTTGTGTTTCCTTTGGCTAACTATCTATACTAATAAAATAGTTTCAGGATCATCAAGAACAGCTATCTTTACATCTCTGAATTTAGATTTTTAAATATATAATATATCATCTTTTAATGATACATTTTATTTTAAACCATATTTTATAAAAGGTTTCATACATTTTTCTAATAAGATTGAAAATACTTTAAAATCAATAACTAAACATTTTGAATAGTATACTCAAGTAGACCACTCAGCTAATCATCATAATCCAAAAAAAACCACTCAGCTAAACAAAAAATTACTTACACACTACTAATGGATAACAAAAAAGTAAGAATATACTAATTTTAAAAAAGTGACATATTATAATAAAATTTATACCAAAACATAGATAAAAATGAGACGATCGCAAATATATAATTGTCTTTTCTCTAAACAAAATATATCAAAAGATGCTAAACATAATTTATAAATAACCTATAATTAATTAAATTAATATACAATTTTTATAAAACCTCTCATATTTTCTTAAAAGACCCTCACATGTTTCATAAAACCCACTCATAATTTTAATCCAACCTCTTCCCAATTGGTTTAATATTGAATTCGATCTATGTTAATCTTTCTAAAATTATTTTGTAAAATTAAATGATTTTGAAATTGAAGATTTTGATTGGTTAATAAAATTTGATTTAATAGTTAAAAAAGAAAAAAAGGAAAAAAGTTAAGCATTTTTATAATAGTTATAGATAAGATCGATAGGGTGGATAATCAGAAAGATTTGTGGAAATCTTAGCCTATATACGATCTTAAGTATCCCGATTTTTTTGATTGTTTGCTATAATATTTAAATTTAAACTATGTGTTTGATTATGTTTTCTACACCATTTTAAAAAGAGATCTAAACCGTTTGATGGTTTTAATATTTTAACTTTAATTAGTATCCTACTTTGCTGGAATTTTTAAAACTAATTTATAAATTTAATTTATTCTTTATTAAAAATATAAATAAATAAATGCATGCCTTTTTTTAATTTCCATTTAACTAGGATTTCTCTATCTGTTAGAGCATGCAAAGAGGAATGGCACGGTGGTGGTCATGTTATTAATTGAAGGAGTGGACGACGCTATGAGGAAGACGTGAAGATATGTGGGGCCCAGCCTCTTTCTGTATCTCATTTTCTTACGAAAAAGCTAACGTGATCGATATAATATATTGGATATCTTTTGAATATATGTTTACTTTTTTTATTATGTTTTTATTTATTATTTCTTCTGAATGTTTTATTTTTTCTTAGTAATAAATAAATCCATATAATTTTTGTTAGGCCAGGTATATTAATTAACTGTTTCTCAAGTCAATTACGAGGTTCGTATAAAAAAAGAGTGAAATGTAATCTAGTGATATTCATAGATCAAAACAAAGCGAAGTTGAAGAACAATTAACTAAATGAACAATCCAATAAACTATACTCCAATCTACTCAATGAGCATCAAACCTCTTCTTTAATAAAATTTAAGACGAATAAGCAAACAATCCTAAGAACCTAATTCTTGTTACGTCGTTTTAAATAGCGACTTTATTTCTCAGTATTAACCTAAGTTTGATTTGCATATGGGTATGTTTGGCGTAGCTAGCTGAAAGCTGGAGCTGGAGCTGGAGCTGGGGCTGGGGCTTTTAGGAGATAGAGCTGAAGCTTTTATTTAAAGTTGAAAGCTGGAGTTTTATTTGTACAAAAGTGTTTGGTAAAGCAGCTGTAGCTATAGCTTAAAACTGTAAAAAGACAAAAAAGGACACAAAAATAAACATTTAAATAAGAAACAAATTAATCAAATGTTATTTATGTAATTTACATTTTAAAAGCTCTCAACAACTCCTAAAAGCTACTTGAAGTAGCTTTTCATTTTGGAGCTTTTTGGAGCTTATTTTTTTAAAAATAAAAGCTCAAGCTTCTGCAACCAAACAAAACTAGTGGAGTTTATTTTCTAAAAACTAAAAGCTCCAACTCTTAAAAGCTCCCGTCAAACATACCCTATATATGTTGATTGTCAATCTAATGTGAATAACTTCTTTATTTATTTTTTAATTTCCTTTTTTTAAAATGTTTCAGGGAATATTCATTTTTGATCTTAAGTACAAGAGTGTAATTTGCTCAAGATAAAAGCTAAATAAGGAAGTTTGGGTGGTTTTGTTTCTTCTTAAAAGTTAGAGGGGTTGGTCTCGTATTTTTCCTACAATTATAAAAGGAGGGTTAGTCTTGGTTTACAAACACGACACAAGCAATATACCTCTCTCTCCCTCTCTCACTCAAACTGCTGTGTTCCTCTCTCTCACTGTTGGAGCTTAGGATCTGTTGCCTCTCAGCATTTCTACTTCATCTTAATTTGGTTCTTTATTTGATTAGTACTGTTACACCTTTTGATTGTAAGTCTTTAAGAGAAATATTGATCTGCTACATTTCATTTGAAATCTGGAATATTTGTTTCTTTACATGGTATCAGAGCTTGGTTGCATTCTTTTGCGATTGAACTTGTTCCTTTTGGATTAAATCTTAAATCCTCAGACGGATTTGTCTATCGTCGAGTCTAGGTTATCGTGACTCAAGGTTTATACCTTTGGAGTTGAGATACTGACTCGATCATTGTTACTGTTCTAAAATATGATTTAGGGTTCATACCCTTGTGTCGGATCTATTTGACTGTTATTCGATTATTGTAGCCATTCTCTGATCTAGGGTTCATACCCTTGTGTCGGATTTGGTTACCTATTATTTGATTGGTTCAGTTATTCGTATATCTGATCTAGGGTTCATACCCTTGTGTTGGATTTGGTTACTATTCCTTAACCGGTGAAATTGCTCGTATATCTGATCTAGGGTTCATACCCTTGAATCGTTTTTTATTACCCGTTTGGTGTTTTTTTTGCTTGCAATTCAGATTGACCTTTAAGGCTGGATATTACTTCTGTAAATCGAACTCTTGTCGATCCTGCTCACTGTATCCACTGCATACTCTCTGTCTTGGAGGAGCTCTTCTGAACTCACGTATTGTAAGGCCGTTCTTTTCTCTCAGTTGGTGCTAAACCCTAAAATCAGTTGGTGGAAAATATAGTTTATTTTAAGTAGCACTAGTTTTTTTATACTCGGTGACTTCATGCATAAATCAATTTGTTGCTATTACTTGTGTGCTGGGTAGCTTAATAGTTGATTTTTCTTTTCTTCTCTGTTCATTTTTTTTCTAGGCTCTGTTTAACTTAACTATGTCCGAGACAAACGAAGAAAACATCTTTACATCTCAAATTAGTAAACTTGATTTTGGAGATCCGCTTTACCTACATGCTAGTGACACCGCAATGCACCACTCATAAGTTTCAAACTAAAAGGAACTGAAAATTACAAGGTTTGGTCATGTGCAATGGAACTAGCCTTAGAAACAAAAAATAATCTCGGATTTATTAATGGTACATGTATTCGACCAGAAGATAATGAAACTCTTTCTAAACAATGGGA
This sequence comes from Dittrichia graveolens, assembly GCA_038502395.1. Taxonomy (NCBI): domain Eukaryota; kingdom Viridiplantae; phylum Streptophyta; class Magnoliopsida; order Asterales; family Asteraceae; genus Dittrichia; species Dittrichia graveolens. Next base: position 81,714,428 of record JARJIL010000005.1, on the reverse strand, counting down.
TAGATGTAATTCAGTAGTTTTGTCTTGAATTTTAGGGGGTGTTTGGTAGAGAGAAAAAAATTGAGAGAAATGAAAATGGAAATATGGGAGAAATAGAAATTGGGAGAAATAGAAATGTGTGGAGAATTGGAATTGATTTACTTGTTTGGTATCAGAAAAGAAATGAAACAGAGAAATGGTAGCTCAAGTTGCCAGACGGCGGTCGCGGCGTTGGCCGCCTTGCCGGACGTCGACGATGATGATTAGAATGCCAAAAACACATCACAAACGGACATCGACAATGATGAGTAGACATTGGTTGTCATCCATTTCTCCTCCCAAAACTATAATCATTTCTCCCAAACAAGATAAACCAATTCTCCCCATTTCTTTTCTCTCTACCAAACACACCCTTAGGGTCTGGATAAATTTTTTCAACAAAATGCTTTCAAAGTTTGGCAAGAAATTAAGGAAACATATGATAAAATTGATCGTTCAATAACCTTTAATTTACATCACAAGATTAATTCTTTAACCCAAAATGGCCCCTCAATCTTAGAATACTATCACAAATTAAATTCACTCCGGAAACAATATGATGCATTAATCAAACTTCCGTCTTGTACCTGTGATGCTTCAAAAGACTTTCAAGATCATAATCAACTTTTAAAGTTAATGCTGTTTCTAATCGGTCTTGATGATATCTATCTTCCGATAAGGAGTACCATTCTAACTAGGCACCCACTGCCCAATGTAAAAACTGCATTTGCCATTATTTCTAGGGAGAGATCTCATAGGGGTATTAATCCATGTAATAACATCAAAGAAAAAAAATCAAACCATTGCCTTTATTGCAAAAAGTCTTGATAATAAAAAAAACAAAACTGTGGTCCTAATCCAAATCTAATCTGCAAGCATTGTGGGCTTAAAGGTCATACAATTGATAAATGTTATAAGATTGTTAGATATCCTCCTGGATACATAAATGGGAACAATAACCAAAATTACCAAAGAATACCTCTAGTTACAATTCCTTTGCAGATATATCTGAATCTGGTTCATCCTTCCCTTTTACAAATGAACAAATCACAAAACTCATGAGTCTTATTAGTGAGAAATCAGATTCTAGGAAAGCTAACTTCAACTTACGAGGTAATGCCTTCAACAACAATAGCTTCTTTAATCTTAATTTTCATAGATTATTCTCTTCAAATACTATTTCAAAAATAAATCCAATTATGGATGGATTGTTGACTCCGAGGCTAATGATTGGGCATCCAAATGGAACCGAAGCTAAGATTAAACAAATAGGAAATCTTATGTTAACCAACAACATCACCTTGTTTGATGTCTTGGTTGTTCCTCAATATTGTGTTAACCTTCTCTTTGTTCATAAGTTAGCAAAAGATAATAATCTTTACATTGGATTTGGTGATGAACATTGTTACATTCAGGATTTGAAACAAAAGATAACCCTGGCGATCGGTAGTTAAAGTGTAACGTCCCAAAATTTATTTATTTTAAAACATAATTCATTCATAGAGGATATTCAAAATCATTAATAACGTAATTACACAACAGATTGTTCGCGGCATAAACACCCATAATCCATGAAGTTACAATCATTCTCATTGTCTATAATTGAAACGATTATTGTTGAAAACTATGTTAAAAGATTGCGGAAGCTTGTGATTAGAGCTATCATCACTGTGCTGGAGCCCCGCCATGGTCGTTACCTGAAAAGATATGAAACAACAACTGTAAGCCAAAGGCTTAGCGAGTATACTACTTACAACCAAAATAATTCACATACTACTCAACTCATACCCACTACCGTAGTAAGTGGTCTCATCATACCCGTCACTAGGAAGGTCTCGTCTCACCCGTTGTCGTCACAACGGTCTAACATACCCGGCACCGGAGTGCTGGTCTCATACCCGACACCGAAGTGTACAGTCTAACATACCCGACACCGAAGTGTACGGTCTAACATACCCGTCACCGGAGTGAACGGTCTAAACATACCCGACACCGAAGTGTACGGTCTAAACATACCCGACACCAAAGTGTACGGTCTAACATACCCGTCACCGGAGTGAACCGTCTAAACACAATCAACTACAACTCGTATATTCATAAATCTCTGGTATTCACATGCATACATAACATCTGGAATCTATTCAAGCTATAAGTGAGAATACTCACCTGTCGGCTGGCTTAATACACAGTTCCTACTGAAGGACTTTACTTGCTTAACTCTTAGCTCTGTCACTGACTGCTACCTGACCAAGTCTAAACGTTGGTTAATACTGGGTTAACTGTTACTTACTGAAAGTCGCATGGCATGCATGCATGGTCTGAAAGTCGCATGACCAATATGAAAGTCACGTGGACTACTTCTAGATACATGAAAGTCGCATGGGTTCCCATTAAAAGTCACATGGACTATTACTTAAAGTCGCATGGCACAATTCCAAGGACTGAAAGTCGCATGGATGTTCACATAACTCAACTGAAGGTCGCATGAACTATTCCCAACACATAAAGGTCGCATGTACTTACTCAAATATACAAAAGTCGCATGAACTGATGCATGATACTGAGATTCGCATGGAAGCATGCTGAAAGTCGCATGGACTTATACTCAACACATGAAAGTCGCATGAATGCATATGAAAGTCGCATGAACTGACACTCACTACATGAAAGTCGCATGGAACACTATTTATCATGTGAAAGTCGCATGAACCAAGGCTCAAAGTCGCATGGCACAATACTCATACACTGAAAGTCGCATGAACTGATATTTATCTCATGAAAGTCGCATGGCATACAAACAAGGGCTGGAGATCGCATGGAATAACATACAAAGTGCCAAAGTCGCATGAACTCATACATACATCAACTGAAAGTCGCATGGCACATAACAAGTGCTCATGCGACTGTCGCATGGCACTCCCAAGTAACCATGCGACTGTCGCATGGTATAACCTCTTCTCTGTAAGTTTCAACGTTTGAAAAACCCAGACTCCATAGCCATAATCAAGCGTTCTAAAAACTCAACCAATTCAACTCAAACTTGTTGCAAAACATTTCTCCACTTGTATAAAACCTTCCTTTAAAGTTAGAATCATATTTTAACGACTTACATGGTGTTCTTGGTGAGCTATTTTTCCTGGGTTTTACTTAAACCCTCTAAACCCAAAAACCCCAGACTATAATCATTCAACCAACACTCAAACATAGCAAGAAGGATGTCTACATGATTCTAAAGAACAGAGAAACATTACCTGATGTTTTTCCTTGCTAAAAATCCCAAGTTCCCAGCAATGAAAGCAACTCCTTCTTCCTCTTCTCGTGGCTTACAACAAGGCACTCCCCACACACACACAAGCTAGAATGGATGGAACAGTGATTTGAGGGTTTGTGTGGGAGGCTGTGCCCTAAACTACTATTTATACTCATTTTCCAACCTCTTGTGGGCCTAAGCCCAACTTAAACTTCTAAGTCCAAATACAACCATAACTCTTATTGGATCATAATAACTATAAGCCCAAACTTTCTTAACAAATCACCATCCATAATAAATATATATATGCAACAACATAACTCCCATCACTTAAATAATTTCCAATCATATTGTGCATAAATCAACATTTATATTCATTACAAATATTCTTGTACATTTCTAAGATGTGGGTATTACACAAAGTGGTGGCTTATATTTTTTTTTTGATGATCCATACAAAGGTAACCACTTACAATGCAATAATTCAACTTCATCTTTGATCACACAACATTTTTGGCATTGTAGACTTGGTCATCCCTCTGACCAAGCTCTAAATGTAAAAAAGTCTAAACTAAAACTCAATAATCATAAAAATATTGTTCCTTGTGAGGTGTGTCATAAAGCCAAGCAAACAAGGAAACCATTTCCTTTAAGTGAACACATTTCTAAAGGAATTGGTGACCTTATCTATTTGGACCTTTGGGAACCATACAAAGTCAGCAGCAAGGAGGAATTCAAATACTTCCTTACAGTTGTTGACGACTACTCTAGAGCTGTGTGGGTGTATCTCCAAAAAGGCAAAAATGAAGTGTTTGACAATATTAAATTGTTTTATCACCTCCTAAAAAACCAATTCAATGTAAATATAAAAATTATAAGGAGTGATAACGAAACAGAGTTTTTCAATCATAATCTTGAACATTTTTTACAACAAAATGGAATTATTCATCATACTTCATGCTCATACACCCTCAATAAAACGGGATATCAGAACAAAAACATAGACATTTATTAAATGTTGCTGGATCCCTAATGTTTCAAGGGGGAATCCCGTTGAATCTTTGGACTGACGGCATCTTAATCGCTACATATCTCATTAATAGGTTGCCATCCTCGCTTCTTTTAGGAAAGTCCCCTTATGAGCTGATCCATGACTTTGCACCCAATATCTCCCATTTAAAAACTTTTGGATGTCTCTGTTTTTCCACTATACTAAACAACATTGATAAATTCAGTTCTCGGGCTGAAAAATGTGTCTTTATTGATTACTCCAACTCAAAAAAGGGTTATAAACTAATGAATCTTGAAACAAAATCTATTTTCTACTCAAGGGATGTAAAATTCTATGCAAACTTCTTTCCTCTTAAATCAAAAGAAAATCATGACAAGTGGACAAATACATACACCGATGTAACCCACCTAAATTTTTTTGACAATTATTTTTTAGAAACTGAGACATCCCCAAATTAGCTCAATGATGAAGGGAGTAATGTTCAAATTGGAGATGGCAGCACATGTGATGCTACCCATAATACAGAAAATGCAACTCCAATTGATGAAACACAACCTGATAATGAAAATCAGATCCCTGAGGGCACTAGTGGACAAAATCAGTCCCATAATCAGCAAAATCAAAGCTACATATCCTAAAAGATCTAGTTGAAACATCAATCTACCTACAAAACTAAATGAATATGTGTTAGATGGGAAGGTCTAATACGGGTTTGAAAAAGTTGTTAACTATTCCAAACTTAATTATGAAAATCTGTGTTTTGTATCAAATATTAACAAAATTACCAAGCCTGCCTCTTTCTATGAGGTCTAAAGACCCAAAATGGGTCGAGGCAATGAATCTTGAAATGGAAGCCCTACATAGAAATGGAACTTGGATTCTATGTGAACTTCCACCTGGAAGGAAACCCATTAGATCTAAGTGGGTATACAAAATTAAGTATAAATCAACGGGTGAGGTGGATAGATACAAGGCCATGCTTGTAGCCAAAGGTTACAACCAACGAGAAGGTCTTGACTTTGAAGAAACTTTCTCTCCCGTAGCAGAAATGGTTACTGTTAGGTGTCTTATTAGTCTTGCAGTCCAAACTAATTGGATTCTTCACTAGTTAGATATTAATAATGCCTTTGTTTATGGTGATCTTGAGGAGGATGTTTATACGGCACCACCTCAAGGCTATTATTCTGAAAATGAAACCAGAGTTTGCAAACTAGTAAACTCATTATATGGCCACAGACAGGCACCTAGAGAATGGAATGAACAATTAACAGCAGTCCTAATTCAAAATGGATTTAAACAAAGCATAAATGACTACTCCATGTTCACTAAAACTTCCCTTTACTACCCTTTTAGTATATGTGGATGATATTATAATAACAAGGAATAATCAAGAAGAAATCAAAGGTTGCAAAGAATATCTTAACTCACAATTTCTAACTAAGGATCTTGGAAAATATTTTAAAAATTGAAATCCTTGAAAGTAATGAAGGGTTATGCTTAACTCAAAGAAAATATTGCCTTGAACTTCTTTCGGACTTTGGTCTTCTTGATGCAAACCTAGTCAATTTCCATTACAAGCAAATCAAACCTTTTCAGAAAAGGAAAACAAATATGATGGTCCTTTAACTGATGTTAGTGGGTATAAAAAACTAGGAGGAAAATTTATATATTTGACTTTGACCAGTCCTGATATTGCGTACTCTCTTCACTTTTTGAGTCAATTTATGCATGCTCCACATCAATCACACTTGAAACAGGCTATACGAGTTCTTAGATATCTAAAAGGATCACCCGGTAAAGGTTTACTGATCAACATATCTACTAGGTATGACTTTTGTGCTTTTGTTGATTCAGATTGGGCTAAATGCAAATCTACCATGAAATCAGTTACCAACGTATATCTCGGTGAGTGCTTAATCTCGTGGAAAAGCAAAAAACAACACACTGTTTCTAGATCCTCTAATGAGGTAGAATACAAAGCCCTTGCATTGAAGTTATTTGGATTCTAAAAAATTTAAATGATTTGAAGTATAATAATATCATCCTTGTCAATAATTGTTGTGATAATATAGCTACAATTCAAATAGCATCAAATCCAGTTTTTCATGATAGAATTAAGCATTTTGAAGTTGACCTACACTTTGTAAGAGAGAAAATTAATACAGGGGTAATTAGACCGTTGAAAGTTGAGCCTGCTAAGAATATAGCAGATATATTTATAAAAGTGTTGTCTATTGGTCAACACATCTTTCTTTGTGACAAAATGAAAATGTTTAATTTCTTTCACAATTAGATTGAAAGGGGGTGTTGATTGTCAATCTAATGTGACTAACTTCCTTATTTATTTTTTAATTTCCTTTTTAAAATGTTTCAGGGAATATTCATCTTCTTAAGTACGAGAGTGTAATTTGCCTAAGATAAAAGCTGAATAAGGAAGTTTGGGTGGTTTTGTTTCTTCTTAAAAGTTAGAGGGGCTGGTCTAGTGTTTTTTTCCTGCAATTATAAAAGGAGGGCAATTATAAAAAGACGACAAAAGCAATATACATCTTTCTCCCCCCCCCCCCCCCCCTCTTTCACTCAAACTGTTGTGTTCGTCTCTCTCACTGTTGGAGGGGCTTAGGGAGCATTTCTACTTTGGGTGTCTTCGTTAACGGACTTACGGGGAATTATAGGGGCTTAGGATTCTAGTTTTTATAATCCCAGTCCTCTAGCCTTGTTCGGGTGTTACAATTTTGAGAGGATTATTAAAAACATAAGCCCAAAAAATAAAAGCTTTTTCAAGTACCTTATCGCTTAGGTTTGAGATTATTAATTAATCAGCCCCAGCCCCAGCCTCTTCCGTCAAACACACCCTTCATCTTAATTTGGTTCTTTATTTGGTTAGTATTGTTACACCTTTTGATTGTAAGTCTTTGAGAGAAATATTGATCTCCTACATTCCATTTGAAATCTGGAATATTTGTTTTCTGTACAATATACACACACATACACAAGATGCATGTCGCAAAAATCGGTCAAATATGTAGAAACTATATATAATTAAGATCCATTGATTCATATAAACACGCGAAGTCTAAAAATATGAGAAAACTTAGGATAATGGTTCTTCGATGTATCGTTGATGAGACGAATTAACTTTAAGTCAGACGGGTTGTCGACAAACAGGACAACTTGGGTTTTTCAACAGCCACTTCATAACGCAATGGCTATGAAACGAGTGCTTACATGATACAACAACCCGAATCGTTTCCTTGTCTTTGAATTCCTTGAGACATATAACACATTCGGTAGTAGCAGCGGCGGCATTAGTATTAACGTTGTTGGAGTTGCTCCTCTCATATATTTCATCCCTCACCTTTTTAAGAAGATTATCATGAAGATTTATAATTTGGCTTTGTGTAGAAGTTGTCGACACACGATTTTGAGCCGGAATCGGTGCAGCTGTCGTCCTAATTTCGGTTTCAATATCCGGTCCACTATTTTCGAAATACCATGTATATAGATCTATAGCAGCAATCACCAGAGGCATCATCATGAAGAAGGCACACAACGAGATGAATAACGCTATCTCTTCATCAGAGTAAATCGTACGTACTGGTGGCTGATCGGATCGCGATTTGGTTGTAGCTAACTAGCTAGGTGTTCCGTTTTAGCGAATGTATGCGCGTGACATATAAATGAATATTCTAATATCAAAGATATATATATTCAAGAAGATATATAGAATTATAGGTAGATAAGAGTTAGAGTCCGAGAAAACTACGCGAATTGAAGTGATGAATATATATAAATCAGGAAATTAACAAAAAATCAGGTGGATCGATCCAATCGATAGCATGCATTATCAAGTTTAGACATTATTATTATTATTATTATTATTATTATTATTATTATTATTATTATTATTATTATTATTATTATTATTATTATTATTATTATTATTATTATTATTATTATTATTATTATTATTATTATTATTATTATTATTATTATTATTATTATTATTATTATTATTATTATTATTATTATTATTATTATTATTATTATTATTATTATTATTATTATTATTATTATTATTATTATTATTATTATTATTATTATTATTATTATTATTATTATTATTATTATTATTATTATTATTATTATTATTATTATTATTATTATTATTATTATTATTATTATTATTATTATTATTATTATTATTATTATTATTATTATTATTATTATTATTATTATTATTATTATTATTATTATTATTATTATTATTATTATTATTATTATTATTATTATTATTATTATTATTATTATTATTATTATTATTATTATTATTATTATTATTATTATTATTATTATTATTATTATTATTATTATTATTATTATTATTATTATTATTATTATTATTATTATTATTATTATTATTATTATTATTATTATTATTATTATTATTATTATTATTATTATTATTATTATTATTATTATTATTATTATTATTATTATTATTATTATTATTATTATTATTATTATTATTATTATTATTATTATTATTATTATTATTATTATTATTATTATTATTATTATTATTATTATTATTATTATTATTATTATTATTATTATTATTATTATTATTATTATTATTATTATTATTATTATTATTATTATTATTATTATTATTATTATTATTATTATTATTATTATTATTATTATTATTATTATTATTATTATTATTATTATTATTATTATTATTATTATTATTATTATTATTATTATTATTATTATTATTATTATTATTATTATTATTATTATTATTATTATTATTATTATTATTATTATTATTATTATTATTATTATTATTATTATTATTATTATTATTATTATTATTATTATTATTACTTTTCTAAAAATATTCTTATAATTCTGTTAGTTAAAGTTTTTATTTGCAAATTATATATTCAATCATATAAATAATAGTAGAAAAAAATGGTTTTTATATATATGAGACATATAGGGGTGTTCTTGATCGGATAAAACCGAATTACTGAATCAAAAATTTTGGATCGGACTATTTATTTCGGATTTTTGGATTGGTTTGGATCAAAACGAATAATTACTATGGATTTCGGTTTGGTTTTGGTTACAATTATCTAAACCGAATAAACCAAATAAGAATATATATATATACACACACACACACACATATATATATATATATATAACACTACTGGAACAAATTAAACCATAAGTGTCATTTTTATGTTGATTTACAACTTATTATTTTTAGTTATATATTTATACCAAAGCCACTAGTCCCACTAGTTATTGTAACTTGGACAACTATATAATATTTAGTAGTATATGTATCAAATTTACTTTTAAAAATATCTTGACTCTTTAAACATGTATTTATTTAAGAATGAAAACCGAATTGTAAAAATCGATCCAACCGAATTGTAATTTTGATGGTTTGGTTCGGATCTTAAGATTGTTTGGATGGATCGGATCTCACTTTTCAAAACCGAAATCCAATTGGATTTACTCAATCGGATCGGATTAAACCGATCCATCCGAACGTACACCCCTAGAGACGTATATTATTAATTCAAAACTTTTATATATACATGATTTTTTCTTTATTGACTAGGGATATCATATAGTTAAGAAAGATAAATTAACATAAATATTTAATCTATATATTATTTTTAAAACAAGATCTAACTAATTCTATGTGGCATTGTTAATTGAGTCTTATTTTCAAACTTAAAGTTAATTAGAGTATGTTGCTTGATTATGTGTCATGATTTAAGGATTTTGGTTACTTATATATTTACTTTGAGCCTAATCTTCTCATTTATATCTATCATGCCACTTTAATAACTAATCTAATTGATTACATGTTGATTGGGCTACTCTTCAAAAAAATGGACGAGATTAATTGATAAAGTAAAACTTAAAAGCCTTAATTAAAGGCCGGGAATAACTATGATTGTTAGACCAGGCGTATATATAGCCTCACCCGAAGGTCTCGGGTTCCTCGGGTTTCTTCAGGAACACCCCTAGCCCCCCCCCCCTTCGAGTTCGGGATTCGGTTCCGTGCACCTGAGTGTTTTTTTTCTTTTGTGTGTGTAGCGGTTACCTTAAAAAAAATTTACTCTCTAACGGATATATATCCGTTGTGTGTGTGTGTGTATATATATATATATATATTATTCTCCTATAAATACCAAACACTTTTATCTAATTTTTTCATCTAAAAATTTTTCAAACTTCCAACACTTTCATCCAACTCTCTCAACTTCTCATCAAACTTCTATAAATATATAACCACCCTTCAACACTTTTAATTCTCCTATAAATACATAACCACCCCTAAACACTTTTTATCCAAAATTCTCCTCTAAATATGGCATCACCATCACATGCTTCATCGAGTGGTTTGTCGGATTCCATATCAACCGATGAGCAGCTCTGGCAGGAAGAAGAATTTTTATTAGGTTGATTCAAGAGGCATAAAACAAGCTTTTTAGTAGCACCGCGGAGACGTCGAGCAGAATTAGAAGCGGAAACATAGAAATAGGTCGAGTAGCTGCAAACGAGCGGTTGTTAAATGACTACCTTGGTTATAACCTTGTTTATCCAGCGGAGATGTTTAGACGGTGGTTCCGCATGAGTAGACGATTATTCGAACAAATCGTAAACGATCTAGAAGCAGAGTACGATTATTTTAAATAGAATTGGGACGTGTGAGGGAATATAGGTTTTTTTTTCCAATACAAAAGTGTACTTTCTCTATTCGGCAATTGGTGTACGGGGTAACCACCAACTCACTTGACGAGTACTTGAGGATGAGAGATAGAACATCACAGGATTGCCTACACAAATTCTACAGTGGTATTATTGAGCTTTATGGCAGAGTTTATTTACGAAAACCTACTTATACCGATATTCAGGATTTATACACCGTGCATGAAGAATACCATGGATTTCTCGGCTTGCTCGGCAGTGTAGACTGTACTCATTGGGCGTGGACAAATTGTCCGGTTGCATGGTGGGGCCAGTTCATGAGAGGTGATCACGAGCACCCAACAATAATACTAGAAGTTGTGGCCTCACATGACTTATGGATATGACACACATACTTTGGCATTGCGGGTTCCAACAACGATATCAATGTTATCAACCAGTCACCCATCTTCAACTATATCTACGACGGAAAAGCCCCCGAGTGTCCATTTGACGTGAACGGAGTCACCTACAAACACTAATATTATTTAGCTGATGGGATATATCCGGAATGGGCTACATTTGTAAAATCATTTATGTGCCCACAAGACGATAAGCGGAAAAAGTTCAAGTCGGCGCAAGAATCGGCACGGAAAGATGTTGAGCGTGCGTTTGGCGTGCTCAAATAGCGTTGGTACATACTTCATAATCCAACACGCAGATGGCATCCAAGAATACTAGAAAACATTATGCACGCTTGTATCATTTTACACAATATGATACTTGAAGACGAAGACAATGTCATTTGTAGTTTATACCCAAACGATATTCTATCGTCGGATATCGAAACACAAATAAGTGAACTAGCACGCGCAGCTAACGTACGAGAAGTCAAAAAACGAGAGACGCGTAATAATCTTCGGTCGGATTTGGTCGAGCATATTTCACGTATCCAAGTTTCGGAGAACGAAGACGAGTAAATTTTTTTATTTTATTAATTTAGATTTAGAGTTTTGTAATTTTTATTTTATAATAATAATATTTTTATTAATGTTATGAACTTTTTATTTACATTTATATTTTTATAGAATTGTTTAAATATTTTATTTTGTTTAATATATAAATGTATAACTAAATAAATTAAAAAAAGTTGAAAAATATTGGGTTAATTTGGGATGGGTGCTACTTGGATTTTGGTTTGATTTGAGTTGGGAAGAAAGAAGTAAAAAAACGGATGTGGCAACTGATGTGCCATTTGGATTGATTTGGGTTGAGAGAAGGCTATACTCTTGGTCTTAGATGATCCTTAAGCTTTTTCACTAATTTAATACAATAATCAATTGATCCATTAGTTATAAGGGTTTAAGTACCCAAAAATATATTAAACTATATCTAAAATGTTATTTTATGTATCCACTTTTCAAAATTGTTTTTTAATATATCAAACTATCAAAAATGTGTCAATGCATGTACCATGTAACCTTTTGAGAAGGTTGCAGGTAAAATCTTTATTTTTGTTTTATTTTTAATATAATTGTTGTTATTATTATTATTATTATTATTATTATTATTATTGTTTTCTTATTATGAAGATGAAGAAGAACATGATGATTATGAATCTTAAAATTGAATCAAACACCCAAAATCGAAACACTAAAGAAGAAGAAGAAGAAGAAGAATAATAATAATAATAAAAAGAATCATCATAGTAGATATGAATCAAACACCCAATCTTGAAACACCCAAAATCGATACACTCGAGAAGAAGAACCCGCAATCAAAACTCTAATCTGGGTTGATTGCAGACCCACCCACATACAATTCGATGAACATTCGATAAAAACCCTAAAATATCTAAACAAAGTGTTTGAACAACCCTAAATAAAATCAAAAACCCTAAAAAATCTGGATTGATTGCAAACCCTATAACAAAAAACCCAACATTTAATCGAGCTAGATCTATGAATATCAAACAAAAATAACATAAACCGGTTTTTGTTTCATCGTATTTATGACTTTAGAACCACAAAAACATAAACGATTTTTAAACAAGATGTACCATACTCTGATTTCCATCCTCCCCGTGTCCTCTTCGTGAATGGGTTCAAGGTTTTCGTGAAGATTAAAGAGCAACTTTGAGTCAATTCAAGATCTGTGTGAAGATTAAGAAACAAATTTTGTGAATCGGTTCAAGATCTCGTGAATGGTAGATGAAGGATGAGGAAGATGATGGTAGATGAAGGATGAGGAAGAGGATGATAGATGTGATAGTTGATGTTAATAATAATAATAATAATAATAATAATAATAATAATAATAATAATAATAATAATAGTCTAATCATAATAAACCTGTTAGTTAATCAAAATTAACTTGTTGTTGTAGGTTTGATACACACATAAACAAGTTTTTACAAGTTTAATACATTAAAAAACAATTTTGGAAGGTGAATACATACAAAAACTTTTTTGGGATAGTATAATACATTTTGGGGTACTTTACCCTAGTTATAACTACTCGTTATAGTCTTGCAAACAACCTATTTATATACCCTATTAAGTACCTTATACTGTTACAAAATAGATGTTTATAAAATGTTATTTAAAACACAAATACATTCTACCCATATCTCAATAGTATCACTAGCCACACCATATACTAAACAAAGGTGGGACGAATATTTGATGAAATCAAGAATTCAAGATTCATTCCTAAAGACAAATATTACAATGAAGAATTTACACTATATGATGATGATACAGTCAAATACAAAATTAGCAACAAATAATTGTGTGTTTGACTTTTTTCTACTATTTTCATGTTTAATTTTCTTATCTTCTATCAAAAGAATAACACGAGATCACAGTTACAAAATTCATAAGTTTCATATTTTATGCTTTTTAGGGTTTTAGGTAAACTGTAAAGTTCTTATATTGTTGGTGATTGATTTGTAAACAAAATATTCGTTCTTACTTTTTTAGTTTCATCATTTTCATTTTATACATTTACTTTTGTACTTACAGCTTGCAAATACATTGAATTTCTCATACGTACCAGAAAACACAATCACCATATCTAGTAACGTACTATGAATTACACTTCAAATTTTCAGAAGCATCAACCATATGACTATTTAATTTTTTTATTAGCAAAGTTAATATTTTTACTAATTTATTAACAATTTTTAATAAAAGAAACAGGATATTCCAAATTGGGTACAACAAGATCTTGGTAAAAATTATTCCAAGATCTTTTGGAAATCTTGAATGAATCAACGACAAGATTGTAATCACGACTATGTTAAATTTCTACAGTGATGTTTGATTATCATAAACCTATATGTCGAATACCTTACATTTTAGTCGGTGTTTACATCTAGAGTTGTTACACCTATTTGAATAAGACAAATTTTTTAGTTTAGTGGTGAAATCGTGGTATAGAATAATTTAATGATTAACCGATAAACTACTAAAAGTATATCTGTTTTTTTCCAATATTAACCCCTTCGTAATTTCTTATTTGGTAGGTTGGTAACTTGTATATTAAATTATTTACACCTTTTAATTAGTTTATAGATTAAATCATGGTGAGAAATAATTTATTGTTTTAACTTATAAATTGATAAAATTTTATTGGTTGTTTTCGGTACTAGCTAGCTTAACACCAATATATAAACATGAGAGATGACTATTTTAAATATTTATGGTGTTAAAAATACTAATATATAGAGTAAAACAATTATAAAATATACATAAGATTATGAAATCTTTTAGAAGAGGTAAATCTATTAGAAATCAGAAACTCATAAATAACATCATCATCAAATATTTTATAGAATATCTTTATAATCAAATTTGATTTTTTTTAATTTAATCAAACTGGTATACGTGTTTATATAAATAAACACGAAAATAGATAAATAGATCTACAAAATGATTTGAATAAATATTTTCTTGTTAAAATATTTAAGTGTGAAAAAACTAATTGTCTTGAAAATAACATTTGAGGAAAACAACTCATTCAACCATTTGAGAAAATAAAGAATGGTAATGAAATAATTCTAAAAATATAATAATGACATCACGGCCCTTTTTCCCTTTATTTTGGAAGGTGATTTGTACACAACAATTATGACATATACACACTTAGAATCTTATTGTTAATTATTTCTATCCGCATGTTAAAGGGTATAATTGTCCAATCAAACTGTTTTTGTTATGTATGACAAAATATTAATTTATACAAAAAGATTAAAAATGCATTATTAATCATTTACAATTATCTGAGTGTGTGTTTGACTTAAGATAGAATAGAGAAAGTTAAATTAAGTGGGAATGATTGATATTTAAAGAAATCTTTCCTAGACAATCAGCCACATTTTTGCCTTTGTTCCTAAAGAAAATGAAAACGGGCGTAAACATATGGCATTCACCAAACATCCTCGATCTTTAAAGTGTCACACACTCAAGAGAGTCGAAAGATAGTTCGGTCCTCATGGTCATGACCCTTAAAAGAAACATTAATATAGTTGTTCAAGAAATTAACATTAATATATTACCTAGACTAGAAATCTTTATAAAAACAACCTGCAGCTAGATTCAAAGTGCAATGTATGCTCGACACACCGGGCAACTTCGACTTATGAACAACCATTCGTTAATGCAATGAGTATGAAACAAGTGCTCGCATGGAACCACAACTCGGATCCTCTCCTTGTCTTTAAATTCTTCCATGCATATCACACAATCTTTGTTGTTGTCGTCTTCGTTGTTATTTTCACAGCACTTACTCCTCTCTTCATATATTTGTTCCTTAACGTTTTTACTAAAACCACTTGCATTATGCGGTACCCCTCCTCGTTGTTGGTCGACGCTAGTCTGATCAAGATTTATCTGTCGTAATGTTGTGACAACGTGGTGGATGACGTGAGTGGTTGTTGGAGTTCGGGTTGGTGGTCTTCTTGCTGCTTCAATGTCATGATCAGCAGTCGTAGTTCTTTGATTGCTTACCCATGTCGCGAACCAAGAAACAGCAAGTGTTAACAACACCACAACAGCGATGAAGACAATTATGTATATGTCTAAGCAAGCAGCCATAGCTGACTGTAATTTCAAGAAGAATTAATCGAAAAGATTTGTGGAAATTTAGAATCCAAGATGAACAACAACCTTGAAGCTTAATATAACAAATTTCACCGACTTATTCGGCAAAATTAAATGGCTTATCTGGATTGTAATTTCCAGAATTTAAACTCGTATATATATATATATATATATACGATCTTAAGTATCCCGATTTTTTCGATTGGTTGCTATAATATTTAAATTAAAACTATGTGTTTGATTATGTTATCTACACCATTTTAAAAGGAGATATATCTAAACCGTTTGATTGTTTTAATCTTTTTAACTTTAATTACTATCGTACTTTACTGGAAACTTTAAAACTAATTTATAAACTTGATTTATTCTTTATTAAAAATATAAATATAAATAAATGCATGCCTTTTTTTAATTTCCATTTAACTAAGATTTCTCTATCTTTCAGAGTGTTGGAGTGGCGTTGTGGCGCTATGATAGGACTAACGTTGGTGTGGTGGAGGCGCCACTCCGGGACGTAGTGCAGGAAGAGATGGATTGGAGAACTAGACGACACGATAAGGAAGGCGTAGAAATGTGTGGGACTCGGCTCTTTCTCTATCTCACTGTTTAGTGAAAAAGCTAACATTCCCGATTTAATATATAGAGCATCTTCTGAATGTTTAATTTGTTTAATATGTTTTTATTTATTATTTTAATCCATAACATGTTTAATTGTCAATGTTTTATTTTTTAACTGTATCTTGTGAATGTTTTATTTTTTTCTTAGTAATAAATCAATCCATATTATTAACTAGCTCTAAATAGACACAACTATTATCTGGGTTCTTATTAGTTTTACTCTTATGTTACTATAAACACTTAGCATATTTTTCACATATATTCTCTACTATTATAGAAAAGCTTAATAAACATATATTAGCTTTCTATTCTAACACACTACCCCTGATGTGATCGATAGATTACAACCATGATTCTATCAAGTTCTAGCATATAGTGTATAGTTGTAATAGTATGAGCCCCCTTTCTACTTCAAATTCACTATACATACCAAATTTTAACTTTCACACTTGACACCCTACTTCACAAGTTAAATCTCTACATCATGTTCTCATTATAACAATTTAATTCATTAAGAATGCACATATAAAGCCAACTCTTAATAGTTGTACACATATATCATATTTGTTCTAAACATATCAAGTACTCACATATGATTCTCATATAATACATAATTAGGGGACGGTTCAAACGAGAACTACGAGAACCAATCTTGGGTGTTCATTTTGGATAGTGGAATTCATAGATGAAGAGCGTGGGGGGATTGAGTGTGGCAGGGTGCATGTAAAGAATTCATGAGTGGGCAGTCCAATTGAAAGAAGGGGAATTGGACGGCTAAGATTGGTTCTCTCAGTTCTCGTACGAAAAAACAGTTCTTGTTTGAACTTTTCCCTACATAATCAATATACTTGCTAGTATACTCACCAAGCTTCAAGCCTCCGATTTGACAAATTTTCAAAACCATGGTTCAAGTCCAGACTGTGCATAGCACACATCCAGATCTCTCAAACTGTGACTCTGATACCAAGTTGTAACGCCTCATTTTATAAAACTAATATTTGAAATTAAAAACACATATGAGTATTCACATCTGGAAGTTTAATACAAAAGGCAAAAGCGTAAATTATTTGTAAACTTGTTCGATCAAAAGATCCACATATATATACAACCCAAGTTTGTTACAAAATGGTTTTTTCTATTTCAAAAGGCGTTAAGAGTTTCCAAAAGGTTTATTAAAAATAATAGTCAAACAGGAGCTTTACCCTTGTCCTTGTTGCGCCCTGCAAAACATTTTAAATAGTATTTGATAAGCTACGAGAGCTTACTGAGTAAGCCAGACTGTCAATCATATAAACACATGTATAAAATCACATATAAATAGCACACATATATCAGGAAACATGTCAGCCTCTGGTTCTAGACTGTAACACTCGCAAACCTGGGCTAGTAGATTATCGGGTTTACAGTATGTGTTTGTTTGTGTTTTAATTGCTTTAAATTAATTAAGTGATTAATTAAGTGGTATTAGTTTATTAATTAACTTATTAATCATTTAAATTAGTATGTATGTATGTATGTATATATATGTGGCCGTATGTATGTATACAAGAGTTAATGGAATACACGTGTGGTTGTGTAGAAGAAAAGAGGACACCTAATTTGCATGGACATTGTGTGTATGTCCATACATGTGGACCGGTTTTTTGAAAAAACTAGGTTTGAAGGTGATATTTATGGCAGAATTTGTATCTTCTTCTTAACTTTTTCTTTCTCCTCCATACTTCTCTTCACCACCATTACTCTCATCACCTCCATTAATACATCCAAAAAAAAGTCTTATATTCCTTCAAAGAATTTAACTTTTATTTATTAAATTCTTTTCACACTTTGATGGAGTGTCAATTTAATCAAAGGTATTATAATTTTTATAAATTTCATAATTTTTTCATTTTTTAGTATATTTCACCTTTTTAAGTACTTTTTGTTGTTTGTTGTGTTAATATATATTTTTAGGTATCTTTGTGCAATCATTAAATAGACTACATTGCTTCTTTACGTCGAAAATATCAAGGTATTTTTACTATTTTCAATCATTTTAATTTTTATAATTGCATTTATGTATGTACACACGCACACACACACATATATAGTATATATATTGTGTATATATATATATTATTATATATATATATATATATATATATATGTGTGTAGGCATATATATACACACATGCATACACACAAATGTATCGACATATCATTTATCGTTATATGATTTATATGTATATTGCATATACTAAAATGTATCAACAATGGGCATTGTTTATCATTCTTCGTCATATACACACGGAATTTATATTAGATTCTATAAAGAATGGCAAAAACACTTATAGCTATGCTATCACAAAAAGTATGGAAATGTAAGAATTTTCTTAAATTTATATATAATTCATTTTTATTATACTTAATACACCAATATTGGTTCTTTTCTTTTTTAGAACGGTTAGAATTGTAATGAAAGATAACAAGGAAACCCCTATCAAATGGATGTTCGTCAAGGTAAATCATCTCGATCATCTTATGTTACATATATATTAAACTTATTAGTGTGTTGAATTTTACTAAAATTTAGTGTAGTCAACAATCAAACAGTTGAGAGTGTGGCTATTACATCATGTGGTAGATCCAAGAATTTATGCTTCATAGTCAATTTTGTTTCGCGGATACAGTAAGTGTTTGCAAGTATAATTTTGTTTTCCGAATAAAACTATAATACTTTTTTGAATTTTGTTTATTGCCGCTTCTTGTTCAAATCTCTTAGTTGAATAATTTTTTTTAACATGTACATAGATTCCATGTAAGAACACTAGTCCATTTGACCAAAAAGATTTGGATGTTATTGTTGGTATATGACTTGACACATTTATGTCGACTTTCTTTAGCAAGTGATGAGATATTAAGGTAAATATATACATGTTTCTTTTTCTTTTAGCTCAATGATGACGAAATTATTCTAACCGAGAAGAATTTGTTACGTATACTTTAATCTACTTCATTTTTTGGCTGTAGATTATTTATAAAATACAATAAAAATAACCCATTAAATCCCTACTTTAAAATAACATTGATAACAACTTATATTTACTAACGGGTCATTTGGGTGTAATTTACAAATAATTAAAATCAAATAAAATGAAATAAATATAAACTTATATTTTTTAACTTGTTGTACTTTAAAAACCAACTTATGATTATTTTGGAAAAGACACTTATAAGTAGACTTGCAATAAAACCGGATGAAAAGTTTAGGGCGTTTTCATAGTTTTTAGAAGTATATATTTGTTGAATTCATTGTTGTAACATCCTAAATTAAAAAAAACATATATAGTCATACACAACCGATTCGAAACATAATCTTCATGTATCAAAACATAAGTGCAGTCATATATCAATTACATCCCAATCTCATAATTTAAGATTGTTTGAAACATAAACATAACAATAACTGTGTAATACAAATTAAGTCTATTTAAGTCTTGCGGAAGCAATGCTGATGATAAGCTATCACATACGTGTTGGGGCTCCACCGTGGTCAACTCCTGAAAAACAGATTAAACAATAACAGTAAGCGTAAAGCTTAGTGAGTACACTACTTACAAACTAAATCAGTTCATCGTGCAGAAACACGTAACTCCCACTTATAACATGAGTCTTGCCCGCTACCGAAGTAAACAGTCTAAACATTTCCGCTACCGAAGTAGACGGTCCTAATTTTCCCGTTACCAAAGTAAACGGTCCCAACATTCCCATCGTACTACCAAAGTAGACGGTCCCCATATTCTCGTTACCAAAGTAAACGGTCCCTACATTCCCTCTACCGAAGTAGACAGTCTCAACATTCCCGTTACCGAAGTAAACGGTCCCAACAATCCCGCTACGGAAGCAAACGGTCCCAACATTCCCGCTACTGAAGCAGACGGTCCCAACATTCCCGCTACTGAAGCAGACGGTCCCAACATTCCCGCTACCAAAGTAGGCGGTCCCAGCATTTCCGTTACCGAAGTAAACACTCTAATCAAACAATCACCGAATATATGTATTAATATACATTTACTAGCATATCTTAATCATAACAGATACTAAGTTAAAATGTAAGTAAGAATACTCACCTAGTCATAGTTCAATCACGCGATAATAGTTTAGCAAATATTTGTGGTTACACCTCAATCAGCGATCCTACAATACGTTTTACTGAATTAATATAGAGTACAATACCTTAACCCAAGTCGGACCTCAAACAAGTCGTATAACTCCTTGGGTCGGACCTCAAACAGGTAGCACCACTCCTAGGATCGGACCTTAGTCCAAGTCGCACGTACATATAAAAGTCGGACTCTAGTCCAAGTCGCATGTACATATATAGGTCGGACCCTAGTCCTAGTCGCACGTACATATATAGGTCGGACCCTAGTCCAAGTTGCACGTACATATATAAGTCGGACCCTAGTCCAAGTCGCACGTACACATATATATAAGTTGGACCCTAGTCCAAGTCGCATGCAAGGTGCATAAGTCGGACCAATTATCTTGGTCGGACCAGTCATGCTGTATACATATATATATATATATCAGTGAAACCAGAGATTTGAAATCCTTCAAAAAACAGCCAACTTTAAAATTTTCGAGTTCTAAAGATCCTAACACCATTTAAACAATTCCTTTAACAACAATTCGCATTTCATTGAGTTTTAAGAGGTTAACTCCTCACTCTCTCTCTCTTGGCTTCAATACTCACGAAACACATACCAAACCCACGAAAACTTCATATCACCATGCTCAAAATCAGTAAAAACTATATCCACATGATAACAAGGACTTAGAGAATCATACCTGATAAATTTCCTTGATGATTGAAAGTAAAATATGAAGGTCCTTTATCTCTTCCTTGCTCTCTGCTCAAAGTCACGAACACACACCCATACTACACACACACTTTCATAGAGAAAGAAGAAGGTATTTGCTTGTGTTGGGGGTTGTGCCTTATTCTTCTATATATATATATATATATATATATATATACATAGAGAGAGAGAGAGAGGGGAAGGTTCATGCGAGAAGTGCAAAAAGCAATTTAAGCCATTGATTGATTTTTGATCTTGTGGTTCATATAAATCATAATTAATATTTTTATTTAATTAAAAAGAGTAAATTAGTAATACAAAATTTTCTCTCTCCTCTCTCAAATTAGTTTTTCTCTCTCTAATTAATTTTTCAGATTTTTAGAATTTGCTCTTAGTTTATTACGGTATTCACTGCTGAACATACCTACATTTTTCATTATATATACAATATTTATTAGTGAACACATCAACACCAACAGTATAATTTAAAGTTCACTAGTGAGCATGTGGGCAAATTTACAAAATTGATATTATTATTAAAAACACTAACTAATAATTATATTCAATCATAAATAGAAAATTTAACAAATTATAAAACATTACATTAACCAATATTTCTATATTCACTGATGAACAATACAGACAATGTAAATTAAAATATTAAATTACAGTTTTTGTATTCAGTAATAAACAACATAATCACAGCCAACACCCACTCCCTAGTAACAAAAATTTTTAAGTCAAGTTTCTTTGAAAAAGAATTAGATCTAAAAAAACAAAGAAGAAATACACAGTAATAAGAGATGAAATACACTGTAATATGATATATGGGCGTTGAGTGCTTGAGGGCAACGGTCAGTGGAGCATCATCAGGGGCGGGCTAAACCCTACATCGTCGATTAATCATAAGGTGGTAATGAGATGCTTGGTGGTCGACGACAGAAAAGGGTAAAGGGTGATCGGCGACGGCTGTGTTGAGGTGCGTGAGGGTGGCGACCGCTGTGATGAGGCGCTTGAGGACGATGATGGTGGTTGCGGTGAGGGCGATGGTGGTGGTTGTGGTGCTGTGAAGGAGTCAAGACGGAGACAAGGGTTGGACAACGAAAGCAGGTGGTATTGTAGCGGTGGCGGCAACAGCTGCAGCCTCAGACGGGGTTTTTAGTGAATCGTGACCTGTGGAGGAGCAGCCGCCGTCGGTGGCGAACTTGATTCGGCGGTCAGTTGTGAACTGCTCTTGGCAGTCAGTTGTGCTTGAAAAGAAGCCATGGAGAGAGATGTGGCATGAAGTGGCGGCTAGGTGGTGGACGGTGGTTGAAAATTGGGAGAAAGAAAGAAGATGGAGGACGGTACTTAGGGTTAGGGTTAGGGTTAGAGAAAGTGAAGGGTGTTTTAAAGAGAGGAGAGAGGATTTAATTTAAAAGTCTTATTTACGCTTCTTTAACTAAATAAAAACCCTTTCATTTTTTTTAAAATAACAAATTTGCCATAATTAATATGAACCATTGATTAAAGTATCTAAAGGCTATAAACGCTTCTCGCACTTCTCGTAAAAATTATGCTTCTCGTATGAACCATCATCTATATATATATGATACTTCCAATAAACTAGCCCACTAGCTAAAACAAGCCAATAAGTTAATACTCAATCCATATATCATACAATAAGAATATAAATCCACTAGTTGCTCCTTCACTCAAAATAATAATAACGATAATGTAGTAAAATAACAAAATACTCTTTTATTGAATTAGAAAAACTAGGTATTACAATTGTTCTTGATGTAATATTTATTTGTTTCGATACATTTTATTCGTGTAATTTAATTGGTTATTATTTACTAAGATAATCCGTTCTTTCTATTTGTGTAGGGTTTCTTTCTAATTACAAGAGATAATCTATACATGTGTTAGTGTTGCAAGTTAAGAAGATAGTGGGTAATAATTGTGGTTCTTTCTAATTACAATTGTTCTTGATGTAATATTTATTTGTTTTGATTTTTGCCACATTCCCAAATAAGCACAAGATAGTGGGTAATAATTATGGTTTGGACTTATCATATTAAAAGGGTGCTTGAAGGCGGTGGGCCGGTGGCTTTAACCTCAAATGCGGTGGGTTAAGAAACAGAGAAAAAGGTGATGTGGGTGCCATCGATGGTGGAGAGAGACGGAGGCTAAGAAGTTGAAGGGGTGAGAGTGGGAAGAGCTAGGGTTTTGCAGATGATCTGAAACAATGAAGAGAGAGATATATATATATTAAATTATTTGACATGATTTTGAAATAATGAAAAGAGAGAGATATTGAATTACGTTTTGGTGTGGTGCTATTAATTAGGATTTTGACTTTTGATAGATGGTAAAAAGAAATTTTTATCCTTTTGGCTTTTAATTAACATACTTGCTTTTTAAAATAATTACAAAATTACCAATCTTCATCTTGGCCGTTAATATTATAATCTAATGGTCTTATATGCTTCTGATACTTTTCGTAAATAAAACCCTTTTCGTATTAACCTCCTTCTCTCTCTATATCTATATATATATATACTACTATATAAACCATTTAACATTCTCTCTCCTTTTAAATTTTAAGACTTCTTAAAATTCAATCAATATAAAATCTTGATCCTTCATTTAATCTAAATTAATCTCATCCACTCAATTTTTAACTATTTTATTCTCTCCTAATTTACTTTAACTTTCTATTCAAAATATATTCTCTCATACTAACACAAGTATCCACTTACATCAAAATAATTTTTAAAATCTTATTAACTCTTCTTTTTATTTCATCAATATAAATTTTTTTTCTTATTTTATTGTCTTTTAGAATTTATTTTTAAAATTAATAAAATAATTAGATGTAAATAAAAGAAAATTTGAAAAAAAACGGGCATGTTGTAGAAAAAACTTTTTCGTGATATTGAATCGCGCGAATAACATATCATTACATTCTTGAAAGCGACATATTGTAAACCAAAAACTATTTGTCACGCAGCATTGCGCGGGTATGATACTAGTATATATATATATACAGACTTTTTTTAAAAAAATGGGCCCCTTAATTTTATGGGCCCTGAGCCACTACCAGGTTGTCCCCCTTATGGGCCGGGCCTAATTAAACTTAAACATATATTAGTTCATCGAACAATCCGCCCGAATTGCTTAAATCCAACTAATGGGAATTGAATTGTCGATTTACCTATTTGACTTAATTGTTTTTTATTTATGACGGAATAATTGTTTATTATCATTGTCATTTTACTTGGTTGAATATTATTAGTAAACAAAAGCATTAAACAACAAAAAACAAAAATATATTTTTTAAAATTTAATAGATTCATACCCAATTTTTTAACCAGGCTTAAAAGCGTATAATATGCTTAAAAGGGAACCTTTAACCCTTAAAAGAGAACAAACAGACCCGGTTTTTTACATAAAAATCGGGCTTAAAAGTGACATTTAGACCCGGTTTTTAACCGGAGTTGAAAGTGAGATTTAGACCCGTTTTTTAACCGGGCTTGAAAGTGAGCTTTAGACCCGTTTTTTAACCGGACTTGAAAGTGAGCTTTAGACCCGGTTATTTAACCGAGCTTGAATCTCCGGACTTTCAGGCTCCCCATCTTCAAACCCCCTTCAAAACCGGGTCTAAAGGCTCTAAAAACTAGGTCTGAATATGTTTTTTGTAATAATGTATTTATATTTACACCGAACGTTGTAGCTTAAAAGTTATAAAAAGAAAAAAAAACATAAAATTAATTCATAGAATAAACTAATAATAATATTTATTAGTAATTCTGCAGCCAAAGAACAAAAAGACAACTGCAATTCTGTAATTCTTAAAGGAGAAAAAGAAAAAAAAAACTTAGAATGAGACTAACATAGTTCCTTCCACTTAAAATCTTTCCTGCTTGCCAAATGCCAATCCGCCAAGGAGAAACAATGTTAGTAATTGAAGACTTGCAACTAAAAATATATAATATTAAGGAAGAGTATGTTTATATTATATAATTATGTCAGGGTACATTAATTAACTGTTTCTCATGTAAATTATACGAGGGTCGTATAAAAAAATGACTGGAATGCAACCTAGTGATACTCCATCAAAACAAAGCAAGTTGAAGAACAATTAATTAAATGTACATTTCAATAAACCATACTTGAAGCTACTAAATGACCATATATCAAACCCCTTCTCTAATTTATTTATTTTTTTAAAACAAAAAGGTTACTTTAAAGAGAATTTTGGCATGGTCATCACTCTTCCCATAAGCAATTACGGAAATTTTATTAACAATAGAAACTAGCAACACTACAAGAAAAATGCTTTTTAAGGACCACAAAAGTCGTCCCCAAAAACTACAAAGTCGTCCCTGAAAGTTTCAATCAGATATTACCTTTGGAGACGACTTGTCGTCCCAAAAGGTAAATGATAATAAGATTTAATAGTTACCTTCAGGGACGACTTGTTGTCCCAAAAAGTAATTAGTAATTTGATGTAATCTGCATTTTACTATTTTTTAAATTTCATACACCACTTTTAACAAATCATAAATAACACAAAAACTACAGCTTTTAATGCATAAACCAATGTCCAAATTTGAGAATATTCAAGATTAACTAATATTTTAAGTTGTTAGACTACCAAATCATCATCTAATGTTCAAAGTTTCTAAATAAACTACCCATCTTCATCGTCCGTTCAAGATTAACTAATATTTTAAGTCGTTAATTTTGAATAAACCACCACTAACATTAACTTGTTTTGTAAACAAATAATACCACCAACATTCGAATAAACAATAGCACCTTAATTCTGATTAAATAAAGACCTTTACTTACGTATAAATGCAAAAGAGCATCTGTATCATTTGAATAATTCAAAGATCCTCAAACTCATAAATCCCATACACAGAATAAAATATAAATTAGAAGAGTATGTGTGTCAATGACAAATAAAATTTAAATTTAGAGCATACCTCAAATAATTTTGCAAAGTCGCTGAGTAAATGAAGAAGAACAACTGTGTAATTCTGTAAATGGAGATATAACACTTTAGCTAGAACTAGGAATGGCAACGGGGCGGGGATTGGTCCCCCCGTCCCCACTTAAAAAACCGCGGGGATTAAACGGGGATCCCCGTCGGGGATCCGGGGAAAACCGCGGAGAAACGGGTATCCCCGTTTAATATAAACATGTGATTAAATAGGTAATTTTCATCGCAGAGATACCCGTAAACTAAAAACTATGATTTTTCACTACGGGGATCGTCACCGTTAAGATTTTACCACGAGTTTTAGAAAATGATTATACTAAATTACATGACATTATCGAATACAAACATATCTTAACCGAAATTAAAGTTTTAAAGATTTTAAGTGCATCCAAATATCAAAACCAAATAATTCAAATAAAGACATCGATTAAAATTTGGTTGTGTGAAAGTGTATAAAGATTTGTATATTTTATATTTAAAATCAATTTTATGTATATTAATATATATATATATATATATATAGTTAATCTTAAATTATAATCGGGTATGTCGGTAATCGGGGCGGGGATCATCAAACCCGTCCCCGTCCCCATCCCCATCCCCGTTTAACTAATCGGGTTTCCCCGTCCCCGCCCCGTTTATGTCGGTTTTCGGTTTTCCCGTCGATTTTTGTTTTATTTGCCATCCCTAGCTAGAACATGAAGTAGAAATTTGATTTGCTTAAAATACAGATTTAAACTTACCTGACAGTTGTAGGAGTAGCTTTTGTATAGTAAAGGGAGAAACCAACGAAGGGAAGAAGGCTTTGCTTTTCAACTACAACAAGAACCGGCATTGTAAGAGCCATTGAAAAAACTTACAAATCAAAGCTATGAAATCAAATTCAAAGTCATTTTGTATTTCAAATCTAAACCAAGGTTATAAATTCAAAATGTACCTGGTGAGTTATCCTTAAACTTTAAAATTGAAAGCCCTAGCAGAGATGAAATTGAATTAATCGACAAAAGAGGGCTGGTGACCGGTGGGGGCAACGATGTACGTCAGCGAACTCAGATGGTGGCATCTAGCTATGGCAATGGTAATTGTGACTGTAGCTTCTGGTGGGAGAAAGCAGAAATAGTACTCACCAGACAAATGAGGTTAACGATGGTGAAGAGTACTTTACCTCCATGGTGAGCGGCGCCACTGCAGCGACTAGCGATGGTTGTTGGAGATAGCGGAGGCAAGGGTGAAGAACGACTTTAGGTTGATTTAGGGAGGTGTTGTGTTTCGTGGACCTGGTGGTCTGGTGGAAAAGGGAAATGGAGAAGAAAATGAATAAATGGGGATAGACACGACGCTCTGGAGAAGAAATGAATAAATGGGTTATATAAATTAATACTTTTTTTAAATTGATTTCTTAATAATTGATTAATTATATATTTGTTTTTAGGGAGGACTTGTCCTCTCTAAAGAGTTTTAATAAAAAAAAGTTATATAAATTAATATTTTTTTTTACCTTTTAGACACCACTTGTTATTCCTAAATACCTCTAAAATATTAGCGCTAATTCTGGGTATGAAGGGAAAGTTCCCGCTCTACTTTTAAGGACCACATGTTGTCCCAAAATCTTAAAAAAAAAATTGGTTTTCATGAAAATAGAATCAGGGATAAATAGTGGTGTCAAAAAGTATGTTTTTAGAGACCATAATATGTTGTTCCTAAAAAATGGTCCCTAAAAGTAACATTTCTTGTAGTGCAAGATGCTAGTGTGCAAACGTTACATGATTCTTATAATGTAAGAAAAGTATTACAGCCCCACATTGACAAATTTAAAAAATTGCATTTGGCCGTGTATTTCATCCAAATGTATAAAGATGCTTGAATTTCATCATTCACTATTGGTTGGAACTCTTTTCTGATTAAACACCAAATTATTGCGAGATTTTCTAATAAAATGTAAGACGAATCAACAAACAATCCTAAGAACCTAATTTTTGTTACGTTGTTGGCACAAGTTTAATTTGCAATAGACTATATATGTACACAAGCTTCATGTCGCAAAAATCGATCAAATATGTACAAACTATATATAAGATCCATTGATACATATAAACGAATTGAAGCCTAGAGAAAACTTAGGATAATGATTCTTCGATGTATCGTTGATGAGACAAATGAACTTTAAGTCAGACAGGTTGTCGACAAACAGGACAACTTGGGTTTTTCAACAGCCACTTCATAACGCAATGGTATGAAACGAGTGCTTACATGATACAACAACCCGAATCGTTTCCTTGTCTTTGAATTCCTTGAGACATATAACACATTCGGTAGTAACAGCGGCGGCATTAGTATTAACGTTGTTGGAGTTGCTCCTCTCATATATTTCATCCCTCACCTTTTTAAGAAGATTATCATGAAGATTTTGAGGTGGAATCGGTGCAGCTGTCGTCCTAATTCCGGTTTCAATATCTGGTTCACGATTTTTGAAACACCATATATATAGATCTATAGCAACAATCACCAGAGGCATCATCATGAAGAAGGCACACAACGAGATGAATAACGCTATCTCTTCATCAGAGTACATCGTACGTACTGGTGGCTGATCGGATCGCGGTTTGGTTGTAGCTAACTAGCTAGGTGTTCCGTTTAGCGAATGTATGCGCGTGACATATAAATGAATATTCTAATATCATATATATATATATATATATATATATTCAAGAAGATATATAGAATTATAGCTAGATAAGAGTTAAGAGTCCGAGAAAACTACGCGAATTGAAGTGATAGAATATATATAAATCAGGAAATTAACAAAAAATCAGGTGGATCCATCCAATCGATGGCATGCGTTATCAAGTTTAGACCTTATAATTATTATTATTTTCTAATAAAATTCTTATATAATTTTCTGTTAGTTAAAGTTTTCAATTTATTATCTTAAAAAAACAAGAGAATTTGCAAATTATATATTCGATCATACAAATAATAGTAGAAAAAAAGAATGGTTTTTATATATATGAGACGTATATTATTAATTCAAAACTTATATATATATTATACATATATAGGAGAGGATTCAAACGAAAACTGTTTTTTATATGAGAACCGCAAGAATTATTTATGGTCAATCATTTAATTTTCTGTCTTTTTTATTTGTTTTAAATGAAAAGGGTAGTATGTACATTCTCACATTACCCTTTTTTCTAAAACTAATATATCCATCAAACGAAAAGGTGTTAAATTACAAAAATTATACAAAATTAATGAGAAAATTGTGCTCTTTAATTTGAGACCGATCTTGCTATATTTTTCGGAAAAAAATTCGTTTTTTTTTTTGCTTTTTTTACACAGCTCTCGACATATGCACATGTGCAAATTATGCATATTTACATCTGTGCTGAAAAAACTAGGTAAATCTGTGCATATATATCTGCACATGTGCAAATGTTGACTGTACTAAAAAAAATAAACCTAGCAAACACAAAAAAAATTGAAAAAATATAGCTAGATCGGTCTCAAATTAAATAGCATAATTTTCTCCTTAATTTGATATAATTTTCGTAATTTAATACCTTTCTATTTGATGGATATATTAGTTTAAAAAAAGTGGGGGTGATGTGAAAATGTTCAAATTACCCTTAATTAATTAAGGATAAGTTTGATTAGTTTAAGGTTATCAATTAACAACTCTTTAATCTGGACCTTCCATCTATTTGATCAACGGCTATAATTGGTTCTTACAGTTTTCGTACGAAAAACAATTCTCATTTAAACCGTACTCTCTCTCCTTCTCTCTCTCTCTATATATATATTATATATATATGGGAGGGTTCATTTGAGAACCATTTTTATTGCGAGAACCGTGAGAAATAATCTTAGCCGTTAATTTTGGATAATGGAATTCATGGATGAAGAGCGTGGGGGAATTGAGTGTGACAAGGTGCATGTAAGGAATTCATGGGTGAACAATCCAATTAAAGGAGGAGAAATTAGACGTCTAAGATTGGTTCTCGCAATAAAAACGGTTCTCAAATAACTTTTCACTGTATATATATACATGATTTTTCTTTATGACCAAGGATTCTATGTGACATTGTTAATTGAGTCTTATTTTTAAAATTAAAGTTAATTAGAGAATGTTGTTTGATTATGTGTAATGATTTTAGGATTTTGGACTTTTATTTGTATATTTACTTTGTGCATAAGCTTCTCATTCGTGTCTATTAGGCTACTTTAATAACCGGTCTCATTTATTACATGTCGATTGGGCTACTCTTCAAAAAACGGACGAGATTCATTGATGATTTAAAACTTAAAATCTTTAATTAAAGGTTGGGAATAACTATGATTTTTATATGATTCTTAGCTTTTCCACTAATTTAATACACCCATTAACAATAATCAATTGATCGATTAGTTATAAGTTATAACTACTCATTATAATTTTACAAACAATCCATTTATATACCCTATTGAATGCATTATACTCTTACAAAATAGATGTCTATAAGATCTTGTTTGTTGCACAAAATTCGAAAGAATGAAATGGAATTGAAATCGAATTCCGTGCTATATTGCATTTGGAAAACTTGAATCCGAATGAAATCTCATTCTTTGGAATGTTTATATTCCCTAAAGTAATGAAAATTCCATTCCATATGTAGACTGGATGGAATTTAAATAAATTACATTCTTTTAAATTTTGTAAACAAACGGGACCTAAAAAGTCAATTAAAACACAAATATATTCTACCCATATCTTAATAGTATCACTAGTCACACGATACTAATCAAAGGTAGGAAAAATTATGGGTGAAGTCGAGAATTCAAGATTCATTCCTAAAGACAAATATTTTAGCGAAGAATTTACGTTGTATGCTAATGATATAGGCACATACAAAATTAACAACAAATAATTGTGCGTCTGATTTTGTTATACTCTTTTTATGTGTTATTTTTCATTCTTCTATCAAAAGAACAACACGAGATGACGGTTACAAAATTCATAAGTTTCATATCTTATGTTTTTTAAGGTTTTAGGTAAATTGTAAATTTCTTATATTGTTGGTGATTGATCTGTAAACAAAATATTCATTCTTGCTTTTTTAGTTTCATCATTTTTATTTTATACATTTACTTACTTTTGTACTTATAGCTTGCAAATACGTTGAATTTCTCATACAATACCACAAAATACAATCACCATATCTAGTAACATACTATGAATTACACTTTCAAATTTTTAAAAGAACTATTTAATTTTTTTATCAGCAAAGTTAATCTTTTTACTAATTTATTAACAATTTTTTAATAAATGAGACAAGATCTCCCAAATTGGGTACAACAAGATCTTGGTAAAAATATTCCAAGATCTTTTGGAAATCTTGAATGAACCAGTGACAAGATTGTTAATCAGAACTATGTTAAAATTTCTATAGTGATGTTTGATTATCATAAACTATATATTGAAGACCTTATATATTTGGCGGAAGCTTTTCCGAGCTTTTAGAGTTGGAGCTTTTAGTTTTTAGAAAATAAGTCACTAGCTCTGTTTGGTTACAGGAATTTGAGCTTTTATTTTTAAAAAATAAGCTAAAAAAGCTCTAAAAACGAAAAGCTACTTCAAGTAGCTTTTAGAAGCTTTTAAAACGTAAATTACATAAATAACCTTTGATTAATTTTGTTTCTTATTTAAATGTTTTTGTGTCTTTTTACAATTTTAAACTATAGCTACCACTACTTTGTCAAACACTTTCGCATAAATAAAACTCCAGCTTTCAGCTTTAAATAAAAGCTTCAGCTCTAGCTAAGCTCCAGCTCCAGCCCCAGCCCCAGTCCCAGCTTCAACTCCAGCTTTTAGCTAGTTACGTTAAACATACTCATAGTCTTTTAATTAACCACATGTTTCAAGTTTAGTCTTTTAAAAAAATTGCAAACTTTATATTTAACTATCATTTTTGTTGCGTTCATGGTTCTTAGTAATAATATCCGTTTACTTTGCGAATAAAGTCCCCTCACGTACACGGTAAATGAGGGCACTTAAATATTTTATCCCCTATTTATAGTGTATGTGTTCATTTCAACTTCCATAAATCACTATCACATTACCATCATTGTGAAGGACGAAGCAATGTGAAATAGAAGACTTATAAGGCCGTGCGTATGGCTTTCAATTTTTTCTTTCTTACCCAAATGTCATGTGTGAAGGACGAAGCAATGTGAAACAGAAGACTTATAAGGCCGTGCGTATGGCCTACCATTTTATATTTCTTACCCAAATGTCACGTTAATATCATATCGTTTTTTCTTCTCTTTCTCTTTCTTACCTAAAGATCACGTCAGTATCACATCATTTTAATTCATTTTATTATACATTTAGTTATTAAACAAAATAAAATATTTATCAATATAAAAATAAAATTATAAAGAATAATAAAAATAAAAATGTCATAACATTAAAACTAATAATAATATTTCGCTTACATTAATAATAATAATAAATTTTATTCATCTCATCCGTATAATTTTCTAATTCTCTCATTCCTCGTCAAAGTAGCTTTCAAAACATGTCCTGTAAGGTGATCATACTTAATAATGTAAAACACGAAATCTTTTTCAAAATGGGTCACTTGTTGTAGTTTCAATTCATTTTCTTTTAGTGTCAACACTTTTTCCTCGACTTCAACCTTCTTCTTATTGCTTTTTCCCAATCTAAATGTTTAGTATAGTCTAACCTAAATTAACCCAATCTTTTCCAACTTTTTTATTTTTATTACACATTTAATTATTTAACAAAATAAAAATTGTACGAATTGTGTAAAAAATTAAAAAAAATTGTAGTAGAAGAGAGATAGAAAGAAATATAGATTTTGGAATGAAAATTTTAAAGTATGTAATCGTGTATTTATAGTAAAGAGGGGGGTGGGCGGAAAATAAAGATGAGAGCTAGGGATACCATTGGGTTGGGGTTAACTCACTCGATCAGGTTCAATGAAGGGGGAGTACGGATGTGAAAAACTAACATACAAAGTTAATTATACCTGTAATTTTGATTTTAGCGAATCCCCGTCCACCTAAAAATAAAATAAATGATAAATCAATTCAAGTTATCATAAAGCCTAATAAGTTTTACGTCAAGCTGTTAAAAATATATATTAGTTTTTTTAAAAAACATAGATGTGTTTAGTAGCAAAGTTTAAAAGCTTGATAAACATTCAATTCAAGCCATAAATATATATATTAAAACATGATGATAAACATTAATTTTAAACAAATAATATGTTTTCATATTTTGCAGGCAAATTCTGCTAGAATCATGAAAGACATTTTGATATGGTGGAGTTTCGGTGCAGAGGTGGAACTAGGATTTTAGTATACAGGGGATCGGTATTATTTTATTATAATATTAATAATACATATATATGAACGGCATAAAACAATTTCATTATTGTCTAGATAAATAAATAATGAAAGTTCATTTAAAGACAAGAAACTTATATGTTAAAATAACGTTTAAGCTTTCCAAAAATCAATCATCAAAATTTTTTCATGATCGGCAGTTGTTTGTAATGAATTAACGTGTTAAAAGCATAATATTAATTAAAATAATAACTCAAATATTTTATATTGATAAAATTTCAATAAAACCAAAAAATAACAATAAGAAAATCATATTTTGCGTGTTTGTAGGTAGACGCGTCTTTGTTTATTTGAATACAACTTAAAGTATCAATAATCTCTCTCTCTTCATGTAAAAACTAAAATATTTTAAAGATATTCATCACTTGTGCTATTACGAAACCTTGTTTTCATAATTTTCATTACCGAGAAAGCTCTTTTAAAAATCAGAATCACTACTTCGAGCCTTCCCTTCACAGTTTCTGTCGTGAGCTATACTTGAGCTACTAATTAACTCTAATAAGGGTGGTTTAATATGTGTTGGACTTAAACTTCTAAAATACTAAGGATTTTGGACGCATTGAAGAGGGTCTAGCACCATGATCAAGTGATCTAAACTTCTCCATTCTCCAACATTGAAAACACATATATAGTTGGGATATTAAATCTTGAAACCTTTCAATTAGCTATGTTATAAATATATCCCTATTGTTATGTTTATTATATTTTAGTGAAGTTTAGTTTACATATAACATTAGTCATAATTTAGGATAGTCATATTTCACATTTATTGTTCTCGGCCGCTTCTCTCCACGTACGGACCTTCAACCGAGTTCATCATTTTCATTTTAATAATTGCTTCAATATTATATTAATACTTGATACAATTGAGTCCTGCAATTAGAATCAGAGCCATCTATGGATTAAACGTTAATATTTTGATCTATTTTTCTAATATCGTTCTTGGGTTTGAACCCTAGTTTTCCTTTGGCACATTCTTGACTCAAAGAACATGATTAAATTGCTTCAGGAACGAAATTGTTGCCTGTTTATGGAATTCACATGCTTTGGTTTAGCTGTTGGGAAGATTTAATTAATTAGAAATTGTTTTTCCTGGTTATTTGTGAATCAATTCGATCAAATGCCTGACAATTAACTACCATTCTTGATTCAAAGAATTTGATAAAGTGCCTGTATTATGAAATTGACGATAGTTTCTGCTTCTTGATTGTTAATCGATTGCTAGGATTACTATATTTTGTTGATTTAGCTTGTTTATAAAACGATTTTTTGTTGGTTGTTCGTTTCCGCTACTACGGTAACCCCCGCCATTGTTCTTGAACGTATCGCCGTCTCACCAACACCGTCTTGTCTTCCTTCCCCATCGTCATCTCGCCATAACTGTCGCCTTCACCATCCCCTATGCCACCGTCGCCTTCGCCGTCTTGCCATCGCCGACCCTCTAGCGCTATCTCTCCTTCGCCATGAAGTCCCTAAGTGAGCCGTGAGCGTATTATGGGGGACCGTCAATCACATCCGGCAAGGATCAAGGGTGATCTCGTTGTTGCATAGCTCAGGTCGGAGTTTATTGATTACTGAATTGGCTGCTGCACTTCTGTCACTGACCAGTAGATGGACACACACTTTGCTATCTCGCCATCCAGTTTTGCCGTCCACCTTTCGCCAATTTCCCTTCACCGTCGCCTTCACCAAAAGCGGTGTCGCAACGGTACTCGTTTAGGCTTTAATAGATATTTTTTGGGTGATGTGTGTGTGTTTTGTTTCTTTTTAAATTATAAGGGTGATCGATTTTTTTTAAAATTATTAGCGTCGCTTAAAAAAGAATAATAATAATAATAAATTTAGGAATATTAGTTTAATTAATCATAGTGTTTAGTTTTTTTTGTAGGTTAGAAAGTTTTTTAAGTGCATACTCAGTTTTTGTTAAGCTAAGATTGAGAATTAATTGTTGCAAGTTGTCTAAAAGGTTAGAAAGGGTAATATTTTTTTAGAATTATTCATCTTTTCAAAACATCGTTTATCCGTAGTCGATCATTTTTCAAGTATCAAGATTTTTTTTAAAAGATGGCAAATATTGAAATTGATTGCTCTTTGTCCGGTTCTGAGATTAGTAATACTAATTATCAATTTATTGATATGATTTATGCTTTATAAAATCATATTCCTCTGTTAGAAAAAGATAATGCTCATTGTTGAACCTTAGAGGCTAGATTAGATAACAATTATAACGAATTAATTCAGTGCAATCGAGAATTAGCCTTAGCAAATGATCAGTTGTCTTATGTACAAGGAAAATCCAAACTTTGCGAAGAAAAAGTTAACTATCTAACTGAAGTAAACTCTGAACTTACTGCTAAATTAGGGGATGCAGAAATTAAATGTAAAGATTTATGTTACTGAGCTTGATTGCTATGTTAAAAAAAGAACCCAACTGTATTATAAAGTTAAAGAACTAAAAGATAATCTTTGTAAACGTGGTCAAACAGATCAAACTATCTTTTTGAGTAAACCAAAAGACACTAAATTTTACAATGTAAAAAAGGGTCTACGTTTTGAAAATCCAAAGAATTTATCCTAAGTCTTTCGTGCTCAATTTTATGAATTTGAATACATGGGGTAGGGGATGACTGATCTAAAGAAATTCACAGGGGTTTCCGAGAATGATGAATTAGAAATTTTGAAAAGGAAAAATAAAGAAAAAATGCAACTCTCGTTGGATTACACCGACATAAATAGAAGTTATGAAACACAAGAGATTTCATTATCAACATCCTTAATGAGCAATGTTCTGAAGAAGTTTTCAGATTTTAGAGTTAAAGATATCGAGTTACTTTCAAGGGGTGGCAAATTCTGTCTATTGAAAATTTCAAAGGTGCTGAAATAGCCACTCCAACCCTCGAGCAACATTTGTGCATAATCAAGAAAGAATATTCTCGTGTAATGCTCAAGATTGTTCCCATGAAGACAAAAGAAACGACCATGATTGTAAATTCTGATAAGCTTAAAGTTTCTACTGCAATCTCTGATAAACAACCTGATCACTGCTGATAAGTCTCTGAAATCTCATGAAGACTGAAAACTTTAAAGAACAATCTTCTAATATTTATTGCAAAAAGAAAAAGAATCTCTGCATATTCTAAACAGGAAGATTGTTTAATGCTTAAATAGACAATTTTCGTTATTATGCTTAATTGTAAAATGAACACAAAGGGGGAGACTGTTAGATCCCTATTGTTTTGTTCATTACATTTTAGCAAAGTTTAGTTTACATATGACATTAGTCATAGTTTAGGGTAGTTATTGAAAATACCCAAGGGTATAAATATAAGTTTGTAAACACTAAACCATTAAGCAATTCATATTTCAAGTTCATTGTTCTCTGTCGCTTCTCTCCACGTATGAACCTTCATCCGAGTTCATCATTTTGATAATTGTTTCAATATTAGATTGATACTTGACACAATTGGGTCCTACAAGCTATAGTGCATTTAGACGGACGTAGTTGTTCATACATGGAATGATTTGACAATTTGTAATTAGAATGCTAGGGACATTTTTAATATGTAGTGATCGATATAATACTAAGGAAATGCTTTCAGAATGTTTTTTAATGAAATTAAATTTTGTGAAAATGCAACATCCCAGTAAAAATTTAAATAGGTCAAATATGTTATTACCATGTTCTATTGTTCTTTACCCTAAGACATGCCTTAAAAAGGAATATAAGATACTCCGGTCCATATTAAACCAAAAAAATAAGGACGACGGTTAAAAAAGGTGTTTTTAGGTAAAAGTAACATAAGACACACAGTCATGTATTTCTAAATGCGTAAAATTGAATTTAAAAAGCTCATATAATGTGTAGAAATGGCACAGAGACAAGAACTTTTTGGATTGTACACTTGTCCTTACCAGCTTGACTCATTCATATTGGCACATACAGTTGGCAGATATGGTTTTAACCAATGGGAAATTTTATATATTTAAAAATTATTCTATCATGATTACTTTTTTGTTATTTCATGATCTTGATGAAACAGTTTTCAAACTTGATTACTATTCTGTGAAATAAACTATTTAATTAATGCATATTGTAAGTTGATTCTTCTTTATCTCATGGAAGATTTTTTTAGTTTGCAAAACTTGAATTCATCCCCAGCAGAAATGGAATTAATTTTATAAGCATTTTGTTAACAGTAAGATCATAGTTAAATACTATAATTGGGGGTGTTTGGTTAAATGGTCATTAGAAAGAAGGAATTGAAATTATTATTTTATTATATAGGTATCCAATTGATAGGTACCAATGACTTATAGGTTTGTAAGCAAGTAAACAACGATGAAACCTATAAATTAGGGCTTGTCATAATCTATATTCTAAAATGTGTTGATGGGTGTACCACTCGCTTTCACACACACACGCACACACACACACACACACATATATATATATGTGTCATATCAATAGGTTAACTCTCTTACATACATCGGGAAGTGCAATGATCCATACCCTAATCTAAATTGGGGTGATCGGAGGTAGCATCAACCTATCAAAAATAGTTTATTCCATCTAACATACTCATGCTTATAGTTTTGATGAAAGTTCATCAAAAGCCAATAAATTATAAGCTGTCAGAAGGGGTATTAATTAGATATTGGTTGAGAAACCTAAAGAAGGATTAATGACACAAATTGAGAATCAAGTTCATGCATTTCTATGTAACTTTTTAAAACATTAATATAAGAAGTCTCTCAAAGAAACAAGCCATAAAAAGATATATATATATATATATATATATATAGTTAAATTAGTAAACAAATCAAGATTTATTTATGATCACAACCATATTAGAGTGAGCCTCCAAGGGGGATGGTGTTCATTAGGATGATGAAATGGTAATAGGAAGGCTACTAATGCAATCACTGATCTAATCATGCTATTCACTTCAAACCTTCCATCAGCCTCAAGCACCATGTACTGCCCATTAAGTACTTTAACCAAGACTGATCTGAAACTTAGCACAAACATGTTACTAAGCCCCATAAAAAGTATCAAAAGCATCACACACCAGGTACAAGCCAACATATTAGATTGAATCTTCATATGAATGAGTGCTCTCCCTCTCTCTCTCTCTCTCTATATATATATATATATATATATATTGTACATACTGTTTTCTTATTTATAGGCTCTTGAATGATGATTATTCATTAAGCCTTTCTATTTTTTTATTATTATTATTATCATTAGCCGTTGTGAATAACTACATGAATTGGCATACAATTGACTTTCAAATATTTTATGTTAAAACCTTCGGATGAATCCAATTTAAATCCTAAAAACTACCACCATGGCGTCCTTGAGTGTATATATGTGTTTGTACCCATGCATGGTCTTTTATATATAATTCAGAATTAAGATATCGATGTTATATTAAAAAAAAAACATAAATGGAAATTAAAATTTTAAGAAATCATGACTATTTTTAAAAATTTTCTTATTGTAGCAATAGTATTCAATGACTTGTATAAGAAATACAATCATGTTTCTTTGTATCATGATATCATGTTTCTCTCGTCACGTCTCCCTTTACCTTGCGTCGACACTTTCACCAATGATTTAGGTGTTAATGACGTCTGTGGCCATTTTTAAAAATTCTCATCTTTTTCGGGTTTTATACCTTTATGTAATGCCCCCAATTTTTTTATATCTATATATATCAGAGTTAAAACAAAATAATTCAATCCAAAATACCAGGACAACTTATAGACGAGTTATTAATTACACCAATAGCTTTTCCATCAAATCCTTTTGTTTGTTTCTAACATGTCATGAAAAGTAAACACTTGAGTTATCGAAGTTTCATGCAAAAGTCTTTCAGAGTGAGCTGTCTTCAAGGTGTTGGAGCTTTGTCTCAGTCATCTGAAAAAAGTAGAGATAATAACAGTAAGCGTATGGCATAGCTAGTACATTACTTACACAACAAACTGGATCGACATTTATATTATATATGTAACATCCTTGAATTGAGCCTAGTTGTTTGTAATAGGTGTGTGTGTGTGTGTAAATTAACTATATAAATTAATAAAGTGTATACATTAGTATTAAGTGAAATTATTAAATTAATAATGATATAAATGAATTAGTAAAATATTAAACGGTTTTGAACAAGAATTACGGAAATATCTTCGTTAGTTCGAACGGGTAAATGAGGGTTAAGTTGTAAGTTGGAAAGGAGAACAAAATACCTCTTGTGGATATGTTTGAACCACAAAGGCGGTTCTCCCTTCTTCTTGAAGCAGCCTCACGCATACATTCAAACACATACCCAGACAAATTTCAAACACACATTTACACATACTTACTGTTTTTGAAGTTTTGAAGAGAAATCAAGAGGAAAGCTTCTAAGTGTTACTTTGGCATCAAATCTAGGAGTCTAATCAGTTCTCGGTCTATTATCATCTTCTTCTTCCTTTATTGTAAGTGTTCTTGGCTATGTGGGTTTTTTAGGTGTAAATGGGTCAAACTTGAATTTGATCCCAAAACTTGTTTTGGTTGTTAGAAATCATAAAAAGAGTGTTTTTGAACTTTAGGAATGAAAACACTTGGAACGGCGGGTGACGATCCGACCTTTGTACGTGGTCCGACTGTCGCATTAATGGTCCGACTGACGCATGGATGGTCCCACTATCGCATAGATGGTCCGACTATCGCATGTATGATCCGACTTTCGCCTAGAATGTGACGCGATGCGTTGTGCTTCTAAACGCGACGCGTCTGGTGTTGGTCCAACTTATGTTGTGTCTCGTAAATATATACCTCGTGTGTGTAAACGTTTAATGTAAGTAACGATGTTTTAGGTGAACCTGACGCACTAGATGAGCCGGAGCAGTATATCTGTTTATTGTAAGCTCTACAGGTGAGTACCGGCTTTCATAAGTCTCAATAGAGAAAGAACTGATTGCTAGTTGACTAACCTGATTAATAGAATACCAAAGTAAGATATATGTTGTAGATTCTAATTCAGAAATACATAGGGATGAAGGTTTGAACCTTACCATGTTGTTTTGATATGATATATGTGTGCTCATATACATGTGCACAAGATATGATATGCCATGTTTAAATACTTGTTGATTTATGATATGCATGCATGCTATAGGATCCAGACTGGATCCGCCTTGTTGAACTTGTTGATATGCATACGTATTGATTGATCCTGATTGGATCAGCTATGTGTGTATGAATTGACCGCAGACCGTAAGTTGCTAGTAGGTTGAGGTCAGCCGATGTGGCTGGATCCCATGAGACCTTTGGGTCATAATCCGGGATCAACGGGGACTCGAGGGCCATTTCGAGTCTAGGTTATGCAGGACCACCATTCCTTGACGAGTTGCGGCTTTCGAGCTTACCGGAGCCTGTGGCTTCATAACGATGCTTAGTGGACTGTTGTATGCTCCCCCAATAATGCGGATGGTTGTGTCTGATCCCCTGGTTTGTGTCGTTGAGCTGGACTGGCTATCCTGTAAGATATGACCTTACTGATCTTGTTAGCACACCGCAATGTGATAGAATAGCATTGATTGCTTATTCATGTATTATGTAGCTTGCTTTATTGATACTTGTGATAAGTTAGTACTCACTAGCTATTTTATAGTTAATGCTGCTTCGTTGATCCTTTTTCAGGTAAAGATTAAGTGGCCTGGTGAGATGGGTTGCATGCCGATGGTTGTAATTACTTTTTGGATGAACACTTTTGTATGTTATGTTGTTATTTGTTATGGTCGGTTGTGAGTTAGAATAACACCAAACGCGTTGTTCCAGAGTTTTGGATTGTAAATACATGATGTTTACTTTTGATTTAAATTTCCACTGCTTATTATAGTAGTATCTTATTTTCAAACGGACCCACACGTATTTAAAACTTAAATTTTATCAAATTCGTTGTTTTACGAAAGAGGTGTTACAATATACATCATGAAACTCATAGACTTATATATCATTCATTCCATACCCGCTACTGTAATCGGTCATAACATAATTGTCCATTCTAGACAGTCTCATCATTCCTGTTACCATGGTAACAGTCTGACATACCTGATACCGTAGTAATAGCTCTCATCATAGCATATACACGTTATCAATATTTCACATTAGATCATTTCCATATATTTCCATGTATTTACGTATAACCATCCACATGTTACTCTTTCTTAGAATGTAAGTAAATGTACTCACCTGGTAACTGTTTGAAGGAAAGCAGTGACAAGTTAGTGATTATCCGAAGATTTGCGTCTACCGGTAATCACCTACATGGATAATCACCACAATATCAGCTACCAACTAGAGTCACCACACTACAAGAAAAAACCATTTTTATGGCGACATGGGTCGCCGCTAAAGACCATGTGAGTTGTTCAATGTTAGTCATTTTTCGTCGTAAATGTTAAAATTTTCGTCGCAAATAAGTTTTTGGCACGAGTTTTTGCGGCGGACTATTTGAGGTGACGTGTCGCCTCTAAAGACTTTTTGCGGCGACAATTAGGCCTTTTGAGGCGATAATGTGTCGCCTCAAAAAAGTCATTTTTTATGTACTGCCACTCAAACTACATTCACCTTTGGTGCTTTCTAGTTACCTCAAGTTTTGTGATTCTTACAATATTCACAATCTAGATTTATGATTATCTATAGGACCACACTTTGCGATTGAGGTTAATCGTAAATCCCAATGGTGATTTACTAAAGAATTTGACTATGCTCCGATTTACGATTTCATTCAATGAGATTTGCGATTTACTTGTTTCAACTATCTACGATTCATATGCTTCCATTATTCATGATCCATCCTAAATACACTTGATTTCCAATTTATTCACCCTTATAAGGTTTTCAATTCATTTTAGAACACAATTCACGATTACTTTTCTAAGTGGTTTGTGTTTCATTTCCCTTGTGCGATTTGCGATTCAATGTCATAGGGAATCCTTAGAGGACTCGACCCGATTTATGATTGATCTACATTGAGGTTTCTAATTTTGTTACATATATATATATATATATATATATATATATATATATATATATATGGGAAGGTTCATTTGAGAACCGTTTTTATTGCGAGAACCGCGAGAACCAATCTTAGTCGTTCATTTTGGATAATGGAATTCATGGATGAAGAGGGTCGGGGGATTGAGTATGGCAAGGTGTATGTAAGGAATTCATGAGTGTGCAATCCAATTGAAGGAGGGGGAATTGGACGGCTAAAATTGGTTCTCGTAATAAAAACGATTATCAAATGAACTTTTCACTATATATATGTATGTATGTATTTTAGTTAAGTTTTACGATTCCTTTGTATACACCATTGATATTCAATTTACAATCCTACTCTTATTGCGATTTACGATTCATACATTTGATTCATGCTCCTTTTATGTAATTTACAATTCATACATTTGATTTATGTCAATCCTCACTTGAATCAATTCACCTAACCTCAATTAAATTGTCCGGTTCTAATTGTATTAGTTCTTATACATCATAAGAATAAACCCTTAAGATTAATCGTATTTTTATCAAAGTTTAATGCCTCAAAAATGTACCAATGGTCTCGGTTGTTTCATGATTTCGAATAGTTCATCATCGGACCAAAACAGATTCAAAACTCAGTAAATTTTCATGAAAAATACTCGTGATGATGTTAGGAATCGTACTTGAACAGATTCCGCTCCAAACCCGGTCTATTTGGTCCTGAACTGATCAAGTTCCTCCTTCTCCTTCCTCTCGGTCACACAATACACACACAACCACCCTCAAATTACAAAAAACAGCTACAGTGTAGTTACATGGGGCATTGTGTCCTAATTTGAGCTTATACACCGTTCTCAACTTCTTAATTGTTAATTTAAGTCCTATTTGCTAGGTAGTATTTCACTAAGTTACTTGAAATAATTAACATTTCTCTTTTTTTTGCTTATAATTCAAACATACTATTACATTTAAAAACTGGAAATTACATTTTATAATTTTTTAAATATCTTTTTACTAATTTTTAATATTTATCCTTTTTTAAATCATCCCAGTGTATCACATAAACATCTAACTAGTTATTTTAATACAAGAATATGTTATTATTTATTTGTTAATCTCTTGATATTCATATATATATATATATATATATATATATATATATATATATAGGGTGAGGATCAAATGAGAACACCCTTTAAAATGAGAACTCTAGAAACCACTGCATCTAGTCTATAAAATCATTGCATCCAACTTAAAATCATTGCATATTATCTAAAAAACATGGAATTCCCTTAAAACTAGTTTATCGTGCACGAATTAATCGATTGATTCTCATTTAAGAACCAATACATCTTGTTTTAAAAACCACTGCATCTAGCATAAAATCATTGCATCTAGTATAAAATCACTGCATCTTGTCTAAAAATATTATATCTCATTTTTACACACAAATAATATATATATAAAATTAAGTATACATTTGTTGACTTTTTCTTTGGTTCGCAATTTGCGAACGATTTG
This sequence comes from Dittrichia graveolens, assembly GCA_038502395.1. Lineage (NCBI taxonomy): Eukaryota > Viridiplantae > Streptophyta > Magnoliopsida > Asterales > Asteraceae > Dittrichia > Dittrichia graveolens. The sequence continues at coordinate 81,669,915 of JARJIL010000005.1, read as the reverse complement.
CGTCGTTCGCATTAGATCCTAAGACTATATCTTACTCCTATATAATGCATTTACCACCTAAAAAACTCTTAATTTTAAGAAGAGTAAATTTACTAAAATACCCCTCCTTTATACCTCTCATTTACCCCTCCTTTAAGTCCACAATTAATGAATTTAAACAAATAAATATTGAAAACATAACCGACAATTAATGAATTTAAACGAATACTTATAACTGAATTATTTGTAACCATATATTTTTAATATTAACTTTTGATTCATGAGATCACCGTACTTATAACTGAATTAAGTCTAATCATATATTTTTAATATTAACTTTTGATTCATGAGATCACCTAAATTCTTGTTTTCAATAAATCAAGTTCAAGAGATTTCACAAACACCAAACAAATAAAAGAGTCAAAGAGTTGAAATTTATAAACATTGCATTCTAACTCAATTACATAATAATTGGAATTATGAAACATTACACACACACATATATACATACATATATATAATCAGCAACTTCACGATTCAGCCATGCGACAAAATTCTTCTAACAAACTAAAAGACAAATAACTCAAAGTTGACAATTTAATTCTTAATTTCAAAGTGGCTCTCGCAAAGAATTTTCACAAACTCATATTATCTTCATCTCGCAAGGAATTTTTACAAACTCATATTAGCTCTTTGTGATTATTCAGCACAAAACTCATCACAACCTCCTCTTTATTCGCCGCCGTCGCATTACGCGGGTACCCCACTAGTATATATATATATCTTCCTATCTAATAAAAAGAAAACATACCCTGATTAAACAAGACGTGTTCATAAATAGTTTAAGACTGTTGAGTCCTTCTTCACATCTTCTTACTGTACATTCTCAACTACTTCATTACCTGTTATAACAAAAAGAACCTGCATCAAAAACTACATTCCCTCTCCCCTTATCCCCATCCCACCTGTTGACCATCTACTTCGGATCTACGCTCGTCATCGTCCCTCTCATCACCGTCCCCCTCACAGCTTTTGTCTCCTACAGGTTGAAACCGACAACCATCGTTTGTGGTTACCCGGCTGAAGCGCTAAGTCTGTCTTTCCATCATCAATTTCGTCTTTCCTCTCCACTGCAACTCTGCGTTCCGTGACTACTCCTCTCTGTCGTACTCGTGACAACCGTCATTTCTGGTAAGTTCGCTGGTACACTCAACCTTGGTCGTTCCTACACGCCAAGTGTTTGTTAAAATGTCTCAAAGAATTTTGCTGCCTTTTCTTTTAAAAAAAACCCTACCAGGTTATGAAATTGACCTGCGGTTTTTGTTAATGTCTTGTAACTATGCTCTTATATGGCAATTTTATGCTTTAATTAGGTACTTCATGTTTTAAAACACAAAACTTAAATACTCAATATCCAAAATCAAGTTGCAGGTACTTGACTACAAAATCAAATGAGAAAGCTCATGTAAGTTTTCAAGCTAATAAATATTATGGGCTCTCTGTTTGAACAGTTATTTTGTTTTTTTAGGCTCTTGGTTTGGATTTCTACAACTTTTGTGGTACTGTGGTTTTTAAATCAGGCGCTTAATTAAAAAAATAAAATCAATTGTTTGGGTACTACAACTTTTCAAACCCTACAACTTAACTTAAAATGGGCTTTAGTTCTTTGGGTTCTCTGTTTGATTTTCACCATTTGAATAGTTAGTTTCCAGCTATTTATTTGATTATTTGTTTGAGTAGTTAGTTTGTGAATCTTGAAACTTGATAACTAAATTCAAGTAGAGGGTTAGGGTTGCTAATTAAAACTTACCCGAGCCTTCCTCATTTGATTTTATAATCAAACAGAACTCCGGTATGAATTACTCAAGCAAAACTCAAGTATAATGTTATTATTATTATTGCCTTTAAAAAAATAGCCATGACTATCACTTAGCTACCTTCTTCTGGGTTCTTAAATTGTTTCTTCTTCCTTGAATTACAACAGCAAAGGTCTGTTGCTATCATCTACAACATCAAATCAGTTCCATTCTTACCTGCCATCCCTTTTATTTTGCCGGGTCTGTTCAGCTCACTATACTATATTATATATACATTGCGCTGTTTCACATCAGGTCATGTTGTTAACGTTTTTTTCCTTCGTTTATCGGTATTCTTTGTTGTTTGGACGCTCTTAGGCTATAATCTTTGTCGAAATTGGTTATTAACGGTGCAAGCCCGGTTCCATCTACTTGAGTGCCTTCTTATGTGCTAGGTATTTATTTACATTATTAATCAGAAACTAAAAGACTTTCAAAAAATTAGTTATAATGTGACCTCCTGATGTTTCTTCTATTAAATAAAATCTCTTACTAACATGAAAAAAAAACTTTCAGTTCTTGCCTTGCAATGCTAACAAAAATTCTAAAAAAGGTATTACCACTTATGGGATAAAAAAAAACTGCCAGGTCAGCAAGCTTGAACAGCAAGGGTTGGATTATTAGCCTATTTTTTGCGTAGGTGAGCTAAATACCCAAAGTAGTACCTTTACTAATATATAATTACCAAACTAACTCATTCTATGACATGTATTATAATGATATATATGTTTTAGAAAGCTGGCCTTGCATATCACTTATTTTATGCCTTGTATTATGATTCTTTTATCTGTCATTTTCCCCAGCTAGAAACTCTTAGTTACCTTCTTGGTTTTAAATTTGTCCCTTTTCCCTAAAATTTCTTCTGTCAATTTTGGTTTTCTCCTGAATATTCATGCATGTATGGTATCCATTGAGATTGTAGATATAGACATTGTAGTTTTTTTATGATTTCATACCGATTCAAACATGTTAAGTGGCGGTGTTAACTGCACATAATGTGCTCGCTTAATTGTCCAAGAAAAACCCAACTTCATAATAATCTGGCTCCATCAATTTATCCATATATCTTTCTCTAGGAAACTCACATGACCATCCTTATTTGCTAAGTATGAAACGGGGACGGAAAACTAAAAGAATCCAAATTGCTGATGACCTACTTGACGATGCTTTTGCCCAGAGAATATCAGATGCTCAGACTTCACGTTTCATCAGCTCAGAGACTCTTGCTGTTTTTACTCCTGGCGCTTGTGCCAAACCGCTGGTAAACGTATGTGATGAAGCCCCATCATTAGGTGAATGTTCCTTTCTAAACACCTCAATCAGCTCTGAACTAACAGGAAAAAACATCAATGATTACCTGAATCAAACATTCTTTACACCTCCAACAAACAAACAAATAGATGTGATGGGCAACCAAAACAGAGAAGCATCTATTACCAGGTAGTCCTGTCATTGGAAGAACTTTACTACAGCTCATTCCTTTGATACCTGAGACGCTACCATCGATGAAAGATTGCCCTAGCTGTGGTGCTGTCAAGTTCTACTCTGAAACAAAATTTTTTTGCTGCTTAGAAGGTTGTGTGCGGTTGGCTAACAATCAACTCCCAAGTATTCTTAAAGACCTATTAATCTCAACATCAGATGAAGCAAATAAATTTAGAACATACATTAGGACATATAATAACCTATTTGCTTTTACTTCTCTCGGAGTTAAATCAGATACAAATCTTAGCAAGCGAAACAATGGGATATACACATTCAAAGTGCAAGGTCAGGTATATCATTTTATTAACGATTTACTCCCACAGCATAATAACTCGAAAAATCTTCAATTATACTTCCACGATACTGAGCATGAGTTACAAAATCGTTTAGCATCTTGTGATAGGCTCTCTGAAGAGACAATCGAGTTATGCATGAAAGCCCTTCAAGAAAATCCTTATGCTTGTTTTTTCCGAACACTTAAAGATGTTCCTGACCTACACAACTACAAGATCGTTCTTAAAACACTTCCTTCACAGGACCAAAGAGTATATAACAAACCAGAGATTTCACAGGTTGCAGCAATATGGATTGATGGCCACGAAAATGGCGAATGTGGCCACAGGGACATTGAAGTCAAAACACATAGCAATCAATCTAGAAAGATTGAATATTATTATGGTTGTTACGACCCCTTGCAATATCCTCTGATGTTCCCATTTGGAGAACTTGGCTGGCATCAAGGAATCCTTGAAAAGAGCACAGGGAATAAAAAAAGAAGCAGGCCAAACAAAAATGTTGCATGTCTAATTTCCCCCCATAATGCTACAAATGTTGAACATTTGTTGCTGATGGAACAAGATGGTGAGGAGTATATCCTTTTAGCGCTTAGACTAATTTAAAAAATTAACTCCTATCTGAATTATGATCAATCTTGTGCAGTTTTGGCCCAAAGAGATGTAGAGTCTAAGTTCATTTCCATTAAAGAGTATTATGCGTACAAGCTTTAAATAAGGAAAAACGATGGCTCGTGTTTATTATATTTTGGTAGGTTGTTGCAACAGTATGTAGTAGATAACTATGTCAAACTTGAAACACAAAGGTTAGACTTCTTTAGATCACAACAACAAGAGATCAGAAAAGAATTCCTTCAAGGAGTGGTAGATGCTGTGGCAGACGGCGAGACCGAAGGTTCAAAGGTTGGATGCCGGGTTGTGCTTCCATCTAGCTTTATTGGTGGCCCCAGACAAAAGTACATAGACGCTATGACATTGGTTCAAAAATATGGGAAACCAGACACCTTTTTGACTATGACATCTAATCCTAACTGGCCAGAAGTTAAATCTCATCTCATGAGACAAGAGGAGGCACAAAATAGACCTGACTTAATTGCTCGAATCTTTCATGCGAAATTGGAAATGTTAAAGGAAGAGTTGTTCAAAAAACAAATCTTTGGTGCCGTAGCTGCCTACACTTATGTCATAGAATTCCAGAAAAGGGGACTTCCACATGCACACTTCTTAATCATTTTGAAACCTCAATGTAAAATGTACAGGCCTGAAGAATATGACGAGGTTGTGTGTGCAGAGATACCAAATGAGAAAGATAATCCTCACGTGTTCAGCATGGTGGTCAAACACATGCTTCATGGTCCATGTGGCAAGCTTAACCCCAGTAATGTTTGCATGAAAAAAATGGATTGTGTAAAAACTCATACCCAAGAGCGTATTCCAATCAAACCACTCAAACAACGGATGCATATCCAGTTTATAGAAAGCGCGATAATGGAGTCACGGTGAATGTTAGGAAAGCTAAACTTGATAACCGATGGGTTGTTCCATATAATGCCTACCTGCTTGCTAAGTTTGATTGTCATATCAATGTAGAGATTTGTTCCACAAAAAAGGCAGTCAAGTATATATATAAATACATATGTAAGGGCTGCGATCAAATAAGCTTCACAGTGTCGTCGAATAATAATTCCACATTGATAGATGAAATAGAACAATTCCAGTCAGGTAGATGGGTATCACCTCCTGAAGCAGTGTGGAGGATTTTCAGGTTCACATTAAGCGAGATAAAACCTGCTGTTATACACTTACAACTGCATTTGGAAAATTACCAACCATTAAGTTTTAAGAAAAAGGACAACTTGAACAACGTGCTAAGGAATCCATTCCAAAGGTAAACTATGCTTACTGAATTTTTTGTTATGAATACAACTGATCAATTGGCCCAACGCCTAAACCTTACCTATCCAGAGTTTCCTGACCATTTTGTTTGGCAACAAGATAAAAGGGTTCGGAAATATCGGCAGACATGTGATTCAGTTGGGCGCATAGTTGCTGCTCATCCAACTGAAGGAGAGAGATACTACTTACGATTGCTCTTGTCAAAAGTACGATGCCCTAAGTCTTACAATGATCTTAAAATGTTTAACACGACTCGAGCAAATACATTTCGAGAAGCATCATTGTTACGCGGTTATTTGATTGATGACAATAGCCAACAATTATGCTTACAAGAGGCTTCTCTTTTCCACTTGCCTTATGAACTCAGAAGGCTTTTTGCCACTCTCCTTGTTTATTCATGTCCTAATAGTCCTCGAGATTTATGGTCAGCTTTTGAGAACCAAATGCTTGAAGACCTTCTAAGATCAAATAAAATTACACGTAGAGAGGCTACGAGAGAAGCGCTGCAACAAATCAATGGATTCTTACAATCCATGGGTAAAAACATTCATGACTACGATCTTGTGGCACACGAATTCTCATATGCTGATCTCGAAGATCAAACAAGAGACATCCGACTTGAAAAAAATATATTTGTTTCTTCCAAAGATTTAAATACAATATTCAAACTCAATGAAAAGCAGAAGGCGGCGTTTCAAATCATAATCCAGAAAGTGTATTCAAATGAAGGTGGCGGTTTTTTTGTTGATGGCCCTCGGGTACAGGCAAGACTTTCTTGTATAGAGCTTTGTTAGCGAAGGTTAGGTCCGAGGGACATATTGCTCTTGCAACAGCCACATCAGGCATAGCTGCTTCAATACTCCCTGGCGGTAGAACTACTCATTCAAGATTCAAAATCCCACTTGATTTAGCTGAAGGGTGCACTTGTAAAATTAGCAAGCAGAGTTGGCAATTTTGATAAAAGATTCTAAATTAATCATATGGGATGAGGCACCTATGGCAAAAAGAATTGCTATCGAGGCCTTAAATGATCTTCTTCAGGATCTCATGGACTCGACAGAGCTTTTTGGGGGTAAGGTGGTTGTACTTGGTGGATATTTTAGACAAACACTTCCTGTTGTTCGTAAAGGAACTAAATTAGAAACAATAGCTGCATGTCTGTCTAATTCCCCATTATGGTCATCACTCCACAAGTTACATTTGGAAGAGAACATGAGAGCTCTGTTAGACCCTCTCTTCACAAAGTTTCTTTTAAACATCGGTAATGGAACAAAAACCACACATAATGACGACCTTGTCAATATTCCTACCTCCATGCTTATTAAGACAGATTCGGATAATGATCCTTTGAACGCCCTCATAGACTCTGTGTACCCAAACATCGAACTCGAGTCATTAACCACATCTTCAGCTTTGAATCGTGCCATCTTGACAACAAAAAATGCTTTTGTTGATGAGATTAATGACATCTTGATAACAAGGTTCCCCGGTGAAGAAAGGGAATATGTTAGCTTTGATGAAACTATAGATCCAAATGACCAGACTCAATACGAAGATTTTTTGCACTCGCTTACACCTAATGGTATGCCGCCTCACAGACTTGTTTTGAAACCTAAGTCACCTATCATCTTGTTATGAAACTTGAATCCTACAGAGGGATTGTGTAATGGGACTAGATTAATTTGCAAAGACTTGAAAAGAAATGTCATACATGCGGAGATTGCTTTTGGAGATTTTTATGGTAAACAGGTATTCATCCATAGAATTCCTTTGCAACCTCCAAGTGATGAACAATATACAGTCCCCTTCAAACGCATTCAATTTCCTATCAGATTGTGCTTTGCCATGACAATTAACAAAGCACAAGGTCAGACGCTAGACTTTGTTGGCGTATACCTAAAGGAACCTGTGTTCTCTCATGGACAACTGTATGTCGCACTCTCACGTGCAAGGACCGCTGAGAATGCAAAAGTGCTGATTAAACCACTTCTTGATGCTCGTAACAATACACACACAAAGAACATTGTCTACCAAGAAGTTTTGTCCATCTTTGAATGAATTGAAACGTGTATGTGTGTATATATATATATATATACTATCGTTAATGCATGTTCTATTTTGGACGGTTTTTTACACATTATTGACCGAAGGTAAAATTCAAGACACATCTCGCAAGAAGTTAATATTTCATCTTCCCCAAGGACAGCCATATACGGCCGCCGTTTAATAGTTCCAAAAATTTTTGGTGAGTAATTCCTAACCCTACGTTAATACAAAAACTTAATACTTCGTGTTGAGTGGTACCTTGTCCACAATCTATATTCACGACTTTTTTTATTATCATTTTTAGATAATGGCGAAATGATACAAATGTTTACATAATCTTGTGATTGTACAACCTGTTGCTGCATTCGCATGAAGAAATAAAGGAATGATATAACTAAGGTTAACCAAACACCTGGCCTTCGTGTTTTCTCATGGCATAGTTTGATCTTAGCCTATGGTGTATCCTTGCTCTTGGGTCCTGCAGCAGAGGCTATGGGATCAAATTAGTGCCCCTATTTGTCTGTGAAGAAGGTTTTCTTGGGAAGGCCGTCTGAGAAGAAGGTGCCAGTCAAATATGTTCAGAACCTAATTGGAACCAACTCCCATTTTGCATGCTTCTTTTATCTCTGATGACAAGTTCTAAGATAGATTTTTCTTATGCCTTTTTTTATTAACAAGTTGGTAATGTTGGCACTTAAGATACTTATTCGCTAATGGCTTCATTTGTTAGATCTATTTGTTTCATTGCTGATATGCATATCTATTGATGGTTCAAACTTCTTATCCTTTATAGTATAAGGACTCTTATGTTTGTTTAGTTTGTAACTACAACTAAACATTTCCCCAGATTCTTCATTACTGCTACAAAGTATATTTATTAAATTACTTAGCTTTGAAATAATCTTTAATTAAATTATGAACTCCTTAGCTGTTGGTTATTTTTGAACTGAGCAAACTACTAGAATGAATATAGATACGCATGTATCATTATTTTACTTTGTTTTGTATTCTAATATATCTAATTTAGTTGTTTTGATACACTTGAATTCTTATTTTTATCATACTTATAACCAAACTTATCCTATAAATTTGTACAAAATAAACAAATGGAAAACGTATATTATTACTTGAAGTAAATCTATTCAGATTTACTTTTAGGTTGTAATGTTGTATAATTATTTCTTATATATGTATATTTATTTATTTATTTATAAAGGGTATATGAACATATTTCAAGAAAAATCAACAAAATTGGCTATCAAATATAATATTTTATTATTGTTGCTGCCATATGCATTTTAAAAGACCCACTACCTGACCCTATATAATATTATATAATATGTAATACTTCCCATTTAATAACTCCAAATCAACAACCCCACAAACCCACAAACAAGTACCCCATCATTTCCTATTTGTCAAACCCTACTTTCTGTCCACACACACCAAAATCTCTACCAGATTCTGAATTTTCTTCTTTTAGTCAAACTTTTTTGTTACGTGTTTCAATAAACTAACTTCTTATGCTATCATATCTTCTTACATAATATAATATAATATCATGTCTGTGTGCAGTTCCTACTTCCCTTGAAAAGTATGGGGCAAGCCATGCTTATGGCCTTCTCCAAGATCATCATACCCCCTCATTTCCTGCAGTTTAAATTTCATTACTGCCAAATACAGAGTATGGAGATACCTTATAAAACCAATCAGATATGAACACAAAATAAATCACCTTACAAAGTTGCAACTGAAGATCTTCTTAGGTTACCTTTCTCCTTCTCCTTTTCCTTTCTCGTTGCCTTTTACTTTTACTAAAACTCTGTGCTAGAGTTAACTTCACACAACATTATAACCTCTATTTTGGATACAGATTGTCACAATGCCCAGACACATTTCAAATGTTCTTGAAGTCAAGCCTGAACTAAAAAAATGGACAGTTCTGGTCCAGGTGCTGGAAAATGGACATACACTGAAAAGTCTTTCTGGATATGTTTACAAGAGGGTAGTCTTGGCTGATTCTGCGGTACTTATTCTTCCGTTCTTTCTTTAATTACATTATATAAATCTTTAGAATTCCTTCTTACACCAATTTACTTGTTACTTATATATTAACTCCATACTATTACAACCTAGGGAACCAAGCTTACTGCACTCATATATGGTGATAGCAACATTCGCTATTTTGCCAAACTACTCACACAATATAAAAAATACTATATATCAAACGCTATTGTCATAGAAAATGAACCAAGATACCGTATTGGCTCGTACCCCTACTCCTGGATCTTAAATAATAAGACACTTGTAGAGGAATTGACTGAATCCATGCCAGTGACGTTAACCTGCCCATTAGAGTTCACAGACTTCTCTGATCTTCACAAATATGCTGACACTGACTCCTTGCAAAGTAACTATTTTTTTCCTACCTACATTTACTTACTATATTTACTTGTCTATCATAGAAACTTCCAACCTCTTTTGGTTTCAAAATGCAGATGTTAAAGCTATTGAACATGCCTTCCCCCAAAAGAACTAGGAGCTGAACTTTCAACAAAAAGAGAGGTTCTCATCGTCAACCAAGAGTAAGATAACTTTACCACTATTTGTTTTATGGAAACTAAGGTCTAAACTGCTGATGAGCCCATTTCTTAATGTAGGAAAAAACTCTTGTTGCTCACTTTATGGAAGCCATTTGATGAAAATGAAGGGGCCAGGCTTGCTGATATGAACGGCTTAGCTCCTATTATTATAGGACTAAGACTTAGAGTAACGACATTTAATTGTATGTGAAATATTATGAATGCACTATTGCCTAATCATTTCAGGTTTAGCTATTTACTTCTTTGGCACACTACTAACAGATTCTATGCATTATAACCTTCTACAGCCCTGTCATTGGCCACAAGATCAACCTATGGCTTCATGATCAAGCCACCATTGACCGAAGACTTACAGATGCAAGGATGGTATATTTTTGTAAAAACAAACTTCTAAGGTGTATTATTTGCCTAGTTTCAGTTTTACTTGATAATTTTTATACGTGTATGTTTAAATAATATAAGGTACGACAGCAATAAGACTGAGCTTCAACATATGCTTGAAATGAAAACCTACAAGAATGTTGACTTGTTGCTCCCTTCTCCAAAAGAAGAGGATACAGTTTCAGTTGCCACAGCTGTTGCTTCTTTGAAAAATGTAAGTAATTCTACATAATGTAGTTGCAATGTTATACTCATTTAAGGCTTTTGTTCCAGCCTTACAATTAAACATAATTTCTCTATAATTGACAGAACAAAACATGTTGGGTAAAAGGGAAAATAAGACTTCCCACACAGGAGAGAAGCATATGGTACACTGCATGTGCCAACTGTCAAAAGGCTCTGGATGCTGATCTTACCTGGATTGTGACGTGTCCTTCGTGTAGACAAGAGTCTGAAGTACAAGCAATGTAAGTATCATCTTTTCTTTCAAATTACCACAACCATAAAACAATATTTCAGCTTACTTATTTTGCCTTTAACCATGGTGAATACATTCAATAGCTCTAGGATTGCAATCCAGATAGATGATGGAACATCCAAACTTCATGCAACTATGTGTTCACCACATGTGGAAAAGTTCATTCCATTACAACTCTACAACTCAAACAAGCGGAGGAAGATGTAAGTTGAAATCTAAGCTATCTAATATTTACCAATTCACCCAAAATCTCGATATTATTGATTCTTATAAATGAATTGGGTGTGGAACTGAAAGTAACAACAACAAATATTTGAACACACTGATTGTTTTTTTTAAGAAATCCACAAACATGTTTTGGTTTTATTCTTATTCCTGGTAAACTAATACCAATTTACCCAAAATCTGAATATTAAGGATTCTTATAAATGAATTGGATGTGGAACTGAAAAGCGCAATTTAAATTATAGGTGAAATTTTGCATCTAACAACAACAAATATATATTAAAATACAGTGATTGTTATTTAAAAGAAATCTACAAACATGTTTTGGTTTTAATCTTATTCCTTGTCAACTAGAAGGCTACAATTCTTTTTTTGTTGCAAGTATTCTTATGTTTATTGGTTCATGCACAACAATCATAGGGCATTGACCTACACGAAGACATTTTAAAGTCGATTCAGCAACACACTATCGTTGCCTTCATACGAACTTTTGAATCTGCTTTCCAGCGTCAAAGTGAAATGAAGATTACTGTTGTTCAAGCTTACAAAGTACCTGAGGCGCTCCCTACAACGAATTTCGTCAGCTTGCCGGCAAAAATAGGAGAACCGGAACTGTGTAAAAAGGTTGCAATTAATGGTGAAAAAGAGCAGCTTTTCACACCATCTACTAAGCTTGTCCTTGAAGAAATCGCCACTTCTTCAAAGTCCGTGAAAAGAGCTCTTCCATTTACCAAGGAGGGTACTAATCCCGAGAAAAATACTACATGAAACATATCTCAACATCCAATCCTTCATATAAAGGAGGTAGGCACTCAAGTGAAAGATGGAAGTCCAACGAAGAAAGCTAAACACCGCTAATCGGTGGAATATACCCTTTTCAAACCAACCCCTATGCTTTCCTTCTTTAAAGCAACTTATGAAGCATCCTTTTGGCCACTTATGTAGTTAACCTTTGTACATTATAGCTTTTGTGGCATTGCTTCAGGTTAGTACATGCATTAGTAACCAATAGTTAAAAGTGGCACTATTAGGTTGGTTTTGTTATTAGTGTGTATTATGTCTTTATTGTCTATATATTAAGACTTTAATTATCATATTATTCGTATTTTTTTTTTGTGAAAAACACTAACTCATGATTTAAAAACTCAACATAAAACGTCGTGTACGCACAGCTTAAAAAGCTTACTAGTATATATATATATATTAGCGGTTTGATATTAGGTGTTTGAGCTTATAGATAAGGAAAGACTTTTAAAAGAAATAAATATAACATGTTCACTTGTATTTTATAATCCTAAATAGCTGTAATTTTATGTGCATAATTATGTATGTAGATATACATGTATACCAATCTAAATGTAGATAATTAACTATGAAAAAATTCAATAACTAAAATCGTATATTCTAACAACACGGATCTATGCATAATAATACCTACATACATTAATCTAATCAAATATTTAATTAGCTAATTATTACAAACATACTTAATAATTATTTATCACATATTTATATAAAACCACCTATATGTTTCTCATAAACCACCCTTTAATTTCATGCACATGCACATGCACAATAAGCACACACATATAACGAAACAAGATGTATATTATTCATGTGTTGCCGCGGGAATAAAAAATTATGATAAATAATATAAAAACTAACGTTCAAATACAAATAATTAAATCATAACAAGTATACTATTATAATATTTTAATAAGTTGAAATCATTTTATATAAATACTTTTTAGGGAAACTTTGAAATTATGTTTAAAATACTTTTGATGTATCAATGAGATTCGAGTATCCATCTAGCATACCAACATCTACATACTAATTCACCAAACAATATGAAAAATTATGCAACAACATCTACATACCAAAGAACATAAATGTAAATAAGATTATGCACAAAAAAAAATTACCTATTGCTTGCTCTTCCCCAACTTTCTTTTCAAGAATGTTGTCAAATGTCATGAATAAAAACATGCCGACTTCAAGTGGAAAGTCATTGCTTACTTCTTTCACACGAGTGTGTGACAGAAAATTAACTCGGTAGGAATTTGTACTTATTTAAAGACGACCATTGTTATCTGTCACCAAAATTATTAATAGCATAAACACGACCCTCAATAATCAAGTCTTGAAATTTCATTATCAACCCTTTCTTTACGGATGTCGAAATCCTAGTTCCCTTTAAACAAACAAAACAACCCAAAAAACGTACATAATATTGTTCTATCTATTCCAGAAGATTAAAAATGACATACACATGCTAAACGAATGAATGAAGCTATGTTATGATCGTAGCCGGATAGAGATGATAGCCTTCCTTAAGCTTCAGACGGTTTCATATACCCTAAGCGTAACACGTACATAAGATTGTTCTATCCATCAAAAGCATTTCAATGCTATAAGCTTCGGACGGATTCATATACACATGTTGTTGCCACAACCGGACCGCACGAACATTGATTCTCCAACCATCGGAATCAAGGTTAACTTCACTTAATAGATAATATTGGGATGTCAGTTTCTTAGCATGAATAAAAGTACGCGTAAAAAAATACGTGTAAACAAAAACAAATTAAGAAGGATGCTAATCAATTTATAAAGCTTACATAGAAATGAAAATGTGAAAGAACTCTCATTACCTTCAACTCACAACTAATTGAAAGCAACCAAAAATACAAATTAAATTAATATTTAAATGAGATATAAAAATTATAAAATGCCTTTATATCTCATATAAAACTAAAAAAACGTCACTAATTACATGAAAAATGGATGACACATATCAGAATTCAAGTCCTGCTCCTAACGGATCATTAAATACCGACTTAAAATAATAAGGTGGATAAAATTAACTGGTGTCTGTGCTATCATTGGAAATCAAGATCAATATCCTATAATAAATGCCATACGGTAGAGAATAATGAATACAGATAGATTTGAATTACGCTGATTAGGTAATTTGATTTTAGAGGGGAAAAAACAAAATATGCATGTCTTAAAATTCACATTTTGATGTGCTAGAAATGTAATTTCAAGATTTCAGGGGTTACTTTTGTAACAATCACTCTTCGAGAAACAATACAAATCCAACTATCGAAGGGACCTATAAAACAAAATGACGCTGGTCTGAAGGGTTCAAGTCCGGTGGTGTTTCTTAGCCCCATCAACAATCGATCCTACGAAACCGACCTACGCCTTTCTTCCTCCATTTCCCTCCCGCTTTTCTCCCATATTCATTTCCCATAGAAGCCACAAATCTGCAATTAGATTCCCTGAAAAAGTTGCACAAATCGTTTTTGCATAATTTGATTTGATCTCTCTGTGTTTCGGCAATGTTGGGGAGGTCAGGATCATCGACGACGATGATCGTCACAAACACACCGGCGAAAGATCTCGCCTATACTAATTGCGCATACTGTTCCCCTTCCGATCTTCGTCAATTTGCGGTACCTGGATCCAATCTCGCGCTTGCTCTTGTTGGTGACGTGTTCGTTCTCTCCATAGCATATCCTTCCCATTTTTCACTTGTGAGCAAATATATTATGTGTTCTGTAGAGAGTTTTGATTTGGTGAATACTGAATGCGTGTTTGATATATTCTTAAATTTGGTGTCCTTGATCACTATTGTTTTTCTGTTGATAAGTGGTGTTTGAATTTGTCAATTTGCAAAATTGTGAATTTATTGCAGTTTTGATCCTCTACATTTCTTTATATATGGCGAGTGCAATGTGTAATTGTGGTGGGAGGGAAAGGTTGTTTTTTTTTTCTCTAATTCTTATTAGTGTAATGATAGTGCAGTATTTTACCAAATAGTAGGGGTTGGCATATAAACTTTGATCTATGGAATTAGTCGAACTGCAGAGGCATTCTAGTTTGGGCCTGATCATTACTTGTTTTTAATTCCTTAGATAACAGTTTATAATTGCGTTTTTGATATATGTTGAAGACCAGTAGATAAGGTTCAAGTTGCTTCTAGTTTTGCTATTAATGCTAAGAGCATCAGTTGAGCTACTTTCACTGTGTTATCCAATTTACTGTAACCTGATCATTTTTATGTTGGGCAAACTACAGAAAAATGTATTCAGTTACGCTGTCTTACTATGGTATGTATCGTACTTTAAAACTTAAATCTTGAAGTATTAAACTTTCAGAAGTTACCCATTGATGTAATTCAGTGCATAAAATTTGTAAAGATTGTTGTAAGTTGGGTGCATAAGAATGTTGATTAAAAAAGTTGATTACATCCAAAAACGCAAGTTTGTGAAAGTTTGTTACATCAACAAGTTTTGCAGTACCAAGCACTAGTAATTATGTATACTTTTATACACTTTTGGTATAGTTAGCCCTTATGTGTTCTTCTGTTTGAGCATTGAACTACTGCTGTTATCATGGTATATGTAAGGAGGCACTTTTTATTGTTTCACTTAACTGAAACAAACTGCCTACGATACCATACAAAGTGGGCAAATTGGGCTTAATGCCATCCAACGACGTCACGCAAGAGTTTCAACTGGAGATACAGTCTCTGTTAGCAGGTTTGTGGTTATACTTACTCAAGTGTAGAAACATTGTTTTTATTGTTTCCTAATATGAACCCCTTTTGTCAACCGTTTTAGGTTTATTCCACCTGAAGATTTCAACATTGCATTACTTACCCTTGAGTTGGAATTTGTGAAAAAGGGGAATAAAGAAGAGGAGGTATTTTTCATGCTCTTTATCCTAGGCATATGCTTTCTTGCTCTTTAACATGTATGTTAACTTCTTACTTTTGAGTTTGGAATTGCACCTTTTATCCTCGGTTATGAATTTTCGTATATTGCAGGTTGACGCTGTTCTTTTAGCTCAACAGCTTCGTAAAAGATTTATAAACCAGGTATGACTCTCTATGTTGTTCATCTTTACATTTTACAGTTGTAATTACAGCAAGACGCCTGCTGGCTGCTGCTCATTTCTTAAATTCTGTACTCTAGAGGTATCTAGTACCTCTGGATTCCAAGGCATCTTTCTATTCCTTCAACTTTGGGAAGAATCAATAACATTTGTGAGATGAGTTATAGAATTTTAATCCGAAATACATGATCAGTACATCGACTGTTTGCTGATTACCATTTTATTTCTTTTGTTCTTTATGTTGGAGACTTACATGAAGGCTTACTTCAATGCAGGTTTTGACATCAGGACAAAGGGTAACTTTTGAGTTTCATGGAAACGCGTATGTCTTCACAGTCACCCAGGTTGCTGTGGAAGGGCAGGAAAAATCTGATATCGAAAGAGGGATGCTTTCATCTGATTCATACATTGTGTTTGAAGCCTCCAAAGCTAGCGGAATAAAGGTATTTTTTTTTCAAATAAGTGGGCTGATTAATTACTTTTGCGTCGTTGCAGTACTTTGCGTTCCCCTTGTTTTGCTTGTCTTTTTACATGTCTTCTTTAATTTGTTGGGTGTGGTAGGGTCTAAGGCAATACTTTTTTTTTTCCTGTGTGCAGATTGTGAATCAGCGTGAGGCTGCTAGCAGCAACATCTTCAAACACAAGGAGTTTAACCTTCAATCATTGGGCATTGGTGGCCTGAGTAATGAATTTGCAGATATATTTAGAAGAGCCTTTGCTTCTAGGGTTTTCCCTCCACACGTGGCTAGCAAGTAATGTCCTATCATTGTAAAATTTTTGTGTATTATATATACTGTTTTCACTTTAATCCTTTATATTAATGGGAATGGGAATCCATATGCATCAGACTGGGTGTAAAGCATGTCAAGGGAATGCTGTTATATGGTCCCCCTGGTACTGGCAAGACTCTAATGGCTCGCCAGATCGGAAAGATGTTAAATGGGAAGGATCCCAAGGTAATCGTTGCATGCACCGGCCTTTTATGTGTTACATTAGATATTCTGTGTTTATCATTTGACTGAATCTGTAATGGTTTTTTAAAGAAAGACAAAATTATCAATTTTGCTCTTGGTTCCATCTGTTGCAAAACATGAGTATACCTTATACTTGTGGCTGCTTCTGATGACTATTTCTTGATTAATTCTAACTAGATTGTAAATGGACCTGAAGTTCTGAGCAAATTTGTTGGTGAAACTGAGAAGAATGTACGGGACTTATTTGCTGATGCTGAACAGGATCAAAAAGCACGAGGTAGGAAGCTCTATTTGTTAGAATTTAGTTGTGGAAACTACTTTTTTTCCGATTTTACACCCCTTTGTTCAAATTGTTCCAGGGGATCAAAGTGACTTGCATGTG
The DNA here is from genome assembly GCA_038502395.1 of Dittrichia graveolens. Taxonomy (NCBI): domain Eukaryota; kingdom Viridiplantae; phylum Streptophyta; class Magnoliopsida; order Asterales; family Asteraceae; genus Dittrichia; species Dittrichia graveolens. The sequence continues at coordinate 81,652,412 of JARJIL010000005.1, read as the reverse complement.
ATCATATTTGATGAAATTGATGCAATTTGTAAGGTACATCCTTCCAGACTTTAACAGTGGACTTTATTTTGCCTAATTGAAGTCCATTTCCAATATATTCAGTATATTATCTATTTATTAATGTGTGTCTTATTGTAACCTGTACTTGCGGCTTGCGTTTGCAGTCCAGAGGTTCAACTAGGGATGGCACAGGGGTGCATGATAGCATTGTCAATCAGCTTCTTACAAAGGTTTCATCATCTGCTTAAAGTCTTAACTCTATAAATATTAAATAAAGTTTAATTCTGGAAAATGCTACTCTACTACCACTTATGACACTGATTTGGTTAATATCTTTGTTAGATTGATGGTGTGGAAGCACTGAATAATGTGTTGCTCATCGGTATGACAAACAGGAAGGATTTGCTTGATGAAGCACTATTGAGGTGATACCGTTATCACTAGTTTTTTAAATATTATTTATTTAGTGTTCATATTTTAACACATTTTCTGAAATACTCCTCTAATACTTTGCCTAGGCCTGGTCGTTTGGAAGTCCAAGTGGAAATCAGTCTTCCTGATGAGAATGGGCGTTTCCAAATTCTTCAAATTCATACAAATAAGATGAAAGAGAATTCTTTCCTAGCTCCGGATGTGAACTTGCAAGAACTTGGTTTGTTTTTCACAAAAGTTATTTATTTTAGTAACAAAAATATCAGAGTTTGATTAGAGTGTAACCCTCATTGGAAGTATTAAATTGGTGGGTGACTTGGTTCCGATGGTTTTAGTGAAATTGATGAATTTTTTTATTTTAATTAATGGAGCACAGCTGCACGGACAAAGAACTACAGTGGAGCAGAACTTGAAGGTGTTGTGAAAAGTGCGGTTTCTTATGCTCTCAATCGCCAGCTAAGCCTTGATGATCTTACTAAAACAATAGATGAAGAAAGCATAAAAGTCACGATGGATGATTTCTTGAATGCTCTTCATGAAGTTATTCCTGCATTTGGTGCTTCCACAGACGACCTTGAACGTTGCAGGTAGAAATAATCCATATTTGTTTTGTTTTATGATTTATATTCAGATATTTTCTTTTTTGTTTTACATTTTCTAATTTATGATGATGTTTTCTCTTGTGTTTTACTTTTACCTACTACCGGTAACCAACATTTTTTAAATTCTTTTAAATTGATGCAGACTCAATGGAATAGTTGATTGTGGTCAGCGACATGATCATATCTTTAAAAGAACTATGCTATTAGCAGAGCAGGTTAAAGTTAGCAGAGGTAGCCCGCTTGTCACAGTTCTTTTGGAAGGCCCAAGTGGAAGGTAAGTTGTGGCTTTCATTGCATTTACTGTTAATATAAGCCGTCCCCTGGCTCACCTAACTTTTTATTTTCTTTTTTTAAACATCTTTGGCAGTGGTAAGACTGCAATGGCAGCTACTGTTGGTATTGGTAGTGATTTCCCCTATGTGAAGATTGTAAGTTCTTTTATATAGAAATGGTTCAATCACTTTGTCTGAGATCAACATGTTTTCCATGAGATTAATTATCATCATCATCAAATTGTAGATTTCTGCTGAAACGATGATTGGCCTCAGTGAAGGCAGTAAATGTGCACAAATTGTCAAGGTTTATGTTTCTTCAGACTAATACCATTTAGAGGATATGTAGCTTCCTAGATTTATAATTGTTTCTATGAGCTGTTTCTCATGGGAGAACTTTTACAGGTCTTCGAGGATGCTTACAAGTCAACACTGAGCATTATTGTCCTTGATGATATTGAAAGGTAATTCACTTGATGTCATCGAATATATGAAAAACCTTCTTTTTAGATGAATTTATTTATTTTTATTCTCCCGCTGATTAATCTATTATGTATTTTGATTAATACAGGCTATTAGAATATGTTGCTATTGGACCTCGGTTTTCAAACTTGATTTCTCAGACATTGATGGTCCTCCTTAAACGCCTTCCTCCAAAGGTTTAAAAAAAACTTATTCCTTCATATGAAGTACTTTATCCGTCTCAATAACATTTTTCAAGTTTCTTGTTACTAATGTGCTGGATCGTTAGGTCATCTTGGTGATATTTGGGGAAGTGGTCTTATCAATTTATTTTTCAGGGTAAAAATATGCTGGTGATTGGAACGACAAGTGAGGTATCTTTCCTGGAGTCTGTTGGCGTTTGTGATGCTTTCTCGGTCACTTACCATGTTCCTACATTGAAGACTGAGGATGCTAAAAGGGTATTGGTCCCCCCTCCCTTTAACAGAACACACACAAACACACTGTTTTTGTTGGATTGTGATGACAAAAACCTTGTCTTTTCAGGTATTGCAACAACTTAAGGTGTTCTCTGAAGATGATGTTGATGCTGCAGCTGAGGCCTTGAATGATGTAAGATTCTTGATCTTTCAAACATATTACTTCAGTTTAACACAGAACTTGTATGAAATGGATTTTGTACATCTTTATATTCAACACTGGGATATAAGTTGATGCTTTCAATATTTACGTTGGTATTGTAGATGCCAATCAAGCGGCTTTATATGGTGGTAGAGATGGCGGCACAAGGTGAATCTGGTGGAAGTGCAGAAGCAATCTACTCCGGAAAGGAAACAATTCAAATTTCACATTTCTATGAGTGCCTCCAAGATATTGTCCGCTACTAGCGTGGAGAGTACTTATTACACCTGCTTTGATATCTACTAAAAAGTTGAATCTTGAATGTTGGCTTGTATTTGTCCACACTATTCGATTGAGATATAGTTAACATGACCACGGCACAGTTGGCAGCAGAGTTTAGAAAGAAAAAAACCCCATGTTTTGTATGTCCTTAACGTGGTGTTTGATGAACACCTATCGATTAAAATGGTTTGTTTTTGATGTATGTGAATTTAGTTTTGAAAGGGTAATATTATCGATTTATTTGTTGTTATACCCTTAACGTGGTATATGATATACTCCCATCCATTGTGTACATCTTATCTCTCATACCGTGTTATAATTTTCAAGGTCCTCTTTTGAGTTCTCAGTTCCGCTCACATGTTTAGGTTGATCTGATCCCGAAAATACCTATTGACTCTAACACAGCCATAGATCCTATCTTGGTCAGTCTTCCCAGCCTGAGCTTGATCTGGCAACCTATTCATTAATATGGATAGCATGCCGGAGGGTTATCGAGTCATTTGCAATACATTCGACTCGAACCCAAACCGCAAAATTTCAGAAGATCAAATATGTTTAGGTACTAAACAAGTTAAACAGATTCACCTTGTGCTATCCCTTCTTCCCATTTCACTCAATTAGGAATCCTTCATCCCTCTTCCTTTCTTCATAACTGTCTTTCTTGTTTTTCCTTGTTATTCAAAATTTAGAGTAATTGATCTCTTAATTTAGGAAAAAGAAAACTAGAAAAGACAATATGTTACCTCACATGCAACTGAATGTTAGTTGGTTAACATTAACAACTCCATACTAAATGATCTAAAAAGGGGTCAATAAAGTTAATGGTTATGTTGATGTTATTGATTATTGTCACTTGATCAACGGTCCACATGTACTAGAATAAGCTTAGCTACCCTTCTCTAAAATAGCGACATGACGAGTTTAGTACTTTGAGTTAGCTCTAATTTTATGTCTTTATTTGATATAAACTTTGGGACCAATAATAAACTCAAACCGAATTCTTCTTCAGTGGATTTCTCAAACAACTAAGAGTCGGTTTGATTTGTGGATTCTGGCATAGTACGATGGAGTTGGAATCATTTTTCATTCTGTTATTTGTTTGATTGTACATTATAAGAGAATTTAATCCGTAGAACTAACCATTGTCATGCTCGGTGTTTAACCTCGACCTTCACCATCAAATCCAGACAAACAAGAAAATTGATATAACACTTGGTTTGGCTAATTCTGTTGCCATCAATGTCCTTGTATGAGATGAAATCAAACCCACGTATATAAACTGAGTTATAGAGTGTTTTTGGTATAAATAGCAGATAGTTAGACCCGTAAACTTTTATTATTATATAAATTTAACAGAATAGCTGATAAATATAAAAAATCATCAGAAAACTTGAATGAAAAAATAATTTCAAAAAGATTAATTGAAGATATTTATATAATTTTACAAACAAAAAACTTTCAAATGCTACTTTAACTAACTTTTATTTTAAAGCTTTTCATAAAAATAGAGCATTCGGCTCTCATCGAAACAAGGATGAAAACTTTAAATTTTCATAACATAAAGCTTCTAACTTTTAAAAGATTCAAAAAAAGGTTGTACTTAACAATTAACATACCCATAAAGATAATATTTTAATAACATGACATGAAATTTAATATGCTACATTTATAAAGTTTAAAGTCCATAGCCCTAAGTTACTCGAATTCATATTTCGTAAGGGGTTGTTGTGTGTACTTTCTTATCACTTATATAAATATATTATATTAATAGGTCAATCCTCTCACGTATATTATAGGGTGAGTTGACTTACTGATAGAGGCGAATCTAGGATAGAAAACCACGTGGTTTCCTAACTAGGTCAAAGTCGACAAAAATAAAAAAGTTAATAATACTTGTATCGGGTCAAGGTCGTTAAAATTAAATGTAAACATATATCCAATATAATTATTATAAAGCTTTTATAATTAATTATACATATTTTACATCTTGATTCGATCCACCTTAGTTTGTATATTGGATTTAAATAGATTTTTTTAACAGCATTTAAATAGATAACGACATAAGTATAATACGGTATCCTCTCTTATATCATATTCTAACCAATATTTATTATCAGTAAATCAAGATGGATTTAACGTTTACCACTAAAATCACATAATGAAAAAGTATAATTTTGAGGTTGAAAAGACCATTTTTGTAAGCATGTACTACTATTTGGTCTTGTATATTAACATGTGGTAAGTTTAAATTAATATTCATATTCCGGAGTCATTGACACTTAAACTAGATTGTTCTTTTTTTAAACTTGATCAATGTTATATTACAACTTTCAAAGTTTCAATAATTTAACAATATCTTACTCCTATATAATGCATTTATCATCTAAAAAACTCTTAATTTTAAGAAAAGTAAATTTACTAAAATACCCCTCATTTATACCTCTCCTTTACCCTTCTTTCAAGTCCACAATTAATGAATTTAAACAAATAAATATTGAAAACATAACCGACAATTAATAAATTTAAACCAATACTTATAACTGAATTATTTCTAACCATATATTTTTAATATTAACTTTTGATTCATGAGATCACCATACTTATAACTGAATTAAGTCAAATCATATATTTTTAATATTAACTTTTGATTCATGAGATCACCTAAATTCCTGTTTTCAATAAATCAAGTTCAAGAGATTTCACAAACACCAAACAAATGAAAGAGTCAAAGAGTTGAAATTTATAAACATTGCATTCTAACTCAATTACATAATAATTGGAACTATGAAACATTACACACACATATATACATACATATATATAATCAGCAACTTCATGATTTAGCCATGCGACAAAACTCTTCCAATAAACTGAAAGACAAATAATTCAGAGTTAGCAATTTAATTCTTAATTTAAAGCGGCTCTCGCAAAGAATCTTCACAAACTCATATTATCTTCATCTCGCAAAGAATCTTCACAAACTTATATTAACTCTTTGTGATTATTCTGCACAAAACTCATCACAACCTCCTCTTTATTCGCCGCCGTCACATTGCGCGGGTACTCCACTAGTATTTATTTAGTCATTTACAATAAAAAATCTAGCAAAAACAATCTAAACCTAATACTAAAAACTAATAGCATGAAACCAAAATAAACAATATAATGAAATATGTTTGCAAATTTAAGATTCTCAAAATTCAAATTGTCAAAATTGCATAGGCCGTAAAACCTAAGTTACTTTTCTCTATTTCTTATATTATTATTTTATTTGTCAAATTGAAGTACACAGCACAAATGTCTGATTGTCTTCAAATCCACAAAATTACGAGGTAGGTTCTCTTAATTTTAAAGATATATCATAATTTTTTCTATATATCTTTTAAATTTTTTTAAAATATTAAAAAACTTGCAAACATATTTTTTTAATGTTTTTCTATATATCTCGCAGGACCTATTTAGCCTCCATATAAATTCACCCTTGTCTATTAATATAACATAAATATAAAAATTGATGTTAGATTGGCACTACCAAATACATTTCATATTAATAAATCAACCGTCTCACGTAATTCGTAGGGGTGAGCATAGTACCGGAATGGGTATCGATTTCACTGTATACCGAGATTGGTTTAAAGACGGTACCGAATACCGTACCGAGTATTCATATACGGTACCGGTACCTATTTTACCTAGTTTTTTCGGTACTAGTCCCGAATACCGAATCTCGAATACCGATTTAGCAATATTTCAAGTACCGAGTACCGGACCAAAAACTCTAACTCGGTACCAGTACGGTTCGGTATTTTCGGTACCCATGCTCACCCTTAGTAATCTGTACCCATTTTATTTCGAGAAATGATATTTTCACTTATAAAGTTGATTTATTCAAAACAAACTTATATTTTGCTAACTTATAATGTACCTTTAAAAATATTATACTCTCAATAAATAAATCAAATTTATAAATAAAAAAATTGTACTCCTATTACGTAATCATAAAAAGCAATGATATATTCTCCTATTTTTTGTTTCTACTTATCCTCCTATTCACTTGATCAAGACAAGTGTTAAAATCAAGGGAGGAGATAAGGAAAAAAAATTAATAAAGTACACATATCATCTTATAGTAAGTAGAAAGATGAAGTAGGAAAAATATCAATCATAAATCTCATCTTCGTTAAGAAAAAGAAAAATTATGACACTTGGTATACAAGGAAAAAAGTAGTGTATAGCGGTAGACTTTTGTACTTGGTAGTGCCAATCTGACATCGATTTTCATGTTTATGTTACATGACTCCCAATGGAAACCAGCCACGTGGATTCGACAGAGTGGTATTCACCACCAAGCCCTGGGAACCGGCCAACGATTCCTCCTCCACTCCCCCCCCTTTTCTCTCTCTACTTTCGTCACTAATAAGTCTAGAGAGAGAAAGACGTTGCCGGTGAGTAATTGTCGCCATCAATAAAGCTCCATACTTGCCTTAATCTTCGCTTTTCATTTCCCAATTTCCTTTACCGCTGTTGTTTCTTTAATTTCACTATAGAAATTTAAATTTGTGCGATCCCCATGTCCTAAAACTCGAATCTTGCACCGTCAAGCTCGCTTTCCATATAATAATCGAAACCCCCACTTTTCTTAAGATGTTTTCCTCTTTCCCCGATTGCTAAATTGCCACATATCCGGACCCTTTTTTTCTTTGATATTTGATTTCTGGACGCTGTTTTGTTGCATCTGATGTTTAGTTTCGACCCAATTTATCATCAATCACCAATTAACTCTTCATCTAGCTCGATCCCTTCTAATTTCCTACACCCTACATACTCCTGTTCTTTTTCCCGTTTGAATTTCATCAAATTCCGCCTTAAAATCTGATCTTTTTTTCTCGATTTGACTAACAATCCCAAATGGGGGATCGGTTAAGGTCGGCTACGATTGATGACTTGCCGTTGCATTTGATTCTTGAAATACTAACATCTGGGGGTCGATTAAGTGGTGTGGATCTTGTGTGTTTGGAGCTAACTAACACAGTTTTTCGAGGTACCCATGTGTTGGTTCCTCAAAAGTCGAAGTCTTTAGTTGACTTTGCAGCTCTTCAACTTTGTGGGTCACATCCTATATATGTTGGCTTGAGCCACAGAGCTCAAGAAGAGCTAGTGGCTCGATGTGGTGGAAATTGGAAATGGGTTCTGAGGTTCTTGCAGTCAGTGCACCAGTCTTCAGATGTGGTTGAAACCTCTACAGGCAATGTATGATTTCAGAGTTTATGATTGTTAAACTTAATTTTCTTTGTTTTAATTTCAATTTAAATGCTTATTTTCTATGAACTATTCCTAATTGTTGTTAAAAATGTAGTTGGTATGGTATGACTTTCTCTTTTTGTTACGTTTTCTTTCGTATCTAATTGTTTATTGATTTTCATGATTACTAGAAGATGCAAATTAGGAGTGGAAGATATCACACATTACTGATTAAAGATTCAACCCTTTACTCTTGTGGTTCAAGTTTGTGTGGTGTTCTTGGTCATGGCCCTGAAACAACACAATGTGTAGCATTCACACCGGTTAAATTTCCATATCCTGCCCATGTGACACATGTTTCAGCCTCACATAATCATGCTGCCTTTGTCACACAGCAAGGGGAGGTTCGCATATCTTCACATTCTAAGGGCTTTTAATTGTCTTATGAATCGTATTACTATGAACTTAAAAGTTAAAACTAATGTATGATGATTCAGCATTCAGCGCTGAATAGTTTAATCATGATGAACTTCAACAATTTTGATATTTGGGACTATGAATGTTTTCAGGTTTTCACATGTGGTGATAATTCGTCTTTCTGTTGTGGCCATAGTGACACAAATCGTCCAATTTTCAAGCCTCGCCTTGTTGAAACATTAAAGGAAGTCCCTTGTGTTCAGGTACGTGTAAGACGTACAATACTTTGTTCTTTTGATGTTTTTTAATATGCATATTTGTGTTCATGTTCAAACATTAAGCCATAAAGTTTAAACAAAATATCGTTTCAGGTTGCTACTGGGGTTAGCTTTACTGTTTTTCTCACAAAAGAAGGTCAAGTATACACATGTGGGACCAATGCACATGGTCAACTTGGCCATGGTGACACCTTGGATAGACCGACACCGAAACTTGTGGAACAGCTTGTGACTGTTGGTCCTGTTGTACAGATTGCAGCTGGTCCAAGTTATGCACTTGCTGTCACTAATGATGGAACCGTTTATTCATTTGGGTCTGGAACCAATTTCTGTCTTGGACATGGTGAGCAGCACAATGAACTCAGCCCTCGTCCACTCATGTGGTTCAGGAGAAAAGGTGTACACGTGGTTCGTGTTTCTGCCGGTGATGAACATGTGGTTGCACTCGATTCTAATGGATACGTGAGTCCAAACAGACTTTTTTAATCCACAAGTCACCATCTTTATGTCACAGAATTAATCGTTTCATACGTGAATTTCAGGTTTACACATGGGGCAAAGGCTACTGTGGTGCACTTGGCCATGGTGATGAGATCGATAAAACGACCCCTGAGTTCCTTGTTAGCCTCAAAGCTCACCTCGCTGTTCAGGTTCATAAGTCACTTCTCAAAGTTGCATTATACCCTAACACTATAAACTGATTATCTGCGACTTGAAAACACAGCAATCAGATTATCACCTCTCAGAACACAAATGAACACTACAACAAGAACGTATGATACATTTCTTTGAGCTTATTTACATTTTTTATGGCTGCAGGTGTGTGCAAGCAAAAGGAAGACATTTGTGTTAGTGGATAATGGATGTTTATATGGATTTGGATGGATGGGGTTTGGGAGTCTAGGGTTTCCAGACAGAGGTGTATCTGATAAAGTGTTGAAGCCTAGCATGCTTTACAGTCTAAAAGATCATCATATTTCTCAAGTAAGCACAGGTTTGTATCACTCGGTTGTAATCACGAATCGAGGTCATATTTTCGGGTTTGGAGACAACGAGCGGGCGCAGCTAGGCCACGATAAGTTGAGAGATTGTCTCCACCCAACTGAAATCTTGTTTGAAGAAGCAAGTGAAGTTGGTGTATGCTAATAATAGATAGTTGGTTTTGCTTATGTTGGATAGTATTGTAATAATCAAATAATCAAGATTGTTTATGAGTACCGCGTTTGATGTAGATGGTTTGTTTTTAAAATTGTGTGAAATCTCTATGAATTGTTGTCTAAAATTGTCCAAAATCAATATATGTCATCAGTATGAGAATGTTTGAATAAAGCTCTTTTCAGTTGTGTTCATTATCTCTTGTCATTATGTAGTTTATTTGCTGTAATTTTCCTCTTCAATCAAGTATAGGAGTTGGCAGATAAACTTTGATCTGAGAAATTGGTTTAAAACCTGGATCTATATTTGTTGTAAATTCCTTAGATAATGGCGTTCTTGATATATTTTGAAGATCAGTATATAAATCTGAAGAATGTTAATGGAGGCACCAATATTAATCTGTTAATGTTTGTTAATTCAGCCAATTTGAAGTCTCATTTACAACATTTCTCTTCTCCTTTTTGGGTCTTGTGGTTATACAGTTATACTTGCTCTACTCAGTGTAGTAACTGAGTTTTGTTAGATTTCTTAGTATACAAATTTCTTCAGTTCTGCAAACCGATTTTTAGATTTATTCCACTTGAAGATTTCAACCTATCATTTCTTAGAGTTGGAATTCATAAAGAATTGGAATAAAGAAAAGCAGGTATGTCTCACTTTCTTAACCTAAGGACATGCTTTTTTATTGGTCTTTAACTCTTTATTAAGTATGCTAACTTCTTACTTTGGTTGCATTTACCTTTTCATCATTGATTTTGAATTTTTGTGTTTTTGTAGGTTTGATGGTGTGCTTTTAGCGCAACAGCTGCAGGAAAGATTTATAAATGATAGAGGTATGACATAAGTTGCTCGTCCATCTTTACAGTCATAATGACTACAAGACACCAGCTCATTTTTTACACTTTGTAGTTTATAACCAAAACAACGGGCTCCAACTGCAGTGGTAAGAATGTTAGTTGTGAGGTTCTGTTATTTGACTAGAATGTTAGTTGCATTCGTAGGCCAGTCTCTGTTTATTATTGATCGATTGTTCCAATTGACCTCCATGGAAACTCGATCTACTCAATCTCGATTGGATCAGCAGCTTCAATGACTCCAATCTGATGTCACAGAGATCAAATCGACACTGAAGATCTTGGAAGCAGATCGAATTGAAGAAAGGGAGTTTCGTAAGGCGCTATTGTGGTGGTTGAAGCAATAAGGTAAGGGTTTTGATTCTGATTTTAGTGGGAGAAAGGGGTCCGATGGTGGTGGATCTGATCATATTTTTGAATCTGGTGGTGGAAGTGGCGACTCTCGCGGTGTCTTTCATCATAAAACTCATGTGATGGAATCGACAACAATGATGAGTGAGGAAGAAAACTCAGATGCTGATTATCGAGGGATGAATAGAACGGGTATAGTGAAGCCTATACAATGAATGGGATTGGAAACGCCTACTTCATCAATGATGCACGAAAAAGTCAATTCGACTTGGCAGATAAGGATGATTGCTGAAGATCTCACAGTTTGGGTTAGAAATGAAATCGAATATCATATCTTCATGATTGATGGGGTTTATTTAGTTGTGGGGCGACTTTATGAAGGGGTCTATGGGAGTTTGACTCCAGCTGTTATTAACGGAGACTATTGTCAATTTGAGAAAATTCGAATTCGTGTTTTACTCCGGGAAAACCACCAAATTATTGGGCTCATTCGGAAGCAAGTCTTGAGGCAAGATCTTTTTGAAGGAGACTAATGATAGGAAATGGTTTAGTTAATTCTAGAATGGTAATTGGGTTAGTAGTTTGTTAGAGGTGATTGCTTTAAATAAGGGAGGTGAGTCTCCTTGTGAGCCAAGCAGATATTACGTTTGGGTTGCATTTTGGCTTGTAAGCCTTTGGCTATCGAGAGAGGGAGTGTCCCTGGACCAATCTTAATTCTTACATATGTGGTTGATTGAGGCTTGATTTTGTGTTCAATTCCAGTTCATATTCCTAGTTCTATCCTTGTTAATTTCAGTTTTCTTCGATATATTGCTATTACCAGTTCACGTTTCGTATCACTTGGAAGACCTATTGAGATGTTTTCAATTTTGTTTTGTTATATATTTCCACCTTTTGTTTTAAGTTAGCATACTTCTAAACATCAAAAGAAATACACCTCAAATTTTCAGTAACTTATATCAAGTCTTGTGATTCCCTGTTAGGTGTCACCCTACAGCAAAGCATGAATCTTTCAACTTTTCAACTAAATATTGTGTATTAATCAGATAAGTTCCATTCTGAATATACTTCAAAATTTACATTTGTTTTAGGATTCTTTATTCGTTTTCTTAGTTTCACAGAAAGAAGAGATCAGATTCTTGTTGAACTTTTAAAATTCTAAATTTTGCCGAGAAAATGGTCAAATTTTCAGATTTCTTTTTTTAAAAACTATAAAACACACACACACACACATCTACTTCTAAATTTACACCTTATGTCCTACTCCTATATTTGCATATATCTATGAACTCCATGAAAGCTTTTTTTGTCAATTCATTAACTTGTTATGTAGTTTATATGAGCTTGCAGCAAAACTAATTGATGCTATTACTTTGTGGTCAAGTTAGTAGAAATTAGGATCAGAAATCAATAGTGGCTACTTAAATTCAGCAAAAACAAAGGTTCTTATTAAATCTAGGTGAAGGATATCAATGATCGCAAAGCTTGTAACATTAAAAATAAATTCAAAAAGATCATCGATATTGAATTTGGACGATTCTGTTGCTCGACTCGCATGTGATAAAAAGTTTGAAAATTTCACCCTAATTTTGCTAATTTAATTTAGTGCTTATCAGCAACTTTCTTTAAATCTTGATAGATTATGTGTTATATGACTACTCTGCTCATGTTTTCCATGGTTTCTTGCAAATTAAAGGTGTTGCATAAGATCAGAGTGACATTATTACATCAAACAATTGATGGTTAATCTGAATTGAAATTCAAACACCAAAACTCACTTTTTAATTCAAATGGTAAGCATGAAAGTGTAAGGTGAGGAAGAGCCGAACTAGAAAGAGTAACTATTTATGGTCAATTGATTTCATAATAATATCTTTTTCATGAAATAGGATATTAAAGTTATCTTATTTGACCTACCTTCGAATAGAGCAAAAAAATTCATCTTATTGAGAAATCGATGTCTTACTCAATAACTTTGAGGGAAGAGGGAACAATAGCCTCACAAGGATTTGCTCCGATTTAGGTGTCAAGTTAGGTGGCCTAGGATAGTTTTTGCTTAAAACTGTATTTTAAAATTTTTGTGACTAAATAAGTCAAACAAGCATAACATTCATTAGACATGGCCCAAAAAGCCCGTTAAGTTATTTGGAATCTAAGATTGTTTCACAGATTGTTTTTTAAAGAAATTGGAATGTAGGAAGGAATCAGAATTTGAAGGATTTGAATTTGAAATCTAAATCTTGGCTTATTGTTTTTGGTTAACTATACCTAAGGAATTAAAATTCACACCTTCCACACCACAACCATAGATCCTACCACCATCATCCATAACCACCGCCACCATCGAAGGTCGCCTGTTGCAGGTCGCCGGTCATTGAGCTTCGATCGCCACAGGTTGTCGCCACCGTAGAAGATTGAGTCGCCCGATGGTCAAAGCTTCGATCGCCATAGATTGTAATCCTAGACGGAGGTCGTCACTGGTCGCTGGTTGCCGATCGCTAGTCGTCGGTCACCTATTGCTAGTCACCTGTCGCCAGAGTCGCCGGTCACCTGTTACCTGTTGCAGGTCGTAGGTCGCGAGCATGTAAGAAGGAATTTAAATTCCTTAGCTAAATGGAAGGAATTTGAATTCCTTTGGTTAAGAGAATGTTTTCCATACTATAAGATTCCAATTTCATAGATAAAATGTGAACCAAATATAAGAATCTCTAGGAATTAGATTCTAGTTCCTACAAGTTCCCAAGAATTCTATTCAACTAAACACCCCTTAATATAAATGAAATTTAGCATTTTGCAATTTTACGATTTTGTTTAGATAAAATGTGTCGGATCTTATGTATAATTTCGATCTTAACTATAAGATTTTACGAGCTGTCCGATCTAATCTACTTAGCTAGAGTTAATTAAAAACTTAAAAATAAGCTAAAACCGTTGATATAAAATAAAAATGTATGGACAAACCATAAGTGACATTAAAAATAGATTTCATAAATTTTTGGTTCAAGTGTTTATAATCTAGATTCATAATAATATAATTACTATTATAAATTCTATTATACTGGTGCTAGTGTGTTAATATTCTAATATTATATTAGTTTAGATGTTTGTGTAGATACACGGGTAGTCACAATTGTTTATTTAAAAATATTATTTTATACTCACTTAGCTATATATATATATATATAAAATTTTGTATGAATGATTAAAGAGTTAAATATGACTCTTTCATAAAATTTAAAAGAACTTTTTATTAATTTTAGTCAATATAGAATGATAATGGAAAACTTTCATAGAAAAAAGTAAATTATGACAATTTAGGAATGATATAAAATTTAATTATGTTAAGAATCGTCGTATATATAACAAACATATATAAGGACAAATTTTTTGAAGGTGGATCATCTTTTATTATTAATTTAGCCTAAGATTTAATTGAGTTTCAATTTTGAATAACTAAAATTATTAGAACTTACTTTTAACTAAATGAAATTTTAATTTAGTAAATAAAAAGTTTGGATTTTTGAAAATGAAGAATGTTCAATATGGTCTATACTTAATTCATAGTTTTAAAAGATTAATTTTAGGCTTTTGATCAATAACATCAATGGTCTAGATTGTATTTTAAAATTTTGGACGAAGTGACATTTTCGTAATTCACATATAAAGATTTTTTAAATCATATGTAATTATATATTAAATCACCTGTTATTAAATATTAAAATTTTAAAATTATTTTTTTAATTGATTTATTGAATACAACTGAAAATATATTAATCTTGTAAAATTATACCAATCATTTTAATAGTTTTGTTTTAATATAAATTTTTTATACAATGGATGTTTTTCCATAAAATTATTGCAAAACCCTGCATATTTTAGGGTTTGGGTCTCTCTTTTTCTCGCGCAAAATGGGGAAGAAGCGAAAACACAGTGAAGTGGAGGTGCCGGCGGTGAAGAAGGATGAAACGGCACCGGAGAGACCTAAACGGACTCTTTTGGGTTGGAGAGACAAGCCGGAAAACCAGCCAGTCTCTACAGGTTTTCGAAACAGAGAGAAAGTTCTCGTCACCTGTTCTCGTCGAATTAATTACAGGTTACATGTATTTTGATTTGCTTCTTCTATTTACATTTTATTCACCTCCATTTGTTGCAAATTCTGTTAAATTGATGTTTGTGAATCTATTTAGGTATCGCCATTTGATGTTGAATTTGGTATCGGTTTTGCCCCACTGCAAGAAAGATAACAAAGTTGAGTCTAAGGCTACCAAAGGAGCAACCCTAAATGAGCTTGTTGAGCTTAAAAGCTGTTCATCATGTCTCTTCTTTGAGGTTGGTTTTTATTTAATTTACTATCTTTTTTTAAACTCATATTCATGTTTTTAGTATCTTGTTTGTTTTGTTAATTATCTTGTATCTTTTATGATTAGTGGGGAACTTGTAAACCCTTTGGATGAGCTATGATTGTTAACATGAATTGTTGCTTTTGATCTTCAAAAGTAGTGTCATTTTGAGTTATTGAAGAAAGTTTTGTAAATCCTTAAACTTTATTTTTTTTGTAACTTGAAGAATGCCAAATATAAACGTAAATAGACTATGTTCGGTAGTAATGACCCATATCGACCCAAATACTCTAAAAATGTTACCCAATTTGACCCAAGTCTACTGGTTTGGGTTGAAAGTGCCACCCATATTCGGTATTAGAACCGAACAACTCTTTGCATTGTCAGTATATATGTGTTGGATTTGCAATTTATATCTTGTGCTAAGTTTTTCACCAGATGTTTGATGAATTCTTTTTCAGTGCAGGAAGCACAAAGACCTTTACTTGTGGATGTCCAAATGCCCGAATGGTCCATCTGTGAAGTTTTTAGTGAATGCAGGTAAAGGTAGTTTGACGTATCTGAACCATGTATGATTCTGAGTAGTTGTATAAAACTAAAGGTTTTTTATGTTACGATATGATTGTAGACATTGTATATTTATCAACCTGATCTACGTATTTTTTTAGTTCACACCATGGAAGAATTAAAGCTCACTGGAAATCATCTTAAAGGATCCCGTCCTCTACTCACATTTTCATCAAATTTTGATAAAGGCCCACACTGGAAACTTTTGAAAGAAATGATTACACAGGTATTTAGTCCTTTTTCTTGGTATGAAATAAATGATAGACACTCTTCTTATGGGAGAAGTTCATTTGAGAACCGCTTTTATTGCGAGTACCATTTGTAATCACCACTAATGCTCATTAATGACTTGTTAATAGGGGTATTTTGATCTTTTATATATTTTCCCAACCGTGAATTGCGTCCGGGTGGACCGTCATTAAAGAGCCAGGCTTGATTTTCCCAAATACGCCTCATTAATGCGTCATTAACGAGCTATTAATGAGCCGTCATTTTTATTGACCATTAATTTATTTTAATCAAGGGTCCGGATTAGTTCTCGTAGTACTCACATTAAGAGCGGTTCTCAAATGAACCCTCCCCATGTTCTTATAGTTGTGTAGGAATAAACTTTTCTGCATTTATGTTGAGCATATATATAATATTATTTTCTTATTGTGCAACATCTATTTGAGCTTTTATTATTAGCCAGTTGATTTTACATTTTGGGCTTCTAGTAATAATTGTTAGTATATATGATCACTAAACTAGATTCACCTTGCTGTTGAATTGCTGAGAGCGTCATATTGCCTGATTTATGAAAATGTCATAGTAACATTAATTTTTGTTTTGGCATCCTTCATGTCTGAACAGATATTTGGAACTCCAAAGGAGCAAAGGAAATCAAAACCCTATCATGATCATGTTTTTGTGTTCTCGATAGTTGATGACCATATATGGTTCCGCAATTACCAGGTTGGTGATGAAGATAGTGACTATATTGCTAAACTTGAGTTTATATGCTTTTCTTGATTTCATGTGAAAGTGATGAATCTAGCCTTCGTATGGAGATTTTTATCTTGGAAGGCACATTGATTAGCGTTTTAGTGAACCTCTCAAAACTGAATGTGCTTGGGGTTATTTTACCATTTTTTTGTCAATCTTTCATCTTTTTTTCTGATTTAACATCTTGCAAATGTTTAAATGCCTTCAAATCCTTTAGGAGTTTCTTACGAGTTCAATACACGATGTAAGCTCTGTGTCCATCGTATGTAACAGATATCGTGTCCTCATACTGGAGCAGATAAAATTGACCGAGGAGGCCTGGAAAAGATAACACTTATCGAGGTTTTTATCAATTCACTCTTTAATTAGATTTGTTACACGATTGTTTTGGAGACATTTTTATAATTTTTTAATTGAAAGGTTGGTCCAAGATTTTGTTTAAATCCAATCAAAATATTTGGGGGTAGCTTTGGAGGTCCAACTCTATATGAAAATCCATTCTATGTTTCACCAAATCAGGTCAGTAAAATTTTGGATCTTCATCTTTTTACATCTTGATTGCTTGATTTCGGTTAATTTTTCTAAGGGTGCGTAAAAGTGTACAACCGCAATCTTAATCTTAACACGGATGAATCTAACCATATTGTTCATTGACATGAGTGTATGAATTTGCGATCTTTATTGTTTTTTATTATCGTTAGATACGTTCATTGGAGAAGAAACAGAAGGCTGGCAAGTATGCAAAGAAGGTAAAAGCCAAGACAAGAAGAAAAATGCATGAGATGACCAACCCGCTCGAGACCGATGAGTTTGCAGACATGTGGAAGGAATGATGTTGGTATGACATCCCATTTTTATTTTATATTTTTGAATGTAGTTTGTACACTTGATGAGCTCTGATTACATATATGTCAAAAATCATGTTGATATTTGACCATAAACAGTATATTTTAAAAGAAAGTTTAAGAGTAAAGACACATACGGACTTTAAGTATGCGTAATATTTTTCAGATGGATTTCCGACAGGTATGTCGCTAATCCGTCGGAAAATATTTTTCTAAAACGAAAACATTCTCATATTGCATAAGCCAAAACATCGAAAATATTACGATATTACAAGCTATGTAAACAAATATTCAAGATATATTCAAAGTTTTAGAACATTTGCAAGCTTGACAAGCGATATTTTCTAAACACCGTACGCAAAAACATCCAAAGTAATGCATTTAGTAAGAAGGCGGTGTATAATTTATAAACTTCATCGTATTAGAAATCTTTTCATTCCTTACTGATTCGGTATTTTTTTTACTTTCTCTTTGGAGTCTCTCCTAATGCTCACTCATATCTG
Source organism: Dittrichia graveolens (assembly GCA_038502395.1). Classification (NCBI taxonomy): domain Eukaryota; kingdom Viridiplantae; phylum Streptophyta; class Magnoliopsida; order Asterales; family Asteraceae; genus Dittrichia; species Dittrichia graveolens. The sequence continues at coordinate 81,634,206 of JARJIL010000005.1, read as the reverse complement.
CGTGCTCTCTCTCTCTCTCTCTTCTTGCATCTCCGCTCGCTATATAGCACATGGTACAATCAAATATATTACATGCAAGTAGCTAACACATGATAGCAATTAGTTATAGTGATTTACGAATTACGTACACCATCATTTAATTTTGTTTATAGTTACAATCGATATAGCACATGTTACAATTAAATTACATGCGCCATCAATCCATCATTCACCTTCCTTTCGATTATATTATTCTTGGTGGCTAAATTACAGCATGTTAATATATTTCCTTCGATCCACGCATGCATGCTACATAAACAAGAAAAAGATTAAGAATCTTCCCTACCTAGTCGCTGCGTGCAGCAGCCTTAGCACATTGAGCGTTTGACAGCTTTAAGGTATCATCACTAGGTAGGGAAGATTGATAATGATACGTATGAACAATCAATTAGGTATATGATACGTAAGATATAACTTATGAAGGGTGTTACTGTAATCTACCTATTTAATTAGTATTTGGATAATATATTTAGTTATTTAAATAATTTAATTATAATAAAAGTAATTGATTGGGTATATTTGAGAGTTTTAAAGGTTTCAAAGGATATTGACATAAAATCGACTTTTGTAAGGATATATATGTAATTATCGACTTTTGTAAGGGTATATATGAAATTTCGCCTTGTTTGTGAGTATATGGGCATAATAGGGATTAAAAGGGTTCTTTCCTTCCCACAATCTGCTCCACCAAATATCCCGATCAAGACCACACTTTCTCTATCACCGATCAACAGATACTAAGCGAGTATACCACTATCCTTGTAACACCCTGATTTTTAATCCAAATTTAAACTTTTCCAAATCTCAACTTAAAACATATTTTATACAAAAACTTTTTAACTTATTGCGGAAGCATTATAATTTTCTTTAAAATATTTCAACAAAATATAGTAACAATTAACCGTAATTTAAACATTGAATACGGCCCAAGCCTTTTGGTGTTACAACAGTCAATCTCACGATCATAAACTCAAGAGTAGGAAATCCAAGATTACCGGAAATGCAAACAAAGCTATGTCCAAGGCATCTACCCGCCTCACATAGGGCTCTAGACATCCTGCGGATACAAAAACATTTTACATACCGAGTTAGCTATAAACATAGCCAGTGAGTACAACAAAAAAACATTTGTCTTTTCAAAACCAAGTCATCATCTTTTGAAAACACAAGTTTGGCATTAAACATACTTTAAAGGTATACACATAAGCACATAAGGATGCGAGTCTGTCCATTGGGCCATAATGCTCCACGTGGTAGCTAGCCATGGTCAACACGTGCTCAAATGAGGGATAACCACATCTCCCTGTCAAGGTGGGGGAAGCACGAAACAGTCCACCATACAACGGTTATCTGGAGTGTATGACCTGTTCCCCAAGTCCACTTGTGTTGCTTAGGTTCGGTGGCTCGTCAGCCCAATGAACCCACACGGTCATAATGGGTACTGACATAGCCCTCCACTTTCTGCACCGATTCCTCAACCACCCGTGTATTGAGGTTCCTCAATTGCCGAAGCCACATGAACCAGTACACATCTCAATGGCTAAGAACCCTATGGTACAAAGTACATATCTCAACACTAGTCCGGACCAAAGCACATACCACAAGGGCCACATATATCACATGCCATAAGGCCAAGTAACTCAAGCATTTAAGCTTAACAACCAATACACAAGTGTCACATAACTCATAGCTCTTGAGCATGAATGCTCAACAAACAATATCACATTTGGCATCTCAATGCCCATAATAAACTTTAGATGTAAACACAATTTTCATTAACTTAAAAGCATAGGTGTTGTTCAATATCAAAACTTACTCCTTCATGGAGTATCATATTTTAAGAAACCATCATGTAAAACACAACATTATCATGGACCACCTCCTAAGTGGAGCAATGGTCTTATTTTGAAATCCAGTTTTAAAACACACCATATAATGAATACAAAGTTTCCACATCCTTAAAATCATTAAATTTCATAAAACATTTGCCAAACATATCAAACACATTCATGATGACTTATAAACTTTAACAACAATTGGGTATCCGCAGGGTGTACTCACCTGAATGGTGTGATGAGGATCACCACCCAAACCAAAGGCAACAAGCTTACAAGTAGCTCCAATAAACTCTCATATCTAAACAAGAGCAAAACCATTTAACACTTAATCATTATTACTCAAACGAATGAGCCAAGTTTCATCTATGGTTATACAATGTCCAAACCTTCCATAAGACTCGTTTTCTAATCGCTTGACAATTCAATAATGTCCAAGCCGAACAACCCATATGAACAAAGTCCTAATTGGGATTAGGGACTCTTAATATACAATAAATATGGTATCAATGAATACCGAGATGCTTGAAGGGAGTTTAGAGTTCAAACTTATTCAAAGTTGAACTTGCTTGCATAAAAACATCTTTCAGAATTGACCCTTATGTATTGTTCCAACATTTTACCCTTTAAAACATTTTATTCAGCCTCTGATGTCTGAAAGTAACTTAAAGTAGACTCAAAAAGATTTCCAACGATATATAATATGACTTATAACGATTTTTCTTTGATTTTATATGATTTTTACAAAACTGGTCATATTTCACAGCCGGGCTCGCGCCGCGAAACATGGTCCTCGCGTTGCGAGAAAAACTCTGGAACCTCAAAACTCACCCAAACGAAGTCCTCGCGCCGCGAGACATCTACAGGTCAAATTTTGCTTATTTTCAAGTCCAAAACTCATCTTTTGCAACCCAAATCAACCATTTCTTCTTTGTGACTTTCAATTCACTCATCTATTCACCAAAACACATCCAAAACAACCTTTTAACTACAATACAACTTAAACTTGGTGATTAATCTCTCATATGGAGATTCTTGAACCATTTGACTTAAAAAGTCAACTAACAATAATCACAAATTTCAACTATAACTCACTAATTATAACATATGAAGTTAAAATCAAGCTCAATCACAAGTTTAAACTTACTTGATTCCAACACCCACTTGAGTGGTTATCTTCCTTTGCTCCAATCAAAGCCAAGAATCAAGAAATTGAGATTCAAACTCTCAAATTTTGAAGTCAAACTCAAGAACCCCCAATTCTCCCTTCTTTCTCTTGTAAACTCTCTCTTCCATTCTCCACGTTTCCAGCCAAATGGGGCTTTCTAAGCTTCAATTATTGAAGCTATATATATATATATACACACACACACATTTACACAATTGGTCCTCCAAGTATAATACATCTTTCATTTGTTACCCATTTTAATTTATAACACATACATACATAATAAGTAGCCATTCAATATAAACCAAACACATAATTTACTAAATATCCATCTAAACTTACATATATATAAATTTTATAATTTACAGAAATACGGGTATTACCATCCTTCACCCATCGCCGACCAGAGTCATAATCTTCAGCCTCCTTGCTCTCCTGATCGAAATTAATATCCGCGCGCACTCGTCAGTATCCTTTCAAGATCGATCTCCATCTCATTCTTTTATGTCGAACAACCACAAGCACTCATCTAGTTCTCATGTTCTAATTGACAACCACCAAGGCCCACCGCCGACACCCACGCCAGGATGGTTTATTTGTTTATCCTAATATCTGACAGATTCAAATCGTACTACAAATTAGGGTTTCCCCCTAATTCGATGTGTATGATGTGAGGTAATCAATCTGGTATAAAAAACTTCATATATTTATCAAGACTTACTTGATTCTTTTGTTGTTTTTGTGCAAGTTTTAAAATTTGAATTTGGTTAATCGTACACCATTCAATTATCCGATGGTGTATTTGTATTACTTTACACTTCAATTTAATTTGACACACATCTCTGTGTAATATTCGAAGGATACTTTTGTTGTATTGAGGTAATTATGTATTTGATTTACGTTAATTGTGCTCTTTTTACTTCAATTATTTCCATTTTTCTGGTTGGTCAGTTTCAGCTTTGTTTTTGGTTGGTTCTAATGGGATTTTTGTGACTGACATTCTTGTTTATACTACTATATGTATCGACTCTTGTAAAAACACTTCTATATTGAGTTTTCGTACAAGTGTATACACAATCATGATGATAAATACCTTAAATAAGCAAACTTTAGAAAGCTCCGTCTGAACTCTATCGTAAATTACAGATTTCAAGACTTTTTGGCACATTTTCTCACACGTATGCACACTTATGTGTATTCCCCTTTAAATATATACTAAACTCTTTTGTATCGTATACTCGTACATATGCACATTTGTAGGTCTCTTTACTTACACGTATATTTATATACAATTTGAAACAATGGCACAACTAAGAACTAATGGTCGTGTACAGACCTATTTAAAACTAATGCATACATTCAAAACTACGGGTACAAAACACACTAAATTAAGGTATATACATCATGTGTTGTTGTGTACAAACCTATTTAAATCAACGATGCATGAAAACTCCACATACATACAAATATGTTAGTCTACTTACATGCTGATACATCTTATCAATTTGTGTGACACATGAAGTACCAGGTATGTATTTCTTCTTCTTCTATGCTTTATTTCTTCTACTTTTACTCCTTTTACTTTTATTCCACTATTTTTACATTTTTATAACCTGTAGATGAAATTATTGTTCTATATGGCTGAGATGCATCAATGCATACAAATTTTTTTCTAAAAAAAATAGGTAAAGACCAGTTTCTAATAAAAATATTAAATTTTTAATCTAATGGTATAATGTATTTGATTAAATTGTTAATAATATAGACATAATTTTGATTTTAAGATTTAGGATATAAACCTGAATTTCGTATGGGCAGTTATAGATGGTCAACATGAATTTAATAAAGAAAAAGCAAAATTTCATTTTTACCCATGTTTTCACTGTTGTGTAATTTCGAAGTGTTCTCCGTTGATCTTCACCATGTGTGTGTGTGTATATATATATATAGTGGGGGATTCAAATGAGAACTGTGAAAATCAATATTAGCCCTTAAGAAAGTTAATCAATGACTAAGAATTGTTGATGGCTCATTAATGAAGGGTATTTTGGGAAAATCAAGTCTCACAAATTAATGATGACTCACCCGGACGCAATTCACAATTGGGTAAATAAATGACTAAAATACTTTTATTAATGAGTCATTACTGGTCTTAAAAATAGTTCTCATATGAAAAACAATTCTCGATTGAACTTTTTGATATATATTGAGAGATTTAAGTGAGAATTAATATTTAAGTGAGAATTAATATTTAAGTGAGAATAGGAGACTTAATATGACACTTCATTTGATTTGATCGGATGTTCTACATTTGACCTTTCATTTTAATCATAACCTAACCATAAATTGCGACGGGTGAATTACTACCGTAAGATCTAAAAGTAAACTCAACTTGTAACTGAGTAATAGGCTAAACAAACAACGTGTTATGTCAAGTATGCATGCACCTCCATATACCAAGAAATAGGCTAAACATTACAAACTGATATGAAAAATAAGTATCTATTGTAACACCGCTTTCGTAAAATAGTGAATTTGGTAAAATTTAAGTTTTTAAACTACATGGGTCCATTTGAAAATAAGATACTACTATAATAAGCAGCGGAAATTTAAACCAAAGTTTGACATCATATATTTAGAACCCAAAATTCTGAAACAACTTGTTTGGTGTTACTCTAATCAACGACCGACCACAACAAAAGCATCATAGCATACATTAAGTGTTCCTCCAAAAAGTATTTACAACCAACAGTAGGCAACCCATCTCACCAGGCCACCTAATCTTTACCTGTAAAAATAATCAACGAAGCAACATTAGCTATAAATAGCTAGTGAGTATAAACTTATCACAAGTATCAACAAAGCGAGCCACATAATACAGGAATAAGCAATCAATGCTATCCTATCATATAGTAGAGTGCTGATAAGATCAGTAAGAATCATATCTTGCAGGATAGCTAGTCCAGCTCAACGGCCTAAACCGGGGGATCAGATACAACCATACGCGCTGGTGGGAGAGCATATAGGTGTCCACCAAGCATCGTTATGAAGTCACGGGCTCCTTTGGGCTCAGTAATTAGTCGAAAGCCCCAACTCGTCAAGGAGCGGTGGTCCTGCAGAACCTACGACTCGGAATGGGCCCTCGAGTCCCCGTTGATCCCAGATTATGACCCAAGGGTCCCATGGGATCCAGCCATCGGCTGACCTTAACCTACTAGCAACTTGAGGTCCGCGGCCAATTCGCACACACACATATAGCTAATCCAATCAGGATCAATCAATACGCATGCATATCAACAAGTTCAACAAGGCGGATTTAATCTAGATCCTATAGCATGCATGCATCTTATAATCAACAAGTATTAAACATGGCATATCATATCAAAACAACGTGGTAAGGTTCAAACCTTTATCTCTATGTATTTCTGAATTACAATCTACAACATATATCTTACCACAATATTTAATTAATCAGGTTAGTCAACTAGCAATAAATCCCCCTTTATTGAGACTTATAAAAGCCGGTACTCACCTGCAGAGCTTACAACAAACAAATATAATACTCCGGCTCTTCTAGTTTGTCAGGTTCACCTAAAACATTGTTACTTACATTAGACGTTTACACACGACGGTTCCTACTAGAACACGAATAAGAATCTCCTGATGACACTTTAAGTCCAATTACAAGTCCACACGGTTTCCCAAATGTTAAAACACAGAAGTCAAACAAACTGTTTGCTATTGCTGCAAAATAGCCTCTTGCGGCCGCAAGCCTTCATGCTTGAACCCGTAAGGGCGGTTAGTTGCGCCCGTAAGCATAAGTCGGACCAACACTTGCAGCCGTAAGGAACCCTCCTTGCGCCCGCAAGCACACTTCGAACCATCAATTCAAAGCCACCCTTGAGGCCGCAAGGACAACCCCTTGTGGCCGCAAGCAAACCTGTTTCAGAACAGGTTGGACGACAGTCCCCTGTTCTGACTGTTTTCATTCAAAACCACTTCAAACGAGTTTCTAATCAATTTTCAGTATTTATACATCATAGGGGGTACTCCATATGAGTCTAAAAACATACACTTTAACATTCTTTAACAAACCAACAAGATTTTAGGATCAATTTAGTCATTTTGACCCATTTGAGAAATTTCAAAGAATTCAATCAAAATCACCATTTCAAGCTTTGTTTTGTGTTCCAATCCATACATATGAATTGGAGGAACAAATTGAGGTATCAAATTTCAGTTCATTGAGTTAATTTATGCTTAACCCAATTTTTAACCTCAACACACAAAAACTCAAGAAGTTGGAGAACTTAAACTTACATGGAGGATGGAGAAGATAAGATGGATTAAGAACTAACTTAGAGTCTTGGATTTAACACCTGATTGTTACTTGCAAGATCTCCTCTTACTTTCTTCTTCTTCGTCAAAGCTTCAAAACCAAACACTGTATTCAAGTGTGTTATGCGTGTGTCTGTGTGTATCAACAAGGCAGAACTGCCTTTATGGTTCAAGCATATCCACAAGGGGTATCTTGTTCCCCTTTTCAACTTACAACCTGACCCTCGTTTACCCGTTTCAACTAACGGGAATATTTTCGTAATCCTTATTCAAAACCGTTTACTAATTTATTTATTTCATTCATAATACTACTAACTTTATAATTTCATTTAACAACTAGAATATACATATTTTATTAATTTACTTAAATTACACACAGGTTTCTATTACATACAACTAGGCCCATTTTGAGGATGTTACATCTATGACCGAGCTCAGTGACTATGACCGAATTCGGTCACCATGACCGAATTCTAGTAAACTCCTTGTCAACCGGAAACCAACCATAGAAGTCCACTTAACCGGATTCGGTCACCATGACCGAATTCGTTCATCACTAACTTCAACTGAAATCCAACATCAACCGAAAGCTAACCACTCAACCGAATTCAGTCATCACCGACTTACTTCAACCTAATTTGGTCACCGCTTTATGACCGAATTCGGCCATCACCGCCTCATGAAGAACACAACTGCTGTTTCTAATACCAAATTAATCCCTACTCGATTTTTAAAAACATGGAAGTGTTTTCTGACACCCAAAACACCCCAATACAACCATAGGAACAACAACAAACATCAATAACACTTTTAAACGATAATTCACCCTTTTTCATGCTTTTATCTGATTAGAACTATAAAACTAACCATACAAACATACCTTGAAACTTATAAATCTGATATGATGGTTGTTTGATACTAATCTTTACTGTTTTCTCCTTGCTTCTTTTAAGAAGTAAAAGTGTGCATGTTTTTGACATGCTTTCTACTCTCACACACACACACACACACACACACACACACATATATATATATATATATAGACACACACACAAAACTTTGCTCATATGACTAATCAACCCCTCAACTTATCATCTTTAATTTTGGCGATTTCCACTCCTCTAGTTTAAACAACACCTCTTATGTCTTGAAGACAATTCATATCATTCATAACACTTACTTATAGAGATTTACAAATTTTGGAACGTTACATATAGTAGTCATCACCAACAAATTCAGTATTCCCTTACGGTCATAAAAAATGTGAAAATTCAGCAAAATAAATGAGAAAATAGAAGGGTTTAACCATACCGAAATTCAACTAATTTGAAAATTTAATAAAGAAATTCGTACCAAAAATAATTTTTTGAAATCGAGAATTGGAGAAGCTTTTGTAAAACAATCTTCCATAATCATCAAAACCTGTCTCTTTGCAATCAGAATATGGATGATTCGCAAGGAGGTTCATGAGTAGAAGAGTTTGTAGGCGAGTACATGTAAACATATCTTTTTCATAAAAAAAAACATCTTAGTAAATAAGAGTAAAAAGAGTAATGAAATCATACCACTTAATTAGGATAATTATGAATCTCTTTAGCAAAAAATTAGGCATTACTGTTAATAGAATTGCACACACATTAAATGACATTGTAACAGAAAATGAATGAGAATGATAAAAAGACAGTAATACCCTTAAACCATTAGTGTCATATGTCTCCTTCTACTTCCCTTTTACTCCTCTTACAAAAAAAAATAATAATAATAAAAAAAACCCCTTTTACTTAATTCTATCCCTATATATATAATGTTACTTGAGGCAGGGGTTATTGAAGGAATTAGACTTTAGTTGAGAATGAGAGAACAAACCTAGCCATCCATTAGATGTTGATCCTTTTTGTAACATCCTCAACTTAGGCCTAGTTGTAAATAGTACGTACGTGTATGTAGTTAATATAATATGCGAGTGTTGTATTTGTAAGTACATGCGAGATTAAATGAATATATGTATTTTTGTATATGTTGTGTGTTAAGTATGTATTTATGTGTATTAAATATATATATGTGCTAATTGTGTATGAATTAAAGAAAAGAATAAAGAATAAAGAAAGAAAAGAAAAGAATTAGATATTTTGTCTAGAGGCGGTTTGCCTCTGGATAAGATTTGTGTATATGTGTTGTTGTTTGTAAGATTGACTTACAAAGTCAATCATTGCAAAGAAACTCTAAAAACACACAAACACACTTCTCACTCTCTGCTCTCGTAAGTTCTTTGAAGAAGAATTCTTGAAGTTGAAAGATTTAGAGTTCTAAACCTAAAGCAAGGTTAGTAAGGTGTTTGTAGTATAAATTATATATATAATATGTTAGAAACATGGGTGTTTAGAGGCTGGAAGTTGTGTTGGAGTTGAAAACTCCATGAATGAACATGAAGCTTACTTTATAAGTGGGTTTCTTATGTTTTGATGTTTTTAAAAGATTCTAATGTGTTCATAAGGTTCATATAGGTGGCATATGAAGTTTAGAAGTGTTTTAAAAGTGAAAATAACATGTTTGAGAATCTGGGTATTTGAATAAGTTGACTGAAAGTCGCATGCATGTTAATGAAGAAGATGATAAATCTGGAAGTTAGATGATCGCGGCGCGACCCCGTCTAAATTGAACCATGCGACTTTTTGATCCGACATTCGTATGAACCGTCCGACCTTTTGGTCCGACAGCCGGATGACTCATACGACCTGTTGGTCCGACTGTTGGATAGTTCAAATGAACCTTTGGTCCGACTTTCGCATGAACCATTCAAGATTGGTCCGACTTTCATGCGGCGCGGCGCGACGGGGCCTTTTCTTGAATAGGTTATGTAATGTCAAATGTAAGTTTAGTAAGTGAATTGTGAACATTAGAAAGATATTATAAGGTCCTAGTAGTAGGATCTAATGTACGCAAACGCTTAACGCGATTGCCGATGTTTTAGGTGAACGTGTCAGCTGAACCAGCCTTAAGTAAACGAATGTTATAAGCTAATCAGGTGAGTGCCTGCTTTTATGAGACTCAGTAGAGTAAGGCCTGCATGCTAGATGATTGTATTATGTTTACTTAACTTGCTTTTGCAGGTACGCTCGAGCAGGTAAGTGTATGACTTACAAGATGTAAGAATATATGTCAGGTGCATGCCAGTGGGTCCAGATTGGAACCACTTAGTTAGTACATGATGATATGTACGTATGAATAACTGTATGATGCTATGTGTAAGATGATGGATCCCTGTGGGATCAAATGTACGTATATGTGTATGTGCACTGTCTGCAGACTATCTGACGCATGGTTAAGGTCAGTCGGTTGTAACTGGATCCCTCAGGATTTCACGGTGATTCAGGAGGCATCCTGGATCATAGGTTCTGCAGAACCACCGTGCCTTAACGTGAGTGGTGATCAGCCAGTTGTAGCTGGATTACCTGTGGAGCTTCTGGCTCTGTGAACGAAGCTTGGTGGACTGCCTTGTGCCCCCCCACCAGCGCGGATTGGTCGTGTCTGATCCCCCGGTCTAAGTTGTTGAGCGGGATTGATTACCCTGCAAGACACGACTCTTACTGATCTTGTCAGCACACCGCTATGTGCTAAGTTAGCAATGATTGTTTATGATATGATGCATGATTTACTATATTGATGCTTATGATTGTATGTACTCACTAGCTAGTGTAGCTAATGATGCTATGTTCTCTTTTCAGGTAAAGACTAGATGCCCTGAGAGGCGGGATGCTTTTGGGAATTACATTGCCCCTTGTGGGTGGAACACTTGTATTTTTATGATGATCTAATGTAAATAGATACTATGGTCGGTTCTAGTACTTGATAACACCAATGATGTTTTGAAAGTGATGTTAATGTAAATAACAGTTAATGTTGTTTAAAAAGAAAAATTTTCGCTACTAAAACCTGATTTGTTATTAAAGTAACTAAATTCAGAAGCGGTGTTACACTTTTGATCTCATGGTCACAATTTATGGTTGAGTTATGAATAACATGAAAAACCATATATGTATACACACACACACACACACACACATATATATATATATATATATACACTAACATCATACCCGCGCAATGCTGCGGCGGTAAATAGATTTTAGTTTACAATATGTCGCTTTCAAAAATGTAATGATACGTTATTCGTGTGATTCAATGTCACGGAAAAGTTTTCTACATCAACATATCCGGTTTTTTTCAAATTTTCTTTTATTTACATTTAACTATTTTATTAATTTTAGAAATAAATTCTAAATGACAATAAAATAAGAAAAAAGATTTATATTGATGAAATAAAGAAAAGAGTTAATAAGATTTTAAAAATTATGTTGATGTGGGTGGATAATTATGTTAGTATGAGAGAATATATTTTGAATAAAAAGTTAAAGTAAATTAGGAGAGAATAAAATAGTTAAAGATTGAGTGGATGAGATTAATTTAGATGAAGGGTCAAGATTATATATTGATTGAATTATAAGAAGTCTTAAAATTTAAGAGGAGAGAGAATGTTAAATTCTTTATATAGTAGTATAGATATACACACACATAGCACATATATGTATACATATACATATATATATATATATATACACACACACACATATCACATATATGTATACATACATACATACATATATATAGGGTAAGGATCCAATGAGAACAGTCCTTAAAATAGAAACGCTAGGAACACTGGATCTTGTGTATAAAATCACTGCATCAAACTTAAAATCAATACATCTTATCTAAAAAACATGGAGTTCACTTAAAACTAATCCATCATACGTGAATTAATCGTTGGATTCTCATTTAAGAACCAATATATCTTGTCTAAAAATCATTGTATCTAACATAAAATTAATCACTACATCTTGTCCAAAAACACTGTATCTCATCTTTATATAGAAAATTAATAATAATAATAATAATAATAATATAATACATATATATATGTATTATATTATTATTATTATTATTAAGAACCAATATATCTTGTCTAAAAATCATTGTATCTAACATAAAATTAATCATTGCATCTTGTCCAAAAACACTGTATCTCATCTTTATATAGAAAATTAATAATAATAATAATAATATAATACATACATATATATATATATATATATAGGATAGAGATCAAGCAAAAAGGATTTTATGGTAAAAAGGGTAAGAGGCAATAAAAAAAATCCTTTTTATTGATTAAAACTGGTTCTTCATCAATTTATTTTTGATGAATCCAACATATTAATCACTTTTTACAGAGCAAAAGAGATTTTCAAATGTAGATTTTGAAACCAAAATTTTGGAATAATTTGTTGATGAACAAAATGCTTTCATCTAAAAAGTGATGAATATGTTGGATTCATCAAAAAGAAATCGATGAAAAACTTGTTTTAATCAATAAAGATGATGAACTAACAATTATCAGTTGATGCATATACCAAAAAATGATCAAATAATCATCCCTCTTACACTTTTTACCTTAATTTCCTTTTTATTTGTTCTTATCCTTATATATATATATATTCTTCACGCCTACTATTTTTGACTTATGTAGCAATTTGTAGCAATTGAATTGCCGTTCGCAAATTGCGAACGATTTCTATGGTTCGCATATGATCCTCCTTCTATATGTATACATATATATATATACACACACTAGCATGATACCCGTGTAATACGACGATAATAAATAATTTTTACTCGTTAACATATCCGTTTTTAAGACATAGGAGTATAGTATTCATGTAATACGGTAAAAATAAATAATTTTCGTTTGTTGACATGTCTATTTTCTTACTTCTCTGTTTTTTTTACTTTCAAAAAAATTGTATTGACTTTGATTTTCTTAAATATGTAAAGTTTAGTTAATAAAATAGAATTAATATAAGAATCTTATTAATTATATCTAATAGTTAATTTAGTTTACAAGAGGGCTAATTTAGTAATTTCAAAACACTTAAAATTTAATAGTTTAAGCAAAAGATTTAAATGTTTTATAATATAGTCAGAGTATGTGTGTGTGTATATATATATATATATAATGTTACTTGAGGGGACGGTTTTGAAGGAATTAAATTTTAGATGAGAATTAGAGAACAAACATAGCCATTCATTAGATGTTGATATTTTTGATCTCAAGGTCGTAATTCATAATCGTTTCTATCAAATCAGATGAATCGAGATTTAATCTTTTATTCTCGATTGAACTTCCCTCGGTTACTTTGAATTTTTTATTTTAATGTATGAATCAAACTTCGTAATATATACACACAACATGATACAAAAAAAGAGAGTAAATTATAAGATAAGCAGCAGCACCTCTCAGGTCGTATATATATCTGAACATGCAACCTGCAAGCCAAGACTCTATTGGACCCCCACGGCGGTTCTTTTTGTACAATTCTGTCACGTGACTCTTATTTTCTTTTTCGTTACTTAATTCATCTTAACTTGTCGTCTACGTATGTATGTAAAGGAAAAAATATTACTACTGCATGATGTTTGTATGAATGTTTCTTATATCAGCATACATGCCAGTAAATGTATACCTGTCTTATTTTATCTTTCTCGTACCTTGTTTTTTAGAGTGATTGTGTATTGTTGGTATTATATACTTGTAAAAAGCAACGACGGTATGTTTATATGTATACTAGTGTGTACCTATATAAAGCAACGACGATAAATATTTTTGTTTGATAATATATTTGTTTAGCGGCATGAAACTTGTTATATTTTTTTCAAGGGCTTCTAAATTTACCCTAATTTGTCTACGACAGAACTCGAACCCATGACCTTTGGTCTATGGGCAATCACCACACCAAATGAAACTTGTTAGATGATCTATAAAATGAGAAGGAATTTGTATGCTTTTTTATTCAAGTATTCTTTTTAAAGTAAATGCAGACCTTTATTGTATTACGACACATATAATCTTATAGTATAGATATCTCTTGAAAACTATCTACACAAGTATATCATATTAAAAGGGTATAAAGGGGTAGATTTAAGCATAGGTTTAAAAGCTGCATCAATTTAACTATACAAAAGAAAAGGTGTGTATTACCTTCTTACCTCAAGATCAAGGGACGTTTGGTTCCTAAGATGTTAAAAAAATGAAATTAAATTGAAATCCGTAGGAATTTGAATATGAATTCAAATCCTTAAAGAATATGTTTGGTTATGTGTCAAGCAGTTTAGATTTGACCACTTGTCAAACGTGAACTGACCAGACCCGAACCTGAATTAGTTAATTAAGGGCGGGTTTAATATGGTCTAAAACGGTTAATTGGGGTGACCCGACAATCCAATAATATATATAGGTTCATGTTTCGAGTTAGTTTTTCATGTGATAACTATTTATATCATCATTAAAGACTTATTAATAAAAGTATTTATGTCATTTATATATTTATTTAACCATAAATTACTTCCTGGTGGATGAATTATTAAATAATGGTGGATGACTCAATGAGTTATTTTAATCAAGGGCTAAAACTTCACTAGATCATATCTTAAATAAGTTTCACATTTTTATCCAGAAAAAAAAACACACCATTAGATTCAATTTTTTATGTCTTTCAATTCAAAATCAAGATTAATATATTTATAATAAAATTTTGAAAATGCAACCTTTTTATGATTGCATTTCAAAAAGCACATAAACAGAACCAGTTGAAGAAGAGAGAGAGAGAGAGAGAGCCAAAATTCATATTAGAAGTATTAGATTATCAACAATGTATCAAAACAGAACCAACTATGATGTAGAACATGACCAAGGAAACACAATCACTGGCAATTGTGTTTAACAAGTGGGGGAGAAATAACCGGTCAAAACCATCGATGAGTTGGTCAGGGGACGGTCGCTGCCAAGATGTGTCATTTGGGAAGAGACGTCGCTTATGAGTAATGGCCTCAAACATTAAAATTCTAGAGAGACAATGATTAAAATCTAAAGAGAGACATGATATATGGGGAACTGCTAGAATCTGTTGTTGGGAACAGAATATGTTGGAAACAGAATAAAGGAGTTATAAATACCTTTTGATTCCATATTTACCCTTCTACCTTTAAAACATTCTCGTAAAACATATTGAGTATATGTTTTTTCCTATCTTAGCCCTTGATTTTCAAATTTGATGGCCACAAATGTTTCTTTTTACCGATAATATATTAAATTAAGAAACTAGCAAAATGTAACGTACAACAAAAATACAAATAAGAAATTTAACCACGGTTACACTTCACCACAAAAGAATTGATCTGCTCAACCTAACCAAAACTCACAAGCCACATAAAGATAGTCACCCGATGAACTTGAAACTAGCCAATCTGGACCTTAACATTGAAAACGAAAACTCTGAAAGACCAAAATGTCCAACAAAGTGACGACAATGCGAGATTTTGGAGTGATATAATTGGAAAATGCTCCAAACTGTTGGAAACCACGAACCGTTGAAATTAGGGTTGGGGACTTGGGGGGGGGGGGGGAGAGAAAAATGTTATTTGAAATTCAGTGCAGGTTTCTAAGTGACTCACTTGAGCATTTCACAAATGATTCTTTTGATTCATATATAATAAAGGTTCTTTATTGATCCTTCCCCCTCTCTCTTTATATATATATATATATATATATATATAGGAAACGGTTCAAACGAGAACTGTTTTTCATACAAGAACTGCGAGAACCATTTCTGGCCAATCATTTAATTTCATGTCTTTTTTATTTATTTTAAATGGGAAAGGGTAGTATGAACATTTTTACATTACCCCATATTTTCTAAAACTAATATATCTCTCAAATGAAAAGCTGTTAAATTACGAAAATTATATCAAATTAACGAGAAAATTGTGCTCTTTAATTTAAGATCGATCTTGTTATATTTTTTCGAAAAAAAAATTCACCTTTGCTAGGTTTTTTTACACAGCTCTCGATATATGCACTTGTGTAAAATTTGCACATGTGCATATCTACATCTGTGCTGAAAAAACTAACTGAATCTGTGCATTTGCACAAGTGCATATATTTGCACATATGCAAATTTGCAAATGTGCAAATGTCGACTATACCAAAAAAAACCCAACAAATATTAGAAAAAATATTTCGAAAAAATATAGCTAGATCGGTCTCAAATTAAAGAGCATAATTTTCTCGTTAATTTAGTATAATTTTCGTAATTTAACACCTTTCCATTTGAGAGATATATTAGTTTGAAAAAGATGGGGTAATGTAAAAACGTCCAAAGTTTGATTAGTTTAATGTTATCCATTAACAACTCTTTAATCTTGATCATCTATTTTTTTGATTAACGGCTATGATTAGTTCTCACAGTTCTCGTACGAAAAACAGTTCTCATTTGAACCGTCCCTATATATATACGGGGTAAGATTTTAGAAAACACCCCTTTCTCGGAGTACCGGAAAAATGCTTGCAAAAATCAAGAAAATTGATAACAATAGACTCATTTATACTTCAAAATAACATAAAAATAATAATTTTTTTTAAAAATAATAAAAACGGATTCAAAAAGTGATAGCACCCCTTTCTCGGAGTACCGGAAAAATGCTTGCAAAAATCAAGAAAATTGATAACAATAGACTCATTTATACTTCAAAATAACATAAAAATAATAAATTTTTTTAAAAATAATAAAAACGGATTCAAAAAGTGATAGATAACATATTCATCAAATTTTGTACATGCATATAATTTTTGTAGATGTATCAAAATTTTGTAGCCGTTAGATTAGATTTCAAAGGTCAGATTTGTTCACCGTGTTCTCCCTGAAATAGTGTTCTTTGTTGATCTTGCCTATAAAAGTATATAAAAAAGTTCAAACATGAAGTGCTTTCGTATATAACCGCGAGAATTGTTTCTAAAACCATTAACGAGAAAAAGTTTTTGTTCGGGTGAATGAGTCATTATTAGATTAACTTAATTTTCCTAAAATATCTTTCATTAATGAGCCATTAGAATTCTTAGCTATTGATTTATTTTAATCAATGATAAAAATTGGTTCTCATATTTTTTGTACAAATTACATTTATATAACGTTGATTTTGAAGTTTATAAAGAAACTCTGTGTGCAAACATTTTTATATACATTACAACAAAAGCTTAATTTCTTAGAATCTTAATTTTCAAAAAGTGCATAAATGCATCAAATTGTTCGCACTAAAAAATGTATATAAAATGAGTTTTAAGTGCGAGAACCATAATATTGTTCGCCCTTATTACCATAGAAAAAATTGTGCCACTTGAGAGTGTGTAAACCATTAAGTCCGTATATACTTAAAAACATAGAGGTCAATTGTTTGCACCAAGTATCTTCGCGCTTCTCCGATCTAGGGAAGTGCCAAGTAATTTGGTATGAAGATTTAATCTTTACACTAGCTTCTAAGTGTGGACAAATTTAATATTCAAAAGGTGAATATTTTTTCTCTACAATTATAAATCTCAACATTATTATAAATTCTTATATTTTTTTTGCACTTAAAAAATGTTACCATGTTGTACGCTCTTATAAGTGCAAATAACTTGAAAAAATTGCATGCACTTTCTAAAAACGCATAGAAAAAGTTGTGAACAAATAAGATAATTTTTATAGTGATAATTATAAGTTCAAAATTGGTAGAAGTTTTAAATCTTCAAGCCATTGTTATCTTTACGATTAGGATGAGAACATGTAATTTAATATTGATAATTCTAATTTGTAAAAATTATACCTTTTTATTTTGTTGTTATTACAAAAATGATGCATATAACTATTGCACAAAAAATAATTCTTTACTTTTTCATGCAATAATAACAAGTTATTTAACCTAAACAAACTTTTTTTTTATCACAAGCAAGCTAAGTTATAATATATAAGTAAATTAATTAAGAGCACCATATATATTTCATAATTGTCCATTGACCGATTAGCACTCGATCTATATATATATATATATATATATATATATATATATATATATATATATATATATCTGCAAATGGCAAAGATCATCAAGACCACATAATTTTGGTTACACTCTTTGGGATGATCAGCTTTTGATAGTTTGTACGTAAGTACCAGTTTCGTATAAAATAGTTGACCATATATTGATCACACACACACATATATATAGGCAAAAGTTCAAACGAGAACTGTTTTTCGTACGAGAATCGCGAGAACCAATCTTGGCCGTTCATTTTGGATCATAGAATTCATGGATGAAGAGCGTGGGGGGATTGATTGTGGCAGGGTGTATGTAAAGAATTCATGGGTGGACAATCCAGTTGAAGGAGGGGGATTGGACGGCTAAGATTGGTTCTCGCGGTTCTCGTACGAAAAACAGTTCTCGTTTGAACTTTTGCATATATATATATATATATATATATATATATATATATATATATATATATATATATATATATACTAGCGTGGTACCTGCGCAATGCGGCGACGGCGAATAAAAATAGTTTGTAAGGAGTTGTTTTGTAATTTTTATTTAGCAGGTGAAAAACGAATATTATATATTTTCCCTCTCTGGAATTTATGGAATGTTATTAAGTTTATAGAATATTCTGTTTCGTAAGTTTTGCTATGTAATTTATGGAAAGGGAATATTCTGGAATTTATGAAAAAAAGAATGTTATTAAGTTTATTTTATGGAATCATTTTTTTGATAGATGAAGGTAGAATAGTAATCTTAAGTGACTTAAAATTTAAGAGTTTTAAGGAAAAAACTTAAATGCTTTATATAATAGTATATATATAAAGGAAGGTTCATGCGAGAAGTGCGAGAAGCATTTTGGATCGTTTGATCATTTTATTAATGGTTATGATATCTTATGGCATTTTCATAATTAGAAACAAATAAACCATTCATTTTTTAATAAATAAAGGGTAAACTTGACATTTCCCTACATACACTCCTCTCTTCTCTCTCCAATCTCCTCTCTCCCCCTCTCCTATTAATTGCTAAAAAGTCTACCTCCCCCTATTGAATATAGAAAACCCTAATTTGTTACATCTTTCTCTCTCTCTCTCTCTACAAATTTGAGCAGCCCCCTCCCTTTAGTGTTAACGCAGACACCAACCACATCTCTGGAGACAAACATCCATATGTTAACCTCCGACCACCACCGCATCTCGTTGATGTTGGCATTCAACACCCATCAAACGGCAAACAATAATCGAAGTCTATATCTCGATCACCCACATCAGCAGAGCCATCGCAAATGCAACACACTGTCGACGTTCATACACCTCCCGAACACCACCTGAGCGAGAATTGCCGCTGCCAAACACCACCATATCTATAATCAAGACAACCTATTTCAACATTTGTTCTATCTATTGTCGACACCAGATCTATAATCAACACCACCGTCAGCCCATCTGAATGCAAGTCGGATCCATGAACAGACCACCGACGCCTATTGCCACTGATAGACACATAACACCTCTTGCCACCGATGACCGCAAGCACCACTGTGAGTCAGATCTGAAGCTTAGCGCCGACAAGCACCTTCATCGCCCCATTAAAGAAGCCGCCACCGTCAAGCACCTCTTGGTCGCCGCCGCCTTCCTACTTTCGCCTCCCTACTCACATCAGGTCTTGGTTGCACTTGGTTGTCTTTGATGAGCCTGTCGATTCCTTCTCACCATCACCACAGACCACCGATCCCCACTTTCTTTACCCTAACCACTTTCTTCTGTTGAGTGTGGTACATATCTTATATGAACAGTAAGATTTTAAGAGTTTTGGATTTTGTTTGGTTCTTCATTACTGCACAGGTATTAAATTATGTTTTTTTAATGTTGTTGAATACCCGTATGAATTTGTTTACTAGTGAAACCATATCAAATGTATATGGGTAGACTTGCATGAAATAAAGGCTTCATTTTTTTCAATATATTCATTACTTCATATTGTTTGTGTGTAAAGAGGTACACCATGACACAAAGTTAGGTGATACATAATATTTGATTCGTATATGTGTTCACTAATAAACGTAGATGCGGATGTTGTTTTTCTGTACCAAAAACAATTATGAGAAATAGTGAGCTCAGGCATATATATAATGAAAAAGCACATTATGTTCATTAGTGAATAAGCATTGAGGGATTACGATAAACAGTGAAGCGATTTAAATGGGTTTCAATTTAAAAAAATTCTTTACCAAACAAAAGAAGATTATAAAAACATTGTACTCATCCGTATAAAAAATTGAATAACCCAGATCATCTTCATTAGTGAATAAACAATTTAAAGAATTAAAAAAGGTATGAAACTATGAATTGAATAAGTGAATAATTGAATAACCCAGATCATCTTCATTAGTTAATAAACAATTTAAAGAATTAAAAAGGTATGAAAACTATGAATTGAATAAGTGAATAAGCAGTAGTGAACCAAAAACATCATGTTCATTAGTGAATCAGCATTGAGGAATTACGATAAACACATTATGTTCATTAGTGAATAAGCATTAAGGGATTACGATAATAAGTGCAAACGATTTTAATGGGTGTTAATTTAAAAAAATCATTTGCTAAACAAAAAAAAATTACTATAAATATTGAACTTAGCTGTATATAAGATCTCTAGTTAAAATTAGATAACATCAAAGTTTGAAAAAAATTCAAATCTAGAAAAGGAAATGAGAGATTTTAGGGATTTGTTAATTTAAACATTAATTATATAAACAAAAAAAAGTGTAAAAAGACATCATTAACCTTTTGAATTAAATAAACAATAAATAAATACTAATAAAAATGAGTGGCTAGAAATACTTCTCGCACTTCTCGTAAAAATAAGGCTTCTCACATGAACCCTCCCCTATATATATATATATATATATATATATAAATAGCATCAATATAGAACTACTCTTAAACATAGAACCTAAAGAACCATTTTGAGCCTTTAGATTAACTTGATCAAGGGCTGATATTAAGTTGTGGCAAAATTGTAATTATCATACATAATTATGATGCTATAATTAAAAGGAAGGGCAAAAAAGGAATTGAAAAAACATCATCAGCTCCTCCTCATGCCTCCTCACATTTATTTAAAAAAAACCCATTAATCATTCTAATTATCATAACTATCTCATGTTTAAGATTTTTAACAAAAAAATTATACCATTAGGTTCAGTTTTTCTTGCTCTTTAATTCAAGACCACTCTTCCCATATTTCTAAAAATTTTATTTTGAAAATACAAATTACGAAAATGCAAATTTCATGTCTGAACATGCATATGTGGATGAAGATGATAATCAAAATGCAATTCTTCATACTCCAAAAAATTGGTTGATAATTCAATGATTTTTTAACTGATGTAGTGTTTTGTGTATGAAATTTGCATTGTAGTGTTGTATATGGAATTTGTATTTTGGGTTTGAACATGTAATTTGTTTAGCGTCATCTGCATTTTAGTTAATTCAGTTAATTCAGTGACGCACTATAATGCATTTTGGTTTATTTGATGTTATATTTTACATTTTTTGTTTATTGTATACTTTCTTCATGAATTATTGATCTGCAATTTCATTGAATCAGATTGTTAAATGCAGATGAGAGTCGTGGGTTTTCATTTTCATTTGCTAATCTGCATTTTCATTAAATGGGTTTGTAAAGTGCATTTTAATTGAATCAGATTTGTGAAATGCAGATGAGAGTCGTGAGTTTGCATTTTTGTTATCTGTTCTTTTTTTTATCATTTTGGGTAGCAAATATACGAACATGCATATATATGAAAATGCAAATATATAAACATGCATTTTTGTAACTAGTAGATTAGGTGGATTTGGTACGTTAATCGTGATTAATTGTGATTAATTTCTTGTTAATATTTAGTAACAGGATTTTAATTAAATATGTGAATTATATGTTTAATTATATACATGTTTGTATTCATGAGCAGTTATGTATATAAATCTATATGAATATATGTGTGTGTTAGTATGTATGTAAGTGTGCCACCTCATGCTACACATATTAATGAAAAGCCATACGTGGGTATACATGGGTTAACATCTGAATTGCCTCCTCACTTGCAAAACCGATTGTGATAGCGTGTGTATGTGTTCTTGAGAGAATAAGCAAGAAGCTATCAACTTGAAAAGTGAAAAGTGAGATTTGTTGTGTGTTAATTCAAACAAAAGGTATAGTTGTTATCCTAGCATGATTCAGATCATGGTGATATGATTTGTTGGTGAAATCATGCTTAGAACATAAAGATGCCATGTTAGAAGTTTAGAAGTAAACTTGTTTGGTGGGTTTTGTATGAAAGGCCATGTTTAAAAGGATTTGATGTGTTCTTGATGTTCTATACATGTTATAGGATGTTCTATACATGTTTTAGAAGTGTTCGTAATATTTTATGAGGGTTTTAGTTGGATTTGGAATGGTACATGTGGCTGGAAATCCGACTGTTTAATGGAGAAAATAACTTGAAAAACGAGTGTCGCGGCGCTACGCTAAGGGTCGCGGCGCGACAAGGTTCAAATCCGAGAGTTATGAATTGGATTGCTAAAATCCAATTGAAATTGCAACAAAGTCCTTGGAAATCCGAGACATGGCAGAATCCGACACAAGGATTCGGATTTGTGAGAATCCGACTCGAGAATCCGATGATAGGATCCGGATTTTGAAATCCGACATGGGTCGCGGCGCGACGAGTATTGTGTCGCGGCGCGACGGGCTATATTTCAGAATTTGACTTGTTTTAATGTGTTGATCTTGGGTTTAAGTTAACTTATTAATTGTGTGTTAAATGTTTATACATATGGGAATCATACATGCTTATGTTTGATTAAAAGGATATAAATTTATGTGTTTGACATATATTTATGAATCGTTACTGATTTTAGTTTGTTGTGTTCTTAGGAACAAGCAAGGCTCAGTAATATAAGATCACTGAGTGGAGAAACTGAAAGCTTGAGGTGAGTGGACATTTACTCACCGAATGTTATTAGTTGTAACTGGATTGGGTTGCAACTGCTATTGGTTTGATGCAAGGATAGACTGTTTTTCTGATAATTGATTAACTGTTGATTGTTAATTAATTGTGCATCATTGATATGTATACATGAGGATTGGGAAGTCAGCTTCGGCTGGGCATATGGGCTGGGTTTGTTTGCTATCGGCTAATCAGTATCGGGATCTTTTGATGCATTTGTTGCAACTTAAGGTGATACTGTGTGAGAATAGCAAATGAACTATCGGTAAATCTTTGCTTTGGCTGGCATTGGTTGAAGGTTCCTGCAGAACCGCCGGTCTTCCCGGGGCACGATTATCTGTTATGTGCTTTTGATATTGGTGCGGTTATTTGCTGATATATCTGTTGCGGTTTGACTCCATTCACTTAGCTTTGTGCTAATCCTCCACCTCTCACTCTTTTTACAGGTTTTGGTAAGTCAGCGGCTCGGCTGAGAGTGGTTAGCTTGGGGAGTAATCACCTAGGACTCTGATATTTTATTTTGTGGCGAGCCGTGTTTTGTAATACTGATATTTTAAACAGTTGTGTTTGTACAGTTGTAAACACTTTGGTTAATTATTCGCTTCCGCTATGATTATGAAAATGAAAATTTTTGGGTTAAAAATACGGTGTTCCAATTTTTGATGTGAAAGTGCTGCTATTTGCATTTTATACTGTTGTTACTTGCATTTCACATGTTGCTGTTTGCATTTTAGTCTGTTCTTACTTGAATTTCACTTGTAATATCAGCCCTTGAAAGTGCTGTTGTTTGCATTTTGCATTTGCAATTACATGCTGCAGTTTGCATTTCACATTCTAGGTTTGAACATGTCTGCTGTTTGCATTTGCAATTATATGCTGCTGTTTGCATTTGCAATTACATGCTGCTGTTTGCATTTTACATTTGAAAGTGCTACTGTTTGCTTTTTGCATTTTAGGTTTGAACATGTAATATCAGCCTTGTTACTTGCATTCCACATGCTGCTGTTTTCATTTTAGACTATTGTTTTATTTGCTAATCTGCATTTTCATTGAATGAGTTTGTAACGTGCATTTTTATTGAATCAGATTTGTGAAATGCAGATGAGAGTCGCGAGTTTGCATTTTTGTTATCTTCTTTATGTGGGTTGCATTTTGCATTTGCATTTTCGTCAAACAATTTGCTCATTTTTATTATCAGTTCTTTTTTTTCATTTTCGGTAGCAAATATACAAACATGCATATATATGAAAATGCAAATATATAAATATGCATTTTTGATGTGAAAGTGCTGCTGTGTGCATTTTAGACTGTTATTACTTACATTTCACATGCTGCTGTTTGCATTTTAGACTGTTGTTACTTGCATTTCACATGCTGCTGTTTGCATTTTAGACTGTTGTTTCGTCAAACAATTTGCATTTTGAAAAAAAAATAGAAAACATATCAATCCTGGTCTTGAATTAAAGAGGATAAAAACCTAAATCTATTGGTATTTTCTTTTTGCTAAAATTCTTAAGGATGAATATATTATAACCATTTGAATGTTTAGTAGGATTTTTTTTTTCAAAAAATGGAAGTTTCCTGGTTTGAAGGAGGGGGGCGTGAGTTCCAGTTTTGCCCTTACTATTGATGCCACGTGTCATCGTCAGGTTTGTTCTTTAGGTTTTATGAATTAGTAAGGTTCTATATATAACCTCACCCTATATATATATATACTACTATATAAAGCATTTAACATTCTCTCTCCTCTTAAATTTTAAGACTTTTTAAAATTCAATTAATATAAAATCTTGACCCTTCATTTAATCTAAATTAATCTCATCCACTCAATTTTTAACTATTTTATTCTCTCCTAATTTACTTTAACTTTTTATTCAAAATATATTCTCTCATACTAACATAATTATCCACTCACATCAACATAATTTTTAAAATCTTATTAACTCTTCTCTTTATTTCATTAATAAAAATCTTTTTCCTTATTTTATTGTCTTTTAGAATTTATTTTTAAAATTAATAAAATAGTTAAATGTAATAAAAAGAAAATTTGAAAAAAATAGACATGTTACTGTAGAAAACTTTTTCGTGACATTGAATCGCGCGAATAACATATTATTACATTCTTGAAATCGACATATTGTAAACCAAAAACTATTTGCCGCCGCAGCATTGCGCGTGTATGATGTTAATATATATATATATATATATATATATGGAAAAGTTTATTTGAGAACCGTTTTTAATGCGAGAACCATTTTGAACCAATCAATTATTATTTTGTCTTAATCAATTAAATTAAATAAAAAAAAGACAAAACTGGAAATTAAAAAAGTTGTTCGGCACTTTTTCGCTGGTGTAGCCGCCGTTTTTGTTTTTAAAAGTTTGTAGCAAAATTTTCCGTTGCTTTTTATAATTTACGTCTTCTTTATCTTTTTATAGGTTGCAACAATTTTTTTAATTTCTTTTTGTTATGTGATTTTTTTTAAATTTCCTTTTGCTTTGTTTTTTTTTCCAACCCGTTTTGTTATGCGATTATTTTTTTAATTTTTTCTATTTTTCTATTTTTTGTTATAGATAGTAGGAACTGTTTTTTTTTTGTATTTTTTATATTTTTTCTTTACTTTTTTATCTATTTATTAATCATAATTATTTATATTTTTGTTCAAATTTTTTTACTTATATATTAAATACTTATAACTCTCAAGATCTTTTTTGTTAGAATTTTTTGAGTTGTCAATGAGTTTGACTAAATCAACTTGAGTTGCACGTGCACTAGACTTGTAAACGAACTGAACGAACACGAACGAGGGTTTGTTCGTGTTCGTTCGTTTAACTTTAGCCAAACAAATAAAAAACGAACACGAACGGATAAACGAACAAATATTTGTGTTCGTATTCGTTCATTTAACTTTAGCCGAACATAAATGAACAAATACATATACAAATATAATACAAACCTAACATTATTTAATACAAACAAACTAACTACATGTATATATATATATATATGTGTGTGTGTGTATGTATATATATCTATTTACACACACACAAATGAACGAACGAGTTTCTTTATTCGTGTTCGTTCATTTAACTAAACGAACAAATATTTTTGTTCGTGTTCGTTTGTTTATTAAATAAATAAACATAAACAAACTTCCGGCCAAATATTTCACAAACGGTTCCCCAAACGTCCGGTTCGTTTACAACCTTAACGTGCACATATACATCTAGTTGTACATGTGCATATATGCACAAGATACACACGTGCACGGTGCATATATGCACCCAGACGCACATGTGCTAAAACAAAACCTAGTGGTATGAACGGGTTGTGTACATATGCACTGTGCATATATGACTTCCCTATATGTGCTGAAAAAAATCTAGTGTAATATGCACATGTGAACCTTTCCACACATGTGCCTGAAAAAAAACGAGTAGTACGTGCACATGTGCAAATATATGATGCTGTGTTGGAAAAAAAACTTAATAAAAACGATTTTTTTTGAAAAAAAAAAACGAGCGGTGCATTGACATGTACATATGCATGAAATGCACACGTGCACGGTGCATATATGTACTCAGACGCACCTATGCAATATAAACAGGTGGTGCACATGTGCTTAAAAAAATCGAGTGTTATGTGCACATGTGCATACATATAATGCCGTGCTACAAAAAAACCCGGCAAAAACGAAATTTTTTTCTTTGAGAAAATATAGCAATATTGATGTCATATTAAAGAGCATATTTTTCTCGTTAATTTGGTATAATTTTCGTATTTTAATACGTTTGCGTTTAGGAGATATTTTAGTTTTAAAAAAGTGGGGGTAAGTGGTCCCCCCTTTATTTAGGCAATTTGCCTAAAATACCCCTCTATCATGTTTGGAAAGTGAATTAATTACATGTTTGCCACAATTAATATTAAGATCAATGGCCACAAACAGTTCTCGCGATTCTCGCAATAAAAACGGTTCTCAAATGAACCCTCTTCTATATATATATATATATATATATATATATAATCACTAGTAAAGCCATGCATCCTACATTACAAAATTTTGTATATATACAAAATGATGTTTATTAACAAGAACATGTACTATTCTTGTGTTTTTTGGTATATTAATTATATATATCTCACGAATTATATGGTTCGATCAAATGTGATTATCAAGTAGGTATTAGTTAACCAAAATGTATTTAACTTGTCATGTTTTGTTATTGTGGGTATTGATTAAAATTTTCTATTGTATGTATCAAACTTTTAACTAGTTACTATTGTATGTATTTAAATACATAAAAAAGAAAAAAATATATAAGTTTAAAATATATAATAAAACATTTAATAGACGTAATAGCAGAAAATTAAATGTTCGATACCATACACAATAATAAAACATGACAAATTAGATATATTTGTTGGAATTCTAAGGCGTCTAAAACAAGTTCCTGGTTTTTAGCAAGTTGGCTAAATATCAGGTTTCCTAATCCTACTACAAGTTGGTATCTAGGGTTATATATATTCTTTGTTTCATCAAGTTTTGATGTATAGAAACAATTGTGAGTTTTGAGTGATTTTCTCATAATAATCAAAGAGTTATTTTGGTTAATTTTATTCATATACTCTGATACTTTAATTGGTATCAGAGCGGGGTTGACTGATCATGGAGGATAACCCGCCACCACCGAAGGGGAAGGAGGTAGGATCGATCTCCGTCTAGTGTCCGATGCTCACGTCCACAAACTACACGGTGTGGGCGATGCACATGAAGGTGTTTTTGCGTATTCATTAAGGTATGGGAAACAATTGATCCTTGTTACCACGAATGCAGAGAAAGATGACTTGGCAATGGGTTTGCTATATCAATCGATTCCAGAAACCTTAATCATGTAGATCGGTGATCAAGATTCATCCAAGATGCTGTGGAATGCAATAAAAGCAAGACACGTTGGGGCTGCCCACATGAAAGAAGCTCGTTTGCAAACCTTAATGTCCAATTTTGATATACTCAAGATGGCAGATAACGAGTCAATTGATGAATATGCAGGGAAGTTGTCTGAGATTGCCTCAAAATCAACAACGCTAGGAGAAGCTATCGAAGAATCCAAGCTTGTGAAGCAATTCCTTAAAACCCTTCAGCACAGTAAGTTTAAACAAATAGTCGTTGTCCTTGAACAGGTACTGGATCTCAACGCCACTGGGTTTGAAGATGTTGTGGGTCGTTTAAAGGCCTATGAAGAACGAATAAGTGAAGATGATTCCAGGGACAATGGTCAATCGAGGCTATTGTTCACGAAAGAGGAGACAATAGATAATTCAAAGGGGCGCTGGAAAGGTGGGAAAAGCAATGGTAAAGGCAAGAGAAGTGGCCAAGAAAAGTCACAAGCTAGTGATAAACGAGGTGGTCAAAATAACGAGAAGAAATACTGCTCGAAACTTATATGTTATCGATGTGATAAACCAGGGCACTTTGCATCCTAGTGTCTAGATCGCAAACAGAAGCTGCAAGAATCAAACTATGCCGAAGCTGATGATAACGACGCCACAGTATTCCTGCACGAAACTGTGTTTTTAAACGAAGAAAAGGTGATACCATCACGATATGACACAAAAGACAACGGTGTGTGGTATCTTGATAATGGAGCTAGCAACCATATGACAGGCAATCGGTCATATTTTTCAGAACTCAACGAAGGTATTACTGGGCGAGTAAAGTTTGGTGACAACTCGTGTGTTGCAATAAAGGGAAAAGGTTCAATACTTTTCCAAGGAAAATCTGGGCAACAAAGACTAATGACAGAGATTTACTACATTCTGGATCTTAAGAACAACATCATTAGTCTTGGTCAAACCATAGAATCCGGATGCGATATCCGAATGAAAGATAATTATCTTACCATGCATGATGCCAACGGATGTCTTTTGATGAAGGTACAAAGATCTCCTAATCGTCTTTATAAGATTCGGTTAAAAATTGGACTCCGGTGTGCCTTCATTCAAAAATTGGTGAGAATACATGGCGATGGCATGCGAGACTTGGACATATTAATTTCGAGTCTATGAAAAAAATGTCCAACACGGGCTTAGTCAAGGGTTTGCCAAAGATTGATCATATTAACCAACTCTGTAAGTCCTGTTTGGTGGGCAAGCAAACTAGAAACTCGTTTCCAAATGCGACTTCTTTTAGAGCATCTGATCCACTCGAGTTGGTACATCGCGATTTGTGTGGTCCAATAACACCGGCTACTATGGGAGGTAATAGATATGTCTTCACTCTAATTGATGATTTTTCTCGTTTCATGTCGACATATCTCTTGAAAGAAAAAAGCGAGGCTTTCACTCACTTCAAAAGATTCAAGACTTTGGCGGAGAAAGAAATAGAAAAGCCATTGAAAGTGTTTCGAAGTGACCGGGGGGGAGAGTTTACCTCAACAGAATTCCATGATTATTGTAATAAAGAAGGAATCAAAAGACATCTCACCGCTCCATACACACCACAACAAAATGGGGTTGTAGAACGACGAAATCGGACTCTTATGGAGATGACGAGAAGTATTATGAAAGCCATACAAGTTCCTAATAACCTGTGGGGAGAAGCGGTAAATCACTCGACGTATATAATCAATCGGATTTATACTCGAGTGTTAATTCATCAAACTCCATATGAAAAACTCAAGAAGAAGAAACCGAATCTTGAGCATATTCGTATATTTGAATGCCTGGCTTACACCAAAACCGAACCCGTGAACCTGAAAAAGTTGGATGCAAGATCAAGACCACTAGTATACCTTTGTTCCGAACCAAACTCAAAGGCATATAGGCTATTTAACCCAATAAAAGGAAAAATTGTAATAAGTCGTGATGTTATTTTTGACGAAACAAAGGGGTGGACTTGGAACAAAAATCAAGAACCCGATGATGTAGTCCCAGGCTCCTTTACAATACAGTGGGAATATGATAACGTCAAGCCCGATACTTCTGGTCAAGAAAATGATGTATCCGAAAACACAATTGAAGATGAATTAGTTGAACCCGAGAATACGGAGCCTAAGAACACAGATAATATCGAACCCAACTCTCCACCCTCGTTGGTCATGCCACCTGTTCAAACCGGACCACGAAGATCCCAACGACAATCCGTGCTTCCTAGGCAACTTCAAGATGATTATGTGCTCCTTGCAAATCTTGAGTATGATGAACTTCTACTAGCTAAAAATGAAGAACCGGTAACTTTTGAAGAAGCAAATTGACAACCAGAATGGGTTAAAGCTATGAATTCAGAAATAGAGTCGATAAACAAGAATGGCACATGGAAGTTAGTTGATAAGCCTATGAGGGTGAAACCAATTGGATTAAAGTGGGTGTTCAAAGTCAAGAAGAATGTGGATTGATCTATTAACAAATATAAAGCCCGTTTAGTAGCAAAAAGATACGTACAAGAACCCGGTGTTGACTTTGAAGAAGTATTTGCTCCGGTAGCTTGCATCGAAACGATTCGACTCCTTATTGCTATAGCCACTACAAATGGGTGGGAACTCCATCACTTGGATGTCAAAACGGCCTTTTTACATGGCGAGTTGAAGGAAACTGTTTATGTTACGCAACCACAAGGATATTTAAAAAAGGGCAGCGAGAATAAGGTGTATCGGTTAACAAGAGCCTTATACGGTCAAAGGCAAGCACCGCGAGCCTGGAACACAAAGTTGGATACCATTTTGAAAGGCTTGAAATTTCAAATTGTGCAAAAGAACTTTCCGTGTATCGAAAAAAAGAAGGTCAAAACGTGTTGATATTAGCAGTTTATGTTGATGATTTGTTTGTCACAGGTACGAATTTGGAAGTGATCAAGAAGTTCAAAACTGAAATGTCTAATACTTTTGAGATGTCGGATCTCGGGAAGCTAACTTATTATCTTGTCATTGAAGTCAACCAAGAAAAGTCAGGGATCACTATCAAACAAGAAGCCTATGCTCAACGAATCTTGAAAGAAGCTGGTATGCATGATTGTAATGCGACTCATGTTTCTATGGAGCCGGGATTGAAGTTGTCAAAAGTAGAAGATGAGCCGGAAATTAATGCAACTCAATACCGAAAACTTGTGGGGTGCCTCCGGTACCTATTACAGTCAAGACCAGATATGGCATATTCTGTTGGAGTTGTGAGCCGATATATGCAAAACCCGAGACAGTCGCATTTGACAGCAATCAAACTTATCCTAAGGTATCTCCGAGGTACCACGGGGTATGGCATCAAGTATCAAAAGATGGGACAAAGACTACTTGAAGGTTATAGTGATAGTAGTCATAACATTGATCCGGACGATGGAAGGAGCACAACAGGTCATGTATTCTACTCTGGATCATCCCCGATCACGTGGTGTTCACAAAAGAAAGACACCATCGCTTTGTCATCATGTGATGCAGAATTTATGGCCGCCACGGCGGCCGCGTGTTACTCGGTTTGGTTACAAGAGTTATTGAGCGAGATCACTAACAAGAGGTGGTGGTATGGATGGCAATGGATCGGATTTGGATCGGATTAGGTCATATCCACATCCATATCCATTTTGTTTTTCATTTTCCATATCCATTTAAAATTATTTAATCCGTCCATATCCTTATCCATCGGATTAGACGGGTAATTGGATATCCATTGGATGCCGAAATAACTCCTTTCTCTAAGGAAATATCATAGATTTACATATAATTTATAATTTTAGTTGACATAAATACATAGTTTTTTATTAAAAAAAGATACAAATCAAAATATAACTTAGTATAAAATAATTAAAGCGAAAAACATACTTTGTAATTATGTAATATTATAATTTAGAACATATATAGATATATATGTATCTTCAATATTATATATATATATATATATATGTTAAAAATATAGTAAATATATAGATTTATAAACTTAATTATATAAAAGATTAATTTAGTAAAATTTAATTTTGGGTTTATGGATTCATCCATGGATGGATAATCGTCATCCATATCCGCTTCACTAAACATCCTTATCCGCTCCACTAAACATCCATATCCGCTCCACTAAACATCCATATCTTCTCCATATCCAATATTCACCCATTTAACTTCGTCCATATCCACCATCGATGGATCAGATTGGGTGGATGATCATCGGATCGGATGACCATTGCCATCCCTAGGTGGTGGTCATACATGTTGATAATAAGTCTGCAATTGCACTCACCAAGAATCCGGTCTTTCACGGGAGAAGTAAGCATATTCATACACGATATCATTTCATTCGTGAATGTGTTAAGGATGAGCAAGTGAAGGTCGAGTATGTGTCGGGTGAATTGCAAAAGGCATATATCCTAACTAAACCATTGGCGCGAACAAGATTCAAAGAAATGAGGAACTTAATCGGGGTCGAAGATCTCTCGAAACCGTCTTAGGAATTCGGGGGTGATTGTTGGATTTCTAAGGCGTCTAAAACAAGTTCCAGGTTTTTAGCAAGTTGGCTAAATATCAGGTTTCCTAATCCTACTACAAGTTGGTATCTAGGGTTATATATTCTTTGTTTTCATCAAGTTTTTGATGTACAAAAACAATTATGAGTTTTGAGTGATTTTCTCATAATAATCAAAGAGTTATTTTGGTTAATTTTGTCCATATACTCCGATACTTTAATATTTTGATGAAGTAAACTTATCAAATTACATACATTATTTTCACAAATACATGTGACTTGTTTGTGTTTAGAAAGAACATGTGGAATTTGTATGGGTTGATATTGGTGCACAATTGTAGCCACCCTATGATCAATTTCATATAAAAATACATCTCATAACTAAAATATGAACTAACACAAATCATAGCATGTTAGGAACTTGTGCATCTCATCTAAAGCATGTTTACAAACTAGTGTAATTAGCTACATATTTGATTATTTGTCTTTAAACACGTGGTGTTGTTTAACTTTTTTATTAAAAAAGTTTGTTAGAATTCCAATATACACCATGCTTTATAAGTTAGGTTAAAAATGATGAAATGAACATGTGCTTCACAAATATAAGAATAGGGAAAAGTTTAAACGAGAACTGTTTTTGGTATGGAAATTGCGAGAACCAATTTTAGTCGTCCAATTCCCCCTCCTTCAATTGGATTGCCTACCCATGAATTCCTTACATGCACCCTGCCACACCCAATCCCCTCACGCCCTCCATCCATGAATTCCGTTATCCAAAATGAACTGCTAAGATTGGTTATTGCAGTTCTCGTACGAAAAACAGTTCTCGTTTGAACCGTCCCATATAAGAATATATATAAACCTTGTAAAATAAATATTTAATATTTTATTTTAGATAAAAGTCTATATCTTATATTTGTTAAAGCTAGCACACCGAATAGCCTAGCTTGTCATAGAGGCTATATCATTCCATGTTAGGCTAAGTGCATCCATCTCGGGGGATGGTGCGTTAGCCACTCTTACGCCAACTCAGACCATCGCACCGACCCCCTCAGATTCAAAGTGAGGGTGTTGTTGGGTTGTTGCTCACGCTTTTTTTCCTCTTTTCTCTCTCTTAATTAAATTCTTTTTTTAATATAAATAAAGAATGATTAAGGAAGATGGATGTGAGAGTTAGTAATATAAAGGAAATGAAAGGGAAAAAGATGTGACGTTAATATGATAAGGATAAGAAGGAAGATGGATATATATAGTCTTAATGTTCCTGAGCTTATTGTGGGGAGGAATCGTTGGTGTAAATGTTTATAAAATAACTATAAAATATTCACACATGCAATATAAAGATTTTCTACACTTAAAATCATAAATTAATAATATACAATTGGCAAGCACTTAACTTGCGTCATTTTTACATCAGATTTTATAAAATACGTCTTTAATCTTTATATACGATTGTGAGAAAGTTTTACTAAGATATTTGTTGTAGATAAGCTGGCTATCAACATTGTCATAACTTTGAGATCCAGTGTTCGATCCTTGAATATTCTTTCTCATGTGTTTTTACCCGCTTCGTTTCCTTCCATGCATGTCTTCCAAAAAATTTACTTTTTCCATATTTCACTCACTTTATTTTTTACTTTTCTTATTTGATAATTTAAGTTCTATTTTCTTTTCTTCTTTCTTTTTATAATTTATTTCCCCTTTTTTAATTAAAAAAGATTATATTTTTATACCAAGATATGAGTTGTGTTTAAAATTTTAAGATTCAATTACAGGTGATTCGGTATACAATCACAGATACTTGTGAATTACGAAAAACTACGAAAATGTCACTCCGTCCAAATTTTTAAAATTTAATCTAAACCATTGATGTTATTGATCCAAAAGTTAAAATTAATCCTATATTAATTTATTATGGACTATATTGAACATTTTTCACCAAGATATATCTGTTTTAACAATGTGTAGTATAATATAACAAGATATCAGTATTTTATCCTTTCAATAAAATATCCGTATTTATAATGTGTATTATATTATAAAAAAGATATCCGTTTTTATAATATTGGTTATTTCTTTTTTAATTATAAGACCACCAACATCCAACACAGCTTACCCCACTGTCACATCAGCATCTACATCATCTTTCACCTTCAACCCAATTTACCCCACAAACTCCCACATCCAACCTTATTCAACCTCAGATCAAATATTAATAAAATATATATTAAATGTGAGAGGGAAGAAAAAAAAAGAAAAAAGAAACGGGTTCCACAACCCAACCTCCACTTACCCAAAGTGGTGTTTTGGTGTTCCCATGTTACCCGATGGAACCCAATTTGATGTTTTGGTGTTCCTATGTTACCCTATCAATCGATAAACCTAGATACGTGTATTTGTATATGTGTGTCTATATGCTTGATAATTTGTGTTCTAAAGTGATAAATATATAGAAATTACATTTTACCCCTTGGAATTCACTCGGAAATTTCCGAGTGCTTTCCGAGGACGAAAAGCGTTTTTTAATAATATACACTATTTTTTAATGCAAAACACACATAAGTATATACACGTTTCATAATAAGTATAATTAAACAAATAAATCACTACAGGATACTAATATACTATACAAGTCACGATGACACATATAAATAATGAACATGTTTACATATACGTATTTGTTTACAAGCATGTATTCATATAGGTACGTTACTATAAATATTCTAATTTATACTTAACTATAAACCTAGATACATGTATTTGCATACGTATGTCTATATGTTTGATAATTTGTGTTCTAAAGTGTTAAATATATAGAAATTACATTTTACTCCTCGGAATTCACTCGGAAATTTCCGAGAGTTTTCCAAGGACGAATATCGTTTTTTAATAACATACACTATTTTTTAATGCAAAACACATATAAGCAAATACACGTTTCATTATAAACATAATTAAACAAATAAATCACAATAAAATACTAATATATTATACATATCACGATGGCACATAGAAATCACAAACATGTTTACATATACGTATTTGTTTACACACATACATTCATATTGGTACGTTACTATAAATATTCTAATTTATACTTAACGATAAACCTTGATACATGTATTTGTATACGCATGCCTATATGTTTGATAATTTGTGTTTTAAAGTGATAAATATATAAAAATTACATTTTAGCCATCGGAATTCACTCGGAAATTTCCGAGGGCTTTCCAAGGACTAAAATCGTTTTTTAATGTTATATACTATTTTTTAATGCAAAACACACATAAGCACATATACGTTTTATTATAAGCATAACTAAACAAATAAATCACTATTGGATACTAATATACTATAACTCACGATGACACATACAAATCACAAACATGTTACATATACGTATTTGTTTATAAATGTGTATTCATATAGGTATGTTAGTATAAATATTTTAATTTATGTTTAACGATAAACCTAGATACATGTATTAGTATACGTATGTCTATGTGTTTGATAATTTGTGTTTTAAAGTGATAAATATATAAAAATTACATTTTAGCCCTCGGAATTCACTCGGAAATTTCCATGGGCTTTCCAAGGGAATTGTAATTCTTGAAAAAATCTCGGAAGTTTCTCGGTAATTCGTCATACAAGTTACTTTCTCAAAAATGCCTTGGAAAATTTTGCGAGGAATTTCCAAGGGCATTTTAATTCTCGGAAATCTCTTGAAAATATCTCGGAAATCTCTCGCTATGTTTTTCGAGGGTTTATTTCCTCGGAAGTCCCTAGGAAATTTTGCGAGGAATTTCCGAGGAACTTCTGGGCCTCGGAAATTTATCGGAAAACTCTAGGTAACTTACTTGAACTCAGATTTGTCGTAAATATGTAGGAATTTCCTCGGAAATATTTCCTCGAGAATTAACGCCCTCGAAAATATCTCGGATTTCGCACTATTTTCTAGTAGTGATCGGGTTCCTTGCCGATATGGATGGTCTAATACATATTTTTATGAGATATGTTGTAACTATTATATAATGGTTATATGAAAAAAAATATGATACGATGTACTATTTAGTTTATTCCAGACATTTTGTGTTTTAATAAAGTAAAACAAAGTTTTGAAAATTTTTGTATCATTAAATATTTTTTACTATTGTTAATTGTTTTCTTTTTTTTATCCTTGCCGGATTTTGGTTCCGAGTTACTATTATGTTGATATTTTGTTCTCTATATTTAAACATATTCAAATGGTTTGGTAACTTGTACAACCTATAAACTTGAACATGTGAAAAGTTCATTTGAGAACCGTTTTTTATTACGAGAACAGCGAGAACTATTTTTAGTCATCCAATTCCCCCTCATTCAATCGGATTGTCCACTTATGAATTTCTTACATGCACCCTGCCACACTCAATCCCCCCACGCTCTTCATCCATGAATTCCATTATCCAAAATAAACGACTAAGATTAGTTCTCGCGGTTCTCGCAATAAAAACGGTTCTCAAATGAACCCTCCCCACTTGAACACATGTGTTATAATCTAATATAATTGTCCTCTTTTTTTCTCCTTTCTGTTTCTAAATGGGGTAAGTGGAGCAACGTTACTTTGCTTTTTTCCGACTTTATACGTAGTATGTTATTGTGTGTATCCAATATTCAAGTTAGATATATCAAATGGTAATTTTTTAAAGTTTAATACGTTAAAAGATACGTTATTAAGAGAATAGAGTAGTCATAATCTTTGCTTAGAGAGAATGGAGTGGAAGAAGAAAAGCCAAGTATCTTGTACATGTTTATAAGTAAGAATAATGTGGCCATAATCATTAGAGGGAATGGGTCGAGTGGAAGAAGAAAAACCAAGTGGTTGCTTCTATGGCGCCGTGGTGAATCAGAATTCTTATTCCGCCACCGTGTGGATTGGATGGTGCATGAAAAATTCCACTGTAGAGGAATGTGTAAATAAACAAAATGTGAGACACATTCAACTAATAATCTCTATGTGGGTTACATCAAATCATTAATTTGCTTTTCCAACTTGTATATCCTGCAAAAAAGCTCGCAATCTTTGTCTTTCTTTTTTCTTTTTTGTAATTTTGATTGTTTAGAGATTATTATGTGGGTTCTAGAATTTGATGTGGATGAGGAGTGACCACTATGTGTCTGTATGATAGGTTAAGTAGTAGAAGTGAAAAGCTGACGTAACGGTGTGATGAAAAGTAACCACTCATAATGTTAACTTCAACAAAATACAACTTTTCTTTAAAGAAAAGATGCATATAACACTATTGCACAAAAAAGAATTTCTTATTTTTCATGCATTGATATCAACTTATTTAACCCGAACGAACTTTTTAACCTTTTACGGTCACATCAAACCAACTAAAGCTAACAAATATAAGAAAAGAGCATCATATTTCATAATTGTCCATTGATATATCTATGCAATTAAATTCTAACGAAAAATTATAGATTTTCACAAAATTTCGTTAATATTCTTATAAAACGTGATTATTCCACGAATATCCGTATCATTATTTAAAGCAAATTAAATTAATTTATATTAGAAATTAATTAAATAAAAGTCTAATCCCTAAAGTAGCCCTCTTCAAACTCAAGTACCTAAAATCCTATCTTCCCCATGTATCATATCAAAAGGCAAAACCTCAAGGCCATGTGGAGTGGTCTTCGGTATACGTTCGGTATGCATATGTAGCTTCCAGTACTATATGCCAACATCATTTACATGGCTACGGTACTGAGAATTTTGATTGTCTCAGTGTTTCATTACCGTAGGTGAGAGAAAGGAGTAAGAGAGAGAGAGAGAGAGGTGAGAGGAGAGAGATAATATTTTTTTTTAAAAAAACTTTGAAGTATTTGAAACATGTGTATTTTCTGAATTGAAGCATAAATGAAATATGGCTGACGTGACTCTATTATGACATTAAGCATGAAAGTGGGTACTACTCATGATCTAATAAGGATCGACTAATGCAACAAAAATTTCACCATCCAATAACAAATATAAATCCAGAAGCCATCTACTAACAAATACCATTGTAGATAAACATCAACCTAACTCCCACTATAAATAAGTTAAGAATTTGATATCATTAGAGATTGTATTATAGAGTCCTTTAACACAACAACAAAGGATGTCATCAATCACAATATTAGAACAAAATTTGCACCACAGATACAAAATCTCAAAACAGAAAATAATTAAGGACACCATAAACTTAACAATTAATCACCAAGTCTCCTTCATAGATGTCGATGGCAACCCACAGAACCAAACTTTCAATAAAATAATCTGTAGTAAATTGAAGAGGAGGAATTTTGGTTCTTGGGTTTCGGATTTGAGCTTCAATCAATTAGAAACTTTCAATCAACCATTTAATTTAATTGAACTCACCTGCATCATTTGATGAAGTGCAGATAGACAAACAGATGAAGTTCGGATCGTGAAATTGATGAAATATGTATAAACTCGGTTCACAAGTGAAGAAATATTTGTTTAGGGTTTCATATATTTGCGATATGTTGTGAGATGAGGATGAATATGAACACTCACTAGACCTCTAAAGATGAAAGGTTTTAGGGTTCATGCATATTGCCGTTTGATGTGGGGAAGATGGGCTTTAGGTACAGAAGTTTTGAAGGAGTTTTAAAGGATATTAACGAAACCTTGCCAAAAGAAAAAAACACAATTTGGACAAAACACCTGCTAAGTTAGTATTTTTAAGGCAATACCCACTTAGTTATAAGAATGTTAGCATCTCTCTCATTCATTCCTTTAAGTGCAACATCACTTTTTCCTTTCATCTCATTCTATCCAACAAACACTCACATTCATCCCAAATAACTCTTTCTATTAAAAAGATAAATAAATAATATAAAAGTGGAGAAAGGAGTGAGATAGAGAGAAGAAATAAATAATAGAGGAGAAAGGAGAGAAAGAGCAAGGTGTTCACTCTTCTCCCCCACTCTACAGCTCGTCGGATACCCATAGTCTTTGACTAACCGATTAACACTATATATCTACAAAAGGCAAGGATCATCAAGACCACAAAATTTTTGTTACACTCTTTGGGATGAGCTATTTGGTAATTTCTATCGATTTCGTATAAAATAGTTTTTGTAACGAATTTCATATAAAACAATTAACCACATATTGATCACAAGAGATCTGAGATCGATTTAAGAGGACAATATATTCTTGTTTATACAAAATCTCTAGTAAATTAGCCATCCAAGATTACAAAATTTTGTATACAAAATGATGTTTATTAACATGAACACTATTCTTGTGTTTTTTGGGTACATTATATACATGTCACGATATGTATGGTTCAAATGTGCTTATCAATTACGTACGTACATATATTATTAGCACGACCACATGTGTCTTGTTTGTCTTTAGAAAGAACATATACATGGGATTTGTTTGGGTTGATTGGTGCATCAAAAGATCAATTTCATATCAAAATACATTTCATGAGTAAAATATGAACCAACACAGATTATAGCATGCATGTTAGGAATTTATCATCTCATCAAAACCATGTTTACAAGCTAAACATGTGGTGTGGTTTAACTTTTTATTAAAAAAAGGTTAGTGTTATTCCAATACATATGATATGATGCTTTAGGTTAAATATATATGATCGATCAAACAATCTCCTTCACAAATATAAAAATAAACGTTGTAAAATAATTTAATTTTTAGAGTTTACATGATATATTCGTTAAACAAGGATTGTAATACTCTTAAATTGAGAAGAACATGACTCGTATAAATCCTCTAGCTTTTGTTGTGACTCAACCTAGGAAGATATCAATCTGTATGAATCTTATTTATACATTGATTAATTCTCTTATTTTATGGTCAAATACGATCAGTCATGTTCTCTTGTAGTGAATCATATAAAGATACCCATTCTTGATTTAAAATAAATGCCCTTTATCATAACCGGTAATCACTACTACAAAAAACACTTTTAAACTCTCCTATTTAGACTGGTTTAAAAAAACACATAAAACCGGGCTAAAAAGGGCTAACATACGTTTTTTAGGATTTAGGCCCTGTTTTTTAAAACAAAACCGGGTGTGAGTTTTAAAAACTCATGTTTCTAGCATGTCTAAAATATATAAGCATATTAGACCTTGTTTTTTTTATAAAACAAACCAGGTCTAAAACTTAAGCTCATTCGGGCCTTATTTTTCATAGAGCAGACCACGTAACCCTAGCCGCACATGTTCCTTACAACCCAAGATTGAAGTCTATCGATCTCCGTCTCTCTTCATTCTTAGTTTAAAATTCGAAAAGTTCACCCCACCAGCAACCATCGATGTATGTATATACCGCCGTCGAGGTCACCATCGATTTTAAGTCAGCACCGAGTGTGAGCTCTGTCGATTGAAGCTTCATCGCCATATCCATCAATTTGAAGTCACCACCACTGAATCACCGTCGATTTGAAGCAACGTGCTTCTCCATCTTCATCGATTTGAAGTAGCGACCATGAATTGTAGGTTTTGCTGTGATATAATCGAAGATTGTTCTAGGTCGAACTCGAATTGCTTGTAGGTTTCCATTCGACTTCTTCGAATTTCATAACCTGGACCTAATTAATGTTTAAAGATTAAAGGTTAGAAGCCATTTCCGTTTTACTCAAATATGTGTTCTGATTACCATTTTTTTGCTATTCGATTTGATGCTTAAAATGTTTGCTATTTAAAGATTAAAGGTTTTAGGACTTGATGCAGAGATTTGTGGTTTTATTATTGTTGTTCATGAGCTGCTACATAGGGGTGGATTTGGTTTAAAGGTTTTGATAATTTGTGGTATGTTCTTGACTCGAGGCCCTGTATGAAACCGAGAGCTTGAATCACTAGATGAGGTTGTTCGGCTCTATGTATTCCACCTCAAGTGTTTATACTTTATTAGTTAATTACTTAATATAAAAGCTAATAACTTGCAACATTGCTTCTTTCTTCTAGAAATTAGAATATGTATCTGGACTAGGTTATCATGTTCAATTGTAGCTTGTAATTTTTGCATGTAATGGTTGAAACAAGGAATTAAGTGCAGTCATATATATGTATTAGTTATCATACATTATGTTAGTAAGATTTATATTATATGAAATCATTGTTCTTGTTCATTTTTGTGATGTAGTAAAAGAGACAACGTTGATAATTACTGCAACAGATCTCATGGCACGCCTTGCACCCAAAGTGAAGGTCTCAATATTTCGGCGTAGTTACGCAACTCTCTTGTCATTGATTGCTCTATATTCAATCTATTGGGTTAACCAAGTCAGCAAATGAAATTATAGGTACTTTGAAATGGAAAAGGAATGAGGAAGATCCAACCATACTTGTTCCATGTTATATAATCAACATTAAACTCAAGGATATTATCCCAACAGATACTCGACTTCTTGAGGATGATCTTCTAAAGATAAACCATGTTTCTTATTATTATTATAATCAACATTAAACTCAAGGATATTATCCCAATAGATACTCAAAACACATTTATAAGTCAAGTTGCGCATAAGTCTAGATGAATTGTTTAGGGGCGTTACAATAGTTTATAATTATATATTAGTCGAGTTCCTTATTTTTTGATGTAATATTTGTTTGTTTTGATATAATATATTTATGTAAGATAAATAATTATTCTTGTTTGTATGGGGCTTCTTTTAATTTAATTGTGTTATATAAATTTTATTTTGTTTGTCAGTTGAATATTGTTGGTCTACAACAACACCAAACAATAATAAAATATTTAAAAAAAACATAAACAATGAGACTCGATTAATTAACTAAAAGCGGGGCTTAAAAGTAACTATTTAAATCTGATAAGGAATTATACAACCCTGTTTTTTATATATAAACTGTGCTTAAAAATGAATTAGGACTCAATTTTTAAACCGTACTTAGAATGAAAGACTTTTAAACTCCTATTTAAACTTAAATAACCAAACCTAAAAGTCTTTTTTGTAGCGGTAAATGTTCGATCAAAAACAAGAGAGCATCTTCATGCATTATATATACACAAACCACCTCCACATCTAACACCTCCACCCCCTCTCTCGCACACAAACTCACACACACTTCGCTCAGTTTTCATCGCTCAGAAAGAAACTGTATATGGCAGCTCGATTGTTGGCACATGAGGTCTCCGATCTTTGCCTCGGCAAGCCTCCCCTGATTTCCATCTCCATCTCCGCCACCATCCGCCACGCCTTAGACGCACTCAAATCCTCCGACGACACCCACATCAGTATCTGGACATGCAACCATTTCCACCTCCACCACCCCACCGCTGACGAACTCGTCGACGACTGCCGCTGCGTCGGAAAAATCTGCATGGTCGACATCATCTGCTATCTATGCAAAGAAGACAACATCTCTTCTCCTTCCACAGCACTCAAATCCCCTGTTTCAGTTTTGCTGTCACATGTTCCCGGCGTCATTAAACACGTGGAACCCTCGTTCAGGTTATAATTCATTCATAAAGTTTGGATTTTTCTGTTCTTTTTTTATCTTTTGATTCAAGATTTTAATTTAATTTAGTAACTTTTTGGCAGTTTGATTGACGCCATTGATTCTATCATCGATGGTGCTCAGAATCTTGTGGTGCCCATAAAGAATACACCCTCAAAAAGAAAACAACTCCGGCAATGCCCGTCGGCGACACACGCAGGTGGCCGTGAATTTTGTTGGCTGACACAAGATGATATAATAAGATTTCTTCTCAGCTCGATCGGATTATTCTCCGCAACTGCTGCGTATTCAATTGAATCACTCGGCATCATCACGACGGAAATCCTGACAATCAATTACCACTCGCCGGCATCGAAAGCAGTTGACGCGATTTCAAAATCTCTCGCCGACCAAACCTCTGTCGCTGTCGTCGACGACGACGGAGTGTTAATCGGTGAAATTTCCCCTTTCACACTCACCTACTGTGAAGAAATGGTTGCTGCTGCCATCACAACCTTATCCGCCGGCGACCTTATGGCGTACATAGACTGCGGCGGTCCACCGGAGGATATAATTCGGGTGGTGGAGTCGAGATTAAAACAAAGAAATCTTGACGGAATGTTAGAGGAGTTTTCG
Source organism: Dittrichia graveolens (assembly GCA_038502395.1). Classification (NCBI taxonomy): domain Eukaryota; kingdom Viridiplantae; phylum Streptophyta; class Magnoliopsida; order Asterales; family Asteraceae; genus Dittrichia; species Dittrichia graveolens. The sequence goes on along the minus strand of JARJIL010000005.1, from coordinate 81,590,281 downwards.
ATTTACTCTTCCGGGATACCGTACTGTAACAATAGCTCGTCTTCAGACGAAGAATCTTTACCGTCGCCGACCACCACGAGGTCCGGGAGGTACAATCGTTCCAGTAGCTACTCCGCCAGGATAATGAGGCGAGCGGAGGCTATCGTCTGCCATCCCGGAAGCTCGTTGGTGGCGGTTATGATTCAGGCGATCGCACATCGTGTAAGTTACGTGTGGGTTATTGAAGAGGATTGCAGTGTCGCCGGAATTGTGAAGTTTTCCGGCATGCTGGAAGTTTTCCGTGAACATATAGAGAGAATGATTAACTAGAGTGATGAAGAGGACCTGTGTGTAAAGAAGGGAAAGATAATGGGGGATAATATGTAAATATGAACTATTTGGGGGTAGTTTGAGTAATATTGTGGAATCGAAATGGGCCGACTAACGGATAACTTATCCGTGGTTTTATGAACTTTTCTTATTATTATTAATAAAAACAAAATTTGTTACAAATATACCCAAAACATATTTTGAGTGAAAAGTTGCTCATCAATTATCTATTTATTTGTTGCTTTAATAAAGAAAGGTTAAATATTTAAAATATAAATTATTGTAGATAGACAGAATAACTGTAAATTGAAATTTATTAACATTTAGAGTGTGTTTGACGAAACTAGCTTGAGCTAAAGTTAGGGTTGGGGCTGAAGCTGTGGTTGGGCTGGAGCTAAGTTGATTAATTGATAATCTTAAGCTACTTGGAAAATCTTTTATTTTAGGGTTCACGGGAGATTATGTTTTCAATAATTTTATCAAGATTTTAACACTTAAACGAGACTAGAGTGCTGAAGATTATGAAAACTAGAATTTCATGTCCCTATAGTTCTCCATAAACCCGTTACCAAATACAGCCTTAAACATCAACAAAGAGTAAAAGTAACATAAAAAATAATTGTAGATTAGAGAACTGATTCCTACATAACAAAAATAGCTATGGAGAAGCTCTACTTCAAAATGTACAATTTAAACATTTTCGAGTATAAAAATGTGTAGACTATATATTATACGTTTAATTCATTAACTCTAGAATTTGTTTGTACTTTGGCCGAATCATCACTATAGATGACACGCGCAAGAAACAACGGTAACAACAGAAACAACATGAATCATCATGTTCATCAATCATCATCGAAAAATAGGCATAAAACTTTAATTTTTTTTAAATTGAATCAAAGTTATTAAAGAAATTTTATATATGTTTTTTTAATCTTAAAAATATTATATTTGTTCTATCATAATTTACAAATATCATATTAATCCTTTATAAATTTTAAAATATCATACTTAATCAAATTTTTAATATTATCATTTCAAAAATATTTATAGTTATTGAAACGTTTTTTTTATGTATAACCAATAAATAGTTGACCTTATTTCATCGTAACAACAATGATCGATAGCTTGTGTAATAAATACAATCACGTCTCTTCATATCATAATACCATATTTCCTCCGTTACGTCTGCCCCCAACCTCGTGTCGACGCTTCCACCGCTGATCTGGGTGTTAACGTCGTTTGTCACTATTTTTTCGTGTTTTATAAATATTTAATACCTTTTTATTAATATTAATATTGATTATTTTGGTAAACCAACTCGTGTATCACACGAGTATTTAATCTGGTTTATTATAGTAAAATATTGGTTATACAAATAACTAAAACAAAAGGATCATAGTAAAATAGTTTATCATACATAATTAAATAAAAATTGAGGTTCTTCTAAATTCTTGGAAGTAAAGTCGTGAACAGCTTTCAATAGCTATTATAACCAATCTCTAACAAAGAAATGTAGAAAGAACAAAGAAATCGGAAATTGCAAGAATTGATTTCAATTGATCGAGCAGAATAGGAACTGAATCACGAATTGAAGAAAACCTCAAGAAAAAACTGATCAAGATTTGAATCAGTCAGCTGAGGTTTCAATCTTGCAACAAGTGATTGATCTTCTCCTTCTTTATGATTGCATTTGTTTTTCAGATTCAATAGATTTCATATTTCAAATTGAATCTCGCAAGAACTTAAATCTTACGAACCGAAATCAATAAAAAAACATAATTTGCGCGATCTATCATTATGAACACATTCTTTGACCTTTTTCTTGATTTTCATAATTCTGAATTGTATTGTACGCTGAGTTTCATAGGCACCATAGATCAAGGGTTATTCTATATATCCCCCTTCATTATCTATATAGCCTCCATTAATTTGACATATGTGAGTGAAAAAGTAACATTGAAAATATAACATTCTTAATTTAACATGTGGGCTTGTGAGAAGAGAGGGACTATATAATAGCACCCTAGATCAACGGTGCATACTATGAAGAAGTGTAGAAAGAGAGATTGAAGAAAGAGAATATTTTGTTTATTGTATTTTCTTGTATCAAGAGTGTTTATAAGACAAGAGTATTTATACTCTTTAAATTAAAGCATCTATATATGCGCATTTATATCTAACACTTATTATATTTTGTATACTAATGGGTTATAAAATAATTATTATAAATATGGGTTTTCTTATATTCTTTATTATTAAGTGGGCTTTAGATATGACATAATTCCTAATTTCCTATACAATATAAAATAATTGAGTCCCCTTAAAACATGAGCTTTATAAGGTCGTCCATCTTGTACCTCTTAAAAACACCCATGCTTATATATAAACATGTAGATTTTGTAAATATTTAGTTTGGTTAAATAATTTAGAATTGAACGAAGTATCAAATAGGTATTCTTATATTGTTTTTTCTTATTTATATACAGAAGAGGTAATTGTATCTGCGTGTTGGTGCGAGATATGAAACATGTTTTACATGTAACAAAACTCTAATTCGGCTTATATATGTAAGTGATTCTATATACAAAGGGAATTATGTAAAAGTTTAATCTATACGAGGTAAAAAAAATAAGACACAAAAAAAACTTGTTTGCATACAACTTAAAGATTATGAAAGTCGATTATATTATTTTTTTAATAAAAGTTTGTTGTATGTAATGGTAATTAAGAAAAAGTTAATTGTATTTTCATACAATTTACCCTTGTTACTATTATTACAAAAAAAATGTGACGTATAAGACCACCTATAGTGGGTTTATTTCTGCTTGTCATTACGAGCATAAATGCTCTGTCATGTTCTTTGTTCCCTCACCCACTACGGTGGCTTTGTTATTTTGTCGTAGAGGGATGAGCTCCTACTACTCGTCTTTCATTTTCTTTTATTTTTTTTTTCAACCAATCAAATTAGTCTAAATTAATATTATGTGTGTTCAGTAATAGTGGAGATGGTAATATGAAGGTTAGTCATGTATGTGATGACTTGAGCTGTTTAGTTATGACTATGTCATAGGCAGAAAAGTTGATATAACAATTTGTCATGACTATAAGTGGTCTAAGGTTTATGAAAACAACGGGTTATTGTATATAATGTATCAACGGGTAAGTTTCGTTATTATTTAGTTGAGGATTGAACACAGTAACACATAAGTTTCTTTGTTTATTTTGTTTTACTTAGGGTGTGTCTGGTGTTAAATGGTGTCAAAATCTGATCACCTCTCTACATTGAATTGATATATATAAGCATACAAAATAAGCTTTCCTATAAATGAGGAAAGGATAATCAAAGAGATAACCACAATATTTGAATATATCTAGTCTAAATATATATCTAATATATCGACTAACAGCCCCCCTCAGTTGGAGCAGGAGGAGGCCGTATGCTCAAACTGTGCCGAAAATCAACAAACAGCTGTCGAGGAAGGCCTTTGGTGAAAATATCCGCAAATTGATAGGTAGACGGGACATGCAAAACTCGAATATGGCCTAGTGCGACTTTTTCGCCGTCAAAATGAATGTCCATCTCAATATGCTTGGTCTGCTGATGTTGAACAGGGTTCCAGAAAGATAAACAGCAGACACATTATCACAATAAACTAGTGTAGATTTTTGAAGCGGTCGATGTAGCTCAAGAAGCAAGTTACGCAACCAACATGTTTCAGCAACAGCATTGGCAACACCGCGGTATTCGGCTTCCGCCGCAACCAACATGTTTCAGCAACAGCATTGGCAACACCGCGGTATTCGGCTTCCGCACTTGACCGAGAAAGAGTTGGTTGTCGTTTTGCAGACCTCGAGATAAGGTTATCACCCAAGAAAAAACAATAGCCTGATGTGGAACGGCGTGTATCAGGGCACCCGCCCCAGTCAGCATCCGTATAGGCCACAAGCTGAGTAGAAGTGGAGGGGTAAAGCTGCAAGCCCATGTGTAAAGTGCCCTTTAGATATCGAAGAATGCGTTTCAATGCATTGAAATGTGGTTCTCGTGGCGCATGCATGAACAAACAAATCTGTTGAACGGCGTAGGCAATGTCCGGGCGAGTGAAAGTTAAGTATTGCAAAGCACCTGCGAGACTGCGATAAGTTGTAGAGTCGTTTAGAAGAGAACCATCCGTAGCACTTAATTTGGAGTTGGTATCTACGGGGGTTGAAACAGGTTTGCAGTTCGTCATATGAGCCCGACTCAAAATAGATTCGGCATACTTTTGTTGAGATAAGAACATGCCATTAGAGGTCCGAGTGACAGAGATCCCCAAAAAATAAGAAAGGGTGCCAAGATCATTCATCTCGAATTCTTTCTTGAGAGCAGAGATAAGCGAGGCCTGTAGTGAAGTAGATGATGCTGTAATGACAATATCGTCTACATAAAGCAGAAGGTAAGCCAGATCATTGTTGTGCCGATAGATAAAAAGTGAGTTGTCACTCTTACTGCAGACAAAACCAAGAGTGAGGAGATGTTGAGCAAACCGTTGGTACCACGCTTGAGGTGCCTGTTTAAGTCCGTAAAGAGACTTACGTAACCGGCAAACATAACCTGGAAAGGAAGGGTGAGTGAACCCAGGGGGTTGATGCATATAAACTGTTTCATGAAGGTCCCCATGTAAAAAAGCGTTCTTAACATCCAATTGATTAATGGGCCAATGTCGGCCCAAAGCTAAGGAAAGAACCGTACGGATAGTAGCCGGTTTAACAACCGGACGAAACGTCTCATCACAATCAATACCAACCTCCTGTGAATTTCCGTTAACAACTAACCATGCTTTATACCGTTCAAGTGAGCCATCTGCTTTAAATTTATGACGAAAAATCCAATGGCATCTAATAATATTAGCATCAAGCGGACAAGGAACTAGTTCCCACGTATTTTGTTTAAGTAAAGCATTAAATTCAGTGGTCATGGCAGAGTTCCAATTAGGGTCTAGGAGGGCTACTTTGGGATTGGACGGTATAAGAGAGAGAGATTGAGTGTGTAAAGAAAAGGGGACATTGGGTTTAAAGATCCCGCTCTTTGAACGGGTTTGCATGGGATGATGCGATTGTGGGGAAGGAGGTGGGTGTGAGCGAGATTGTAACACCGTGCTTTTGAGAACCAAATTTTTCTTTTTAAAATACTATTTAAGTTTTCAAACCGCATGGGTTTGACTGTAAATAGAATATTTAAACCTGTCTTATAATTTAAAAATGCAGCGGAATTAAAAACACGTGGCAAACTGTATAAACAGTCATAACGTTGCCACATACGACATTTGGTGTTACGGACACATAACCGGCCGACCATTATCTTTAAACATATTATAACAGAGTTAAACAAAATCAAGTGTTCCTCCTAAAAACATGCAACTACCCGCAGGCACCCGAGCTCACAGCCTAAGGAACACCTGCACATGTGGAGAGTAGTATCTGTTAGCTATAATAGCTAGCGAGTACACGATAGCATGCAATCAATATAAACATACCACATATCATCAATCATGCCCAAATAGTTCTATCCTAGCATATCGCGATGAGCTGGCGTAGTCAGGAGGTAGCATATCTCGCAGGGTAGCGAACCCGGCTCAATGCACCAAACTGGGGTACCAGACCCATCAACCGCTCCGGTGGGGGAACTGTTAAGCGTCCACCGTTGCGTTTTGGAATCAACCGATTCCTCTGTTGTACAGCCGCAGCTATACCCGAAAAAGACAGCTATGTCCGGGGCAAACCTTGCCCAACAGGTAGGACAGCTTTGTCCGGGCAAACCTTGCCCAATCACAAACACATAATCTGATTCAACCGATTCATCAATCAATCAATAATCATGTCCATATAACATACACCTAAACAGATGCATATTATTTATACAATCAAATATCTAGCATCATCATGCCATTCATTCTTTACCTCATTGCGCGCACACAATAATGTATATATATCTATCATCATAACATACACCTAATCAAGTGCATACTATTATGTATATCAATAAGTTAAGCCTAGCATCATCATGCTTTACAATCTACACTTAAACAAGTGCGTATCATACTGTGTAACCATGTTAAGTCTAGCATCGTCATGCTTTGCAAACTACACTTAATCAAGTGCGTATAATATCCTGATAATCATTTATCATACATACTACAAGGTATACAACCTTTCAACAACATATTCAAACGCTTAATCAATTGCTTACAAGTCCGGGTATTCAATTCAATTCATTGTTAATATATGTTATAGATATATTAATCGTTATGTTATCAGGCACTCACCTGTTAGGCTAGAATAAGCAAAGACCTTGCTTTGGCGCTCACGGATTCTCAATTCAACCTATAATACCAAGACTTACGCATCAATCATTTGAACACGCGAGGAACGTCTAGGATACTAGAAACAATACCCTAATGGTGTTTTTAAACCATTTATTAACTAACTATAGCAATCTAAGCAACAACACGCGAACACGTAGCACAAAACAGCAAAGAAAGCTGTGTGCAGGGGTGTCGCGCCGCGACCAGCCTGCAGTGGCTGCAGCAAGTGTTGTTTTGTGTACATCAACCCCATTTTGCCTCATTTCAATTCCAAATCAATTTTGGTAAAATTCTAGTGTTTCATAGGACCATTTGACACTTGTGGAAGCTTTCTAACATCAAAAACTCCTATCCAATTAATTCATACGAAAATCCCATTTGAATGGACAAAGACGTGCGCATAATGGCCAAAACTTGGTGTAGACCAATTCCAAAACTTGCAACACACCATATACACCTAATATGATGTATTTAAGGTGTTGCAACTGACCAAAACCTTTAAACTCATTGTTTGGTATCATTTTCCAATTTCTTGCCTATTTAAGGCCTATTTTTCACTATTTTAGCCAATTCAAGCAAAACAACCATTCCAATTCAAAACCAATGTTCTAATCAATTCATACAAGTCATATGAACCTATTAGAACCTTAAAAATCAAATCTTGATGTGTAAAAACAGATTTAGGCCATTTTGACCCATTTAGGCTAAATATTGGATTTGTGCAAAAACACCACTTCTAATGCACCAATTGAGTTCTAATCAATCCTAACAAGTTATAGGATCATTTAGAACACTATATTTCAGTTCTTGAAGGTCAAAATCAGTTTGACCCGTATTTGACCAATTTTGACCCATTTGAGCCAAAATTCAAAACTCATCAAGAACACCACTTTAATTCATGGAATTGATTCCTATACACTTATAAATGATATTAGAACCTATATCAATCATAAATTTCAGTTCTTGATTGCTAAATCAAAGAACCCACTTGAAACCTAGAATTTCAAGTCTTGAAAGAGCAAAATCAAGAACAAGGATGAATTGGAACTTACAATGATCAAAGGATGATTAGGAACTACTTGTAAGACCAATTAGAAGCTTAATTCTCTGCTGGAACAAAGCTTTATGAGTTTCTCTTCAAAACCCAAAAATCAAGATTGACGAACAAACCATGGAAAAGATGAAGATGGAGCTTACAATGAAGAGGGTGATGATCTAGGGCTGTTTTAAGCCTTCAATTTGCTGCTGAAAATTTGTTGTTTGATAACTTCCTTTGATCTTCATCTTCTAATTTGCAAAAACAGGAAGGAAGCTTTGAAGGTGTGTGTATACGTATGTGTGTGTGTAGTCTGTGTATTCAAAAAGGGCTGGACCGACTTGTGGGTATTATTTTCCACAAGTGGGTATTTTGTCTCCCCTTTTTAACTTACAACTCATCTCTCGTTTACCCGTTTCAACTAACGAGGATATTTCTGGAATCCTCGTTTGAAGCCGTTTGATATTTTATAACCTTTATCTATTTTTATTAATATTTTTAATAACCCATTTATCTATTATTTTCATATTTTATATCATTTTCTAAAACATATATATTTTATTTAATTCAATTAAATACTCGACGTATCACGATCGCACACGTTTAGGCCTGTTTTGAGGATGTTATAGAGATGAGGCAGCTACGGATTGAGAGGAGGGGACGGGTTGAGGGGGTGATGGGACAGTCGAGGGGGTAGGGGTCACACAAGGTGATTGTGATTGAGAATGATGGATTAAGTAGGGAGAGGGAGGAGGGTCATTTAGAAAGTCATATGTGGTGAGAGGAGATGTGTGAGAGGTGGCGAAGGGAAACATATCTTCAACAAAAGTGACATTTCGTGAGATTAAATATTGGTTAGTGAGGAGATCGTGACACAAGTAACCACGATGGTTAGAAGGATAGCCTAGAAAAACACATGCAATGGTGCGTGGGGAGAGCTTGTGAGCGGTGGTGGAGGATGTGTTAGGATAACACAAACACCCGAAGGTGCGAAGGTGAGTGTAGGATGGAGTACGGTGATAAAGAGCCGTAGTGGGGGTAGTATTTTGAATGGTGGAAGAGGGAAGAATATTGAGAAGGTAAGTGGCAAAGTGGAGGGCATAATGCCAATAGGAGGGTGGGACGGAGGCGTGAATGAGGTTGGTACGGATGGTATTATTAATGGTGCGAATGATGCATTCCGCTTTGCCATTTTGAGGAGAGGTGTAAGGGCAAGAAAATTGAAATTGTAAGCCGTGTTGAGTGCAAAAATTATGAAAATCATTATTGTTGAACTCACGACCATTATCACACTGAAGAGTTTTAATTTTCTTGTCAAATTGAGTTTGAATGTAGCGATAGAAGGTAGTGAAAACAGAGTATACTTGCGATTTATATTTTAGAGGAAAGGTCCAAAGAAAGTGTGTATAATCATCAAGAAGCACAAGATAATATTTATGACCTAAAATAGATGCAATAGGAGACGTCCATAAATCAGCATGTATTATATCAAATGGATTAAAAGTAATGGAATTAGAAGAAACAAAATTCAAACGACAATGTTTTCCAAGAGAACAAGCATTACAATTATCAATATTGCTAATGGAACTAGGAAAAAAATTATGTCTAAGTGAACTAAAAGTAGAAGATCCCGGATGCCCGAGCCGATTATGCCAAGTGGAGGAAGAGACGGTGTGTAATGCGAGACTGGTGTTGTTGGTAAAAGGGTAGAGATCACCGGAACTGTTGCATCTCGTTATGATTGTCCCCGTTTTGAGATCCTTCACAGAAAAACCATACGGGTCAAAGTCAATGGAAACATTGTTATCACGAGTGAACTTACGTACTGAAATAAGGTTTTTTGATCAGTTTAGGAACATGAAAAATATTATTTAAAAGGTAAGGACGAGTGTGATGGGAGAGGGTGGAGGAACCTAAACCGCTAACGGGAAAACTACTGCCATTACCAACTAATATAGAATGCGGTTTACTTAAAGAAAATAAGCGAGAAAAATTACCTGCGTTGCTTGCAACATGCGAAGTAGAACCCGTATCCATGTACCAAGAAGTGTCCAGCGTGTTAAGTTGCATAGTGTTGAATGCGCTTTCCAACTCGGTAGGGGTCATGGGGTTGCCGTGAGCTGCCGAAAAATAGGCATGCTGCTGTTGGGCTTGCGGTTGGGCTTGCATGCGTGGGCATGGGCCAAGAATGCTTGGAGGGGCGGTGGGATAAGGGCAAGGGGGCGGAGAGGACCAATTGTTGCCGGAATACCAAGGTGGAGGAGTCCATGTATATTGTGGAGGGTATGGATGACGACCTTCCCTACCACGACCACGACCGCGTCTGCGGCCACGACCACGGTAGCCACCGCGACCACCGCCCCTATCGCCGGAGTAAGAAAAATCCCAAGAAGGTCCCCCTTGTTGCGATGATGGAGGAACTGGCGGAGGGTCTGATTTTTGTTGAGTCACCAAAGCTTGCGGGGCATTCGATTCTTGTTTAGAACGGCGGGTTTCTTCAAGGGCAAGCTGTGAGCATGCTTTAATAAAAGTCGACAGAGGATCGGTTTGTTGAATGAAGGTAGCCAAAGTGTCATATTCCTTCCGAAGACCGGTGATTAATTGAAGAACCATCTTCTGATCAGAGACGGGATGTCCGACATTCGCCAGTTGATCGGACAGATTCTTAATACGATTGCAGTATTCAGTGGAGTTAGAGAAGGTCTCCATACGGGTTCCGTTCAATTGTTCTTTGAGAGAAACGGCTCGGGTGGCACAGTTGTCTTGGAAAATCTCAGCCAGTCGATCCCATAAGACTTGAGCAGAGGCGCCGGGTTTCATAATTGTTTGCAGCAGATCAGAAGAAATAGTAGCAAGAATCCACTGTTTAACAATTGCATCAAGTCGGGTCCATGTTGCTTTATCGATATCAGCAGGAGCAGGAAGCTTGGGATCAATGTGATCAAGAACATCGTATGCGCATGCATGAATATGAAATAGTTCAACCCACGAAGCATACCTATCATCAAGCCAATTTAGGGTCGGGGGAATAGAGTTTTTGATGTTATTGACACCAAATGCGGGGTAAAAACCTGGTTTAGGATTCACAGCTTCGTCGCCGGCCATGGCGATCAAGAAAACAGAAGAAGAGAAGAAGATTAGGTCCGGCTGGTTGATGGCGTAAAAAGAAAAGAAAAGAGCCTAGAATCGTGGCTATGATACCATGTTAAATGGTGTCAAAATCTGATCACCTCTCTACATTGAATTGATATATATAAGCATACAAAATAAGCTTTCCTATAAATGAGGAAAGGATAATCAAAGAGATAACCACAATATTTGAAAATATCTAGTCTAAATATATATCTAATATATCGACTAACATCTGGTTCACTGGAATTGGATGAAATTGGACGGAATTGGAATTGGATGAAAGTTACTTAGGGTGCGTTTGTGTTTGATTCGCGGAATTTATGGAATAGAATTTGACCATTCTAATGAATTCATTAAATCAAGGAATTGTGAATTCCTTTCCCAAATGGATGGAATTCTTCAAATTCATAAGAAATCTCAGAACATAATTGTTGTCTCCTACCCCACCCCACTCCCACCCCGACACGATCGTATGGCAACATGCTGACAAACAAATTGCGACGACATGTTGTCACATCAAGGTTGCTGCGACGACTTTAATTTTGCATATTGGCGACGAATTTTTTTGTTGCAGAAGGGCTTTTTCTTGTAGTGGATCATCCTTGTTTTTAAACAAGATAAGGCAAACATTTTAGTTAATCACTAGAACTCTAGCTTAATTAGTTTGCGAAATTGATATTTGATGGGATTTGGGCCTGATTGCTGGATGATATCATGTTTTTAATGAAGAGAGCAAAGATTTACATTACCTAAGTTCATCTTGTACGTGGAATAAATTAAAGAAAGCAAAGATTTGGTCTTTAATATTGATAACTAATTTCGTACAACAGATATATTGCTTAATTGCTAACATATTTTTGATTCGTCAATTAATTAAATTGTATGCGTGCAGCCTCGCGACGTTCATCTGAACTCTGAACCATCATGTTATGATGATAGTTTGTAGACATTTATACGTGGGGCATAGTTTCCGGTGATTCGCCTGTGCTCTGTTTTGATGATAGTTTTGTAAGTCTTTGAAAGAGTTAAGATACTCTCATACTATGCTCAAACATAATCAATCTTGTTCTTTTACAAAAATAAGAGTATGACTTATAAAAAAATTTGTTCATGACCTAAATAAGAGACTTACACCTTATGTGTGTGAAAAAACACGATTAATCATATTTTACCATAACAAGATAAAGATCCCAACGATTTGACCCTATACAATTTGGCTTAGCTGGCATTCTTTGTGATGTTCAGAGTCTCATGAGTTTCTTTGGCATTTTACACTGTCTTAATTTATATATATATATATATATATATATATATATATATATATATATATATATATATATATTGAAAAGTTTATTTAAAAACCGTTTTTATTGCGAGAATCGCGAGAACCAATCCTAGCCGTCCAATTTCCCCTTCTTTAATTGGATTGCCCACCCATGAATTCCTTACATGCACCCTGGGTGGGCAATCCAATTGAAAGAGGGGAAATTATACGGCTAAGATTGGTTCTCGCGGTTCTTATACGAAAAACAATTCTCGTTTGAACTTTTGCCTATATATATATATAGGGATGAGATCAAATAAAAAGAAAATTAAAGTAAAAAGTGTAAAAGGGATAATTATTTGATCATTTTTCGGTGTATATATCAACTGATAATCGTTAGTTCATCATTTTTATTGATTAAAAGTAGTTCTTCATCAATTTCTTTTTGATTTCAAATACAGATTTTGAAAACAAAATTTTGGAATAATTTGTTGATGAACAAAATGCTTTCATCTAAAAAGTGATTAATATGTTGGATTCATCAAAAAGAAATTGATGAAGAACTAGTTTTAATCAATAAAGATGATGAACTAACGATTATCAGTTGATATATATACCGAAAAAAGATCAAATAATCATCTCTTTTACCCTTTTTACTTTAATTTTCTTTTTACTTGATCTCTACCCTATATATATATATATATATATACGGGAAGGTTTATTTGAGAACCGTTTTTATTGCGAGAATCGCGAGAACCAATCTTAGCCGTTCATTTTGGATAATGGAATTCATGGATGAAGAGCGTGGGGGATTGAGTGTTGTAGGGTGCATGTAAGGAATTCATGGGTGGGCAATCCAATTGGAGGAGGGGAAATTGGACGGCTAAGATTGGTTCTCGCGGTTCTCGTAATAAAAGCGGTTCTCAAATGAATCTTTCACTATATATATATATATGGGATGCTTATTGCGAGAACCGCGATAACCAATCTTATCCATTCATTTTGAATAATGAAATTCATGGATGAATAGCGTGAAGGGATTGAGTGTGGCAAGATGCATGTAAAGAATTCATGGGTGGGCAATCCAATTAAAGGAGGGAGAATTGGACGGCTACGATTGGTTCTCGCAATAAAAACGGTTCTCAAATGAACTTTTCACTATATATATATATATATATATATAGGAGAGGGATATACTAAAAAGAAGATTAAGCTACAAAAAGTAAGAAGAAATGTGAGCCATTAGATTCATAAGATAATAACTAACTTTTTTTTAAATTAATTAATTAAAATCAGTTAGTTAATGGTATATTAGTCTTTGATGATTTATCCACATCCTAAAATCAAGTAAACATATTTCCCACTAATAAACACCGATTCTAAATTCAAATGATAATTGATCAATATATTTGATGCACAACACGAATCATCAATTATAAAATTGATACACATCCCTCTAAACTCAGGCTATACACTCAAGCAGATGCAAGTTTAGATGAACCCAAAAATTTGATGAATGATATTCATCAAAAAATATGATACACAATACGAAATTCTCAACCCAATATTGATGCACGTATAATCTATTTTAAATAGGTTACAAAATCAATACAAATATAAACATTATATGGGGAATTTTCATCCAAGAAACTACTTTTTAATTGATGCACACCTAATAAGAGAAAATAGACACCATCACAAGAACATGTCTTTTTATGAAGCTTGATATATTTATGAAACAAAACTAAGATACATGATGGATAATGAACACCGATAAACGTTAATACATGATGAATATATACTGAAATCACTCATAAAAACTTTTAATATCGACTAAATTTTACTTTCACATTCAGTATCTCACCCAAATGTAACTTTCCCCATAAAATGAAGGTGAATATCAAAAATATTTCTAAGAAAAGATGAAAATCAGATATGAGATTGAACAATAATAGATCTATGATTTAACAATAAAATTCATCTTTTGACCAAAAGTCAATAGAAATGTTATCAGATAATACAACAAGAAGATTACCAAAAAAACTATTAATCCATATGGTTTTGATACTCATTTGAGATTGTTTCTTCTAGACATCATCGGCAACAGAGGTGGCAAATTCACAGAGGCGGCGACGGCTTCACAAGTGGCGGTGGTACCTGGTGACTGCAAAATATGTGGGTTTCATGCCTCGACTTCACAGAGGTGGCGACGGCTTCACATGTGGCGGTGGTGGTCGGCGACGGCAAAACATCTAGGTTTCATGCCTCGACTTCATAGGGTTCTTCGACTGAGAGAGGTCGCCGGTTTAAAGAGAGAGAAATGAGAAGGCGTCGGTTTGAAGAGAGAGAAACGAGAGTGGCATACCCTTTTGTTGAAGAGAGAGAAACGAGAGAGAAAGAGGAATAAAACTCATCATACCTAAAATACCCTTTTGTTAGTTATGTCACATGTCACCTCTAGAATTCTCCTTACTCTTTTTACATAAACATTTTTTATTTGAACTCAACTCTCTCTCTCTCTCTATATATATATATATATACACACATATACATAGGGTGAGGTTATACATAGAATCTTCCTTATTTATAGAATCTAAAGAACAAACCTGGTGATAACACGTGGTATCAAAAGTAAGGGTAAAACTGGAAAAAAAATTACTAATTAATACCCACTCCCCTCTTCCTCATTCAACATCCAAACTTCCATATAAAAAATATATATTATACACCCAAATAGTCATAATAAATTCAAGTTTAAGAATTTTAGCAAAAAATACCATTAGATTCAGTTTTTTATCCTCTTTAATTCAAAACTAGGATTGAAATGTTTTCTAATTTTTTTTTACGAAAATGCAATTGTTTTGACGAAAATGCAAATTGTTTTGACGAAAATGCAAAATGCTTCCGAAAATGAAAAAAACAGATAACAAAAATGCAAATTGTTTGACGAAAATATAAAATTCAAGATGCAACCGACATAAAAGAAGATAACAAAAATGCAAATAACCGAAAAAGCAAATAATATTAAGTCATTAACATGCAAATAACCTAATGATTTGCATTTTGGTTATTAATTTGCATTTTCGGGAAGTGGAGCTAGAAAGAGGATTTGTGGCTACCAAAACAAAATTCCATATTTGCTATCAATTATGTAGTTACCTCATATAGTTTTATATAATTTACAAAATTGCCACCTTCAAATATCAGCTATCAATTTAGATAATCAAATAGTCTAGATTTGTTTTTTAGGTTCTATAATTAAGACTAGGTTTTATATTGATTATATATATATATGTAGGCAAAAGTTCAAACGAGAACTGTTTTTCGTACGAGAACCGCGAGAACCAATCTTAGCCGTCCAATTCCCCCTCATTCAATTGGATTGCCCACCCATGAATTCCTTACATGCACTTAGCCGTTCATTTTGGATAATGAAATTCATAAATAAAGAGCGTGAGGGGATTGAGTGTGGCAGGGTCCATGTAAGTAATTCATGGGTGAGCAATCCAATTGAAGGAGCGGGAATTGGACGGATAAGATTGGTTCTCGCGGTTCTCGTAATAAAAACGGTTCTCAAATGAACATTTTACTATATATATATATATATTTGTGAAATATTCAATATAGTCCATATTTAATTAATAGTCACGATGGACTAATTTTAGCCCTTGGATCAACAGCATCAATGGTCCATATTGCATTTTAAAATTTAGGGTAGAGTGACATTTTCGTAATTTTTTGTAATTCACATGTGATACTTTTACAAATCACATGTGATTATATACTGGATTTTAGGACTATGTTTTTTATATGGACTATATTGAACACAACTCATATATATATATATATACACACACACACACATATACATATATATATAGTGAAAAGTTCATTTGAGAACCATTTTTATTGCGAGAACCAATTTTAGCCGTCCAATTCCCCCTCGTTCAATTGGATTGCCCACCCATGAATTTCTTACATGCACCATGCCACACTCAATCCTCCACGCTCTTCATCCATGAATTCCATTATCCAAAATGAATGGCTAAGATTGGTTCTCGCGATTCTCACAATAAAAACGGTTCTCAAATGAACCTTCACCTATATATATATATATATATATATAAATTGTGAAACCAAAAATATTTTTGTCGGTAGGAGAAAATACAATAAAGGTCCAGTACGTGCATAGCTGCTGAAATTGTGTCTTAATATATTTGTTAACGGCTTAATTTAACGTGGGCTTACGTTATACGAACAGATCATAACATGCATGGCATTTCACTTTGTTGAGTACGTACGTACTACGACGTGTGTCATGGAAGACATACAATACGTGGAACTAATTGTAGCTCACTTGCCACATGTTAATTAAGAATCCTCCAGAATTAATACATACGACATACTTCATCTTTCATATCTTATATATATTAAGATGTCTAGCTGTACGTAGATTCCCCCGTCAGAATAACAAACTAGAAGCAGGGTAAAGTTGTTAAAAAGGATGCAATGTTTTATCATGTATATATATTAATATGGTAACTGAACTTTTTTACACATGTACGTACATATTTATCTTTACAAACACATCTTAATATGATCACCAGTTGAAGGGTGGCTCTGACAGTGTGTAGTGGGTGATCACACAGGCCATGTTTAGGAGGAGAACCAAAATTGTTTTGTTGTATACATATATATGTATATGAGATAAATATTATAATTTTTCAAACTCGTGGAAAAACAAGCTATTTGAAAGTTCATGTTATATGTAATTAGCCTAAAATCTAGAAGGCTAATGATCGAATCATTAGGTAAACTATTATACGATCATTCTTTTGTTTTGGTTTATTGTATGCTCATTAGGGGCCAATCAAGTTAGCCTATAATCCATTAGCCTGAAAATGTTGTATTGAGAATGCCTATTTTTGTTTGGGTTAATGATATAATAATTGTTGTAATATTTTTAAATTATATATATATATATATATATATATATATATGCATTTAAGAGGCCCATCTTTTACTTTCCGCATATGGCCTTCAAAATGAATAGACGGGCTCTGGACCATTTTCTTGATTACCTTGATCATCTACATTTCACCTTTAAAAATGGTTTTACGACCGTGAAGGATGCTCCACGGGGCGTGAAGCTTGTCTCCCTCAAGAATGCTCACTAACCGCCACGAGTCGTGATACTTTTGGTCTTCACGGCCCGTGATGAGATCATGAGAGGTCGTGAAGAGGGTAGCTCAAGTGACATTTATATTTTATTGGGTTATTTGATGGTCCAATGAACAACCACTCTTTTAACCGACCCTAGAGGGGTTTAGAGGCAATATTTGAGGTTGGTATCACAAGTGTAACATACTTGACTCTTTTTCTCTCTAATTTTCTCTCTTGGTGCCTAACTCATATTTACATGATGAACTAAGTTATGCAAGATCTTGAGTGTGGTGAGATGTGTACTTGGTGCAAGAGGAGATTCACAAGCTATTCCAGAGGGTAGGATCTTTGTGGATGTCTACCTAATGGTTCACTAGCATGTGGGGGTCTCGAAATCTTGGTGTGGACTTCAGATAGGAGTGATAGGCCACTTCTCAACCATCTTCATCCCAGTTTTCATTTGCTACATCCGTTCTTGAGAGGTCAAGGAGGTATATCTTCTGGCCCCTTCTTGTTTCTTTAGTTGCAATTTTGTTTTATAGAGTATTCCACCACTGAAACATGTATGAGCTTGTGTTCTTGTTGGATTTATGTACTTGCACGCTATGTCTTTGTGTTGCTTCCGCTTTGTTTGTGCTCCCTACATGTTCCAACATGTATGACAAGGACCCAAGAACACCAGACAATCTTCATTAAATAATTCGCATTCTAGGGTTTTTGTTTGGGTTTAGTGGTGAAACTTGAACAATTATTTTGGTTAATTAATTCGCATTCTAGGGTTTTTGTTTGGATTTAGTGGTGAAACTTGAACAATTATTTTGGAGGAAGGTAATATATATAAGTATATGTGCAACTTATATACTGAAAACATTGAATTATATATCAAAAAGACCAAATATACTATATAAATGAAAATAAATCATAACTTAACTTGATGACTTTTATGTCTTAATTTTAAATTGATCAATTAATAACTAATAATCAGTTTAAAATTGATTAAATCCAAACAAACACCACCATCACTTTATTAGTTAAGGAGAATTTCATCTATATTCTTTCAAACTTTGGTAATTACATATATATTCTTATAAATTTTAAAATTACACATATATCATTCTAAACCTATAATCTCTCCTATATATCCAATGACTTAAGTTATTTATTTTTAACCTTTTTAAAAATCCAAAATTATATTATCTTCAAATTGGTTTATATAATCTAAAAACTAATTAACATGTTATCCCAAAAATACCCTTAATCCAAATTGGAGAATCATGAATAGATAACTTGCTTGTTAAAAAAATTAAAAGATAAATAAAGATAGATAACCAGCAAAAGCGCACAGACCCTACACCCAACAAGAGTGTAACTAAGATAATCGGAATGCTTGGATTGATGAAGCAACGATATTGGAAACTAAGGCCTGTTAAGTCAATTTGAGTTGGATTATATCATTAGGTAGTATGTTAATTTTCTGTAGAAAATTCCAGAGTTCAGTTGCTTGCTTGTACCTTGTGCAATATGACATGTACAATTAGGTGGAAAACTCGCCTACCAAACTTAGACTTTGGGAGTGACATTCTTTGTGAAATATTAGGGTTATATGAACGAATTTGCATGTCGAAGAAATATGTTCATGAAAGGAACATGGGTATTTAAGTAATTTAGCTAAATACCATTCACAGAAAATGTTTTCTTATTTTTAAATAGTTTATAAATAAATTAGGCTCTTGGTTAAATATGAGAGATTGAAAATTTTTAGAAGGATATATATAATTACCAAAGTTTATAGAATATAGATGACAAGTACCATATAAATTCAGCGACCCATCAAGTATATATACTTCGGTATGACAAAGAACAAATAGTCATTAAGAATATAAAGAGTGAAGAGTGGTGAATGGGTGTGGTGAGGTGACCACTTGGAGGATGTGTGTGGTACCACTCCCTTACGCTGTGTTTCCGAGACAAGATAAGGAAAGAAAAAAAAAGAAAAGAAAATTAATGGAAGAAAAGAAGAGAAGAGAAATGATAATAATTTTGATTTTTCATGTTCCCGAGTTGGAAAGAAAAGAAACGAAATTGGGGAGAAAAAACATAAGTTTGTATTCCCGAGTTGGAGAGGAAGGAAAGAAAATGTGTCATTTTATAATAATACCCTTACTTTTTAAAATTATTTATTGTGATTAAGGGTAATTTAATCATTTACAAAAAATCATAAATATTTTTCTTTCCTTCCAAATCCTCTCACTTTTGAGAGGAAAGTTTAAGAGAGAAAGTTAACCAAATTTTCCTTTCAAATCCTTTCTCTTCTTTCCTTAAAATATTTCTGGAACACAATTTTTTTTTATTTTCTTCCTAATCTCTTCTTTTCTCTCCCAATTAAATCTCGGGAACATAGTGTTAAGGTGTGGTGGGAGGGGATGCATGGTATTCACTGCATGTGGATGGGTGTGGGGTGGCCACTTAGCTTTTTAACTTTTTTTATTAAATTTTGATTAATTAGTTGGATAATATGTGGGTTCCATAATTTGGGGTGTGGTGATAAGTGACCACTACAAGGCTAAGTGGTTAATTAAGTGATAGGAGAAAAAAACTAATGTGACGTTGTGGTAGATGTGGTTCTATGTGACCATTCCTTGCACTTATATTCACAATCTAGGGTTTTGTTGAGTTTGTGTGTACGGTGGTTGAACTTAAATAATTTTTTAGAGAATAAAATAATATAATATAAGAATCTAACACACACACACACATATATATATATATAAGAGGTGATATGTATATCTTCTTACTTATTCTTCTACTCACAAAATCAACATGAGTATCAAAATCAATTGAGGAGGTAAGGAATTGAAAGAAAATTATTAAATTTCACATGCCATAATATGATGAGTAAGAGGATTAAGTAGGAAGATATATCATTTATATACATTTTATATATAGGACATGGTTCATTTGAGAACTGTTTTTATTGCGAGTATCGTGAGAACCAATCTTCGCTCTTAAATAAAATAAATCAATTGCCAATAAAAATGACAGTTGATTAATTGCTCATTAATTATGCATTAATAATGGGTATTTCGGAAAACTCAATGCTCAATATTTAATAACAACTCACCCGGATGCTATTCACGGTTGAAAAATTATATAAAATACCAAAATAATCATATTAATGAGTATTAATGGCGGTTACAAATAATAGTCGCGGTACTCGAAATAAAAACGATTCTCAAATGCTATTTTCACTATATATATATATAAACATTTAATTATATATCAAAAATACCATATATATTGTATACAAATTAAAAATAAAATTACACTATGAATCAAAGTACAAATAATATATATCAGATTTCTTACTTTCTTTAATTATCTCATTAATTTTAAACACTTCAAGAATCTTTTTATGGCCTATATTAGAGCCAATGGTTAAAAACTCCATGACATGATCATTAAACTTTTTATAATTGCTTATCCAATATTTAAATAAATATATCTAGTCAATAATAATGATAAGAAAATTACATGATTATATTCTTGACTAGGACAATATCGACTAGGCAGATAAAGAGCTTTCATATGAGGGCATATCTAACCGATGTTTCTCGCAAAACAACTTTGCAACATTTAGTTCAATAGCATTATAACATATATATTCGCAAAACAACTTTGCAACATTTAGTTCAATAGCATTGATAACATATATATATATATATATATATATATATATATATATATATATATGAGGGTTCATGCAAGAAATTCTCATTTTACGAGAAGTGCAAGAAACATTTTAAACCATTGAATTTTACTAGTCAAGATCTTAGTCAAAAGTATAGTAATGTCATTTTATACATATGTGATTAATTCATTATTACTTAAATTTTGGTAATTTAACTGTTTTCTCTCCCCTTTAATTGTCATGAATATACCTAATAACATTTTCATTCTTTGTAAAGATTACTTTGATATGTTTTATTAAGTGTTATGTTCAAATATTGCCGGCAACTACATATCAAATAGGGTTTTTCTTTTTTAATTCTCCAACGAAATAAGAGAGATGGAAAAGTAAGTATGGTAAGTCTAATTAATTAGGGATGAGATTTAGTGGGGGCAAAAAGTACTATAATGCCCTTTTGGTTTTTATTTTAATAAACTATAATTTCTAATTAATTACTATAATGTCATAATCATTTATAAACATTGATCAAATAATTTAAGGGTCAGAAACACTTCTCGCACTTCTCGTAAAAATGAAGCTTCTCGCATTAACTTCTCTCTCTATATATATATATATATGTGTGTGTATATATATATACATATATATATATATATATATATATTGTAATTCCTTTTGCAAAGCTTGAAAAAGAACATCCGCCCTCCGCAATTAAGTGAAGAATAAAAACGAACTCAAATAATTTCAAAATACTTTTGAGATGCATCGATGACCACATTCAAAATAACATTATCCATCTCTAATTATATACCCTCAATAACTAAACAAGTAGGATATAATTAGACGTCTCAAGTAAGCTGCAATAACTAAATTTGAATGAGAGCCTCCTTAATTAATGTGTATCAGTCGTCTTAGCTTGTTGTAACATGCATGTCGCGACGCTTACTAGCTCAAAGCACAAGTTATATGACCTTAAATCGCTTCTTTTCTCTAAACACAAAATATCGCTCAAAAGAACACAGTGTAATCAAATATTTTGGTTGGTACGTACGTAGGAAAATTAAGAGACAATATATAAAAGTCCAATGCCTCGTGAAATTAATTGTCTTTATTTCTTAACGGCTTTAACGTGGGCTTACGTTATACGAACAAATCATCACATGGCATTTCACCTTGTTGATCGAGTACTACGTGCATGAGTCATGGAAGATACACATGCGTACGTGGAACAGATTATACTTCACCTGCCGCCACTACAAAGAATTAGGGTATTAGACACGACAAAAGTCACCCTAAAGCCCCAAAATGTCGACCCTATTGAGTCACCCGTATTGCTTCGTCGTTCTTGCCTAAATGTTGCCCCTATTAGTTTTTTTTGAAAAGCAACAGTCGTCTCTATTAGTGTCGCCCCTATTGACTTGTGTTGCCACTATTCCTTGTCAAACCTATTTCCTACGTTGCTACTATTAATGTTGCCCCTATTAGTGTCGCTCCTAATAACGTCACTGCTATTACTTAATAAAAAAACATTTCTAGTGAAATACAGATAAATCCTTTTTATAATATGCAATAATATAAATGTTGCTATAGCCAGAAATAGATAATTAATCTGCATATATTAAATAAATATCATCAATTCCTAACCAAATCCAAAAGATAGTTGTTTTAAGTAATTGTTTGTTATACAAAACAAAGTCTAAACATATCAAACATTAACTACGCTTCAGCATCATTATCCCCATCCTCGTTTCCCGCATTTTCCGACCCATTATCACTTTGAAGCATTAACGATCTGAATATCTCCATAACTCTTGCAATAAATGTCGGGTTACTAAGAATAGTTTCAATCTCCGGCTACTATATATATATATATACACACACACACACACACAAACATATAAGTACATTAGTTATGAAGCAATATAAGTAAAAGCAACTAATACGAATCGTACAAGTAAATACAACCCGTTACCAACCCATTATGGCTCGTTATGATTCATTACAAGCAAATATAACTTATACGGTTCATTATGACCCACTACAAGTCAATAGCACTTATACCAACTCATTATGACCCGTTACAAGTAAAATAACCCATACATATCAATTACTACCCGTTACAAGCAAATCTGACCCCACATGTCAATATAACCCGTTACAAGTAAATATATCCCATAAAGTCTTACTATGGAAATTCAAGTAAATAGGACCCATGTCTAACCATTTTCATCCACTACAAGCAAATATGATTCATGACAACCCATTACAAGCAAATTATGATCCATATAGACTGGTTATGATTCATTACAAGCAAATATAACTTATACCGACCAATTATGACCCACTATAAGTAAATAGCACTTATACCAACCCATTATGACCCGTTACAAGTAAGATAACCCATACCTACCAATTACAACCCGTTACAAGCAAATATGAACTCACGTATAAATTATGACCGGTTACAAGTAGATATAAAAGTCTTACTACGGGTCGTTCAAGTATATAGAACCCTGTTCTAACCATTTTTATCAACTACAAGCAAATATGATTTATGGCAACCCATTACAACCCATTACAAGCAAATTGTAATGTCCTTTTTTTAAAGTGTGCAACAAGGTAATAGCCACGAAACTTTTTTAAAATTGGGCAACAACCGGCACAGGTAATATAAAAATAGTTTCCCTTCGATGTTGCACAAAAACTCTTTAACATGTCCACGTGGAAGCCTCATCCGCCACAATGTAATACCCAAGCTTCCGAAAAATAAATAAAAGAATATTTATTGAGGAATGATAAATTATATTGGATTGTGAATTTAATTGTGAATGTATTAAAGTGCTTATGGGCTTGAATGAGTAATGAATTATTGGACTAAACATATGTGTGTTATTGGGCAATGTTTCTTGGGCCCAATCAATGGTGAAAGTGGGCTAGGCCTTTTTATGATATATATATATATATATATATATATATATATATAAGATTAGGGCACAGCCCCCAACACCCCTTTCAAATAAGTGTTAGTGTTACATTGAGAAAGAGTTTAGTGTGTGTCTGTGTGTGTGCTTAAACCCCACGAGAAAGCAAGGAAGAAGGTGCAAGGATCATCTGGAAAACTAAAAGAATTGTTGAAAGAATCATCAGGTAATATTTCTTACCTCACTAGGATACTGTAGGTATCAATTTTATCTTGTTTGGATGATGATAGCATGATTTAGCTTCTAGGGTTTTTGGGTTCTGGGTTTATGAAGAACCAGAGAAAAAAAATTGTGTTATGAGCCTTAATACTTGATGAAATGCATTTAAATCTTGAAGGAAATGTCTAAATGAATGGAGAAATGTTTTGAAACAAAAATGATATGATTTGAGTTTTGAAAGAACATGATTTTGGTCATGGAGCCTGAAAGTTGAAAAAGATGAACTGACAGGGATGAATGTGTGTAGTGCGACTTATTGTTGCAACTCATGCGACTTTTGTGTTATGAGTCGTGCGACTCATTGTTTGAGTCATGCGACTCTTTGCCTTATTCCATGCCACTTATTGATTTGAACTCATGCGACCTATTGTTTCAATCCATGCGACCCTCATTAAGCCCTCATGCGACTTTCCCTTTTTAAACCATGCGACTTTCATACTTAAAAATATCCTATGCAACTTTGCTTTAAACCATCCGACTTTCATACTCAACTACCCCTATGCGACTGTCGCATGGTTGGAACCTTCATGCGACTTTCACTTCAATTGCATGCGACTGTCGCATGGATGGAACCTTCATGCGACTTTCACTTTCAATTTCATGCGACCTTTGCCTTGAACCTTTGCACCATGCGACTTTTACACTTGAAACCCACCCCATGCGACTTATGTGTCTAACAATCCGACAGTTGCAATCTAATGGAAATCCGATAGTTGAGAGTCCGGATAGTTGAGAATCCGAATGAGTTGAAATCTGACAGTCGGATGAAATCCGATACTTTGCAATGACGCGACGCGTCGGTTTGCTGGACGCGACGCGTCCCCGACTTTATGGACTTTAATGCATTTCTTATTGTTACAAGCCTTGTGAAATCCGAATGTATTACGGGGATAAACGAACGAGGGATTCGTACACGGTATTGATTTGTTAGACCTATTGTAGGTAACGGTTGACTAGCAAGTAATCACAAGTGAGTTAGTGAGATAAGGTTGAGAATCTGAGAACTGCTGACAGGTGAGTATTCTTACTTACTGTTGGGGAGATAATCACTTCACCCTAATAATCAACTCTGCCTATCCTAAAACATAGAATTTGATGATAACCAAACCCTACATTCAGTATGACTTAGAAAGAATTCAAACATGTGTTGTTTGAATCAATTTATGTAAAAATATGTTAAGTATGGAACCATCAGCTGAGGAAAATAAGCCATCAGCTGATCATCAGATCCTACTCAAAGTATCAGCCAAAGGATACCAGCCAAGGAGCATCAGATGAAGAAAACAAGTAAAGAAGACCATCAGCTGAGGAAAACAATCTATCAACTGAGCGAAATTGTTGATCAGCTGATGAAAATATTTCATTAGTTGAGTAAACAGATTGATCAGCTGAGTGAAGAATTTGATCAGCTGAGTGCCTACTCTATCAGCTGAGTAAACAGATTGATCAACTGAGTGAAGAATTTGATCAGCTGAGTGCCTACTCTATCAGCTGAGTGAACAATTGGATCAGCTGAGGCCCAGAGCATCAGTTAAGTAAGTCTTTCTTCACACAAGTCATCTCCCCTTATAAATTGATGTATTTGATTGATCAGCTGAGCATTATTGATCAACTGATCATACAAATACATGAGCATTATGTCCTCCTAAGCTTACTATTGATCAGTTGAGCATCTATATGATCAGCTGAGCAATATGTGTCAACTGAGTCCTAGCAAAAAGTGATCAACTGATATATTTTGTCAACTGAGTAGTGAATATCAGAGTTCCTTGTACAATCTGTTAGCTGAGTCGTGAAAAATGTCAAATCTACTCTATCTTTTCAGATTGTAAGTCATATGTAAAAGGCAGAACATGTGTTGTTCTATTATGCCTTAGATCTTTGTTTGTAAAAGTAAAATGCACTTTTTGGATCAAGTATGAGACAAAAAGTTTTGATCTTATCCTCTGGAAAGGGATAATGATACCTCAAACAGACGAAGATCTTGAAGATTTGTTCAAACAACTAAGTATGGCTGGCAATCCCATACTTGGTAAAGTCAAATCAATCAGAAGCATGGTGTTGATTAAAGTACAATCATGGAAAAGGAAAGACACTTCTACACGACAGTAGATGTGGACTTTAATATTTTATATTGTGAATGGGTTGCATTTTTGCAGAAAAGTACAATTACTTTTATTATACATTTGATTAAAGTAACTTTACTTTTCACCCACTACCTTTACAATTAAAATATTATATTTTCACATCCTCTTGGTCTCCTACCTTCATGCAACTGGATCCACCAAGACTTCTATATATATATATGCATGGTGGACATGAAAATAGAGAAGATACTACACAACACAACAAAGTGAAGTCTCTACTACACAAAAAGAAAATCTCATCAGTTGAGAAATTTCGTAGAGTATAAGCATTGTGTAGAATCAAACTTGTTCATGTGTTGAACACTCTAAATACATTAGTTGTTTTAGAGTTAGCTTGTCTATGTGTTAGACAAATTGATTGCCACCTTTTATTATACTTAGAATTTCCGCTTCTACTACATGTAATTCTTGATTCATATCCATAAGAATTATATAAAAGTATATAAGTGTGTCTTTAATTTTTAAAAGCTAAAGTTTGTATTCAACCCCCCCTTCTACAAACATTTGTTTTTGCGTACTCAATCTGGGACTAACACTTACCATCTAAACCCTATGATGTATGTGTTAAATGTGATATATGCTATATGATTGATGAATGATGAATCGATGAGTGATGAATTGATGAATGATGAAATGGTGACTGATGAATTGATGAACTGATAATGTGCTATGCTATGCTATTGATTGAGCCGTTCACTTTGATGACGGGAATGATGGGACCGTACACTTCGGTGTCAGGAATGATTGGACCGTTCACTTCGGTGACGGGAATGATGGGACCGTACACTTCGGTGTCGGGAATGATTGGACCGTACACTTTGGTTTCAGGAATGATTGGACCGTTCACTTCGGTGACGGGAATGACTAGACCGTTCACTACGGTGACGGGTATGATGAGACCGTTCACTCCGGTGACGGGAATTTGGGACCGACTACTACGGTAGCGGGAATGAAAGATGTAACATGAATGTAAAGCAATTGATGTGATGTCATATGGTCGATTGTAAGTAAGTGTACTTGCTAAGCTTTGTGCTTACGGTTGTTGTTTAACCTTCTTTTCAGGTGATGGCCACGGCGGGGCTCCAGAATGCGGTTGATAGCTCATATTTCCACAAGCTTCCGCAGTGTTTAAACTATTTTTTTTAATGATGTATTCTAAACAATTACATTTGAGTTCAAGATTTTACAAGTTATCGCCTGGGGTTGTATTTAAAGTGATACAATATTTTAGTTATGACAGATTGTGAATCGTATGCTTGGTAATTGTTTAATTGCAAAAAAAAAATTGGGACGTTATAGACAAATACTAAAAAGAATAAACAACGGAAATAATGAGCTAGAAAGCCTAGTGAGTACTCAACAAAATACACAAATGATAATTATTAACATATATATAAACTCTTATCAAATTATGTCACTCCGGCCTCTATTTTGCCACTTGGGAAATTACCCTTGCCGCATAGGCACCACTTTTATCATTCAGGCAGTTTGACCTGCCACTCTTGTAACACCTCAGATAACATATACTGCACATACATACAGTTGCAAGTAACATATAAAAAATCAAATCATCAACATATCATGTATTCTGGCTTCACGCCTCGGAGCATTTGAAACGGGAAGTACCCCTGCATCAAAGAATGCAGAACTAAACAACAGGAAACATGCATATGATCACATTGATAACACAGGCAGTCTCACTAACTAATGCAAGCCATACCCACCGTATAGCTTTATACAATGAGTCGTACCCACTGTACTGCTATATAATAATAACTACATTGTTGTGAACACCACTTATATGTCATGTATACACAAAGATAAGATTTAGCATACATATCCCAACTCATTATACACACATATAAACAAATTAGTATACTCATTAATCAATAACTAATAGTTGTTTATTTGATATCAATATATTATAGCAGATATGCAACAATTCCCACTTTAGTGTTGACTACGTACAATCATAGGTAATTAATATCCTTAAGTGCTAGATTGAGGTACTCACGTGTAGTCTAGCACTTCCCGCGCATTCTCTTATCTTTTCCTTAGGTCCTCAAATATTTAAAAATAATTATATGATACTCATTACTCTTACTCAAATCAAAACACAACTTATTAAACAATGAATAGGACATGGCACGTCCGTGCCCTTACTCAAAGGTATGCCCGTGATCATCAGGCACACCTCGGGTCTATCTAATGTTAGGTATTCCTGTACCTTTTGAGACACTCCTGTGCCCCCCCCCACCCCTCAAGTACGCCCTGGGGCATGGTTCGTTCTTGAGGGGCATACCCGCGCCTTTCAACTTACAGCACATGTTAGACCAGAAATTACTGTTTTTCGACCAGAATTCATCCAATTCACTTTCAAATCAGTACTTAAAAACATTCCCATAACACTTACCAACTATATCAAATAGCATACAAACACTCTTTGATCATTAAACACTATATATACTCAATTAAATCAATTAACACTTCAAGATATAAAACAAGGAATACTCATAAACTTCAATCTTGATTTTCTCAATTGATCTATGTTTATCTTCCTTGTTAATCATCAATCTCAATTCCAAGATTTCCTATCCAAATTAAGGAGATATGTATGTGTGTTTGTGAATTTGGAAGAAACAAGAAGAAAGGAGAAGAAGAAGATATGAATAAATAAAAAACTAACCAATTAAGCATATAGCAGCCGCCTCTAAGGTGGTAGCCCATCCTCTAGCAGGTATCCCGCTCACCTTTTGAACTTACAACTCATCCATACGATATCCATAAATCTCAACGGGGATATATGTGGAATCATTATTTCAAACCATTTAACATTTTATAACTTTTACTTGTTATCTCAACTTTTACCCACAACTTATTTTAAATACCTTTTATAAATTTTGGGGTGTTAAACAAATTATGATCCATATAGACCCGTTATGATTCATTACAATCAAATATAACTTATACCGACCCATTATAACCCACTACAAGTAAATAGCACGTATATCAACCCATTATGACCTGTTACAAGTAAAATAACTCATACCTACCACCAGTTACAAGCAAATATGACCCTACGTATCAATTATGTCCCATTACAAGTAGATATATCCCATAAAGCCTTACTACAGGTCGTTCAAATAAATATGACCCATGCCTAACCATTTTCATTTATTACAAGTAAATATAACCCATACATGTGCATGTGTATGCGGTGATGTCTGTGAGAGTCCCTCAGAGTAGGCAGCAACAGTCATCGTTGTAAAAGGTTGATGTCCGATGCCTTTAATGTGTCCTAGACGAGAACCCAAAACATTTTCAAAAACAGTTGGTTCGCCCACGGGAGTTGGATTGCTCGAGGAGCTGAGAGTTGAGTTTGTTGAGCAAGATCACCCACTAAAGTGTTATGTATTTTACAAAGATTATAAAATAGATTAATATACTTCTGATTCAATATAATTTAATTTTAATCAATGAAAAATTACATATTGTTCTTCGACTATTGGGTTACCAAATTGCCCGTATTCACATGAGCATCATGAATAGCTTGTACTATGCTCTTGTTCTGTTTACCATTAACTATTACATTAAGAATTAGATTAGATGTAATTTTAAGCAATAAACATTTACTTTTGTGTAGCAGGCGCTGCTATACGAGCCGGTCCCACCCTGATTCTTGATGATTTGTTTTGCACGATTTACTTTGTTTTGCATAGAATGATTCACATGTTTTTCCAAAGTGAAAAATTCTATGGTTTTATTCCAACTGTCTACACTCATACTAGCTAGGGGGTAGCCCTTGCTCTTTCAACATCCTCGTACCCTCCATTTTTTTTAAAAATTCCTTCACCTTTGTTTTGCGACCTCTATAACTTGCACTTATCATGTATTCAAGGCCCTCCCTTAATCTACTTTGCGCAAGATCATCCATAACCTTTTACAAATCAAAATATGGCTACAAATAGAAAAGAGTTAGACAAGTAAAAAAGAAATAATAAATACAAATTATACTTATTTAAATAATCTACCTGAAGATGCTGTAACATGGCATTCTTCTCTACGGGAGAAACCTTTTTCCATGAGTCTCTATCTAACAGGATGTCCCGCCAAATATACACCCCAACCTCATGAATGAATAGGTCATGTGTCTCGCCAACAATAGTGGAAGTAGTATCGTCAAACTCAAGCAAGAGAGGCCGCTTCCCGTTATTATTCCATGTATTTAAGACGGAAAGGTTTTTAGCCTTCACCTTTCGACGAGTTGGTACAACTACAAATATAGCAAAAATTATTAGTGATGATAAATTATAAAAAATGAATAAATCATAACAGATCTTAATTACCATCTATCTCGTGTTGACCACGGCCTCAACCACCTGGAGGTGGTGCATCCTCACGACCATCTCCGTCATAGCCTCGGGCCATGACATCAGCCATCAAACACAATAGAACAATACCAATAAAAGCAATATAAAACCTGGAAAGTTAAAAGGTATAGAATAGAGAAATATTAAAGATTACTATTACAAGTCAAATATAATTACATATAAAGTGTTTCAATCGTTGTCACCCTCAGACACTTCAGTGTCACCCTTAGACATTTCAGTATCATAATCGGCCTCATCATAGTCACTATCGCCCTCAGACCCTTCATTGACGGTACCTGTTGGCAGACTAACTTCGATTTCACCTGTTGGTTGAAGACTTTCAAAGTACTGCCTGAACTCGATTACAAGTCTGCAATTACATGAAAAATTACTATGAACGACATCGACATTTTCGGCAGATACATTGTCATCATCTTTAACGCGAGCCTCATTAATTGGCAGATCCCAAATTTTACGATGATTAACATTTTCAACAACCCACCGATGGTTATTAATTTGGTCTCCACGAGAAGGTTCTCGGATGTAGAACACTTGTTTAGCATGCATATCAAATATGAGTTGATCTTCTTTGTTTCATTCGCATCGTGTGTCGATACTAGTGATATTATTTTCACATGTAACTCCCCTTCGAGTATCAAACCACCGAAATAGTATAGTTGAATAACAATATAGATAATGCAATTCAATGATCTCTTCTAGTTGACCATAATATTTCTCTTCATTCTCTCCCTCCGCTAGAACCCAAGAGTTTTGTGTCATGTGTTGTGCGTCCCAGCTAAGTGCATAAACCTAACACCATTGACTTTGCAAGCGGTGTAAGTGGAGGCATTTGCTCGCACACCCATTTTAAGAGACGACAACTCTTGGTGAAATAATGAAGACTTTTGTGACTGCATCTCATAAACCAAGAAATTATATATATTGATGTGTGTTATTCTTTACATGGTGTTAAAATCAAGCATATATGTTTCTTAATCTGTATTACCTTTTGGAGAAACCATGTAGGGAATTCCGTTTTATATCACTTTGAGGATGTTATGATTTTTAATCACTACATTGATGACAAAAGAATATAGAATTAGTAAAGGGAAAAAATAAAAATAGATAATAAAAAGTTAGAGATAGGAACAATTACTTCAGATATTGTCTAACTTCTTCATAGCTGTCAAGCACAAACCACTCTGTTTTTTTTTGTCCTTTACATCAAGATGTTTGACTTGGGCTGTGCTAGTTGGTCGACATTTAGACTCAAACACCCACATCTTTTTTTTCTACGACGACATCCTCGTTTCTTTCGGGGCGGTTGAATTGAGTTTGGACATATTGAAGGTACATTGAACAAAATGTTAAAGCTTCATTGGCAACATAACCCTTAGCTATAGAATCTTCCAGTCTTGTCTTCTTTCTAACATAGTCTTTTAGTTTTTTCATATACCTTTCGAATGTATACATCCATCTCATATATACCAGGCCCCCGCAAATCACTTCGTTATGTAAATGTAAAACTAAATGAACCATAATGTCAAAAAAACATCGAAGCGTAGATCATTTTTAATTTGTACAAGATTGTAATAATATCAGCTTTCCTTTCCTCATATCCTCCACCAATAGTGTTCTAGAGCAAAGTTGCTTAAAGAAAGTACAAGACTCTACTATTGGTGTAAATTTATCTCTGGATCAAAATCCTCGAACTCCAATTGATATCAAACGTTGCATTAGAATGTGACAGTCATGAGATTTAAGCCCATCAATGTTAGTATCGTTATCTGTCACTTTCTATCTGATGTTAGATCCAAAACCATTTGGTAGTTTAACGTGCGTTTAATGTGTCTTTGGACTTATCATTCATCAGAAGAGTACCTAACAAATTGTGACACACATTTTTCTCGATATGCATAGCATCTAAGTTGTGCTTCAGTTGCATAGAAAACCAATGCTTGAGTTCGAAGAATATGTTCCATTTGGACCGGTTCAACTCGAATGCCTCCCGCTTTCTCTTAGCACCTCCAAAGTTAGGATGTTTTTCGGGTATGAGAGAAGGTAAATGATCTAGTTGAGTTTTTATTTCTTCATTACTAAATTGTCTCGGAGGGACTCTTGTTTCGTGTTGCCCATTGAATTCCAAACTTCTTCTCCATGGATCGTTAGGATCTAAGAATCGAGTGACCAACATATGCGATTTTTTATTACACGACAAGAATGAGTGTCTTCATTACAAGTCAAGCATGCTTTATACCCTTGTCAGCTCCAACCTGATAAACTACTAGGAGCTGGAAAGTCGTTTATTGTCCATAACAACACTACTTTCATGTTGAAGAATTTGTTTGTCGTCGCATCTTTAGTGTGCACGCCTAAATGCCACAATTGTTTAAGCTCTTCTACCAACGGCCTAAGGAAAACATCCATGTCCTTCCCAGGTTATTTAGGGCCATGAATCAATAAGGACAAACATAGCCAAGGTGGTAGATTATATGTTGTAAGTGTTGGGGTTTGGTTGGTTTTTCAAAATATATTTTAGCAATGGAAGCATGAACAACAATTTTAAACTTTTTAAAACTCCCCACCAATGATCCATATGCAAGCCTTAAGAAAAAAACTAACCATAGGGTGTTTAGAACTACAACCTGTGGGTTCTATGTGCACAAGACACAAATTAATACGATATTACTGATAATAAATAAACCCATAGGGTCACACATTTACAATCAATGGACACCAATTACATATTTGAATATGATTTAAATATGTTTCCAACTCATTATATATATATATAAGTATATATGCATTGTTGCATATTATTATTTATGTGAAATAATAATATCACTCTTGTATATTGATACAAGATAATGCATATCAAATACATAGATATAAACATATGATTTTATATGTATGTATGTATATATATGTATAAATATATATTTGTTACATATAAATTGTTACTAATAACAAATTATATAAATGTATGTATATCCTTGTTACAAGTAAAGAGTTACTAGTAACAATCAAGTATGTATATAAAATACATGTAGATGTATTTTATACATAGTATGGCACATCTAGTATATCTTTTATATATGTATTTATGAAGGAAACTAGAAAATCCCTCATTAATTCAAATGGGGGCCATGTTGTGTATACTTGAAAGCAATCAACCAAGGCATGGACTAGATGTACAAGCATGGAAGGAAGGCAAGAGGGGACCCTCCCCCCTCACCTATTTTCGGCCGAAAATGGGAGCCAAAGGGGGCCTCCCTCTTGTTGCTTCACTTCTTGATCTTATTTAGTACATGCATGGTTCTTTGTTCTAACTATTGCATGCTACCACCTTTAGGCTTCTTTTAGAAAAGTTCTAAGTATTCTTGAAGCTTTGAAAACATCTCTACATTCTTGTATTGGTGTTCTTCAAGTAAGTCAAGTGTGGTGCTACAATACATACATCTTGTTCAAGAAGAAGAACAAAGGTTGTTGCTTGCATTCTTGAATATCAAGGGTTGGAGAGACTAGCATCTTGGAGGTGTTGGACTCATTGATTTGTGGATACCTTGGAGGAAGTATTCTCTTGGCTTCTCATAGATCAACCACTTCATCAACGGTTTACTCACGCTACAAAGGTTGTAGTTCTAAACACCCTATGGTTGTTTTGTTTCTTAAGGCTTGCATATGGATCATTGGTGGGGAGTTTTAAAAGTTTAAAATTGTTGTTCATGCTTCCGTTGCTAAAATATATTTTGAAAAAACCAAACAAACCCCAACACAACCTTTGTAGCGTGATAGAACTGTTGGTGAAGTGGTTGATCAATGAGAAGTCAAGTAGAGACCTCCTCCAAGGTATCCAACCCTTGAAATGCTAGTTTCTCCAACCCTTTGTATCTCACAAGCAAGCAAGACAACAACCTTGTCTTCTTCTTTGAATTAGATGTATGTTTGAGTATGTATTATGTTACAACACTTGGCTTAAATGAAAGAACACCAATACTAGTAAGTAAGGATGTTTTTTCAAGTATGAAAACACTTAGAACTTTTCTAAAGAAGCACAAAGGTGGTAGCATGTAAGTGTAACACAAAAGGGACCATGCAAGTGACTTTAAAAGCCAAGAATCCAAAACAAGAGAGGGAGGCCCCTCCCTTGTCATTTTGGACGAAAATAGGAAGGGGAGGAGGGTCCCCTCTTGCTCTTGTTGCTTCACTTGTCCATGGTATGCATGTCTTGGTTGATTTCCTTTCAAGCAATCTCAAATAGGCCCCTCTTGGTGATTATTGTGAGCATTTCTAGTTTCTTTTATAAATATATATAAAAGGTATACTAGATGTGTCATACTATGTATAAAATACATCTACATGTATTTTATATACATACTTGATTGTTACTAGTAACTCTTTACTAGTAACAAAGATATACATACACTTATATAATTGTTACTAGTAACAATTTACTTGTAACAAATATATATTTATACACACACACACATATATATATATATTCATACATATATATAAAATCATATGTTTATATTTATGTATTTGATATGCATTACCTTATATCAATATATAAGAGTGATATTATTATTTCACATAAATAATAATATGCAACAATGCATATATACTTATATATATATATAATGAGTTGGAAACATATTTAAATCATATTCAAATATGTAATTGGTGTCCATTGATTGTAAATGTGTGACCCTATGGGTTTATTTATTATCAGTAATATCGTATTAATTTGTGTCTTGTGCATGTCCATCAATAGGATGACACATGGTACCCTTTTGTGATCGTCCAGTACTATGTCAAATCATATTTGTTGCCGTGTGCCTTGAACAATACAAATGGCGTAGTCTGTGGTTTAAAGGAAAGTATCTTAACACCTTATGAGCTACATTCTTGCCCTTTGTGTTTTTATCAACCCACCGACTCTCATTACAAACAGGACATGATTGCAACAACTTATGTTCCTTTCAAAAAAGACAGCCGTCGTTTTTTCACACGTGTATCGACTCATAACCCAAACCAATCTTTTTAAGTTTCTTTTTTGCTATGTAATATGAAGAGGGAACCATATTTTCTTTCAGAAATGCAGATTGCAACAACTCAAGGAGCTGATCAAATGGACTATCAGTCCATTTGTTGTTCACCTTGATATGCATCAACTTTGCTAAAATGTCCAGGGAAGAAAGCCAAGTACAACCAAGATATAGTTCTACATTGACTTCCTTTAACAACTCACGAAAACCATCACTGACAACGCTACCCTCCATATTTGAGTCCCCGTCATCATGGTTGGTATTGTTTTCCCTCAACTCCCACATAATGTCGTTGATAACGCCAGACATCTCGTTTCTTGAAGCTAACAACTACTTTGATTTTATAATTAAACATCTAAACTAACAACTAAAAAGTGTTCCATTCGATCTAACACAATTAACACAATAAAAGAACTACAATTAACAACTTAATTAGCAAAATCAAAAACCATAAACACAAGATTGTTAATTATCATTTAATCTCACAATGTACAAGATCTAATCTAACAATGCTATTAAAAAGCCTAAAAACACACATTAGAACACACATCGTGTTGGTGATTTTAGTGTCATCAAAGCCATTTAGTATAATCGGGATTGACTTTGAGACTACCCGATTCTAGACTTGATTATAATTCGGGTTTGGAGATGCAGAGTGCACACTCGAATAAATTAAGTTAGTATCGGGATACGGTACGGGGTCCGGGTAGGGTGAGCACGGTTTAAAATCCGGACCGGACCGAAAAAGACCGGACCGGACCGAAACCCGAAATCTATAAAAAACTAGGACCGAAGACCGGACCAGTCTCGGTCCGGTTAGTCTTTTTCGGTTTATTGTTTGTTTTATACACTATATTAAACAAAACCGGACCAGCCTGGACCGGACCGAAACCCGAAATCTATAAAAAAAAACAAGGACCGAAGACCGGACAGACCAGTCCCGGTCCGGACCGGTCTCGGTCCGGTTCGTTGGTTTTTTCGGTCTATCGGGTCGCATGCTCACCCCTAGGTCCGGGGGCTGGCCCCCGGAGGGGTTCCAAAGGGCAGAGCCCTCGCGGGCCCCGTAGCAAAAATTATTTATATATATATAAATGCAATAACCGCTGCAAGTATCCGCCTCCGTAACCGCCGCCTTGAAGCCGAGCCGCAGCCGCCGGCGGCCAGTAACCGCCCTATGGATCGCCTATAAATAGGCCATTCGGCCATTGAGTTTGGTACAGAAAAACCGATATACGAAAATGCGGAAATACGGAAAACGCGAAAGTATACAAACAATATACGATAGAATATTCGATTACAAGTCGTTATTCTGACGAAATAGTCTCAAATAAACGACAGATAAAGCAAAAGACATTCTGTGTTTTGGATTTGAAGAAAGCCTGTCATTCAAATCGAGTTTCTTGGATTATCCTATATCTGAATTCGTGACACCCTAGGCAAAAGGGTCGAATTACAGATTACAGAAAGTGTATTAAACACGATCCAAGAAATTATCCAAGTTGTATTGTTATTCTTACTTTCTACAAACTCTTTCCTCCAACACACCGAGCATTTATCTGTGTTGTCTCCTCCCATCGACACCCTTTTAATCTGACAGAAAGACATTACTTCATCATATATATCCTGATCGACAGCTTCAAAAGGGCAGATTTAGGTTAACTTTGGCTTCAATTTGAAGATAGTTTGTAGTTTTGTTTCACCATACTCACTTCAATAAGACAAGGTTGGTGTTTCATACTCAAATTTTAACTATGATGTTCACTTCTTGTGAATTCAGCGAGTGTAAAAGTAAGTGTGCACAAAAAGCATTATATTTGCTATGATTCCTACAAAGTGATTGTGTCACATAATTGTTGCAAGTTAAACTGCCAAATTATTATTTGTGCTATAATTATGTCATTTAGAAAATAAAAGTACTGTCTTTTTATTAAAACGAAACTAAATTTACATTACAAAAACTGTTAATTGCACCAAACTCCCTACACTCACTTGCAACCAAACCTCCTCCAATTCCTTCATTCATGGCGAATTAACTCTAATTCAAGCCAACCCCACAAGCTTCTCGCTAATCTCCCACACCTTACGAGCCTTGCTCACATTACTTGCTTCTTCCGACAACTGGTTCTCGAACGAAGCCGAATCCTTGTTCCAACTCCAGTAAACACCCGATTTCGTCAAACTCGGATCACTCACAACCTACACAATATCTTAATCCATCAATTAGCGTACAAAATCCCGAAAGAAACAAATAAGATCACTAATTAATTTAAGTTTAAAATGATCGTTAATCACGTACCTGTGCAAGTCGTTTACCGGATTCATCTTCAGAAACATACCCTTTTGTGATAAACTTTTGAAATGGCGGAAACAGAGCCCGGAACAGAGGAATATGTTCCCTGAACAAACCGGTGGTCGCTATGCAACCGGGGTATAAAGAAGCAAATGTGATTCCGGTTTCTTCATGGTATCTCCGGTGAAACTCTTGCATTGTGAGCATGTTACAAATCTTGCTGTCTTTATATGCTTTTGCACCGTCAAATTTACCTCCGTCGATCATGGTTGAGCTGTTTAAGCCGTTTAAACCGCCTGCTAGACCCCTCATGTCACCCAAGTTAGCCTTTGGAGGTATGTTTCCGGCCAATGTGTTTGTGTTTCCGGTGATTGATCCGACGATGATGAGTCTTTTTGACGGATAATCGGATTGTTTCATGTCATCAAGTAATAATCTTGAAAGAAGAAAGTGACCAAGATGATTTGTTCCTACGCTAAGCTCGATTCCGTCGGCTGTAAAGGTGGGTTCTTTAGCCGTTGGTTGGTACACGGCAGCGTTGCAGACCAAAACATCTAGTGGCCGACCAGATTGTTTGAAATTAGCGACGAATTGTCGGACACTGTCTAAAGATGCAAGGTCTAAATGCATAACGGTGTAATTCTCTCTTGAGATTCCAGCTGATTTTGCAGCTCTTTCTGCTTTTAGAAAGTCTCTGCACGCCATAATCACATGCCATTTTCCGGTTTCCGCTAATGCTTTAGCGGTGGCAAGACCCAGACCGGAGGAAGCTCCGGTGATGATGACGGTGCCTTTTCTCAGTGTTTTCTTCCCTTCCGGCGGTGCTCTGGTCACCACCGGAGTGCTCGTGGTGGCTACCGCTTGGGTTCTCAAAACTTTTCTTCGTGTGAACTCCATCTACAAGAATCAAATAACTTAAGCCTTGATATTCTTTTAGAATAAGACCTTATATCCGCTCACGTTTACAACGAAGACCGTTTGTTAATTTCAGTCTTATATTTGAATGTGTAATAGAACATAAGACTGTTTTGCGTCTTTAAAAAACAATACAAAGATTTGTGCATACATATATATACCTTGCTGATCCTTGAGACAGGTGAAGTGAAATCGGCGCCGGAAAGTGAGACGCCGAAGAGGGTTGTATCCTTCAAAGTTGCGGTGGTCTTTCCCTGCAAGTTTGCAAGATTCTGAACGGAGAAAGAGGTGGCCTGAAGAGCCATTGCTGACTGAAGTTACAGGTGGCCGGGGTTTAGCGAGAGTAATGATCGATCGAATAATAAATGATGATTTTGAACATTTGATGATGGTGGGATTATATAGTGATGATTATTATGTGTTTTACCATTTTTGGTAAATTAAGTGGATAATTTTATGTTTGAAGTAACCAATCGGGAAAAGGTATTTGGATTGCAAGCACGTGACAGTTGAGGATATTAAGGTACGTTCCCCAATGCATATAATATTTCACCTCCACAGTTATGGGATTGGTATGGGACTTCAAAGAACGGATAAAAATGCTTTTTTTTATTTTAATCAATATTTTATTTTATTTTATTTTATTATCTAAATAGTAAAGCTGAAGCAACCATCTATATGTTTACAAATATTAGTATCTTTTATAAAAACAATCGGTTAAATATGAATAAAATTCAGACATTAGGCGGTATTTGATCTTAGCTTTAAAACCTCTCGCAACCAAACGGCATTTAAGTGATTATATTTCTTGATTTCAAACATCAAAACTTTAGATAGATTAACAACGAACGCCATATCCATTCTCGTGTAAGACGAAATAAACGGAAAAAAGCTCGAAAAACAGAGTAACTGTATACACAATCAAGGATTCATTCATTTTCACCAACAAAACATTAAGTTAAAAGAAGATACACAGACCGAATACACAAGAAATGAATCATAAAAATACAAATTAATATCTCCATGTCTCTACAATTCATCGAATTCTAGACTCCCAAACGTATTCTCTTCACCTTCTTTCCTTCTTTTTTTTTTTTTTTTTTTTGTTATTTTTCTGAGAACTCTATTTTTTTCCCTACTCAAGAACTGGCTCCTTTATCAGTTCCGAATTTGAAGAGGCAGAAGTAGCACAAAAAGAAAACAAGACTCTCCTGCTAATATTACAAATCTTTGAAGCTATCTGTACAACCATCCACTTATATCCGAACCGGCATTCCAAAATTCTGGAATGTTCTGATTTCCCCGCGTAGTCCAGCTGTCACAATCACCATACCCCATGCCGACTTTCCAGGGCTCAACCCGTTTGTAAAGTCAACACTAACCCGCGGACTTGGGTTCTTAGAAGCCAAAACAAGCTTTTCCTCAGGCCATGTAGCTGAGATCCTATCGAAAAAGTAACCATTGGTTGCACTTGAGATGGTACCATGAAGTGGGCTGCTACTACAACCAGAATTTAATGGTGACCCGTGTTTTCCATTAGTTTCGTCCTCTTCTGGTGTAGGAGGATGGTTAGCCGTGGACACGTCGTCTAACCGGTCATGGTCAACACTTAGCCTAGCAGGTTCGGCCAACCCATCTGGGAAACCCCAACAGGTATCGGTCATACCAGGCCAGGGGATAGCCATTGTTACATCTTGACAGTGGAAATGCTCATAGGCTTGAGTAACCGTTACACCTTTATTTCTGCTGGTACGTGAATCACCTTCGTGTTTCCAGATGTACACATTGGAATCCTCGCTGGCACACACCACGTATCTCCCGTTTGCTGATAGATAGGCGGAAATTTGGCTGTTTGTGTTGCGAAACCCTGTAATAGAAAAGCAAGAATGAATTGTTATAAGTTTTAAAAAAAAAAAAAAGAAGCAGATATATAATACCTTTAAACTTGTGGACTAGGTCAACTCCATCAACAACACGAATTCGTGAATCTGCAGATGTTATAAGCACTTCCGATGTACTGCCTGAAGCAAACTGTAAATGACCTTATGTGTTAAAAAATGTCACAAGGGAGGTAAAAAAAGGCTTATGTAGGTTTGGTTTGAGTTTATTTTACATTAGTTTAGGTCAATGATGGTTTCAGTTGGGCCAATATTCTTGGTTCGAGTCCAATCGGTTTAATCAGGCCCATTTATGTTCAGTATTCAGGATTTCGGGGTTTAAGTCTGGCTATTAGATCCACAGGAATATAAAGTTATAAAGAAATAAATTAGATCATCAAATGATTCAAATCATGGGAGACATATGCTGCTGCTCCAAATTGGAATGACAACCCAAGTGTACAGACATACATGGGATACAACCACCATAAAACTTTAATGCTTTTAATCCTCAGCATATTTAAAAGCAATATGGTGGAGAGTGGGACCTGTTGACCAACATAAGAACTAGATATAGCAATTTTGACCCATTAATCCTATCTCAGGGTCAAGCTGGTAGAATAAAGATATATCTTAAAAGGAAACGAATCATATGGGTCAAACAGATCAAATGTTACCTATAGTGTATTTTTGATGAATTAAACCGTCTAATCATTTTATTCAAATACATAAATAAACTTTAAAAGGAACATGACCCTAAAGGCATGTAATAGCTTTATTACCTGAAAACCGGTGATTTTTTTATGATGTGGCTTCTTCTTCTTATTCTGCAGGTTGATCTGACCCTTCTGCTGCAACTTATTTTCTGAAAAATAAAGAAAAGTTATTAAAATATAAGCAAAAAAGGAGACCCAAGAAAACAAACAGAAAATATCAAGAAAAAGATAGCTAGAGAGATTCATCACCCCATACCGGCTGTATTATACACACGACAGCTCCCCTTGTGTGAACCAACAAGTGCAGCCTTCACAAATAACGAAAAAACTTCCTTCAGCCATTAATAAAATTTCGCAAATAAATAATCATTAATATAAAGTGGATAATAATCATTAATGGCTCAACCTGACCATCGGGTGTGTAACAAGCAGCAGTGACCATTTCATGCAGATCATTCCAATCAACAACTTGTCGATCAGGAATGCTCCATATGCGAACTTTGGCATCTAGAGATCCACTGATGAAATATCTATCATCAACAGGATTAAACTGGATGCAAGTCACTGCATCAAGAAACAAAAAAACATAAATGAATTTTTAGTACTAAAAACATAAATGAAGTTAAACTGTTTTCTTACCATAATCACTGTGAGAAAAGACCTTCAAACATGACTTGCTAAATAACTGCCAGAGCCGTACTGTCTTGTCCATGGAGGATGAAAGCAAATGCTGACATGCAAAATTAGTGTCAATAAGAGCTTTCATGTATGCTTCAACACAATAGATGCACATATGAAATTACTCTTTGACATTAACAAGATGTGCACAGTTGATTAATTAGATAATTAAATGTATGGAATAAAATGTGACCGAAAGAAAAGGCTACCATGAGTTTAACAACAAATGTCGCAACTCTTTCTATAAAAAAAGCCGACAAGAAATTTCAGGTAACTTGAACGTGGTGTAAGGAGGTGGTGTAATAGAAGTAAAAAAATTATACTATTCAATAATCAATTTGCGTTACCAACAAGGAACGATATTTCTTATAATAAATGACTAAAATTTATAAGTCACGTGCAAGAAGAAGCTACAAAATTCGTTTCATGATATCTCAATCTCAAGAGTACAAGAAAGACATTCAGAATTGTAAATCCAAACAACATCCTATCCAAAAAGCGAACCATAAATCAAACACATTAATAAGAAAGAGAATCCCTCAGCAATTTTGAATACAATGCAAAATGTTGAAACTTTGCTTGCTTACAATAATCTAAACCAACTAGCTTAACACCTTGTGTATAAACAGGGGGATGGTTAAAGTAAACTTTAAATGTTTATGGTGTTAAAGAGTATTAACATATATAGTAAACAATAAGCATACATATCGATACAAAATCTTTTAAAAAAGGGGTAAGTCGATTAGAAATCAAAAATTCAAACATAACATCATCAATTCATCA
Source organism: Dittrichia graveolens (assembly GCA_038502395.1). NCBI lineage: Eukaryota > Viridiplantae > Streptophyta > Magnoliopsida > Asterales > Asteraceae > Dittrichia > Dittrichia graveolens. The sequence goes on along the minus strand of JARJIL010000005.1, from coordinate 81,547,324 downwards.
TCAAATTTTTTGTAGAATCTCTTTATAATCAAATTTGAATTTTTTTAATTTAATCCAGTTGGTATACGTGTTTACATAAATAACCATTAAAATAGGTCGATATATCTACTAAATGATTTAATAAAATGTTTTTGTTAAGATATTTAAGTGTTAACAAACTAAATCACCTAAAAATGACATTCGAGGAAACGGCTCATTCATAAGCCATTTGAGAAAATAAAGGGGGATGATTGGTGAAAAATTCTAAAAATAGAATAATGACATCATAACCCCTTTTCTTTTAATATATAATTAAAGATTAAAGATTAGAGATTAAAGATTAAAGATGCCTTGATATAATTTTTTGATTGCAAACCCTATTTTGGAATCAATCTTTATAAAATGATATCTCTCCACCTTTCTATGCAAGGTTACTTGCATGACTTTTTTGGGCTTGACTAATAATCTCGTGCATAGTTTCTAGTTAGCTTATAACCTTGCTCATTGTCATATTCTACCTAATTCTACGGGAATATTCTGCTTCAAAGGCATATTGACAACAGGAATTTTTCAAATGAACAGTCAGATTGAATGGTTTAACAAGATTACAAGCTATGGCATATAACCAACTGTATTATCAGAAATGAACAAAAAAAGCCTAATAAAGTCTAACAAATAAGGAACGATCTCCTAAATACTCTCACTTGACCGAGTCTCTAAGAATCTCGTATAATATTCACAGTTATATAACAACGGTGGTCTCTACCTACTACCCCAATATGTGTCCTCTTTTCATCCAAAGTCACAAGTATCACTCCACCACAGTAAACATCTCATAAATTCCAATATTCCACAAGAAAAACAAAATTCCTCATCACACATCATTACATCCTAACAAACCTGAAACGTTTTACATTGGATCAATGAAAGATCAGTAAAAATAAGTGTTCTTCGTAATGAGTTGAACAAATACATCCACAAATAGTTATTAACTGAAAATGAAAATATTAACATATATCGCCTCTCAATCAGCATTGCCTATTTCCTACCTACTTGTGAGTTGCAATTACAGTCAATAGTCAAGATCATGGTGTGTTAAAATATAAGTATATAACTGAATTAGGTTGCCATGTTTGCTATTTTTTTCCAACAAGCACATAACATTAATGATATGCATATCCAAATATAAGATAAAACAAACAGGTGTGATTTAAAAATGCTGGCTAACCTGAGTTTTGGACCAGGAGAGGTCAAGCACATCATCCAGATGTCCAATGAAGGAACAAACTGGTTTTTCTGAGAGTGCAAACACAGTATCTGGCACCAAAATTGGGTCCAAGCTTATAGACTTTCGGCTTATAGATAGCCTACCTCTTCTCTTTCTTTCAGGCACAGCTTCCAAAGTTGAAGATAATGAGGTTGGTTCTGGCGACCCGTTGGACATCAATAACAGATTCAAATTTCCATCTTCTTGTTTATCAAACAAAAGATCGCCTTTTCTATCTGAGCTAACAACTTGCCATACATGGATGAGACAATCCTCACCAGCACTAGCAAGATATTTTCCATCCAGACTAAACTTAATGGTCCAGATACGACCATTGTGAGCCTGAATCTCTTGGCTTTTATATAGACCTGTGAGTTCTTTGCAAGTTTTCCCATATTGTCGAACCCGTACTCTTTCTGGGCCATGAAAAGAAGCCTCTTGACTATCATCAGTGGCTGAACTTGACCTTCTTCCACCCTTTTCCGATGATGTATCTCTCTCATCACTGCTACGTCTTTCTTTAAGACCGGTAACCGAACTTGCTACATTTTTAATACTCTTCAGCCAACTTCCTTTCTTTTTTGACTTAGATCCACCCCCACCACTGCTATTGCCATTAGAATCAGGCAATTCATTATTACCAGCCTCAACATTTTGTCTTCTCATCAGTTCTTGTACAATCGGAGAATGCCCAACATACATTTCAAACTCTTCCATGGTTAAATGTCTCCCAGTCCCAACTTCCTTAAGATTTCCACACATTCCATCCTCTCTAACCTCCTTCACCACAAACTCTTTCCCGTTATCAAGATTCTTGATTGTACACACAGCATCATCCCCATCCATAGTACAATCCAAATCCATCCCTGCCACTCCCTCATCACCACAATTGCTATTAACATTCGAGTTCAAATTCAGGGGAAGATCACTACACTTAACAATCTCCTCGCTACGCCTAAGAATTTTACCAGTGGGAGGCTTATTAGGCGAGGCAGCATTAGCATTGACCACAGAGGATCCGTTGCCGATGCTTGGCGATTTGACTAGAACATGATTATCAACGTTATTATTTACACTTGATGTTGAATTAATTAAAAGAATATCTTGATTAGAATCAGAATTAGAATCACGGTGTCCATGATCAGCAGACTTGGATCGAAGGATTACAGGTTTAGAAGAAGTAGAAACTTGATGAGTATGAGTAGCTTCAATGTCTATATGATCTGCTGAAACAGACTTACCCAACTTTAAGTCGGCAGCAGATGGACCGGTATGTCGAGGGTCGCGACTAAGTCCCATCTGCCGGAGCAACCGCAGCCGGCGTTCCTCGACTGACGATGGCTGTGAGATCCAGACGTCATAGTTGTTGGTAACCCCCATTGGGAATTTAGGGATCGGTAGGGGAGCATGATTGAGATCCCTCAAATACACGTCGCTGTCGTCTTCGCCGGCGTCGTCGTCAGAGCAAGAAGAAGAAGAACAGGTGGTAGAAGTTGAAGAAAGTATACGATCAAGAGACTCGTAGAAACAGTCGTTACCGTTGTTGTCTTCTTCGTCTTGGTTGCCAGATTTGCTCATCGTTCGGGCATTCCCATCTGAAAATGAAAATGCCCGCCGTAACAAGACAAACTGCCAACTGAGAGATCGGAGTAAGTGCTTTGGGAAGAACTCAGATCCGACGAGGGGGCCGACGGTGGGACGGAGGACCGGGGGAGAAAACGATGTCGTCTTGGAGTATTGTGTGTCGTTACTGGGAAGAAAGGAAAAAGGGGGTCTGGGTTTGGTTTCGTTTCGTTTGGTTGTGTTTATTATGTGTGTGTGTGTTGTGGGTGTGATGACCACAAACAAAGTGAAACCACCGCAACTCCAAAAATAATTTTAATAATTAATTCATAAATAAATAATTAATTGTACAATTATTTGCATATGCATTTGTGAGAGAACCTTCAAAATTAAATTGTATTGTCTCCATCTTATTTAAATACCTTATTTGATTGGAGTACATAAAAGTAAACTGTCTTATGCAACCTTTTAAATTATCAATAATATTAAGTTGCTTAATTTTATACCTATTAATTTCATTTTATTAACCTATGTATTTTTTTAATAAAAAAATTCATGAACTATTGAACTTGCAAATTTATTTCATCTTTTAAAAATTCAATGTTTTTTTTAGGTAAAGATCAAATTAAATATTCTTATAAAACGTAACATGACTTGATATTTTTTTTTAATATTACACTACATATTTACAAGTATCGGATAAAATGTCTTCATACTCCATTAATGAACACTAGTCTGATACTATTTTATGGTGTATATATCAAATCCACATAGAATTTTTTTAAGATATATTTGATCAAATAGTAATGTTTTTTTTCTTGTTAATAATTTTGTGTTTATGTAAGTAAAGACAAATTTTGTATTTGTATTCTCTTATAACGTTCTTATACCGTCTATAGAAAAAAATAGTTACTTTTTTCATAAGGCTTGAAAAAATATTTACTATTTGCAAAGTATAGGATAAAAAGTGTTCAATTGTCAACATATCGTTAATGGAAACTAGTTTATTGGAATTATGTCATATCGAATATACATAAATTTCTTGAAGATATATATGATCGCGTTATTTTATTTTTAATTTGTTGTCCTTTTTAATAATTTTGTATTTTTGTAAAAACAAAAACAAAATTATTAATGCATATGTGAAAGATTAATGTTAATAGAAATTATTCTAGGGAAGTTAAAGACCTTGGTTTGAATTTGCTTAACACTTATACATATAGGTTGATTTTGAGCTTGGCACACAACTACTTAGGATCGTTTATTTATATATGACATGATGTTGAATGTATTACCTCCACATGTAGTGTTTGAGACAAAGATAACTTATGTCTCTTGAGTTGCATTGTCAAAGTTGATTTGTATGTTCAGAATGATCATAATTTAATTATGTGGTTCTTTTACGGGTAACGTTGTGAAATAGTATTAACATATCATTGATATTCAATAAAATACGTGAATATTTTTTACATATATAGCTCTTAATTTTTGTAAAACCATCTCATTATGTCTATTTCTTAAGCTGCAACTTGTTCAGCACATAAATTGTTGATTTTGAAAATAGGACAACAATTTAATCAATCTTTTTGTTTCATTCTTTGTCGTTTTACCTAATTTTTTTACAATTATTGTAAGTCGTATTTTTATCTTCAAAATATATTAAGTTTAAGAATTTTCATTAAGTATAGGCTAAATGTAACACCCCATTTCTAGAATAATTTTCCTCTAGTTAAAAATGCTAGTGTTGTAATTTATTCCATTTATTTGATTTATTTGACGAAGTGTTGAGACGGGATGTGGCTTGTATTTTTTTTATTTAATCGATGATGATGATTATTATTTTATTAACGGAGGATGTAACACCAACATGCCCTGTAGTTGACCCATAGAGTCAAACATAATTATAAGTGTTAAAAGAGTTATCTTGAAGTAGTTAAATAAACAAGTAACAAGCGGGTAAGGGACAAAGAGAGTTATCTTGAAATATTATACCCAGTAAAATGTTATTATTACAAAAGAGGAGAAAAATACATATATAAGCACACTCTAGTGTGTGTGTGCTTATTACGTGTATTGAAGAGACAAAGAGAGTTCATGGAGAGGAAGTGGGAAATTGAAGATCCATTAAAGAAAGAAAGCTTTGCATATGTTGATTGAAGGTTTAATAGTAGATTAACATCTTTATCTTACTAAATTTGTAGAGTAAAGATGTTAGTTTTCATATCTCTTTGTGCTAGTGTTAGTTTTCATATCTATTTGTGGTCTTATTGTTCATATGGGTTTGATGTAAATTAATATAGCTTAAATTGATGTTGTATGTGGGTCTTTTCATGTTAAATTAATGTTATAACAATCCCAAAGGTTGTTTAAAGTGTTGGGTTACACATCTAAATGAATTAGTGTGTCTTGGAATGAATTTTGGGGTCAAACATAGTTGTTGACGAAGAACATCCATTGTTCATAGGTTGACAACGGCTATTTTGATATGGCTGGGCCGTGTAGTAGGTCATATAGGTTGAACACAGACTATGTAGGTAGACACAAGTCGTGTATAATTAAACACGGGCCGTGTAGGTTTGGACACAGACCGTGTAAAAACCCTAGGTGTCACAGTTTTAATTGCTTCCACTTTTACATTAATTCAGTATTAGTCATAGAGTTCTCAAATGTTATATTTTAGAAAATGGGGTCTTACACCGAAATAATTGCTAATTAAAGTTAGGTATGTCATAAACTAAAACATTCAACACAGTCTTACCGTGTTTTGATTATTTGATTTTAATAGATCAAACATCGCCTCCCTTTACACCGACATCATCTCCCCAATGTTGTCAAACCAACTCTCACAACTCTTATCCTTTTTTATTCTATTATTCCCTCCGATTCTTAATTAAGGTTTCCTTAATTTTCATGTTTCTAGTTTTCAATGATGGTATTTATATGTTCTCCATGTCTATATTCTTCATTTTGTGTGTGTTTATGCCTCAACTTAGGATTTCTTGTGATTATTCTTTGATTGTCTTAGTGTGTTTTGGAATGTGTGTTCATTATTCGTGTTTGTTTAGATGTATGTTCGCTTTGGATTTGAATTCGATTTTAGATTTGGGTTTAATTTTGTCTTAGGTTCATAGTTATAGGTTTTTATGCGTATCAATAGGAGATGGTTCACATATTTTAGGGTCTTGTAGGATGGTCTTGTGCGCGGTGAATTGGTAATGCGAAATGGTGCATTATTGTTGGTGATAGTGGTTATATATTTTATTCAATAACCCGTAGAAATATTCAAGAAGATAGCATGTTTGAGAACACAAATTCAAGAACATCTTTAAGAAATATGATTAAAGGAAATTTCATGAAAATATCAACTCTTACAATAATGTAATGATTTATACAAAGCGATAATTGTTTTATGAAAAGTGTAAACTTTCTATACAAAATTTAAATGTTATATAAAATGTTATACAAATGATGATGATCATAAAAGAAATACCACAAATATATGACAGGTTTTATCTCAGGAGTCGAAGATTCTAGTCTAAGGACAGCAATGTAGACGTAGAATGTGAGTAATCATGAAATTCAAATTCAAATTAATAATAAAAGTTTTTAAAATTATAATTTAAAAATATGTATTATCCTTGTGTTTTTGTTCATAAATTCCACTTTTTCTTCCTAACTTTTTAAAATTATAATTTAGCATTATTAAAGTTTGGATTTCTAAAATTCGATGTCCAGTAAAAAGTGTTAGTGCATAAGTGAAACAAAATTCAAAAAGAAAGACTACTCGTGTAATATTAAAAAGTTAAGAAAATAGAGTGAAATTTGAAGTGAAACATATAAATTACTATATAAGTTAACAACAAAACAATAATAATTATAATTATAATAAATATTTAATAATCAATAAACTAATATATAAGGAATAGCAAACAATGTTAAATACTCAAATGAGCACTTTAATGTGCTTAACTCTACAACTACCAAATGGCTCAAACCTAAGAAAGTCCTCTATGAGTCTTTAATAATCAAATGTATAAAAAAACATATAATAAATGAAATGAGATTAAATATAAATGTATTTTGGCATTTCTATTTAAGAATCCCATAATATAAATACAATAAATAAAGATTTGTGACTCTATTTTTATTAAATATAAATACAATAAATAAAGATTTGTGACTCTATTTTTATTAAATTAATATATATATATATAATAATAATAATAATAAAAGATCGAAGTCTACTATAAGTTTGAAAATAAATAATGAGAGGATGGACCATGCTAGTAATGGTATAGATAGGGTAGTAGGAGGACATAGGTGTACACCATAACCATATTAGTAGTAGTACATTTGGGTGTCCTTCCCCACCACATCACACACCACAAAATATACCCTCTCTTTAGTACATGACCAAATTATTTTCCTCTTAAATTATTATCTTACTTCTTTTACAGAATACAGCATAGTAAATGACAAACCTCCTTTTATAAACATTCAATAAATATACTTATTTATTATGGAAAATGTTAAAACAACCCTTAGGGTTGTAAACAAAAGTAATAAAATATAGTTTTAATTTTTAAAAATAATAACGGTATGCTATGTATGAACAAGTACATAATATCACGTTTAAGAGTACGTATAAGAGTTGTAGAGTAGAAGAAGTGATGTGGTATGAGTTTCTCGATCATAGAGGTTGCCAGCGTGATCCCCTCCAGTGTGATGTTGGTCACACTGTGTTATCAAGTCTTTTTATGTATTAAACGAGCTGGTGGGTGAATATGACGATGTGATTTAATCGTGATATAATATGATAACTAAGTAATGCCTAGTATAATGATAATCAATGGATGTGACATTGAGTGATCATTTGATCAGATACCAACCTACTAAGAATGTGATTAAAGAAAGTGAAATTTGTATCCACTGTGCATCTTTAATCTTTACTCTTTAATATATATTAAAAAATAGACTTATAATATTATCAAATTATTTCTGAAATATTATTTACCAATTACAATTCTCTATTTCAAAAAGTCTTTAAATTATTCTTAGGATTTTTTTAAAATCTACGAGTATATCAACTTTCCTTTTTCCATCTAATTTTCATGATGTTTCTTGATATGTTTAAGATTTCACATAATAAATGTTTAAAATTTACATCAACAATCCCTGTGTGAGCTGTAGCTAATTAATACCCGAGGCATAGAAGAAGCATTTTTCACGGGATCTCGAAACCACCAGCCATTTATACACGGGATATTAAACTAGTTAGTTTATTAAAATGGATGTTAAGATTTGATAATAAATCTTTTATCATTATCTAATAAATTTTATTGAAGTTAGTCTTTTATTTATATTAAAAGATGTAAATAAATTAAAATATAAACAATATGTAAATAAATAAAAATATTAATAATGGTAAACAATGTCATTATGGTACAATGTTTTAAAGGCTACATTCGAGAGTCCAGAGGAATTTGCGGGATGTGGTACATCAATGAACGTATGATAAATTATTATTATTATTATTATTATTACCCCGTATATAAACATGATGATGGTTAAACCGTTAAAATAAATTTTAAATATTTATGGTGTTAATAAAAAAGTACTAATATATATAGTATAATAATTTAGAGATATAAAATCTTTTAAAAGAGTAGTAAATGTATTAGAAATCAGAAATTCATATGTAACGTAATCATTAAATTTTTCGTAAAACCTCTTTATAATCGAACTTAAAATTTTTAATTTAATCTAATTGATATACGTGTTTACATAAATAACCATGAGAATAGGTAAATGTATCTGCTAAGTGATTTGAATAAATATTTTTGTTAAGATATTTAAGTGTTAACAAATTAAATTACCTAAAAAAAGTATTTGAAGAAACAACTTATTTGTAAGTCATTTGAGTAAACAAAGGGGGATGATTAATGAAAAAGTTCTAAACATAAAATAATGACATCATAACCCTTTTCTTTTAATATATATTAAAAATTAAAGATTAAAGATTTATTATTATTTTGAAAGGAATGTATGATGAAATGATGAATTATCATTAATTTAGAGAAAACAAACAGCCTAGTTATACTAGTCCTTTCAATATCCAACAATTTGGAACTTTGAGTGGTGCAAGTTTAATACTTGTAACTTAGTTATTGTTTTATAAAGGGTTTAACAGATTATTTTTCTAAATAAAAGTTTTAAATAAACACAGCTACATATTTAAAGATGATAAAATGATAGAAAAATCATTATCATATGCAAGCAATTTTATTTTGGATCCCCAAATACATTTAACATCCATATTTGATTCATTTGTATTCAATTGTTGACCTGGATATTAGGTTACAAATTTTTTTAAAATTTTGAACCTTTTCTAATTAACTTTATTAAGAAAATCACATGAAGATAGAACACACTAGCACATAAAAATGAAGATGAACACGGTTGTTTAGGAATTGTTCAACCCACATATTTGTTTGCAAAGAAGCCCTAAACATTTCAAAATCACATATATCGATTACAAGAACATTATCGATTATGGGAAAAAGAAAATCTAGAAATCGATTACAAACATAGATATGAAAATCGAACAACCTTATGTGTGGCGGATGTGTGATGACGAACACTCAAACAGGAAACCCTAAACCATATTTGAAATCGTTGAAGATGAACACATGGAAACCCTCATTTGCTTAAATCACGAATGAGACAAGGGAGAAAACAATTGGAACTCTCCTACGAAAATTAATTACTTTTTATTCTTGGATCTTGGTTGGCATCACGAGATGAGAAAAAAGGGAGAACCTGATGGATTGATTACGCGGAGAGCCTTCCCAAAGATGGGAGTTTGTTCAAGTTCGAAACGGAGCAACTTGATGGATTGATTACTTTTTGTTATTGGTTGTTAAGGTTTTATGAAGTGACGGATCAATTTCCCAAGAGCAACCTGGTAAATCGATTTACACCAAATCACAAAATTTGTTTTTGTTATTGAACAAATAATTGATTATTTATTTTACTTTTGGTTATCAATTAAGCTTCTTGACTGAACCATATTTTCTCATCGGATTCTAGAATATATTGTCGAAAACTAGCTATAGTTGGTCATATTGAATACAATAACGTATTTGAGAAGGTTGTATTTTTTATATAAAATAAAGTTGATTACATACAATGATAATTTTGACAAATTTTGTTATATTTTCGTGCAATTTAAACTATTTAAATATGATAGGTGAGTTTAATTGGAATCTTATAGTGAAATTCAAATCCTCGTATTATATTAACTTCGAAAAAAAAAATCAACAAAAATATTGCAAGTTTGTTGTAGTAAACTTCGGCGAATTTGATTATGTTTTGTGCTTAAAACTATTAATCTTTAAAACAAATTTTTTACTTTGATATGAATAGACTACGATTTATCACTCCATTCTTATAGGCTACGGATAAATCTCGATATCCTCTTTTAGTAACTCTTTATTTATGGTTGTGAATTCAACTTTTACAATGAACATAAGATATAGATTTAGAAGTATGATTAGAGAGCGTGTGTGCGTTTTTGACGTTTTAAAAAATAATTTTAATACATGCCGTAAATTACGAAAAGGTTATAAAGTATGGAGGTTTGTCTATTTATAGTGTATCAAATTCTTGTAAATATAAAACGGAATGTACAAGGCATATGAAATTAGGCAACCCAACGTAACGAGGGAGTCCCCGGGGCCAAGGCAAAACAATAGAAATAAGAAGTTATTAGGCAACTTACACGTACCGTAAATGTTAAGGTAGGTATGTAAAATTAGGAAAAGTGTAGGGGGTGATGGTGACATTCCCCGAATTCTGGAAAAGGTTTGATGTTTGACTAAAGACCAAATCAAACCCGTCGTGTCATTGACTTCACCAAAACCTCCCCTCAAAACTCTCAAAAGCAAACTTAAGACTTTTTTTATGCTTTAAATAATATAAAATTTTGAATTCTTTATGTTGTAAACTTGTAATTATATATATATATATATATATATATATATTGAAAATATTATTTGATAACCATTTTTATTATAAGTATTATTTGTAATCGTCATTAATGCTAATTAGTAAGGGTATTTTGGTCTTTTATGTAATTTTTTAACAGTCAATTGCGTCCTGGTGAATTGTCATTAAAGATCGAGTCTTGATTTTCCCGAAATACCTCTCGCTAATGCATCATTTTTATTGGCAATTAATTTATTTTAATCAAGGGTCAATATTGATTTTTACAGTACTCGTAATAAAAGCGGTTCTTAAATAATTCATCCCTTATATATATTAGATTTTCTATTATATTAGTGGAAAACTTATAATGATTATTATTTATTTAGTAAATATATAAATTTGTATACAATTTTTTTAAAGCAACTCACAACATTACCAATAAAATTAAGAGATTGGAGACTTGCAAGAAGCAAGTAATCTCGTTATACATACTTTAACAGACAACGCCACAGTTACAAAGCAGAAACTTAGTGCTTTGACTTGTCTTTGCGTTCTATTCCACAACTGAGTCCATAACAACATTCCCTTACCAAATGAGAGTTTCAGCAGTTGTACATGTTATCTTCAACCTTCCTCTCCACTTTGGGTAGACAACCATTGCTGCCATACTACTTTTTTGCTCCTGATATGTAGAGAAATCCAACCGAAAAGTTGACATTGAAAGTCAAAAAACAAGACAGCGATTTTCCTCTTATCCTCTTCATATAGTACCCTATTTCTATGTCTCCACACTAAATATAAGATCCCCAAATCTTTGCCTTCCATAGAAGTTTTGATTGTTCTTTGCTCCATCTTGAATCCCCCATCTTCGAGCGACCCTTTTACCCCTTCTACCGAATACAATTCAAACTCCCATGCCCTCACCATCTAAAGAGTAGCACTCATAGTTTCTTAACTTCCCCGCAATTAACAAGGGCATAGTTTACCGTCCCTATTGATTGTTGGCATCGCGGACACAAAGTAGAATATAGATCTTATCCCAAATCATGGAGTGTTATTCAAATCCGAATTCTACCGAACCTTAGTATCCAAATGAACACGGTATATTTCTTGGAACTGAGCTAATCAAAGTCGTCCCCTTTCTTTCCACTTTCATCCCTAAGATTTTTTTCGTCTATCAATTGTCGCATTTTTTTCGTAGTATAAACCTCGTCATCTTCTAACCACCATTTACCTATATTTGTTTGAAGCGCATCCGTGGTAATGTTCCTCAAAAGTTCTTCTAACTCTTCTAATTTGCCCTCTTCCCTTCCTCCAGGTTCTCTTTTCCAGTTCCAAACCCAAGCCCCTCCCTGAGATGTTGTCTCAACTTGTCTAGTAAGGTCAACTATATATATTTCTTTCTAGTCTAAATAGTCTTAGGAATCTCTCTTGTAGTCGAAGGTTCTCCACTCACTTATCTTTTCAAAAACCGTAGAAGACTCGTCACTCACTTTTTTCCCAAACAAATCTCTAAATTCTAATCCGAGGGTTCAAAGTTCTTCGCTATATCTATAACGTTCCTCCGCGTAGACTCTCTTCCTTTTAAACCTCCTGCATCCTTGTGGAATCCCCCATTTTACCCGTAAATACTTATTATCACTCTTTTTGAACCACCAATATTTAAACCGCTAAGGTCAAACTTTTTTTTAGCCTATCCCAACCCACCCAATGGATCTTTCATTTGTTTCCCAACCCCCACCCCAAAAGAAACTACTCCTCACCATATCTAAGAGATTGATCATTGTATTAGGTGATTCAAAATATCAAGAAGTAAAAAGGCAGTAGTATGTATTTTATTTATGGAGTTGAGATCAACTATTAATGTTTACATGTATACATACATGCATTTTTTTAACAACATAATTTTATTTATAATCAAACTAAGTTACGAATGACTCTTAAGTTGGAGTAATTAGATCTACATACATCTTTTAAAGATCTTCACCACTCAAAAGAAATAGCAAACAGCAATATAATTTCTCATAGGCGAATAACTCATCTAAAACATTGATTGTTAATCATCAATGTCCTATAACATTGATTGAATCACTATTTACTGAACCGACAACTCAAAGTAGAGACTAAAACATCTAATGAATTGAGATGAAAAGATGTAAGTGCCGCCTTGAGACAGTTTTAGATTTAAGGATTTAATTTCAATCTATGTTTATATTTACTTTTTTGTTTCTTTGTTGGGATGTTTTTATTTATTTATAATTTAATGTTTTATTTTACCAATCTTCTAACAGTACTATTTTCTACAGTTAAGGTTATCTTAACCATAAATATGTTATCTTAACCATAAATCGATTTTTAATGTATTTTTGTATATACGTAACAATATACTCATATGTAAAAGTTCAAAGGAAGAGAAATTGTTAGTGATTTACACATGTATGTATATTGTAACACACTGATTTTTAGTTCAAATTTAAACTTTTTCAAATCTTATTTTAAAGCACAGTTTAATAAAATTCTTTAACTAATTGCGGAAGCGTTATAATTTCTTTATAGTATTTCAACAAAATACGGTATCATTTTAACGATAAACTTTATCATTGAATACAACCCAAGACTTTTGGTGTTACCATAGTCAATCTCACGACCATTAACAAAAGAGTAGGAAATCACTAGAAGCTTAAATAAGCCACAGCAAATCCCAAGGCATCTACCCGTCTCACATATGTCTTTAAACATCCCGTGGATACAAAACATTTTACATACGGGGTTAGCTATAAACATAGCTAGTGAGTTTAACAAAAAACTTTAGTCTTTTCAAAACCAAGTCATCATCTTTTGAAAATACTAGTTTGGCAACAAACATACTATAATAGTTTCCACATAAGCACATAAGGATTCATGTCTGTCCATTGAGCCACAATATCTCCACGTGGTAGCTAGCCACGGTCAACACGTACCCATATGGGGGATAACCACATCTCCCCGTCAAGGTGGGGGAAGCATGAAGCAGTCCACCATACAACGGTTATCTGGAGTGAATGACCTGTTCCCCAAGTCCACTCGTGTTGCCTAGGTTCGGTGGCTCGTCAGCCCATTGAACCCACACGATCATAATGGCTACTATCATCTCCCTCCACTCTCTACACCAATTCCTCAACCACCCGAGCATCTAGGTTCCCAATTGCTAAACCCACATGAACCGGTACACATCTCAATGGTTAGGAACCATCATGCTACAAAGTACTATATCTCAACACTGGTCTAGACCAAAACACATACCACGAGGGTCGCATATATCATAGGCCATAAAGGACAAATAATCCAAGCATGTAAGCTTAACAATAAAGACATAAGTGTCACATAACTCATAGCTCTTGAGCATAAATGCTCAACAAACAATATCACATTTGACATCTCAATGCCCATAACACACTCTAGGTGTAAACACAGTTTTCATTAACTTAAAATCATATGTGTTTTTACAATATCAAAACTCACTCCTACATGGAGTATCATGTTTCAAAAAAAACATCAAGTAAAAGCACATTACTAACTTAGACTTTCTCCGAAATGGAGCATTGGTCTCATTTGAAAACTTTTGTTAAAACACATTATATAATGAATTCACAATTTCCACATCCTTAAATTCAATGAGTTTCATAAAACATTTGCCAAACATATCAAACACATATATGATGACTTATAAGCTTTTATCGAAAGTTAGGTATCCGTAGGGTGTACTCACCTGATCTAAACCAAAGTGATATCATGTAACATCCTCAAAACGGGCCTAGACGTGTCCGATTATGGTACGTCAATTATTTAATTTAATTAAATAATATATATATATATTCTAGGAAATGATATGAAATATGGAAAATAATAAATAAAAAGGTTATTAAAAATATTAATAAAAATAGATAAAGAATATAAAATAATAACTGGTTTCAAACGAGGTTTCCAAAAATATCCTCGTTAGTTGAAACGGTTACTCGGGTGTTGTGTTGTATGTTGAAAAGGGGAACAAAATACCCCTTGTGGATAACTTAAAAACCAAGGTCGGTTTTTAAGTCACCCACACACACTGTTTACACACACACATACGAAATACACACACACACACACACCTCTTACTCTCTTCTTTTGTTCTCCTTTGTTCTTGAAGAAGAAATCATCAAGGGAGCTGATTTCCAGTAGCAAATTGGTGAAGAATCCAGCCCAAAGACATCATCTTCATCATCTCCATAGCTATGTAAGCTTTACCTTCCATGTCTCCATTCTTGTGTTCTTGATTCTTGATTCTTGAGTATTGATGGGAAACTAATTAACTCTTGTTCCAGCAGTGAATTAAGGCTCACAATCATCCCAAAATCAGTTCCTAATCATCATTTCCACCCATTGTAAGCTTATGTTCTTCCTTGCTCTTTATGTTCTTGAAATTTTAGGTTTTGATGGGTTATGGTGATTTTTCAATCAAGAACTGAAATTGATGATTGAAATAGGTTCTAATATCATTTATAAGTGTATAGGAACCAATTTCATGAATTAAAGTAGTGTTCTTGATGAGTTTTGAATTTTGGCTCAAATGGGTCAAAATTGGTCAAATACGGGTCAAACTGATTTTGACCTTCAAGAACTGAAATTTAGTGTTCTAGTTGATCTTATAACTTGTTAGGATTGATTAGAACTCAATTGGTGCATTAGAAGTGGTGTTTATGCACAAATCCAATATTTAGCCTAAATGGGTCAAAATGGTCTAAATCTGTTTTTACACATCAAGAACTGATTTTTAAGGTTCTAATAGGTTAATATGACTTGTATGAATTGATTAAAACATTGGTTTTGAATTGGAATGGTTGTTTTGCATGAATTGGCTAAAATAGTGAAAAATAGGCCTTAAATAGGCAAGAAATTGGAAAATGATACCAAACAAAGAGTTTAAAGGTTTTGGTCAGTTGCAACACCTTTAATACATCATATTAGGTGTATATGGTTTGTTGCAAGTGTTGGAATTGGTCTACACCAAGTTTTGGCCATTATGCGCACGTCTTTGTCCATTTAATTGTGATTTTTGTATGAATTAATTGGATAGGAGTTTTTGATGTTAGAAAGCTTCCACAAGTGTCAAATGGTCCTATGAAACACTAGATTTTTACCAAAAATTGATTTGGAATTGAAATGAGCTAAAATGGGCTTGCTGTGCACAAAATAGCAATGGCTACAGCTGCTGCACACTGGTCGCGGCGCGACCAGGCTGTGTCGCGGCGCGACACCCCTGCACACAGCTTTCTTTGCTGTTTTGTGCTACGTATTCATGTGTTGTTGCTTGGGCTGCTATAGTTAGTTAATAAATGGTAAAATAGCATCATTAGGGTATTGTTTCAAGTATCCTAGACGTTCCTCACGTATTCAAATGATTGATGCGTAGGTCTTGATATTATAGGTTGAATTGTCAATCTGTGTGTGCCAAAGCAAGGTCGTTGCTTATCCTAGCCTATCAGGTGAGTGTCGAATGACATAACAATTAATATACCTATATTACATATTAACAATGATTACAGAATTGTAAACCATGATTTGTACACGCACTTGTTCAAGTGTAGGATTGCATGATGATGCTAGAATATACCATGTTGACACAGTATAGTATGCACTTGATTAGGTGTATGCTATGATGAGTATTGAATATATATATATATATATATATATATATATATGCGCGCATTAACTGATGATTCGATTGAATCAATTGTTTGTTTGTGGCTGATCCGGATCCTATGGACAAAGCTGTCCTGCGAGAACAAAGCTGTTCTATTTAAGGACAAAGCTGTCCTCTTTGGGTATAGCTGCGGCTGTACAACAGAGGAATCTGCGGATTCCAAAACGCAACGGTGGACGCTGTATAGCTCCTCCACCGGGGCGGTTGATGTGTTTGGTACCCCAGTTTGGTGCATTGAGCCGGGTTAGCTCCCCTGCAAGATATGTTACCTTCTGACTACGCCAACTCATCGCGAGATGCTAGGATAGAACTATCTGAGCATGATTAATGATATGTGATGTACTTATATTGATTGCATGCTATTTGGTACTCACTAGCTATTATAGGTAACAGTTGCTACACTCCACATGTGCAGGTAATCCTCAGTGAGCTCGGGAGCCTGCGGGTAGTTATTGCTTTGGGAGGAACACTGCTTTTATGTTTAAACTATGTTTATGTATGTTTAAGATAATGGTCAGCCGGTTATGTATTCCGTAACACCAATTGTCGTTTGTGGCATCATTTTGAATGTTTATATAGTTTGCCACGTGTTTTTACTTCCGCTGCATTTTTAAATTATAAGACAGGTTTGATTGTTCTATTTACAGTCAAACCCACGCAGTTTGAAATCTCAAATTGTATTTTAAAAAGAAAAATTTAGTTCTCAAAATCACGGTGTTACATATCACTTGAACAAGAGTCTTATGATCATAAAAATAATGTTAACTTAGTTAAGTTAACCCAAAATTGAGGTTCTTAAGAGCGTAAGCTCAAAAACCAAGCTTCAACACTCATTTTGGGTCTTTAAAACTCCATATTAACTTCCTATAACCACAAGAATCAATCCCCAATCAAATACAAGGTCAAATGGGGTCAAAACAATGATTTTAGAGGGTTCAGGGTGCCTCGCGCCGCGAAGCATTAATGCTCGCGCCACGAGAAAATCTCTGGAAGAAGACTGAGTGCTGGACGCGTCACGAACCCCCCTGCACAACATTCTTCTTTCCTTTTGCTCTTCTATTTGTTACCAATTCAACCATTTTCTTCTTTGTAACTTTTGTCTTACTCAATTATTCACCAAAATACCTTCAAAACAACCTTCTAACTATAACAAACATAAACTTGGTTGATTAATATCTTACATGAAGATTTTGACCCATTTGACTTGGAAAGTCAACTAACAATAACAATAAATCATTCTTTACAATAAGTATGACTAAAATCAAGCACAAGTAAAGATTAGAACTTACATGAAGCTTGAATCCCTTTTTGTTTATCACCAATCAAGCCAAATCAAGCATCAATGGAGATTATAGTACTCAAACCTCACAAAATTGACTTTAAAATCAATATCAAACCAACCAAACACATATTTATTCCATGGTTTCCTCCTTTCCTAAGCTTGAATCCTCTATCCTCTCCTCATTCTCGATGCTTCCAGCCCTTGTGGCTGTGTAATTTGACTCAATTGAAGATATTTATAACCAAATTTTCACATTTAACCCCTCAAGTCCCAACTTAACATCTTTAACCCTTTAAGTTCCATCCAATATACATATATAACAATTAACTCATAATATTTACATTACTAATAATAGAAGCTTGAGTAATTGTACCATGTGCACCACTAATTATACTTCATCTACAAATATCATTAAATAACTAATATCACACTTAAAGCAATAAACTTCTTATTTAACTATTATATTCCATAACTTATTTTACAAATATGAAACACAAATTCTTTTGAACAATGTAACAACCTATTTTACCAATAATGAGGTCGTATTAAATTTCGGAATATTACATATATTGGTTTAAGAAAGCTTTAGCTAACATTGTTTATTTCACTCGCTTGTTTTTCTTCAAAAGTTTGCACCACTATAAATCTTCTCACTAATGAGGTTTTTTGTGATCCTTTTAAACAAGCTTATCACTTAGATAGGAGTGATAACTAGTATCTTCTCTCTATTATGATAGAAAGAGGTCAAGCTTACTTCTTTTCTATTACAAAAGAAAAGAGATAAAACTCATTAAATCTAACAAAGACATGGATGAATATAATGTAAGCTCGATAACTCTTGCAAATCTATTAATCAATGATCAAGAATTTGGAATCAAAGGTTGAGAATCTATTAAGAATATGAGATATTTTTTTGTTTTACAAGAGGTGAACTGCAATTAAGACAAACTTCTAATTTATATAAATTTTAAAAAGCCAAAAATAAAGGTGACTATTACGCCTATACGGTCTTACCAGGACCTGAGTAGAGATGACAATAGGGTCAGAGGTATCAGGGATTGTTATCCCCATCCCCATCACCGTTCCCCAACCCAGTCTCCACCCCCGCGCGGGGAATTGACTTGTATCCTCATCCCCATCCCCATCCTCATTCCCGTTGGGTATCGAGGATCCCCACGGGAAATTAGGAATTTTCTTCATCTACAAAATCGATTTTTCTAAATAGATATACATGAGAATTTTCATACAAAACTAGAATTAAAATCCTTCCAACCTCTCCACATTAAAAATAATAAATTAAGTATTTTAGTAGTTTCGTAAGATAGATAATGTTCTTGAATAAAGACATAATTATTTAATAAATCATTCTATAATACACATTACATTATCAATCAAATAAATTATTTCTATAACATATATGTCAATGAAAGATGCTTATAAACTTTCATAGATGATTATATAAAAAACTATATAAGTAATTTTATTGTATTAGTTTTTGTTCGTTCTTTATGTTTAATAAATCGTATGATACGATCATGTATGTTCAAACAAAAAAAAATCTTATCGATATGTATATTAATATAAGAAAGTTAAATTAGATACAAATGTATATTTGTATGAGAAATTTGACTTTAATATATATATATATGTATGTATATATAATATGTGCGGGTTCGGGGAACCGAGGGGTATCTCCATCCCCGTCCCTATTCAACTTGGGGATTCCCGATCAAATATGGGCTTCTCATCGGATAAGCAGGTTTTTGCCATCCCTAAATCCGAGTGAACATGTGTAGCCTTTTGCCCTAGATTAAGTGTTTAATTTATAGTATGTTCATATGAATAAATACATCACACGAAACGTAAAACATTATAGAACTTTCGCATTCGTCAAAATATATACAAGGTTCAATGTGTGTTTGTTTTTCCATTTGAATTGAGAATCTATGGTTGTAGTGTTGGATAAGGAGAACAGTGTAGGGCATAATTGCCATCAAATTTAGTGCTCGTTTTTTTCAACCACATGGTAGTGGAGATTGGTAGAGATGAATATGAGTTTGTTCATCAAAGGTTGGTGGTGGAGGTCAACAAGGAAGGTTTAAGAGAGTTATGACAAAGGATAGGAGTATGGATGTAACTGAGTCGAGTTGTGTCAAAAAAGAGCCAAGCTCGAGCTCGAGCTCGACTATAAAACTCGAAGCTCATAACCCAACACAGGATATGGTTTCTAATTGTTTTAGTTTTGAAGTTTTAAAGACCGACTATTTTCACCTATTATAATAGGTAAATATAAAAACTTTGTTTTTTTGCTCCCATATACAACATCTGTCTCGTTTCCCTTTCTTTATCTCGAGTACCAGAGTAATCACAACCAAAGTTTTAAAGACCAACTACTTTTATCTATTCACCTATTATAATACGTAAATATACAAACTTTGTCTTTTCTGCCCCGCGTACATCATTTGTCTCTTTACCCTTTCTCCATCTTGACTACCAGAGTAATCACAATCATTGCCACCTACCATGGCCTGTTAGTAAGTGCCTCTCTTTCTCTCTCTAATCTCCCTTTCTCTCTTCAATTAGGTATGAGTGATTTATCGTGGCTTAAAGGAGGATCATTTAGGGGTTTCTTTGAAGGAGGTTGATTTGCACAATGATGAGGGATGAAGTTGATTTAGAATATATGATTTGAGTATTCCCAGATTCATAGGATTTTTTATGGAGGTCAATCCATAATATATGATTTGGGTGATTGTTTGAAGGTCGTCGGATTTGTAGGAGGTTTAATGGTGGGTTGGTGGTGGTGTAGTTATGGTGGGTGTTAGTGAAGGTAGTATTCGATGGTGATAGTGGGTATAATTGTCATCAAATTTAGTGCTTATTTTTTTCAACTACATGGTACTATGGTAGTGGAGGCTTGTGGAGATGAATATGAGTTTGTTCATCAAAGGTTGGTGGTGGAGTTCGACAACGAAGGTTTAAGGGGGGTTATGACAAAGGGTAGGAGTATGGATATAACTGAGTCGAGTTGTGTTAACAAAGAGCCAAGCTCGAGCTCGACTATAAAACTCGAAGCTCATAACTCAACATAAGATATGGTTTTTAATTGTTTTAGTTTTGAAGTTTTAAAAACCTGCTACTTTTATCTATTCACCTATTATAATAGGTAAATATACAAATTTTGTTTTTTTGCTCCGGCATACAACATCTGTCCCTTTTCCCTTTCTCTATCTCGACTACCAAATAATCACAACCAAAGTCTTAAAGACCAGCTTCTTTTATCTATTCACGTATTATAATACATAAATATACAAACTTTGTTTTTTTGCCCCGCGTACATCATCTGTCTCTTTCCCCTTTCTCTATCTCGATTTTAGAGTAATCAAAACCATAGCCACCTACCATGGCCTGTTAGTAAATGCCTCTCTCTCTCTCTCTCCCTCTTATCTCTTTTTCCCTCTTCAATTATGTATGAGTGATTTATCGTGGCTCAAAGAAGGATTATTTAAGGGTTTCGTTGAATGAGGTTGATTTGCACAATGTTGAGGGATGAAGTTGATTTAGAATATATGATTTGAATGTTGCCAGATTCATAGGATGTTGGATGGACGTTGATCCATAATATAGGATTTGGGTTAGGGGTGTTCATGGGGCGGGGCGAGAGAGGTAGTGAAATTTTTGTAAACCGTTACAGCAGGGCGGGTATCTAGTTTTAGAAACTAAAACCGAACCGTAAACAGTGGGTACCCGTTGTGCAGGTACCTGAAGGGAGGTGGGTATCCACAGTTCGGGTCACGGTTACCATAAAATTGAGTTGTTTTTCATTTTTGTTGTTTTCAACAAGTTCAGATAAACAACAGTAGAAAAAAGTCAATAATAATGAATTAATCGCTAACAGAAACCGAACAAATTTTCTATTAGAGCATCGTAGAAACAAAAAACCGATAGAATTGAAGTTGACACTGTTGATCAATTTCAGTGTCTCCATTTTGAACTCTCGATCGTTGCAAGCTTGCAAACTCTCGATTTTGAAGCTCAAAAACAAAAGAATTCGGGGAGACGGTGGGGGCTACATGCTATTAGAGGTAAATTAGATAGTTTTGAGTAATTTAAGTACGTTTTCTAATAGCTTTTGTTATTTCATATTAACAAATATGTGTATATATATATATATATACGTTAAAAACATGCGGGGCGGGTACCCGCGAATATCGAATTTTAAAAACTGAACCCGCACCGTGTTCAACGGGTACCCTAGTTTTCGGGTTACGGGTTTTACGAGTATCGGTTTTTTTGGTTTCGATTCATGCGAGACAGTTCAGTTTATCGGTTTTTTTGAACACCCCTAATTTGGGTGATTGTTTGAAGGTCATCAGATTTGTAGGATGTTTAATGGTTGGTTGGTGGTGTAGTTACGGTGGGTGTTAGTGAAGGTGGTGTTGGATGGTGGTAGGTGGTTTTTGAGTTTTGACGTTTGTTGAAAGTTGGCGTCTAAAGCTCGCTGGAAAACAATGGTAATGTTGATTTTTTTTATTTTATGATAATAGTAATATGAAAATAATAAGAATAACAATAAGAAAACAAAAAAAATATTTTTAGGGTTCAACCGATTCCAAATTTGTCAAAAAGATGATTAAAGATGCAAACACATGTTCTATGGAACATTTACAAAAATTTAAGGTTAAATTGTTTATGAATTATGATCTAAAGCTTGAGAGTTATAAACGTAATTAATATATATGAAAAGGGTAAAACTATAAAATAACATAAGTTCAATACGAGCTAAGTATTCAAGTATGAAAGTTTGACCCAAAAGTTTATTCGTGTAGCTTGAGCATGAGATTGACAAAACGTGAACTAGTTATAATCGATTATTCTCTATGATAAAGTAAACAACATAAGGTGTATAAAAAAACTATGAATAAAATAGTTAAAATGCTAAAATTGTTAAATTCCGTAAAATTGAATCCGAATAAAACAAAATTTCTCAAAATAAAATACGATATTAAGAAGGAAGAAATGAAGATTAATTAATTATAGAAAAATAAAAAAAGGTCGGCTAAAACGTCGGTGAAAGTGATTTGGCCAACGGGTGAAGGAAGCACTTGAAACCAAGCCAACCATACGTTGCCCGCCGGCTTCCTACACACTCTTTGCCAACTCAAAATTCCCATGCACGCCCCTCTACTTTTCATGACTTGTCAAACTTACCTGGAAACTAATTACAACACACCATTTCGTTTATTTAATCACATTACATTATTATAATATACACCCAAACTTATATAATATAATTATTTTGGGTTTAGTTCATCAAAATATATCAAACTTGTCACGTTTTGCTATTATGTTTATCAAACTTTAAAAGTTTCTATTGTGTATATCAAACTTAAATTTTATTAGTATTATATGTATTTTGGTTATATAAAAAAGTAAAAAAAGATATAAGTTTAGTACATACAATATAAACTTTAATATACACAGTAGCGACAAATTAAATGTTCGATACACATAATAGAAAATTTTAAAGTCCAATACACATAATAACAAAACGTGACAAGTTATATATATTTTGATGAGCTAAACTCAATTATTTATTATCTAATATATATGTAGATTATATATTTTCTTCATTTCATCGTTTTCTTTTTAAATTCTTTTATACATTTTAATCATCTTATTTAGATATATAAATAATTTTTAAATTAAATGATGATTTTTTTTATATATGTAAGAATTTTATTAATATTAAAAAACAAATTTAAGCCGATACTGCTAATTTTATATTTACACCGACGACCGATCAATTTTGTAGAAATATTAATTTAAGTTAAAAACAGGAAAATAGATCTTTTCTCCTAGATTAATTAATAAATAATAATTATTAAATGATTATTATTTAAAAAAAACTTAAATAGGAGAAGGAGTGCGGGGCCACTATGCCATATGCGATATACAGGCGTGATCTTATTTGCTTCGTTTTATGCAGCACTTTGTGTCATTTTATTCCAAAACTAATAATTTTTAAGTCAATAAACATGCAAACCAATTAAAAATTTAAAATGTTTTAGTAACACAACAAATAAAAAAAACGCAGTATTAATTTTCAGAAATTGCAAATATTATGGTTGGCTTTTGGTCTTATTCAAAATGAACAATTCTTAAGAAAATATTTAGTATTTTTAAATAAATAAAAATTGAGTAAATTTCTTTTTATAAACAGAAAATACCATTGTAGACGTGATAGTGAGAATCAGTACTCGGCTGATATTCATGTAGACGATCGATTATCTAATTTCGTGTTTGCACTTCTATTTATCGACGCCCAAACAATTATTTGAGGCAAAGAAAAATACCGAAATTATTTATAACCAACTTCAATTGTACTTTTGATGGGTAACTGTTATTTTGTAACAGTTATGCAAAAATGTCATATGCATCATGTGTTGTAGACTCAACTTTAGCATTATTATCAACATATTGTAGACTCAACTTCAGTAGCTGATTTCTTAACTGAGCGGAGCTGACCACTCAACTTCAATAGATTCACAAGGTATTAGCGAGATCACCAAAAGCATTATCCATTTAACTCCACTAGAGACACTGCTCATTGCTGTAGTACATTGCAAGGAGGGCAACCCCTTGAACTACACCAACTTAACTTACAAGAGTTTGCACCCAGTACGTAACACTAAACCTATCACAATAATACCAGACAACATGTATATTCTTTAGCATTAGATTAAAGTAACTAACAATTGTTACACTTTGGCAAAAATGAGTCCATATATAATTTCCGTCACTTTATCAATTAAATTCTTAAAATTTATTTCTCGTATTTAAAAATCAAATTATTTTATTTACGCTTAAGTAAGACCAAAAAAAAAAAAACCTAAGAGCTAAAGACTCAAAGAAAAATCTAAAAAACTTATTGATTTTTTTAAAAGTTAGTTGGTTATGTTTATCATACATGCTTGTTCTTAGCTATTTCAATATCAATGTAGAAAATTGTGTATAATACAATAAAAGAATCATATATTCTGAAAGTAACAAGATTGACCTTAATTTGGTATAAAGAAAAGAGAGAATAACAAGATTTTAAATATTTTGAAAGCGTGTAATAACAAGATTTTTAGCGTAATTTCTATGGCTAATGACGACTTAAATATTTTTGTTATACTTAAAAAGCTCCGGGTCTAAAAATCAATATTCTAAAAAGCAAGCTCTACGGTAAAGATGTGCACTCGTCCATCTTTTTATAGTGTTATCAAAAGGCTTAAATCATATATTGAACATTTTTCTCTTACTCTGTATTCCTATTCATCCTTCTACTCATATGATCAAAACAACTGTTAAAATTAATAAATAAGATAACGAAAGAGAAATAGTGCATTACACATATCAATCATTATGTACGTAAGAGGATACAGTAAAAAGATTTAGTATGACCAAAGAAATAGAACTTTTCATTAAAAGTCGTTGCCTTCTCGATCAAAATAGGAGAGAATATCTTCTTCTTTTTTTCTAAAAATGTAAATTTAGTTGCATAAAAAAATTGCACAGCTTGACAATTTGGAGAAGCTAAAAGAAAAGTTGCACATAATGATATGAAAATTTAATTAGAAAGAAGACTTGTGTAGTTTAATGGTAGTGTAACATGGTTATGATTTAATTAGTGACAGACAGCCCACGTGGCTTGATTCCAACCAAACAGCCTGTTAATTAATAGTCATGCATTTAATTAATTAATTAGTACTTTTGCAAACTGCTTAATTAATTTGTAGTTGTAATTAATTTGTGTGATGAGTGATCAAATAATTAATTAAATTAAGTATAATTCCATTTTATAAATATAATTAAACGAAACACTTGATTTGTTAAATAATATTAAATTATTTGTCCACAATGTAATGTAATGATAGTTTCGATAGAGTACGTGTATCGAAAATCACATATATACTACGTGGGAATAAACTTGTTTGTTCATCAACAATTATTTATATTCCTTTTGCATTATTCATTTAAATCATGTATTAATTCATCATTCTTCCCGAATACAACGTTTAATTGAAACAAGATTATCCAAGAGTATTCAATTTGGCTGTATCTGGTTTTTAAAATGATTTTTAAAACATTTAAAAGTAAGTTTAATAGGTATCATACTTCCTAAATACAATGTTCAAACCGGATATACAAATATTTTAAAAATTGATTTCAAATATAGGATGTTACAGATCAATATTGATTTAATTTGTGAATAATTTATGAAGAAATGGATATAATGTATGTAATCACAAATAATCTCGTATTGTGTAAACTAAGTCGTAAATGTATTTAATTAAGCAATTAATCGACATACCTTTTATTCATGAACAAAGGTATATATCTTAAGTAAAAGTAAGATAGATTGTTTTTCTTTTTTTGGTATAAATCATAGGATATTAATTAGAAAAAAGCCAAATTAAATAATAAAGAATACACGAAATGAAATAAAGGAAACATGTACTTAGAAGCAAGATTTTATTTGTTGGATTCCTATGAGTGAGTGGGATAGGGAAGAGCACGCCGTCTAATAGACTGAAAAACCAACGAACTGATCCAAACCAAACTATGACCGGTTGTCGGTTGATTTGGTCTTTGGTCCTTATTTTTTGAAGATTTCGGGCTTGGATTCGTTCCGCTTTTAGAACCAATCTCATCTCTAGTGTGGGTCTGTAGGATTGGGGTTTAGACCGATTAAAATTTTAAGATGACTAACATAGTACCCGCGTAATGTTGCGGCTGTAAATAGTTTTCTATCCAATACATGTTTTATAGAACTAGCATGATACCAGCGCAATGTAGCGACAACGAATAATTTCTACTCGTTAACATGTCCATTTTCAAAATGTAAGGAGTATGGTATTCATGTAATACGGTGACATCGAATAATTTTCGTTTGATGACATATCTATTTTCTTTATATTTTTTTCATTTCCTTTACTTTTTTTGTTCTCCATAATTGAAAAAAAAAGTTATGAAAATTTTCTTTAACAATTAAGTTAATTTTTATTTGCTTTGACTTTAAAAAAAATTGTATTGACTTTGATTTTCTTAAATATGTTAAGTTTAGTTATTAAAATAGAATATAAGAATCTAGTTTATTAATTATATCTAATAGTTACTCAATTTAGTTTATATATGAGATAATTTAGTACGTAATTTCAAAACACTTAAAATTTAAGAGTTTAAGCAAAATGTTTGAATGTTTTATAATATAGTATAGATATAGGGGTATGATATATTCGACAAATAGCTTTTACCCGGTAAGATGCCGTTTTATTTCCTTTATTTTCTTTCCATCAACGCTTTTCTTCATTTTCAGAACAAATTTTAAAAAACAACAAAACAATATTTTTCTTTATTTTTTTTAGGTGGGGAAGTTTATAGTTATAAAAAAATATACTTATTGGTAAGTATGTAAAGTAGAAGAATAAAAAAGAGGTTATTTGAGGGTATATTAAGTACATTCCAATTGTTAAAATTTCAGAAGATTAAGTAAAGTAAAAAAAAGAATGTTAAATTTATTATATATAACGTAGTATAGATATATAGTGTGCACCATGCACTCATACTAGTATCATATCTATTATGCGCGCAGTACTTACTTTATGCATGGCTCTGATCTTCACGCTTAACAGGATGAACAACCCTCCTTCCGAAAAGAGCATCAATCTTGACACCAAGAGATGAAGGATTGGAGCTGGTTCCCTAATTAATGCCATCCCCAAACCATTATAATTGTTTCTTTCTTCGTTTTCTTATATATTTTTCTGAAAATTGGCCGGAATTTTAATAGGAATGTTAGAAATTTGTTGAAAATATGTTTAAAGTTGTTTAGATATCCATAGAAACTTAGTCATAATTTCATTACAAAGTTGAAAATCGTTGTAAATCTGTTTGAAGTTCGTCATAAACCTGTCACAAATTCGTCAAAAGTTCGTCGGAATTATGTTAGTAGTTCATCAAAAATTTATTGCAAATCCATCGAAAGTTCGTTGCAAGTCTGTCAGGAATTTGTTGGAAATCCGTTAAAAATCCATTGAAAGTTTTGTTGCAAATCCATAAGAAATACGATGTTAGTTCATCGGAAAATATACCAATTTGAATCATAATTTCCTACTGCTAAATTTGTTAGAAATGTTATAGTGCGATGGAAATCTCATCACAAATTTTTTTCCGACAAATTTTACCATGAGAATACACTT
This sequence comes from Dittrichia graveolens, assembly GCA_038502395.1. Taxonomy (NCBI): domain Eukaryota; kingdom Viridiplantae; phylum Streptophyta; class Magnoliopsida; order Asterales; family Asteraceae; genus Dittrichia; species Dittrichia graveolens. Next base: position 81,519,278 of record JARJIL010000005.1, on the reverse strand, counting down.
TTTTCTAGTAGTGAATGGGTGATCGTTCCTCCACTCGACCGAGATTCGTTCAAGCAAGAGAACAAAGTCGACCGACTCAAACACATACTCCATTTCGTCTTATACTCACGGACCGTTCGATAACCAAGAGGAAGAAGCACATTTTGAAGAACCTCAACGTCTGATTAGTAAAAGAAGGAAAATAGCCGGCGTCATTGACTTAATCTATACCCTTTTAACGGACGAACTCTTTAATTATGCCATAAGGTTTTGGGGGAAGTCGATCTCGAAGTGGTCTATAATTTGTAGTTTAGTTATTGCTTGTAATTCTATTGTTATTGATTCATTTTTCTAATTAGTTGTACTTTTTAAATACTTCAAATGTAATTTAACTAAGTTGTTTTAATTTTTAATTTCATATTTAATTAGTTGATTAATTTTCGTATTTTATTAAAAGAAATTAAATATAATTAATTTAATTTTAAAAAACTGAAGTATGTGATCAAAGATTGAAACATAAGTATTTAATTTCTTGGTTTGAAGTATTAAGAAATGAAAATACGTGAATGATGGATAATATGAAGCAAAGATAGACAATATGGCCAGTTTGCCTTCTTTGCCATTCCATATTTCCATCCAAGTAAATTGTGTTAATAGCTGTAACTTGATTAATATTACTATATTAGACAAGTAACCATTCTAATAATTGTTAGTTTCTAATAATTGTTATTATATATAAAACTAGGTTAATACCTTAGTTAATTTTAAACATTTATGATGTGAAACTTTAAACATATATATAATAAATTCATATATCAGTAACAAATTAAGAAACATTTATGAAAATTCGGAAATGAAGAAAGAAATTGATATACTCACGTAGAGGAGGGTTCATACGAAAAGTATTTTATTTGCGAAAAGTGCGAGTGACAGTTTCAGTCATTGACTGGTTTTTTATCCCATGGTACACATTAATCATAATTAATATTTTTATTTAACTCAAAATAGTAAATTAGTAAACAATAATATTTTCTCTATCATCTCTAGATTTTGTTTATTTTTTTGTTTTTATTATTTTCCAAAGTTTTTCCAGAATTTTCTTCATATATTCAATTGTTCACTAATAAATCAAAATATTTTGGTACGATTTTCTTATTTTTTTTATTACTGAAAAGTACAATTAATATTTGTGTTCAATCATGAATTTATTCTTTTGTTCAACGAATGACCTAAAAATAAACAAAAAGAGCCTAAAAATCCGAGTTTACTAATAAAAAATTATCTAAACAACCTAAATACACACACAGAAAATCTATTCACTAATAAGCAAAATCATCATTAGTAAGAAAACGAATACCATAAAAATTCAAACAAGACCTATATTTTATGAAAAAGAACATTTGTTTTGTGATGAACAAAAAAACAAACTTTATATTCCTAAAAAAGAAAAAACCTTAAAAATATAATAATGAACAACAAGAGATATTCATAATGAACAATACTAAGATAAAAACCCAATATTGATTTGAAAGTTGTTGTATCAAAGAAACAAATAAAATTATAAAAATCAAAATTGAACTCTAAAAAACTAAACATCATACTTATGATCCATAATAAACAAATAGCTTTTAAACATAATGTATTTGCTTCCTTTTCGTTATTAGACATAACCATCATCCGAAAATCATTTGTCTTCACTTTCATCTACTTGAATATATTATCAAAAGCATCAAAAATATCATTTCAGCTTCTTATTCACTAGAAAATATGGATAAAACGATGAACAAATTTGTTCATCACAGTGAATAAAAAATAAATTAAAAAATCTAGAAAGCAGAATAGAAAAGAAAAGAAAAAAAACATAAATTAAAAAATTGAAATACCAACACTTCCTTGATGAAATCGACTTAGATGTGGTAGTCATATTCATTCACGAGGAATGCAGGCGGTGGAGCAGATGGTATGGCGGTGGTTCGTCGACAGCCGCAACTTTGAGCTCATGGATAGATGGGTTTCAGCGGTGGCTTTGACTCACTGATGGTTGTGTTGTTCTTCACTCATGGATTTCGGCGGCGGCGGTGAATGGTTGTGTCGTTTTTCACGGTGAATGGAGGCGGTGGAGTAGATGGTTGTGTTGTTCTTCACTTATGCAATGGTGGGAGGCAAACAAACAGCAGTCATGGTGTTGTTCTTCATTGTTGCAACGGTGGTGGTGTTGTTTTTAGATGGGGGGTCGACAGTGGTGGTGTTGTTATTCACTAATGCAATGGTGGGTGGTGGACAAACAATAGGGAGAAAGAGAGAGAACGGTGGACATCGATCTCAAGGAAAGAGAGAGCATCGGTCGTTGGTTTGTCGTCGAGGATTTAGTCTCTGTTTCCTACCACCATCTTTGATAGCCAGGGCTTTAGTCACTATTTCCTACCACCATATTTGATCGCCTAGTCATTAAATGGAAAGAGAGAGAGAGCAGTGGTGAGTGGTTATGTGGCCGTGGACAACAATGGGGGAGGGATGGGTCTTAGATGTTGAAACGTTAGAGTGAGAAGGGAAGGGTGTGATTTAAAAAATGATTAGATATGATAGGATTAAGGTTTGAGTTAAATGTCCATTTTACTCCTTTGAATTTATTTAAATATCATCAAAGTTTGATATAATTACTTAAATGTCATACCTAATCTGAGCCTTTAATTAAATCATCTAACGGTCCAGATCGCTTTTTGAAAATTACGTAACAAATTAATCTGCGATAATAGTTGAATCAAATATTAGAGTTTCGTTGAAGAATACTTTTGAATGACATGTGATCCTATTAAGAAGATGGGTAACCTGTTTCTATTTAAGATATACGACCAGCTTGGATTTCACGGCTCGTGGCTTTTAACATAAAAATTCTTCATTCGTAAGCCATTTAGAAAATAACACGAATTATTAGTTGGAAAAAAACTCTAATAATAAATGATGAAATCATAACTTTTTTCTTTTAATATATAAAATCTATACAAAGTTTCACTTTTGTTACTAATTAACTAGGTAATTTTATGCATAACTTAATTAAGTGCTTCTAGTGTACTAGGAGTTCCACTCCAGTTTTGTTATGGAGAAGAAGATATAAGTTTAAGATTACGGGTGTGTTTGGTAACGGGTTTATGAGGGATTATAGAGGCTTGGGATTCTAGTTTTCATAATTCCCAGTCCTCTAGCCTCGTTTGTGTGTTAAAAATTTAAGGGGATTATTAAAAACATAATCCCCAATAAGCCCCAAAATAAAAGCTTTTTCAAGTAGCTTATGGCTTGGGCTTGGGATTATCAATTAATCAGCCTCAGCTAGTTTCGCCAAACACACCCTAGGTTTAGTGAGTACTGTATATGTTTAACCGTTAAAAAAAATTAAAGTTAATGTTTATCATCTCCTTTAATTTGGAAAACATGCAAAATACCATTAATTTCACCAATCTACGAGTGTAATTTTGAAGCTCGATCTCGAGTGGTCGATCCTTAATTTGGACAGCCTGCAAAGTCTATATATGCAATTGATTGTCTATTATATATTAAGACCGATCATATTTCCATTTATGATATTGATTCATCCATAAGGGAAATTGTTCCATGAAACACCTTAACGTACAAATAACTGAATATATATATGCAAAGAAAATATAGAAGCTAGCTAGCTAGGAAACATATATACGAACACATGACACTGATTTAGTTATATATCAATATGGACTGCATATATATTTGCCTGTATAAGCGAAGTCGATCATATAAATCAAAAATATATATGGTTGGTTCATGCATATACAGACTTGGCAAACTCGATCGAGTTGTTTCACCCTAGTTAGCAATTCAATAATATATAGGTTCCCGTTATAAAGAAAAATTAAAAAAAGTTTATGGTCATGGATTGAAGAAATTGAGTTCAAAGTTATCCCACAAAGGATTAGACACACCCATAATTTCCCATGCTGGCTCACCATATTGATCAAACAAGGCTTCACTCGGTTCAAACCCTTTCACACCTTCATCTTCACTTGGACCACCAGCTGTTTCTAACCCAAATGAGCCGTTGACCAGAGGGTCTCCCTCATGTTCGACGATACCCGGATTAGAAGATGGAACCGAGCTAATTTGTTTCGAATCTTTGATAAAATGATGCGGGAAATTGAGGCGGGCTTTGTTGCCTCTCAACTTAAAAGCCTCCTGATCGTAGGCTAAAGCGGCTTCCTCAGCAGTGTCGAATGTTCCCAGCCAACGTCGACTCCTGCTATGTGGGATACGGATTTCGGCTACCCATTTTCCCCATTGGCGTTGCCGAACCCCTCGGTATAGCTTCGCAACAGGCAGTTGTCTGCGCTCTGCATGATCATCTTGACCCGGTTCTTTAATATCTGATTTAAAAGATATCATATGTTGATTCTTTGGTGACTGAGATTGAAACAACTGTGGGTTGTCATCAAGAGAAAATGGAAACACAAATTTTGATTGTTTCTGTTGCTGTTGTTCGGGCCTTTTGATCTTCTTCAATGGATCGGCCCGATTCCATATTTGCTTGCCTTTGTTCTTACCCGAACCCGAAGAAGTTTCAATGTGATCCGCCATCAAAAACACGTACTAGAGATAAACCATTTTTATGTTCTACATATGATCGAGTTGAAAACTTGAAAATTTAGTTCAAGCACCCAGCCTTTAGATCATGCTTTTGAAGCCAAAGAAATTAAATCTACATCGATCGATCTGTGGTGTTGTTCATTAATTCATTGTAGGCGTGCTAAATTACCGAAATAGTTAGTAAAAGTGTCACTCTCATAGGCATGCGGCTTAAGGACGTTTGACTTTAATTAGGGTTTCTACATCATCAGCATTTTAATTAATTAGTTTTTATAATAAATAATTAATTAATAGCAGTTATAGCCTTATAGGGCCGGATCATTTGCAACAAGGTAGGTTGTTGTAAAATAAAATATATCGTATTACGTAGAAATGGTATACGAATACATTATAGAAAACGAGAACATTAAATTTTATGTGGAATAATCTTTGCAAGAAAAATTGCGAGGAAATTACAAGAACGCAAGTAATTAATCAAACATAATCTAAACCTGTAAATAATAAAAAAAAACTAAAAAAATATATATCCTGGTTTGAAATACAGCATAGTGCCGTACGAATGGAAAAAAAACCAAGAGATTATAAGGTATGATATATATAATTCAATTCGTAAAGTAAATTGGTCATGGGCTCACCTGGCCAAATTTGGATCATATCCAACACTCATCACCTTGAGACGAATTTGTATTTATAGTTAATAAGAACATAAGTCTTCATTGAACTCCTCATCATAAAAACATCGTATGCTAACAATCCTTTGAAATTGGATTATCATATCAATCAAGCCTGAACAAAGCTCAAACTTAGTTGCTGAAAAATCAGCGATCAAAACCTCTCCATCAAAACCAAGAAGTTTTCTTCGGCAATACAAGTAGCTTTTAATTCACCAACCTGATTAGGTTGTGAATTATTATGCTCGTCTATATAAAAATGAGATTTTTCTCTCGGCCTATTTAATGCTCAGCAACTTTTTTCTCCATGTTCTTCAATAATTTATAACATTTAGAGATATTATGACCATCTCTTTTTCAATATCAGCATTGACTTGGAACCTCCCGAGTTTGATCTGCCTTTAATGTTTGAGTTCTTGCCTTGAACTGATAGATTCTTTGCTTGAGAACTTGAACCTCCAGTAGACACCATACTCTTCATCTTCTCTTTGGCATATAAAGCTTCATAAACTTTCTTTGAGTGTTAACGTATAATGACTATATAATATAGTATCTCTAAAGTTTGAATAGGAATTTGACAAAGAACATAAAAGAATCAAATTAACCTAAATCTTCTTTGTCATATTTTACCTCAATAGATTCAAGATAAAAAACAGTCTCTTTAAAAACGAAAGATGATTAAGCATTAGATCCACTTTCTTGCAACTTGTGAGAAATTTTTTGTTTAAGGTCATCTTACTCGTTAAATCTTTGGTTATACAAATTTGTTCCAACTTCAACCATAAAGAAGCAACGATCTTTTCTTTTAAAACTTTTCATAATATATTGTTAGATAAATAGAGATGAATATGAGAGAGAGCTTTACGATTTTTTCTTTCTTTCTCCTCATCTGACCAAGCTGCAGGGGATCTTTTCAAACCTAATAGTGCATAATCAAGATCTACTTGAGTCAATATTGCTCGCATCTCTACTTGCTATAAAAAGAACCTTGTATCTCGGTCTAATAGCGGAAGATCGTATTTCAAAGTAACCATGTCTACATAAAACCTCAAAAAAGTGAAAAGGGTAATTAGAAAACAACATGACACTAATAGCTATCACTTGTTGTAAAATAAAATATAACGCACAAATTTTGTGAGTGTATAACAAAAAATTAATGGCGTTCGAAAGCTAGCTTTGAGAGTGTATAACGTTAAATCTAAGACAAACTTGTTGGTGTACGTGTGAACATCAATTAATTAATCCAAGTAATTAATTTTAGGGGGCAATGATACAAAATAATCAAGATCAACTGCAGCCATTTAATTAATTAGCCAAACGGAATAAGTCACACGAAACTGCTTGAATATTTTCGGGGAAGAGAAAATGTCCGTCTCTTGAAATCAGAAGAGAAAATACATATTTCAAAGAATCAGAATTGTGTGACGTCTAATCGCTATGTTCACAGTTTTGCAACACATGATAAGACTTTACGTATCCGTCCCACAAAATGGTTCGTTGGTGTGGGTTGGGTGCCAACACCATCGCCCCCCTTTATGGGTTGGTGTTAGTTGGAGTGGCATGGTTCACCATCACGCAAACTCTCCCCCCTTTTCTCTCTCTATACATTTATTTTCTCTCTATCTTTCTCCTCTCATTTTTTTATTATTTATTTTTAAATTAAAAAAGTGATGTGTGTATTAACATGTATTATTCTTGTATTAGTTAGTTGGGCTTGTATATATTTTATGTTGGCTTATGGCCCATTTGTATTATTATTTATTCCCCCTTCTGTAATGGTTTTAGTTTGAGGGAAATCACTTTGTTTCTCTCTAATTACCATTATTTAAAGTTTCTAACCCTAAAAGCTGCCGTCTAAAACTGCCGCCTACCACCTCCATATTCTCCGATTACTTTTTGCTATATATATATTCCCCTAGTCTTCTTCTCATCTTCTACCTTCCTTTTATCCTCTTCTTTTTCTTCCATGGCAGGCGACAAAAATGATCTCCCACGTTTCCACTCCGACAAACGGTATGGCATTACAAACATCAAGACTTATGTCCCCTTGGTTCTTGATCTCAACGAATTAAACTATGATGCTTGGAAAGAGTTGTTTCAAACTCATTGTCGTGGTTTTGGAGTACTTGGCTACATCAACGGCACTACCGTCAGCAGTGGAGAAGACGACCATGAATGGCAACGGTTAGATTCCTTAGTCAAACTATGGATTTACGGTACCATTTCTTCCTCTCTATTAACTATGGTTCTCAAACCGGATACTTCTGCTTGTGATGTTTGGGTTTGTCTTGAATCTCTATTTCGGGACAATAAAGAGGCTCGAGCCATTCAACTTGATAATGATCTCCGTAATATAACTCTTGGTGATGAAACTATATCCGATTATTGTCAACGTATTAAGTCGATTTCGGATCTTCTTGCTAATATCAATTCTCCGGTCGATGAAAAGACGTTGGTAACTTACATGGTTAATGGTCTTACTGAGCGGTTTGAAAATGTTGCTGGAATCATTCGACATCAAACCCCGCTGCCCAGTTTTCTTAAGGCTCGGTCCATGCTTGTTCTTGAAGAACAAAGGCTCTCTAGGTGCCGGAATTATTCTGGTTCACACTCTAATAACTCTTCTTCTTCTTCAGTCTTATATGTGCAGGAAGGTCGCTCGAATAATAGTAATAACCGAGGCCGAAACAATGGTGGAAATCGAGGCAAAAACAATGCCACCGGTGGCGGAAACAATCGTGGCAGAACTGACCGCGATAATCGCGACGGCCGACAGGGTACGAACGGTGGGCACTGTCGCTCTGGGGGGTGGAGGACAGCCCCCTCTTTTGCCGACTCCATGGCCTTCGCATCCGTATTCATATGGTTTCCCACGTTACCCACCGTACCCGTCGCCTTGGATGATGCCTCCGTCTATTCATGGAAATAACAATAATGCTATGCATGGAAATAATGGTGGTCAAAGATCTTTGCATGTGAATAATGTTAAACATGGAAATCATGCCTTTAATGTTACGCATGATTTTAATTGTCCTCCATGGACATGGTTTCCATCTGTGAACAATTATGCAACGTCACGTCTCATATTGTCTCGGATGAAGGTAGACTTGATTCTATTTTTAATTCTAGCATTTTACCATCTATTATTGTCGGTAATGGATCCCGTCTACCCGTCTCAAAAACCGGCCACACTATTATTCCAAACCAATATCGCCCATTGCATTTAAATAATGTTCTTGTCTCTCCGAATATGATTAAAAATCTTGTTTCTGTACGAAAACTCACACGTGATAATTCTTGTTCTATTGAATTTGATCCTAATGACTTTTCTGTGAAGGACTTGAAGATCAAGAGAACCCTTCTCCGTTGTGATAGCACCGGCGATCTTTACCCGGTTTGTTCGTCGTCATTTGCCTCCGGCTGATGCAACTTTAAATTCTTTAATTTCACGTGAACTTATTTCATGTAATAAATTGCAATCTAAAATATTGTGCTCAGCTTGTCAGTTAGGCAAGCACACTAGATTGCCCTTTTATTCTTCAAACTCTTGTGTTGATTCTATTTTTGATATTGTGCCCTCTGATTTGTGGACATCTCCAGTTGAGAGCATTAGTGGTATTCGCTATTATATATTGTTTCTTGATCATTTTTCACATTATGTGTAGGTGTACCCGTTGCGTCGCAAAAGCGATGTAATTTCAAAATTTATTCACTTTAGAGCACATGTCCAAACTCAATTCAAACGTGAAATAAAGTCCTTTCAATGTGATCATGGTGGTGAGTTCGACAACCATGAGTTTCATGATTTCTTCTCTAAACATGGCATTCAGTTTCGGTTCTCTTGCCCCCAAACCTCTCAACAAAATGGTAAATCCGAACGCATGATTCGTACCATCAATAACATGCTCCGTACTTTACTCTTTCATTCCCATCTCCCCCCTGTTTTTTGGGTCGAGGCCTTGCATATGGCCTCCCACCTCCTTAATATTCTACCTTCCTCCTCCATTGATAACAACATACCCTTTCAAAAACTATATAACAAACCACCCACATATTCTCACTTGCATGTTTTTGGCTGCTTATGTTATCCTCACCTCACCACCCCTCATAAACTCGCACCTCGCACCAAACCTTGTGCCTTCCTTGGATACCCTTCTCATCATCTTGGTTTTAGATGTCTTGATCTTTCCACCAACAAGATCATCCTCTCTCGACATGTGGTATTTGACGAGACCATTTTTCCTTACGGCTCCATGACTCCCTCCAACCCTCCATCCTATGACTTTCTAGATATATATTCTGAGTCCTCTCCTATTGCCCATCGTTTTCTTACCACGCCAAATAGAACTACGGGGGTGCCTCCTTCACCTCCCGACACCCCTTTGGCACCTAACAGTTGCCTCGTCCCCATCCTCCTCCTCTAACTCCGACCTTTCCCCACTCTACCCCCAACATCCTACCTTTCCCACTCACTCTATGCATACCCGTTCTAAGAGTGGCATTATTAAACCAATTCCAAAACTCAATCTTAACACCATGACTCTCTCTCCCATCCCGAAATCCCACCTAGATGCTCTTCGGGATCCATTATGGAAAAAGGCTATGTTAGATGAATTTAATGCTTTAATTAAAAATGGAACTTGGGTACTTGTTCCAAGACCTCAAGGGGTAAATGTAATCCGATCAATGTGGCTATTTAAACATAAATTTCATTCTGATGGCTCCTTAGACAGGTACAAAGCTCGTTTAGTAGCTAATGGACGAAGTCAACGACCCGACATAGATTATGATGAGACTTTCAGTCTTGTTGTAAAACCCACTACGATTAGAACTATCCTTAGTCTTGCAGTTTCTCGTCAGTGGCAGGTACACCAATTGGATGTAAAGAATACATTTTTAAACGGTGATTTAAATGAAACGGTATACATGCATCCACCGCCTGGATTTAAAGACCCATCATGTCCAGATTATGTCTGTCACTTGCGTAAATCCTTATATGGGCTCAAACAGGCTCCTCAAGCATGGTTCTTTCGATTTGCTCGGTATGCTACTTAGTGGGGTTTCATCGTAGTAAGGCTGATTCTTCATTTTTTATATATCAACGGGGATCTCAGATTGCTTATATACTCTTATATGTGGATGATATAGTTTCGACTGCATCTTCCTCTGCCTTACTTCACAGTATTATTCGATCTCTATGTGGTGAATTTTCTATAACAGATCTCAGGCCACTCAACTATTTTCTTGGAATTGCAGTTAAACGAGATAAACACGACATGTTCTTATCTCAAACCAAATATGCAACATCCATCCTTCAAAGTGCTCGTATGATGAATTGCAAGCCTAGCAAAACTCCGGTTGACACTCAGGCAAAACTTGCTTCTAGTGGTTCCCCTATCACCAATCCAACTCTGTATTGTAGCCTTGATGGTGCCTTACAATACTTGATCTTTACGAGACCTGATCTCACTTACGCAGTTCAACATATATGCTTACACATGCATGATCCCCGAGAGCCACACTTTACTGCACTTAAACGCATTCTTCGCTATGTTCGCGAGACTCTCAATCATGGCCTTCTAATCCGCCCTTCTGCTACCGATCAATTTCTTGCTTATTCAGATGCTGACTAGGGTGGTTGCCCTGATACTAGACGTTCCACATCCGGCTATAGCGTATACCTTGGAGATAATATCATTTCGTGGTCGTCAAAACGTCAACCCACAACCTCTCGGTCTAGTACGGAAGCTGAATATCGTGCGGTTGCAAATGCTGTTGCAGAAACTTGCTGGGTTCGAAATCTTCTTCACGAACTGCTGGCTCCTTTGTCGAAGGCTACCATTGTCTATTGTGATAATATCAGTGCTGTCTACCTATCTACTAATCCAGTGCAATATCAACAAACCAAACACATTGAGATAGATCTTCACTTCGTTCGTGACAAAGTAGCTACCGGTGATGTTCGTGTTCTTCATGTCCCTTCGTCCTCTCAGTATGCAGATATTTTCACTAAGGGACTTCCTTTTAAACTCTTTGTTGAGTGTCGCTCCAGTTTGAACGTTCAGTCTTCTCTTGCCGATCAAACTGCGGGGGTGTATTAACATGTATTATTCTTGTATTAGTTAGTTGGACTTGTATATATTTTATGTAAGGCTTATGGCCCATTTGTATTATTATTTATTCCCCCTTCTGTAATGGTTTTAGTTTGAGGGAAAGCACTTTGTTTCAGTGTGATGGTTGTGAGGTTTGTGAAATAATGGTCAACGTTTGTAAAACGAGAGCTTAAAAACCAAAAACCAATTTCCACGAGTTATATACGCCTCCCAAGAATGTGTGGTCAGGCATTATCATATATTTTGAAACTTTGGGGCAAAATTAAATAAAGACATCTAAAAATACACTTATATATAAAATACAAGCTTATATAATTAAACATATCGACTAACAAACAAGGAAATGAGTATGTAAATACTATTAGATTGATTATATGGTCTTTATTGTAGTATATTTTGTGATAATTAGTTTCCTTATTATCCTCATATATATTAGGTAATTAGTTACATGTATTTGTAAATTGTATTATATATTATGTGTTAGATTGAGACAAGAAGAGTCCATGTGCTGTATGCGATACTTTGATGCCAAGAAAATGGTGTAATTGCCCTGAGTTAATCATCGCAAATTCGTTGGAGAGGTTTTTGATGATTGTGTGAAGAAAAACCTCATTGGAAGGTGTAAGTATTATATCATCAACTTACAAAAGTAAGTGAGCTATATCATGCCCTGTGCGATAGACAAACAAAGAAGTGTCTGAAGTTGCACTCTTGAAACCCATAGATGTGATGTATGTTGCAAAACGTTGGTACCACGCTCGTGGTGCTTACTTGAGACTGTACAAGGATTTACGCAACCTTCAAACAAAATCAGGGTGATTTCGATCAACAAAACCAGCAGGTTAATACATGTATACCGTTTCAGATAAGTGCCCGTGTAAGAAAGCATTCTTGACGTCAAGTTGTGAATCGACCAAGAAAACTCAACGTCAAGAATGGGAGACAGCAAGAGTGAGCACCGTTTGAATGATGGTAGGTTTAACTACCGGCTAAAAGTCTCATCACAGTCAATACCAACTTGTTGCGATTTGCCATTCACCACAAGGCGTGCTTTGTATCGAGCCAAAGATCTGTCGGCATGAAATTTGTGGTGATATAACCACAAGCATCGAATAATATGAGCGTCAGGGGGCCTCGGTACCATTCTCATGTATCATTGTCACATAAAGCTCTATATTCCTCATTCATAACATGTTTCCAATTAGGGTCATGGAGAGCAAGGTGTGGGTTTTTGTGTAGGGGTGAGATGGTAGAGGTATGAAGGTTTAGACGTTGGGTTGGTTTGACAATACCATGATGGGAACGTTTAGTCATTGGGTGGGTTGGAACAGATTGAGAGGTGGTAGGTGAGGTTGTCGATGTAGGATAGGAGGACAGTGGTGAGGAGGTGACAGGGGACGAGTTTGGAGGAGTTGAGGGTGGCGGAGAGGGTGAGAGCCTAGGTAAGGTGAGTGGTGTAGGTGATGGAATATTAGTGGTAGAAGGGTGTCCAAAACTATCAAGAGTAGATGATAGATTTGAATTTGAGGGAGGAAACGGTAGTCGTGTGATGGGTTATTAAGAGGGTGAGCAAAAGGGAAGACAGTTTCATCGAAAGTTTGCAGGGTAACCAAGAAAGACACAACGAATAGAACGAGTGTCTAGTTATTACGGTTGGAAGATAGGTTTGGATAACAAGCACAACCTAAGACACGGAGGTGATCATATATGGGATTTCGGCGGAAAAGGGTGGAGGTGGGAGTGTGGTTGTGAATCAATTTAGTGGGGGTGATATTGTCAACATAGGCTGCCGCATGAAGAGCATCAACCAAAAAAGATGCCGGTAATGAGGCATGAGGAAGAAGAACTAGAACAATTTCGTTTAATCGACGAATCATTCTTTCGGCTTTGCCATTTTGGGGAGAGGTGTGAGGACAAGAGAAACGAAATTGGAGGCCTTGTGTAAATGCAAATTGCTTAAAATTTAGGTTATCAAAATTCACCACCCATGTCACATTGGAAACTCTTAATTTTGGTGTGGAATTGTGTTTGAATAAATGAGTGAAATTAAGCGAACTTGGAGAAAGTTTCCGATTTAAGTTTTAATGGATATACCTAATCGTATTGAGTGAAATTTTCAATTAACACAATATAGTATTTAGATCCATTTTTGCTTAATAGAGGTGAAGTCCACAAATCACAGTGTATGATGTCAAAAGGCAATAAAGTACTAGATGTAGATCCATAAAATGGCAACGTTTGTGTTTAGAGATTCGACAAGAGTAATAAAGAGAATGAGTAATACTACTAATATTACATGAAATAACATTATTAGAATGTAAAAAATCTAAAATATTCCCAGTCGGATGTCTGAGTCGAGAATGCCACAAATCTGAAGAAGAAACCGAAACGAGTGTAAGGTGTGGTGACTCCGGGGAACTGACCAGATAGAGAGCTCCGGTACTATTGTGACGAGTAAGGATCTTCCTACTCTGAAGGTCCTTCACAGAGGAACCTGTTGGGTCAAACTCAACAGAAACACAATTATCTACAGTAAACTGACAAATGGAAACAAGGTTCTTGATTATTCCAGGTATGTACAAAACATTTGTAAGGTGTAGGGGTTTAGGCTTGTGAAGAAGAGTATTGTTACCCGAACCCTTAACTGGAATATCATGACCATTTCTGGAAAATATAGATTTTATGTTACGATGATTAGAAAATTGGTTAAGTATATCTAAGTCACCCATCAGGTGACAAGATACGCCTGTGTCCATGTACCTTTGAGAGTCTTCTAGAGGATCCATAGTCAAGGTTTGAAAAGCAGTGCCAATGTTCGCCGGGTAAAGAGCATTAAAAGAGGCTACTGCATGAACTTAGGGTGCGTCGAGTCAAAGACCTGTTGGATGGACGCCTCGATGAGGGTTGTTATGTAGCTGGTCGCGATGGAGGATACCAAGGATAGGACCAACCTTGTTGAGTGGGATATGGACACGACGATGGTATCATGGTCCACGACGGTGGTGTCAGGGATGAAGCAGACGAGTTCGTTGAGCCGGTGTTGCGAGGTGAGCAATGTGGAGGCTACCCATTTGGATTGGACGGCCCATGCTGATTTGAACGGTTTGACCCTCGTTGTTTATTTGATCCCCTGTGATTGTGGCGATTGGAAGGAGAGCCACGTGTAGATGGAGATGGTTGGCGAGAGTCAGCTGTAACATTAGCTTCACTAACAGTAGGTGTGACAGTTGAACTTTCCTGTGCCTGCTGGCGATTTTGCTCGAGTTAGAGCATGCTACGGGTAGTATCCCAATCGTGTAATGTCTAATTGATGTAGGCAGCCACGGTGTCATATTCAGGCGGCAATCCACGGACAAGTTGAAGAACTAGATGTTGCTCATTGACTAGATTATCCACATCGTTCAGTTGATCTGCAAGATCTTTCAATTTTTTGGTAGTAGTCATCAAGGGAAGATGACAATCGGAGGGTAAGCTTGGTAAACTCATGTTCCAAAGAAGCAGCTCGAGAGCCCTTGTAATTGAGAAAAATCTTTTTGATTTTCTCCCATGCTTTGAACGTTCTTGTATCGGGTTCGAGAAGCCGAACCACATTTCAAATTCCTTAAACGCATTCTTCGATACTTAAAGGGTACATCGGATTAAGGCTTCTACATCTCAAAATTGAAAATTTTATGCATTACGAATTATTCAGACGCTAATTAGTGGGGTGCCCCAATTCAAGACGATCAAAATCGGGATATTGTGTGTTCCTCGGCGATAACTTGGTCTCATGGTTTTTTGATCTTGCGCTGAGGCGGAGTACAAAGGTATCGCTAATGCAACTGCCGAAACAAGCTGTCTTCGAAACTTACTGCTTGAACTGCATGTACCGGTGATATCGGCTAAAATATACATATAATTTATATCCGATATCTCTTCTTTAGTGCATTTTTATATTAAATTATGTTGATTATGACTTCAATTGTTATATTCTGTGTTTTATAGCTCTCGGGAAAAGAATTGAAGAAAATGAGAAAAGCTGTTAACCTCGACACACCTTCACTGTTTTGGCCGTATCTCACTCATACGAACTCCGATTGAGGTGATTCAAGCGGCCACGTAATCTAGAATCAAAGGGATAAAATTATATCCTAAAGGTAAGTTTATGTTCCAGATATTTCTTTGCGGCACAAGCAGAGCAACCTCGCGGCGAAGCATGTCGGCAACATGCCTATAAATTCGATTTTTGAACCCTAATTCCGAAGGAGATCATATTTTAGCCTAGGGTTTCATACCAGAGCCCTAAGGGGGCGATTTTGGGTAGACAAGGGCATACTTTTGAAGGGAATCAAGCCAAGGGGTCAGATTTCTTACCGATTACGCCTTAGGATTGAAGATCGGAGGCTACCTTTTCTATAGGATTGACTTGATTCATCATCATCTGTCTATATTGGTGCATGAACTCTATCTTATTCTATTTTTGATGTCTTGTAACTTGTCTATGAGTTAAGTCTTACACTCACTTGGATGATTTGAACCCTAGACTAGATTTGATTAATCTTATGGATTATTTGATGTTTTGTTGAACAATTATCTGTTTATCAATTAAAGAACCCTTAAAGTTTCTAGCTTTCACCTTTGGATGGTTGATTTATTGATTGCATGTGTTATTGATCACGAAAGTGTCATTATTGTGTGATTTCTTCTACTTTTCGCTTATGCGACGTTGTAGGCAACTCACTAGAGATAGGAGTTGAAGTTAACCACCAATAACTGAGTTAATTGCTTAAAGGACTAATTCTTGAAACGAAATTTCTAGGATTAGGGATGACGAGAGATCCGAACCCATAATTAAACTGTATTTAAAGGTGTGTTATATTATAGGTTTAGAGATGAAAATCCTGAGAACCGTGTCTTAGCATTGCGAGAGATTGAACGAAAGTTAATCAATCAAACTTTAGGGATTTCATCATTAATCGGGTTTTAACAATCAAATCTATGTTTGGGGGGATATGAATCAGAGTGAATGGCATCTTCAATATTGTCCTAGATCCGCTTTCCTTTATCTCTGTGTTCTTTGCTGCTTTATTTTATTAGTTTTTAAATCGTACTTTTATTTAAATAAAACCTGATAGGTTGATTAATAGTAATTTACTTATTCGATCTAACTTTACCGTTTTCTATGGAGACGATACCTGGACTTATCATTGTTATATTGCTACATGACCAGGTTATACTTTCTTGTTATGTGGTAGTCAACTTTGATATTTCTAGACTTCAAAATTTATAACCCGATTTCACACATCAACCGGTTACTAAGGTAGTTCTTGTCTACTATTATAATATTTCCACTATGTATCTTTCTGATAAACCGGTACAACATCAACGTACCAAGCATGTTGAGATTGATATTCATTTCGTTCGAGAACTTGTTAAGATTAGCCGTATCCACTTTATACATGTACCGAGAGATCATCGGTATGCAGACATTTTCACTAAAGGTCTTCCACACCAGCTTTTTCAATGGTTTAAGTCTAATTTGTGCATACGACCTCCTCGTGCTCCAACTGCCGGAGAGTATTAGACCGATTATATGATCTTTATTGTTGTGTATTTTGTGATAAGTAGTTTCCTTATTATCCTCGTATATTTTAGGTAGTTAGATCAATTAACCAATGCTACAAAGCAAACTTCCAAACTTGTAACAAAACAATATACAAATATATGCGCATACCAACTAGTTACTAGACAACCGATCAACCAAAAGAAACAAGATATTAAAATCTAAATAGTTAATAAGAACTAAACTAAGAAATCAATTAACAAAGATTAAAGGATTTACACCTGCAGCTTTTGTCTAGAATTTTTTAATTATGTTTTTCGATCGTTGTTCGTTAATTTATCAATTGTGCCTTGCAACCGGTAACTTTTAATTTCGGTAAAGTTTTGATGTCTTGAATCACAAAATCTCTACCTACGAAACCTTCTATATTGTTTTTTCTCAAGTCTTGAACTCTCGTCCTTCGATTACGATTACCGATTTTGTTTCTCCTTGTCAAACAATTTTGTGTGATTAAGTCATCATCTCCCCAACTTATGCACCCCATTGAAAGCAATTTTTTTCTTTAATCCTTGTGAGTTTTATGTGCCTACCGGGGGGGGGGGGGGGGTGGGGGGGTTCTACCATTCGAATTTTATTTTTGAGTCTCGACAAAAAATAACATATATAAAAATAATGAGCTCCTTCTAGTCATGGTAATTGGGTTGTTGTCCTTGTGGCACGTCCTATAAGATTGCCCTATGTGGTGCGTAACAAATCTAAAACCCAAGATCTGTAATCAATTTCAGGACAGATGAAAATGAAGATGAAGACCTATGAATCGACCTTTGAATCGCTCAACGGAACCAGATGAAGAGCATGGGTGTGTTATTATTATTATTATTATTATTATTATTATTTTATTTTTAGAGTTAATTACACCAATGATCCTTTAAGATATGCTTTAATTACACTTTCGGTTCTTTATTTAAAAATCTTGCAAAGTTGGCCCTTAATTTTCAAAAGTTGAACATGGATAGTCATTTGTCTGTTAAAAAATATTAAACTTTTTAAAATGACTATTTTGCCTTCTTGGAGTCACAACCACCACCCACCGCCTTGGAGTCACAAAAGATTAAAACAAATGTTAAAAACTCAAAATTAATATGTAATATTTATTTGTTAATAATGAACTTTTACTAAAAATAAAAAAGATAAAGTTAAAACAAAAAATTAATTATTTTTTTATGAAAGGACCATTCATGTAATATTAAAAAGGGTATAATTGTCATTTTGAAAAGTTTAATGGTAGGTTTGTTGAAGTTAACCGACAAAGGACCGTCCGTGTTTAAATTTTGAAAATTAAGAATGTGATTAATACATATCTTAAAGGACCATTGGTGTAATTAACTCTTGTTTTTATTAAAATAATAATATTTATTTTATTTTTAACTATTTTTTAACCGATAACATATTGTAACCTTCTATAATAAGTTGCAATACACTTAACGTTAAACATAGATACATTAAATGATAGTCGTTAAAGTTGGTATATAAATATTAGCAAAAAGTAATAACTTTAATATATTTTCGAAACAAAACTCTATTAAAAACTATATATTACTCAACCTTTTAAACCCAAAGAACTCTGTAATCCAAGCTTTTAAGTTCTTACGAATGTTTAAATGACTAATATAATTAAAATAAAATAGATATTTATCCGTTGATTTTCTTGGTATGTACTTGTGTGTATGTGTGTAAAGGTAAACTCATGCACTCATCTTCTCAATACCTTCTGTCCCTACGACCGAGTATAACTCGTGCAAAATACACAAATGTGTTTTATTTTTTGTGGTCCAAGCAATTGATCTCAGCATGTATACGGTCTAG
This sequence comes from Dittrichia graveolens, assembly GCA_038502395.1. Taxonomy (NCBI): domain Eukaryota; kingdom Viridiplantae; phylum Streptophyta; class Magnoliopsida; order Asterales; family Asteraceae; genus Dittrichia; species Dittrichia graveolens. Next base: position 81,500,496 of record JARJIL010000005.1, on the reverse strand, counting down.
ATTTTTTGTCTTTACATGAATAATGTGAGCCCGAGACTAGATTTGACTATCATTTTATGTTTAATAGAACACCCACAAGTTCTTAATTAACTTTAACCTTTGTTGATTTGATTTGTTAATAATAACATGCAAATGTCAACCGGAGTTACTTTTGTGTATAATTTATTTGATCATGAGTATAGTATCATCCCAACCAAAATCAACTTAAATGTTACATTAGCGGCACATCAAGTTTTTTTTTACTTTTCTCTTCTTAACTCAAATAAATCCAAAACACAAGTAACATCTATCCCAAATTATACCAAACTCTAAATCGAAATTAATATAAATATTATTATTATAAAATAAAAATTACAAAACTCTAAATCGAAATTAATAAAAAAAAAAATCTACTCGTCCTCGTTGTCGGAAACTTGAATACGTAAAATATGTTCGACCAAATCCCACCGAAGATTATTATGCGTCTCTCGGTTGATACGAAATCCAAAGAACCGCTCGATGAAGCATGTGGTGGTGATACCATATTTAGTGTGTGTGTGTGTGTATACGAAAAAGAATTTTGGATAAAAAGAATTTTTTTTTATAGGAGAATTTTGGAGGATTAAAAGAATTTTGGATAAAAAGTGTTGACGGATGTTTATGTATTTATAGGAGAATTAAAAAAATTTATATATATATATATATATTAAAGGCTATATGACCGCTATAAATTTTATTCCTTCCAGACCGTTGAGCATGTAAAAAAACAAAAAAAACAAAATAGTTTTGGGTCGATCGGGTGGGTGAACCTGTGAGTGGGAACCTGAAGGAAGCCGAAGGGCTTCGGGTTGACCGCTGCGTGTTGCCTTAGCGTATGCATATGGCCTCTATTTATTCTCTCTCTTATCTAAATATCACGTTAGCGTTATATTACTTTTTTCTTCAATTTTTTTTCTTACCTAAATATCTAAGCCTAATCCAATCTTTTTACACTTTTTTAAATTTATTTTATTATACATTTAACTATTAAACAAAATAAAGTATTTATAAATTGTATAAAAATAAAAATATAACAAATATAATAAAATTTTCATTAATAATAATAAAAATACATTTTATTCATCCCATGCGTTCATTTCTCTAATTCCCTTCTTCCTCGCTAAAGTTGCCTTAAAAACATGTCTCCTAATTAAGGTGATTATGGGGGCAATGTAAAACTCAAATTCGTTTTCAAAATGACTCTTGTTGTAGTTTCAGTTCATTTTGTTTGATTGTCACCACTTTTTCCTCGAGTTCAAGTGTTTTCATTTTATATATCATGTTACTCTCAGACCACTAGTTGAACATGTTTTTAACCCAATAAATTATTGACGGTTTCTTCCGGAGACGAACCTGTCATGTTAGAACTCGTTGATGGCCTCTTTCCCATATACCTTCTGATGGGCTGCTAAGGCTCCTCTTTCTCAACATCATCATCATCATCATCATCATTATCATCATCATCATCATCATCGTTTAAGTTATAACGTGCATCGGAAGACCCGGTCATTGGGTTTTGGAAATCCGACGTTGTACTACGTTTTGTAGGCCGGGGAGAAGGAGAAGCCATTGGTTGTATTGAGTGCCATTTTGGACAACAACAACAATAATAATAATAATAAATAAATAAATAAAAATTCATAGCACTCGTTTGCGCGTTCCCGACAATGGTGTCCTCTGAAACCTCAACCCATGCCAAAACTAATGCCACTTCCTCCTCTTTGGTCCATGCTATCGCTTTTTCTCTTTTTTTCAAACCTTTTTTATTTCCTGCTTGTAATGTCGGGTTAGTTGGTTGTGCCGGGTTTGATTATTGGGTCGGAATCGATTTTGGTGTTTTTGGTTGTTGGGTTTCGGAAACATAGTCGTCGATCGTCATCTTGGGCCGAGTTTCCAAATTAGGTGTTGAAAGACGGGGAGGAAGTTAGAAATTAGCGGGAAGAAAAAATTATTGTAACATCCATTGGTACGTAAATTGTTGTGGAATATTATCTTGTTGAGAAAATTGTTGGAAGTCGGGGGACATATCTTGTTGCGGAATATAACCTTCTTAAGTAAATTGTTGGAAGCTGGGGGACGTGTCTTGTTGCTGGGTTAAACCCCAATTTCTCGCTCCGTTGCGACGGGATATATGTGTGTTGAAATTTGAATCCATGATAGTAAGTAAATAATTTTTTGGATGAAATGGTTGAGGGAAGAATAAGAAGTAAACAATATTTGGGATGAAATATATTGGAGTGTGGAATGATATATTTATAAAGACGAGAGGGGAAATATATATATATATATATATATATATATATATATGTATAGAGAGAGAGCGGTTTAAACGAGAACTGTTTTTCGTACGACAACTGCGAGAATCATTTCTGGCCAATCATTTCCTGTCTTTTTATTTATTTTAAATGGGAAAGGGTAGTATGGACATTTTTATATTACCCCCTATTTTCTAAAACTAATATATCTCTCAAATGGAAAGGTGTTAAATTACGAAAATTTTACCAAATTAACGAGAAAATTGTGCTCTTTAATTTTCGAAAAAAATTCACGTTTGCTAGGTTTTTTTTACACGGCTCTCGACATATGCACATGTGCAAAATTTGCACATGTGCATATCTACATCTGTGCTAAAAAACTAGAGGAATCTGTGCATTTTCACAAGTGCATATATTTGCACATATGCAAATTTGCACATGTGTAAATGGCGACTGTACCAAAAAAAACCCAGTAAATATTTAAAAAAATATTTCGAAGAAATATAGCTAGATCGGTCTCAAATTAAAAAGCATAATTTTCTCGTTAATTTGGTATAATTTTCGTAATTTAACACCTTTCCATTTGAGAGATATATTAGTTTGAAAAAGGTAAGGGTAACGTAAAAATATCCAAATTACCCTTAATTAATTAAAGATAAGTTTGATTACTTTAGGGTTATCCATTAATAACTCTTTAATCTTGACCATCCATCTTTTTGATCAACAGTTATGATTAGTTCTCGCAGTTCTCGTACGAAAAACAGTTCTCGTTTGAACCGTCCCCTATGTATATATGTATATATATAAAAAAGCTAGCGATTACTTTTAATTTTTTTAACATCTTTTTTAAACAAGCCGTTAACTAGATGTTCAAAAAATATTGTCAGTGTCATCGAGTGTGGGAAGCGGGGAGGGCTAACCGTCGGGTAGTAAAAGGGGTGGCGTACGGGTGTTCCACCCTAAACCCGAGGAAGCCGAAAGCTACCCAGAGATTTTCATGTTTGGATATTGCTACCCAAAGATTTTCATGTTTGGATATGGCGTCCAATTGGAGCTGGCCAATATGGACATGTATAGACAAATTTGCAAAATGAGGGACGAATATAAGGCTTTAAACATGAATCTCTTAAATACCGAAGACAAATTATAATACAACTTTCTTGCAAAACTCTAATTTGAAAAAGGTTTGTAGCTATAATTAACTAATACCTATATCATTCAAATAAGTTTTGCTTTGTTGTATAATGTAGCGATGTACAAATAATGTATGTTTGTTTCTTAGTTTGTAACCATATGAGTTAATGGTCATGAGTTACAAAGCTTAAGAAATTGTTTGCTACTCTATATTGTAATTGTAATTAAATTTCATTTTGTAACCACTCAATGAGTTAAATCTTCAATAATTATAAAATATGAAAATCGAATTCTTTAAAATATTTAAATATATACATAAGATATATTTCTTAACTTAAACTGGTCTTAGAAATTACCCTAAATGCATTATAAAATAATAAACATATTCTGTCGAGGTAGGCTTTACATTGGAAGAAGTAATAGAAATAATGAAATTTCATGGATCCTAACTCCTTTAGACGTCGTTCTTAAGGTTTCTTTAATTACAAGTTTAGTTCTTTAAGAATCGAAAGTGTAGTAATGGTCCTTTTGCCATTTTTTATTGTAATATTGGTCATTTAACCTAATTGAAGTTAAGTTGATCGTTTAGTCAAACGATATTTTGATCCTTTATATTTTTATCCTTATTACCAAATAAAAAATAGAGTAAATTACATTTTTGGTACCAGAGGTTTGCTCAAAATTACGGATGTAGTCCATGTGGTTCAAATTTTACGGGTCGTTCCTACCAGCCCGGATTCGTTGCACCTTTGGCCCTTGGTTAAACTGAAATGACAAAAATACCCTTCTCCCTTTATTTTATTTGTTTTTGGACGACCACCTAATCCACTACTCCGGCCACCGCTACCTTGCTCTCTCCACGCTCAGGGCATTTTTCTCCTCTCCCTTCTCGTTTCGCTCTCCCCTGTAGAATATGTACTTATGTGAGAAATCGAAGACTTAGTCTATCTGCTTGCAAATTTGTGATACAAACGACCTTAGGGGTGTTCGGGAATGTTGAAGTCACCATCACCATCGCCGGTGGAAGATGAACACATCTCCATTCATCAAGGGTTTCATAAGTGTTGAAGCCCTAGTCGATCTACCCCCTCTGATTTGCAAGGCCGGTGGTTTGAGGATTTCATTAGTATTGAAGCCTTAGTTGATCTACTTTTTTCTGTTCTTTTGGGTTTTGGGTGATGGTTCGAAGGTTTCTATTAGTGTTCTTGATAGTGGCTGGATTTGAGTTCCTTCTTCTTGTGATAAAATTAGGACTTCACTACTAATTAACTATTTCATTAGTATTGAATCCTGGGAGAGGATTAAGAGCTCAAGAATAAAAAATCAGAATTGAAGAATCATTGGCTTTCATTTGGTTTTCTTTATTGTCTATGTTTAGCTTTCTATCTATGACTTTCAGGTGTTATTTTTTCTGATTATGGCTTAAATACCATGGTTTCTACTTAGATGAGATTACCTTTGTTTTATGGTTTGATTTTAATGAATCGGATGATTTAGTAGTTATATATTTGTTGTGTCTTGCTTGATCTAAGATCCATATGTGTTAAAGTTTCGGACTTTGTTGTTTATTGACTGAGTTTATATAGGTTTGAGGACCAATCTATCTATGTATCCTTTTATCATGATTATCTAAGACCATTCGGTTATCGTGGCTAGTGATTGGCCAAATCCTATGATTAAGTGACAAAGTAGTTAACTTTAATGTGTATGAACAATTTCATGTAATGATTGTAACACCGCCTTTGCAAAACAACGAATTAGCAAAATTTGCGTTTTTTAATAAGCGTGGATTCACTCTTGATTGAACATCATTAGATTACGCAGCAGAAAATTTAGCTTAAAAGTCATACATTAAATATTTACAATCAAGAATCTGAAACAAATTGTTTGGTGTTACCTAACACAACAACCGACCATATACGACATATTACATACAGTAAGTGTTCCTTCCCAAAAATAGTCATATCCAGCAATAGGCAACCCCGCTCACTAGGCCGCCTAATCTTTATCTCTAAAAATTGTCAACGCGGCAACATTAGCTATATAAAATAGCTAGTAAGTACAAACTTATCATAAGTATCAATAAAGCAAGTCACATATCACATGAATAAGTAATCAATGTTATCCTATCACATTGCGGTGTGCTGACAAGATCGTTACGGAACCATAGGCTCCTTAGGTAATCCAGCTACAACTGGTTGATTACCACTCACGTTAAGGAACGACGGTCCTGCAGAACCTACGACCCAGAATTTCCAGCCTCGAGTCACCGTTAAATCCCGAATTATGACCGAAGTCCCCTGGGATCTAGCTACAAGCGGCTGACCTTAACCATGCTTCAAGTTGTTCGCGAACATTTCACATACACATAGCTGATCCAATCAGGATCAATCATTAAGCATGCATATTCATACATTTCAATGAGGCGGATCCAATCAGGATCCATAGCAGGCAGATCATCAATTTCAACATAGTTGATCCAATCAGGATCAGTAACATACATATCATTTAGTTTAAATAGGCGGCTCCAATTCTGGATTTCGCTGGCATACACTCAACATATGATTAACAAGTACCAAACATGGCATAGTACAACAAGGCAACATGGTAAGACTTACATATTTACTATTAAGCATACATGCAATAAAAGCTACAATAAACATCTTTGTACCACATACAACCAATCAGCAAGCAAGTCTCCCTCTATTGAGACTTATAAAAGCCGGTACTCACTTGAGGAGCATAGAAATAACAGATTACTTTAGCTCTGGTTTAGCTAACTCGACAAGTTCACCTAAAAACATTGTCATTCGCGTTAAGCGTTTGCACATACAAGATTCTATTAGTAGAACACATACAAGAACCAACTAAGGTTCATAACATCCTTAAAATAATCTCTTATAAATTAGCACAACATGTGCTTTTAAAATACTTAACATCAAAAATGGCTTCTTTCTGATTTTCACCCGACGTGTCACGTCCAGGCACCGGACGTGTCGTGTCGCGACCCGTAAGTCGGATGGTGAAAGTCGGAACAAAAGTTGATCCGAAAGTCGGACCAAACAGCCGGATCAACGAAAATTGCATGGGTACAATGTCGGATGAGCAAAAGTCGGATGAAGCATGAAGGTCGCACGACCCTGTGGGAACGCGTCGCGTCCCCCTTACTCGACGTGTCGCGTCGCGTGCAGACCTACACTTCATCATCTTCTTGTTCATCATCCAGCCGACTTATTTCTTAAAACAACTTATTTCCAGATTCATTAACTCGTCTATTTCACTTCCAAAACACTTTTAAACTTCATATAACATCTATACAAACATCAAGAACTCATCAACTCCAATTATAATCATCAAATAAACAAAACCCACTTTCAAAGTAAGCTTTGTGTGCTTAACAATGGAGTTCTTCATATCAACTTGAGTTCCAGCCATAACTCAAACATACAACTAGCATCAAACATGCTTAGACTTCAAAACAAACATCTACTAACCTTCTTTGGATTCAAACAAATCCAAATCTTCAAAGTCTTCTTCTTCCAAAAAACTCACGAGAGAGAGCAAGTGTGTGTTTCTTAGCTTATTTGACTTTCTTTGTCAACTTAAACTTAAACTTACATATATATATATATATATATATATATATATATATATATATATATATTTGTTCTTATGTAGAGGCAACCCGCCTCTGGATTTCTTTTAAATATCACATTTAGTTAACTTCTAGATTAATATATATATATATATATATACATCTCTTTTAATCAAAACTAGTACACAATTATATTTATATATATATATATATATATATATATATATATATACTTCATTAAACACATTTAACTAACTTCAAATATACTTACACAACATAAAATATTTACACACTCTACTAATTTACATACGCGTACACACATATTACAACTCGGCCCAAATCGAGGATGTTACAATGATCATTATGTGTGATTGATTGATTGAATAACAATAACAATCAATGTTGATTAAGTCTTGCTTGATTCAAAATTAATCGACTATAGGGTTAGTATTTTTCATGATTATAGGGTTAGAGTTTCATGACTATAGGGTATATGATGAATAATATCCATTACACTACCCTGAAATCAACCATAAATAAGTGGTCATTGAATCTAAGTGAGAACACTTCTTTTCTTCATCATTTTCCATTCTAAACTTTTAGCTTTATCTTATTTTTGAGTTGTTATCTCTTTTAATTAGTACTATCTATCGCATTCTTAGATTTATTCCCAAATTCCGCATTTAATCACTTTCTTTAGACTAATTAATAATTAAATCTTTTAAATCTGAAATCATACTTGTTCTCCAAGTGTTCAACAATCGGTCTTACCAGAACTATACTGCGATACGATTAGGTACACTTGACTATTTGTGTTGTAGTCATTATTTTGGTAATTCCCTTTTTATAAATATAAAACTTGATCTAATTCATGCACATCACTATTATATCTGTGTTTCGGAGATCCGATTTTGATACTTCAGGATTCTTGATGATGAAAGCGATACAATTCTGGGTTTAGTTTTTGATTTCTCAATTTTGATTTTGATTTCAAAAGGTTTGGGATTTGAAGTTTTTCCTTTCGTTCTTGATTCCATTTGATAAAGATGTTTATGGTTGCCTGCTACTTGATTCATGACAGGTGTTCATCGGAGGACGATGGTTCACCCATTCAGAGTAGAAAGATGGAGTAGGTGGTGGTAGGTATTGGAGATTATGGATGTTTTGAATCTGTTTGTTGTTTAAACTTGAGAAGAAGAAACCGAGAGTTAATTAGTGGGTTTAAGGGAGTAAAACACTATAAAAACTTAATTAATTGACAAGGGTTTGTTTAAATATTATTAAGAATCCTTAAAAACAAGAATTAATTGATTTGGTAAGGATTGAATTACTTTGATTTGATAATAGACCGGCTATAAGATGATAGAATCGTAAATGTTCTTCACTTCCTAGGAATCGTAAATCATTGGACTTGGTGAATCATGAATCAAGCTAACAAGTTAAGCATAATTTAGTGTTAGACCTTGAATCATAAATTATTAGGGGTTGAGTCTCCTAGTGATATTCCCTGAATTGCTAATTGTATATCACACGTACGAATCAAAAATGGATTTCTGGTATCAATTGTAAATCAGATAATGTACGGAATCGTAAATCCGAAAACAGTATGGAATAAAAAATCAGAAGATAGTATGGAATCGTAAATCATATGATGTAATCGAAAACCTCAAAGGACTAAGTGAATCGTAAACCAGAATCGTAAAGGGGGAATCATGAATCAGAGTTATAATAGGAATTGAAAACTATGAATCGTAAATTGGCTATTAGTGTCAATCGAAATTGTGAATTTGTAAAGTGGATCCTAATGCCAATCGTGAATGGAATCGTAAACTAGAAACCGTGATCGTGGTCTAGAATTGCAGATCTCTAAATCGCGATTGTGGATCAAAAACCATGACTATGAACTGAATCTCAAAGTGTAAGATTCTTTAAGATAGGGTCCGAAATTATAAATAGTGTTTAATGATGTTGGAACCTTACTTGTAGGTGATTGCCGATAATCTCGTAAATTTCGGATATTCTTACTATTTTGTGGTTTGCTGATTGTGTCACATGAGTTGCACTAACTTGTTCATTCTAGTGTGAAATGTGCTTGTTATTACGTGAAAGTATAACTAATGTGCTATGTTGATGTAAAGTGAAAGGTTCTGTAAATGGAGTGAAAACATAACTCGGATATAGAAAAGACGTAAAACCCCTGGGGTGCCTTGGGTAGTCAAGGGTTACCCAAAAGAGTAAAATCGTTGTCAGTGCACTGCTTCGGTATTTTGTAAAATGATATTGTGATCATAGTGTTTTGTGTGAATAATTTGTACATGCCTAGTGTGGTGTGCAAGTATGTGTGCTCGCTAAGTTTAATGTTTACTCTTTGTTCAACTTTTTTCAGGACAGGACCGTGGTAAAGCTCTGGCACAATGAAGACATCTCATGACCAAAGATATTTTCCGCATTAGTGCTTTCGAAAACAAATTTTATGTTTATATTACTTGACATTTAAACTTTTGCATCGTTATATTTCCAGTTTAGTACTTAATGACGGGTAGACCGAGTACGGCTTGAATTTTGTATAAATATTAAAGTTGCTTTAACTTTGATATATTTAAAATAACTAGGACGTTACACTCTTATAATTCTTTGATTAGTTGATAGGCGTGATGGAAGGGAGGACGGCATGGTGAGGGGAGCTGGCGTCACCACCACTGTGTGGTGGTGGCTTGGCGTGGAGAATAATACCGGAGGAAGAAGAGACGTGGTGAGGGAGATAGGTTTGATAGTGCTTCTTTTCCTTTTCTTCCTTTTGTTTAGTTTAGTTTTTTTATTTATAATTGGTTAGTGAAGTAGTAAGTAAATCCTAGAATTTGGTGTCGTGAAAAGTGGTGGAAAATGACCACATCAAGTTTTAGAGTGGGCAGAGTAAGCTCTATAACTATCCTATCATTCTCCATCATGAGGTTGTGTTCCATCGTTATACTCGGTGGTGTTCATGACCCTCCACCATATGTTGCTCTAGTGATCTCAATAGAACTCATTATAGTCCTTTCTTGTTTTTTTGTCAACTTATGAAATTAAACAAAAAACGCTTTTTTGTGGGTTCGGTAATGACAGTTATTATTGCGGGATTTTAGTTATACATTAGTTATGACGTAATAGTCGGTGATAACAGTTATTACTGTGTACTCAAAATGGTCATAGTAAAAAGCTAACTTGAAAGTATGACGAATTGTCAGGGCATGACCACTTCTTGTACTCTAAATATACTGCCATTTGATAATAACTAGAATAACTCTTCCTTTTTTTTCTTTAGCAAAATAACGATCATATTTTTTAGGAGCAATTTCATATATGCCCCTTTTAACTTGAAAAATATCCTATATACCCAAAGCATGCTTTTGACTATTGTACTTTGTGCATCAAAAACTTGTGTTTTGATTATATACGATATTTTACAAGTTAAGAGGAGTGTATATGATATTTTCCCTTTATTTTAAGGCTGACAATTCCTGGGTCAACATGAAACCCGATACGAACCCGGAACGGGTCAAAAGTGGGTGAACACGAAAATAAAGGGTCGGGTTAGGGTCAATCTGATAACCCGAAACTGACATGTTTAAGAGTAAAACTGTAAAATTATGACAATAAGACCAGTCAAACAAAATTACAAAACCTTAAAATTAAACAATAAAAGATCTAAAGTAAAAAATATTACATCATTTTGGTATTTGTTATTTTGACTATATGATTTTAGTACTTTGATATTTGTTTATTTGATAGGTGGTACTTTAGTATTTTGATATTTGTTTACTTGATTTATAATTTTATTTAATGATGAATATTTATATTATACGGTTGTTTAAGAAAGTATTAATTAGTACTTGGTAGAATATTAGTACATCACATTTTATTATTATATTAATTTATATAAGTTGCATAAAAAGGTAAAATAAAATTTCAAATCAAATTGAAACAAATATCGAATTTAAAGTTCAAAGCTTTAAATACAACTGAAACGAACATTGAATATTAAAGTTAAAATATAAACAAAAATCATTTTCGATATTCTTACTGAAAGTTGGAAAACAAACATGAAACTTGAAATTTTTAATCGTAGTCGAAATAGAAAACTGTATTAGAAAATCATACTCGAAAATCGAGAAAATACTCGTCGATCACATTTGGCCAAAAATGGGTCGATATGAACTGACACGAAAAAAATGACACCGCCTGAACCTAACACTAAAATAAATGGGTTGAAACGAAATTGACCAAACCCGAACCTGATAACAAGAAGTCGACCCGAATTGACAGCCTTAAATTTTATTTGATGCGGCTAAGTTTTCTTACCAAAACTGATTGATCGTATAAGAATTTAACATTTTATGGCTGTCATCAAATTTTAAAATTTTTATTAAAAAAATTTATGTACATGTAGTCAATAATGGTTTAATCATCAAAGTTTTCCTTATGTTTTGGTTTTACCATCAAAGTTTTTGATAAACGATTTTACCATAATGTTTTGAATTTGTTGTGATTTAAACCTCAAAGTTTTTTACAAATAGTTTAAATCTTGAAGTTCCGTTAAAAAAACTTATTAATCCCTTAAGTTTTTTATGATTTTTAATTTTATCCTCTTTACTTAATTATAAACGTTAGTTTTATTAAAAACTTAACAAAACTTAGAAAATCAAACCATTTTCTTAAATATAAAGGTTAAATCATTTGGAAAAAAAAACCCTTTAAAGTTTAAACAAAAAATAAGGTTCAACTTTTATGATTAAATCATAATAAATCCAAACTTTAGGGTAAAACCGTTTTAAAAAAAACTTTGATGATTAAACCAAAACAAAAATAAAACTTCGATCAAACCATTACTGATCCTTAAAAAACAAACATTAAAGTATAAATTTTTTCTATTCCACAAGGAAAAGTGATGTTTAGTTTATTCATACCTAATCAAATAGAGACAAAAGGGTTTTACCAACAGGTATGAACACACAAACGGTTTTAAAACGTATTTGAAGGTTGTGAAATTCCATTCATGGACTTGTAAACTGAAAAAACATTCAAAGGGTCCTTTGTCTATTTGTCTCCTGTCAATTCTCAAACATTTGATCCATTCAACACATACTCCCTTTCTTAGTTATTGGAAAACCAAACACAAAAACATAATCAAATCTACTGTCCTAAGTTACGTGATTTACCGTCTTCATATCGACCGCTCGGCATAGTATAGACTATAGACCTTGTAGAATGGGTTAACATATATAAATTAATAATGCTTAGCACTGATTAAATCTTCCCATGTAAAGTTTTCCTTGGTGAAAAACTGGTCCACCCACAAGATATGTTAATAGTAAATTGACACTTATTTGACCAGTTTTGGTTATGTTTACTTGTATTCTAGTAATTCCAAAAAGACAATATATCTTAATCAATCATGTCACCTATAAATAGAAACCTTTGACACCACCTTAACATTTAACATAACAACCCAACGTAAGACATAAGAATTCGATCCTTTTAAGGTTTTGCTGTTTTCAATCCTCCTAAATCCATCAGAAACCATGAATCGTTCAGCCATGTTGAACACCATCAAACGCCAAATGGCATTCCAGAAAATCCGACCTGCGGTTCAACCCGCTTGTGATGTTTTCATAAACCATCGTGGTACAGACACGAAAAGATCAATCGCGTCTTTGCTCTATCACCAACTTTTGATGTCAAGAATCCCTTCGTTTCTTGACAATAAGAACATGAAGCCCGGGGATAAGCTTTTTGAGAATATTGACAATGCGATACTCGGGTGCAAGATTGGTGTAGCGGTGTTCTCACCCCGTTATTGTGAATCTTATTTTTGTCTTCATGAGCTTGCTTTGATGATGGAGACCGGCAAGAAAGTTATTCCTATATTTTGTGATGTGAAACCCTCTCAACTTCGGGTCTCGGATAACAAATTGTGTTCGCAGTCTGAGATAAGAAGGTTCAGTTATGCGATTGAAGAAGCTAAGAACACTGTAGGACTTGCATTCGACACAAGCAAAGGGTACATATTTCTTGATATATTCTCTTTTTTAAATCAGGATCCACTAATAACTATTGTTTGCTTAAACTATTATGACCATTCTAATCTAAATTTTGATTCTTTCTGTCTCCTTTGTAAAAATGTGATTTTGTGTTGAAAGTTTGACGGTTTTTTGTTTTGGTAACGAAAAATTATAGGAATTGGTCGGATACGGTAACATATGCAGCAGCTTTGGTGAAAGAAAGCTTGATGGAGATCGACAATGAAAAACCTGCTGCTCGTCCTGCCGATATCCTGTACTAAACAACCATTTGTTGGAACTAATTTCGACATTATTTATGATGATTCTTTATTTTTTTAAACTGAAAATAAGGCATTTTTAGGATGGTAATTGTGATTAGTGACAAAGATTGACATCATGTATTCCTTTATATCTTTGAATAAAAGCTTATTTGACATAGTGTTTGCAGAAGATTTGTGTTATTCAAAAGGTTCAGATTTGTAAAAATACATCAATGTGACTATAAAATTACAATGATATCGAATTGTAACATATACGTATATAAATAATGGCGTGTGCAAGTCAAACATCATAAAAATCTGCTTGCCTTTGTACTGATTCTGGAGTTCTGATTACTGGAGGATCAACCCAGCTGTTGTTTTTCAAGAAATCTTGATACCATCTTGCTGAAAGTTTAGGAATCCGGTCAAACGTTTTGCGGTCAACATAATGTAACCCAAATCTCACATGGTAACCATATGTCCATTCATAGTTGTCCATTAATGACCATACAAAATAGCCACGGACGTCAGCTCCATTCCTGTAATTCAAAGTAAAATTCAGTCTCCTTTTGACTTACATGGTCAAACTGACTTGTCAAATACAGAATTGAACACTAATATGGTTGAGACTTAATGGGAAAATCTTTTGATTTGTGGTTTAAAATCATAAATGTCAATTTAGTCAAAGGTTAATTCGCACTGACTTTATGAGCTAACATCATTTTAATTGACAAAAAATAGTATGTTTGACTTCACAGTCAAAGCATACCAACACACCTAATGGCTTCGGCTAAAGAAGCAAGGTATGACTGATGGAATTCAACCCGCTTATTATCATTAAGAATCTCTTCAACTGGTACATCCTGCACCTTTGGTGATGAATACCCTGAAAAAAAACACGAAAATCAGTGAGATATAATACACACACACATATATAAAACATAATATCCGATGATCGAACACATGTAGATAACGAGAAAACTTACCATTTTCGGTAATAAACATGGGTCTATTATTATACCTAGTCTTGAAATAGGTAACAATCTCTTTCATGCCACCAGGTACTACAAAAAATCTGGGCATTGACGTCTGTTAAATACAAAATCATTCACATTAATACTATAAAATAAAAACATGAAAAAAAGCGTAAGCTTGACATGAAAATCTTGAAAAATCAGTACCGGTTCACCGATCAACACACCATTGCGCTCTCCAGTAATTTCCACAAAACCTTTGTTTGCACGATTAGCAGTTTCTGAGCAGCTAGAATTGGTGCAATCTTTGGCATATATAGCTGAATAATGGTTGATTCCAATGAAATCAATACTGTTCTTCATAAATTCTTTTTCCTCGGGGGAGAATTTTGGTAAATTACTTCCAATGTATTCACGCATTTCTTGAGGATAATCACCAAATATAGGCGGATCAAACGACCTATTTGAATGAAAAAGATAGAACTTTATCATTCTTTTTTGGTATATAAAGCGTAATTTCTTTTTTTAAGAAGTCCAGAATATTACCAACCAATATTAAAGATCAACGCCCTTTCTGCAGCTTTTTTATCCAAGTCGCTGTCTGTAAGTGGTACATACATAAAACAATGAGCAATAAGTCCTATTGTTCCACCTTGTTTTGGCTGCATGAAATAATCCAATGACTATAATTATGTTCAATGTAACAATTATAATTAGTTTATGAAACAAGAAATTGTAGGTTAATTGCCTGGAAATTTTCATGATACAGCTTCGCAGCCTTGCCATGTGCCAATAACATGTTGTGCATAGCATAAAGAGGCTCGATATCAGAATTCCCGGCTTGACAGTTGCCAAAAGGCTGTGAACAGTGATTTGGTGGATAATCCCCGTTTTCATAAGCAAATTGTGAAACCAAGTTTGGTTCATTGATTGTGATCCAGTATTTCACACGATCTCCAAAACTCTTGAAACAAGTTTCTGCAAAATGTACAAAATCTTCCCTGCAAGAAAGGTGTAGTAAATAAACTGACTAACAAAAGATCAGCTCATTTTGGGACTGAAGTGGGAATATAAGCATACTGCATTTGCGGGTCAAGCCAAGATCCGTATTTATCTTCGAGTTCTTGAGGGAAATCTTCATGATGAATTGTCACAAATGGCTCGATTCCTGTAGAACTTTGCTTTATTAATCAAGAACTTATGATAATGCTAGACGTCGGTGGCAGTTTTAGGATTTCTAAGATATTTTCAGAAAAGATGTAAAATCTAAATTTGTGATTTTTCATTCTTTAAACTGCAAATAAAGTTCTGGTGCCCGTGTTCTATGCGGATCTGCCCTGCTCCTAGTACTCAACCAAGATGCAATTAACCGATTAAAAAGAGCAACTTTTTAACGACAAACTCACATATACATACTAAATCCTTCACTTTTTTCCTAAGTGGGACTTTAACCCTAACTGTACACCTTAATACACCTTGATACTGGGTCATCTTGGCAAAAAGATGGAAAAATTTGACTTTAAAGAGTTCAAAAGTCAAAATGCACCAAGACTCACCTTTTTGTACAAGATTATCAATTATCTTGTTGTAGAACATGATTCCCAGAGGATTAACATCACCAAATCTTCCCCCTAATAGAATTATGCCAAATACAACATCATATAAAATATCTAAGCGCATTTTAAAATAAAGAAACAAAGCATGATTTAGGAAGATTACTTGGAAGAATTCTACTCCAAGAAATTGAGAACCGATAGGCTTTTAATCCAAGAGATCGGATCATCTCAATGTCTTTCTGTACAAAAATCATAATCAAATACAGAAAACTAAAAGTTTATGATTTATTGCAATGTTAGGACTTAGGAGCAAGTAAGAAACTAATACCATGAACAGATGGTAGTGATTATCTGCAATATCTCCATTCTCACCATTTTCTCCGCATCCTAATAACAATGACAGCGTTTTACTTTCACTGGACCTTCAAATTTATGAATTAAAACGTCAATAAAAACAACACTTACCTTTGGAATGACAAAATTCATCCCAATTGCTGATAGATTTTCCAGCTTCAAGATATGCTCCTTCAACCTGCAAAAGGGCATGTGTTTAGGGTGAAACATACGTGAAATCAGTGAAAAAGAAAGAGCAAAAGAATAAAAGATTACTTGATAAGCAGAAGTGGCTGCTCCGAATAAAAACCCAGTTGGAAAATCGGATCTTTTGATTGGGTCTGTTCGTGTGAGTCTTGATCCACCGCCATTGATGGAAGCTTCAAGAAAAGAAGAAGCAAAAAGGACGAAAAGAAGATAAACGGATAATGAATATGACTCCATTCTTCAGATGTCCGCTGATCTGTCTTGTTCCTTTCTAATTACATGAATACCTGATTTGGTGATATTGTTGTGAATCACGTGTTTGACTTATCGAGATGTTGAAAAGAAGATACCTTATACGACAATTAATACACTTTATATCACCTATACTATAAGTCATTTGGTATAATTAATTTATATGATAGGATTTATGAAAGAAACTAATAAATTAAACTTTTTCGTCAACGATTAATGCCCTGTTCTCGAGTTATTTTTATGATGAAAAGGAAAGGATTTTAAGAAAATCTACTTACAATGTGTTCTTGAATTTCATTTAAGAAAAGAAAGGAAAGGAAAGAGAGATTTAGAGGGAAAGTTTAAGTTTAATTTGTTAAAAAATCTTTCCACCCAACTTTAAGATGATTTGGAAGGAAAAGATTTCCTTTCCTCTCCTTATTAAACTCGAGAATAGGATGTAAAAGTACATATAGTAATCACTATCATTATAAAGATTACTATAGTTACGTTATCATCACTCACATGTCATTAACATCCCCACTAATGAGTGTCACCGTCATTGATATCACTTAACGCACACAAATTACTAATCTTAAATGCTAAGGGGGTGTTTAGTTCGCAGATTTTTTATAGGATTTGTATTTTGTCAAAGGATTTGTATTTCGCAGGATTTGCATTTGGTAGGATTGTGAATCCAGTCATGTGTTTGGTTGACAAAATCTGTCAGGATTTGTATTACTGAAATCCTGTTTGTTTTGTAAATTAATCAAAGGATTTAGATTTTTTATGTGATAAATACCATAATTGTCCTTCAGTTATATTTGAGTAGGGTAGGGTGGGATAGGGTAGGGTAGGGTGAGGGTGAGGAAAGGGGTAAGGTAGGGGTAGGGTGGGGATGGGGTGGGTAGGTAGGGTAGGTTAGGGATAGGGTAAGGGTAGGGTAGGTACGATAGGGGTAGGGTAGTGTAGGGGTGGGTAGGGTAGGATGATGGCTGAGGGTAGGGTGGGGGTAGGGTAGGGTGATGGTTAAGATAGGGTAGAGATAGGGTAGGGTAGGGTATGTAGGGGTAGTGTGACAACCATCAACAAAATTTACAAGTTAGTCAGGACAAACTCTAGTATAAGTCTTGAATAGCTTAAAATATTATTTATGACTTAAGTTAGTTAATAGAAGTCTTAGATTTCCTAAAAATCCCGACTCACACCCTCTCAATTTCCTATATTATGCAATCATCAACCCAAGATTTTCTCCATTTGAACAATCTTCCTTTTCTCTACCTTCTCTCTACTCCCTTCTCTATTCTCCATCATATTTCTAGCCCTAAAATCATTGTGTTGCTGTCATTTCTTATTCTTCTTGAAGATCCATTGAAGGTGAGAAGCAAGATTCAAGTGTAGGTATCTTGTGTTCTTCATTTTTTTCTCCTTTTCACTTATTTTCTCTTCATTTTTTTATCTTTGATCTTATTTCTTGAATATTCATGAACACATATGTGTTTAGATGATAGATTATTCACCAAAAACATTAAAATGTTTAAGAATGGTGATAATCCATGATCTACACAACTTATAAATTCAAGAAAATAAGAAGAATGTAGATACATGTGTTGATATCCTACCATTTGAAGTAAGGCAAACACATGCATGTGCATTCTTGGCCATCTAAGTTTATTATCTGTAATATTTAGTTTTTATTATGTTGATTATCCAAAAAAAACTAAAAATAATGGTGATATATACCAATAAACTATGAATAAACCAATATTACAAGCTCAAAGCTGAAGAAATGAATCTGTCAAAAATTATGGTCGACTTCTTTCTGTTATATCTTAACTTCTAGCCATCCAAATAATTTGATTCCACCTCTTGATGTCAGGTCTATGTCTTACCTTTCTATCCCAAGTGAAATCATCAAAATACATGGTCATTTGACCATTCAACTCCTCAAAATGTAATGCATGTGTAAACTGTATCTTGGCATTAGCAAATCACGAATTTCACAAGTCATATCTTCCTCAATATTGCAATAAAAATTATGAATCTTTTTCTAAAACGTACATTTATGAGTTATCTTTCAAATGGAACTGGTCTCACTCATTTTAATTAAGATTTGACCTATCAAACGTAAAATCTATGTTGAATGTGCAAGAATATCTTAATCTGGTAAAATCCTACACTGAATTTTGAACGATCATAACTTAGTCCACACAAGGTGAAATTTAGTTGACTTTTTTTAAAAGTTACATCTTTGAGTCATAAATCAAACCCATTTTGAATCATTCAAAAATAAGGTCATTTGACCCCTTAAATCGTTATAAGAACATAAGAAGGTCACCTAGTTTTTGACCAATGATATTGTAAACTTAAATATATCAAATAAAATATTTATAAATTTTATAAAAATCTAAAAATTTTATAAGATGCACTAAAGACATAAAATAATGACATATAAAAATATTACACCCTAACTAAATTTCTAAAATAGAAAAATGTAGCATCAAAGTACAAAGTGATAAGCTAGTCAGCAAACAGAAATTTAAAAATAAGATAAAGATAAGTCTTATGATTGAAATATAATAAATAAAAGTTGACTAATGGGAACTTAGTAAACTATATACAACATGTAAAAGATAAATAAATATATAAAATGTAATAACTTATTTTCAACGAAAAATCAAAATAAAATGTGTGACTACATAAGCATTTGATAAATAATCATGCCACTAAAAAACACGAAATCATAAAACTCACAATATAATAATATGTCAATACACTACTTTAAATATTAATAAACTCTATATCGAAACCATAAGTTTAACTCAAGTTAGTAAAAATATTATATATATATATATATACACACAAAGAAAGAAATAACTTACAATATAATATAGTGCATCACCAATTAATTCCTTTAGTAAAATATATTATATACTATTAAATTTATAACTAATAATGAAATTTTTTCCTAGGAAGGAAGCACATCGGTTAGCCGGATATACCAACACAAATCTAGAACTTCGTTATCTCGTAAGTGAGTATCATAGCCCCCTTTTTACGAAATTTATTATTTATTTTGGGGTAAAAAGCATAATACAAGTTTTATATGGTTGTTCCATGAAAATATATGATTTAAATAAATTAGCACTTGCTTGTACTTGTATATGCAATACCTGAGTTTAAAAGTGTAAGTCCCGGATTGTTATATATAATTGTTACACTACCATTAACACGATTGAGGGCTTATAGTTTTATGGATAACGCTATAGGGGTAGGGACGCCCCCACTTAGGGTTGACGAACCTTGGGTGTACATTACAGAAGAAAATACTTGAAACAAATTCGTAAATTTTTTGGCATCGTTGTCTAAATGGTTTGGTAGGGGCTCATGACGGATGTTGCTAAATTACTTAACTCTTTGTGCTTAAATTAGAGAACAACTTGAAATATCTTGTATCTTTGGTGACAATGTTTCATCTTAGAAGAAATTTTTCTACATTACAACTTATTTTCTTGCATACGAAAACCTATGATCTCACCAATTATTTTTAGTTGACACTCGTTCTTAAATTATGCTTTTCAGGTAATAACAAGTAAGAGTTTGGCATTGGTGCATCTTGTGTGGCGTCAACCTTACAAACATTATTTTACATACGTCTTATGTTGTTTAAACTCATTTGATTTTGAGAAAATTGTTGTAAACAATATTACTTATGTTTTGATTAATTTTTCATACATTATTATGGTTGATAATTGTCTACTACCTTGTGTTTTCCGCTTTAGCGGGGTGTGACAGGTAGGGTGGGAATGGGGTGGGTAGGTAGGTAGGGAAGGGTTGGGGATAGGGTAAAGGTAGGGTGGGGTGCGGTAGGAGTAGAGGTAGGGTAGTGTAGGGGTGGGTAGCGTAGGATAGAGGGTGAGGGTAGGTGGGGGTAGAGTAGGGAACTAGGGATGAGGGTTAAGGTAGGGTAGGGTATGCATAGGGGTAGGGTGGGTGGGGTAGGGTACGGGTGAGGGTGGGTGAGGTAGGATAGGGGTAGGGTAAGAGTGTGGTAGGGGTGGTAGGAATGCAGTAGGGTGGGGCTAGGGTTGGGTAGAGATAGGGGTTAGGGTAGGGTGTGTGTAACACCGTATTTTCACCCATAAAATTTTCATTTAAATTAACACTACGGAAGCGTTTGCCAAACATAAAAGTATTTACAACTGAAGTTAAACCACTGTTTAACAAAACCAATCAGTTTAAAATACAGTATTACAAAAAACTACGGCTTGTCACAATTCCAATCAGAGTGCCTGTCAATTATTCCCCAGGCTACACCCCCTCACAACTAAACCGCAGAACTCACCAGCCACCTTTAAAGTAATGAGAGGTGGGGGATTAGCACAAAGCTAAGTGAATGGAGGTAAACCATTACAGATATACTAGCAAATAACCGCATGATATCAACAACAGTAAACACATAATCACCCTTTGCCTCACGAGAAGACCGGCGGTTCTGCAGGAACCTACAACCAATGCTGGCCAAGCAAAGGTTTACCGATAGTCTATTTGCTATTCTCACACAGTATTATCTTAAGTTGCAACGAATGCATCAAAAGACCACAATACTGATTAGCCGATAGCAAACAAACCCAGCCCAATATGCCCAGCCGATAGCTGACTTCACAATAGGCGCAACGATCAATTAACATATCACAGTTAATCAATTAATAGACAACAGTCTATCTATGCATCAATCCGATAACAGTTGCAACCCAAGCTAGTTACAACTAATAACACCCGTGAGTAAACATCCACTCACCTCGAGTTCTCGACTCCCACTCAGTGGTCTAATATTACTGATCCTTGTCTGTTCCTGAGAACACAACAAACCAAACATCAGTATCCAAATCATAAATATATATATATATATATCAACATATATTTATATCATCTTTAAATCAAACAAAAACATGTCAGCTTCACATATGCATAAACACTCAGCATATAACATCAAATAATCACAAACACCCAAAACTATCGGATTTCAAAAGAAATCCGATACTACCATCGGGTTTTAGCAAAATCCGCTAACACCATCGGATTTTAGGAAAATCTGATACATCTGTCGGTTTTGAGAGCAAATCCGCAACACTTGTCGGTTTTCAAAGAAATCTGACACTTCCCTCGGATTTCATCATTTGAACTTCAACTATTGGATTCTTCAAAGGATTATACACATGTTCGGATTTCACTCATGGAACCCACCATCGGATTTTAAGAATCGGTTTCTAAAGTGTCGGATTCACACCCGGATTTCCCACACTCGGATTTCATCATCATCATCAAAATCCGATAACTTCATAGCCTCCATAAATCCTCTTTCCAGTTCATATAATTCATATGTAAACTTATCAAAACATGATTAAACATCCAATCATGCATCATAACACCTTCAAAGTCACATAAACACTTAGAACACATAAAACCCACCAACAAAGGGTTCTAATCATGCTCAAATATAAAACCCAACATGTTAATGACAAAGCCATAACATGTTAACATGAATCATGTTTCAATAATAAAACAAGAATCAAACCAACCTTTATCTTGAATCTACAAATCAAATCTGGGAATCCGATTGTTCTTCTTCCTTTGTTTCTCTCTCGGTTGCACACACAGTTCATACACAAACATATTTCAAAATGGCAACATGTTTAATGAACCCACGTATTAATATCTTGAAAATCCAATCAGGAGGTGTCACCCTCTAGTATTTCCATCGCATGCACACACACATGCAAACAAACCGTACACACACATATATATACTAATATATATATATAAAACACTTAATTAAGTATACTTATTATAAATTAAGTAAACATTAATTAATGATAATCACATATAAATTTTTTTCCGAAGCCTACACAATAACTAGGCCCGAACACAGGATGTTACAAATCCTCCCTCCTTAAAAGGATTCCGTCCTCGGAATCTCACTGCACACTCATCAACCAAGATACTCATCATATCTCCTTCGGATAGTTTAACCAGAAAACCTCCATCGCTCTCAATTGTCAGTCTATAACCACACAAGCCTTACAGCTTACCTTTCTGAACTTATTCTCAAACCAACAGTTAGTTCTTAAATCCTGTCTTCAAGCATTATTTGAATTTATGTCTAACTCAGTTATAAATCACAGTAACTTTCAATCATTTATCATCTGTCATGCCAAAGCATTCACATACACTTTATCACTTACTTCAAGTCAACATGTTGAAGTATCATTACCACAATCTCACAACTATACACACGGTATTCTGATATTCTACTGTCAGAAATTAGTTTACCCACAATCATTGTGTTTCTCAAATCGTCGTGTTTCAATCACACACTCAATTATTCATCAGGAAAATCTTGTCACATTGTCCAACTCTCGTTTCAATCCTCGTTTGTAAACTCTTCATAAGTTTAAACCAATCTCCACTTTCCATTACAAATCATCACATATGAATCCTCATATCTTCAAATCATTTAATCAAGTTCATCTGTCCAACCAATACCTTCTCACTGGTAATAAAATACTGAACAGTCAATAACCGCTCGTAACATATCCAGGTTTCCATTTATTTGATCAATTCAAATACAATTTCCATCACGTTTTGTCATCATCACCCCTTAGATATCTCAAATATCGCAAGGTTACTTAAGTTTTCAGTATAACACTTCAATTTACACTTTATATGTCATATCTCATATCACATAATATCTCTGTTCTCATAGTACACCATCAGTACTCAACCCTTTGGTTATTACTCCACAATATAGCATTGGTAGTTAAATTTTATAAATCCCTGTAAAGTTCAACTCCAGTGTTTTAGCAAAGGCTCTTCCTAGCAAGGCAATCTCCAAGCATAGGCATCTCCAAGCAAAGGCATCTCTAAGCAAAGGCATCTCCAAGCAAAGGCATCTTCACACACAAGATCCACAAGTTGTCACTCCATAAGTTCAGGCCATTACAATCCTCTTCTCTCTTTCTCTATCTTAAAGGTTTCAACCTTTTCATTCTTCAAGACTTTCTCACAAAGGAAATCTTGATTCATCTACTAAGTCAGAGATACTTCCAACTCGCATATACAAAATGTTATCATCACTAACTTTTTCATAGATCGACACATCTGTCATCGCGTCTTCTTTCAAGATAACATCAAATTCCGCTCTCACTTTCTCTGATTTAATCCAATCACTATCTCAATCATTCGGATAACTTCTTCTAGTTAACTATTTAATATATCCCTCATTGACCAAGTCAATCACACATGTCTTCCCTTACAGTTAATATAACATCACTGCACTTATATCAGCTGCAACTTCCAAGTCATGGTAAAATTTCGTCTCGTGATATCTCAAATAACACAAGATATCCACTATACATCGAATCTCAAAGCATAGCATCACATTTCAAACCAACAAATGCGATTTCCCGTCATATTGCAAAATTCGTTTAAAACCATCATACATCTTCATGAATCAACTGTACTCAGTAGATTATACATCCACTTATGATCTTCAGCACTCCTTATATATGTACAGTACTGCACACCCCAGACTTGCAGCAATTCATCTCTGTCTTCTTTCTTTACACAATTGAATTCACATAAACACATAATGTATATAAATCATACGATACACATTATATCATACAATTCAATTAATCTAAACATATATCTCTATGGTATATCATGCTCACTTAGCATTTAATCAAGTATCACACATACTTATCATCATACCATTTCTTGATATATATCACATAACTCTTAATAGAAAATCATCTATTATTACTTAGTTCTATTTCTAGAGAATCAATCTCATCTGAAATAAATTCAAACATTTTAGCACATATTATGCATAAAATATCCACAATTAACTTTAAAGTTAATTAACACACATATATAGGTATAAAGTTTTATCAAAACATACCCGTTTCATCTTCATCGGCGGTGGCATTATCACTAGCCATCATATTGAACACCCCACCCTCTAACACAGTAGGGTTCTTTCTCTTTTGCCATGCTGATGATGATCCCCCAACCGCATCTGCCCCAGTCCCTGTCCCAGTCTTCCTCTCAGAAGGACACGCACCAGCTCTGTGTCCCTCATTCTGACAGTTCCAGCATACACTTCGGGGAAAATCACATTCCCTAGCTTCATGCCCTAACGTTCCACAACGCTTACATCGCATGGTCTGAGCAGTACACAGCCCAGAATAGTTAGATCTACACCATCTACACCATTGTGGTCTCTGACCAGAATCCCCCGTGGTTACTCCAATGTCCTGACTTCCCTATGACTGGTCTCCTTGCCAATTCCTCTTTTGCTGACTACCAGTCTGTTCATACATCTGCTTCTGCAAAGCCGTCTCATCTCGATTTTGCTTATCTCTTGCCTGTATGTCCCCCTCAGCAGACTTTGCCAAGGTGAAAGCCTGGGACAACGACCCAGCCAACCGAGTTGTGCTCCTGTACTTAGGAAGTAATGCTCCAATGAAATGTTGAACCTGGGAAGGTTCATCAGGCACCCACTGAGTCACAAATCTCAGTTTCGAATTGAACTGCTCAATCAATTCATCCACAGACATCTTTTTCGTCATACGCAGTTCCATGAACTCGTGTCTTATCTTATTCAACTCAAAAGCATTGCAATACTGTTCACACAATTTATTTTGAAATTGATCCCAAGTAATTGCATCCATCTGAGCTCTCGATAAATGTGTAGTGATCGAATTCCACCAAACCATCGCTTTTCCTTTCAACATCCTGGTGGCAAAACAAACCCTCATTTCTTCCTCATAATTGCAAGCATCCAAAATCCTTGAAATATCTCGCAACCAATTCAAAGTAACATTTGGATCTGTGCTACCATGATACTCCTCGGGTTTACAATCCAAGAACTGTTTATACGTACATGGTTGTCTAAATCCCATACTAGGTGGAGATCCCATGAAAGGATATGGCATCGATCCTTGCGAAAACATCGGATAGTAAAATGGTTGAGACATCGGTTGAGACACTGGTGGAAATGGTATCGATACATAAGGCATCCTTGTATACACAGTACTAACCGGGTAAATTGGTGGTATCTCAAGCGTAGTAGAAGCCACTGTAACAACCAGTGGTTGATTCGCAAAATCCTGTCTCTGTTGATCCAACTCTTTTCTTAGATCTTGTAACTGACCCTCAAGCTGAAAGATGTACTCATCTCTCTCATCTCCAACTATACCAGATGTACCAATACTCTGTAAAGTTTCCACTGTTGCTGGGACAATAGGGGCGCCAGTTGAGTTCTCATTATCAGCCATTGTTTTCTGTAACAATCACAACATCTCACCAACTGATTAGTTTAAAACCGTTAGTATAACACATACTAACCACCCAAGCAATACTCACATTCACCCTAATCCCCACACTCAAAGGAATAATTGACCCCCAACTCGAGCCAAGATTTGGGAATGCAACACTTCCACTGTTCCTACATCGCCAAACCTAGGCTCTGATACCAAACTTGTAACACCGTATTTTCACCCATAAAAATTTCATTTAAATTAACACTACGGAAGCGTTTGCCAAGCATAAAAGTATTTACAACTGAAGTTAAACCACTGTTTAACAAAACCAATCAGTTTAAAATACAGTATTACAAAAACTACGGCTTGTCACAATTCCAATCAGAGTGCCTGTCAATTATTCCCCAGGCTACACCCCCTCACAAATAAACCGCAGAACTCATCAGCCACCTGTAAAAGTAGTGAGAGGTGGGGGATTAGCACAAAGCTAAGTAAATGGAGGTAAACCACTACAGATATACTAGCAAATAACCGCATGATATCAACAACAGTAAACACATAATCACACTTTGCCTCACGAGAAGACCGGCGGTTCTGCAGGAACCTACAACCAATGCTGGTCAAGCAAAGGTTTACCGATAGTCTATTTGCTATTCTCACACAGTATTATCTTAAGTTGCAACGAATGCATCAAAAGACCACAATACTGATTAGCCGATAGCAAACAAACCCAGCCCAATATGCCCAGCCGATAGCTGACTTCACAATAGGCGCAACAATCAATTAACATATCACAGTTAATCAATTAATAGACAACAGTCTATCTATGCATCAATCCGATAACAGTTGCAACCCAAGCTAGTTACAACTAATAACACCCGTGAGTAAACATCCACTAACCTCGAGTTCTCGACTCCCACTCAGTGGTCTAATATTACTGAGCCTTGTCTGTTTTTGAGAACACAACAAACCAAACATTAGTATCCAACTCATAAATATATATATATCAACATATATTTATATCATCTTTAAATCAAACAAAAACATGTTAGATTCACATATGCATAAACACTCAGCATATAACATCAAATAATCACAAACACCCAAAACTATCGGATTTCAAAAGAAATCCGATACTACCATCGGGTTTTAGCAAAATCCGCTAACACCATCGGATTTTAGGAAAATCCGATACATCTGTCGGTTTTGAGAGCAAATCCGCAACACTTGTCGCTTTTCAAAGAAATCCGACACTTCCCTCGGATTTCATCATTTGAAGTTCAACTATCGGATTCTTCAAAGGATTATACACATGTTCGGATTTCACTCATGGAACCCACCATCGGATTTTAAGAATCGGTTTCTAAAGTGTCGGATTCACACCCGGATTTCCCACACTCGGATTTCATCATCATCATCATCAAAATCCGATAACTTCATAGGCTCCATAAATCCTCTTTCCAGTTCATATAATTCATATGTAAGCTTATCAAAACATGATTAAACATCCAATCATGCATCATAACACCTTCAAAGTCACATAAACACTTAGAACACATAAAACCCACCAACAAAGGTTTCTAATCATGCTCAAATATAAAACCCAACATGTTAATGACAAAACCATAACATGTTAACATGAATCATGTTTCAATAATAAAACAAGAATCAAACCAACCTTTCTCTAGTGCCAAAGCTTCCATATCACTGAAAAACATTGTGATACGTGTTCTAACATGTGCAATGTGATACGTGTGTATTGCTAACATGAGGGTAGAGATGACAACGGGGTCAGAGGTATCAAGGATTACACTCCCCATCCCATCTTCTTCCCCGTCCTTGTTCGTATAACTGCATACATGGCGTGTGCCCATACTCGACGCCGAGCAACATTATGCATGGTGGTTTCATAGTTTTTGCCATTAAAGTCACATATAACAGAAGATATATAGTTTTTCCTATTTTCAAATATAAGACCATGAGTAACACTTATCTCTCATTTTTATCAAATTAAATGTAATATCAGCGTCACATTATTTTTTCTTCTTTTCTATCTTTTACCCGAAAGACCGAAACCCAATTATAGTCTAACTAAACAACTCAAATATTTTTCCTTTCTTTATTCTCTTAGGGGGTGTTTGGTAGAGAGAAAAAAAATTGGGAGAAATGAAAATGGAAATAGAGGAGAAATGGAAATGGGAAGAAATGGAAATATGTGGAGAATTGGAATTGATTTCCTTGTTTGGTATCAGAAAAGAAATGAAAAAGAGAAATGGTAGCTCAAGTTGCCGGACGGCGGTTGCGGCGTTGGCCGCCTTGCCAGACGTCGACAATGATGATTAAAATGCTGGAAACACATCGCAACCGAAAATCGATAATGATGAGTAGACATTGGTTGTCATTTCTCTCCATTTCTCCACAATTTGTAGAGAAATGAAAATACAAAAGAAGGGGAGAAAGGGAAATGGCTAGAGAAACAATTTCTCCCAAACAAGAGAAACCAATACTCCCCATTCTTTTCTCTCTACCAAACACACCCTTACAACCAAAAAATAAAGGAAAGCGATGGGTTGGAGAAGCGAAGGGTTTTATTTAATAGAATTTATGATATGACAAATATATACGAGATGGAGACGGGTTCGCTTAAACCAGAAGTCCAGACCCTTCTACTAGTTAAGTTATATATTCATTCAAAAAGGGTTTTATTTGACGATCATATTTTATTTATTTATACCATTACTAGTTAAGTTTACTATCATTAATGGTTAATGTTTTTATTATTATTATTATTTAAGTTTAGGTTTAGAGATAATTTTGATTGGTTGTATTTTTTTAACGAGAATGGGAGAGAGCCGATGCAAAAGTAGCCCTTGACGAGAGGGAACGCTAGCGGCTAGACAGACCGACCTTTGCTAACTACGCTTTATATAGACCGGAAGCTAGAGAGAGACTACTTCCTACTGCAAGGCTTTGCTCTGTTATTCCACTAAAATCCACTCTGGGTCGGAGGAGCAGCTAGTCCAAGTTGTTGAGCGGCCAAGATATCTTTTTCATAGACTAACGTGTAATATGATAAAAGTTTAGGATGTCTAAAACTCTAAAATATAGGTTTAAATTAAAATTTGATATGACTTGTGTGTGTAAAAGGGGTAAGTCGCAATCAACAACAAACTTATTTGACAAATAATTCCTGCATAACTTTTTCATAGAATATGAATTTGGGCCAAAAGTTTAGATAGATCACAGTAAGATCGTTCTTTAGAATGTTAGGCCTTCCAACACAGGCCCAATGATTTACATTTAAAAGTCCAAATGCATCGTTTTCTTTACGTCCTGCATAACTTCTTCTTTCGCTCCTTTTTTTCGAACCAATTGTAACAACGGTTAATATTCATTAATAACTCGTCAATGGTGTATTTAGGTTATTTGTATATTTACTAACCGTGAATTGCGTTCAGTTGGATGAGTCATTGTTTTATGAGTCTCGATTTTCCCAAAATATCACTATTAATAAGCTATTAACATTATAATAACTATATTTAATATAATTAAGTGTCAAGATTACTTCTCGCGATTCTTGCAATAATAAATGGTTCTCAAATAAACTTTCCTATATATATATATAGGGGAAGTTTCATTTGAGAATCGTTTTTATTGCGAGAACTGCGAGAACCAATATATATTAGCCGTTCATTTTGGATAATGGAATTCATGGATGAAAAGCGTGGGGATTGAGTGTGGCAGGGTGCATGTAAGAAATTCATGGGTGGGCAATCCAATTGTAGGAGGGAAAATTGGACGGCTAAGATTGGTTCTCTCGGTTCTCGCAATAAAAACGGTTTATATATATATATATATATATAGGTAAGATCAAATGAGAACACCGCCTATGTGAAAACTTGGAGAACAGTTTATAGCTTTTTGATGATCTTTATTTAATGATTGAGATTAATTTTGGTTAATTAAGGTATGTTAAATTTTAATGATTTGATCTAATTAAGGTAGGTTGATTTTAGATCTCTCATTTATTTAATTAAATGATTGACCTACAAGTGTTCTCACCGTTCTCCATTTAACATGTGTTCTCACCGGATCTCTCTCTCTCTCTCTATATATATATATATAGTGAAAAGTTCATTTTTGAACCGTTTTTATTACGAGAACCAATCTTAGCCGTTTAATTCCCCCTACTTTAATTGGATTGTTCACCCATGAATTCCTTACATGCACCCTGCCACACTCAATCTCCTCATGCTCTTCATCCATGAATTCTATTATCCAAAATGGACGGCCAATATTGGTTTTCGCGGTTCTCGCAATAAAAACGGTTCTCAAATAAACCTTCCCTTATATATATATATGTGAAAAAGTTTATTGGAGAAACATTTTTATTACGAGTTCACAAGAACCATTGTGGAGCAATCAATTATTATCATGTCTTTTTTATGTATTTTAAATTAGAAAGGGTATGCATGTAACATATATAAATATATTGTATAGTTAATATACGTTTTTTTTACGATATGTTTGCGTTAATACTTAAGACTTATTATTTCTTAGCCTTCTTGGTTTGAAGTTGGAGGAAATTAATTACATATGAATCTTATCTAAGCTTTATAGTTAATATAATCTATATATACGTTTCACTAATGTTTTTCCTATTTTTATTTATATGTTTGCTATTGATTAGTTAAACGTACTATTTGAAGTCACGGTAAATAATCAATAGTGTATTTATCACGAACCTTTTGAAGTCACAATGATTTTTTCTTGCTTATCCACCAGATCTGAATACATGAACAACAATATTCGGTTTATAGTCATGAACTCTAGTAAAGTCACAATGAAATAATCAAAAGTGTATTTGTTGTCTGAATTTCATAAATTTTAATGATTTCATTAATACAATTATAATTAAAAATAGTAATTTGCATACAAAAATGAGGTAAACTTATAAATCAAGAAAAATCACGAGTTACCAATTCTAAGTTGCACACATACATCTAGGTGCACATGAGTCAGAACAATACTTAGTAATATAGTGCACATGTGCATTTAAGTGAAGTTATGACCACTGTTATATATATTCCTTATAGGGAAAAGTTTATTTGAGAACTATTCTTAATATGAGTATCCCGAGTACCATTTGTAATCACCAATAATGATATTAATAGTGGTATTTGGTCTTTTATATATTTTTCCAACTGTAAATTGCATCCGGGTGAGCTGTCATTAAAAAAAGAGACTTGACTTTTTTCCAAAATACCCTTCACTAATGTGTCATTAATGAGCTGTCATTTTTAATGACCATTTTAATCAAGGATTAGAATTGGTTCTCGTGATACTCGTATTAAGAGCGATTCTCAAATAAACCCTCCACTATATATATGGTAGTGTTCTTGTAAGAGGTAAAGAAAAGTTAAAAGGGAAAGAGGTAATCTCAACCATTGGATTATCATCAAAAGTAAACAAAAATAAAGTCAAATTTAATACTCATAACTACTAATTAATTAAGAATTAAGGACAAATCTGGAATGTAAAATTTTCTTAGTGCTCCTAAAATTATTTTATGTCCTAAAATCATGTTTTACATCCGGCGTAACAAATTCCGATAAACGGAAAAATTGATGAAAATGTCTTGATGTCTTGATCAACCTACAAAAATTGATGAACCAACACATGAGCTAAACTAAATCATTTGAGATTAAAAAAACAGAAGCAATGAACAAGAATGCAAAATCGCACCAGTAAATTGATTCAAAACTCAAAGTGTAATTCATCATTTATCCTCTCAACACAAAATTGATGCACCACAATCAATTTATACTAAGATCAAAACCTGCAACAATTACATAATTTGATGCATAATTCATTATTGATCCATATATTTTAAAATTGATAAATAAACAACTTGCTACACAATGACTATGAAACCAAAATCAAACACAAGTCTATATTGCATTCTTATTTCTCCCAAAACCAGAAGTAAGAAATTGATGAACAAATAAGAATCGATGAACTAGATTTCGACAACTCCCAAAATACTTAACAAATTGATTCTAGAAATCACCAACTCGTTCAACAAAAGCTGATAAATGTATCAACAAACTTATCCCTACAAGAAACCATAGGATATTAAATACCAACATAATTCACGAGAGTTCTACATTTGATTCTACAAACTCATTCACAAAAAAGTGATTCACTAGATATAGTTCATAAGGAACTGATGCGATCAGAAATTAAGATGCATTAGAGAATATTAATTTACAAATGCTAATGAACAAGAAAGCATAATTTCTTCGCACCAATTAACTGATTAAAAAACGTTGAAATAAATTTTTATCAGAGTTGATGAACACAAAAAGTTGGACCATAATCAAAACAGATTATCAGAACCTATGAAAATAAAAAATTGATTCAAAACAAGAAAGCATATACACACCAAAGCTGACACTAAACGATGACCAACAAGGCTTTGGCTTCATCTTTTTTCCATCACGAACAATGTCTTACTCGCCGGTTAGATCTGCTGATCTCGTACACAAAATCTGACCTCCATGAACAAAGTAAGATACAATTTCTTTAGATCTGATGTGTAGTCGAAACGACGTTTACAATCGAATCGGAACCATTTACAGAAATCAGCAAACTTTAGATAAGCATTGTTGATTGAATAGAACCACATCCTCCATTTTTTTAATGGAAAAAAATACTACGACCGTTTAGCGAGGGAAACGGGTTAACAACACAAGAACCCTAAAAATCGAAAAAAGGGTTGGCGGTTTAAAAAACTCCTAGATCTTTCAAACAATTTAACTAGCTTAAATCGAAAGAGGGGGAGGAAACCTTAGAAAAACCTTGCTCTTTTTCAGGGTGCAGTGGTTTATGATTTGTTTCTTGACCTAATCGTTGCTGCTCTCGTTGACCGATGAAAGAATATGGAGATGAAGGAGAGGCGGTTTCTGACGGGGCAGTGGTGGTTTAGAGTTAACAAGGGATGGCGGTGGCGGTAGGGGACTTGTAGGGCTCGTTAGAAGTCAGCAGTGGTGATCACCAGAGAAGACAGGGTTAGGTGTCAATGAGTAGAGGAGATTACGAGAGAAAGTGGTGTTTAGAACTTTAGGTAACAATGGGATTTGAATTTATCACAGGGATACAATCACGGGGAGAGAGAGAACATGGCATTTAGTATACCAAAAATGCTCTTTATCAATCAATGACATGTGTTAACCTTACATTACCTCTTACCCATCTCATCTTAATTCACCTCTTACTTGATCCCATTCCTATATCTATACATACATACATATATATGGT
This sequence comes from Dittrichia graveolens, assembly GCA_038502395.1. NCBI lineage: Eukaryota > Viridiplantae > Streptophyta > Magnoliopsida > Asterales > Asteraceae > Dittrichia > Dittrichia graveolens. Next base: position 81,467,246 of record JARJIL010000005.1, on the reverse strand, counting down.
AACATAAGCTGAAGAAGATGAATGTATTCATTTAGTTTTTATGATTAAAAAGTTAATAATTTCCAAGATATTATCGGTAAAATATTTGGAGGTTTAAGAAACGGTTAAAAATCCTTTTCCTAAAGCTTAAGCCCACTGTGAACATGAATAGAATTGCGAAAATATGATAATCTATATCTATTATAACTTAAAATATTTTTTTATCCTATATGACATATCTTATGATTTGTTAAATTTATAATTGAAGTGAATTAGTAAGAAAAGGTTGATAATGTGGCAATTTTTTAGGATTTTAGTCTTATAATTAGTTTTGAGTGGTCTTGAGGTTTATGTTTTCCCTAATTTAAGGCTCATGGATGAGCTTTACCCCTTTTAATGTGTCCTTAATGAGAATGAGAATGAGAATAAGTTACATTTACTTTCATGCTTTCAATTAATGGGAATTAGTTACATTTACTTTCATGCCTTCATTTAATGAGAATGAGTTACATTTTCTTTTATGCCTTCAATTAATGAGAATTGGTTACAAAAATGAGATAAAATTGAAAGTAAATTAGTATACCATGCAAAGGTAGAATGCCTTCAACTTATTGTATACTTATTATTTCTTGAATGCAACTCTTTCTTGTATTTTTTTTACTTATTTTTAGCTTCTATTACTCTCTAAGATCGGAAGCATTTTACATTATGGCATATGATTAAAACATGTCTTTTGTTAACATAAGTTATTTGAATTTATTTTTGCAATAGGTTGTCATGATGGGGGTAGATGCAAAATGGAAAACGTCTATAATGTACAAGCTTCACACTAAAGAAGTTTTATTAACTCGGCAAACTGTTGGTAAATTCCCATGAAACTTTTTTTTATGAAAAACTTGATCAAAGTCAGGCCTAAACTCAAAACCTAAGTGTTAATTAGTTACTACAATTTGGTACAGATTGTTCACATGTTTAAAAATGGTTAGGATACATACCGGGTTAATACCACACACATTTAAATGAGGTTTGCAGTTTATCTTTATGTTAAAACTTAATGTGTTACGTTTGTGTATTTGTATCTTATGCTTTTGTAATAGCTCAATTCATATTGAATCGTATGAAAATCTTGATAAAGTTTTAAACTTTATAGTTTACTTTTATTAGCATTTAAATGTTAAGTCTTTTTTTTTCTCTCATTTGGGTTTTAAACTAAATAAATATAATAGTAATTATCACTTGCATCATGATATTTTTCATCTTTCAAAGAGAATTACCAAATGCAAAAATGTTAATAGCTTTGTCGAAAAAATGGACAAAAAATTGAAATGGATACCAAATCCGGTAAATTTCCCATTTTGCGATGATCAATATGTTCTAATATTCATCTTTACAAACTAGATAAATGAAACCGATGGCATTTTTCCTTTATTTTTACTTATGTTTGTTAATTTTATGCACCTCAAAATCAACAAAAGCAAATGGATAAGGTATTATGGATGAGCTCGAGGGTCAAAATGCCACATTAAAGGATTGTATTAAGCAACTTGCATTTATTGAGCCATTAAAAACAAATCTCATTTCATATATGAGAGACGCTCTTCAAGAATATGTTTGTTAGTAGTCTCAGAATAGTGTACTTGTATATTGTGTATTCATACTTTTTGTCCTCCATGTAAAAGAGAACTTACATGTTTTTTAATTATGTTTATTTTATTACAAGAAATGAAGCTTAAACTGATATGTAGTCGAACTTTGAGTAAGTCACTTTCACTTCATTTACTTATTTACCTTAATATAAATGGAGTTAATCAAATATGATTATATATTTTTTAATGTTCATCTCGCTTTGTAATTTTAGTTTTCGGGGTTAATCGCATACAAATGCAAGTAGTTTTAATTGTTTTTGTTGGTGTAACAAACTTATATTAAACTGGAGATAACATGTAGATTCAAAAAAAGATTTAAGATAGTTGCATAATTTAACAATGTCAAAAGTTATTGTCATAACGTTATTTTGAGTGGTTATCAGTTTAGATTTTCATAAAATCAAAAGTAAATTTTCTTTGTCAGAGTTCTTAGCTTGACAATTTTTATTTCAAGTATGAATCTTTTTACTAATATGAGTTTTTATTTTTTTTTCTTGACCATTTGTTTCTTGCAGACAAAAGAAGCTTAAATTCTAAAGAAAATTTATTATATGTGAATGGACCATTATTGCTTAATACCAATATATTTGTCAAGTAGTCATCGGATAATATCATATCTTAATGAGATTGATGATATACATATATATAGAGAGAGAAGGGTTCATGCGAAAAGTATCTTATTTGCGAAAAGTGCGAGAAGTGATTTACACCGTTAGATGATCGGATACATGGCTAATATGACTTATGGCATTTTTGTAAATACTTTAAACTTAAATGGTTATAAATAAATTTAACAAGGGACAAAAATGAGATTTTACAAAAATTAACCTCCTTTAAATTAGGAAATTAATTATTTTATATTTGGGAAGAGAATATATATCTATCTCCATCTAGAACCCTATTTAGCCTTCCCCTAATCTCCACGTTTCTCTCCCTGCAAAAAACAGCCGCACCCCACGATCTATATTGAAGCTCACCACCGGCCACCGCCATTGACGACGGGCTTGAAGACTGCCACCGTAGCACCCCTACCACCGCCCGTTTTCTTTAATCGTATGCTAGAAACTTCAGTTGCCGTTATCAACGTCATTAAACACACCGCCTCATCAAAAACAAGATCGTGTTCGTCTCCATCCCCATCCCAGTCATCACCGTGCATCGCCGCTGCCACCATCATTAAACACCATTATCGCCTAATCGAAAACAAGATCGTTCGCCTCCATCCCCATCTCGTTCATTGCCGTGCACCGCCGTTGCCGCTACCACCATCATCAAACACTACTATCTCCTCATCGAGAACAAGATCTGGTTTGTGGTTCCTTCACCGTCGTTATTTTGAAATTAACATCACCACCGCCGCCCCTATTGAGACAACCCCAACAGATTTAACACCTTCCACAACCTTCTTTTTGCTTTTGCTTTTGCTTTTTTTTTACATTTTTATTTCTATGTTCTACAATCTTTGTTGTTTTAGGATTCTATCAATGAGATCTGCAGACTTTGATGGGTTATTTTTCGGTTGTTGAATCCCTGAAGTTGAGTACCACAAATTTCTACTTGTATTTATAAGGTTTTATGTACTTTTACTTGTTTATCATTGAACAGGCAATACTAATATTGAACAACTTTTTTTTATAAATTGTTTATATTCTTAATAATTGGGTTTTAGTTTTGTTTCTCTTCTTGTTCATTATTAAACAACGGAGATGTTTGAACAACTTTTTTTAGTACACTAGTAAAATTGGATTTCTTTATGTTTTATAGGGAAATAATGTATTTAGTATTGAACAAGTAATAGTCCATTCGTTTATTCTTGTTTAATATTGAACAAGTAATAGTCTATGCATTTATACTTGTTTATTATTGAACAAGTAATAGTACATATTTAGTTGTTTATACTCTTAACAATAGATTTTAGCTTTATTTTTATTGTGTTCATTACTAAACAAGAGAAATTGAGATGTTGCAGCAAATGTTTAGTGATTTGGTTTCTTTATGCTATACAAGATAAATCAATCACTAGCGTTCTATAATGAACACTTGTTAACATGATCGTGTATATTGAAATGGGCATTATATATTTTCTCATAAGTTCCCTTTATACTCGGTTTGAAAGGTTAATTAATGTTTTTTAGATAAAAAAATGTGCATGATTTGTGTTATTAGCTAATATAGTATAAATAATGAAAAACATTTAAATAGTAGGTTGCGTTCAGTAATGAACACCTTGTTAATAATAAAATAGCAATATACGGAAAAAAATGTTTACTAGCGAACATATTGTTGAACCTAAAATATAAGAAAAAACAGAAAAAAAACCCATAGTTTATTAGTAAATATTGTGAAATTAATATTTTTCTATAAATTTTTTTTATTGTTTAAAATATAAGAGAGAGAAAGATATGAGAGAGAAATATATTGGAAAGAGAAAAAAATTGGTTTACTATTATGCCCTTTAGAATAAAAAAAATATGATTAATCTAAGCCACAAGATCAAATGCAAATAAGTGGTTAAGATCGCTTCTCGCACTTTTCGCAAATAAGACACTTTTCGCATGAACCCTCATATATATATATATATATATATATATATATGATGAAGGAGAGTGTATTTAATTAAAAAGTGACTAGACTTTTAATTTGTATAACTTAAAGAATCAGATAGCAATTGAATTCATTCCTTAATAATCTTTTATAATCGTGTAATTTTAGAATATAGATTATATCGCCATTTACATGTTAAATGTTATGATGAGGATACTTATTTGGAACGAAGGAAATAAACTTGTGGGAAAATGTGTTTATTGTTCATGTACCAAAAACCAATATGTCTATGATGGTTTCTATTTTCAAGTTTAAAAAACTTGCACATGCGTATGAGGTACTAAATGACCAAGATAATTGCAACTCCATATAAGACTTGAAATACCCACTTTTGCTTCAAAAAGCATCTTCATGACTCAAATGAAAGTAAAATTGATATTTAGCTGGCTATATTCTTTATCCGAATTGGAAGTTGCTTTTAAAGCTGCTATCCAATGGGTTCGACATGTTTTCATGTCCATTAGAAGTGTTACAGGTTGAAGAACATGAAAGTTTTATCACTAAGGTATACGTATCTTATTTACTATAAATGGCTGCTAAAATTCTATTCGAGATCTTGCACGTTGCATATATCCTATTATATTCACTTTTATGTCCCCTGTGGTAAGTAATTTGACATTAGCTCTAATAGCTACTACTTTTCAGTTACTTTGTCCGGCTTTATTGTTAATTTTTTAAGTCTAAGTTTTTTAAATTAAAATGGTGCTCATGATTGCTTATTGTAAGTTGTTTGAATACATAGACTATTTTTGGCTTTTTTAAGTTTATTTAAATTAAAGAATAATTTTGTAAACCTGTATGCTAACATTCAATTAACAAGCATTATCATAATTAAAATATAGAGATATAAAATCATATGTCAAAGATCTTACATGTTAGCACATGTTTACACGGGCTTGAAACATAGTTAAAGAATATAATACAGATGGCATAAGGAAGTTTGATGGGTATTGAAGAGGCCCTTTCTTACGTAGTGGTATTGATGGGAGGAATAGCATGCATGTTTAAAAGTGGATACACACAATAACATTTTTAAAAGGTGTATACACACATTAACAATTGTATAGATTAATACATTTTGAAAAATTAAACCCTAATTTAAACAAGTCAAATACAAATCTGGACCGCTTCATAAAATAAATTAAGGGTTGAAACCAAAACGACGTTTTTGTAATACCATTGAATTTAAAAAGACTAACAATACTATTAATTATCTATTAAGGGTATTAATTGAAATTTTAAAATTACAATGTTAGGCAGAGGATGTGGATGGAGATTATCCCCTACCATTTATATTTGAATTTTCTTATTCTAAAATTAAAATCGTATAATTAACATCTAATACAAACAAATTACACCAAAAACTAAAGCGTTTTTCTTTTTAAATAGACATATCTTTTGTTATATTTTTTATAGTTTTGTTTTTCCTGATTTTATCTTGGTTTTAGAATTTTTATTTGTAAATTCACTTGTAAAATACATACACACATACAAACACACACTGACACACACATATATATCCAACTGTTTTCTAAAATATTCGTCGTAAATTGAGTTCATATATGAAATTTGAAAGTTCATGTCATTAGTCCTTAAAACAGGAACAACAAATAAATTTGAAGTATTTTAAATTTCTAATATAATAGAGATATGGGAAAATGATACGTATAACTATAAGCACCTATGATATAAAAACACATAAGATAGGTGTGGCTAGAAATGTATATCAAATTCCCTAAATTCGCTTAAGATATATACATATATATACTATATATATATACTATCTATAAAATATTTACACATTTTGTTTAATCTCTCAATTTTTAAGTAAGTTTTACTTATTACCCCTCAACATCACAAAATAACTTCAATTTTAAATCCATAATTAGATTGAAAACTATAATGCAATCAATATCTTATATGTTGTTTGACTTCTAAATCATAAAAGTGAAAATATCATGAATTGTAAATCAACGTATAAATGATCAAAACCATGACTTTACATATTGGTTTACTTAAAAAACATCTCAGTCCTATGTGATAGGAAATTTTTGAAAATGGTTTCTATTAAATAAACTATCGATTACAGAATCGAGCCATACTCTATAAATATTACGAGTTTATAACAAGATAGAAAATCTCTTAATTCTTAAAATGAATGATGTAATTCACTTATGTTAAAACAATACCAACATTCAATCCATCCATTTGTATCGTGATCACTATGAATAAAGATTAGTTTTTCTTACTGTTATTATTTTCCAAAAGTTACTTTAAAAGCTAATAAAAGAGTTGATAGATAAAAAAGAAATAAAAACAAAAAAATGAGAAAAAATGAATATGTTGCAAATGAAAATTATTCAATGTTAACATAGTTACTTTAAAAATTAATAAAAGAGTTGACAGATAAAAGAAAAATAAAAATGGAAAAAAGAGAAAAAAAATAAACATGTTGCAAATGAAAATTATTCAATGTCACCATAATGCGTAAATATCATACTTTTACGTTATAAAAAATAAAATGTTATCGACTATGAATTATTCGCAAACACCGCATTGTATAGTGTAACAAAAGCAAGTCAAGAAGAGTCGGCGTAATTATATGCGTATGTTGGGCCTTCAATCAATGGCCCAATGATTTATATTGTCTTTTAGGAATTTTGGCGCATGCCGCCTGCAGTTTAGTATATATTTGGGTTAATTAACCTACGTTAGTCATCGAATTCCTTCTTTCAATCAGGTATTCCTTCATCACACATTTTTTTCCATTCACACAATCCCTCACACTCACCTAGGGGTGAGCATGGTACCGGAACCGATACCGACCGGTACCGGTACCGGTTTTACCGAATACCGAATTTGGTTTAAAGATGGTACCGAATACCGTACCGAGTATTCATACAACGGTGCCGGTACCTATTTTACCTAGTTTTTTCGGTACTAGTCCCGAATACCGAATCCCGAATACCGATTTAGCACTATTTCAGGTACCGAGTACCGGACCGAAAGCTCTAATTCGGTACCGGTTCCGGTACGGTGCCGGTACGGTTCGGTATTTTCAGTACTCATGCTCACCCCTACACTCACCTATTAACTTTTTTTATACGCACAAAACAAAAGAAAAAAGTATTCTTTCAAAGTAAGTTAGATTTCGCTATAGAAGCCAATTCCATGATGTGATCCAGTCTTTACGCTAGCGTGGATCCCCCTCATAACATCCCCTTATATTATCATAATAAAAAAGCTGATTTATATATAACATAATTTATCCATACACATAAAATAGTATACGAGGCATGATACAAGTTTAAAAAACACGCGCTTATTATGTGCACATATTTTTGATGCATGTAAAATTGCAAATTATTCTATATAACAATCATGAAAACAATAAATATCTTTTCCTCTACATAATTTTTTTTATTAAACCAAGGAACTTTATAGCTTCTAATCTTCTATAAACAAATACTTACACAACAATATTAACATATATATTCCTTGAATATATCAATATCATTCATAAGTAAAAAAATTCTCTTAATTTTAAAAAATAATAAAACAAAAGTTGTAAGCTATGTTTTATTCAATATATTATTTAATATTATTAATTTATTTAATATCAAGTTCAACCATCACCCCCGCCTCTACCTCCATGCACCACTGTTTTCATTACCATCACCATGGTGAATACCACCATCACCTACACCTACCACCACAACCCACGCCACTACATGTTGCAACCTCTATCACCACTACCACCCACAACCGTCGTCTTCGTTACCAGCACCACCACCCTCATCTCTCCATCGCCTCCCACCACCACCCACTCCAACATCACCATCACCACCACACCACCACAATTGCACCACCATCATCACCACAATTGCACCACCATCACCACTCTCGGTTGTGGTGGCAATGGTAGGTGGGTGGCAATAGTGGTAGAATTGACAATAATGGTGGGCGGCGATGGTGTGTCATGGTGGTGGTGTGTGTATTAGTGAGTTGTGGATGGTGCATGTGGATAGTGTGGGTGTTGACAATCGGTGATGGAGGTAGCGATGACTATGCTACTAGTGATAGGTTGTGGTGGTGGTAGTTGTGGACGGTGATGATGATGATGATGGGTAGTCTTACTTGTGAAGGATGGTAACACTGGTGATGACGAAGGTGGTGGCGATGACGGTGGGGCAATGATAGTGTGGGGGTAGACAATACATGTTGGTTGTGGCAATGGTCCATGGTTGTGGTGGTAGTGGCCAATGGGCGACAAGCCGACAAGTGGTGGTGGTGATGAGCAATGATGGAGTTGCAAGTGGTTGTGGAGTTGGTGGTTTTGGTGACGGCAGGAGTAGTAGTAGCATATGCGAGAGGCGATGGTGATACTTGTATGAGAATGTGAAATCCCATCAGTAAAGGAATTCGAAGGAATTTGCAACATTCCAATTTCAAATAAACAACATTATGAATAAAATATCAAATTCCAATTTTACGAACCAAATAACACCAACTCTATCTTTTTGTTCCAAGTTTGAATTTTACCCTTTTATTAGTTTGTTTCTGACGTTGTTCGATTTCAACCCCTTTTTCTTAGTTTGTTCCCGTCATTTCGAAGTTAATATGATCATAAATAGTTAGATGCAATTGCTTGCTGGTCACTAAAACAAATGTACTGTAAAGTATACGTTCATGTGATGGTAGCGGTAAATCAGACCTTCATATTCTTTACTAGCTTGGGTCTCGTTTGTTTTTCAGAATAAATGCTTATTTTTTAAAACATATGTGAGACTACAACGTTTTTAAAGAAGACTATTTTTTAAAAATATTTAACAAGTGATTCAAACATCTTATATTTGTAAATGATCAAATACCATTTATCCTCTGGCAGACATTTAAGTCTAGATAACATCTTTCTGTTGCACGTATAAAATAAGACATTGTATCTCTTATAAAATAAACAGTGATTCGGTTTACGTGATAGAAACCATTCAGAATTTGTTTTGGGGTGCATGGAATCGATTTAGTTAGTTGGTGATTATTACTTTAATTAGCGCCACAATGATAGATTTTATTTACTTGAACTCATAAGTTCACATAGAGGATGTTCGAGATTGTGTTTAAATATTGATTATCTAATTATTGAAATTTGAAATCGTAGATGATTAGTTTAAAGTAATTGGGGTTGTGTTTTCAAAAATCAATTATTAGCGTTTTGTATACTACAAAACACAGTTTTAAGAATTTACTTTTAAGTTATTTTTTCAAACTGATTATTTGAGTATTGTGATTTTACCCTTTAAAAATCAATTAATCTACTTTGCTAAGCACTCAAAAAACTGATTATTTGATTATTGCGATGTGAAACAACATAATCAAATCCAAACACTATTATTTAGTAGCACATTCTCTAACAGCTGGTTTTAAAAACGCATAATTTATTTTCAAATTGTAATCCCAAACACCCTCATAATCACATGTGAAAGGCATCTTTTTCTTTGTTTGTTTGTTTACTTGCTATTCAATTATACACACCATATGATCCCTACACCTTGAATTTTGTGGTCTAAACCTAATTTCACAAATGGGATTAGGTTCGGTGTATGTTCGCGTTATCTCTTTTCTAAAAGCTCGTGTTTTAAATACGTTTCGTTCCACTGTCTCTAGACAAGGGAGAAAAAACAACACCTATGGATGCCGTTTACATGCCATATTTGCTAAGTAATATCTGGTAAAATAGTACAAGAATTGGGCGAGTTGCTTGTTATAGCAGCACATAATTGATCTAAAGCTAGCCAACGTACGTACTATATTGAATACAGTGATTGTAGCCCCAAGAAAAGTTGAAAAGAATCAAGAATATGAATGCTATTGAATGAGTAGGTGTTTATTGGACCACTTAATTTTGTCATTGTCTCTCTTTAGGGTTCACCATTTCTTTGATTTAACCATAAACCAAACCTCATCAGAAGACATTCTTCATTAATCTAAGTTGAATTACTTCCATTTGAAATTTGTATGTGGAACATGTTGTAGCTACGAATGTGGGTGATTTTCAATACATATTAAATATTATATATCAAAACTTTAAAATGTTACGTTTATCATTATAATTTTATTTGAATTTCGGTTTAACCCTTTAAATTTTTTTATAAATGGTTTAACCTTAAAGTTCTATTTATCTACTATTCTCAGCCTTTTACTTAAATGGTTTCCGTGGTTGTCACTAAATATCACTTTTAGTCCTTTAACTTTAAAATTGTCAAAATGTTCATTGTGGTTGTCATTTTATTTCACTTTTGGTCATTTACCCTAACAGACGTTATTCTACCGTTAAAAGACCCCATGTGCCTTGCACATAAGGGCATTTTGGTCAATTTAACTACAAACCTTGTTGCCAAACACTATTTCTTATTTTTACATTAAAAAAATTATAAACTCCTTAAAATTTAAAACCCTCACTCTCTCCCTTCAAACCGCTCACTTTCTCTCCCATTCAAAAAACCACAGTGCTGGCGACACCGCCGGCAACATTCAACGTAGATTGTCCAACTCATCAGATCTGAACCACCATCACCATCACTCGTTCACCAGATCTGAACCATCATCATCGTCATCTCACAGATGTTAACCATCGTCACACCATCACTCAGATCTGAACCACCATCGTTGTATCGTACCATCATTGTACCGTCTTCATCTCGTCAGAACTCCACGAGTTACAACGATCTCAACCACCATTTCAAATTTGGATCGTCATCATCACCATCGGTTAGAAGAACTAAACTCAGCATCACCGCTTTCTCCAACGTTGTAGTCCCAGCCGCCGACGACCTTGGGTCACAAACACCACCGCCGCCTTTGAACTCCATCGCAAGCACCATTGTAGTCGGCAAACCTCCACAATCGTCACCATCACATGGTTTAAATTTATTCAAGTTCGTATTATTTTTTTTTGTTTGATTTGTTCTAGATCATATGAGAATCAATATTAAGAATTGATGTAAGAACTTGATTATGGTTTAAGTTTGTTTAAGAATCATCTAAAATCATATTTTGATAAAAAAATATATAACTAAAATATTAATTGCATAGTTTTGCTTATTAAATAAGACATTAAATATAATTAGAAGTAATAAAAAATTGATTAAAAGATAGAGAACTAGCAGACTGTTTGGGATTGGGAAACATGGATAGCTCAGAAAAAGATCAAAATACCCTCATATGCAAGGCACATAGGGTCTTTTAACGTTAGAACTAAACATTTGTTAATTAGGGTAAAGGACCGAAAATGAAACAAAATGACAACCACAATAACTATTTTCGTAATTTTTAAAGTTAACGGACTAGAAGTAATTTAGTGACAACCACATGGACCTTTTATGTAATTAACTCTTAAACTAACAAAACAACCTTGACAACTAGGTTAAACGATCCCAAACAACCTCATTTACCCAAAACCCTGTCCCCCCTCTCTCTGCCCGCGCAAATTGAAGACCTTTATCGACATCCAAATATAGTTGCCGGCTCATGCAAACTACCCCATTTACATCTCTCCCTTTGTGTGTTCTCTCTGTTTGATGGAGATGATTTCTGGAGGATCGGTGAGATGTGTTGATTTCGTACACTATAATTGATTTGTAGGTTGCGATTTGAAGAGGGTTCGATTGAAGATGAAGATAAATATTACAAATTCCATGTTTGAAGTTATTCATCTTATGTTTTTTCATCATCCAAGTTGTTCATCCCATTCGCTACAACCACAACAAGGTGAGTGACCACGTACGAGCTCAACCACAACTAGCCACAATGTTGATCATGAGCTACATGGTTCATTATTTGGTCCCTTGCCTTGTTATCTGTTTTTTACGAGGTCCATTACAGACGGTAGCACAAACTTCATAATTCAATTCTCTTTACGACTTGGTTACTTATTTACGGAGTATCACAATACTAACAAAAGGGGTGGGTTAGATCAAGCTAGTAACTGTTTGTTAAACCAAATCAACCGATTACATTTAATTGAATCATAAAATCAAAAGAAATCAATTGTACTTAAATTAATCATCAACAAGATTCAACAATAAACTAATTTACCAACAAGTTTTATTATTTGAAGACCTAAATTAATAACACGTTTCAACAAATAATTAATCAAATAAACAATTGATTAACTAAGACAATTAACCAACCTTTTTCTTGTTCGTTAGAAAGGTTGGTCCTCGATCAATTATTAAATATGCACTTGAGAAATCAAGTTGGATAATGAGCTTAATGGCTAGAACACTTTGTTAGTCCTATATTAAGTACAAAACGACAAATGTTTGTAGAAGAGGGGATTAAATACAAACTTAAGCTTTTTGAATTTAAATGCACATACTAATACTTTTAATATAATTCTTATTGATATGAATCAAGAATTACATGTACAAGGAAGCGAAAATTCCAAACACAATAAAAGGTGGTAACTAAAGGGTCTAACACATAGACAAGCTACTTTAATACAACTAATGTTTAAGAGGTCCAACAGATAGACAGTTTTTCTATGCCAATGCTAACTCTAAAACTTGTTCTAGCTTAAAAACTTGACGTTTGTTCTTCAAGAGAGATTTTTCTAGTAGGTGTGGTTCGTATTTTGAATGTTGAGGATGTGAAGGTATATATAGAAGCTTGGTTGAATGTTGAAGGAAGTTTTAGGGGACAAGGTGGTAAAAGAAAATTAATATTTTAATCATAAAGTAAGTGAGTGAAAAGTAAAATTACTTTAATCAAATTTGAATAAAGTAATAGTATTTTTCTGAAAAAGTGCTACCCGCTAACTATATAATAATATTATTTACCACATTTTTTTGCCTTGTAACTTTAAACTTCTCTTTCCATGGTTGTACTTTAATCAACATCCATGTTTTTTCATACTTGACTTTATCAAAGATCTAGTTGCCAGCCATACTTTAGTAGTTGAACAAATCTTCAAGATCTTTTCTTCGAATGTAGCTTTATCCTTTTCCAGAGGACGGAGTTTTATCCTTTTTATACCACTTGATGGTACAAAAATTGCAAATATTTTTACAATAAAAGATCTAAGGCATAATAGAACAACACGTGTTATGCCTTTAACATAAAACAATTACATTACAAAAATAGAATATACTGATGAACAGTTAGGGCTCAAATCACGACTCAGCTAATCAAAATGTACTAAACTAACAAAAGTGAGCTACTCAGCCTAAGTATTGATTGCTCAATTGATCACAGGGTGCTTAAAGCTAGACAATGTATAAGCTTATCAACTTAGATGATCAGTTTATCAGAGTAGTTCAACTGATCATTGAAAGTGATGAGTTTATCGAAATGAGACTAAGTGTTGAGAGGGATTATTTAGTTGATGACTTTCGGATGCACAGCTGATCAAATGGTTTCTTAGCTGATCAAACTGATTGCTTAGTTGATATTTGAACTTGCTCAGCTAATGGTTAAACTTGCAACACTTATGGTCTTCTACACTTGTCTTTTCTTCAACTGATCTCAGATGTTGTTTCTGGCTGATGCTTAGTACTTGGCAGGTTTTCGGCTGATACTCTATACTTAGTAACTTTTAGTCATAATCTAAACAACACATGTTCAAATTTATTCCTAATCTTACTGTAGATCTAGTTTTGTTATCACCAAATTCTATGTATTTCAATAGAAATATTTGATTATTGGGTTGAAATGGTTATCTCCCCAACACACTTGCCCCCCATAGGAGATGTCAAGAGTTCCACTCCCATTTAAGCTTAACATGTATACTGGTTAGGTTGTGTATATCTGAGTCAGATGTTCAGTCTCCTCGGTAATTTGAACAAGAAACACCCTTCATTTACAAGTGAGCTTAAATAACAAGTTTGGCTATTGGTCTCAACTGCTGAAAGTCTTAGGTGTCGTTGTTTTTAAGAGGTTTTGGTCTGAATCTAAATGTCACATTTGAACATTAAGAGCTAGTTCTGATGTCTGAATGTTAATTCATATTTTGCTGTTTGTTTTCTTGGAACACCTGAATGTTTATAATTATCCGTCATATGATATTTTTTATTCAACTATTACATTTGTAACAAAAATCTAAATTTTCTAATTATAAAACAAACTATTTAAACAAAAAAATATCAAACCATAATAATTTAGTGAATTAAAACCAAATATTTATGAAAGAGATGTGTGGTGGCTGGTGGCGATTGACTGATTAAGAGGAGGAGAAGGCCATGGAGGAGCAAATGTTGGCGTGAACTGGTGAATGAACTACTCTGATTGTTATTGAAGAATGAATCATGAATTTTGTAAAAAGATAATATGATATATTTTATCTCGGATTCATTAGTAGGTTTTTAGATCTTAGTAAAAAGAAAAAACAATATTTACACCATAAAACCTTTTATTAAATTAAATCAAGAAGTATTAAGACATTTTTTCAAAAAAATAAACGATCCCTTAAACTATAAACTAAACTAACCAGATTTAAATAATTAGTTCAATTTGGTCAGAACATTAAAATTTGACTTGTTAATTTTAGTCGAAATTTGAAAGCTTAATCATTAGAGGTTTTCCTTATTCTATTATTTATTTAACTAGCTAAGCGACCCGTGTGTCAATACGGGGATGCTATAAGTTAAATTTAAACTTATATAGCTTTAAGGAGTATTAACACGTATAGTAAAAATAATTAGAAATAAATTAAAACAATTTCGATTAACAAACAATTATGGTCTACATATTTGAGAAAAAATATTGATCATGGAGTAAGTTCAAGTTCATTAGTTTATTCTAATTCATATATATAATTTTACTTAAAATTTCATTAACTTTAATATATATCTATTGAAAATCATTCGAACATTAAAACGATTAGTGACTATAAAATGACGATGGAATCATTTACTCAATCAAATGTGTATATACTTACACAAGTGTGTATATATATATACTCTCATCATAAAGCATATAAAATGAATATAAATCTACTGAACTTTATGTAAATTTTGAACTAATTTCTATTTTGAAATTAAACGTACCGTTAGATATATCATTTAAAAGAATCTGTGAACTTGTTCTATCATTTTCAATCATTATTGAATTGTTATGAACAGAGTTGTTATGTGTAGAATGAATCACACTTGATTTTTTCCTTTCTTTTGAATGCTCTTCCAATGAAGGTCGCTTTAGAACAGATGAAGGAGGTTGTTTAATCTCCATAATTAATGGCTATAATAAAAACAACAATATATTACATTAGCATATGTGAATCAATGAAAATAAATTTTAATAGATTAGTTGTAACTAATCTAAAATTCAAAAATTGTTTTTTTTTGGATGACGTCATTGTATTCTTAAACACGATTTTTTTAATTTTTTAAAATGGGATGTTGTGATTGGTGAAAATTTAGTTTTGTCATCCGTTTCTTTTAATAAGCTTATAAGATAAGATAAGATGTTTTAAAATCAATAACTAAACACTTTAAATAGCATATTCAAGTTGATCACTCAGCTCATCACCATAATCCCAAAAAAAACCTCGTCTAAACAAAAAATTACCTACCCACTACTATTAATGGATAACAAAAAATTAAGAATATACTAATTTTGAAAAAGTGTCGTATTACAATAAAATTTACACCAAAACGTTGATAAAAATGAGACGATCGCAAATATATAATTATTTTTTCTCTAAACAAATATATTACAAGTTACTAAACATGGTTTATAAATAACCTATAATTAATTACATTAATATATAATTTTTATAAAACTCTCTCACATTTTCTTAAAAGCCCCTCACATATAAAACCACCTCATAATTTTCATCCAGCCTCCTCGCAATAAGTTTAAAATTTTCAAAAACATGATGTCATCACTTTTAAAAAAATACTTTTTTAAAAAGGATGATTATTATCCTTTTATTTTAAATAGTTTATAAGATCATTCGTATGCATTGAGCTTTATCCGATTCTTATATATTATTTTATAGCTTTATATTTGAAAACTGATTTCTTTTTAATTGTTGAATATAGTTATTATTTAATGGCTTGATTACATAATTTTTTTTATATCTAAAAGCAACAATTATAATAAACTAACAAATTTAATAATTATTTTTTCTTACAATGCTCATGATAATTGAGTCGTCCGTGGTCTACATAGCCACGTCGTCCGGTCGTCACTGAAAGTTGGAACACATTGTTTCTGTGAGATGACACGCAGCCACGTGCAGAGTATTCTAGGAAGATCCAAACTGGTGTGTTTTATACTTTAATGTTACTTCCAACCAATCACGCTTCAGCACGTACCACCACGGGTTACTTGTCACTGAAGAAGACCTATAAAGCTCCTATTAATTATCCTACTTGACGTCATTGCTTTCCACTTGGAACACTATCTTGCGATTTTGCACGTCACTTTTCTAAGACTTCAACACCCAAAAAAAGAAATATATGAAAAGGAGGTTCCATCTACACTATTCTAAAAAAATTATATATATATATATATATATATATATATATATATATATATATATATTTTACTATCATGTTAATTAATTCTTTTTTTAGGGGAAATAATTGTGCACGATACAACCCCATAGGCAACCCCATCTTGTTCGAGGGAGGAGTTTAGAGGCCTTACAGTAGCACGGAACAACGGATATCGTGTTTTTATACATAATATAGTGTGTGACTAGATCATAATATCTTTAAACATATGGATAAAATAAATTGAAAGCATATTTTTAGAGATAGTATTAAAATTAAAATTGTTTTGCACGACAAATTTCTGTTGTGGACAAATTACTTATCTTTTTTATTATTGTTATTATTTATTCTTTTTAGGCTCTTTTTGAAACCTACTACAATAATATACTAAGATAGTGAATAATTAAAGTCTAAAATATCTTAGGGTATATTTGATTTAAAGGTTTATGAACTAAAATATTTATAATAAAAACTACGCTATATAAATTAATTGCAATTTTAATATCTTAAGCCTTAAAGTAACGTAAAATAGAAACGTACAAACTATCAATTTTTGAAAGGAAGGTTTGGATTGTTGTTAGGTATGTTATTTTGCAATTATTAGATACATCATATTCTTATCAAGAAAATTTTGACCAGTCCATTTTGTTTTATTCTTTTAGAATGTTACCTTATTGTCAATAGAACATTTATTTTGATTGAAACACGTAGTCACTTTGAGTAATACTAGTATGGTATTCCGTATTCGTATAAAATAAAGATTACGAATACTTTTCGTTCGTAACATGTCTTCCCGTAGATCCTTACACGGGTATAGAAAAGAAGGAGAAATATGTTAGCATAGAGCATCTATGGAAAGAGAGGGCGATCGTTAAAAGGGATGGAAAACTTGTTAGGGAAGTCGAACAGGAAATACTAGTTGATCAAAGAATTGAATTAAGAGAGGAAAATGAATGGTAAGGTGTCTTAATTTAATTAAATAAAAAATAAAATACTAAACCAATCATAGGATAGTATAAATATCTAATCAACTTTTCCCAAGTACCAAAGGTATAAATATCTAATCAACTTTTTCTAAGAAACAAACAAATAAACTCATACTTTTTTCTATATTCTACAAAATCAATAATTAATTAAAGGAGGATGATTTATATATAAATTACAAAAAAATATTGTATGTAAATGATCTCCCTTAATTAAAGATTACATAGTTAAAATAATGTTCCCAATTAAGGTGTTAATTGTGTATATTAAACACACATCAAAGTTGAAGTTTCTTAATTTCACCATCAATTACAAAATAAAATTTCAAACTAAGTGAAACAACTAAGACCACCCGCATCGTCCTAGTAACCCGAGGAGGGTTGGGGTTGAACCCATAGGCTTCGGGCGGGCTTGGTGGCTAGCTAGTGAGAGAACCCGACGCTAGCTGGTTCAAAATTTTTATTTTTATTTTGTTTTTTGACCTTGAACTATAACAAATATATATATATATATATATATATATATATATATATATTCTCTCCTATAATTACCATTCACATCTACACATATTTTACACAACATCTTCTCATCTCTACTATATTTTATACACTATTTTCCATTCTTCCAATTCACATTTCTTTAGAAAAATGGACAAGGGAAAGCAAAAGGAAGGTTTCGAAAAGATCGCGAGTTTTCTTATCTCCACACACTCATCTCTCGAGTGAGCAATTGGATTTCGTTATTAAACAAAAAGAGGAGCTTCGACGACAATACTTGTGGTAGATTGTAGTTTTTTATTTTATAAATTATGTATTTTTCACTTTTTAATTCAAAATTGAGTAATGGAATTTATGAAATATTATTAATTATTTTATATTTTATTGTCTTTGAAATAATTAAATTAAAACAAAAAATAGAAAATAAAAATAAAAATAAAAAAGATATAGGGTTGAATTAAAAAGGGTTGGATGTGATGGTTTGTGGGTTAGAGAGGATTGAAGGTGTGAGATGATGTAGATACTGATGTAACAATGGATTTAATAGGGTAACTATGGGTTGAATGTTGATGGTCTAATAATTAAAAGATTACATTAATATTAGACAAGAATATTTTGTGTGTGTGTGTATGTTGGGTTCAAAATTATGTGATAAAAGTCTTTGCTTAATGGGGTGTTGATTGTGATTCAAGGCTTTTGGATTTGGGTTGCTTTTAATTATGATCAAGATTGTGGAAGAGGAGTCAGATATATGATGGTCAAAAGACAGGTACTTGTTAGTTTGGTAAGTGTTTATTTGGTTCAGGGCGTATATGATTTGGTAGATTCGAATATATGCATGAATGCATGCATGTGTATGAAGGAAAATATCAAAAGCTTGATTTTGTTTCCACTAATTAATATTCAATAAAAGTAGTATTGTTGATTAGCATCAAGTTGCTAGCGAGGAGTTTTTCTTGGATGCAATGGCAATATAATCCTAATCAAATTAGATTTTTGTTTTTAAAAAGGGGTAATTTATTATAAAACTTAATTAAGAGTTCAAAACAACTAATGTATGCAAGGAGAATACCAATAAAAAACATGTAACAGAAGAACAACTACGAAAACGAAATAAAAAACAGACAACTATATCTTGAACTTTGAGCAAAATTTCAATAATACAGTCAATCACTTACGCTCCATTTGATAGCTATGTCCGGATGTTGAAACCAGTCTACCCATCTAATCTTCTTGCAATCCTTATGCCCAGCCAAAATCCACGCAAAGGACCGAACTTGAGTATCAGTGAATAAATCCCAATTTGACTTCTTCTTTTCTTTGAACATGACATGATTTCTTCTAATTCATATGAAGTACACGCAATCCATACAATTGTTTCCCACACATCATTTTGAATCTTGAAAAACCCACTAACCTTTTTCAAATTAATAACATCATCTCTTGAAGAAAAGTTATAGTACCTTAAACCCCACCAAGAGAAGATCTTCAATCATTAATCATTAGCCAACTCACATTGCTAAAAACAATGCCGTAAATTTTCGATCCGCTACCTCACAACACGGTCATAAGATAGAAGGAATATCAAAGCCTCTATCATCCAATGTCGATCTAATAGGTAGACAATCTTTTAGAGCTCTCAAATAAAAACACAATTTTTTTGGCACCCACAGCGACCATTTAGTGTTTATCTATTGCCCCTCCTTGTGTAGAAGATGCTTACCCAACAACTATAAAAACATGTCTCACATAGATGAATGAATAAAAGTTAAGGTATCTTATGTTCAAAGTTGTGAGCTACTAGTACCTTCTACCATAATTTTAAGTTGATTTCGAAGTTATTGGACTAGCCCATGACTTTGAACTATGGGGTGTTACAAATGGTATTAGGGTCATGGCCTCTCGGGTTGTAGCGAGTAGAGAACTAATGCATCTCCTGGGGTTTTGATTCTGGGTATGATGACTTGACTGGGACGTCAAGTGTTTAAGTGGGAGAGTTTATAACAACTCGCTCCACATGAAAGGTGAGGTACTTTATAAATTAAAAGTTGTGGGCTACTAATACCTTCCACCATGATTTTAAGTTAATTTCAAAGTTATTGGGCTAGCCCATGACTTTGGACTATGAGGTATTAAAACAGCAAACGAAGATCTTTCACCTCAAAAACACCATTTGATCTGAGAGAACAGTACCACGTGTTTTTTTATTTTTCTCTAGCTTTATTTCCTGCAAAACACTTAGAAGATTATACTGTTCTTCCATAACCCTCCCTCTTGACTGCCCCACCAAATTTTGATTCCAAATCCACTCATCTCCCACCTAACTGACTTTATTATTAACTTAGGAACCCGTATTTCTTTCTCTTGCAAAAACTTAAGGAAATATATCACAAAGCCTCTCATTCCCCACCCAATGATCTAGCCAAAAACGAGTTCCCAACCCATCATCTAATTTTTTTCTCAAAAAAAGAATCTAAAGACACCCCTAACTTTTCTAGGTGCACTTTCATCTTGATAATATATATTTTCCCACACATTCACATTCCCATAATTTTTACTCTACTCTCTCATCATACCCCCTCATTCCTGTAGATACTTTTAATGATCCTCACCATTAAAGCCTCACTATCCACTCAAAATCTCCACCACCACTTCACTAAAAGAGATCTATTTAAAGTTGTAAGACCCCCAATTTTTAATACCCCTGACCCATGATCTGATAGAACTTTTTTCCATTTAACCCAAGCCATCCGAATTGACTCCGATCTCGACCCACCCCAAAAGAATTTTTTTGTCACACATCCAAGTTTTTTTAAAACACACAATGGGGCACAAAACAAAGAAAAGAAATAGGTAGGCAAGCTACCAAGAATTGTGTTAACGAGATTTAGACGACCGCAAAATTAAATGGACTTCGACTTCCAAGATGATAGCCGGGAATTAAAGGTGTTACCCATCGGCTTCCAATTTACTTTCAACCCGATAGGAAGCCCCAAATATTTGAATTCTCAGAAATCCCCACTTTGCATCCAATCAAACTAGCCATCATTTTCACATCCATCCGTTCTACCCCAAAACCCAATAATGAGTTTTTTTATATTTGTTTTTAATCATGAACAAATCTAAAAGCAGCTTAACAACTTTAACAAATTTTTTATATTTGAATTACTCCAAACCCCAAAAAACATAGTGTCATCATTGCATATGTGAAACCTGTTCTCTAATCAACTTACTATTAGCCCCATAAATAACCCTCTTAAAACAGCTTCTTGACATAATAAATTAAGACCTTCTGCTTCAATTAGAAAAAGAAACTACAATAGTGGGTCACCTTGATGAATACCTCTCCCCAATCCAAATTCTTTAGAAGGAAAACCATATAGATTTTCTTGTAATTATAGATAGGTGTGAGAGGGGTTTATGGTAATTTAGTTGATTTTCTTGTAATTCTTGATAGGTCATAGGTGTGCGAGGCTTAGGTATTAAAACTTTATTGATGCCTTAGGAAAAATTGTCACAACACCATATAATATATTGTATTACAAATATTACAAGTCATTTCTATATTTAGTAATATAGAGATCGATAGTTGTAAATACTAATCGACAGTCAATGGTATGTAAAAGGGAGGTGGAAAGTCAAAGGGAAATTAGGAGGAAGTAGAAGAGTGAAAGAAAGCATAAAAAAATATGAGGAAAATAACAAAAGAAGAGGAGAGGGACCCACCCGGGGGGTGGGGGGTAACGTGTAATCACAAGGTGACTCCTTTTGGCACTTGAAGTCTTGAAACTACCCTCCGCCCTTTTGACAAAATTCTGGCCTAACTTCAACTTACCACGTGTTCGCCGTCGTCCCACACTCTCCTTCGTATTCCTAATTTCTCCACGTGTTTTAAAACTTAAACTAAAAATGTTTTTGTCACAAATTATAAAAAAAAGTGCGAAAAAGACAAATAGAAATTGGAAGAATGCCATTCCAACTTATAACCCGGTATATTCCTTTCTTTCATCTTCTTTTATGCTTTTAGAAAAACATCTAAAGATAGCCCTAATTTCATAATTACTTTTACATAATCATGAAATAATAGTATTAGATGATTTGTGAGCGAAGGACTCCCACAAAATAGTATTAGATGATTTGTGGAGTAGCTAAGTGGGCTGACCGACCGAACAAAAAATTAACTTGGAATAGGTTAAAAACAGACGGGTGCAAAAATAACACATAATTTGTTTGAAACAAATGTCTAATTCAAAGTTCGAATTGAGCCAAAATGATCTTTGAGTTCTGAAGTTCAAATTGAAACGAAAATCCTACTCAGAATTCAGATCAAACAAACAAGAAATGAGTCAACAACCCAACATAAAACAAGAAGCTATTAAACCAATTATACTGAAATTAGTCGAAATGAGTCAACACAAAACACGAGATAAATCCGACAAAAAAAATACTCCCAATATAAAAATAAATAAAAATAATATTTAACAAAATGACAGGAAGCTGGTAAACCAATTATACCGGAATTAGCAGCCTTACAAATTATGGTAGAATTAAAAACATTAGTTTTGTCGTTTTCTGGTGTCGATTACCCCTTGAGTTAAAGTATTCTAGAACGAGCACGTGTAGGGTCTGGATCTCGTCTCGACAGATGACTCACTCTCTATTTTGTCTTATGCAGCTTCCATAGATGCATGCACTTGAAGCTTTAAACCTCTGGATAAGGTCGGCTTATTGATGCCCATGGTTTACGTGTCGACTTCTTAACCATTATCTACCCCACCACCATCACAGTAAGAAAAGGACGACCGTACTTATCGCTCTGTAAATCCACCACTATAAATACCCCTTCAATTTCTCAATTCTTGAAAAAAGAAAAAGAAATTTACAGTTCTTCAAATCTCTCTCATCTTCTCGATCTCTCCCATCTGAAAACAAATTTGCATAATGGGTTTACCCGTGACGGATCCGATGACACAGTTAAGCTTACCGCCGGGTTTCCGGTTTTACCCGACCGACGAGGAGCTTTTAGTGCAATACCTTTGCCGGAAAGTCGCCGGATATGATTTCTCTCTTCAGATCATTGCAGATATTGATTTGTACAAGTTTGATCCATGGGAGCTTCCAAGTAAGAATTTTAACTTTGTTTTATTGTGAGTTCTTTCTGGGTTTTTGGTGTTTTTTTAAGGAAATGGTGTAATTTTTCAATTTTGGTTTACAGGTAAGGCGATGTTTGGGGAGAAAGAATGGTACTTTTTTAGTCCAAGAGATCGAAAGTATCCAAACGGGTCCCGACCCAATAGAGTAGCCGGGTCGGGTTACTGGAAAGCCACCGGAACTGATAAGGTGATCACCACCGCCGGACGACGAGTTGGGATCAAGAAAGCGTTGGTGTTTTACGTCGGTAAAGCTCCGAAAGGAAACAAAACCAATTGGATTATGCATGAGTATAGATTATCGGAGCCCCAAAGAAAAAACGGTAGCTCAAAAGTAAGTCAACTTCCGATCAAAAGTCAAAAACCTTTTTCTTGATTTTAATCTTGTTTTTGGCTAAAATGTTAATTAATCTGGGTTTTTGATTTTGTTTCAGTTGGATGAATGGGTTCTTTGTCGGATATACAAGAAGAATTCAAGTGCAGAGAAAGCAATTTCCGGGGCTCCGACAACTGAACAGAGCCACGGTTCATCTTCATCGTCTTCATCTCAATTCGACGACGTTCTTGAATCGTTGCCGGAGATTGAAGACCGGTTTTTCAACTTACCGAGGGTGAATTCGATAAAGACTTTTCAACAAGAAGATCAGAAGCTAAATCTTCAAAAATATGATTCGGGTAACTACGATTGGGCCAGCATCGCTGCATTCGGCTTGCCTGACCCTGTCACCGGAAATCAAGCTCCGTCGCAACTAAACACCACCACCACCACCGCAGCCGCCATGAATGTAACATCTACAATGGCACCTATGTACACCATGGACACCAAATTTGGAAGATCGGTAGAAGATGAAGTTCAAAGTGGAATCAGAAGCCAGCGGGTGGATCATCCGGGTTACTATCAATCGAACCTAAACCCGTTTACACAGAGCTCCAGCCTCTCGAACACTATTGACCCGTTTGGTATCCGGTACCCGACCCAACAAGGGGGTATGTTCAGGCAGTGAAACATGAAACGAGGTGGTGGAGTGTAAATATATGATTCTATAGGGGGATTGGTTGTAGATTGAAGGAATTTAGGGGGGGGGGGGGGGGTCGGGGGTAATTGAACCCAATTTTGATCCGAATTAAGTGGGAAAACAAAATTAGAAGTTGGGAAATTAAGGAAAAAAGGGATATTCAACGTAGATATTTCTCATGTTACAAAATTTATCTCGGCTACGAGAATAGAATAGCTCTGTGCTTCATCTTTGACCCAATTTTGGCAAAGTTTGACCATATTAATGTTAATTAGTTTGGTTATGTTAACTTTATATACATTCCAATTTATCAAATTAGCGTATTATCGGAATCATGCGTTACATATATTCTTTGAAAATAAGTTTTGAACTTAGAATAATTGCAATTGAATCTTCATTTTGGCGAAATAGATTATTTTCCTTGCGTTATATACTTATCACGTTTTTGTAAATAAATTTTTTTATTATAAATGTCGTAACTAAACAAGAGTAGCATACAAATGTTTATGTTAGCATTTATTGTAACTTTTAATTTGGCATAACGCATTAGTTAAAATATATGATATGATATTTACTTTTTGAAATGAAATTATGAAAATAACATAGAGATCTTCGCAATCAAATATAAAGGAACATAAAAAAAGAAGCACGCGAAAACATGCGTTTAAGAAATAAAAAAGTGAAAAAACGCAATCTAGAGAGGATAAAAAGAACTTAAGAAATCAGAAGCGGAGAAAAACACACGTTAAAAGAAGCGGACAAAAACATGAGTTGTTGAAATTAAAAAGCGGAAAAACACAATCTAAAGAAGATAAAAAAGAATTTAAGAAATAAGAAGCGGAGAAAAACACACGTTAAAGAAAAATAAGAGTAATGTTTAGTAAAGAAGTATTTAGCTTAATTATATAAATATGTTAGAGGCTTAGAGCTTATTAAGACTAGGTCATCTTATAATAAGTATTAATTTTATTACTTCTAAGTTCTAAAATAATCTGAATTAGAATAAAAATTAATAGGTAAAAGAATAATAATAATAATAATATACGGGTGGAATAATTGGCGTTTGAGTTTGGGTTTGAACTGACCAGTACAGGATAACAATTGGAATATCAAAACCACACGTGATGTACACATAGACGTTACATGCGACAGCCGTCATTTCCCTATTGCCCACGTTTTCTCGCTCTTTGCGGCGCCAGCTAATATAAAATTACTTTGACAATTTACACCCTTTTACTTTTAATATATTTCTTTACAAGTTCAAACCTCACATTTTGGAATACGCTAACACCTTCTTTTTCTTTTTCTTTTGCTTTTTTGAAACAAAAAAAAAAAAACAACTCGTTAATAAATAAAAATATGTCAAATTTGCATTAAAGTACCACAATTTTCACGTGGGTCAAAGATAAAAGCTAGTTGTGCAAATTTTCTTTTATATATATGTTATATAAAATCCAAGTGCATGTGAATGTGGTCATGTAATGCATGTTTATGTTAGTATAGTGACACACTTTGACTGCATAAATGTTATCTATTTAGCAAAAATATAGTATAAAGACAACCTAGACAAGTTAACATTTACAACTAGACAAATCAATTGGATCAAGTTGTGTTAGATTTTCTTATTTGGTGGATGGCTTGGTGATAAATCCTCATGAGCTTTATGTTTTTCAATTTATTGGTTTTAAAAGTTTGTTTTCAAGCAATTACAGTATCATAGAAATTTCCTTATCAAGTTCATTATTTTCTTTTGAACATGTCTCAAGCACTTGTCTATAACACCTCTTTAGGGCCATATAGCCTTTTTCATGTTTCCATTAGAGTGGTAGGAGTGGGAGGAGATAAGGGGTATGTAACTTTTTGATATAATTTTTAATTTGTTAGTGAGTATTAAGTAGGACTAGAATTTGGTGTGGTGGTGAGTAGTCATTACGGGCTGAGTGGTGAATCGAGTGGTAGAGAAAAAGCTAACGTGATGGTATGATGAAGTGTTACCTGCCACTCCTACTACCTTTTAAGTCTACTATAAATATTGTGTCTGCATAGATATACAAATTATATATAGTCACTTAAATAAATAACTATTTTTTACAGAATGAATAAATTCAATGACAAATATACCCCTTTATAAATGATTATTGTTGACCTTTTTGAAGGTGAATATATACAAATAAATGTTATAGATGTGCATTAAAATGGCAACATTCATAGTTTACATGTTATCTAGGTAATATTAGAAGTTTTAGTCTTTATCAAATTTCTCTTGTATACATTCATAGTTTTACCACTATTCAACATGACACTCAACTATTACACTTGTGGATGAGAGTGTCGATGTGTAGTAGGACAACCGGCTCTAGTGGAAGCAAAAACCTCGCAGTGGAAGGGGTGAGGGAAAGTAGTGTATAAATAGGATGGGATGAGAGTATGGACAAGTGGTCAATGGTTGTTAGTAGTCTGCCGAGAGGCTAACAAAGTTGTCAACGGTCGGGTTGGGGAGTTTGAGAGAGAAAAAAGTTAGGGAGGGAGAGACTATGTAGAATGAATTATATAAATAAAAACATTAGCCACCCGTTGACAACTAACTCTATTCATGGTTGAAAATCTTACCTACTCAGTCACCCAAAATCTAGTTAGGAAAATAGATAAAGGTGGTGTTGTACTTTATTATTGGCAATGCAAAAGTGAGAAACCAAGAGAAGAGAGGAAGAGAGAGGGGGTGGGAAGAAATTATAGTAGAGATAGTTGATGTCTTTTTGAAGACATAAAATCACTCACATTTGTAAAATAAGTGGTCCTAAAGAATTTTGTAAAAAAGTATTAATATACTTCTTTCCTTCACATCAAGAAAAATTAGGGTTCTCTTATCACACGTGGCATCAGACATGCGATGATGAATCTAGTGTAAGACCTTCAAGTAGAGATTTTTTAACGGAGATGGCAATGGTGAGACAAAAATTTCAAACGAAGATTGGAGAAAGTGTGGCCTATTGGGATGTGTGAACAGTGATCAATGATAGAGACCTTAGAATAAAGAAAATGATGGTCGACGGTGAAAAAGTGATCGATGATTGAGACCTTCGATAAAGATTGTGATGGTAAGAAAACTACAGTTACAATAACGTCGTACATAGATCGATTAGAGACCTTCGATGATTGATGGTGAAACAAAGATAATTATTGAGACATTTGTGACGAGGTCGACAACAGGAAGAGAGGAGAGGGCAAAAAAACACATACTAAGAAAAGGGGTTCTTCCACTACTTCTTGGATAAAAGGATAAAAGTGGTTATGTTTTTTTTCGTTATGATGTTATCATTCTTTTTTTAGAATATTTTCTACTATTCATCTCCCTTTATTTCTTCAAATGTCTTACAAAGGAGTTGTTTACTCAAATATTGATTTTTTAGATGATTTAGTTTGTTACTACTCAAATATCTTAAAATATATTTATTCAAATGGGTTAAAGTTGCGTAATGATATGAAAGTTGTTCTAATGTTCCAATATGATACTTAAAGTATTTTTTTACACATACGACCATTTAACTTGTCAAAAACATGTTAATATACCCCCTTTTTACCTGCAAACGGATTAGCCGGTAAATTCATGAATTTTAAACTCATTTCAAGTATTAGGGCATGTAGAAATCTTGTCCTAATGTTCTAATATGGTACTTAAAGTTTTTTTTATACACATCCGAACATCCAAAAACTTCATTTTTCATCCATTTTACTTTCATAACTCAATCTTGGCTTTGTATATAGCAAATTAAATTTCCTTGTCATCCAAAAGTTATTTGTAGTTTGTGTAATCTTGGTTGTAATTTTCATTGACTAATTAGGGCAAGTTTTACACATTTTAGTGACTAATTTCATACAAAATCATAACAAAGAATTTGAGTATGGTATGAATCTTTTATCAAGGTTGTTTGTCCATGATGTTAGATATTTTACTGGCTTCTCATAATAGCATTCACTTGAAAGCTTTGAATTTGGATTGGAGTTTTAGGACGACGATGAAGACATTCTCTCTGCCTTCAAGAGAATGAGCAATTCTCCTAGTTTTTTATGTATCACTGATAAAAAAAATGGTAAGAAAAGCATCAATTAGGGTTTTTATCAGTTTAACAGGTAGCATTTGATATAAGAGGTATATTAATACGTTTTTAACAAATTAAATGGTCATATGTATAAAAAAAATTCTTTAAGTACCATATTAGAACATTAGGCAACTTTCATGCCATTACCCAATTTTAATCCTATTCAAATCATTTACAAAAAACATTTATCCAAATTTTTTAGTAGATACATTTATGTATTTTCATTGTTATTTATGTAAATATGTATATCAATTGGATTGAATTAAAAATTCAAATTTGATTATAAAGAGGTTATACAAAAAATTTGATTATGATGATAGAATGAATTTCTAATTTCTAATATATTTACCCCTCATTAAATATATTTTATATCTCTATCTATAATTTAAAACTATTTTACTATATATGTTATTACTCTTTAATACTATAAACATTTAAATTCACTTTAAGTATCCCGTATTTATATACCGGATGTTAAGCTAGTAAAAGCTATAAAATGATAATTTCAAAGTCAAAAAACAAACACCATCATAGAGTGAGATTGAGATCCGGTGGCTTTGTGGGTTCTTTCTTTTTTTTAAATAAACATTCAACCTAATTTCTATACAAGGAGAGAAAAGAAAATTGTCACATTTCTTTTATGCTTTTATATTGACACAAATATATGAAGACAATCAAGTATGTGAAGTGGCTTTGTACTCTGATGTATACCATCTAACAATTTTTTTAACTGTTTCCTATACTTCTCCTTGTTTTACAAAGCGTTTACCTAACGAGGATTAGACCCCCGAGCGTTGATTGAACCGGGGTAACTCGTGGTTCTTTACAAAGATGCAAGTGATCAACACAAAAAAATGGTATATCTAGTTTTGCAAAATTTGTTAAGGCAATAAGAGACCAAGAAGAATGATGTTATATGATTAATGTGTCTTTGTTTTTCCTTTTATGGGTCGAGCGTTAATTAATGGGCCTTAAGTGTTTGGGCCTTTTAGTAATTTGAAGTCTTGTTATGCTCATTAATAGTTATCTGAAATGGTTTTAAAGCATATTTTTAGGAGGATAAAGGTGAGAAGACAAGACAATGTAGGTTTTCCAGCTCATCAACCAACAAAGGTCAAGATTTAATTAAAAAAATTATCTTATTAAATCCAAAATTATGTTGTTTTTTTTTTACTTTGATACTAATCTTATTATTATATATTTTTTTAGAAAAGAAAAATTAGATGTAGATGTATTATTGGTTTTTAGTATACACATATTGAGGAATCGATCATTAGTTCACGAGTCACGACGATACGTTGTTACAAGTTTATCATCAAAACCATTAATTTGTTTCTTTTACATGAATTATGGAAAATTGGAATAAACGTCAACTCTCTCTAGAGAGAGAGAGAGAGAGATGTGTGAGATGATATTTAGAAACAAGAGAGATAAATGGCATTTTCAAATATCATGTCAACCGTCTTAAGATTAACCCACTAATTAATGGATGTCATTTCTTTTAAATTTTTTCCAAAATTAGATAAACATCAATATATTATGCCACTTTTTGGTTATCACACCACCAAACACTCATTTTTTCACACACCATCACTCTGTGCTAGAATAAATGTGTCAATCACAATTCACATAGCGATAAATATGTAGTCGCATGCGTGTATATATATATATATATATATATATATATATATATATATATATATAGGGTAGAGATCAAGTAAAAAGAAAATTAAAGTAAAAAGGATAAAATAGATGATTATTTAATCATTTTTCGGTATATATATCAACTGATAATCGTTAGTTCATCATCTTTATTTGAAATCAAAAAGAAATTGATGAAGAACTAGTTTTAATCAATAAAGATGATGAACTAACGATTATCAGTTGATATATATACCAAAAAATGATCAAATAATTATCCCTTTTACACTTTTTACTTTAATTTTCTTTTTATTTGATCTCATCCCTATATATATATGGGAAGGTTCATTTGAGAACCGTTTTTATTGTGAGAATCGTGAGAACCAATCTTAGCCGTTCATTTTGGATAATTGAATTCATGGATGAAGAGCGTGGGGGGATTGAGTGTGGCAGGGTGCATGTAAGGAATTCATGGGTGGGCAATCCAATTAAAGGAGGGGGAATTGGACGGCTAAGATTGGTTCTCGCGGTTCTCGCAATAAAAACGGTTCTCAAATTAACTTTTCACTATAAATATATATATATAGTCACGACAATTTTCAGAATTTTTAATAACAAACATTAATTACTTGAAACGTAATTGCTGATCGACGAGAGTGAATTCTCCAATCTGCCCATCAGAATTTGAATTTTCATAGTTGGCAACACTGAAGGTTGAGTTTGTTCATCGACACAAACGACGAAGGACGCCTATATACTATATATATAGTCCAATTCTCCCAACCATTTAATTAACAAAAAAAAAAAAAGAAGAGTTACGTCAGGATTTTTTTCATTATTTGTACACTATTTTTAATTAATAGTATATAGATATTTTATTATCTATCTAAACTATATTATAAAACATTTAGTTATTTTGTTTAAAGTTTTAAATTTTAAGTATTTTAAAATTATTAAATTATCCCCCTATAAAATAAATTAAAACTATTAAATGGAGTAACTATTTAATAGAGTTAAAAATATTAATATATTTCATTTTATTAACTCAACATTTCATATTAAGAAAGATCATGTCAATACAAGTTAGTTATTAAAAAAGTTTCATAACTAAACCTTTCATTTTGAATTTTCTATCATATAAAAATTATTTTAACTTAATTATTAGAGAATATGTATAAGTAGAACTTATAAACCTGAATAATCTATAACCGGGATTTATAAACATTTTTAATTAGCTCATATATATAATCAAAATAAAATAGTTATCCACTATTTTACTCTATTTTCTTAATCTTTTAATTTTAAATAGTTTCAAATTATTAATTTACACCATGTATTTTTATGCAATTAATCCTATATTATAAGTAGAGACCTTTTTTAAAATTATTTTATTGTTTTCATAATTTTTTTTAAAGTTAATAAAAAGAGTTGATGAAGAACATAAAAATAAAGAAAATGGAAAAAAATATAAAGAAAAGAGACATGTTAGAAACAAAATTATTCGTTGTCATCGTATTACGTGAATACTATACGTCTACCTCTTTAAAATGAACATGTTATCAAGTAAAAATGATTCGTTACGCTACATTACGCGGGTAACATGCTAATTACAAAAATTATGCAGCTTTATTAAAGTTTTATACAATTTGTTTGCAATTTCATTAAAGTTTTATTAATTTCATTACATTTTGAAGACATTAAGTTGCAAACATTTTATAAGCACGACGCGGTAAGATATAATATGTTTTTTTATAGCATGTCAATTTAATATCTCGATTTTGAATCTATTAGAAAAAAGAAGAGTATGGTTATCGATTACACGTGAACTTTATATATAACTAAAATTAAAACACTTAGGTTTAAAGAATTATAACATCCTTTTGTTTACTTATATGAATAATTTTGGTTTTTTGCTTAACTAACTTAATTTACTAGTAGTGGAATATCAACTTATTTGATTATTAGATTAGATGGATATCATTAATTTAATGTGTGGATCTTACGACAATTAGCATGGATTACACCAATTAAGTCAATTAGCTTAGACACCGTGGCTAGCTGATGCTTTCAGTGAATATTAAATGTTTAAATTCTTGTCATCTAATGTAATCTTTTTTAATTTATTAATCAAACTTTTATTTTTATTTGTGTAACTGTTTTAGTAAAATTAAGAAATTGATGGGTCCTACATTCTACTATAACTAAATAAGTGTCTCGTGTATTACACGAGTGAGTACAAATAACTGATGTTAAATAATAACTAATGTATTGGTGCTTAGGAATTGAGATAGTAAATTTTAATTTATTAAAGTCAATAATAATACCTATATTCCTACAAAAGATTCGTAACTAGTAATCAAGATAGTAAATTTCTTTAATAAATATAACTATTGGTTATCTATACTATATTATAAAGTATTTGGGCTTTTTGGTTAAACTCCTAAATTTTAAGTGTTTTAAAATTACTAAATTACCTCTCATATAAACTAAATTGAGTAACTATTAAATATAGTTAATAATATTCTTATATTCCATTTTAATAACTAAACTTTACATATTTAAGAATATCAAAGTCAAATACAAATTTTTTGAAAGTCAAAGCCAATACAAATTAACTTAATTATTAAAAAATATTTTCATAACCTTTTTTCAATTATGGATAACAGAAAAATAAAGGAAATGTAAAAAAGATAAAGAAAATAGACATGTCACCAAACGAAATTATTCGTTGTCACCGTATTACATGAATACGACACTCTATACGTCGTGAAAATGGACATGTTAACGAGTAGAAATTATCCGTTGCCGCCGCATTGCGCGGGTATCGTGCTAGTCTTATAAAATATGTAAAAGATGTAAATTTAAATTAAGTCAATAATAATATTTGTATTGGTACAAAATATTTGTTACAGAAGATAATCAAGATAGTAAATTTCTTTAATAAATATAATTATTGATTATCTTATAAAATGTGTAATAGATGTAGATTTAATTTACGATAAGGATAAAATTAGTAGGATAAGATTTAAAAATTTTATAGTAAATAAATAAGTACATATAAATACTTTAAATGTGTCATAAGTTGATTTTCTTTAATAAATATAACTATTCCTTATCTTTTTATAATTTTAGTTAAATACGTATAATGCCCATAATTCATATTATCTGTGTATATATATATGAATTTAAATTAAATTTGTGAATAGGCATTAATATGGTATTTATTTTATAAATTCAATATGTTAAGATAGTGGTTAATATAAATTAATTTAAATTTGTATCCATGTGTATAAATTGTGTATATGGGTTATTCAAAGGTCTTCATGTGATAGTTTAAATTAGTTTATATCTATTTTTATTGAAGATTGATTAAAGTCATAGAATTATATGGGTTATTTAAAGGTCTTCATGTGATAGTTTCGCTGCAAAAAATCAAAATTGATTTTTTGACTTTAAGTAAATAAATGGTTAATATTAAATATTTTATTAAATGAAGGGTTTAGATAGTGTAATAAATTTTATTTAGTTAGTCTTTTATATATATATTAGAAGATTAGAAAATAAATATATAAAATAAAATATTGTTTGCATGTATGTGTATATATATGTATAAAAATATATATTTTTAAAGCCATATTAAATTTATAATTATAAAAGAAAAGTTGGTTGTTATTAAATAGGTTCTTATCTAGGAATTTTTTCTATTGAAGGCATGTGATTGTTTTTGTCAAGATAAGCAAGGAAACCAATTTCAAATTAAAAAGTTTGAATCTCATGAATTATTTTTTAATTTTTTATTAGTTTAGTTTAATTTTTAAAAGTCAAAATTAATCTCTCAATTTTAAATAAATGTATAGTCAAAATTGATTTTTTAATTTTAAGTGGTTGAATGGTAAATATTGAAAAATTTATTAAATGAACGGTTTAGATAGTCTAATAAATTTTATCTAATTAGTCTTTTATATATTAGAAGATGAGATATGGTTAAAAATGATTCACACATCACACTATTTTTTTAACAGCAAGAAAGTGAAGACTAGACAAAGAGTTTCGGTATTTAAATCTTCAAGCAAGATGCTTAAAAGAGAAAGTTATGTGACAAAATTAAAAAAGGGAAAGGGATTACAACTTCAGTACATCTAAACTAAATTACACATTGATCTAAAATTCAATGCATGTGAATAGGGTCGCCTGATATTCAACAATAACAAACGGTACCGAGGATCATTTCTCGTTGACCACCATATTGTTGCGAGACTTCCAAACAATCCAAAATAAGCTA
The DNA here is from genome assembly GCA_038502395.1 of Dittrichia graveolens. Lineage (NCBI taxonomy): Eukaryota > Viridiplantae > Streptophyta > Magnoliopsida > Asterales > Asteraceae > Dittrichia > Dittrichia graveolens. Next base: position 81,432,853 of record JARJIL010000005.1, on the reverse strand, counting down.
CCAACTTTGGCTTCCAACATCTTTGTTTTTTGTTTGAATTTGCCCATACTAATAAGTTATATAAGCGTTGATTAAGAGAGGAATGCATACCTACATCAACGCTGCACTATTCATCATCCAATCCCAAACTTCTTTGACCTTTGTACAAGAATAAAAGAGGTGGTCTTTCGTTTTGGTTTCACATTCACACAAATGACACAACTCCGATGGTATTGAGATACCCTTGAATGTAGATGAAAACTTGTTGGTAACCGCCTCATCCGCACACGCCATACAAAACATGCAATTCACTTTAGTTGGAAGCCATGCATTTCAATATGATTGACCTGTTTGTGAAGAATTCATCAGATTATCAATTATAACCCCCATGGATTTAACTGAAAAAGTACCACCGGGATCTCCCTCCCATTTCCACACATCATACTTATCATAAAGTATTATGTGTTGTAGAAAGTCTTTTAGATTAGCCATCCTATGTAAAAGCCTTCCTGTTTGGCCACGACTAATCCCAAACAACCCCAATTGGCAGTACTTAAATAAATTCGAGAACCAACTATTGCAGGTTTTTTTCATTTTCAATTGCACGGTGATAAGGAAAAAGTGTTTGGTATAAAGCCAACCCATCTATTGGTCCAAAAGTAAGTCGATTCACCATTATCCACCAGATGTGAGAAAAATTCATCCACGTTCAAATTTAAAGATAAAATAGAAGTGCCAGCCTTGGCGATATTAAGCCATACCCCCTGATTTTTTAGGTTTTGCAATTAAGGGACTAATTTACGGATTTGAAGGAGCCAATTTCAAGCCCCCCCACACTATTATGGAGTTATCATCTTTTGCCATTCGATTCAACAAAAATTTGTCTTTCTTGAATTTGAGGTGCCCTAAATGATACTTCTTCTAATTTTTCAATTGACTCAATTACTTTTATTGATGCCTTGAAGAGGAAAAAACAAATTATGACGTGTAATTAATTAATCTTTATATAAAAGAGTTTATGAGAAAATCTACATATCATCGCATCTAATCGTTATATCAAGTAATTTTTCAATTGACTCCAGTACTATTTTTACATATTTAAAAGTGTGAACTTTTTAAAATTAATATTATACATTTAAAAGTGTGAGCTTTTTTTTATTGTTTTTACATACATTTTGTTAAACTATTCTACTAACATACTTTTAAGTGTATACTTTTTAAAATTCTACACGCTTTCAAAAAAACACTTATTTATTATAGTGTAGTTTACTTAATTACCATGTAACCCCTCTTTTCATAGATTGTCACCCATGGGTTTTGCTATCTTCTTCACTGCCCTCATTTAATTTCTGTTACATATATAAAAGTTAGAGAATGACACCTAATTATAGTTTTTAATTGGTGTGAAAATATAAATCAATATAATCATCCTATTTTCTAAAATGGAAAAATAATTGTCGACGAAATAAATGGAAATGTTTGGCCTTATTTTACACTCTTCTACTAACTATAGCGTCTGTTATACTTTTAAAGATCTAACAATTATTTAACGCGTCAACGTTAAATGCAATAATTATAAATGCAATTACCTCATTTAACCCCTTATTTGTGAACTAGTACATTTTGTAGTTAAAGTGCTAGTGCTGTGCTAGTGCTATTATAAGTTGTGCATTGGAAGGTTGACAATGAAAGGTCAATAATGGAGAATTAAATATTTTAATTAAGTTGCGAAAAGAAAAATAAAAAATGTACAACCGAATCTTATATAATTAAACTGATCTAATCGAACAAGATGTTAGTCGTGAAACATATATAGTCTAGTTTTGGTGAAACATTATGAGTGACGATCTTTAAAATTAATGGGCTCTCATTTGTGTTATAGAAAAGAACAAGGGTTAATTAATTGTAACAAAATATAATAAATTAATTTTGTCTTAATTACTATTTTATATAATGAAGTTTTTATTTTAAAAAATAATACAATCAGCTTTTATAATTTTCTCATTGTATGCAAGTTATTATATATTATAGAAGTTATAACAAAGTTCATTATACGTATATAATGAGATCGATCTAAAATATCAAACACATAAAAAACTGTTTGTATATAATGAAAAAATTATAAAAGTTAACTGTATTATTTTTAAGAAGTTAAAGTTTGCTATATATTCTTAACTAAAACAAAGTTAATTGTATTTTCATATAGTTTACCTTTTTTATATATTGCCGTATATTTTTAAGTGTTACTGATCAACATATATATACTTGTTTTATTGGAGATTGATATATATATATATATATATATATATGTGTGTGTGTGTGTGTATATATATATATAGGCAAAAGTTCAAACGAAAACTGTTTTTCGTACGAGAAACGCGAGAACCAATTTTAGCCATTCAATTTCCCCTCCTTTAATTGGATTGCCCCATCTATGAATTCCTTACATGCACCTTGTCACACCCAATCCCCCACGCTCTCATCCATGATTTCCACTTACCAATTGAACGACTAAGATGGTTTCTCACGGTTCTCACGTACAATTATAATGGTTCTCAAATGAACCCTCCCCTATGTGTGTGTATATATATATATACAATTAATTAAATATAAAAGTCGACCTTATTTAAAATAATTATAAATATATATTAAGGTGATAGATGGACTGAAAAATTTGATCAGTTGAAGAAAATATATAAGCAAGGAGAGGGCTAGCTAGAATTAGGGTTTTTGTTTTGGGATGAATATATGAAGCTAGGTAGCTAGGCATATATATGTATGCCAAACATTAAATTGATGGAAGGGATTACGTGTGACAAAAGATGGAGATAATTATGTAAAACAGAAAATTTAACATGCACATGTGTTTGTGTTTGTGTTTTTGTTTGGTCACATGCATGTTAATTTAAGGATCATGCAATTAGTGACGATGCCTGATTCTGTTACATATGATCAGATGTGTGAGAGGGAAAACACGGTTAGATGGTCGCTTCGTTAATTCGATCTTTTCCATCTCCTTAATTAATTCCCAATTAATTCATTAATTAATAATATCTACGTGCGTACAAATTAACACACACTCTCTCTATATATATATATATCATCATCTTATTATTATTATAGATAATATTGTTTTATAATCCATAACTTTCATTAATAAACCTTTTGCTGCACTGTGGGACTGTGGATCAGAAAGACCGAAGTGAATGCATGTATTGGACGATCGTCTTTTGACTTTGTGTCATAATTTATTAGTCATATATATATATATATATATAGGTAGGATTAAATAAAAACATTTTTTAAGGTGAAAATTTAGAGATCGAACAGTTTATTAGCAGATATTTCGTCTATTTTGAGATCATATATAATATAATGAATCAATATATAGCTTTAATATGTTTCTAATTAAAGGAAGGAAATCATGTAAGAAACATCATATCATAGATCGGAATATATATATATATATATATATATATGTATGTATGTATGTATGTATGTATGTATGTATGTATGTATGTATGTATGTATGTATGGTGAAAATTGCAATGATTCTCTCTCGATCAAGAAGTCATGTGAAACTCCTAATTAAGTGGGTTAAGTTTTTGTTAATAATTATCTTTGTTTAGAGTTGAATTAAGATGAAGATGAATAATGTTTGATGGTGAAAGAGTGGTTAGTTTGGGAATTAATTAATTAATTAATTAAAGAGAAAGTGTTCAATTAATCAATTCTATGTATATGCACTGATCGATAGATAGAGGAGATAAATATATATAATTTATTTATTAATTGTTCCTTATCTATCTATCTACTTGATCTCTATAGGTACCCCAAGACTTTTTTGTTCAAATAATTTTATGCAACTTGCCAACCCAAAGGCATGAGATCGAAAGCTAAAGATGATCGCCCGATTTCTTGAATATCAATATTATATATATATATATATATATATATATATAGACGGGGAAAAGTTTATTTGAGAACCGTTATTGCAAGTATTGTTTATAACCACCATTAATGCTTATAAATAACTCATTAATTCATAGAGATTATTTGATCATTTATATATTTTTTTAACCGTGAATTGGGTCCAGCTAGATAAGTCATTATTAAATTGATTTAATTTTCTTAAAATATCTCTCACTAATGATGACTTATTAATGTGACATTAACAATATAGTTATTATCTAATTTAATTAATGATCAAGATTGGTTTTTGTGACCAAATATGTATTTTATATAACCTCGACAAATATGTAATATCCGACAGAATATACAAATTACGTAAATCAAATATACAAACATAAATTGATGAAAGATATGAAAAAAAGAATTAGTAAATTTGACTCATGATTCTTAAATTGTTATAATTCATATTTTAAAAAATCAAAATCAATTGAGTTCACCTATATCTAATGAGTAATTTTATATATCCTCTCTTGATAATCCTTGTAGTCTCCTTAATAGTAGCACCCATATCTCATATCTAATTAGATTAAATCAGAATATCCCAGCGTTACATTACATCATGGGGACCCAAATGGTATTTCAGGGGCTAACCATGGCCCACTCCACAGAGACTGGGGTCCACTTATTCTTACTTCATCTTCAACCAGTTGTACTCTGTAGTTCTAAATGACCATCATACCCTCGAGAATATGACGTGGCATCAGTCCCCTGCAGCGAAATCCTAGTACTGGAAACCAACGGTGTGTGACCGTTGATTCTGTACGGTTCACCCTATATTAATACAATGGTCCGATATAATATTCCCATATTAAAATATTTTTTTTAGCCTTATCAAAGTGTTTTTAATTAGTTGATTATGGAGAGTACAGATTCATCGACGGGCTCTCAGTTACCGCAGCTGCCACCGGGGTTCCGCTTCCACCCCACCGACGAAGAGCTGGTGGTTCACTACCTCAAGAAACGCGCCGCCGCCGCACCACTTCCGGTTGCCATCATCGCCGAGATCGACCTCTACAAGTTCGATCCATGGGAGCTCCCCGGTAATTAAGTATTATCATATCATATATGATATAACTATCTCTGTTAATTTCTTTTTCAGGTCCTTCTAACATGATTGAGTATTGTTGTTATTGAATTACTTTTTCGGTTTTTGATTAATCTTGTGTTAATTTATGATTTATAGCTAAAGCGACGTTTGGTGAACAAGAGTGGTATTTCTTTAGCCCGCGTGACCGGAAATACCCAAACGGAGCTCGACCCAACCGGGCGGCGAATTCAGGATACTGGAAAGCTACCGGAACTGATAAGCCGGTGATGACCTCCGGTGGTACACAGAAAGTTGGTGTGAAGAAAGCGTTGGTTTTTTATGGCGGGAAGCCACCTAAAGGGGTCAAGACGAACTGGATCATGCATGAATATCGACTTACAGATGGTAAATCCATGTCCAAACCCCATGGCTGTGAACCCACAAAACAAAAAGGATCGTTAAGGGTAAGAATTAATAATCTTAAAAAAAGATTTTGACTTTGTTTTCTTTCGTTGTTAATTAATCAGTTGTAATTATAACATAAAAATAAGATTAGGGTTTAGTATATATGATCGCGTAGCCCAAGTGTATACATAGTCATCTAGCCTATGACTAGGCTATTATCTCCGTTAGTAATTAATATTAAATAATACTTGTTTAATTGATTTGTAGTTAGACGATTGGGTTTTGTGTCGAATCTACAAGAAGAACAATATGCAGAGACCAATGGATAGCGACGGCGTCGACCATCATCATAGCCTAAACGGGATGTTGTTATCCATACCACCGTCGATCTCCCTCGCCGGCGGCCACCAGGGAATGGTGGAGAATCACGAGCACAACCTCATGTTTGATGACAGAATGAACTCAACCGACAATGATACGAACACCAACATGTCTAATCTACTTCCGGTCAAGAGATCACTGTCAGGGCTGTTCTGGAACGATGACGCCGGCGGTAGTAACAACGGTAACTCATCGTCCACTTACACCAAAAGGTTTCTCACGGCGGCGGAGAGTAACAGTGATGTGAGTGTGATGGTGACAAGAACCACCGAGGAAAACAGTGGGTCCATTGCGAGTTTACTTAGCCAGTTACCGCAAACGCCACAAATGCAACAACAAACAATGTTGGGGTCTCTTGAAGACGGTGTTTTCCGGCAACCGTATCAGTTACCGGCAGGTATGAATTGGTACTCTTAATTAGATCAGTTTTGGAAAGTGGGTATGATTTCGAAAGGGGGTGAAAAACCGATAAAAAGTGTATTCTTTTCCTCGAGGCTCTACAAAAACCCTGAAAGGTATGAATGATCTTTAAACTTTCCTGCAACTCCTTAATCTTGTACAACATGCATATGTACTTAATTAAGTAATTTATGTAATATGAATTAATATGTATATGTATGTATGTATATAGTATAACTATATGTATGGATTCCATACATTCTAGTAACCATCATCATATCACAACATATTATGAAGGTAATTTGTTGATCAATTTAATTAATTAATTAATTTTATTAATACAATTCAAATGAATATTATCACCTAATTTACACAAAATTGATTTTTTTTAGATCATACTTATTTCCTGATATATTTACAAACTAATTTTCAAGAGATGTGAATATATATAAAAAAGAAATCCACAACACAAACACTTAGAAAAAAAGGCCGAGGATTTTGACATAAAATAATCATCAACAATCCGAAATTGTAATTACGTATACTTAATCATTTATTTAAATATCTAATTATGTATATGTATGTATTTATTCGTAGTTGAGTTGAGATCGTGTGTGTATATGTCATTGCTTACGTCTAAATCATGTCTATGCTTGAATGCATTCAAATTATAAAGGCTTGTATACGCATAGAGTGTTCATCTATATCATGCATATTAATTGTTGAGACCTATATATATAATAAAGGATCAAAAGTTGAGCTTCGATTCATTAATTTACTTAGATTTGCTTAATTAATAAAGAAACATTTGTATACCGAATATATATATAGCCATATAGGTCATGAGTGATAAATACAAACCTCACACAAATCTTTGGCCGGCGCGCACATTAGGTTAGCTTTTGATCTTTACATCAAGATAACAAAATGGCACGCATAGACAAAATAGGTGTGAGAAAGATCCACCCCTTTTGAACCTTTAATGTACGTCAATTGCCTTTTGACCCCTTTCAATAGTCCAAAAATCAAAAACGATATGATCATGAACAAAATTAAAGTGAAAACGGAATTTGAAATGCTATACGTACTAATGATGTGATCGAATGCGCATTAATGGTTATTACTTCCTGATCACTCTCAAAATTTCTAATAAGACAAAGACAAATCATGTCATTAGAAAGAAACATGTTTTCTATTGTCGACAGTATAAAATATGATGTTAAGTATATTGTATTATCAACAATCTTTTGAGATCGATCCGTACTATAAAAAGTTGAAAGATCAACGACATATGATGTTATCTTGTACACGAAAAGCTTCTGATTTAACATCGGTCTTAATTAAAGATGTGATATTTGATTAAATATTATCGCTAATTAAGTTAATCTTTGTGACTAATTGATATCAATGTGATGGAGATATGATGATAGCGTGGTTATTTTCCCATGGATATGACTCTTAATTACTTGTTAATTAATCACACCCATGACCCAGCTCTCAAATTAAAGTCATTTTTAGCTTTTATAAATCTTTAAAATTGGTAGTGGGGCCCGTCCTTTAGGTTGTCATCCAAAGGAATCATGGATGAATAATCTTAAAACCACACAAATTAAATCATACAAGTTGCAATTCTTTCCTTTTTAAGTAAAGAGTACAACTCAACTTTAATACGTTTGCATCATTAATGCCTTTATTTGGATATCTAAAATTAATGGGACAATCTTGATATGGACCATGTATATTTCATCTCTCTCTCTCATGATCGAAGGATTAAATTAAAGCAATTTTGATTAATTACATTAATAATCCTCATACGTATGTCTTATCTAACATTATATACGAAGTTCTTAATTACTCGATCGATCGTACAATACCTAGAAATCTATCCTAGAATGCTAAAATTATAGGCTTCTGATCGAGATGTGATGAATTCGTTTTGATCAAGATTTGGGTTTGATTCTTTGATTGCTTCGAGTTTTATAAGCCTGTTCATCAAACTCAAATATACGTTCTTAATTGTATGTGGAGAGGCTAGTGATTCCACATGTATATGACATGATTCTTTCGACGACTCTAGAAATTTGGTAAAAATTAAGAAGGTTACCGCCTACTTCAATTCTCTATATATTGATCGATTTAGAGACCTCTAGCTGTGAGATATATATATATATATATATATATATAATTTCCTTCTCGATTTGTACGAGGTGCTTAATTATTTGCTACATCTTCATCATTCTATCTCCTTTACCTCATCAATCTCAACCTGGCTTCACTTTTCTCTCTAACCTTCTCATATACATGGACCCTCGTAGATCAATATATTAAGCAAACTCTTGAAGATATATGTGAGCCGATGTGTTTGTGTGTGTATGAATATATATATGCGTGTGTGTGAGAGAGAGAGAGAGCAGAAAGTTCGTGTGTGTTAATTAGTGAAAATAAAAACCTCTCAAACCGTAAGAATTGAAAACATATTTTCCATCCGTTCCATATTAATTTTAATTTTGGGGCTAAGATGGGCTACTATACATTTATTGATGTTAATTGGTTTTTTTGTTTGAAGGACAAGCATTTAGCACATGCTCACTTTTAAAAGTCTTAATCTCTTATTTTTAAATAATTTAAAAAATACTAATTTATTTTTAAACCTAAAAGTAAACCATTAAAATAATATTAATTAGATTCATCTAAACATTTTATAACATGATGCTTATAATGTCAAATCCATACAAATTAATTTTAACCTATGAGATGTACGTTAGCTACAACTTAAAAATGAAATAAAAAATCTTTATAAAAATAATATTTTAAATATTCTATCATATAACAAATATTTAATTTAAGTATTAGAAAATGCATATAAATAAAACTCAGGTAAAGTGTAACTCAAAATTATATACATTTTCTGATTTTTATAGATAACTCGTATAATTAAAATAAAAAGTTTAACTTATAATATATTTAACATTCTTTCTTTTATTTTACTTATAAACTTTTAAAACTCATGTAAGGAAAAATGACCAATATACTCTTGAAAACCTTACATTTATCGAAAACACACAACCCACTATTACACTCTCTCGATCATACCAACACAATTAATTGAGTCATGATATGTTTTCATCAACTTTATATATAAGTAGAGTTTTTTTTTTCCTGATATTGTTTTTTCTTAAATTAACAAAAGAGATGATAAATAAAGAAAAAGGAAAAAGGAGAAAGGAGAAAGAAAATAGACATGTTATTAAGTAGGAATTATCAATCGTTGTCGCATTGCGTTGGTATGAAACTATTGTATAATAGTGACCATATTGAAACAATTTGGTTAATTTTTTAATTTTCATAGTGAACACGGTAATTATTAGTACTGCGACCATAATATTGAGCTAGATTAATTTGTTTTGTTACGTATATATTAATTTTGGGTTGTCCCTTAACATTGAAAAATGAGGCTTTTTTAAGTTGTTCACATATGAACATTAAGAAAAGGTGAATTTGTTTTCTGTGTTTATGTTAGTTGCTGATCACAAGTCAGAATTGAACAATTTGTGAACATTAATAAAAGAATTGGTGATTTTAAGTTTTTAACACATGAATGATGAAAATTTTGTGTGCTTCTTAGTTTTTCACATGTAAACACCATTCTGTGATCATGCAAAAAAGGGTAGTTTCAACCAATATATTCACATGTGAGCATCAATTCTATGAAGATGAAACACCCACAACCTTTTTAAATGTTTATAATGAACATAGTGAAATAGATATAGAGAGAGTGAAGATGTAATTCTTTTGTTTAAAATGAAACAACTAATATTCTAAATTGATCACAAGTACGCAAAAAGAAATTTTTTCTTAAAAAGAGAGAGTAGTAAGAGAAAATTTAATATATAAATTTATTAGTTGATAATTATATAATTTGTAATAATAAAATAAATCAATTTATTACTGTGAACCATTACATAAAGAAAGAATCACGACTAAGAATTTTTCTCACAATTCTTAGTATGCTTTTTTTGCTTTGGCCTAACAAACAATAAATTTTAAACTTTATCTAATTAAATAAATATTTACCATTGGACTCGATATATACATACACATATATACACCCTAGTATTGAACTATAGATTATTAAATAGGTAAAAACATAAGCAAACAACTTTTAAGATTAAATAAAATAAACACATGATTAATTAAAAATAAGTAATAGAAGTAAGATTCAAACCGGTCGGTTCGATTTGTCCAATATATAGTTATCTCCACCACACGAGAATATAAGTCTTTATAGAACCTTGTGCCACCATTCATTCTTTGTATAACTTTATTTCTCATTTCATTTTTCGGCAAAGACCAATTTATTACATCATTTTTGTGTATACACTTAATATCCCAAACATATTACACCTTAAGGGACTTTGAGTTTTTATTAATTGCTTGCGTCTTTCTATTTTGGCCAATCGTCTTTATCTCTGCACTTCTGGACAAGTATACTTTCAAGATCCCCATTTCCAAGAACAAAACTATAAACCTATTAAATCAATTATACAAATAGTTGTTGATGAACTAAATTAGATACTACTTTACAATACCGATGATTGGTAGTCAATGTCATAAAATTTTAAACTATGTGCATGTATGTACGTATGTTTGTGTGTGTATATATATATATATACACTAGCATGTTACCCGCGTAATATGACGGTAACAAATAATTTCTACTCGATAACATATTCGTTTTCAAGACGCAGAGTATGTTATTTACGTAATACGGTGACAACGAATAATTTTCTTTTGGTAACATGTCTAATTTTTTTATCTTTTTTTTATTTCTCTGTTCTCCATAAACTCTTTTATTAATTTGTAAAATAAATTTGAAAACAATAAAATAATATTAAAAAAAGGTCTCTACTGATAAATAAGGTAAATTACATGAAAATACAAGGTGTAAATTAGAAACTTAAGACTATATAAAATTAAGAGTTTAAGAAAATAGAGTAAAATAGTGAATAATAATCTTATTTGATTTGATTATATGAGCTATTTAATAATGTTATTAATTTTGGTTATGGGTTATTCAGGTTTATGAGTTTTACTTATACATATTTTTTAATAATTAAGTTAAAATATTTATTATATGATAGAATATTTAAAATAAAAGGTTTGGTTATAAAATTATATTTTCAATAATTAAGTTAATTTGTATTTAGTTGATTTTTTTAATATGGAAGGTTTACTTACTAAAATGAAATATAAGAATAATTTTAGCTCTACTTAATAGTTACTTTATTTAGTAGTTTTTATTTAGTTTATATGAGAGGTACTTTAGTAATTTTAAAATACTTAAAATTTAAAAATTTAAGCAAAAGGTGTAAATGCTTTATAATATATAGTATATACGTATAATATATATATATATATATGTGTGTGTGTGTGTGTGTGTGTGGAAATGTTCAATCAAAAATTGTTTTTCGTATGAAAATTGTGAGAACCAATTTTGGCTATTGATTAAAACAATTTAAGCTAATTTAATAACAACTCGATCATTGTTTTCATTAATGGCTCATTAATGACAAGTATTTTGAAAAATTAAAGTTACTCTAATAATAACTCAACCACCTGTATGTCAAGTGAAACAAGGCATGTGATATCATTTATGTGTGTTTATATGTGGATGATATCATTTGTACATCTTCATGTAACAGTTTGATAAGTGAGTTCAAGCATGGAATGAAGATGAATTTTGAAATGACTGACATGGGTTTGCTGAAATACTTCTTGGGTCTTGAAGTAACACAAACCAAAGATGGGATCTTTGTGTGTCAAGAAAAATATGCTCGAGATTTGGTGACTCGATTTGGGATGAATTAGTGCAAAGAAGAAATTACTCCCATGAATTGTAATGAGAAACTTCTTCTTGATGATGGAGCTAATAAGGTCATGAGGAAGTCTATATAAGCTTAGTTTGAGGACTAATCTACTTAACCCATTCAAGACTTGATCTGGCATATTTTGTGAGTCAAATTTCAAGGTTTATGCAAAAGCCCTCCAATATACATTTTGGAGTAGCTCGTAGAATACTAAGATACTTAGGCAATACCATCAACTTTGGCATATGGTACAAACGTTCAGAAGGCATTGAGCTGGTGGGACATAGTGATAGAGCCTGGGCTACCTGTTTTGATGATAGAAAAAGGCTCTCAGCATACATTTTTTTCCCTTGGTCGAGGTGCAGTAGCTTGGTGTTCAAAGAAGCAACATACGGTTGCATTGTCCGGCACGCAAGCTGAGTATATCTCTGGTACAGCTGCTGCATGTTAAGCCATTTGGCTTCAAAAGGTTCTCGAGGATCTTGGTTTTTGTCAAAACAATCCAACATTAATTTATTGTGGCAATGAGTCTACAATTAATTTATCTAAGAATCCTATCATGCATAGTCGTTCAAAGCATATTGAGTTGAAGTATCATTTCATCAGCGAGATGGTTTTAAAGAATTAGATAAGTCTTGAATACCGAAGCAGTCATAAACAACTTGCTGATGTTCTTACTAAAGCCTTAACAAGAAAGAAGTATGCTACTTTAGACACAAGCTTGGAGTCATGGAGTTTTGTAACACCGTGATTTCCAAAAATACCGTTTAATAAAAAATTTCCAATAGTTAATAACTAATAGCAACGGAAGTCTTAAACCATAAATATAAAGATTGTAAACCGATAGTACCACGATGTCACACCGTGTTCAAACCGTTAAAACCGTTACAGAGTTTAAACAACAAAAGAACTATTAAATGGTTCTTTGGTATCGAGTGCCAACTAATTATCTACCCATAAGTAACCCGCCTCACAAAGCTGAGCCCTAAGCCACCTGCACGAGTACAAGACACATTTCAAAAGAACAAGTGTCAGCTTACGCCTCGTGAGTCAATAGGGTTAAGTCAACAAAATCCTTAAAAAGATGATTAAGATAAACATTAATACAATTATAATATAACCATACCCGACCCCCATGTGTGTTTGACCCATCCCGTGAAACCCGCATAACATAAAACATGTACATGAGTCAAACAACTGCAACATATAACCATCCACATACCGCATAACAACCATATACCACATAACAATTCACATACCGCATACCGTAGTTCGTATAACTACCCGCTAAGTTTTCCTTAGCCATTGGGCCCCGGCCAGCTAGGTAACCCGTTCGCTAATCACACGCTAATTAACTCGTACATCGATTGGGTAGCTACTCCCGATCCATGTATGAGTGTACATTAGACGATGTTTTCGCTACTCCGACTATGCAGGTACAAATACCGCATTGTCGTTCAGATGTGAGTATAGCCGGAAACCATCGTCATCTCCTCCTCACATCCACATGATGTACGATCAAGCCCACCGTATCGGCCTACATCACTCCAGTACCCGGACCCAACCGAGTCCGTATACCATGGTGTCGCAAAGGTTGTCCAGAAAACCCCGCAACTCCGCTTGTGGCTAGCACTTTTTTTTCCTAAAGGTCATTCAAACCTAATAGGTCCTATACCGTGATGAGCATGCAAGGTTACTACCCCCGCCCAACGGTCATGTACATATACATAAATAGCATGAGTAATAGTATAAACCGTAAGCAATCTTAGCATGCAATCATAACCATGTAGACATACACAGATCATATACATGTACACGTAAAACAATTACCATACTAAACCATTAGATATATTTACATTAAAACCATTCAAAAATATATTATTTGTCTATGTACTCGTTTTTAAAAACTACTGAACTCACCTGAAGTCCCAAAAGAATTAGCCGAACAAATCACCGAGAGATTACCGAGCAACCTATAGGATAAACGAATCCTGATAAGTAACCAGGTTACAGGAATCGAAAACAACCGGTAACACATAACATGAATCGTAAATTCTATCTATCCATAGGAAATCCCGTCCTTCAACGCACTAGAATCACAATTCAATCACAATTGCAATTCAACCACATTTGCAATTCCACCATAATTGCAATTCAATCTCATCTCAATACCCAATCGTAATTTGGCCCCTTAACCAAGAATTGTAAATTAACACATGAAGCAATTACAATTCGAATTCCTAATAAGTACAATTGTAATTCATATCCCCGTATTTAAATTACAATTCGATGGTTACCATCAATGAATTGTATTCCAAATCACCCAACCCAATTGCAATTCGGTTCCTTTATGAAATCGTAATTCATTATCGTCATCACATATAAATCGTAGTTCCTTTTTCACATTCAAAACACCAATAGCCATTAATTCCCACCTACAAAATCGTAACTGGCTTCATGCTTAGAAATCAAAACCATTCATAAAACTCAATTGGAATTCATTCCCCCACCTAACAGAATTGTAATTACACATATGCTCAAATCGTACTTTAATCCATTCCACAATCACTATCGTATATTGAATCCCAAAAGTTCATATGCCTCCGTCAAATAACACAGCTTCACATCTCCTGATTAAATTTCGATTTCCTAACTAAAACTCATGGTTCATATATCAAAGCTCTTAGAAATCAACAAGGAATGGATCCCTAATGTCAATTTTATGAATTAAACTATAAAACCTAATCAACTTCAAACCTTTTGAACAAAAACCGTCGACCTTGACTTGCTACTGCTCGAATAGAAATCAGTCCCAAAACATGAATTAAATCCTTGAAAATCAACTACAAATAGTATATAATACATTGGTAAAGGTTGAAGGTGCTTACTTGATTGATTATCTTCACCAAGATCACAAAAAAAAAATACTTCTTCTTCCTTCTTGATCAATCGAGAGCAAAGGCTCCCTCACAAAACTGCCGTGAATGATAAGCAGCTGCCAAAAACATGATTAAAACCCTAATATACATTATCTCCTTAATCACCCATTAGTCCCTAATATTTTCTCTTTTAACCCCTTAGTCCTTGCTCTTTTATTTTTGGTCTTAATATACACCTTTAAATCACTAATTTTGCTTTTGTAACCATTTAAACCGTCAACCACGTCATTAATACTCAACCAAACCATAACCTTCTCATTAAATTGTTCAAAAACAAATATCCGGAAGCATCAACTAATCATATAATGTTACATTGAAATCCTGGTCGTTACAAGTTTGAATCAAGGGAACTCTTGATTCAAATCCTTATTTGGTGGAGTGGAACTCTTGTTTCAAGCATGCATGTGGAGTTAATTTTGTATTTCAAATAAAAGGCAACGGCTAGTTTGTTAGTCTGGCCTAGTTTACAGGGTTGTTGCACCTTTTTTTCTTTTTACTTTTCCTATTTAAAGCTAGTATATCCTCCATGTATGTATACTGAAAAATATCTTCCAGTGAATAAAAGAGTTCAACAATTCTAGAATCAATTACTTGTCTTTACTTTCTTTTGTTATTTGTTGATATTTGTGTCCTCATACCAACAAGCTCGAGGAGCTTGCTTTAAGCCATATAAGGCTTTCTTTAACTTGTATATTGTAACACCAGAAAATCTCAAGTCATTTTTTTAAAACGCTGCAGAAGCTTCATAAAGATTTACATAAACTCATGAAAAAAACATATGTTTACAAATACAAACATCTAAACATCCGTTGTGTTACAAAACAAAACATGGCTCGTTTCAAAGGAAAATCATTATCAGAGTGAAGGTCAAGCTTTCCCTCTATAAACTCCACAAACTCAAAAACATGCAAAAACAATCAACTGTAGAGAATTAGCACAAAGCTAAGTGAGAGGAAGCTAAACACGAAAGCAAACATCATCAATCGATACAAATGCATGTAACCACATAATCAAGAAGACCAGCGATTTGGCGCAAAACCTACAACCAATGCCGGCCAAAGCAAAGGTTTACCGGTAGCCCTCTGCTGAATTGGTACAACCAAATTCCCCTCTAACACAACGCATGCATCAGTAGGACTACAACTGTTCAGCCAATCAGCAGATGAGCCCAGCCCAATTCTACGTATAACTGACTTCTCAAACGTAACTCAATATCATCCAAAGAGTGCGTATCGGCCAAATAATCATACAATAAGATAATCAATCAACAATCAACAAACATCAGACTCAACAGTCTAACAATCACATACGCATGCATCACATCAGTCATATCAACCATACTCTTTACGCTCCGTGAGTTAACATCCACTCACCTCTTGTTCTCACACGCTGCACTCAGATGTCTAATGTTACTGAGCCTTTGTGTTTCCTGAAAACACAACACCGAAATCAGTCTCCGAATCATAAATATATATCCACATATATTTATATCATAATACTCATAATAAACCCACATATCATAAACACACAGATTGCAATTCAAAAGCACAAATAAACAAAGTTCATATTTCTGAAATTCACCGAACGCGTTGTGTCGGGCTTTGAGCAGTCCACTTCGAACGGAGGCTTCGAGCGCCCCAACACTTCGAACCACCGGCCACTTCGATCCATAGCTCACTTTGAGCGGACCCTTCGAGCACCCAGACTTCGAGCGGACCTCAAACTGACTTAGCCTTCAAGCCGTAGCTCACTTCGAGCGGAGCCTTCAAATTCGAAGGGCAACGCGGCGCGTTCCATCCTTGGACGCGTCGCGTCGCGACTTTTCTAGTCTCACTACAACTTTCTTCATCTTCCAGCTCAAACCAAAATCGAACCAACATAATTTTGAAGCTGTAAACTTATTTCTAACATATCTAAACCCATAAAAACATCAAATAACATGCATACCAAGAACACATCAAATCCATGTTTTAACATCAAATAATCAAAATCCACTTGATGAGTTTGAGCTTCAAGCTCCTTTAATGGTGATTCTCATATATATACTCACAAACCCATCAAGAAACATATCAAAATGATCATCAACTTGTTATAAACATAATCTAACCTTGTTCTTGAATTAACAATCCACAAATCTTCAAGTCTAGATATCAAGTATTCAACTTTTGAGGTTTCTTCAACAAGAAGCTTAGTTTACACACACTCCACCTTTCAACTTTTGATTCAAATGAGCTGATGATCTTCTAACATATTACACGTATACACACACATACACCATATTCCAAGCATGAGGTGTCATGTAGTACTTATCCAAATACATATATATACATACATACATACTAACATACTTCCATGCATACATACTTACTTATATACATACAAATAACTTCCAGCATGTATTCACATATACATATTAATTTCAACTTAGTTACTTAATTAACTAAGCATGATATTTTAACTTCCAATTTAAAAACACATAAATAAATTAAACACATAAAACACGTACTACTAACCCGGGTTTGCGGGTGTTACAAATACCATCTCAGTCTTCCCCTACAACACAAAGCCTTTTGGTTACTCTACATAAATTTCTTCTACAACACAAAGCCTTCTGATAAACTTCTTCTCATTCAAAAAAGCTGACTTAACAACTAGCTGATATATGCACCGTCCCATTTGTGCTGCAACTACTAGGATAACCCGAATGGTCTCGAAACGTGCAAATGGTGCAAAAGTCTCTTGAAAATCAATGTCGTGTTGTTGTGAGTAGCCCTTGGCAACAAGCCTTGCTTTGTGCTTTACCAACATACCATTTGCATCAAGTTTAGTTTTGTATGGCCACTTAACTCCAACCTTGTTTTTTCCAGGGGGTAAGTGAACTAGCTACCATGTTTGATTTTTTTCAATTACCTGCAGTTCTGCATGCTTTGCTTCTTGCCACCTTTTAAACTTGGCAGCTTCGAGATAAGTAGTAGGATCAGCTACATTTAAAGCAAATTGACAAGAAACAAATTCACAATCATCATCTGAGCAGCCTTCCCCACTATAATAATCTTTAAACCATGTGGGAGGTTTTGTCCTTTTTTTAAAGGAGTCGGCCCCATGAGCAGTGTTATAAGGAATAGTAGTTGGTGCATGCGATGTTGATGGAACATGGTGAGGTGGAACATGTAAAGTACTTTCATTGTCAAGAGCATGGGGAACCAAGGATGTGCTTGATTGAGTTGACTCTAGGTTGGTGAAAGAAGTAGGCAAGGTGTCATTGGGCATAGGGGTTTCATGCGTAGAAGTGGGATCAAAAAAGAAGGGCTGAAGGGGTTCACATAAATTTTGTTCTTATTTGTAGTACCTTTATCTGTGTATCATTCCCACGTAGAATCTTCAAGAAAATTACATCCCTTTTTGTGGTGATTCTTTTTGAATTATGATTAAATATATGATACCCACTACTTTGACTTGAGTATTCAATGAAAACACCTTTTTCTGACTTCTTATCTAATTTTTTATTTAATTGAGAAGGTACCAACCCATAAGCAACAGAACCAAATATTTTCATACGGGAGACAGCAGGTTTCTTACCTGTCCATGCTTCTACAGGAGTCTTGTTGATGAGAGCTTTGGTTGGAGATCAATTGATGACATACACAGTCGTAACAACAACTTTTGTCTAGAGGTAGTTTGGAAGATCTTTGTCTTGGAGCATGCTTCTGGTCAGGTTCATAATAGTGCGGTTTTTCGTTCCACTGTGTACTCCATTGTGTTTAGGGAGTGTATGGAATAGTGAGTTCTCTTTTGATACCATTTTGCTCACAATATGTTTTGAACTCTTGTGAGCAAAATTCACCCCCCTGTCTAATCTTAGAACTTTAACGTGGCTGTCACTTTCCTTTTCAACCATAGCTCTAAATAGCTTGAATTTCCTAAAAGCTTCATGCTTGTGTGCACAAGAAATAGACCCAACACATTCTTGTTAGATCATCAATAAATAATAAGAAATACAAGCTATTACCCAGACTTGGAACCTGCATGAGTCCACACAAATTAGTGTGGATTAATTCTAATTTGGTCTTTGCACACCATGATGATGCCTTGAATGGAAACCTTGCTTGCTTACCGGTAATACATGCTTCGCAGGTCAAAGAAGAATTAATTCTAAGCAGGCCTAACACCATCTCCTTGTTGTGTAACAGCTTCAAACCTTCAAAGTGTAGATGGCCAAACCTGCAATGCCATCGGAAAGTGTCATCATCCACCTTAGTTAGGTGGGCATGGGCTGAAGTTATCCTTGTAGTATCAAGGATAAACATGTTGTTGTTGGCCACCATCACCTTCATCTATATTTCCCGGTTTTTTGTTAATGATGGCACAGTTGTCATCATCAAAGATTATGGCATATCATCTCGTCATAAGTTGACCTACACTGAGAAGGTTATATTTAAGTTTGGGTAAGTAGTAAATATCATCTAAGAGCTTGTGCCCATTGTCACAAGTATGGATCTTCATAGTCCCCCTTTCCTTTAACAGGAATTTTCTTTTTGTCACCTAAACGAACTTCCAACTGGAAGGTTTCATCCAAGCTTATGAAGTTGTATTTAATACCTGTCATCTGATTAGAGAAACCTAAGTCAATAAACCACAAATGTTTTAAATTATCAGAAGTACCGGTATTGGTGACCAGCATGTATGATTCTTCCATAACAGGTTCGGTTGCTTCAAAGTAGGCCAGAAGTAGGCGTGATTCTTCACTCTTTACGGGTTCTTCATTTTCTTCATTTTAAGAACATCGAATTGAACTTCATCGTACCAACAATCTTTCTTAAGATGGCCATATTTATTATAGACATAACATTGAGGTATCTTGCTTTTGTCGAGTCCTCCTCACCCTCAACCTAATCCTTGTCCCCTTATGGATCCTCATCCACGACCTCTCCCACGTGAGGGTCTGTTTGGTTCTTGAAACATTTGTAGTGCATGTTTCTCTTGTCGATCAAGTATCTTGGGTGATTTTCTAGTGAAGCCCGACTGTTTATGCGTTCTTCTTGAGATTGTAAAAGCCCCATGAGTTTAACCGGGGTGATATTGGATAGATCGAATACCACTTCTATTGATGGGATCACATAATCGAACTTAGGAGATAGGCTCCTAAGGACTTTCTCAACCACCTTTTGATCGGTGATCTCTTCTCCATACGATCTTTGTTGACCAACATTATCCATAACCTGTGAAAAGTAGTGACCAACCACTTCGTCATCTTTCATTGACAGATTTTCAAATTCCCAACGCAGCCCTTGTAGCTTTACGGATTGAACTTGTGAGTCTCCTTGAAACTCAACACGGAGGATCTCCCAGATCTCTCTTGTAGAATCTACTGCAGCGATTCTGAAGAAGACACTGTCATGCACTCCTTGCTGAATAATGGTCATAGCCTAGGCATCCTTTCTATTGGTTTCTCTGTTGTCACTAGGCCCCTCACTCGATATTGTTACTCCTAGATATACTGTGTACCACAGGTCTCTTGATCGTAGGATAGTTTTCATTTTGAGGCTCCAATGTTCATAGCCCTCTCCTTTGAATACCGGAATGATCACACCAGTAGGGTTTGAAGCAGTCGACTGCTCAACCATCTGAAAGGAATCAGGTGGGCAGCGAAGTGGCAACCTAGCTCTGATGCCACAAATGTTGGTATGAGAGCACAAATATCAACAAATAACAAAAGAAGATAAAGACAAGTAATTGATTCTCGAATTAATGAACTCTTTTATTCACCGGAAGATATTTTTCAGTATACATACATGGAGGATACACTAGCTTTAAATAGGAAAAGTAAAAAGAGAAAAAGGTACAACAAACCTGAAGACTAGGCCAAACTAACAAACTAGCTGTTGCATTTTATTTGAAATACAAAACTAACTCCATGTACACGCATGAAACAAGAGTTCCGATCCACCAAATAAGGATTTGTATCATTCTTTATCACGGTCCAAGTGATTTGGCAATAGGGAAAGAAGATCTTGCATTGCAAAGCTCATTAGTTGAAAGATGTGACACATGAAGATATCTTCTATGCTTTTCAAAGAATGGTTCTCCTTTAAGTTTCCAAGGAGTTGGTTAATGTATTATAATTAAGCACTCATTTTTCTTGGCTCGTTGAATCAGTAAACAAATAAAGCTATAATAATAAAACCAAGTAAACTTCAACAACGCGTTGCGCTTTAACGCTCCACAAGCTGCCTGCCGTTTAACGGTCTAAAATTCTCATTATTGCCTTTTCAAATAAAGACAAGAAGCTGCACAGAACCTTCAACTGTCTACTTGTCAAAATCAACGGCTCATTTCGTCAAAGTCAAAATTGTTATCTACAAGTCAAAAGTCAATACAACAGCCTCTTATATAAACGCTTAATTAGGTTCATGACCACACCAAATTTATCATCAGCTAATCAGGAAATATAACACCAAAATGGCCAGCCTTCAACACCCTTCTCCGGTCAAAGGGTCAAGGATTTCCGGCGAGAAATACTGGGACTTGCTAAACGACTTGCCGTCACCGTCACCGTCGCCGTCGCCACGGCCTCGCCGGTCGAATTCGTCTTTGGTTCGGAGGAATAGTAGTCGTGAGATGGTGGCTCCCAGACGGCGGCGTGGTAGTAAAGAGATCATACGGAGGGCGTTGACTCCACCTTCTCGTAAACCGAGCAAGCGGTGGTTTGATTTTAGGCCGACACCAAGCCGGCTTTCCGTTATGTCCATGGCTGCTTAGGAAATTTTTTTGTAATAACTGATTAATTAGATTATGTATCTTAATTGATCGATTTTGAGATCGTTATTCCTGCGAGTGTTTAAATAGCAAAAATTCATTTATTCTTTTATCCAATTTTGCTTGATTCCACCTGTGATCGCCGGCTGGCTTAGATAGTTTTCCTCCGATCTTCACCGTCGCTGATGATAACCGGCTTTCAAAAGACAATCTGTCGTTACTATAAACGGACATACCGATTAAAATAACCTCCTGCTCTACTTTTCGCCGGCGGAAGAAAACAGGGTCAAAGGGATTCCTGATCTTCCGGTGGAAAACAATACCATATCTGAGTCGGCGGCGTATGAAATTACTATGTTATCATGATCAAAATAATAAAAAATAATTAAGTTAACGGCGATCGATTAAACATGATTTTTTATTATCAGTCCACAAATACATCTAGATATAAATGATTAAAATTTCATTATGCACAATTCTAAAAACCTTATTATTTTATGGGATAATTTCAATCTTTTTTTTTTTCTTTTCAATTTCTTGTTATTTGCTTATTACATTCATATTTAGGGTATGTTTGGTATGTAAATTTTATGAGCTAATAGTTTTTTTATGTTAAAAGAAAAGATTACTAGTTTTGTTTAAATGGACGAAGTGGAAACTTTTCTTTAAATATTATCAGGCTCTAACTACTATGCTAAACACATATATACAAATAAATGCTACAGCTTTTAGCTGCATCTACTAGTTATTTCTACCAAACATAACTGGTAAACAGGAGGATATTTCCTGTTCAAGTTATCCGCCGGGCGGCGCCGAACCTTTGACTTAGATATACACTATATAACCGGTATATCTATCGTAGTTTCCAAAACTTTATATCTGATTGAAACCCTATACGACTTGAAAGTTTACATTGTTGTACTAGGATGGTTTATTTCCACCAAACAAGCCGTTACAAACTTACAATTTCTAAATACAAATAAATAGTTTAAATAATAAAAAGAGTTAATTACATTTTTGGTCATGTGGTTTGATGTTTTTTACGGTTTTGGTCTGTAACTTTTATCTTTACGGTTTTGAACCCTAAATTGTCAAACCACTTATGCATTTGGTCCCTGGACAAACTAAAAAGATCATTGTGCCCTTGCCCTTTAATTAATTTATTTTTTAAAAATTTTAATTAATTTTAAAATACTATTTAATACTAATTCTGTTTATAAAAATAAAAAATCATTTACCCTCTTCTTTATTATCCTTTTCTCTCTCCTCTCCCCCTCCCTTCTCCCTCTCTATAACACCACCACAACCACCACCCTCATCAGTCATCACCCACATCCACCACCTAAAACTCAAAACCATCGCCACCACCATCAACTTGGATCTGGATGAAACCCGTCCATGATCTAAACCACCAATGTACAAGTTGAAAACCACCTCCACTTGAATCTCCACATTCACCTAAAACCACCACCGTCACCGACAACTTGGATGAAACCCACCACAACCGTCATAGATCCACCTTAAAATCAAGAACAATCAAACTCCTAATCGAAGCAAAACCCCCCAAAATCAAATATATAAACAAATCTACGATGGCTTGCGTGAAGTCTGCAACCACCGTCAGTGAATTCTGGCATGGTGTGTTTAGTTTTGACTTGTCCAATTTGTGTTTAGCTTCAGATCTTCATCAACCTGAATCCATCTGACTTGAATTTATCATCATTGGTTTATGTTTATGGTTTTTGATGGTGGAGAAGATATGCAAGAGAGAGAGATTTGGGTTGGTGGATTTAGTCTTGGTTGCAGTCGCCGAAGAAGACTACAATGGAGATGGTCGCTAATTAGAGTGAGAAGTGGGGGTTTCAACTTGTATATGGGGGTGGAGATGGCGGGTTTCATCCGGATCGAGGTTGAAGGTGATGACGGTGGTGGAGGTGATAACTGACGAGGGTGGTGGTGGCGGTGGTGTTGTAAAGAGTAAGAGGGAAAAGGGAGAGAGAAAAGGCTAATTAAGAAGAGAGAGTAAACTTAATTTTTTTATTTTTGTAAAAAGAATTAATATTAAATAGTATTTTTTTAAAAATTAATTATAAATTAAAAAAATAAATAAGTTAAAGGCCAAGGACATAGTGGTCTTTTTAGTTTGTTTAAGCTTTTTTTTAGGGCTTAAGCTTTTTTTTAAGGGCTTAAGCTTATAAGCTTAAGAGTTTTTGAGCTTATGAGCTTATAAGCTTTTGAGAAAAAAAAAGTGTTTGGATTAGCTTATAACTTATGAGTTAATAAACTTCTTTTAAAAATGTAGAAAATGACCAAAAAAGGCTTTCTTACATTAGCTTATTAATGTATAATGACTAAAAGAGGGCATAAAGGTAAAATTGTAAAAATAAGTTCACATGAAAGAAAATAAGCTAGTTCACGATGGCTTATTTTGTTAAAAATAAGCCAATAAGTTTAAGTTAATAAACTTAGCCAAACACCTAAAACATGATAAGCTTAAAATATAAGCTCATAAGCCAAAATAATAAGATTAAACAAACATCCCCTAAGAATCAGAAGTATAAAAAAGTAAAAAAATTAGGGATTAAAACTGTAAAAATGAGAATATAAATGTAATTAACTCAAGTAAATTTAAAAGAGTTTGAGACTTCGAGTAATACCCGGTCAGCTTACAGATTCATCTTTCAAGACCGAACGGTTTTCTCCCATAAAAAACTAAACCAAAACCAAAACCAAAACCAAACCAAACCACCAAACCAAGAATGAGTCCAGCAATGATCAGGGAGAAATCGGATCCTCCGTATAAGACGAATCTCCCGCATAATGGCAAGAATACCGATCAACCTCGTACAATCGACGGCTGCTCACCAGTTGGCCACCTCACTCCCCGACTGATAAACCACCGTCAAAGACAAGACTCGAGTAAGGCCTTTTAGTTTACTAATCCAATCATAATTATCTTAAATAACGACCAAATCATTTGTTTTCGATTTTAATTCACCGATATCCTTTGCCAGATTGGGTGTATACATGGAAAATCTAGCTCAGTTTCAGTCAGTAAAGAATTCATGTGACCGCCTCGTCATTGCCGGTACGATTTTTCAAAATTTTGTGTATTTTCTTGATCATGGACCTAATTTCATGTTTGGAATCCTCATTAATCATCAAATTGTTCACCTCTATGTTTGATTTTGATGAGTGTAGTATGAGACAAGACATTCATGGTTGGGTAATTACAATTGGGTCCTTCTACATACTTACCATCCCATTTAGATCTTACTTAATTTGTATACAATCTATGGTAGCCACTCTACCCAATCTGTGGGTTTCTTGAAGCATATGCACCGTAAATAACCCTCAAGACATAGATTTAGGACTTTAGATTGGCCATCTATCTAGAGATGATAAGATGTGGTTAGTTTTTGTCCTACCCCGTGGGCACCATTAGTTCGAAAATTGGATCATAAAGATGTTATCATGACCGGATGCAACCGACTTGGGAAAACCATGTAGTTTATAGACATTATTAAGGAAAACCTATACAATCTTAGGGGCAGTGAATGGATGTTTCAGGGCCATGAAGGCATGAAGTGAGTAGCTCTACTTAAACGGTCCACCACAGCACCACTACTAAAATGACTACCAAACCATGAGATTTTCGGAGGCCCTTTATGAAGTCCTTAGCAACATCCTCCCAAGTCCCAAACATGTTATGGTATCGCAAAGGCTGCAGTGAGCCTGGATAGACTGCTAAAGTCTGCTAGTGCCAAGAGAGGTGAATTAATCAAGGCATTGGAAGGCTTTAGCGGTCTCTGACTTCCAAGGGAATGGAGCTTTCTTTAATGGGTTAAGGATTTTGCTATTTGCCTTAGTAATAGACGAACCTTCTTTAGTAAATTGTCAGGCAAAGAAACCCACAAAGTTGGCTTCAGTATTTGATTGTTTTAATCTTATTCCGATCAGAGCTACTCCACCAACGATAATGTAGTACAAATACTCAATTGAGCCTTACTTGAGATATTGAAGATGTGAGTCCCAAGAGGAGATATAGACCTAGATATCACTGAAATATTGAAGATGTGAGTCACAAAAATAACACAATCCATTTGGAGTTTGGCAAGGCTAAAGGCCTGAGGTATGGTTTGAGGATTAAACATAAGGACATTCAATTGAATTTCCTCGTCTAACCCAGCTAGAAGACAAGAGCATACTCTTGTGGTAGTTGTAACCTGATTGAAATGCTATCAAAGACATCATTATATTCTTGAACCAAAGCAGTTTTTTTTTTAAATTCTTAAGTTCAGGTGTACTTCGATTGAACAACTTACAAAATCTGTTAGTCAAAGCCTCTTTATATCCGTTCCAAGTTATAGGCAGCCCACCCTATTTATCATAAACAATTGGTGCCATTTAAAAATCGCTCTACCTGATAAAGCCATGAGGTGAGATCATCACCCCCATATCTGGGAAACTCTACCTTAGTTAATCAAGATGAATAAGCCCCATCTCCACCACTGTTCCGAGATTGTGGTGGATTTACTTTTATTCCATCATTATATTTTTGAAATATCACAGAAAAATTGATTCATTTGTAGAGTAAGACTGTTCATTAAATGGTTTATATAATTATAGTGGTTATGGCCTTGGAATTTTCAGCTATGGACATAGCATGTTGCTCCCTCATGTATTCAAACCTTCCACTCATTACGTATCTTCTGGTATTCGCTTCTGTGCTTGATTTTATGCTGTAATGTGGAGTTGTTTGATTAAAAAGATTTCCTCTTTTATTGCGTAATGCTAGAAGTTGTGATCTCAAGTATTTGAATCGGATCTCTTTTTCAGTGAAAGATGTGAGTGATTTGTGGCCCCTTGTCAAGGAGAAATTTGAGGAACGGATTCCGTTCAGAAGAGCTACATTAAACAACAAAAACCGTAATCCCCTATCTGTGGATAACCTGCCAGTTGAGTTTATATTAACTACAGATTCAAGGATCCGCATCAGATTACCTCAAGAGCAAGTGTTCTTTTGTTTTCAAGAACCATATGCAACTGTGGTTTTTGTAACATGTGAGGTAACCAGTAACACACTTAAATTTCATTCATTATACAAGTTGACATCGTTAATCAAAATGTTGGTAGAAAATCTGAAAATGAATAGAAAAAAATGTTGTTTCTGTAGGACTTAGATGAGTTCAAAACAATCCTAAAACCACGTTTGAAATTACTCTTGCAAAATGATGAGGAGTGGTTCATTGTATTTGTGTCTAAAGCTGCATCAGAAAATGACCAAGCAGACAAGAATGCAAAAAGAGTTTATGCCAGACTTGAAGTTGATTTCAACTCCAGAAGGAGAGAAAGGTAAATTTGTATCCACTATTACTCTTATTAAATAGTTCATTCCTTAACGTCATAGGAGTTTACTTTCATGATCAAATGATCTTATAACTTAGCCGATATGACCATAATGGATCATATAACTATTAAAATAATACACACACACAAAATATTAAGGCTGACAAGTTTTGACTCAAGATGAAACCCGACACGAAAAAAGCTACACGAACCCGAAATGGGTCAAAAGCGGGTTGACACGAAATTGATACCAAAAATTAGGTTGAGTTAGGGTGAACCCCGACAACCCAAAAGTGACCCATATGACCTGTTTAAGGGTAAAAATTTTAAATAAAAAATATTCTTTGAAGCTTAAATATTGAATTTTAAAAAGGGGATGGTGAATTCAAATGGGGAGTGGCATCCTAGGGCAATAAGATCGGCCGAACAAAAGTACAAACCTTAAAAAGTTCAAACTATAAAATATAACAATAAAAGATTTAAAGTTAAAACATTAATATTGCATCATTTTGGTAAATCGTTTTGGTACTTTGACATGACTACTTCGTAGTTGGTACATTAGTATTTTAGATCGACTTTCAAAGTAGTTGAGGTGATAACAATAGTAAGCAGGGAAGCAGAAGCAAAAGGTCCTTGTTATTTAAGGATGCATTATTTTAATTTTATCTCGGTTGTTTAATGACATTATTTATTGATTACATCAAATTGTTTATTATATTAATTTGTAATCAAAATTAGAATCAAAATGAAACGAACTCCGAATTCAAAGTTTGAGTGAACTCGAAACGAACATTGAATTTTGAAATTTGAATTGAAACTAAAATCATATTGAAACAAGCCAGGAATTTGAACAAAAGTTGTAATAAAAAAACAAAAAAAAAACACGCCAAACGCATTTCGCTGAAATGGGTCAACATGAAACATGATTGAACCCGTCACAGAATAAATGGGTGGACACAAAATTGATAGGAAATGAACGGCACGGACCCGATAATCCAAACCCAACCCGAATTGCCAGCCTTACAAAATATGATTTAGGATGTTGTAAGGAATATAGTTTGGGCGACTTTCTACACTTTCAATCCATTTGACCATTTTATTTTTGCGAATGTTTTTAACTTTTTCCTATTTGACTGGATGTAGAATATTAGATATATGCCCAAATGGCCTATTTTTAAGATCAGTCGAAAATTCGAACTAGCCACCTCTATTATATTCACTAAGAATTGTGTTATGACTTTACTTGTGTTCTAGGTAAGTGACGAAGAAGCACATTAAAAATTTCTCTTTCTCATTCTATGCTCACTAAAAAAGTGTACCACACTTTCTTTCTCTTCGAAAATTCCATAGAGAACACCACTCAGTGTAAAACTGCTTTATATAAAACTTTGGCCATATGTCATTTTTATAGACATACAACTGGCACAAAGCATATTGTGGTTAGTTACTTTTTGCATACATGTTTCAATCAGGCTTCAACTTGTAGCAAGATAACTTAAAACCCACAAGAACTTGGTTTGCATAAAGCACTTTTCATTGCTCGGCATCACCACAAAACCTTTTTGTAAATTTGATCAATAAAACACAAATCATTTCAATTTGCAAGAATCGAACACAATTCACCTTTCATTGCCTGCAACATTTGCACTCATTTAGTTTTAACCAGTCTTCTTGTATGAAATTCTTTTAGGAATTATTTGTCAAAAATACGCAAGCATTCTAAAAATATTATTAAACTGAACTAAGCTGAACATCTTTGTCTATGAGATTCAACTTTTGAAGTCATAAATTGTTATTTCCGCAAGTCATTGCATGCACAGGGAGAATATAATTCTTTACCCGACTATTGAGAACTTTTTGTGTAGACCCATCAATTCATACATGATGCCAGCCTAAACCAATATGAAGAATGATGTTTCCATACTGAAACATGAAAATACATGAAACATACTTCGGTTTAGCTTCCTTCTTCCCTTTCTATCCTGCAAACAGCAGCAGGGAGGTCAACCTCCATGAAATTTCATTTATTGCTTCCCTTTTTCTCTCACTATCTATGAATCAATTCTCAACTTAACAAGACCAAAACTAGAAGGCAAGGAGTAGGTGTCACATTTTCCTTTGAAAAAATGATTAGCCATTATTTTAAGCTCTCCAACTTAAGCCATATATTCAATGGCATAATAATAATCCCCATAATTTGTTTATTGGTGAGATTGAACACATAATCTAACCTGTAATTAGTAGATTACTTGGGTCTGTTTTCTTACTCGGGACTACTGGTTTACCAGGTGTTGTAAATTTGATCTACGTGAACCTGAAGTAACCTTTTGGGATGATTTTGAACTCAAAGTCATCGAGTGCCTCCGAAACACTCTTGATAAACGCATCCAGTTCTACGAGGATGAGATTCGTAAGCTCAGTGAACAACGTTTTATGCCTGATTGGAGCTATTGTAACTTTTTCATTCTCAAGGTATACCTCTCTCTCTATATATGTGTGTGTGTGAGAGAGAGAGAGAGATTAATGAATAAGAAAACATCAGGAGAAAATTTCTGTTAAGATGGCTTTCATTCTACATATAGGAAAGCCTGGCATTCATGCTTGAGATGGCTCATCTTCATGAGGATTCATTGAGGGAATATGATGAACTTGAGCTCTGTTACTTGGAAACAGGTGCTTAATTATAAAATTCTTAAATTTGTTTATCCAACTTAGATAATTAATCAATTCTGGATTCTTAACTCTCTTTCTTTTGCGCGATTTAGTTAAAAATGGAGGAAAACAAAGGGAGTTTGGAGGAATGGAGCATGGAGATGATCAATCTGCAATACTAAAGCCTAGCAACAAACAACTAACACAGATTATTCAAGATACTTCTTTTAGGGAGTTTGAATTTCGACAGTACCTATTTGCCTGTCAAGCTAAGGTTATTTAGATATTTAGTTAAATAAACTCAGAACCAGTTTCTGTATATCAAAATTAATCGTATGGATTATTTATGAGCCAAGCTTTTTGCAGCTGTTGTTTAACCTACACCGTCCATTTGAGGTTGCATCAAGGGGTTGTTCATTTATAATTAGTTTCTCAGAAGCATTGGCCCTGCGTGAGGTTGGCATTTAATCCAGATTGGTTATTTTTCATAAATTGTTATTGCTATACTTTGTAGTCATCTAAATTTGATTGTTCGTAATTTGTAATTCTCCAGAGTATTTTGCCCTTCTGTATGAGGGAAGTTTGGGTTCTAACCTCATGCTTGAGCTTGGTAAATGCAACTGCTGATCATTACAGAGATGGATTAGTGGCACTGGAGATAGAAAAAGAATATTATCGTGTACGGGGTGAATTATATTCTCTATCCCGAGTTAAGGTAAAATAATTTAGTTTCATTTCAACATTCATCGAAGTAATGAATGATCCTGAAACAGATTTGGGTCAAAATGAGGTAATTTTGATTTTTGCATGGGTTTGGTGAGTGATCTGCAAAACCGTCCACTTTTTTATTTTTTTTATTAATTTACTTACATTGCTAAATATGATTACAAAAATCATATTATTTTAGTAATAATAATCTATTCTTTTGAACAAAGTGATTTAAGAGGTTTTATGCATCCACAATACATTTTTGGGTCACTTTTGACCCGTTTGCTTTTAAAGTTTAAGCTACTTTATTAGTTGACCCATTACTGACTAAATATAACCTGAATCAACCCATTCTGAAGAGAACAGGTAAAATTGCCACCTCTAGTTTCTCAGATGGCATACATTTATTGAGATTTATTATCATTTATTGAAGTTTCATTTATGTACTTCACAGTTCATGAGGCTTGCATATCTAATGGGGTATGGATCTAATATAGAAAGAAGTCCGGTTAACAGGTAACCGCTTAATTACTGGCTGTGTCATTATTGTCAATTTTCTGCATTTTCAGAAATATATATTTTTTTCATCTCTCTCTCTCTCTCTCTCTCTCTCTCTCAGTGCTTCCCTTAGCATATTACCTTGGCCTAAGCCAGCTACTTGGCCATCAGTTCCCTCTGATGCCCAATCTGAGGTCGTTGGGAAAGAAAAGGTATGTATATTCATTTCTAGTCTATTATCTTTATGCAATGATATTTGTTTTAAGCGTTTAATATAATTGAACTAAATATTATAGAAAATTCTTCAAGATACTCCAAGGATCAAGCACTTTAATATTCAGAGGAAACCATTGCCTCTTGAACCCTCTTCTCTACTGCGCGAGGCTTATCGTAGAAAAGCCTCTCTTTCTGTTGATGGGTACGAAAATATATACTTTTATACCCCTTCTAGATCGAGGTTTTGATTTTCAGGCACATAAAGATATACTGAGTGTCAAATTCTGACCGTTCAACACTTCAACAATTCGAATAAACTCAAAGATTCTTCTGTCATTTAAAAATTTGTAAATTTTTCTGTATATTGAAAGAGATTTTATGTTGCCAGCTCAGGTTCAGAAGCACAAATTTCTCCTTCACTTACATCACCTCCTTCATCGATTTCAAGAACCAATTCTACACCGGTAAACTTTGAGAGCTCGATTGATACGATTAGACTCGCAGAAGTTTTTGTGGCTGCTGAGTGTGCTCTACGTGTGACAATTTCTGATCCTGATTTATGGAAATCGTTATCATCTCTAAAGGACTTTGAGGTATATGACATTGACTGATGTCTAGATAATTTTATGATGCAAATTAAGACGTTTATTAACTCATTAGAATTAGATTAGCTCACACACTTGATTTTTATATAAAACTAGCAAGAGATGCACATTAATATACAAATAAATGTTTATATGATGTTTCAGTATGAGATAATGGTCTTGACTGAATATATATATATGGTTATATTAAGTAGGCTGGCCTAGATTGATTCTTCTCCTAGGGTGTGTTTGGATTTGCGCCCCTCTTTTTTATCTTCCTTACTGTTGATTGTAAAACTGTGAAGTTATTATCAATATATGTTTTTTACAGCAAAAATATCTGGAGCTATCAAAGGGTGCTGCTGATAGTTATTATCATGCATGGTGGAAAAGACATGGGGTTGTTCTTGATGGTGAAATTGCATCTGTGTATTTTAAGCATGGTAATTATGAACTGGCTGCAAATTCATATGAAAAAGTTTGTGCTCTTTATTCTGGTGAAGGATGGCAAGATTTGCTAGCAGACGTGCTTCCAAATTTAGCCGAATGCCAGAAAATACTTAATGATCAACCAGGTTACTTATCATCTTGTGTTAGATTGCTTTCTCTTGATAAAGGTTTGTTTTTGACCAATGAACGCCAAGCTTTTCAGTCAGAAATGGTTGGTTTAGCACACAGTGAAATGAATGATCCAGTGCCTTTAGATGTATCATCATTAATAACATTTTCTGGGAATTCGGGCCCACCCGTCGAGCTATGTGATGGGGATCCAGGTTCTTTGAGTGTAAATTTATGGAGTGACTTTCCTGATGACATAACTCTTGAATCACTTAGTCTTACCTTGACAGCTACCGACAATGCTGATGACCGTGTTAAGGTATAATACTAATTATTACTATCCAGTTGCAATATTAGCAATTAATATTATTCTAAAAGCAACATTTTCTTTCCTTCTGTTGTAATCTTTAGGCAATCAAGAGTAGTGGTGTTACAATATTGAAAACGGGTAGAAATACAATCACTCTTTCCTTGCCCCCACAGAAACCTGGTGCGTATGTATTGGGTGTTCTTACAGGGCAGATTGGTCATTTAAGATTTAGGTCTCATGGTTTCTCGAAAGGTGGTCCTGCAGACAGCGATGATCTTATGAGTTATGAAAAGCCAACTAGACCGATTTTGAAGGTAGTAAATGCTGTTTTCTTACAAGATCTAGAACTGAAAACAGATTCTTTTAATGCACTCTAAATATACTATTTTCTAATATATTCTGTCATGAACACGTTTCTGTATAGTATATGGCAATATTTACAAAAAAATTTATTCGTTTTATGTTCCAAATTTAGGTATTCAAACCACGGTCTCTTGTCGATCTTGTTGCAGCGGTTTCGTCTGCATTGCTGATGAACGAGCCGCAATGGGTTGGGATAATTATAAAACCATTGAATTACTCCCTCAAGGGTGCTGTTTTGCACATCGAGACAGGGCCCGGGTTAAAGATTGAGAACTCACACCCCATTGAAATAGAGAAATATGTCGATTGTGATAAAGATAGTTATACTGCTTCTGATATTCACAAAGAATCTGCTCAAATTACTCTTACAAATGGTATCATAACGTTACCAAACTGGGCAAGCAGTATAGTTAGCGTTTTGTGGATTCCTGTTCGTGCTATCAGTAAAGAGCTAGCAAGAGGAACATCTGCAGGTTATAATAACATTAATATATGCATGCTTTCTTCGATTCTACCATATTTTGACTATATAATAACCTTTTTTAGGTACAATCTCATCCCAAAGACTTACAGTTCTCGATGGACTGAGGACATTAGCTCTGAAACTTGATTTTGGGGTGTCACACAATCAGATATTTAATAAGACTGTAGCTGTTCATTTCACTGACCCGTTTCATGTTAGCACACGTGTAGCAGACCATGGGAGTGATGGTTCTTTGCTTTTGCAGGTTTATTGCCATTAGAAAGTAACTTTATTTTTTTGTTATTAGCGTAAAGAATCAAATTGAGTTTATTCTTATAACTAGAATTAAAGTTTTTGGTCTTTCTTTTTCCCCGAGTATGTCAGGTGATACTACAATCACAAGTGAAGGCCTCATTAAATATTCATGATGCTTGGTTAGATTTACAAGATGGTTTTTCTCATGGTGGCCAAGGTGATAGGAGGCCAATTTCTGCTTCGTTTCCTCTTGTAGTTCCTGCAGCATCTAGGGCTGGAATATGTTTCGGTATAATCTTGGGAAATACAACAAATGAAGGTGATTCATTTAAATTGTTTTGTTGTAAATTGTATAAACTTGGTTTTGAATCCACATGTCTCAAAACCAAGTGACTGAATTATTTGTGGTTCTACAGAAGAAGAAAAAGTGGTGCATCCTGATACAATATTAAATATAAAGTATGAGATTTCCGGGGATAGAAATATTGGATCTCACACCCCAGTGTCTATAGAAACCAAATTACCCGAGGATGATGTCACACCATTTTTGACATTCAGGAGTGCTATTGTTATACAACGACCCGTGCAGGAACCCTTATTAGTAGTTGGTTTTCTTCCTCTTCCTTCAAATGGTCTTAGAGTTGGACAGCTGTTCACAATGAAATGGAGACTTGAAAGGTTGAAGTATTTTGAGGATGAAATAATGTATGAAGTTAATGCGAATTCAAAGAATTGGATGTTTGCCGGGCGGAAGCAAGGCCATGCCATACTCTCTGCAAAACAAGGTGAGCCAAAGTTGGTGTTTTAATGGGCTGGGTGTTGATCTGGATGATCTGATCTACATCAAAAGACTTGATCATTGATCCAGTAAGCAATCAAGGAGGACTACCCATTTATTCATTATTTTTCACCAATAATGGGTGAAAATCATTAAATAGATACCAAGTTTCAATATCATTCTACTAAAGTCACTCAAGCTTTCTTTCAACTGCAAACACTAATCAAGTTTAAATGTTGTTCCCTTGTGAAATTCTTCATAACTGGGTAAAATGAAGTGACAGAATAGAATAATTATGAAACTTGGTTACTATTTACTAACGTTTTGTGTCAAAAACTTCATAATGACTCACCAATATTGAAACATAAGTGGTTTTTTCTGCTGAAAAATCGATGGAGTAGTTTCTCTCTTTTCCTGAGGTTAGTCTAGAATTTATTTCACTTTGACAGGGTCAAGGACCGAGATTTCGATATTGTGTGTACCACTGGCTGCTGGATATGTTCGCCCCCCGCAACTCCACTTGCCAAACATGAATGGGGCAAATATATGTTGCAATCCTGCTAGCCCTCATTTGGTTTGTGTTCTACCTGCAACTATGAGCTCTTCCTTTTGCATTCCAGCATGATGCGACTGCTGCATATTTTTGTGTTCGCCCATTCTCTATCATGGGTGCATTGCAGCCTTGAAGCAGGGCACATATCGAGATGATTCATCCATTTTTGTAGCTTATAATTTGTAGAGTTAGTTTGGTCTACTAGGTATGCATATGCAAAACTATCTTTAGTGTTTCCCAGTGAAAAAATATGATCCTTTTATGATAGGATTAGGGTATCACCAGAAAATAATTTGCTATGATAGTAAATAACTCTAGTTTCAGCACTGGTCACTACTGTCAACCACTTCAGTTCTCTTGCATTTATAAATTTGGATTATTTACATGTATTAATATATTAAACATTTAGCAGAAAATCTAGAATACTGTCTCTCTTTATTTTTGTTTTTTTGTCTTTTTCCAACAATCATATTAACAAATGCAACTCAAGCTTATTGGTAACACATTCAACTTTAAAAGTGTTTGTGTAAGAGCTCCCTTCTGTGCCTCCCATGATTATCCGAGCACATACTGCTGGAATTTTTAAACTAGGATGCTTCTTGACCCAAGAAAGGAATGAAGGGATAAGGAGCTCTGACCCTTATGCAAGCTTCATATTGCCCTTTTCTTCCAATAAAGACCCAAAAGGTTATAAACTTACAAATCAGCTGCAAACAATCCTCAATAGCACGAGGCTGTGAATGAAGAGATTCTGTCTTACATGCAGATCATACTCGGGAGCTAGTTCCTTGGCCTCAAACTTCCAGTGTTATTGGTTCCAAGTGGGTGTTTTCGCACTAAATATCACTATAAAAGTTCCTCGG
Organism: Dittrichia graveolens; assembly: GCA_038502395.1. NCBI lineage: Eukaryota > Viridiplantae > Streptophyta > Magnoliopsida > Asterales > Asteraceae > Dittrichia > Dittrichia graveolens. The sequence goes on along the minus strand of JARJIL010000005.1, from coordinate 81,396,978 downwards.
CCTCAAACTTCCAATGTTACTGGTTCCAAATGTGCCTTAAATTTTGAGATTGGACTATTATCATACAATTTGTCCAGGCTTTAACAATGCATAGTGTTCTCTCTCTCTCTCTCTCTCTCTCTCTCTCTCTTCCCGTTAAAATGGTCCATGCATCAACTTGATGTTAAAAATGTCTTCTTTATGGAACAGCCTCCAGGATTGGTCAATTCTGGTTCTCCAAATTATGTTTGTCACCTTGGGGGTTGTATCCTGCTTGGTTTCAACAACTAAGAGGTTTTCTTACTTCTCTTGGTTTTTCTTTTCTTGTAGCTGGGTTGACACGTATCTTTTTATTTTTAATTGGGATTCTTGCATCTTATATCTTCTAGTTTAAGTTGATGATATCATTCTTACAGGGAATGACCAAACGACTATTCAAACTTTCATGTTATCTCAATCATGAGTTTGCCATCAAGGGTCTTGGCTATTCAATTATTTCTTCAGACTTGTGAAGTTTCTTATATTTGATATGGTATATTTTTTAGTCAAGTCAAGTATGCTCTTCACATTCTTAATCTAGTTGGCTTGCTTGATTCAGACAAGGAACTCTTTAAGTTCTGGAATGTTTGTTTGGATCCTACTTTATATCGATCATTCGTTGGTGCTCTTCAGTGTCTTACCCTCATTCGTCAAGATTTGTTATGTGCCATTAATCAAGTAAGTTGACATCTTCGTGCTTCTACCACTGATCATTTCAAGTTGTCAAATGTTTTCTTCGATATGTCAAGGGCACTCTTTCTTACGGACTTTTTTGCCAACAACCTTTTGTGCCTTCTATTGTCAACTATTAGGATGTTGATTGAGTTTAGTGCATCAAATCTCAATGCTCTACATATGTTGTGCTATGGCAAACATGATAGCTGAAATTGTATGGATCACACATCTTCTTCGTGAACTTCATACTTTTGCCACCCAATCCTCAGACGATTGTGTTGCAACCGGAGTGCTATTTCAATTTCTCATAAATGCGCCAAACATATTGACATTGTTTTTGTTTGAGGGTCTTTCATTTTGTCATCTTATACTTATTTGGTTCCAACCAAGCGTCAAGTAGCGGATATATGCACCAAGGGAGTGCGGTATGATTTGTGTTGGTCCACCACTTTTGAGGGAGTGTGGTATGGTTGGATGATGGGGATTTTGGAGTTGAGGCGCTGCGGGGAAAACCCCATTGGTTGCCATCTATGCCTATGAGGGATATCTTGATGACACGGCCACATTGAGAAAAGACAGACATAACACTCTCACATCTCTTTTTTCTTTTCTTTTTAACTGAAAAAGGGTTGGTGAGATAGTGAGCTAGAAATACGATCATTATGGGAGTTTTATTAGGATAGAAAGATGAAAAGGATAGACAGAGAAAAACTGATGTTAGCCTTAAAAAGCTTATAGCTAGGTAGGCATGAAATCATCATCAACTTGGTGTTGGTTATTCGAGCACGTGTCTGAAATTAACCACCAGTCATTAATTGCAATTAATAATCTCATGAATGTGAAAACGTTGTTATGATTTGAAGATCGAAACGCTTCTCTCTGGTGGAATTCAACATATATTCTTATGTGGCCTGCCCTCCTGCAGAGATCGAAAACTTAATTGGGCTTTCTTCACTTTTTTAGTCAATTGGGCTTTCTTCACTTTTTTTTTACCATTTGGCACTTAATTTATTGTAAGTTTTTAACATCTTAATTAATCAACTCTTTGCCTTTTCTATAATGAAGTTATAAATCAAGCTAAAAACAAATTTTATGCGTTATTCTAACAAATAAAATCAATTTTTTTATGATCAAGATGCTTAATACTAGACTAAAAGAAATTTCTGATGGCAAGGTGTTATATCTTTCTTATATATTGAGTAGTCTAACTGTCTAAAGGTTCTATTTTTACAGGATAGCTTTAGTGATTATGTTGGCAATCCAATATCCAATAAATATATGTTGTGTACTTCATGCTAAAGAGAAAAATGTAATCTGGTTTCTTGTTTCACTTAAAACTTTTTTACCATGTATATTTCTATAATTATTTAGAAAAGTTCACCAATTACATTTTTCTATGAATTACACGACATATATTTTTCTTTTTCTTTTTCAATTATATGTTTTAAGCAATTAACATGTTTAATTTATTAAGCGTGAGCAAAAAAAACCAAAATGGAACCAAAAAGGAACCAAAAATCAAAAAAATTGAATCAATATAGCAACCGATGGTTTTTCAAAATTTCAAAAACCGAATTTTTCAGTTCGTTTTTGGGTTTTAAATTTTCAAAAACCGAACTGAACCATTCTAAGAGGCAATATTGAGAATATACATGTCTAAAAATCAAATACTCTATGATTTTTCCATTTACATTAGGGTTCTACCAAAGAGACCTCATACTGATTCAGATCTCCTTTACAGTTGCAACTTCGTTGGGTCATCGGATTACTCGATTGAGTTTACCTACATCACTTCATTTCAAGTCGACGAGTTCACTTCTTCTCGACTTTATCCATTTCCAGCTTAATATAGAAATTTATTTCTAGTTATTTATCTCGATTTTCAGATTCTAGTTTTTTGAGTTGTATGAAGTTCACCTGGAGTTGTTTGTTCATCTCAATTTTCAGTTTTGCTAATATGTTATTTATCGATTGGCTTTGAGTTTTGATTTGTTTTAACTTTGACTTTAAAGTTTAAACGTTTGATAGACATCTTGCTTGTATGAATTGCAAATGTATACCTTGAATTAGGTAGCACATATCTTGATATTTTAATATAGCTTTAATCCGATTTAATTTCATAGCTTCACAATGATTGGTTATGTAATTTCAAATCTTGATGGTTAAAATGAAAAATCTGTAAACCGAACCAAATACTAAAAACCGAATCACTCCAAAAACGTAACGGTTTTAGCTTTGGTTTGCCAAAACCAAACAAACCGAACTATGCTCACTCATATAATTTATGCAGGAATAGTGAGAGAAACTCTTTAAGGTATAAATTAATATTGTGAGACAAGATCATGATATATAGTTCTGTACGATGTCCAATTACTTTAATTAACTTTTGAAAATGGGTAGGACCTAATCCTAATCTTTACTTTTCTCACATTCAAATGACTAAATGTTTTTAATCAAGTTATCAAAGCATATTCGTAACTTCAAGAATTTCTTTTTTACACCTCCGGAGCTAATGAAACTATTTTAGTAAAATTGAATTGTTTTAATTATCCGTACCAAAAACAGCTCTAGTTTCTTTTGGATTTCTTTCATGATCAATCACACCTGTAACATTGTTATCATATTGTACGATCATACTATTGTCACGTTTAAGTTGTTTTTTTAGAAAGATCAGAAATAGTCGGAGCTCTAATTATTCATATTGTACGATCATATTATTGTCACGTTTAAGTTCTTTACAAGTATAAATAATCAGAGCTCCGACTATTTCTGATCTTTCTAAAAAAATTAAGTATTTAGTTAGTGAATAAGAAAATAAAATAAAAGAAGAATTTAGGAGAAGAAAAGGCAATATAGCGTGATTAATTAATTAGTAACGTAAAATAAAATTAAAGTAGAAAAAAGAAAAGCGTTAAATAAATTAGATGTGGTAGTTGGAAGAGGTTTAGTCATGTGGATAGCAATCATGTCACATGGCGATGCCATTAATACCCACGACACGTTACTCATTTCAGAAACATAAGCCCTCATGTCTCTCTCACTTCAAACTATAAATAAATATAAATTATTTATTTATTTATTTATTTTAAAATTATATATAATGAAAAGTTTTTTTTGATATTTTTTTATTACAAAATCATGAGAACTAATCTTAGCCGTTTAATCCCCCTCTTTCAATTGGATTGTTCATACATGAATTCCTCATACACCTTGCCACACTAAATCCCTACGCACTTCATCCATATATTCCATTATCCAAAAAGAGGGCTAAGATTGTTTCTCGCGGTCCTCGCACTAATATTTGTTCTCAACGGAACCTTCCCCTATATTTCATTTCAGAACCGTTTTTATTGCGAGAACCGTGAGAACCAATCTTAGTCGTTCAATTGGTAAGTGAGATTCATAGATGAAAAGCGTGGGGGGATTAAGTGTGGCAAGATGTATGTAAGTAATTCATGGTTGGGCAATCTAATTGAATGAGGTGGAATTGGACGGCTAAGATTGGTTTTCATAGTTCTCGTACGAAAAACAGTTCTCGTTTGAACTTTTCCAATATATAGTGAAAAGTTCATTTGAGAACCGTTTTTATTGCGAGAACCATTCTTAGCCATCAAATTCCTCCTCCTTCAATTGGATTGTCCACCCGTGAATTCATTACATGCACCTTGCCACACTCAATCCCCCACGCTCTTCATCTATGAATTCCATTATCCAAAATGAACGGCTAAGATTGATTCTCGCGGTTCTCACTCTAATATTGGTTCTCAACGGAACCTTCCCCTATATATATATATAGGAGAGGGTTCAAACGAGAACTTTTTTCGTACGAGAACCAATCTTGGCCGTTCATTTTGGATAATGGAATTTATGGATGAAGAGCGTGTGTAACACCCGCAAATCCGGGTTAGTTGGTTTATGAACTAATGGCACGCGATTTCGTGTTTGATTGCGTTTTGTTGGCTAAATGGTAAATTAGAGTTAATTAGATTAACTTATGGATTGAATAAATATATATAAATGTATATATATTTGAGTTTTGGAAATGAAATGGAAATGAAAAAGTTATGTGATGTATGTATGTAAGGAAAGTCTAGCCACCTCCTGCTTCACATAAAGTGAAGATATGTATACGTGGGTTTCATTTTATCTGCACATAGTAAAGGTGAAGTGTGTGTTTGTGTGTTAAACCTCCTGTGAAGAAAGCTAGAAAACAAGAAACTTGGAATTTCACGTAGATGATTTTGTGATTCATAATCCAAAGTGAAGGTTAGTATGTGTTTATATGATGCTACAGATTGTTTTGATGTGTTTATATGCTGAAATACATGTTTAAGTACAGAATTACCATTGTTGGAGCTTAAAGCTCAAAACTTGATATGTGGGTTTTGATGGATGATGAGTTTTAATAAGATTTGATGAGTTCTATATGTTTGTTGTTGTGTTATATGAAGTTTCTTATATATTGGAAGTGTTTTGATCTAAGAAAATTGAAATTGGATATGTTATATATAAGTGAGGTTTGCTGGAAATCCGACAATTCAAGAAGAAGAAGACTGAAATCCGACGCGTCGTGGCGCGACGCCTAAGGGTCGCAGCGCGACACCATGAAATCCGGGTCCTTTGAAAATCCGACAAATGCAAATCCGGAACCCAGGAATCCGTAACCCAAAATTCGATACTCAAAATCGGACACCCAAATCCGAATGTGGCGCGGCGCGACACAAGGGCTGGTCGCGGCACGACAGGCCATTTTTAGGAAACTTGTTTGTTTTGGCTTTGTATTTGTGTGGGATGTGATGGATTATTATTTGTATGATTATTTTATGTTATTGACAAGTTATATAAAGATATAAATATATATTATGGATATATATTTATGAGTTAGAGATTGACTTCAGTTTGTTGTGTTCTCAGGATTTGCAAAGACTCAGTGATATTAGACAACTGAGCAGACGGGAACGAGGACAGAGGTGAGTGGAAGTGTACTTACGAGTGGTGATGGTGGTAACGTTTGTGGTTATATGAATTGAGATATTCTTATGATTTGAGAAGCCTTGATAGACTGTTTAGTCTGGGATGCCATGATAAACTGTTTAAGTTGAGTTGTCAATATGGAATGTGTTACTTGATGCGTGTTCATAGACTGTATTGATTGTTATTCGTTGGTAGTTGATTGGTGTTTGTTGATTGAGATTGGTTTGTTGCGTGGCCAGTGTACATGGTTAATGATATGTGCACGTGGCGAGACCTGTACGTATGGTTAACGATATGCGTACATGGTTAGGGGTCGGATATCGTATGTGTTGGGCTGGGCTATCTGCTATTGGTTGCACAGTTCTTGATCTTCTATGCATTTGTTGCATCAGAAGGGGTTTAACTGTACCAAGTATCAAATAGCTATCGGTAAACCTTTGCTTTGGCCGGCATTGGTTGTAGGTTCTGCGCAGAACCGCCGGTCCTCTAGAGGTTGGATTGGTTTGTGTTGATTGATTGATCTGTTTGAGATCTGTATGTTTGATCGGATGGTGATTGTTTGTGTTTGTTGTTTGTGGATGCTTGTTTGTAGCTTCCATTCACTTAGCTTTGTGCTAATTCCCCTCGGTTGATTGCTTTTTGCAGGTTTGGCTGTTTAGCTTTGTTTGTGGGGAAGGGAAATTTGACCAACGCTCTGATATTATGTTTTAAGAAGAGACAAGCCATGTTTGTAAATATTTTGTAACACAAATTGATGTGAAGTTTGTAAACAGTACTTTGTACTTTGTGGGTATTTGTTTTAATGAAATCAGTGAACGCTTCCGCAGCGATTTAAAAAAATGGCTTGAGAAATTACGGTGTTACAAGTTGGTATTAGAGCCTTGGTTTGGCAATGCAGGCACGGATAGAGTGTTGCATTCCCAAATCTTGGCTCGTGTTGGGTCAAACTTTCCTTGGGGGAATTAGAGTGAATTGGTGAAGCTGTTTATTAGTTAGTATATTGTGTACTAACAGTTTATCTAATGAGATTGTGAGATGATGTGATTGTACAGATATGGCTGACAGAGATACCCCTGCTGATCCTCCTGTGTCCCAAACGGGGGTTGAGACTTCAGTGATTGATACTGTGGATATGACGAATCGTGTGGGTACTTCAGGTTATGAACAGGAAAATGATCGAGAGGCATATATTCGCAAGTTAGAGGATGAACTTCAGGAACTTAGAGATGTAGTTCGTGATATTGGAAAAGAGAGGATTAATCAGAATATGTCATCACAGATACCGACAGTTGTTGCTACTCAATCTACTACTTTGCCGGTTACTGCTCCGTTTCCTCCGGTAACGCAAGTGACGCAACCGTTATTTTTCGATCCTTCCACCTTACAGGGAGATTATCCTTTTGGATATCCAGGATTTAAACAACCTTGTTCGTACAAACAATTTTTGGATTGTAAACCATCGAGGTATCACGGGAGTACTGATCCGAACGTGACTTTGAATTGGTTGCGAGAAATGGTAAAAGCTCTTGATGTATGCAATTGCGAGGATGAATCCAGAGTTAAATTTGCGACTCGTATGCTTAAAGGTGATGCGATGGTATGGTGGGATTCATTAACCGGGCATTTTACTGAGGAACAACAGGAAAGTATTACTTGGAATCAATTTCAAGAGAAGCTGTGCGAGCAATATTGTAGCTCATTTGAGGTTGCGAAAATCAGAAAAGAATTTATGGATTTGAAGATGACAAGAGACATGACGGTGGATGATTTAATTAAACAATTTAATGAGAGATTGCGATTTGTGAAACAGTGGGTGCCAGATGAGGCATCAAAGATACAACATTTTGTGGGAGCCTTGCTTCCAGAATATTGAAGTACTACCAGATGGGCAAGTACCTTATCACAAGCATTTACTCTAGCCAAGTCGGCTGAAGGTGATGCAAAGGCAAAGGATAGAATGAATAGGGAGTGTATTTTGCAACAGAAATAAATGATTGAACGTGTTAATGAACCACAAAGGCAGAGTGGCCAGAAACAGAAGAATCGAAATAAGAAACCTAAGACAGGTGGGTGGATTGAGTGTGGCAAGGTGCATGTAAGGAATTCATGGGTGGGCAATCCAATTGAAGGAGGGGGAATTGCACGGCTAAGATTGGTTCTCGCAGTTCTCGTTTAAACTTTTGTCTATATATATACATATAGTGAAAAATTTATTTGAGAATCGTTTTTATTGCGAGAACCAATTTTGGCCGTCCAATTTCCCCTCCTTCAATTGAATTGCTCACCCGTGAATTCCTTATATGTGTGTGTGTTTCACTAATATAAGTCTTTTCAACCTTTAATTCTTTTACCATCACTACGAAAATGCTTATGTACTTTCTATAATCTTAAAATGAGTTTTTTTTCCGTGGAATTTTAATAATCCTTAAATGTCTGGAAGTATAAGAAATCATCACTACAATTTAATATTGTTTGTAATAAACTAAAAACGTTATAGGAAAATGTATTAATGCATATTAAATTAACCTTTAATTTCATGATGACTGTAATATCTGCTATCACATTTCATTACACACAATATCAAAGTAGGTATAATTCATTACATTTTTTGTGCACATCAAACGAATAGTCAAAGTCGAAGAAATTATTAACAATGAATCAAATTATATTTGGATGCGATTTCTGGTTCTTGTTTTGTGAATCAATTTACGGTGTTTCAAATATGTGGATGAACAAAGCTTCGTTTTAATGTAATGAACAAACATCTACAGAAATGTAATAAACCATACCTAATTGTAATACCCGAACTTCGAAAAATAAATAAAAGAATATTTATTGAGAAAATAATAAATTATATTGGATTGTGAATTTAATTGTGAAGTGTATTAAAGAAGTGATGAACTTGGATGTATGGATGGTAATGGATGAATGGATAATGGGCTAAACATATGTGTCGTTTGATAATGTTCATGCGAAAAGCTTCTTATTTGCGAAAAGTGCGAGACATAACCGTAGCCATTGATCAAATTAATCTATGGTTAAAAAAGGATGGCATAAATGTAAATAATATCAACTTGATGTAACATTAAATAAGTGTTAAAAGGGGTAATAATGGAATTTAACATAGAAAATTAAATCCTAAATTAGTTAATATCCCATTTTGTCTCCCGTCTGCCTCTTTTATCTCCTAAAAACAATCTTTTGATATTTGATTTATTCTATAATCCACCATGGTTAAATTCCATTTAAATTTAAATTGCTCCAGCTTCGATGAATGCAAATCAGATGATGAACACAGCAGTCAAACACATGCAAACTCTTACTATCGATGAATGCACTCAGCCGAGCATATCCTACCGCCAAGCACCACCATCAACGAGTCAGATCCAAAAACAGATCTAAAGCCACAGCCGCTGCCGCCCCTTGTACCCACCGTCGCAACAATAGTCTATGTCGGTGTTCTCTGAGTCGCCGCCACAGTCGCCGGTGCCATATAAATCCACCAACAACGCCGCTTTGCCTTGCCATCTATTCATCGCCATCACAGCCACCACCATAACCGGTATAGTGCATCACTGGGTTTTATATGTCAAAATTGAACTTTTTAGTTTCAAAACTGAATCTTGATGATGCTATACTGGGTTTTTGTTTAAAGTTCTCCTTTTTAATTTTGATTTGTATTGATGTATTTGATTTTGTACTGTTTTTTTCATTGGGTTTTCAGGAAATGAACATTGTATGTGTAGGAAATTTGTTTTTGTTTTGTTATAAAGAATGAGACAGATGGTGTATGATTACATTGTTTATTAGTAAACAACTAAGGTACCTTAGGTGTATGTGAGTCTGTTTGTAGTTATACAAGTAGATACATTATTCATTAGTTAACAACTAAGGTATCTTGGGCGTTTATAATTTTGTTTGTAGTTATACAAGTACTTACATACATTGTTCATCAGTGACCAAGCACCGAATAATTGTTATTTGTAGGGGACAAACTTAAAATCACTGAAAAAAAGAACTATAGATTTTTAATAATTGTTTATGAAGGAACAAACTTAAATTCATTGATGAACAAGCAGCGAATAATTGAATTAAAATGGTAATGATCGAAAAACACACATATTTTTTGCAATGTTCAGTATTGAATAGTGTAAAGTTATCTTTGAATTAGTAGACTTTTTGCTGTATTCATTATTGAATATAGTAACGATGATAAACTTGATTATAAACTCATAAATATTTGGGGTGTGTTCACCGGTACGTAAACTCTGTATAATAAATAAATTATTAATAAATTATTTTTAGTTTATTTTATTTTTTTAAAAAAATTTAGAAAAGAGAATAATATGAGAGAAAATAGATTGGAGAGAGAAAAGTTTTGTTTTACTATTATACCCTTTTAAATTTAAAAAATAAAAAATATAATCAATATATACCACAAGATCAAATACAAATAAGTGGCTGAGATTGCTTCTCGCACTTTTCGCAAATAAAACACTTTTCGTATGAACCCTTCCCTATATATATATATATATATATATATATATATATGAGATTAGGGCACAGCCCCCAACATCACCACCTTCACCTTGCATTCAAGCACTGTTACATTGAGTGAGAGAGTCAGTGTGTGGCGTGTGTGCAAAACCACGAAGGGAGGAAGGAAAAAGGATTCAAGAATCACTGGAAACTCAAGGAATTTTCGAAAGAATCATCAGGTAATGATCCCTAACTCATATTGGTATTGTAGATATCAATTTTACCTTGTTGGATGATGCTAGCATGAGTTATAATCTGGGTTGGGGTTTTGGGTTTATGAAGAACAAGAGAAAGAAATTTGAGATATGAGCTCCAATACTTGATAAAATGTAGTTAAAAAAATGAAGGAAGTGTTTAAATGAATGGAGAAATGTTTTGAAACAGAAATAAAACGATTTGGTTAAGTTTTGAGAGAGTTTTATTTTGACTATGGAGTCTGGGTTTTAGAAAAATGATGAACTGATGAAGAAGATGGGCTCATGCGACTTTCAACATAAGTCATGCGACTTATGCTGGAAAGTCGTGCGACTGTGTGGTTACCCCATGTGACTTTCGCATGGGGAAGGGGAGAAGTGTTCCATGCGACTTTTGTAAGAAACACCCCATGTGACTGTCGCATGGGGCACAATGTTAGTATTCATGTGACTTCCTAATGTTTCGTGCGACTATATGTATGTAAATACATTATGTGACTTTTGAAATGGAGTCATGCGACTCTTGGTAATGGTTCATGCGACCTTCAGTAGACACCCCATGCGACTTTCGCATGATGCGACTGTCGCATGGAGCGACTTACAAAACCCTCATGCGACTTATGCAGTTGAACTGAAATCCGATAGTTTTCATAGTTGAACTGAAATCCGATAGTTTTCATAGTTGAACTGAAATCCAATAGTTAAGTTGAAATCCGACAGTCAACCCGGATTTGTGAAATCCGATACTTTTACACTCTACGCAACGCGTCGGTTTGATGGACGCGACGCGTCCCTGACTTAATGGACTTTAATGCTTTCTTATCGTACATGCCTTGTGAAACCCGAATGTAGTACGGGGATAAACGAGCGAGGGATTCATGTACGGTATTGATGTGTTAGACCTATTGTAGGTGACGGTTGACTAACAAGTAACCACAAGCATATTAGTGAGCTAAGTTTGAGAATTAAGACTGCAGACAAGTGAGTATTCTTACTTACCATTTAAACCTTATGATGTATGTGTTTAATGTTCTACATACTATATGATTAATGAATAATGAATGACAAATGACAAATTCATGAATGATGACTGATGAATTGATGAACTGATAATGTGTTATGCTACTCTGTGCTTAAACCGTTCACTTCGGTGACGGGAATGGTTAGACCGTTCACTTCGGTGACGGGAATGATGAGACTGTTCACTACGGTGACGGGAATGATTAGACCATTCACTTCGATGACGGGAACGATGAGACCGTTCACTCCGGTGACGGGAATGATGAGACCATTCACATCAGTGACGGGAACGATGAGACCGTTCAATCCGGTGACGGGAATGATGAGACCGTTCACTTCGGTGACGGGAATGATGAGACCGTTCACTACGGTGACGGGAATGTTGGGACCGCCTACTACGGTAGCGGGAATGAAAGATGTAACATGATCGTAAAGCAAAAGATGTGATGTCATATGGTCGATTGTAAGTAAGTGTACTCACTAAGCTTTGTGCTTACGGTTGTTGTTTAACCTTCTTTTCAGGTGATGGCCACGGTGGGGCTCCAGCACACGGTTGATAGCTCATACTCCACAAGCTTCCGCAATGTTCAAATTACTTCGTGTTTTATGATGTATTCCAAACAATTACATTTGAATTTTACGGATTATCACCCGCGGTTGTAATTAACATATACAATGCTTTATTTGTGATGAATTATCAATCGTACTCTTTGTTTAAATTATTTAAAAAAAATTGGGACGTTACACTAATTTAATGTTGTGTGTGATGATGATCTGTGATAGCAGGTTTTGCAGCCATCATTACATTAAATGTTAATTTTCAGATAGGTTAATACATATTTTGATAACATTTTTAATTAGTTTGTTACACACAATATTAAATTGGAATAATTTAGTACACGTACTTAACTCTTTTTAAAATGCTTAACTTGCAAAGTTGTTATGTGTTTGTACAAAAGAGTTGATTCAATTCTTCATTTAAACATATTTTATTTCACATGAAGATGTTGGAGGACTAGACTCCATGGTTGGTTCATGTTGCTTCCCCATGAAGGTCTTACATGGATCCTCTTTATCAACATTATAGGCAATATCGAGTTGGAGGACTAGACTCGTTCATGCAACGACCTCTACAAACGCTGTCTCCATTCAACATGAAGATGTGTTTCTAATCATCCAAAGACCTGCTTACTTATGGATTAGATACTAGAAAAACTGGATTCTAATTTCTAAACCTTAATTTCATGGTTGGTTCATGTTGCTTCCCCATTGAGAGATTTTATGTTCGATGGTTAATATATATATACTAGCATGTTACCTGTGTAATGCGATGGTAACAAACAATTTCTACCCGATAACATGTATGTCTTCGAGACGTAGGGGTATGGAATTTACATAATACAGTGATAACGAATAATTTTCTTTAGCTTTTTTTCATTTTCTTTATTTTTCTGTTCTCCATAAACTCTTTTATTGATTTGTAAAATAAAATTTGAAAATAATAAAATAATGAAAAAAGATCCCTACGATAAAGTGCATGAAAATACAGTGTAAATTTGAAGTTTAAAACTATTTACAATTAAGAGATTAAGAAAATAAAGTAAATAGTGGATAATTATTATATTTTACTTGATTATATGAGCTATTTAAAAATGTTTATAAATTGTGTACATGTTATTCAAGTTTATGAGTTTTATTTATACATATTTTTTAATAACTAAGTTAAAATATTTATTATATGATAAAATATTTAAAAATAAAAGTTTTGGTTATAAAACTATTTTTTTAATAATTAAGTTATTTTGTATTGAGTTGATTTTTTTAATATGGAAGGTTTAGTTACTAATATAGAATGTAAGAATCTTTTTAACTTTATTTAATTGTTATCCCGTTTAGTAGTTTTCATTAATTTATATAAGACTAATTTAATAATTTTAAAATACTTAAAATTTAAGAGTTTAAACAAAACACTTTAATGCTTTATAATATACTATAAATATGTTTGATTCTAGTAATTGTTATTTTTCAATTATTAGTTTTCTAGACAGTCATAGTAATGGCTCCCCTTGGAGCTTCTTTGTCTATTCTTTCACTTTTAATAGATTTGCTTAATTATCTTTCATAAAAGTAAAAAAAAAACAATAATATGATTATTTGCCTATAAAGTAGTTAAGCTACAACCAAGGACCAGTCTAATTTGGAAGCCGGCGTCTTAATGTGTAGCCCAACTATGCAAGCTTAATTGATAGTAATAATGGATTATAAATAATTATAATTATAAAAACTTAAATCATTATCTAAAATAAAGTTGTTTTTTTAAGCAGCCAAATTTATTTGAATTAAAAACTAGAACCACAATCATACAAGAGAATATATAATCATTTACATCGCTTAACAAGAAATAAGGTGGAATGATACAATGATTACAGTCTATAAATTATATAATAGAGGGTATGACTGAAATAAATACCTCGTACTTTATTCCATCGAAACGTTTCGTCATTTTGCTCAGATAGAAAGAATTCGCAAGCCAATCCTGCCACATTATTCTATTCCAGTAAAATAAAGTTATTTCTATTTTAAACTAATCACAATAGTTTTACTTGAAATCATCTTACTGTGTATTAAAGAAAAAAAAATTCAAATTCATCTTTTCTTAATGATCTCTAATTCAACTAATCAAAACGCTTAATTTTATCTAATTTTGTCTTCTTATGCAATTTAACACATAATTTTGACTTTAGCATCGTTTATGAATTTTACTTCAAGAGGTATTTGTTTAAATTATGAGGGGCTTTACGAATATATATATATATATATATGTGTGTGGTGTTTGTATAAATTATATATTTGTATTTAATTGTATATATTTATAGTTTTTCTTTTAAACTTTTAATGTATAATGATTGGTATAAAGATAACTATATATGAACAATAGATCAAAAGCTTTTAAATCTACATGTTATTAATTTTAATCTTTTATCAACAAACTATCACAACCATATTGTACATCTTTTGGAAGAAATTGAGAAATCGACATGATTGTGTTGTGTTATAGTCTAAAAGTAATTTTGTTTTATTAGGGTGTTCTTAGTTTGCATAGATTGTTAGGCTTAGTATAAAGTACTATAATTGTTTGGCTTGGTATATTATAATGGACTTGTATTTATGGTTAGATTTTCGAATATTTGTACTTTAATTTGATTCATTCATTTATATATTAAATGTTTCCAAATGCTTAAACCAAAATAACAATGATTTCATATATACTATGCTTGATAATGATTTCGTTTATTTGATCTATTTAAATATTTATTTTTTTGGTGTTCTAATTCTTTATACCTTTAATTTCATATGTTAGATTTGATTTAATTGAACCGAATGTCAAAGTTTGAATCTTAAATAATTATTGTATCTCAAATACCACTAAAGTAATCAATTATTATATGGCATCTACAATTAGGACGTATAAACATAATTTTTTTACTTTATGTATCAATAGCATCTGCATATTGCTTTTGAATTGCTAGATACAAGTTTATCATTTTTAGTTTGTGATATGAAACATTTTCTATCATCTACTTATTTAGGTATGAGTTTTTGTTTGCTTTAATATGTTAGTGATTTACATTTTCTATAAGCTAAATCATTTTTGACGATTATTATCATTAATAAAAGCCAGGGTCAATTACTACCCAAAGTTGGATTGTTTTTTAGACGTCCATTTTTTTCACATGGACAATTGTATTTAGCGGTTTTTCGTGTCACAAGCAAAAAGGGTTTAAAGGTTCCTTTTTATGACGCTGATGGTAACTCTAACAAATAAAACTATGAATATAGAAAATATGAAACTCGTCTTAATTTCAATATTCGAACATCTAATAAATATATTTTTGTGTTAGTTATCCTTTTATTCGATATGATTATATTTATTTAAAATATTTTATATATTTTATCTATATTTTATTATCCGTTACATTTTGTACTGTTTTTAAAAACTCACTCATGCATCTACGGGTCATTACTCTAGTCTAATATTAAATGAGAAATTTTAGTTAATTAACCAAATAGAAGGAACAAATTCGATACGTAGCAATGTCTTTCTTTTAATTGATGTGATTATTTTTGTTCCTCGACTAAGGTTTGGAAGTTCGAGTGACAACTTTGGATTTTAATTTTTAAATACATACACTTTTGTTATAAAGAATAATAATTGATTTAACTATTAATAACAACAAATAGGGGTGTTCATCAGTTCGTTTTTTGGTTTATTCGGTTTTTTTATTTTTTTTGGCTAAAACCAAAACCGTTTAAACTAGTGTCAAAACGGAACCGAAAACCAAATTCCAATCCAGTTCGGTTTTCGGTTATAACCATTTAAAACGAATTCGTCAACCCATTTTGCTTCTTTTAGTAGCCCACTATCACACTTCGTGGACTCGTTGCTTCGTTGAATCGCACCTTTGTGCCTTCGTTGAACACTAGAATAAAGTATTGAACGAAACGTGGTTTACAGGTTTAGGCCATTACTAAATAGTGCACAGCCGAGAAAACAAGACATTGAGAGAATGAAGGCGACAGGGAGTGAGAGAGTAGGAAATTAGGAACTGTAAAAATGACCTAATGTGTAATGTCCGTCAAAAATTGAAAAATATTTATAAATAAATATAATATATATGATATATAATTAGAATATTTAAATAACTAATTCGGTTTAATCAGTTTGGAAATTCCTAAAACCTTAATCGAACCAAAGACCGATTATGGTAATCGATTTCGGTTTCGGTTTTTAAACCGAACCGAAAACAAAATTTAAAAACAGTTTTGGCTTTTATAATTACAGAACAGTTTTGTTTACGGTTAAAACAAGTTAACTGTATTTTGAACACCCCTAAGAACAAAGTAAAGTAAAACTATACAAACTCTCTAGGGTTTTTTTGATGTGGTAGTTGGCAAAGGTTAGTGATGTTGTCATGTGGAATTGTGGATGACAATCATGTCACATGGTGAGGCTATTAATGCCCATGACACATCACTAGTCTCAAAAGAAATACTCACCTCTTACTTCTGTGTAAAAAAATATTGCACCTAAATTTTATCAAAATTGGATTTTGTTACATTTTTCTACTTTTTATAAATGTTTAATATACTAATGTTGTTTTTCTCTAAGATGTTTGGTATCAAATAATTTAAAAGGAATAAAATTAATCAGTTCACTATAAAAAAAAGTTTATGACTATATCTTAAACTTGGTAGAACGGACGGATATGGTTGAGATGGGTAGTGTTAAACAAGTTTACATTATATGTAATATACATATACTATCCAGATTTATGATTATACAAGTTTTTGTATACACCAATATTTAGTCATACATAATAATATTTATACTCTTATAAACTTATTATCTATTGTTTCTATCCACATTTATATATATCGTTCAATTAAACCTTGTTTGTATAGATATAAATATTTATCACTTGCTTTCAAATAGTATACTGTTCATCTAAAATTTGTATTTGGGGTTTTTTTGTTTTTTTTAAATGTTAACCCTGTTTGTAAAGATAAAAATACCTAAAACCTCAGAGTAGTTTACAAAGTAATCAAAGTACTAGACGAGGGTTGGTTTTGACAAGTAATTATAATTCGTTTTTTTTTATTTATTGTTTTCATTGTTCATATTCAAAAGTAATGTTTTTGGACATATCCTTGAGAAGCCGACAACTTTTTTAAAGGCAAACCCTACAACTTAATTTAATTTAAAAAATTAAGTCAACAATTATATGGAACAATACAAGCAAGCATTACGATTATCATTTCAAAATTACATAAGCTAAGTTGCTATTAAGTCTTTTAGTTATTCAGGTTGCTGGTTCCACTTTGTTTCACCAGCCCTTTTTACATCTCGTATATCTGCTAACTTAAATTATAACATATACATTCATTATTAAATATATATTATATTATATTATATTCTAAAAGGCCAAAAACAAAAATCAGCGGATATTGTAGTTTTTCTATTTTTCTTGGAGTAAATAATTCATGAGATATTGTTGAATCTCCAATCCAATCTTACTTCACTGGGACCCAACACGTGTTGACTGGGCTTCCGAAATGACACGATGTGGCTGCTCACCATGAACGCCGTTACTCTCTCCGACACTCTGATCTCTTCCATCTTCAATTCTTGTAGCCGGAGAACGTACTCCGGCACGTGCACCAGGTCCCACACCACCCCTACTCCGCCCTCCTTCAACACCCTCACCACCTCCCCCACTACCCTCATTCTCTCCGCAGATGCCGCCGCTGTTTTCGCCCCGAATTCCTTCCCCACCTTGTGCACAAAACCTGCCGACACAACCACGTCGAAGTAGTTGTCAGGGAACGGCAGCCTACGCGCGTCACCTTCACGGCAGGTGACGTACTCCTGAACGCCCTCCATCCCGGCCGTTCTTAGGGTGGATAAAGTGGTGTTCTTACGGTCTAACCCGACGACACGGCCGGAGCTGCCTTCTTTTTTGAGCTGCATGGCGACGGCGTTGAGGAGGATACCGCGACCGCAGCCGACGTCGAGGACGGTCTTCACGGTTGACCAGTCGTGGACGGCGCTTACCATGCGCTGGGCCATTTCCCAGCGAAGGGCCACGGATGAGTAAAACATGTTTCCAGCTGCGTAGAAGAGGCAGACAGCGGAGATAGCAGTGACGGAGCCGGTGAATCCTGCAGCGAATCTGGCGAAACCGCCGGAGCATACCGACGGTAAAATTAATTCAAACGAGTAACAGATCCAGTTGAAATACAGGAGAAATACGATTGATGAAGCTGAAAACACAATCGCGTGGATCAACAGAAAAATGGGTGTGTGCCAATCGTCCATGCCATATATTGAATAGATCTGAGTCCAATCTCTTCCTGATTTCCCCATTGTTGCAAGTTAACTTTCACCGGATTCAATTAAACTCAAAGCAGAACACAACTATAATCTCAAAATCTGTAATTATAAACAAAAAAAAAATGAAAAGAATTAGAGTACAGTTTCATAATCAGGATTTAGCATAACTATATGCTCGATCAGTGAACAGAATCTGAATATATACCACAAATCAAGCGTAAAGTCATTTCACCAAATTAATGAAAGCTCAGTCAATGTACAAATTCTGTTTACTTTACAAAAAAGGTGCACACATTCCTTTTGTAAATCACGAGCAAATGTTAAATTGCCGCGAAAATTCACCAATTCGGAATGAATTCCAGTTGTTCCGTTTCTATTTCTTCACTCGGTAACAAACAGTGACAGCAAATCACGACATAAACATCATAAAAGCGAACAAACGGTAACATCAATTTAACGAAAAACGGAATCTGAAGAGAGATGAAGTAAAACTTACGATTCGTGAAAACAGAAGGTGATATTCGCTATCAGATCCACAGAAAACGACCGAGATAGAGAATAATTTGTTGATCTCGAGAAGCTAGTTTAAAGTTCGGAACTACAGAGAAAATTGGCGGAGAGAAGTTTAGTTCAAATCCATAATAACGAAGTCAGCCATGGATGACGGTGATGCAGATCTAGAACCAATTGCGACGGCGAAGCCTTTGTTTATCGTCCGTGAGTAAGGGTACGTACCGTGAGCATAACCTGTTGAAGGCGGAGGGAGACTGTGGTTGTGGTGGGGAGAATGGTGTTTAAATCTATGGAAGAGTGGGCTAAGTGTCCGTCTTTATACTGGTGTGGGGGTGTGTGACGCGAGGTACGGTTATACAAATCATAACCAATATACACACACACTCGTACGGACGCTAATGCAACCGCTAATGAGTTACAAAAATGACCATTAAATTTTAAATATTTCAATTTCTGCCCCCCTAATTTATGAGGTTCATTAAAAACGTACTTCCATAATTAATAATCAGATAAATTTTCTCACTTTGTGGTCCTTTCATAATATACCGTAACTTGAATTTGGCATTTAGAATGTGTCAGAGTACAGGGTATGCTTGGCACTTGCCATAGCTTTGAAGAGCTTGAACATTTGCATTAAATATGAAATAAATAATAAGTTTTGAAACTTTAGTTAGGTTTTAAAAAAACCAAGTTGAGATCGAGATGACACATTTCGCGCATACATAATAAAAAAGAGGATACGTATATTACATATAACTAGATATTTGTTATCAAATCATATATGTTGTCAAATATATATATATATATATATATATATATATATTTAGCCATACCAATCAACATCTTCTAACCTTGCCTTTATCCGAAGATATACTCTTGTATAGAGAATGAAATGATGCACCTGGTTAGAAATCATGCATGTGTATGAAAGCTAACCAAATAAACCACATGCATATCAAGATACGGCGCTCTACATTTTTGACATCAGCAGATGTTGAGCCCTTTCCGAGGGATGGCTTGCATAGAGACATTCGGTTATGTAAATATCAAAAGGAAACCCTAATAAGTGATACAAATCAAACATCTATCTTGATATTTAATTCTTATATATATATATATATATATATATATATATATATATAGAGGGAGGTTCATGCGAAAAGGGGTTTATTTGCGAAAAGTGCGAGAATAAATCTAGGTCATGCGATTAATTAATTAATGGTTTAGATTAGTTATGGCAGTTTAGTAATTAAATCAAAATTTAAAGATATTAACTTAATAACAAAAGGGTAAAATAGTCTATACACATTCCTCAATCCCCTCTCTTCTACTATCATACGTATATCTACCCCCACTTTCTTTTGTAAACCCTAAGGGGATGTTTGGTACAAGGAAATAATGCTAGAGAAATGGAAATGAATTGCATTTCCTTTGTTTGGTAAGCCAGAGAAAAAAAAACTCGGAGAATTGCCAACTCTCGAGACTTGGTTTATTTGTATTTTGAATTCTCTCATTTTGGTGAAGAATTGGAGAGAAATGTCCAGAAGATGGGTTATGAAGCAACAACCATGACTTACTTATTGAGAGCATGAAGTGAGCGATGCCAACCTGCCTCTCCAGATCTACCGGTGCAAGTTAATAACGACAAACCTACACTTGATCCATCGGCGCTAGGAAGCGACGACGATCTGCTCCCGTGCGACGGTGATCTCTCCTCTAGATTGAGCGACGCATCCTCCAGATCCGGCACGACGGCAACCACTCTTCCTGCATGACGGCGACTTCTCTTCCTGACGGAGCGACGACGACCTCTTCTCCAAATCAAGTGACGATGACTTGCTCCTTCAAATTAAGCCACAATGTTTCTCCAGATCGATGTGTTTTGCTTGAAATTTGATGAAGTTTGATGAAACAACCGGAAAAGAGAACAATGATGGAGGCATAGAGCTGTGATATTTCTTGGATGAAGATGGCGTACAACAGGTGATAAAGAATGAGTGGTTGGTGAGCTATAGTTACTTGTACTTTTTTTTAAGTTTGAGTTGTAATTCAAGCAATAATAGTTGTAATCTTTACAAAATATTGGTTTGTAATTCAAGCAATACTTGTTGTACCATTTATAAATGAGTGAGTTATAATTCAAGTAATACTAGTAATTTATTTCTCAGTTTATTTTCTTTATCTATACCAAACAAGAGAATTATTTCTCATTCTCTGTACTAATTCTTTTTCTCTGTAATTCTATTCTCTATGTTATTTCTCTGTAATTTTATTTTCTGTACCAAACGTACCCTAAAGCTTTTCTCTCCCTACAAATGAGATTTGAGAGTCGCCACTATCGCCGGCGACAAGTCAATCCACCACAGCCACCTCTTTTCTACTTCACAACACCGTCGTCGCCGCTCTACAACTGTCTAAACTCCAGCCACCGCCTCCCTCTACTTCACTGCACCGCCACCGCCCCTGATCTACATTGATGCCATTAATTACTTCACCGCACGACCGTTGAACCACCATCCATGTCATGCCATAGTCACTGAGAACAACCGCCGCCGTCTCAGTCGCCAACACTAAACGCCAAACCATCATCATCGAAGAAAAAGCCATCTATGGAGGATCTTGGATGTTACAAGGCAATCTTTGATTTTTCCGGCGATGACCATCATCATCACCGATGAAGGAACTCACTTTAATGGTTTTTTTTGTTTTTTATGACCATCAGCATCACATAATGACCATCATCATGACCTGTCATCAGGCTTTGATGTATTGTTCTCACTATAATGGTTTTGTGTTTTTTATTGTTCTCATATCGATGAAGGAACTCACTATACCTATTTTATTTTGTTGTGGTTTTATTTTGAAGGAAGAATTCATCTATTGGATGTTGTTCACCAAATAATACTATATGTTTATTGGTGAATATAATGTATTGATTGTAGAAAAATAACAAAAAAGAATATTCACCAAAGTTTATTTTTGGTTGTATTTTGTTGTTTATTTGTGAACAAATAAATATTAATTAATTTTATTGTTTGTTTACGATGTGTGGTCGAATAAAAACTCGTTTATAATTTATGAAAGTAAAAGAGTTTGAACTCTTTTGGGAAGGAGGAGGTGTTTTTAAGGTTCATTACTTCATTGTATGGTTTAGTAACTTGTATTTTCTTACTATATATTCTATCTAGTTCTTTTAACTAAAGTATGATAAAAATATGTCATGTTTAGACAAGGTTAAGGTGGTGTATAATATAAAAAATGATTAATCGCTAAATGATTTAGTAAGCTGAATAATTTAGAGGCTCTGTACGAAATTAGTACTTAATTTAACAAGTTATTTGATAATAATTTTGAATTATAATAATTACCATTTTAACTTTCATAATGATTTATTAAAAAAATAAGATATAGATTTTAATATGAGAATATGTGAAAGATGAAGTATAATGTTAAATTACAGTGTGCCTAATGATTCATAATATGTTTTAAGACTTAATGATTCAGCATCAAACATGTCGAATGTTGAACGATTCATCATTTAATGTTGAAATAACATCCTTGTAACTATTATGAATCCGAAGTAAAAAAAAAAGCTTGAACACTAGAAAGAACATCTTTATACCGCGTCTCGATCTTCTAGTTGTGCATAATCTTAGACATAATCTAATTGAACAAACCGCTTGAAAAGCCCTATCTAACCAACCAATTTGGGTTTGACATTATAAACATAGTTTGGCTTAATAAATAAATAAATAATCGAAATTATTCTAATATTTATATTTTGTACGAATACATCAAACTAATTGTACGACCAAGTTGTAGTGCAGACTCATTCGTCAACGAAATTTTATATCCCTTTGACCAAGAGAAAGTCAAAATCCTTAATGTTGACGTCATTGTTTACGACCGGTAATTGTATAAAAAAAGTATAGAATAGCAATTGGGTTTACTTTTGCATATTATAAAAACAATTTGTATGCCTAAATGACAATGAAGACGGCAATAAATAAGAACAACGGGGAGTTATATATTTAGTTAAACGTTAGTCAAAAACAATGAGAAAAATACCATTTCTCGTTTAGAAAAAAGCATAAATCTTTTTTTAATTAACGTCGTCATAAAGATTAACATTTCATTAGTTGTTATGAGATAGACGACCTTGATGTTAATTAATGTTTCTCGAGTTCACAATCTGCTAATACAAACATGTTTTACGGTCGCAAATTTATTAACGAAATGTATACATTCTCTTTGATGTTCGCTGATGAAAAAAATGATAGATTCATACTCGTTCGATGTGAGCCAATACTCAACAGATGCGTCTGAGTATTTGTTGAATTTGGATATTTCAGCGTGTCAAGTTTGGGTGTTCAAAGAGAGATGGAGAACTGCATTGTGGTCTTGTCTCTGCCTAATTGGGCGGCATAGAAACAGTTTTGTGTTCGAGCATGGATTTGGTAAGTTGGCTAATAAACGTACTACAAGGTTTATGAGTCAAATGTATGGTATGGTCAACCGGTCAACTGGGTGATCGATGCAACAGTCATATAGTTAGTGGAAACGATGATTAGATGAATGTTGTGTTGGTGATTTTAGTGTCACCGATTCATTTTGTGTAATGGAATTTGTACGTGTGTTTTAATGAGATTAAACTTAGTTCTAAAATAAGAATGGAGAGTGTGGAATACACGCTTGTATTAATCTAGATTGGTCCAAAATTTATCATAATAGAAGGTTTGTAATTAATATTCTTGATTTTAGAGGGTTTTAATTATAATTAAACAAACTTTGTAACCCCCCGTTTACAGTTACTTGTGCAAAAACGGATTTGAATTGGAACATAGTTCTGGATGAAAAATACTTCCTGAATTCTCTCTGGTACCCTGAATCGATTATGTGCCAAGAACAAGATTTGATACTTCTACTATTATCCCAATTCGGATTTTGTGTAACCCAGACACAAAGGGTAAAAATATCGAATTTGAAAAGTGATTACCACGATTGTAGAAGAAATCTGGTTACTCTGTCTAACATGTTGTGTAGAGATGCTTTTGGCTAAATATGCATTCTAGTTAATTTTTTTTATCCATAGTGTTTAATTTATTTTTTAAAAAGGTGATAAAAAAAAGTCTATTTTTGGGTCTAAATCAAACATGCCTAACTTTTATTGTATGAGAAAACGACATCGAATTGAAGGGTAGGCATTTAAAGTCTTTTATCTTTGGATATAAATTATATGTAATGGTAGTAGTCTACCACAGTGGGTGCATCGAAAAGTAAAGGACAGTGTATTTATTCGTATGTATACAAAATTTGAGGCTAAAGATGTATATATATATATATATATATATGTATATATATATATATATATATATATATATATATGTATATATATATATATATGGGAGGGTTCATTTGAGAACCGTTTTTATTGCGAGAACCGCGAGAACTAATCTTAGCCGTTCATTTTAAATAATAGAGTTCATGGATGAAGAGAGTGAGTAGATTGAGTGTGGCAGGGTACATGTAAGGAATTCATGGGTGGACAATCCAATTGAAGGAGCGGGATTGGACGGCTAGGATTGGTTCTTGCGGTTCTCGCAATAAAAACGGTTCTCAAATGAACTTTTCACTATATATATATATATATATATATATATATATATATATATAGGGGAAGGTTCATGCGAAAAATTTATATTTTACGAAAAGTACGAGAAACATTTTCATCTGTTAGATTTTAATGATTAAGATCTTATACAAAAAGGTATTTACGTCTTCTTATCACTATTGTAATTAATTCATTATTAATTTAAATTTTGTAATTATTTACTTTCTCTCTCTTGGTTGTTAGATAGGTTGTAAGAATCAATTGTTTTTGTTTTATTTATTTGATTTTTTATATAGTAATTTTAAAATATTCACAACGAATAAATATTTAAAACAAGTATCTCAATTTTGTAATGTTTTTAATTAAATATTCTAATTGTTCACTAATGAATAATGTTTAAAAAAAGAATTTTTTATATTAAATATTTAAAATACATTTGATTCAACCACTTTGGATTTTTTTATGAGTTCATTATTGAACCATTTAAGAAACACTAAATCTTGCTACTGAACATTAGACTTCTATAATATTTTTGATTCTACCGGTTTAGATTTTGTCTCATGAGTTCATTATCAAACCGTTGAAGAAATTACAAAATTTATATCGCGTTCAATAACAAATATTACACACTTACAATACGTTAAATGAACAATATACATATTTTCTATAGTGTTTACAAGTGAATAACAAACCAACATTTTTTAAATAAATACACATAAAAAAGATAATAAAGAGTTGTGTTCACTAGTAAACACAAAAATGACAAAGGCATAACTTAAAGTGTTCATTGACGAACACAACAAAGAAACAAATAATTATGGTCCATAGATAAAATATCAATTTTCATCATGAAGAAAAGGTAAACTACTAGCATTTCCGCAAACAAAGTTAACATTAAAATGTAGTAATGTAACATATATTTCTTCAACATACAGAAAGCAAAAAAAAATTAAAATTCTTGACTAATAACATAAATAACACTAAAAGTTTTAAAAGAAACCAAGCATTGCTTGGATGTAGATGAAGAAGAAATAGTTGAACATTGCTTAGCGGTGGTGGACAGGTGGATTGATTCCCACCACAAACTTCCTTGGAACAAAAGGATTTCAATGCATCACTATATAGACCCAATAGATCTCAACGATGTATGGCGTCTTCGACTTACATCATAGTGGGGAAATATATACGATGGTGCGACAGTTGGTGATCAACGCAAGAAAATGGGCGTGCTCAGTGGTGGTGGTGATTTGTTGTGCGGGTGAGTGGTGACCGACGGTGGTGCTTTCCATTAATCTCGGTGCCGTAAAGAATGAAGGGGGTTGTGGATTTGTTCTTCAAGCACATAGTAGAGACAAAGGGAGAGAGGTAACCACCGAGATAATCAAGGAATTGTGATTTAGTAGTTGGAGATAATTAGGGTAAGGATTTTTATTGTGTAAAATGTCTCTATTGTCCTTAATGTTTTAATTTAACATCTAAAGTTAATTGCTAAAATGCCACAAGTAATCTCAGCCATTGTTTGAATGATCTAAGGGGTGAAAATGTTTCTCGCACTTTTCGCAAAAAAAAAACTTTTTGCATGAACCACCCTATATATATATATATTATTAAAAGCTTTGATCTCGTTAATTCTATGTATTATATTTTTAGGGGAAAGTTAAATAGAGAATCGTTTATCATATGAGATTTGTTTGTAATATTATTAGTGACTCGTTAATAAAAGTGTTTTGGTCATTTATATATTTACCTAACTGTGAATTGCGTCCAGATAAACCGTCGTTGATAAGTAAGACTTGTTTTTTCTCAAATATCTCTCATTATTGAGTGTATTAGTGACTTATTAGTGAGTCATTAGAATTAAAAAGGCCAAAATTTGTTCTCGAAAAACAGTTTTTTTATACTTTCCAATATAATAACCAGATATTTAATTTTTTTATTTTAACAAATTCATACGTTTCATACTTGCATCTTTATGACTTTATCAGTTTATCCTCATATAAACAAAACCCTAACAATTACACTTTACTACCATTCGAACATACTGGTTTTATTCAATGAATGTATAATAACTACTACCAATAATAACAACAACAAGCATTGTTTATGGTCCCTCTTTCTCTCTCTCTCTTCTATACTTTAACAATTTTCAACATACGTTACATTATAATCATACGCTCGTATACATTAAATAGGCCAAATCTAAAGTCTTATACAAGGACGTATATTATTCATTCTCAAGTAATATTACAACAATAATATAAAATGTCAGGTAAAATTATATAATCATTCTAACCATAAGAACATAGAAGTTCTAGTTATTTGTCTATGTAGCTATCAAGACCTAAATTTTCAGCCCAATTTAGCAACTTTTATTAAAATCACAACCCCAAAAGTTACATATCAAGTCAACCATGTTCACTTCCCAAAACAAAGCTGGTGTTAGGCCTATTGTACTGGTAAGCCCGAATGAGTTCGTGAGTCTTCGGGTTGCCTTCGTCTCCATCGGGAACACCAATACCCCCCCCCCCCCTTCCACAATTCGAGTTGAGGCCTGGGTTTCCCCACCCGTACATACCTTATTGCTTTCTTTTTTTATTTTTTATTTTTGGTTGTGTAAGAGAGAGTAAATATTTGAGTTATTTGGGTTAGATGCTCCTTGAGTTTTGGGTAAGAGAAAGAAAATAATGTGACAGCTGGGTTGAGAATGGTTTAGGTTAACCGCTACTCATAATCTTACGATAATATTGACTACCATTAACAAGAAATGACAAATTATTTCAAACATGTGTGACACAATCAACATGTATGACTTAGGGTTTATGTATAACTTTACCTGGAACTCTACCCAAGCATGCTACTCAACCTCCCGCTAAGAAAACCTTTCAAAACAACTACAACCAAACAATATTACTATATTAGTTTTTTTTAAAGCTAGTGATCGAGACAAAGCCAACTACCCAAACTTAGGTTAGTTAATTAACGACCAAAACTTGGAATCTGCCACACTCACACGTGTTCTAGCATGTTATCTTGCATACAATGATAGGTTTTAGAAATTTGTTGTATTAACATAAAAAATGGTAGCCCATAATTATATATAATGACATTTAATTTAAATAAAATGTGCTGTTTTTATTAACCGCGCTAAGATGAGTTACCCAAATATTAGCATAATAATATAATATTACTTTTTACTACCATCGGTATGTTGACATGGATGGGTAGTACCGAAACCCACACCACCCCTCTTAGGACGGTACCAAAAAAGAAGAAAGAATCGGCATTTAAATATATATATATATATATATTATGTTGACGTGACTTGAAGCATGAAGTGTCTAAAGAAGAATACAAGCCCATGCTCTAATGCAAATATGCAATCATGACTAAAAATGTCAATTTATCACCACACTTAACCACGATGAATCACTAGAAAGAATAACTATGTGTTGTATAAATTGAATGACTTCATATGATAAAAGAGAAAAGTACATACGTCCGTCAGATTACTCTACTTAGAAGTTTGTAAAAATGTTTCGATTAATCGATACAAACATAAATTCAATTATTATTATTTTATTATAAATTTACTAATAAATAATGAACCATGAAGTCGTTAAATTAAAATAAAAACGAAGAGAATTAATTTTGGACAAGACTGCACCTAATCTCGACAAAGTGAGTATTACCGTCGGCAGATTCCCGTAAATTAAGGTGTTAAAGTCTGGTCAACGGGAAAATATATGCTTGCAATCATCATCACCATAAATAAAATATAAAAATTAAATTAAAAAAAAAGAAAAAGACGTTTGAAATTGAAATTTAAACCCGGCAGTAATGGCACCTCTACTCTAGATTTCAGATATTGGTAACTTGTAAGTACGGCCCAAAGGATTAATAAAACCGTCAATTAAACCCTTTAATTTATGAATTAGATTAGAGTACTGCCAAGGATTATCGAAGGAATAAAATTTTAAATAAGAATGTGATAACAAATCCTAATCATTAGATGTTAATTTATTATATCTTACGATCGTAATTCTTAATCGTCGTAATTTATAGTTAGATTATGAATAAAATAAAGAACCAAGTGTAGATCATCCGAATAAATAAAATGAAGGGTCAAAATTAAGTCTTTTATTCTTATTATTATTTAAATTCTTAATTGAACATCCTTTAAAAAGAGTATACATGTAAGTACTAAGTAGTACTATACTCGTGTGATGCTCGGGTACGTAAATAAAATTTTTATATTTAATACTTTTTATACATACTCTTTTAAAAAATATAAAATTATATTTCACATCTAAAAGTTTTTAGTGTAATATTAATACGTTTCTCATATTCACTATTGTTAATAAAAGCAATATTTATGTAATGGATAAATGAAAATTCACCTTTATCATGTTAGAACGCGTGAATGAGAAATATCAGGGTAGTGAATTTTTGTTATTCCAAAAATGTTCTTTTATATATACGGATGCACGCTAATTATCAATTACATACATACATATATATATAGAGAGAGAGAGAGGGAGAGGAAAAGTTTCATTTGAGAACTGTTTTTATTGCGAGTACCGTGAAAACCAATCTTAGCTTTTAATTTAACTAGATCAATGGTAAATAAAAATGACGGCTCATTAATGAGTCATTAATGGCTTATTAATGACACATTAATGAGGGTATTTTGAGAAAATCAAAAATAACTCTTTAATTACGGGTCATCTGAATGCAATTCACAGTTGAAAAAATATATAAAAATCAAAATACCCTTATTAATAAGCATTAATGGTGGTAACAAATAGTACTCGCAGTACTTGTAATAAAAATGGTTCTGAATTAGCCCTTGATTGATAGATCTGATGATTTATAATGGTTCATTAAGTTTTTTATATAAGAGGGATTTTTTTATTGATCCTTCCTACATATACATGTGATTCTTTAATTTTTATATTAATTAATTGATTTATATTAATTGCTTTTCGTGTCTTAAACCATGCATGATATTAAATGAATTATTGTGGTGTTAGTCTTAACAAGTGTCTATATCTCCTTTATTTAAATGGTTTTTTTTATTGATCTTGTTACAAAAAATAGTAAACAAGTGTTATTTAGTAGATATGATTACATTGCCCTTTTTCACAAAACGAACACGTGTTCATGTCAAACATCAAAATTCTAGTGTCAAGTAATACTTTGTAATTTTACAAATTAACACGTACTACAAAAACAAACCAATTTAATCACCAACAGATATAGACAACGTACGTACTCTCTAAATAGATCTATCTACATGTAAAATACTCAGCAATGTAAATATAAAAAATAAGGTTAAAAGAATTATACCAATAAGATTACTCGGAGATGGGCAGGTTTTTAGGGTGCATTGTGTTATTTAGTAGATATGATTACATTGCCTTTTTGGTTTCGTGAACCCGAGCAAACCGATGATTTCCTTTTTTTATTTTGGTTTTGTAGAGAGAGAAAATGTTTGGGTTGATTGGGAATTGTGCTATTTTGGTTTGGGTTGATTTGAGTTGGGAAAGAAAAAGTAAAAAAAAACTGATATGATAATGTTGTGACATTTTGGTTGATTTGAAAAGGGGAAAGATGCTACTCATGGTCTAAGAATGTTGTGTGGTCCTGATGCGCTGGGCTAACATTCTCTTCCCCTCCCTTACTTTTTTTTTAATTTTTGAATAGTTAATGAATATTAAGTGGGCTTCATATTTTAGTATGGTGATAAGTGATTATTAAAAGAAATAAATAAGGATGGAAAAAAACAAAGAGTAAGATCCAATTTGTTTCATAAAATTCAAAATTAAACTGAATTCTTTAGAAATTAAATTCTTAAATAATTAAAATCTCAAAGAATAAGATTCCAATCCTATATTTTGTTTGTTTTGAAAATTTGTTGAAATAATTGGAATGAAATTATGTCAAATAACTGATATACTCTTTATTCATTTTAAGGTAAAACTTCATTAGTACACACATGCATATGTACATATGTATATACACCATCGACCGGAGATTTTTAGTCGCAGAGAGCGTCTGTTCATAACACCGTCGACCATTGATGCCAGCATTGGTTGGTAGCAGCGGCACAAGTCGGTGGTGACCACCAACGGGTGGTGATCAGCGGTGGTGGCGATCGATAGTCGATGGTCATGATCGGTGGCAGTGGCGGTGGTGGTGGCAGTAGGTGGCGGGGGTCGGTGTTGATGGCGGCGACGGTTGGTGGTGGTAGTTGGTGGCAATGGTCGGCAACAGCGGGGTCGGTGGTGGAAGTTGGTGGCAATGGTCGGCAACAGCAGGGTCGGTGCTGGTGATAGGTGGCAGCAGTGGTCTACGGAGGTGGAGGTCAACGGTAGTTGTTGGGGGCAACAGCAGCCGGCGGTAGTTGGCGGCGGTCGGAGATGGTTGGTGATTGGTGTCGGTAGGGGTCCACGGTTGGTAGCGGTTGGGGGGCATTGGTGGGTGGCGGCGGTCGAAGGTGGCAACAGTCAACTGTTGGGGTGGTAGTCGGCAGTGGCGACAATCGGTGGTTGGTGTTGGTAGGGGTCTGCGGTCGGTGGCGGCTGGGTCTGCGTCATTGGTAGGGGTGGTGGCGGTCGGCAGTTGGAGGCAATGACGGTCGGGGGTTGGTGGCGGTAGTCAACAGTTGGTGGCAAGAGGGGTCAGCGGTCAGCAACGGTCATCAACGGTTACCTGTGGAATAGTGGATTGAGACGTATGATAAGTTAGATTAGGTTTAAAACATAGGTAAAATAAGCTTTTTGTCATTTTCCATATGGAATGTAATGTAATTCCATCACTATATGTGAAATAATGAACATTACATGATTTAAGGAATTTTTAAATTTCGTGAAATGACATTTCGAGCAGCTTTTGATTACCAAACAAGATATAGGAATGTAATAACATTCCATTTCTTTGAATTCCATAAGATTTCTACAAAACAAACAGTATCTAAACGTTCATCCGGATTAAAAAATTAAATCCTATACCTTATGGAATTCAAAGAAATAGAATAGTATTATCTTTAAATAAAAGAATACAAGAATAACATGAATTAGTTGTATTAGACAATCTAACTATAGATTTAAATAAAATTAAATCTGAACCATCCATTTGCATATAGAATTAAATCCGGTTTTGACTTTTCACAAGTCAACAAACAGCAATATTACGCTTTAATAACCATTAGATTCAATTTCTTAACGTGTGTGTATTTTAAACATCTTCATTTCATCACATACGTAATATCTACTATGTATGTTATGAAATTAAGGCCGAGGTTTGTCGGTGGCCCCATTATTAGTTTGTTTGTTTGAGGTTTTTGTTTTCGGGGTTAAGGTTGAGAATGGTTTGTAACGTTTGTTTCAAGTTCAACCGAGTGTCTATTCTTTTGTAGCTTGTGAGTTTTAGTTTGGTTAATTGATTTCACCTTTTGTGTCGGGTATTATTGAGTCTATTGTGAAGTGTAATTGGGAAAAAATACCATATAGTTTCATTATACTTGCTAACATCTTACTTGTTTTAATTTTAATTCATTGCCTTTCAAAAAAAAATGTAATATCATTAAATTCACTTAGTTAATATCTATTAAACATCTTAATATTAATTTTATCACATATTTAATTGCTGTTAAATTCGATCACTAAACATCTATTAATCATTTTAATATTTATTTTATCACATACGTAATATCTATTAAATTCAATAACGTAACAAATATTTGCATTTTTTATATGTATATATATATACTAGCATTGTACCCGCGCAATGCTGCAACGGCGAATAGTTTTTGTTTTGTTACATGTCGTTTTCAAGAATGTAATGATATTATTCGCGCAATTCAAAGTCATAAAAAAAATTCTTTAGTAACATGTCCGTTTTTTTAATTTTTGTTTTATTTGCATCAACTATTTTATTAATTTAAAAAATAAATTTTAAAAGATATTTAAATAAGAAAAAAAAGATTTATATTTATGAAATAAAGAGAGAGAAGTTAATAAGATTTTGACAATTATGCTGATATGGGCGAATAATTGTATTTGTGTGAGGGTATATTTTAAATGAATAAAAAGTAAAATTAAATTAGGAGAGAGAGTGGAATGGTTAAAAATTAAGTAGATAAGATTAATCTAAATAGAATTAAAGGTCAAGATGTTGTTTTGATTGAATTTTAAGAACTCTTAAAATTAAGAAGGAGAGAGAATGTTAAATGCTTTATATAGTAATATATATATATACTAGTGGGCCGGGTACCCGCGCAATGCGACAACGGCGAATAAAGAAGAGGTTGTGATGAGTTTTGTGCAAAATAATCACAAAGAGCTAATATGAGTTTGTGAAGATTCCTTGCGAGATGAAGATAATATGAGTTTGTGAAGATTCTTTGCGAGAGCCGCTTTGAAATTAAGAATTAAATTGCTAACTCTGAGTTATTTGTCTTTCAGTTTGTTGGAAGAATTTTGTCGCATGGCTGAATCATAAAGTTGTTGATTATATATATATAGATATATATATATATGTGTGTGTGTGTGTGTGTAATTTTTGTATAATTGAGTTAGAATGAAATGTTTATAAATTTCAACTATTTGACTCTTTCATTTGTTTGGTGTTTGTGAAATCTCTTGAACTTGATTTATTGAAAACATGAATTTATGTGATCTCATTAATCAAAAGTTAATATTAAAAATACATGATTAGACTTAATTCAGTTATAAGTATGGTGATCTCATGAATTAAAAGTTAATATTAAAAATATATGGTTAGAAATAATTTAGTTATAAGTATTGGTTTAAATTCATTAATTGTCGGTTATTTTTTTAATATTTATTTGTTTAAATTCATTAATTGTGGACTTAAAGGAGAGGTAAAGGAGATATATAAAGGATGGACATTTTAGTAAATTTACTTTTCTTAAAATTAAGAGTTTTTTAGGTGGTAAATACATTATATAGGAGTAAGATATATATATATATATAAATATATATATATATATATAAATATATATATATATATAAATATATATATATTTATATATTCTTTTAACATAATATTACATTCAAAATTTTTATGTTAATCTTTTACTTTCTATGAAACATATTAATTAATATATATAATACTTAGCAAATGTTTGACATTAATTTAAGAACAAATTTATTAAATCTTAGGTACATCAATAATCTTTCATTTATATAAATAAAAGACTAACTTTTATCAATTTAATTAGAGAATCTTAACTTTTCATTTAGTTAAAATTAAATTCTATTCATTCAATTATTTAAGATTGAACCCAATATTAATTTTAAACGGGCAAAGTTTGAAAGTTAGTTTTATTCAAATCCATTAATCCAATGCTTAAATATTTATGAAATTACATTCATAATGAAGATTATATCATCTCTTAAAAGAATAAACATAATCATTAAATCCTAAAGGATTTATCATTCCTTAAAAGTAGCAAAATTTTGACCATATGTAATCAATTTAAATTAACAATTATCTTCCTCACTTTCAAATTACATTCGACGACATTAAAAAAGACATGCTCATAATTAGATTTTTAAGTTATTTGATCGGTAAGGATTTTAACTTGATTTATGAAAGTTGTAATAAATCATCTTAAACTAAAATTATTATTTTACTGAAGTTTAACAATCCCACCAATGAATAAAAATATGTATTTTAATGTATCTCTTCTCTTAATATTAATAAAAGATATCATTAATTAAGTTAATTAGACAAACTAAGTTATTCGTTTAGTCAAACTAGTTTAAAGACCCGTGTAAACACACGGGTAGCCAAATTATTTATGTGAAAATATTATTTTATATTCATTTAGCTAAATATATGATTGCATTGTATGAACGAAATAAGAACTCGATCCGATGATAATTTTAAGAAGGATGTAAAAAGTTACCATCAAAATTAATTTTGTAGGATAAAATTTAAAATAATTTGACTCTAAAAAGTCAAAAACATTTTTTCGATTTAAAGAAATGAATAATTAAGATTAACTTCTTTGTTAAATAAAGGATTTTAGATTGTCTAATAATTTTTTTCTAATTAGTCTTTTATCTATATTGAAAGATTATTTATTTTTTAAATATATCTGTAGATATAATATTAACTACAAATTACTTGAATATGTTTTATTAATGCAACTAAAAACTACAAATATATTTATTTTTTTAATTTATCTGTAGATATAATATTAACTACAACTAAGAACTACTTTATCAAAGCTTTATTCAAGAACAGAGGATATGTTTTATTATTGAAACCTTGTAATTATCCTAATCGTATAGTAATTAAATCTCTATGAAATTTGTTTTTTAAGAAACAATCCAAAGCTTAAATCGTTAAAGATAATTTCACTTGTTTGACTCGAAAAAGTCAAAATTGAATTTAAATTTAAATAAAAATGAATGGTTTAGATTTGACAAGTAAAAGTTTTTATCTAAATCAACGGCTAGAATTATCTAATAATTTTTTTTCAAGTTAGTCTTTTATTTATAATAAAGAGAAAGATAAAGATTAACAACATTTTGTAATTGGTCAACCACAACTATTCATTTGTTCAAAATTAAAATCAATTTTGACTCTAATGATGTGTTTGGTTGGGGGTTTTATGGGATAGAAAATGGGAATAAGAATGGTAATGATTAATATTTATTGTTTAGGTGAAATATAATCAATCATTACCTATTAATGGGTAATGAATCATTTCTCAGTAAATTAGGAGTAATGAATTTTGGGTAATAGATTTAAGAATGTGTCTCTTGACCGATCACCACCACCAATATTACTACCACCATCCTCCGGCTCTACCACCCCCACCACCATCGGCCGAAACCACCACACTGTTATAACTTGTCACACAATCACCACCCCCTGCAGCCACCTTCACCCCCATCACCACCACCATCTATCACAATCGTCGCTATCATCAACCATCGCTTGCCACCATAAATCATGGTTGATTGTCGACTCCACCAACATCATCTTCGCCACCAACAACACCGTCTTCACCACTGCTACCACCATCGACCACAACCACCACCATTGCCACAGATTCTAGTGTGTATCGGTCCAATGACCACCATCACCACTACTACACACTACCACCATCATGGAGCGCTACCACCGCCAACATCCATACTGTCGATCATCGCTACTACCACCACGTACACTTTCTGCCGCCACCTTACTGACTACCACAACCACCATTGTCGTCACCACCACTTGCTGCCACTACTTGTCATTAATTGCTACCTTAACCAACATTGTCGTCACCACCACCAATCATCACTCCTAACGGTTGCAGCAACAACCATAACTTACTATTGCCACAAAAAACTACCATCAGCACCATTGCCACGACTAACATTGACCTACTCAATATATATATATATATATATATATGTGTGTGTGTGTGTGTATGTGTAATGATTACCTAGATTAACCAAGCAATATCAATTGTAATGATAATACCCGGAAATGTTCATTGCATTACTTTGTATTTCCTTACCTTTTTACCATTTCCATTCCTCTCTATTTAACCAAGCGCTCCCTAAAGCTTAGTGTTAATGCCTTGGGTCCAAAATAGGTAAAGTTGCGGATATTTTAAACCCATTTCATACTTATTCGAATTTCTTTAAATTGATTGGAACCATCCCTTCAAACCGTCTCCGACTCTCTTCCTAAGACGCCATAGTCTTCTCCAAATTTCTACCACTTTTCTGTGCCCGGATATTCAATATCTATGTTTCTGGTCATCATTATTCGATCAAAGAATCTATATTGAATGACAATTCTTGTAATACCCGAACTTCGAAAATAAATAAAGGAAATATTTTGTTGAGAAATAATATTGTGAATTGAATTGTAAAATATATTAGATATTTATGTTGGACAAGTTAAGTCCTATTGGGTTAAATATGTAGGTACATGTTGGGCTTGAATGTATAAGGATTAATGGACTAGTTGTATATATTATTGGATTCAATGTTATTGGGCTCTTCAAATGTGTATTGGACTAAACCTTTTTAAAAGGTGTATATAAAGTGAAATAGGGCACAACCACCAAAGGATTGTTACTGTTACATTGAAAAAGAGAGTTTGAGTGTGTGTTTGAGTGTGTGCTTAAACTTCACGAGAAAGCAAGGAAGGAGGTGCAAGAATCATCTGGAAAACTCAAAGAATTGCTACAAGAATCATCAGGTAATGTTTCTTACCTTACTAGGATACTGTAGGTATCAATTTTATCTTGTTTAGATGATGATAGCATGATTTAGCTTCTGGGTTTTTGGGTTCTGGGTTTAAGAAGAACCAGAGAAAGAGAAATGTAGATATGAGTTTGAAAACTTGATGACATGTGTTTAAATCTTGAAAGAAGTACTTAAATGAGTGGAGAAATGTTTTGAAACAAAAATGATATGATTTGGTTGAGTTTTGAAAGAACATGATTTTGGCCATGAAGTCTGAAAGTTGAAAAAGATGAACTGACAGGGGTGAATATGCCCCATGCGACTTTTGAATGAATGTCGTGCGACTTGTTGTTTTGAGTCGTGCAACTCTTGATGAATGCCATGCGACTTTCATACTTTGTTCCATCCGACTTTCATGCCTTGAATACCCATGCGACTTTCACCAAACCATCTCATGCGACCTTTGCTTTAAACCTTGCACCATGCGACCTTCGCATCATGCGACTGTCGCATGGAGCTTCATGCGACCTTGACGTTTAAACCATGCGACTTTCAGTTGACAACTTATGCCCATTAACCATCCGACTTTCACACTTAAACCCCCATGCGACTTTCGCATGGATGAAAACCCTGCATGCGACTTATTGCTTTGAACCACCATGCGCCTTCGCATGAAACACCCATGCGACCTTTGAAACCTATGCTGTAATGACCGAAATTTTAAGAAATATTGTAATATTATTTTATGGAGAAATAAATAATATTATATGAGTTTATTTAATTATAATAATAATTAAGGAATATTATTATTAGTAGAATAAAATATTAAAGTTGGAAAAGAAAGGAAAAGAAAAGAAAAGAAAAGTAAGAGAAAAGAAAAGAAAAAAAATGGAAATTCGGATTTTTTTATGGATCGCGACGCGACGCGTCCAAGCGTCGCGACGCGACGCGTTGCGTGTGTCAGACCTCACGTGTGTCAGCCGGCTTTCGTGTGTCAGAAGTTAAGAGTATAGACGTCAGGATTGCATGCAAGGTGATTGGCCGGATTATGCGGTGTCGCGACGCGACGCGTTCCCGACAGCTTATATATATGAGTTGATTTCAGCATTTTTGGCACAAACTCTCTCAACCTAAGTCGTTACTCTGCCAAATTTAAGAGTTTTTCTGAGATTCTTGGAGCTACGATAGTGTCGGGTTTTGTTTGTGAGCGTATCTATAGTTACGGGAGTTCGGAAACACCGTCAAGGGCGTTGTTTTGACCGTAGTTTCGCGTGGGTGAACCCGAGAGGTGTATTTCTCTAATCTTATGCTTCCATTTCGGTTATTTAGCGTTTTGGACCGCATGCATGTCGTTTATGTGCGTTTTTATGAAGTTTCTGAGCTAGTGACGCGTAAATCTTTAGTCGGGGTTTATTCGTTGTCGGCTTTTGGTGTTTTGGGCAAGATCCGACTTGTTTAAGATTACGAGATCGTGTTTCTCATGTAGTAACCTTCGTAGGTTGTTCGTGGTGTTTCGGTTCGCGGCTTGGTTGATTCGTGAGCGTTGTTTGTCGTTTTGAGATCGTACATTTCGTTGTTCAGACTAAGGTGAGTTCAGTCGTTTTACAAAACCGAGCATATAGACAAAATCTGTTTTGATAATATTAACGGTTTTTAAGACAATATGTCTATATATATATATGATGTTTGTGATAGATTAACGATTGATTTCTATGCATGCTCCTTTATTAATGATGAAATGCGATTGACTTATACGATGTTTGTGACGCATGCATATATGCTTATAGATATATGTCCTAATGTTAAGATTGATATGATGATATGGGAAGGGATAGTTATACTCAGAGATGAAATACTGATGCCTAGTAGGAAAAGTGTGCCTTATAGGATATGCTAGCAATGAGATGTTTGGTTGTCGGGTTTCTAGATAACTTTGGCAACACTTGGTGTATTTATACACTGGAGTGATGTATTGACCACAGAGATGGGTCATGTGCAAACATCACGAGGGTGAAAGGAGGGTCCATCGGTAATTGGGGCACCATTTGTACTTTCACCTAAACGACTTGTGTCAGAGTAACTATAGCGGACGGATTACGGGAATGTGTGTACAAGTGGGAGTCGCACCCTTCCTTGTACCATACTTGCTGGACACGCTTAGTGAACTTGTACCAATGCGGACGGACCTAGAACTTAGCAGTTGCTAGGCACGCATATGGTATTATCGCGGACGGACCTTGGAACCCTAGTGGTTGCCGGGCACGCACTTGGTATTTGGGGTAGTGATGATAGCGGAGCCAAAGATAGACCCCAATAAGATGATTTATGATGTATATGATGTTAATGAAGTTAAAAGATGAATGAGATGATTTATGATGTAAATGAAGCTAAAGGATGATTTAAAGATGTTATTTGACGTTTATGATGACACTTGACCGTGCGGGGATTTATGATGCTATGCGGGTGGGTCAAGTTTCGGTTTGGGATCTATATACCTTAACCTAAATATTTTTGCGAATGTTTTAAATAATGATTTTGTGATGTTCACTAAGCTGACTCACGAGGCGAAAGCTGACACTTGTTTCTTTGAAATACGTCTTGTGCTCGTGCAGGTTGCTTAGGTGTGTGGCCTTGTGAGATGGGGGCTTATGGGTAGTTTTCTTTTGTTATGATGATACTCAGTATCAACTTGTGGTTGTGTAATGAACAAAGTTTAAAACAATGATGTGTCTGTGACGTAACGGTGGTTTATTTGATGAATGTTTAAAATGGTTTATCTGTTTTAATCAATATGATGTTTAAAAAGTCTTCCGTTGCGATGAATCTGATTGAGTAGAAAAAGTTTTTTGTAAATCTCAATTTCTGGAAACCACGGCTGTTACATATGCCATGCGACTTATGATTTTAGCGATCCGACTGTTGCTACCTAAGTGGAAATCCGATACTTGAAATCCGGATAGTTGAGAATCCGAATAAACTGAAATCCGATGGTTAAGTTGAAATCCGACAGTCGCACCCGGATTGGGGAATCCGACACTTTACATTGACGCGACGCGTCGGTTTGTTGGACGCGATGCGTCCCCGACTTTATGAACTTTAGGGAATTTCTTATTGTTACTTGCCTTGTGAGGCTCGAATGTATTATATGAATAAACGAACAAGGGGTTCGTGTACGGTATTGATTTATTAGATCTATTGTAGGTGACGGTTGACTAGTAAGTAACCACAAGTGTACTAGTAAGCTAAGATTGAGAAACTAAGACTGCAATACAGGTGAGTATTCTTACTTACTATCTAAACCCTATGATGCATGTGTTAAATGTGTTATGTGTTATATGATTGATGAATGATGAATTAATGAATGAGGAATTGATGAAATGATGTAATGATGAGTGATGAATTGATGAACTGATATTGTGTCATGCTATGCTATTGTTTAGACTGTGCACTTCGGTGACGGGAATGATGGGACCGTGCACTTCGGTGACGGGAATGATTGGACTGTTCACTTCGGTGACGGGAATGATGGGACCGTGCACTTCGGTGACGGGAATGATTGGACCGTTCACTTCGGTGACGGGAATGATGGGACCGTGCACTTCGGTGGCGGGAATGATTGGAACATTCACTTCGGTGACGGGAATGACTAGACCGTTCACTACGGTGACGGGTATGATAGGACCGTTCACTCCGGTGACGGGAATGTGGGACCGGCTACTACGATAGCGGGAATGTGGGACCGACTACTACGGTAGCGGGAATGAAAGATGTAACATGAATGTAAAGCAAATGATGTGATGTCATATGGATGATTGTAAGTAAGTGTACTCGCTAAGCTTCGTGCTTACGGTTGTTGTTTAACCGTTTTTTCAGGTGATGGCCACGGCGGGGCTCCAGCACGCGGTTGATAGCTCACAATTCCACAAGCTTCCGCAGTGTTTAAATTATTTTGTTTTAGTGATGTATTCTGAACAATTACATTCGAATTCAAGCTTTTACGGGTTACCACCCGGTGTTGTAATCAACTTATACAATGAATGACTTGTGATGAATTATCCATCATACTCTTTGTTTAATTGTTTTAAAAAAATTGTTGGGACGTTACAATTCTTTTCATTCATTATTATTTTGCATCAAATATTTGTTGTCACCTGTGTAGTACGTACACTGGTTACTTAACTAGTAAAAAATTATATACATTCAAATTAGTCGTTCTTATCTATGTTTATTATGTAATACAAATCTTATCGTAATTAAATTTTACATCATTCTTAAAACTGACATCATTTACATTTCTATGAAGACTGAAATTAATATTAAATTGTTTTAGTTTTTATCGTTCATAAGAAACAATTACATATTTAGCTAAAAGAAAATCAAATTATATTTTCACATAAATAATTATGACGACATGTGTGTTTATACGGGTATTTAAACTAGTCTTTTTTATAAAGGTATAACTATTTATTATATTTTATCATTTTCTTAATTATTTAATTAAGGCAGGGATCTTTCTCTTGTTAGGCCATCCGTATGGCTTTCCCTCTTCCCTTTCCAACCCTAATGCCACATCAGCGTCAAATCAGCTTTTTTTACTTTCTTTTCCCAACCCAAATCAACCCCAACTCTAGTATAGCCTCTCCCAAATCAACCCAAACAACCCAAATATTTTTCTCTCTCCTCACACTCACAAAAAAACCAAAAAGAAAAAAAAAACAAAAGGCCGCAACTTCCTCGGTTTCCATCGGGTTGGCGGACCCGAGGTGCAAATTTTTCCATCAAACCCGAAACCCCGTAGGGGTGCTCCCGAGCCTACCCGGTGAACCCAACACAACCCGATGGTAATCGGGCCATGGTATACGCATGGTTTTACACGTGAACATTCTGAGGGGAAACCCGCTTTGGCCTTTTCTAGCTCATTGCTAAAACTAACTAAAAAAAAATTAGCATTCTATAATTTTTTATAATGGTATAACTACTTATTATATTTATCTCCATCTTCTCATCTAGGTTGACTATCAAGCATTCCTCTCACTCTTCTCATATTTAGCTAAAATGATACCATTTTTAAGACCCAAACAACAAAATCAAACCCAGAGATTTTGGATTAAGCAAATGGACATGTTGGGACAAGAAAGGGTGAGTCCTTTTAGAAAGCAAAACCATTATTTACACAAACCCGATAAAATCGAAACCGATAGAAAACAAAACAATTAGTTTAAAAATTCTAAAATCAAAAT
This sequence comes from Dittrichia graveolens, assembly GCA_038502395.1. Classification (NCBI taxonomy): domain Eukaryota; kingdom Viridiplantae; phylum Streptophyta; class Magnoliopsida; order Asterales; family Asteraceae; genus Dittrichia; species Dittrichia graveolens. Next base: position 81,355,078 of record JARJIL010000005.1, on the reverse strand, counting down.
TAACAAATTATACTGGTTTCCATGCTCACCACTACTTTTATATTTTTAAGTAACATAACTTTTCAAGGGCACCACCCATGAATAACCATTCCTATGGCATCCACCCAGATAAACATATAAAATATTATTTTCATTCTTTTTTGTTGACCTTTTTCTTGACTGGTTTTGTAACTGAGCTCCTGTCTATTGTAGCTGTCTATCTTCTTAATTTTTAGATATGTATTGGTAAAAGCATAAAGATGTTAGGTTACAAGATAGACAATAATATAACTTCACTCTCTTTAATATTGGTTACAACCCCAAACTATTTAACTTTTCTTGATTTTTGAATATAGAATTAACCAAACAGTAATAAGACATATTTGAGAATAAGAAAAGCGGTTAATGTTATAAAGCATCTGTTTGATTGATTTTTAAATACTCAAATACTTATCTTAAAATTCGATAAATACGTTGTTTTATTAGTTATTATTTCTATAAATATGATTTTTTTTGTTTTATATATTTTATTTATGTTTTATATATTTTATTTATGTTTTATAATTGAATTGAAAATGACCTTTCTAAACCTGTCAACTTTTACAAAGCATCCAACTCACACTTCCTTTTTGACTTTCCCCATCCAACTAGTTTGACTCTTCCTCGTCTCCAAATTTGACTTTCCCCATCCAGAATTCTTTGAATTTTAAAACCAAATTTCAGTTAACAAAATAATAATATCCACAAGACTTTCTATAGCATAAAAAAACGAATGCATTAGCTAAAAAGGAAAGAAAATTACAAATATACCCCTCAACAGTAAATCTTGAAACTAAGCATCCAACTCATAGCTCCTTTTGGTTCAACTGCTTACAAGAGTAAATACTGTAATTTCATAGATGAGATGAATCCCAGCTTGCATAAACAGCCCCTATGATTTTCTCATGCAAACTCACCCCAGAACAAGCAACGATCCCTCGATCCAGACCTTCAAGATACACCCCTCTCGAGAAATCCAATGGCCGTCCGCCAGCATCTGTAACAACTCCACCAGCTTCCTCTACGATCACCACCCCAGCAGCATGATCCCAAATCTTCTCCTTATATCCAGATTTTGCAAACTTCATGTATATCTCTGCATCTCCACGTGCGATGGCTGCATATTTTACCATGCTATAAACACGTAATGGTTGCTTTCTGCAATCGTAAGACCAAAAAGAAACAAGTTTTATGTACAAATATGTTTAACTCGTTTTTAAACGGACATGGTAACGGTTAGCCCACGTACATCTAAGCAAATGCTCAACCTCCCGCTAGGAGCCTAAACCGGGAATAATTCCTTTTAAGAATGAAAAATAGTGATTTGGAAAGTTTTATGCCTTAGATATGTAAGTTCAGTGAAATTTAGCAATCAATTCATTCATAATCAAATGGATCAAAATTGCCACATATAGGAGATGAAACAAGAAAACTGAATCAAGAGAGTGGGAATTACCTAAGTCCTAAACTGTAAGCAATGTCAGCACTGTAAGAATGGTTAGAATTAGCTTTCTCCACTGGTTCACAAAAAGTAGCCATTACAGGATTATCAATGGAAGAAACCCGTATAGTAGTAGCCGAATTGGGCCATTTCAGTGACCCATCACCATTAACTAATGGCTGCATCCAAGATTGACCACTACCTTTACTTGTGTACATAACACACCCTTCTTGCCACATATCCGATTTCGGTACACTTGAATTGTTAACCAATTTCTTTTTACTTGAATAGTTAGGACACCCAAGAACCCCAACAACCACCTGCCCGTTTTCAATCAATGCCAGAGCCACAGCATACTGATCTCCACGCACGAACCCTAGTGTTCCATCTACAGGGTCAAGGACCCAATGCCTGCCCACTGGACCACCTTTTGAATCACATTGGCTAATGGCATCAAGAACTTCTGAAGCCCCAAGGGCTGTGGCTGGACTCTTGAGCCCAAACCGGGGTGCCATGGCTAAACTTTCATTCACAGTTGCAACCACAGATGCAAGTAAACTTGTGGCATTAGTATCAGAAAGTGTTTGTGTATCTTCTTCAGCAACAATTGAGACGTTTTCTCTACCAAATGATTCTGATAGCATCCAGCTAATCATAGCTTGCACACTCCAATCTGTTTATACATATCATTTTATAAATTTTTTGATTAATTTGGCCCCTTAATCTTCACCATCAAATGGGATTTAATTGTTAAATCTTGAAGTTTCTAATTTACATATTCTGTTAAACAATCAATCTAAGAATCATACCGGCACTGCTAAATTTTGGTTAATTAACAGTTTAGGGGAAACCCATCATGATATAAGCAACAATGGGGGCAACTGTATGATCATAAAACGGAACATAATCCCTAATTTCGATTAGAAGAACGATAACCAACAAAGAGAAATAGACATACCGGCGACAGTTACCGGAGAATCGTCGTCTTTTGAAATAACGTGATCAGGGCTCGGACCAAGCGAACCCTTTTGCACCTTCTGACACAGAAAACATGCCATTTGTACAACTCTAACACCCACTTCTAATTCTTTAGCATACTTGTTATTTGCATCAACATCCTCCATGAATGAGCGTTTGATTTTGAAATGCTTATTCGGATGGATTAAACCCAAATGGTAATCGACATTTCGCCGGATACCCACCACTCTGATATAACAGTTACCATTTTCCGATCGGCGGTATGGGCGGAGATTTAGGCGGCGCGAAAGATTTGGTGACGTGTTGGTTAGGTAGGGGAGGATGGATCATCGATGTTAACTAGCATCATAATACCAAGAGAGGAAATGGCAGTAGGGGATTTTTGAGGGTGGCTGCGCTTCTTCCTGTTCGGTTTAATGATAACGTCTTAAAACATGAAAAGCACCGAAAGTCTAATGACGCAGCCTACGAGTTTGATGGTTTAGCCGATTTTAAAGACGCGACTAACATGTTAAAACGTGTTTAGTTTACTAGTTACTCGGAAGAAAATTAGAGAACAGAAACGATAATGATTTTGATTATTTTTAGTTTAAAAGTTTTAAAAGAAATGAAACGAAATCGGAGCAAAAAGAAATAGGTTTGTGTTTCCGAGTTGAAGGTGAAGAAAAGAAAAATGACCATTTTACAATAATTACTTACTTTTTAAAATTATTTATTATGATTTAAGGGTAATTTAGTCACTTACAAAAAAATCATAAAGATTTTTCCTTTCTTTCCTTTCAAATCCTCCCACTCTTGAAAGGAAAGTTCATGGGAGAAAGCCAAGTTTTTCTTTCGAAACCTTTCTCTTTTTTCTTTAAAATAACTCGGTAATACAAAACCTTTTTTATTTCCTTCTATTTTTTTTTTTATGAGTGATGTTATCATTACTCTTAATTGTTTTTTATAGTAAAAAGTAAGTGTGAACAAAATGTAAGAGAGATAAAGAGGAAAGTGTGCGAGAGTTATACAAAACATTTGGATGGGCATGAAATAACACTTGAGCTATGGTTCCATCGTCATTTCTAATATAGTAATATCGTTAAAGTAACAAATTCTCAATATATCTTTGACTCTTTGTGTAAATCAAAAGCTTTTCCGCTTTGATTTGGTAAAAGTTTCATATTTTATGTTTGAAAATTAAATATATGGTCCTTTAATTGTTATTTTGTTACACTAACTTCCCTTTTGATTAATGGTAGTTAAGTTAGGTGAAGAGAGGAAACTTCAGTCATTTTCATCACATTCCTTCTCACCAAACAACATTTTTTAATCTCCGGTATATGTATTTAAAATCTTTGTATCTATACTCTCTCTTTCAAACTCTCTCTCTCTCTCTCAGACCACCCGCATTGGTCTCTATACCCGATGGCGGGTTGTGTTGGGAACACCATCGCCCTCCATCGAGTGATGGCGGGTTCCCGAGCCCTTCGAGTAGCCAAACCCGTTGCGGGGATTTGTTTTTTTTTTCTTTTTACCGTTTTACAACGGTCGAATACATATATATTTTTTTCCCTCCTATAAATACCATTCACATCTACACATATTTGACACAACATCTTCTCCACTCTACTATATTTTATACACTATTTTTCATTCTTCAATTCTCATTCTTTATAAACAAAATGGACAAGGGAAAGCAAAAGCAAGGTTTTAAAACCCCACGGTGGGTATCAAAATCGCGAGGCACGAGCTCACAACCCTCTCCGGCGGAGAATATGTTCGGGTTTTCAACTCCACCCCCAACTTACCAAGACATACAACAAATGCCTTTGTATTCACCTACTCCCTTGCCCGGTGTCATCCAACATGGCGGATTTCAGCAATACAACCTCAGATTTCAACAATTTGACGGTGGGTTTCAAGGAGGCTTTCAACAACTACTTCACACCCGAACATATCTGGGAGAGGAAGAGGCCGAGAACGAGGACGAGGAGAAGGGGATTCCCGACACCTAACCCGAGTGAGGTTCCCGAAACACAACCCGAGACCCAAGCACAAAAAAATTCGCCAATAGAATAAAAGCGGTGGCGTGGACTTCGGATCAAGAGGCTTTACTAGCCACAACATAGGTTACAATTTCGGAAATTTGTGTGGCCGACAACGCTCAAAAAACATGTACGTTTTTATATATTTATAAACGCTTATTTAAATTTATATATTTATATACGCTTACTTAAATCTATATATTTGTAGACAATTTTTGGAGAAAGGTATGTGACTTTTTCAACAGTCGAAGCCAAACTCAACGCACTAGAGACCAACTCCACTCCAAGTGGGGTGACATAAACCGGAAGATTTCGAAGTTCAACGGAATTTACGATAATTTTGTAACTAATTGTCGATCCGGATGGAGTGAGGTGGACATCCTCACGAAGACAAACGCCCAATATTGGGCAACGGTATCCAGTTACTCTACTTTTCCTCACGAGGAGGCTTGGAGGGTATTGAAAGATTATCCAAGATGATTTACGGTACCCATGATGGAGAAGGTATTGAAAGACCTTCTAAAAGGTCCAAAACAACGTCTGATTCAACCCCGAACATGGCGTCTTCCGATGCACGTGTTCGCTTCGACCTCAACAATGAAGATGATGAGGTTCAAATCGAGGAACCTCAACGACCGATGGGGCGGGACAGAGCAAAACGTGCAAACCAAGAAAGAAGCTCGAATAGAGATGACGTGATGACGGGTGTATTGGAATATGTCGACGGGTTCAATTTAGAGAATGAAAAATTGCTCAACATGGAGCAACAGAAATTACAACTCGCGAGAGAAAAAACCGAAGTTGCAAAGATGAAAGCTGAGGCGGTAATGATGAAAGTAGAGGTGGCAAAAAAACGAGAGCTTCAAAAAGATCGCGAGTTTTTCTTATCTCCACACACTCATCTCTCGGTGAGCAATTGGATTTCGTTCTTAAACAAAAAGAGGAGTTTCGACGACAATACGGGTAATAGATTGTAGTTTTTTGTTTTATAAATTATGTATTTTTAATTTTTTTATTTGAAATTATGTAATGAAATTTATGAAATATTGTTAATTATTTTATATTTTTTTGTCTTTGAAATAATTAAATTATTTAAATTAAAACAAAAAAATTGAAAATACAAATTGAAAAGATATAGGGTTGAAGAAGGTTGAATGTGGGGGTTTGTGGGGTAAGTTGGGTTAAAGGTGAAAGATGATATGGATGCTGATGTGGCAGTGAATTTGATGGGGTAAGTTGGGTTGGATACTGGTGGTCTAACACACTCTTTTTTTAACACTCTCTCAAACCCTCTCATTTTTAGTATATCAAAACCTCAACGATGATACCCACTATAGAACCACACACCAGTACACCACCACCCTCTATAGTCACCCAGTCTCTTACGTCTCACTCTCTCTCTCTCTGTGTGTGTGTGTGTGTATATATATATATATAGAACCATCAATACTGCCATGTGTGTGCCTTCATCAGAGCAATCTTTGGATGTGTTCTAGCCTTCTAGGGGGTACAAAGAAACCGCATAACTGACATCACCACCATCGCGCCTAGAAACCCTTCCTTTTTTCTTCCTTTGTGTGCGTACAACCGTCGCCACCGTAAGACTGTATCGCACCTCAAAACCCTCTACCTTCACCAACACCCCCTGTAATCACCTTCTTTTGCTTGATGCCGGTGAAACATTAAACGGAAAGAAAGCTCCAACAAGGGTTTTGATTTATTTCAAGTTATTAAGTAATCTATGAAAAGCAAGCATTTATTTATGTGTTGTTTGTTCTTGGTTACATTTGTTCATCATTTATGGTTAATCTAGAAGCAATTGGCTTGTTCTTGCTTTGATTTGTTAATTTGAGAAGCCATTTTGTTCATGAGCGAGAAGTCTATTCGACAAATATGTATTGTAGATTCTTTGTGGTTTAGTTTGTTCAATTTGTATTTTTTTTGCTTAACTTTTTCTTTGTTTGCACGTGTTAATTATTCGAAAAAACTAATTTAAATAAATGTATCGATTTTGTTTAATTTTTTTATAGGGTTTTAATTTGCTTAAAAACTAATTTGGTTATTTTACAGGCGGTGTGTTTGTGTATTTAAAAGGGTTTAGTTCATCAAAATGTATCCAACTTGTTACATTTTGTTATTGTGTGTATCAAATTTTAAAAGTTTCTATTGTGCATATCAAACTTTTAATTTCTTGTTATTGTGTGTATTTTGGTTACATAAAGGAAAAAAATGGATAAATTTAGTATATACAATAGAAAGTTTAATGCATACAATAGCGACAAATTAAATGTTTGATACACGTAATAGAAAATTTTAAAGTATAATACACACAATAGCAAAATGTGACAAGTTTGATACATTTTATTGAACTAAACTCTATTTAAAACAAGGTTGTCGGTTTCTAATTTCTTTGATCAAGTTGATGAACATAAAAATCATCTAAAGACAAAATGATCAGGTTAATTTCCATGTTGTTGATGAATTTAAAGAGGTATTGAGGATGATAATTAACTAGTTGAATGATATGAATACGCACGAGGTAAACTTTAAAAACCTTAAACATTTTACATGTAATAAAGCATAAATAAAATATAATTTAACCAAATAAAATTATATCTATAGAAAAATAACTAATAAAACAACATATATATCAAATATTCGCATATTAAATTAAAACGGATTTTTATATTTTCAATAGTACTTCTTTGTATATTACATTCTTAAAAATGATATGAAAGTTTACTTAAACATATATTATCTGAATTAAAATATGATACATCAATAGTAATGATTCTTAATTTCAAAATCTTAAGGATTATTTTAAAATGTAATTAAACCATAATTTCTCATTGTAATTACATAAAACCCAAATTATAAATCATAACGAATATACAAATCACCTCATTAGATCATAATAACATTATCTCAAAATTCGGATGTCATACTCATAACTTTCTTTTTTTACAAGCAAAACTTTGTCCAATTAATCACTTACAAATAGTGTGATTTGCTAAAACCATCCCAGTTTAATCAGTATATTATTATAAAATCATTGGCATCGAAAAACAGATTGAGAGTTTAGTATTGTATGATTATGTCAATGAAAAAGATAACTGATTTAGAGATTCACAAACATAAACTATCTCATAAAAAGGTATTATACCTCACTAATATGTTGTAGATATATATTTTCATATGCTCTAAATAAAAAAATACCTCATAGAAAAAGATTGCTGATAGAGTGATTCATAGCATAAAAACTGACCATAAATATGTTTATTGGTTTAGAGTTTTATAAAGAAGATAAGCAAGAAAATATCTATTCTCATTTAGAAACGATTAAGTGTTATTACATTTTGATTTACACAAAATCAAATATAGTAATTCGCTTTTTTCAATGGTTAGGAAATATACTTTATTTACTAATAGAAAATTAAAAAAATAAATATTTTTTTAATTGTATGTCAGATTAGGGTAAAATTTACATTAAAACGTAGATAAAAATAAGACGATTATAAATATATAATTAAATTTAGGGAAAATTGCATGAAAATGCAATGACCTTTGTCTTACTTACCATTGTATACAACCAAGTTTAAAATTTTAAAAATAATATAATTAACTTTCATAATCTTCTCATTGTTTGCAAACAACTTTTTTATGTGTCTGTTGTTTAGTTACCATTGTATACAATGAACTTTGTCATAACTTTCATAGTATACAACAAGTTGCATACAATGTTAGGATTATGAAAGTTGGTTGTATTATTTTTAAAAAAATAAAGTTGATTGTATATAATGGTAACTAAGATAAAGTTTATTGTGTTTTAATTCAATTTGCCCTTAAATTTATACCAATTATTATACATTAAAACTTATAAAAGAAAAACTATAAACATATATAATTAAATACATACATTAAATATATATAACTTCTACAAACACCCCCTATATATTTTCATATAGCCCCCTCATAATTGGCTCTTGTACTACTTCAAATATATTATTCTAATTATGAAAGTCAAAATTAAAATTTACGGTCAAAATTGAGAAAATGAAAGGTTTTGATTGGTTAATTAGATTTTTATTTATGAAACTTTTTTCAACAATGATTTTCTTTTAATATATAGATAGATTCCAGAGCAAAAACTTTATACTTTTTTCTACTGTATGTATTAATGTATTCACTTTTCAAGCTTATGTTTTAATATACCAAACATTCATAAACTTACTATTTTACGTATCCAAACTTATATAACAAGTCACTTGTTGATATGGAGTCCGTGATGCTAAAGTAACATTTGATGTGTAATTATTATTTAAAAATATCAAAAAAATATTATTATTTAATAATTTGATTTATGTTTTATCTTCATTGAAACATTCATTTGTGTGTTTAATCTTCATCTCTATCTTATTCAACATACATCTTCCCCATATTTCCATATTGTTCATATATGTGTTTTGATTTGAACAAAACCAATTTGGGGAAGGTTTTTTTTTGGTAAATAATAAGCTTTAATAATAAATTCTTCTACTTCATTGCTTCTTCCGGATGTGGGATCCAAAAAATTGATGAATGGACGTGTTGATTCTAGATTCGAAATCATGCTTTGGGGGTTAATCGATTTTGTATTTCATTCCCATTTGAAATTATGGATCTTAATTTGAAGATGAATCGATGAACATAAACTTCGATTCTAGATTTTATGAATCAAAGACTCTCATAAAGACACTTCTTTTGTTTGAATAAATTTGAATAGAAGACATACACATATATCATAAATCTTAATTATTAGAGTTTGTTTAACTAATGTTTAATCGTTTTACAGTCATAAGTTTGGGCCCAAATCTAAGTTGTGTTTAGGGTTTCTTCAACCAATGCTTAATCAATTTGCAAGTCCATATTTTCCATTAACCATTGAACATATCTACAAATATATTAATGTAACTCCATAATTCTTAAGCCATTTTTTTTAAATCGCGACGGAAATGTTTCAATAAAATAATTATACAATACACCCACAAATATAGTACATAATGTTACAAAATATAAAGTATATCGTTTGTGTTACAAAAGTTTACAAATATATTGTTTATCATTTTCTCAAAACAATATCAGAGCGTTGGTCAAATTTCTCTTCACACAGAACTCCAAGCTAAACAATTACACTTACCGAAACCTACAAAAACGGAATTAAAGGTGAGGAATTAGCACAAAGCTAAGTGCATGGAAGCTAAAACCACAAACAGCAATCAGCAACAATCCATATAGTAACAACAGAACAGGTAATCAAATAAATCCAGAGGACCGGTGGTTCGGCACAAAACCTACAACCAATGTTGGCTAAAGCAAAGGTTTACCGATTGCCCTTTACTACTTGGTACAGTTAACTAAGGCTGGCAATTTCCGGGTCGACCCAAAACCCGACATGAAAAAGTGACACAAACCCGAAACGGGTCAAAAGCGGGTTGTCACGAAAATAAATGGGCCGGGTTAGGGTCAACCCGGCAACCAGAAAATGACCCGTTTATAGGTAAAACTATAACATTTTAAAATTTTCTTTAATACTTGAAATTTAAATTTTGAAAATAAGATTATGAATTCAAATAAGAGAGCGGCATTTTAGAACAATAAAAACCGCTAAACAAAACTACAAAGCCCTTAAACGTTAAAAACTCAAAATAAACAATAAAAGATTTAGAGTTAAAACAATAGAATATTATTTTAGTATTTATTATTATCACTATATGATTTTGATACTTTTACATTTGATTATTTGATAGGCGCTATTTTAGTATTTTGGATCGATTCATAATTCTATTTAATGATAAATAATCTTAAATTATTCGGTTGTTCAATGATATAGCATGCAACACGATCGAATAACAAACAAAAGCTTCAAAAAAAGAAAATTTCCCGGTCGCGCCGCAACCAGAACCCCGTTGCGTCGCGACGCATTTGCAAACAACATTAACCAAATTGGACCAAGCAAAGCCGGACCACTCTTCAAAAGTCAGATGGGGCCCAAGTCAGACCGCACGCCGGACCTCCAAGTCGCACTCCAAAAGTCCGACCAGGCAATAGTATTAACCAAGTCGGACCTCAAGTTGGATGGCACAAGTCCCATAACCCCATAGAAAGTCGGACCACACAATGTTGAATCACATAAGTCGGACCATCTTCGAAAGTCGGATGGGCCGGGGTTGCAAACCCCAAGTCGCATGGCATAAGTAAGACCCCCCCTCCAACGACTTCTTCTTTGTCATTTTCTTCCCTATTATTCTTCCAGTCAAACAACACATACGAACACACAATCTAAATCCTGCAAATCACTAGGAAATACTTCCAAAACATATACAAACTTCATATAACATACAAACAATCATCAAGAACACATCAAAACCAATTAAAACTTTAAAATTAACAAAACCCACTTCTCAAGTTTGCTTCATATATTTATATCTCCATTAATGGTGTTCTTCATGTTTCAAGCATCAAAACCCAACAAAAACACTTCAAAACTTACCGAAACATAACTATAATCAATAAGAAACATATACAAACCTTTTTGTTGCAATAAAACACACCAAATCAAAACTTCAAAGATTTAAGTTTGTGTTTCTTCTAGTTCTTGAGTTTTCTTCAAAGCACACACATACATACATACAAATGAAGGAATATCTTCACACCGAAGTATATCAAAATATGAGGCGGTCATGTTTGGATAGTTACAAGCCACTGTACGTTACACTGCTTACTAACTTACAGATAATCAATTAAGCAATCAAACCCAATTAATTAACATGCAACGAGGTATTATCTGTAACACTCGTTCAAAAACGAATTCATCTAAATCATAAACACATGCAATCTAAAATATTCATTTTATCACATATCATTTGAGTTCGATTATTTATCCATATAAACAAATAATCACGTAAATAATTCTAAAGAGCTAACCACCGATCCGATTTCAACTAGGACGGTTTAGCAGATGTTACAATTAACGATGGTCGATGGATAAACGGACCTGCAAATCGATTAAAAGGTGATATACAAAGAGTGATATTATATAATTTATTTTTATCGTACAACATCAAATTAGACAGTTTTAACCATTTTATCTTCCGCCTTATTAAAATCATTAAAGAAATTAAAGAAACAAAGAGGTAAAATGGTCAATGACTCATATTTTGATGATATATAGTAACAAGAATGTAATGTAAATATGTAATATAAGCCTAGAAAGAAGTTCAAATGTGTTTTTTTACGAGAACTGTTTATAATATTATTTATAACTCAATAATCAGGCTATTTTAATCTTTCATATATTTATACAACCGTGAATTGAGTTAGAGTGAACCATCATTAATGAGTAAAACTTGATTTTTCCAAAATATCCTCCATTAATACGTCATTGTTGACTCATTAATTAACCCTTACCATTAATAACCATTGATTTATTTTAATTAAGAGTCAAGATTAGTTCTCATAATTGTCATTAAAAAAAATAGTTCTCGTTTAAACCGTCTCTTATAAGCTTATACATAACCACCTTTAAGAAATATTGTATATCCTCCTATTAAATCATCCTAATCACTATATCAAGACAAATATCAAATCAAATGAGAATATTAGAAAAGAGTATTAGTGTCACGTGTTACACTTATGTGGGTAGGAGAATTAAATAGGATTATTTAGTAGGAATAGCTAGTGATTCATCCAACCATTGGGAGTTATGTCCCCATCAATGAGCGAATTGAATTGAACTCTCTATATATATTGGTTCTGGTCCAACATTCAAGGTTGGTTCCTTTGCCTAACAAACCCCATAAAACACCATTTTTTTGTCAACTTCATAAACCATACTCACTCTTTAAAAATAAAAAAACCTTCACTTCAATATATATCTTTCTCATCTCTCTCTCTATCTCTCTCTCTCTATCTCTACTTTATACATATATAGATACATATATGGTGGTGTTCTGCTTTCTTGTGGATCAAACACGCAACATCAAAAGGACGAAACCGGTAGCAGGATCGTGTTCAAGATGCCGACGAGGAGCCAGTGTTGCTGAAATCATAACCAAAACCAGATTCTGCTACATTCCATTTTACTGGAGATCTTGCAAGGCCATTGTTTGTACTTTCTGTGGTGCCACTCTTAAAACCTACCCATGATCAATCACAGCTTATTACATACAAGCATACATCAACATCACTTTTATCATCATCATCATCATAGATCATGATGATGATGATCCACTCAAGCTAGCTGCTAGCTGTAGCAAATGGTGGATGAATCTAGCTTTGTGTTTTTGGAATAGAAAAGATATCATTAATGTTGTTTTAAAAATCTCAACCTACCCCATATATGTTAAATAAACAGTGGCATTAATTCTTTGGAAGCAGCAAGCTAGTAAGTTATATTAAATGTTACATCTTCTTTACTGTTCATTTTCTTATATAATTACAATGGTCCTCCTCATATGCTTGTCTGTTAACTTGACTGTTATATATATATATATATATATATATATATATATATATATATATATATATATAATGAAAAGTTCATTTAAGAACCTTACCGCGAGAACCAATCTTAGCCGTCCAATTCCCCCTCCTTCAATTGGATTGCCCACCCATGAATTCCTTACATGCACCATGCCACACTCAATCCCCCCACGCTCTTCATCCATGAATTCCATTATCCAAAATCAACGGCTAAGATTGGTTCTCGCAATAAAAACGGTTCTTAAATTAACCTTCCCCTATATATATATATATATATATATATATATATATATATATATATATATATATATATAAATTACTAGAACTCAAACACGAAAATGGACCTTTCACCATGAAGGTATTCAACCACAGATTGGTTTTTACTGATTCTATAATTGTCCATGCATCTACATGTACAATGAATCAATGATCGTTACATACTTTAAGAAACAAATTTACAAGATAATTAAAGAAAATAATTACGAATTAAATTAGATGTCTATTAGGTCGATCTTTAATTAACAATTAATAGTAGTGTACTTGTAATAACTAATGCCTTATTGATTGCATGTTATTGTGTCTGAATTAATATTTTGCCTAGCTTCCAAAGATGTGTATTTTTGTAATGGCTCCTAAACTTATTCCATTTTGTCCGCTATGGGACTTGATCCCACGACCTTAGGTCATGGACAACACTAAACACCAATACCGCTATGCTAGAACCTATGGGTTTCCAAGTATGTACTAGACATTGTCAAGTTGAGGACTCCCTGACCTAGAGATGATTATAATAGGAAAATTATATTTTTTCAACTAAATCTTTCTACTCCATCCTTATCTGTTTCTTCCCTTGATTTAGACACTTTAATCTTATAAGTAGGAGGATAAGTGGATCATGTTTGAACCGGATTGCTCGGTTTTATTTGCTTCTTTGATTACATTACTTCTTCAAGATTAAATTAAAGAATTATTATGTTTCTTATATTTTAAGACGAAATTAGCAAGCCCTCCCTTGTTTTCAAGATTAAAACACTATTATTTTTCTGATTTTCTCTCTATCTTTATGTAGCCTTTTTGAGACTCCCATACGGTCCTATATATATATATATATATATATATATATATATATACTTTTCATGTATCACTAGGTTTTCCCATTGTAAGTGAACTAATTAAGGTGTCGACTCTTGTCCCGTCTAGTTGATTTAATGATCTCCACTGAGAATGTATGGGAATCGATCGAAATTAAAGGAATAAAGGATCTGTAATGTGTCTGGATTCATTCATTTATAGTCTGTGATTCACCCCACCTGCCTTAGCCCAATGAATCTTGCAATGACTTGGAGGTTTTTGTTGGAAACCAAAGTGAAATCTTCTTTATATTATCCATTAGAGTATAAAACATCATCTCTCCTGTTGAAACGCAGGTCCCGCTAGTAAAAACGGAGTTACAGAGGCCACTTTATAAGGCCATAGAGACCGCTTTCGGAAGAGGCAAGTAAAGGGGTAGGGGTTCTATAAGCCATATCATCACAGAGACCAATTTGGATCCAAAATATCCGTTGCATTTTCTTAGAAATAGACAAAAAGGTGTTTGTTGGTCAACCATGATCAACCTTTGCCAGTCAACTTATCAATCTACAACATATATAACTAAGGTGACACTTTTAATGAAAGGTCTTAGTGAACTAATGCAGTTGCATAGCGACTAGAATATTAACAGGCTAAAATTCATTGTTTACGACTCTCTTTTCATCTTTTCTATGATTTACTAGATTTCTACTTGTTTATTTTCTTCCATCCTAAGAGTTAACGGCGTAAAATATGGGATTTTTGTCTATCATGTGTAATACATGATTTTTCGGTTTTGATTAAACCTACCAAAAATTAATCATAATTCATGCAAATGAAATTTGTTCAATAATAATAATAATAATAATAATAATAATAATAAAATGTCACTTATTAAGAATGAGTTGAAGCATGAGCGATCTCCAAGTTGGTTTCTTTATTATATAGACATTGACTAATAAGATTATCATCAACATCGTTAATGATCTGAGTACATGCATACGCGATTACAAAGTCTAACAAACATCCCCGAAACTAGCGCATGCGATAGATATCCCTCAGTGTCTTTATGGTAACCAGTATGCGTTAGGGATCTCCACTGATCATTTCATTCATTCAGTGCCTCCGGTGAGGCGCGACCCATAACAAACGAAGGGGGAAAGCTTTGTTCAATTGCATGAAAGCTACCAAGAAATCATAAATGCAAAATTTAGGTTAACAAATGGAATATTGGGTGTAAATTTATTTTTCATAGAATATTATATTATTATATTATTATATAAAAATAAAAAAGTCTGCTATAGTTTTACATTCACATTGGGCTAACCAAGATCACCAATTTGGCCCATTTATTGGGAGCCCAATGATCTCTAGGATTTCCCTCCAAATCAAAATGAACGAAATTTCCAATTCGCGTTGACAGTCGGTTTTTCTGTAAAAGAAGCCCTAATTTTTCCCCCTCAACGTTTCAAAAAAGACGATAACAACGATTCAACTTCCGGTGACAAACGGTACGTCTTCTCCATCTCTCTACGATCTTCGGAACCCTGTTCACTACTGCTTTTAGTTCCTAATGAATAGTAATCTAGGGCTCCAATTTCGTTTCTGGCATTTTGCATAGCCATGCTCTTTTGTTCAAGTTGAAGAAGGTTTATACCGGATAGGGTTTCGTACTTCCGTTGACGATGTTATAAAACTGAGACTCTTTCGGTTCAGAATCTCGATCCATGTGATTTCTTCATGGAAAGTTGGCGTTGTATACCATTGCACTCGTGTTGTTTGCTAATATGTTTGTGAGAAGTAGAATTTTGTAAAAGCTGACGTAAATAGTGTATTTTAGATGGAGATTTTTTTGTTTCCACGAGGATCTAGTTGGCTGTGTTTGAATTTTAGATAGAGAAAGGGAAAAGAGGCACAGGATGGAGACCCCAGCACCAAGGAGGTTGTTGAGAAAGAAATCACTCTCTAGAAGCTATGATGAGAATTTGATGGATGATTATTTAGATAAACAATTAGGTAGTTCTTCAAGGAAAAGGTTTAGAACAAAGGAAGAATTGGAGAAAGAAACTGAAAAAGAAGCCATGATAGCCCTTTCTTTAGGTTTTCCCATTGATGCACTGCTTGAAGAAGAAATCAAAGCTAATGTAGTGAGTAAATTAGATGGAAAAGAGCAGAATGACTATATTGTGGTGAGAAACCATATACTTTCAAGATGGAGAGCTAATGTACAGGCATGGCTTTCTAAAGGACATATAAGAGAAACTGTTAGTAATGAATATGATCAATTGCTTCATTCAGCATATGACTTTCTTTTGCATAATGGGTATATCAATTTCGGAGTCTCACCACCATTCAAGGCTCAGATGCCTGAGGAAGCAATCGAGGGGTCTGTAATAATCATAGGTGCAGGCCTTGCTGGGCTAGCAGCAGCTCGCCAGCTATTAGCTTTTGGTTTTAAAGTGATTGTTCTAGAAGGTAGGAACAGACCAGGTGGAAGAGTTTATACCCAAAAAATGGGTCAAAAAGGGAATTATGCTGCGGTAGATCTTGGTGGTAGTGTTATCACAGGTATCCATGCAAACCCTCTTGGAGTTTTGGCTAGACAGCTTGCAATTCCTCTTCATAAGGTTAGAGATAAATGTCCATTGTATGATCCTGAAGGCCGACCCGTTGCTGATGAAGTTGATTCCAAAGTAGAATTTATTTTCAATAGGCTTCTTGACAAAGTTACTGAATTTAGACAACTTATGGGTAAATCAGCTGCTGATATTTCTTTAGGCTCGGTTCTCGAGAGGCTTAGACAGTTGTATGCGGTGGCGACAAGTCCCGAGGAAAAACAGTTACTTGACTGGCACTTTGCAAACTTAGAATATGCAAACGCAGGTTCTCTTTCACATCTTTCTGCTGCATATTGGGATCAAGATGACCCGTACGAAATGGGTGGTGATCATTGCTTTCTTGCGGGTGGGAACTGGAGGTTAATTGATGCATTGTGTGACGGGATTCCCATTTTTTATGAAAAAACCGTCCAAATGGTTCGATATGGCAACGAGGGTGTTGAAGTCACTGCTGGGAATCAAACGTTTCAAGCAGACATGGTTTTATGCACAGTTCCTCTTGGTGTTTTAAAGAAAAAGACCATAACTTTTGTACCGGATTTACCAGCAAGGAAACTTGAAGCAATTGAAAAACTGGGATTTGGGTTGTTGAATAAGGTTGCTATGGTATTCCCTTCTGTGTTTTGGGGGGAAGATCTTGATACGTTTGGCTGCCTTGGCAAGAATAGCAATGTAAGGGGGGAGTTCTTCTTGTTTTATAGTTATCATACGGTTTCCGGGGGTTCAGTACTTGTTGCATTGGTTGCTGGTGAAGCTGCAAATTCGTTTGAGTCCACACATCCGTCCACTTTGCTGCATCGTGTTTTAAGCATCCTTAGAGGTACTACACATCTCAAATATGAAGGTGGACGGGTCAAAACATGTTTTATAAATTATTAATCAATGTTTATTTTGTGATTACAGTAACAATATTATAATGACAATAACCTAAATCTTTGAATAAATTGATTTTGGAGGTTTTTTGCATTAAAACAAACTTTGGAATACTTTCAACAACCCATTTTTGTAGTTAAATATTTTGACTTGACTTAATTGAGATACGACACCATCTAAAATTGACTCGTTTACTGGTAAATGAATTGAAATCACCATCTCTGTTGACCACCCTCTGTTGGTCTGGTCTATTCCTTTTTTGTGAGAGTTTGCATTAAGTTTGTTTTGTACTTTTTTGTTTTAAATTTCTCACAGGTATATATGGTCCAAAGGGTATTGATGTACCTAATCCCATCCAATCTATTTGCACAAAATGGGGAAATGATCCCTTTTCTTATGGTTCATACTCTCATGTAAGGGTACACTCTTCGGGTAGCGATTATGATATACTTGCGGAAAATGTGGAAAACCGACTTTTCTTTGCTGGTGAAGCCACAAACCGCCAACACCCTGCCACCATGCACGGTGCCTACTTAAGTGGTTTAAGAGAAGCTTCATGCATTTATAGAGTCACAAGGGGTAGTAAACAAACTCAACCTAAAAAAGGCATTCGGAAAAGCGTTTCAGCGAGTGATATTCTTGTAAATCTGTTTAAGTATCCGGATTTAGCTTTCGGGAACTTCAGTTTTGTATTCGACCCGTCAACTGAAGACCCTAAATCAACAGGGCTTATGATGGTTACCATCGACAGTTCAATCGACTTGTGTAATGATGATGATGGGAGGGCCAGCAATGGTCAACATTGTGATAAGCAACCTTTGAAGCTCTATATGACTATATCGCGTGTACAAGCACATGAGTTGCAATCAGTGATAGGAGGTGGTGAAAGTCAATTGACATATCTGTATAAAAATCTCGGGTTGAAGTTAATGGGTTTGGACCGTTTTACCCTCGTAGCCAATTCTTTGATTTCTTACATTGCAACACGAAGAGGGCGGGTCAGGAACCGGAGAGTTTCTGCAAATCGTGTTTCGTACACATGATCACGTGGCTTTCAGAGCACTAAACTTTGCATTTTGTTGTTGTAAGCACACATACTCTTGTGGGAAGCCAAAATTTTGTTGTCCGACTCAGGCAGGTGCAAACGGTACTGAGAAATTTGGTTGTTTTGGGAGAATGGGAAAACAGCTTGAGCGAGCATGATTTGGTTAACTTGGTAACACCTTTAAGCCTTGAACGGGTGGTTATTTATGTTCATTTTCATGTCCATAGATTTAGGTTTAAAATGTGTTAGATTTTTGCTCCCGTCAAGTGTAATCACCCTTGTAAACTAGATTATTTTTTTTAATCATTTTGTGAAGCATCTGAGTGAAGAAGATCAGACAAACGCAGTGGCAGGTTCTCAATTTTGCTTAGATTGTAAGAAAAAAAATACCTGTATTAATTAAAAATATACCCTTATTAACTACCTCTCTTCTTAAAATTGCTAGCAACTCCACAGTTTTGTCATAAGTTTGCTTCCACAAAGAAACACCATTCCGTGCCTTACATCGTCTTTTGGGTGGAGTGGTTCATGTTAGAAACAAAACCGCAAGCAAATGAGCAAAGCGGACAATATCATGTTACGGAGACTGCCTGTTACATATAGCTTGTGCCAAATCACTTTCTAGCTTTCTTCATGATGATTTTGCTTGAATTTGTTTCTAGTAGCCTATCTTTCATTTAAAACCTCCATTTTAGTGGGATTGTACACTTCTTCAATAGGGTGGAAACTGTCGGCAACGAAATTCAAGTCGTCAAGCTTCTCAGAATGAACTAGGTCAAGAAGGTAAGTTTTGTCGGAAGAATCTAATTGGATATGAATTTGAATCGGTGAGATGCTTGAGCTTAATGAAAACCGCCAAAAGTTTCGTAGTCCTAGTCAAGGGTTCAGTAGTTGGGTTGTATTTATTGCAAAATTAACTAGAAATCTTATGAAATTGTAGGTCAAACACGAAACAAAATGATTGAATTCATCGGGGTTTCAGAGAATCAAGACTCATGAACATGAAGATTGAAATTGGGACTCATACTAGCAATCAAGAATCATTTTAATGGCAACCCTCAAATAAATTAATGTTGACTTGTTTTCTTTTCGGTGCAATCACATGAAGCCAAAAACAAATCACCTCCTGTTGCCTTCTTCAAAATATAAACACAAAACTATTAAAAGGGTATAATAGTCATTTACTTGTTTTTTAAAGTTATAAATGCTTAAAATTGATAAAAATGATCATTCGGGTAAATTTGATATTTTGATAGAATATTAGAGTTATATATGATATTTATAAATTATATTGAGTAAATATAATATTTTTAGTTTTAACAAAGGTATATATATATATATATATATATATATATATATATGAATGAAATTAACTCTAGTTTTTTCTTGGATCGGATTAACCTGTCTTGATGTGATTTCGAATTATGATTGCATTTTGTTCCTTGATATGAAGTTTGTGTGCAAAAAGCATTTGTTTGGTTTGTAGATTCATCAATTTACTTATAAGCCTATGTTGCTTGCTCTGAATGCTTCTACACATTGATATAAAATGTTTATTGAATGAAAGACCATATCGAATGAGAACGAAAAATAATGTTGAATCATTTTATTATAAAACACCTATTGAACTTTAAGTATCAATACTTAAACTTAATACCTATTTTATACATGTTATCTTATAAAACAAACGAATCTTATTATACGATAAGTTATTACGAAGGTTTAGATGGCATAGATTTTATCATTTACATTGTATATTTAGAATCCTTATTAAATATTTTGTAATGTAGCACTTAATTATTTTATTTATCATAAAGCAAACATGATGACGGCCTTGGGTCTGGGCCACTAGGACAGCCGCCGAGCTTACTAGTAAAAATCAAGGCAATATTTATATGTGTGTTGAGCCCAGTTGAAAAAAGGAAACAACCCAGTAAAAAGGCCCAATTGTCACGCATTTTTATTTTTGGCGTGAAGTTGGAAAACCTTGGGATTGGAAAACAGTGACGCACAAGGAGAAGAAGAAACTGATTAGTCATTCCCACATTCAATCCTTTCATCTCCTGAAGGGTAAACGATTGGCTCTCTCAAGTCTCGATCATGATCCTTATTGCAAAACATTGAACCAAACCGTGTAATCAATCAAAATTGGAAATCTTTGTATATCGAATCATCACAATCCCAAGTTCATAAGAGACTCTCTCATCGAACATTTCGAATCAGCAATCTATAAGTTTTTTTGTTCTTGTTCTTCACTTCCTCTTTAGTTCCTTTGAAAGTTTGAATCACAATAAAACTTGCACTTGTTGCTCCAATTATTCCTTGTTTGCCAACAAATATTAGAAATTAGAAATTAGGAATCTCAAATCTTGTTTATTTTTTTGTTTTAGGGCTTCTAGTTTCGTAATCAAAATCACAAAAAACTATACTGACATCATCTAATAGTTAGTTTTTTATTCTTCATTTAGGGGTATACATATTCTATGTAAAATTTACTTATCCAAAAAATACTATTTACTTAGGAGCTCTTTTTTAAGTCTCTATAGTCAGTCTAGAAACCGTAAAGTAATTGGACCGGTCCTGAAAGCAAATAATTATAATTTTATAGCATGATACAAGAAAATACGATCTAGATAAATAAACACTATAGTTTGTATTAAACATAACTATTAGTTATTATTTGGCTGAAGCTCAAACCGACCATTGCTTAAGGATACCGTCTGCCAATTGAGTGTCGTTATATTTCATCCATACTTATTGGTTTCGGTTTATTAATAGTACAATTCATTAGTCAATTGTGTGTTTATTGGTTAAATTGGGGTGGTTTATTAATACGGAAGTTGAACATTAAGGTGTTGTTTGGATTGAGGGAATCCTTGGGATTCTCTTGGAATTGGAATCCAATTCCCATGAATTCCTATGTTTGGTGCACATTGAAAATGGAATTTGTGAGAATTAAAATCCCTTGGAGGAAGGATTTTAGAATCCATCAAGGAGTGGAAGGATTTTAGAATCAGTAGATAAAGGAATGTGCCTGCCTTCTGCCGCCATTGGAAGTCGGCGTCTTCATCGTCGTTCCTCGCCGGTTCGTTCTCTCTCCGGTCGTCGCTCATTCTCTCTCCTTCGGTCGCCGGCTTGTTTACTCGTTCGATCTCCGTTCGTCGTTGCTTCTGTCTCCTTCGGTCGCCGGCTCGAGTCGATCTTCTTCGCTCGTCTTCAGTCGCCGTCTTCGGTCACCTGCCGGTAAGTTCTCTCTCCTTCTCTCTCCCTTTCTCTCTCCTTCACCTTCAATCGCCGGCCGTTCTCTCTCCTTCGGTCGCCGGCGATTAGGTTATTATCACAAGTAGTTTGTAGTCTGACTCAAACTCCATCGAAGCTTCGACCGACAACCGGTGACTGTGGCGACGACCTCGCTTAGGGCTTCGACTGTGAGGACCATCGAAGCTTTGATCGTGGCGACGTCGTGCGATTAGGGCTTCGATCGTGGCGACTGTGGGGATTAGGGCTTCAACTGTATGAATTCCAATTCCTTAGTATACCTAACCAAACACAGTGAGCCAAGATTTAGATTCCAAATCCAAATCCTTCAAATTCCAATTCCTTCAAAAAACAATCCGCGAACCAAACGTCACCTAAAAGCAAACCGGGACCAAACGAACAAGAATTGAATATAAAAAATAAATAAAACTTGGAATAAAAATAAATAATATGAAATTAAGGATTGTAACAAAAACTCTAAAAGATTATAAAATACAATACTCTTTAAAAAGTTTCATATTAATATTAATATATATATATATATATATATATATATATATATATATAATAGAAAATAAATCAAAATTTAGAAACTCAATAAATGTTTCAATTAGTTTAGGTTGATTTTATCGATTAAATTAGTTAGTTGCCATTAGTACCGCTTTTTGGTTCGGTATTGGGTGAGTGAACTGTTTCTTCAGGTTCGACCGCAATACCGACACGCCCTCATTTTAACACCTGACGGGTAAGGCAATACATATAAGCTTACACCCTTATTTTCCAGATCCAATCAACCTCTCCATTTTTTAATATATATTCCTGTCTTTTAACAGTTTAAAAATAAAAAATAATATTTTTTTGTAAAAATAAGACAATTTTGATAAGCTAAGTAAAAACTACTTTTTTCCTTTCATATGGGCTTATCTTTGTGTGTGTGTATATATATATATATATGTATATATATATATATATATATATCCTTATCTTTCCTTTTTTTTCAAACACATTGTCTTCCTCAAATATAAGCATGTTTTTTAATCATTTTACAGTAATAAGCTAAGTCAAACATTTTTTTAAAAAAACTTTCAAGCTAAAAAACTAATAATACTCAATATATATATATATATATATATATATACATGAGTTATGTTCAATAAAGTCCATTAAAAAACGTAGTCCTAAAATTTTAATATTCAGTCACATGTGATTTGTAAAAGCATCACATGTGAATTACGAAAATGTCACTCTGACCAAATTTTTAAAATTTAACTGAACCATTAATATAATTGATTCAAAGACTAAAATTAATTTACTAGAACTATGAATTAATTATGTACTATATTAAACATTATTATTATTATTATTATTATTATTATTATTATTATTATTATTATTATTGGGTTTTGTTCAATATACTCCTTATTAAAATCATAGTCCCGAGGAACAATTTTTAGTCATTAGATTTCAAGATCAATGGTCTAGATTTAATTTTAGATAATAATTAACATTGATATAAAAAAGAACAATTCTGACTTTTTGCATATTGGTTCCTACTTTCTCTTTCCTCTGATTTATTTAAAATTAATTATCTTACTAACCATTAATCGTTAGACGAAACCAATTATACCGTTGCGATCCTCGTATTCCCCTCTTTTATTAGAGAGGTCACTTGATATACTTTTGACAAACTTTTTCTTTTCATTTTGTTAGGTTGAACTTAAATTTTATTAATGTATAATCACATGTAATTCATAACAATATTACATGTGTTGTTTTATTAATTTTTTTATCTTCTTAAATTGTATATCATTTAACGTTTATTAATTTTGAATTTTTGCTTAAAAAATCAACGTTTGCTTAAAACCGTTTATACATGTATGTACATATTCAATTTCACCCAATCCAATTGCATTGTCTACCCATGAATGCATATATTGTGTACTAGCAACACCCTATCCCGTCTATCAAAGGTCCAGATGTGTTCTCCTTTGAATTCGATGTCTTTTATATTGGTTCTCGTAATAAAATGGTTCTCGTTTGAACAATCCCCTATGCAATCATATATGACTGAATACCAAATCTCATGTTTTTTGGTATTCAATCACATGTGAATCTGTACAAACTCTCGTGTGATTTTGTACAAAATCACATGTGATTAAATATGCAATCATATGTGATTGAATACCAAATCTTATGTTTTTGGTATTCAATCACATGTGATTCTGTACAAAATCACATGTTATTGAATACGTAATCACATGTGATTGATTCTGTCAAATACGTGACATAAAAATGCTACATTTAATCAAATTACCTGTAATTATGTGCATGTATAAGAGATAGATAATCACATGTGTTATGAAACAACTAATAACTTAGAATCACTTTCAATTGTTGATTTTTTGTTACTAAACCATAGAACTTCGCCGGATTATCAAACATCAAACTATAATTTTATAAAGACTATATTGATCACACCTCTATGAATCACATGTGATTATACTTTAATAAAATTTAAGTCCAATATAACAAAATGAGAATTTTTTTTTTGTCGAAAGTATATCAAGTGACCTCTATAATAAAAGAGGGGAACACGAGGATCGCAATGGTATAATTTATTTCGTCAAACGATTAACGATTTGTGAGATAATTAATTTTAAATAAATTAGATGAGAGAGAAAGTAGGGACCATAAATGCCCTCTTTTATACAAATATATCAATTTTAATTATAATTTAATATTGAATCTAAACCATTAAACATTAAAATTTTAAATTATTACTCAAAACTATAAATTAAGTTAGGAGTGCATTAAACATTTATCTATTATTATTATTATTATTATTCAAAGGTTGCTCAAAACGTAAGATCGCCGTACGGTTGGTCATCGATTTAGCGATTTTCGATTTTTCGTGCTATTGGAGACGGATAAAATGGGGAAAAAACGTTAAAAACAACTTTCAGCAAGCTAAGGACGAAGGTCGAGTTTTAGGAAATATGGCGGCGATCTTATCCTTCGCTGTATCCCCTACCAACTTCAACTTCAGAGTGATTAAAAATTCAAATACAACCGCACTTCCATTACACTCAACCTCTCCAATCTCCATACCTAATTCCTATCAACAACACTCTGCTCCTTTGTTTGTTCCAGAGGTTCGTCTCTCCTTATTGCTGATTTCATCAAATTAGGCAGTTTTGTTCGATGCATTAAGGTTTGGTTTTCATTATGATTTCGATAATTAACTCAAGTTGCTATAAACATACTGTTTGTCATCAAGTGTTTTATGAAATTTGCGCCATGATTTATTCTATTGAAGAAGAAACGAGATATTACGAGGTCGAATTCGTTGATAGGTTGGATTTTGAACGACTGACGCATTTGATTATATGAAACAGATGACTTTGAGAATGTTAATCAAGAATGACATGAAAAATACAAACATTCTTTTAGGATGAATTGTTTCAACAATCAACAATTTGACATTCATGGCTAACTGCGACTGCTCTTATGTATATGAAATTGGCCGACATTATCTAACTTTCTCTGTTTATTAATTCAGGTCGAAACTGCAGTTGATACCTTATATCCTGAATTCAGGGCGGTTGATAATCTTGTGGCACGGAATACATGTAGAGTTCTAAAAGCTTTTCAGAATGCTAGGGTTGGATCTCATGTATGACGATTTCTTCTGCATACAAGCATGATTATCTTATGTTAATGGCTTCCTTTATACATTTTTGCACAATAATAGGCATAACTTTTAAATATTAAGTTATATCTTGCTTCCTAAAAACAATTTCATCATTAAATTTATTTAGCACTTCGGTGGTTGCACTGGCTATGGGCATGAAGAAGCCGGAGGCCGAGAAGCCCTTGATCAAGCTTTTGCAGAAATTTTTGGTGCTGAATCTGCTATAGTCCGCTCACAGGTTTACGATTTTTAATCGCTCATATGTGTTTCTCCTGCCAAGTTTTGGTAACTTGCTCAATGAACTTAACTACCCTTTAATCCAGTTCTTTTCAGGCACTCATGCTATTACTTGTGCCCTTTTTGCTTTCTTGAGGCCAGGCGATGAGGTAATAGTTCATTTTTAAATTCATGTAGAGATATTTGTGTGTGCATAACTTCATACTGAGTTGATATATGTTGATTCTGTTGTCAGCTTTTGGCAGTAGCTGGTGCTCCTTATGATACGTTGGAAGAAGTTATAGGAATCAGGGATGGGAATGGATTAGGTTCCCTGAAAGATTTTGGAATCAAGTATCGCGAAGTTGCAGTAAGTTGCTTCTCATATTAGCTTCACTAAGTAAATGGGCAGTTTTGACCCATTTACTTATGAATGGCTTGATTTGGGTTCTTTCTTAATCTCTAACAGGTGTTAGCTTAAATTGGAACAGGTCAGATAGATTGGACGCTGCACAATGTGTATTTTTAATTCATAGAATGTTTTAGATCGGTTGATTAAATAAATTAGATTATTATTGAAATTAGAATTTTTTTTAATCATGTTCAACGCACTAATTATTTTTAACAAAATTCGTTATTTATAGGTAAATGTGTTCAGTCCTACCTAACTCGATCCGTTTATAGCCCTTGCTATAAGTTACATTTTGACTTGAACCCGTTTTCACCCATTACCTGACGTGCTCGTTTTACTCTCTACTTCCAACATGTTACTGCAAATTCTTATGCGTGCCTTGTTTCAGCTTGCAGATGATGGAGGGCTTGATTGGGATGCTCTTGAGTTTGCTCTGAACCCTCAAACAAAATGTGCCCTTATACAAAGATCATGTGGGTATTCATGGCGTAAAAGTTTAAGTGTGAATGAAATATCAAGGGCAATAAACATGATCAAGGTGTGAACATTTTTTAAAAAAGAAAACTCTTATTCTTCGTTTTCTTTAATTTCACGCTACGTTTGCCACATTTTTCCTGACAACTGACATAATTATGTTATTGCAGACACAAAATCCAAATTGTATGGTTATGGTGGATAATTGCTATGGTGAATTCACAGAATCCATCGAACCTCCAATGGTGGTATGTTATGCTTTTATCTTGTTTGTTATAACTTAAAAAAGTAATAAAAAACAAAAAAAATCAAATCAGTTTTTGGTGATAACCGATAAACAGGGTGCAGATCTTATTGCAGGAAGTTTAATTAAGAATCCTGGTGGAACAATTGCACCATGTGGTGGATACGTTGCAGGGAAAGATAAATGGGTAAAAGCAGCTGCTGCTCGTCTCTCTGCACCTGGTCTTGGTGTTGACTGTGGGTCAACTCCCGGTGACATTATGCGAACATTTTTTCAAGGGTTATACCTCTCACCTCAAATGGTTGGGGAAGCTATAAAGGTATTTACATAAAATGATTAAAGAAACATTCTCGTGAAAAAATTAAGATACATCTTGTTAGAGACTTTGATAGGAGTAACAGAAGTTTCTTGAATTAGGATATAAGAAGGGGTCACATATAGGTAATTTTATTTTATCCTTTGAGTATCAGTTTTCCCACAGAGTATGAAATTGATTATCTGACCCCTAAATAATCATCTAATGAGAAGTGGAATCCTTTACCCCAAACATAAAAGGGGGCTTCTAGGATTGTGTTTGCAAACTGATTGTCTTATTATTGTGTTTTCCAATTGCAGTTTTGAGTGTTTGGGTGGAGCTGGTTATTTTAGAGGGAAATTATCAGTTTTGGATAATTAGCTTATCAAATTGATCATTAAAAAACTCAATCCCAATCACCCTCTGAAAATTGAATTTCATGGCTATATGTCACAATAAATCAGATCATTAATCTCACAATAAAATTCCAAAGACCCTCAGTTCTTTTTGTAACTTATTTATGTTTCGCTAATTTCAATTTTACTAGGGAGGCTTATTGATCTCTGAAGTCATGTCCACAAAAGGTTACAAAGTCCAGCCTCTTCCTCGAGCACCCCGACACGATATAGTACAGGTTTCCAATTTGGATTTCTATAAGTTATCACATCCACAAAAAGGGAGTGTTTTACATTTCTTTTTGAAAAAATTAAGAAAAAAATTGGATGATTTTATGTTGATTTCAGGCTGTACAACTTGGAAGCCGTGAAAAGTTACTTGCTTTCTGTGAAGCTGTACAAAGAAGCTCTCCTGTTAGCTCTTATACTAAGCCGATTGCAGGTTTAACAGCTGGCTATGCATCAGAGGTTATATTTGCCGATGGAACGTTTATTGATGGCAGTACAAGTGAGCTCTCATGTGATGGACCCTTAAGAGAGCCTTTCACTGTTTTCTGTCAGGTTCTCACTTCACTCTCAGCAATTTCATTACCAACAAATCTTGAAATTGCAAACTTAAGTTTGCGTTCGTAGTTTGGGTAACAGTAACAAAACGGGTTCGAGTACAAATAGCCAAAAATACACTTTCGGCAACTTCTCGACCCGTTTTCATTAAGGTAATTTTATCCTTTTACATGTTTGAAGTACCGTTTGATAAAAAACGCAAACTATTCATAAGTAAACAGGTTGAAATGGCAAAACCTGATTTGAAATATGAATGCCACTTGTTAAACAGTCTAGATTATACAGTTTAAGGTAATGGTATTCATTTTCTTGAAATTTCTCAATGCAGGGTGGCACACATTGGACTCAGTGGGGACTAGTTTTGGGTGAGGTTTTAAATTCATTGTAGAATTGATATAATGAAGTTTACATTGTGAGACGAAGGCCAATACAGACCGAGAAATTGCTTTAGTAAGTTGCTTATTTCATTGTCTGAAAAATAGAAACGTTAACCACATTCGACACAGGTTACAATCTTAAATCTTAATCGTTGATTTTCGTCTTTGCAGTTTGCACGACGGTATCGTATTTGTTGAAAGGAATATATTTGTAAATGATACATATTTTTTCCCAGACCAGACCAGATCAGATCTTCAATGTTGGCTCTTCAAAATGAGCACTGCTTGTTGTCTCAGAAAAATTGGCCTTCCATGTAAGACATTGTACAAGTAGACCAACTGTTGTTACCTTTTTGGTTTTTTGGTTGAGTTTGTGGAGTCTACCCTGTGATTCCTCCATTCTCCATTCTAGCAAATAGAGATGCTTAATTATGAGACATAAATAGAGTTGGGCTCTAAGACAAGATTGTTGAGAATAATATAATATAATATAATATATGGGAATAAAGAAGTTAAGATGGACTCAAAGAAGATTTTATGAATGAGCATATTGTTGCTCATAGCCAAGCAATGAATACTATTTGTAATATTAAATTCTAATCTTTTATGGATTAATAAGGGTTTGTTCGATTTATTGAATAAAAAATCTGACAAAGGAACTGGATTTAAGATCAGTATATATAAAAATGTGACTACTGTTTGGTTTATAAACTTTTTACAATAAATTGGAATGTAGGTTAAAATTTTAAAAATATATTGTTTAATATAATATTTTTATTATTATTATTTATATATTAATATTAATCTAATATTTGGTTGTGGAGAATGGTAGATCGTATATTGAGATCTGCGCTTACTTTAATTGAAGATTAGGCTATTGAAGGCTGAAGCCATCAACCATGCCATGTCTGACACACTAATAAATACAAAAAATAATCTAATATACATTATTATACATCTATGTGTGTTCGGCAACGGGTTTATGAGATTATAGAGGTTTGGATTTTAGTTTTCATAATCCCCAGCCCTCTAGCCTCGTTCAGATGTTAAATTTCGAGGGGATTATTAAAAACATAATCCCCCATAAGCCCTCAAAATAAAAACCTTTTCAAGTAGCTTATTACTTGGGCTTGAGATTATCAATTAATCAGCTCAAACCCCAACTAGTTTCGCCAAACACACTCAATATGTGTTTAATTTTCAATACTTAATCGAAGTTGTTATATTTTGCTATTGTGTATATTCAATTTTAAAAATTATCATTTAATGTAGTGAACATCTAAAATCAATCATTAGTGTATTATGACGACTAAAGAGTAAAGATAAGGTTTTAAGTCGATAGCCTATAAACAAAGTGATATCAAAATCAAGATTCAATCGTTAAAGTAGACAAGAGCTTTTTGCACCATTAGTCCATGTCAACTTTCAATCCCTTCCCTATATAATATTGTTTAACCAAAG
The DNA here is from genome assembly GCA_038502395.1 of Dittrichia graveolens. NCBI lineage: Eukaryota > Viridiplantae > Streptophyta > Magnoliopsida > Asterales > Asteraceae > Dittrichia > Dittrichia graveolens. The sequence goes on along the minus strand of JARJIL010000005.1, from coordinate 81,325,100 downwards.
AGCCGTGACTCGCTGGGAAATGAATCTTCTAGCTAGCCTGATTTCTCGGCCTCTACCGAATCAACATGAAAAATATGATTTCTCCATTTCCAAGTATACCACAAAACCGCTACACAAGTGTGTAAAGAAGGGGAGAAAGATCGATACCGATTTCAAGCAAAATAAAGAGGAACTAGTTTTCAGAGTTTCAATTGTTGTTGGCCTCTGTGTAACGCCCCGATTTCCAAAATTTAAAATAAAGTTTGAAATAAAAGGTATTTGTCTAAAATTAGAATTTGATAAGCTGATGGAAACCAACCAAGTATTTCTGAACCCTCTGGTTCGTATAAAAGGTATTACAATCACAGTTCATGTCAAAAACAGTTTCCAATAAGCTTAACCTCAGCGGAAGCCAATAAAACAATTCGTTTAAACCCTCGGGTTTGTACAAAAAGAAATATGCGCTCATTTAAATCAAAAGTACTCTCTGTTACAAAAAGGGGAGCGTTATTGTTTCAAATCACGTTTTAAGCAACCAACTATCAACAGTCAAACTGGGGCTTTGCCTTGGTGCTAACACAACCTGCAAAACAGCAACAAGCAGTATCTGCTAAGCTACAAGAGCTTAGTGAGAAAGCTAAACTGTAAATCATATAAGCATGCACATACACATATTCGAATGCCACAACAGGTCTTATGGATACAGTACTGCACCATCTTAGCATTCGCCAAGAAGGCTAAAACGCTATCCATCGCACTACTGCACAAAGCAGCATGCTACAGCTCTCTCTGTGATCCTCTGATCAATAATATATCACATTGCAATGTATCACACACATATCACAGATATGAATCAGAGTTTAGAAAACTCACCTCCGCAATTAATACCACACAGTGTTATACCAGATATACTCAAAACACGTCAAACAGTAATTCCTACATGTACACATATAATCATGGTGTTAATCACATACTCAAACTCAGCATAAAATAAACTGAACAAGGCACCTACATGGGCCGTGTATCTCTACATGGGCCGTGTCCCCCTTCAGCCTACACGACCTAACCTGGCTACATGGCCAGTTTTGACACGTCACCTACACGGGCCGTGTAGCCCCACACGGGCCGTGTACCACAAATCCTACACGACCATGTACACCAACATGGCCCTGTGACCGCCTTCCACTCTACACGGCCATGTACCTCTACACGGGGCGTGTACCCTACAGGTCCAGCCGACTGTTCTTCCTTTCAGTCGCCGTTTTGGCTACTAATCCGGCAAGAACTCAATAAAAACACTACTGGGGTGTTTTCCTACACCCCAAACACCAGATAAACTAAGAACATGAACAAGAACAAGCTAAAACCATGATTCACCATTGAATCATCTTAAACCCATAAGAACATCAAGAAAAGTTACAAAATCTTACCTCAAGCTATCCAAACTTGATATGATCAGTTGTAAACACCTTGCTCTATTGATCTTGATCAATGATTCCAGAGGAAACTTTCTGCTCTATCACTTACATGAACTTTGAAGAAAATATGAGTGGTTTGACTCTCAATAGTCAAAGCTAGCTATATATAATTAAATCTTTGAGATTTGGCAAAAATGGTCCCTCAACTTTTCTTGTTTCATTTTAACAATTTTAATCCCTTAAGTTTCTAAACACCTCCTAATCTCAATTAAAAATACCACTCAAACATATCACTTGATTAATTTATAAATTATGAAATTTCGAATTCGGGTGTTACACTTTGACATGCGAGATTCCACTACCCCACACTTTTCTCTAAACATATCAATTGTGATGAAACAATGTTCTATTGTCTCCAATGCATCGTGACAAAAAGACAATTAGGAGAGGACAGAATTACTCCTCTTTCCAACAAATTATCTTGTGAAGGAATTGCGTTATTAATAAGTCTCAAAAAAAAAAAAAACATTCCTCTTTTCTCTCTCATCTCTCTCTTTGGCATTCAAATGTCGATTCCTTTTATTTTTTTTGGTACCACCCCAAAGAAGGTGATGTTTGTATCGGTACCAACCTTCCACCTTAGCATGTCGAGGGTATACCCATCACTCTTATTAGTTTGTGGGTTAGTTCCATCAAGTCCTCTTATGGGGCCATGCATTTTAATAATTATCTCCCTCCAGATGATGCATTCTATTTGTGAAACCTCCACAGCCATTTTGATAAAAAAAGAAACTTTTATTTTTATTTTTTTTGCTTTCAAAATAAGATCCCCCAACCCACAATGAGATTTATCTTATAAAACCTTGTACTGTGAGACCTAGTTTATTCTTCTTTTTCATGCCCCCATAAAAATTCTTCTTCTAATTGATAACAATTTTTTGAGAACGCATTCTCGAGCCTTATAGAGGGAAAAAGAATACAGTCAAAGTGTCGATAGGATGGATTTTATAAGAGGAATTAAATAAATCAAACATTTATAATTTAAGGACGTATTAACAAATGACTTAAAAATATAATAGATTCATGTGTAATAAAAATGTATATTAAAAATATAAAAATGAATGCAAATTATTTTTTAGGATTGTAATTCATCTGCTTCAATTTAGTGCCTTTTAATTTATGTAATCCCTTAATGATTTTGACTTTTTATTGTTTATTATTTTTCTTGAAATTAGTTTTGTTTAATAATATAATAGTTATTTAAAAAAATTAAAAGTAAATAAGTTGGTGTATTGAAATGTTGGGTAGAGATTAGTATCGGGATCTGTGCTAATGATTGTAATGAAGAAAAAAAACTAACGTGGTATGGTTTGATTTTTTTTTTGAACGGCAAAGAGGGAAAACTAGTCTTGAGCTTCGGCATAACCATCACCCATGACTAGCAAACCCAAAATATATAAATAAAAGGCTTTAAGCAAGACGCTCAAAGCAAAAGTACATAGTACAATTACAATTAAAAATGAGATAAATGATTACAACACCACATAGCCAAATTTAATGACTTAAAATTGACTCTAAACTTAGCCCAAGAAAATAAAGTGACTTGACCTTCAACCAAAATTGACGGCACCGAACTTAAAAACAGGATAAAGATTGATTCTCACAGTGACTTGACCTTCATTTGAGAACCGTTTTTATTGCGAGAACCGCGAGAACCAATCTTAGCCGTTGATTTTAGATAGTGGAATTCATGGATGAAGAGCGTGGGGGGATTAAGTGTGGCAAGGTGCATGTAAGGAATTCATGGGTGGGCAATCCAATTGAAGGAGAGGAATTGGATGGCTAAGATTGGTTCTCGCAATAAAAACGGTTCTCAAATGAACTTTTCAATATATATATATATATATATATATATATATATATATATATATATAAATAACTAACAAGATGTTAGGATCAATTCCATACAAGTAGCCAAAAAAAACACTAAGTACTAAGCCACCTCAATTAAAGGGTTCTTACAATAATTACTCCAACATAATTTCCTTTTAAATGACCCCAAAGTTTAATTAAAAAAAGAGAAAACCAAAATCGAAATGAATGGAAAATTCATTTGTAACTATTTTTTCTTCAATTCTAGTACGAAGTAAATACAAACTGTGGTTCTAAGAAAAGAGGATTGAAAAATACATTTGGGGTTGGGCTCGGCTAAAATTAAGTCGTCTGGAGAATACAAAAATAAAGTCTTCTTCGAGTTGCAATTTAAAACAAATAACCTAAATCCAATATTTTTTTTCCGTGGTTCTTTGGGCGATTTGGGGATGGAGAAACCGCATACTACATGTCGGTTCTCCAAATGATCTGGATAACCTCAAGAATGTTAATTTATTTCCATATGTTCAATGGCAAGCAACAATGCGGATTTTGAATCGATAAAAGACTACTGCATTCTTTGCGGAGAAATGGAGTTCGTATCCTTATGAAGATGTTATATGAGCTTTTTCATTACTAATTTTGGGAGGTCCTTCGTTTCTTGGCCACTATTTTACATTCATGTATCTTGTTATCTCTATCTTAGAGGCTTTGTTGAAATAAAATAACTTACTTTGTCTTTAATTTTTTTTAAGTATACATCTTTTACTCACCTAGGCCACCCGTATGGGGTGACTCAAATTCAATCGGGAGGGAAAAGAATTGGTCGGGTAGCTCGGCTTGACTGCTACCACCCCTCTTCGGGTTAGACGGTTCTCACACCCGATTCATCCAAGTTATTTTCTTCTTTTTTTTTGTTGTGTAAGAGAGAGTAACGAAAAAAAATATTAAATTGTTTAGGTTGTATTATATGCTATATAGTTACTAACTTACTGTGTTACAAGATGATGTAAAATCGATTTGTTTTGTTGATAGAATGACTTCCATAGTGAATTTATACACCCACCTACCCTCGATACTTTCGTTGCAGAAGAAACAAAGGAAGCAGGTATCACGTTGATTCATTGTTTAATCCATCATCTTCTTCTCCACCCGCTTCATATTTCGCCTTCTTTCACTCACCAATTTCTCCTCGTCTTCGAGGTACCCACTTTATCTTTATTTTCTTTCAAGTACGATAAGTAATCTGTGCTGCAATCTGCCTTTTCTTGATTGTTTCCGATCTTTATTTGATAAAAGATCGATCTTGATTCTAGAGATTTTTTTTTAACTGTTATTCACTTGATTTGCTTTATGCCTAGTCAACTCTAGTCAACTCCATTAACAGACTGTAAGTTCTTGTAAAACTAACCCAATCACCCCCTTTCTGTAATGGAAAGAGTTATAGGCCTTAATCTAGTCAATAATTGTAGTTTCCTTGGTTAATTTATTGCTTTCATTAATATAGGTCTGTAAAGTAGGTTTATATGCTAGACATTAAGAGTATCATGCTTGGATTGATCTTATATTAGGGTTTATTTTGTTCTGAAAAAAAGAACCCCAATCTTTATGCAGGTCTGCTGCTGTTATTACAACCAGCTAGCATTAAGAAAACTCAGTGATGACTCATAAACAGGAGACTTTGCTTGGTTCTGGCGCTTGTGTAGCGGTTACAGTCCTTTTATCATTAAAGTTGCTAAATGATCATCTTGAGCATTGGAAGAAACCCAAGGAACAAAAGGCGATTTTAGTGATAATCCTCATGGCACCCATTTATGCTATTGATTCCTATGTTGGATTGCTTGATATTCGTGGTAGTGAGACGTTTTTTGTGTTCTTGGATTCGATCAAAGAATGCTACGAGGGTCTGGTGAGAACCCAAAGCATTGCATTGTCTTATGACTACGAGTTTTTGTGATTTTTAATGCTGAGCGTTGGTGAGGCGTCAAATTCTTTCATTCTTTCAAGGAATTTAATTGGATTGTTTATGAAATGCAGGTGATGGCCAAGTTCCTGGCTTTGTTGTACACGTATTTGAATATATCTATAAGCAAGAACATAGTCCCTGATGAGATCAAAGGAAGGGAGATTCACCATTCGTTCCCAATGACTCTCTTCCAAGTAAACTTAACTCCTTTTTGTTTGTTTTTCGATTATGACACAATACACAAGCACACTACTAGGTATGTTCTAGCAAACCTGCCTATAGACAAAAATAATAACTTAACTCTTTGAATAAAGCGATTTAGGAGGTCGTATGCATTACCTTTCACCCCTTTACCTGGCCTTTTAGTTGTTTTTTTTTTTGCTTTCAATTTGACCTGTTTGGGATAAAAAAGCAACTCAAAGTGACCCTTTTCACACGTAAACGGGTTGAAATTACCACATCTATAACTATGGCTCTATTACTGACAAAGTTGATAATTGAATGCAGCCTCATTCGGTTCGTTTGAATCATCAAAACCTGAAGCTATTGAAATACTGGACATGGCAATTTGTAGTGATTCGACCTGTTTGCTCTGTTTTGATGATACTTCTTCAACTCCTAGATATATATCCTGATTGGCTTAGCTGGACGTTCACTATGATCTTGAACGTTTCAGTTTCATTGGCATTGTATGCACTTGTGGTTTTCTACCATGTATTTGCTAAAGAACTGGCACCGCACAAGCCACTTGCCAAGTTCTTATGCGTCAAAGGGATCGTTTTCTTCTGTTTTTGGCAGGTATATCTCTTACAAAGTTAGATCTTTATTGTTTCTGTCTCCGTCGTTGTATTTGAAATTTTGGCAGGTATATTTCTCATTTTTCCACAAATGTCATTTTTAGTCTGTTTCTCTATTAATTCCTTTAATAATCAAATTTTCCAAACACTCAAGCATCTATCTTAATAGATAATTATAAATTTAAAGTTTTAAACAGATTAATCAACTCCAAACACTTTCTTCTACAACCCCTTTAGTTGTTTAAAATCACATAATCTCTTTCAAAATGCACATTTAAACACCCTCCTAAACTGATGATTCAGGGTTCAAATAATTAGTTTCATCATAGGTGCATTAAAACTACTTATCAAAGGATAGCGTAAAATTACTTGCATTATTCTGCTTGATTTAATAATCAAACTTTGCTAAGCTCCAATTGATAGTGATTACTAAAACTTCAAGTAGCCAAAACGCATCAAAACTCTATAACATTTAAAACTCGGATCAATTCAATTATCTGAACTTAAACCGGAGTAAAATCAAACGAGTTCTGATGAATTCCTGCCCCAAAGGCCAAAACACTTCCAAACCATGCTTTGCTAAATGTAATCTAGATTGACATGCAGAATTTGTGATAAATCTTGATTTGTTGTGTGTTATTATTGGCAGGGAGTTGTATTGAGTGGTCTCGTGGCATTGGGCATTATCAAATCAAATCATTTTTGGCTTGACGTGGCACATATCCAGCAAGCGCTACAAAACGCATTGGTGATTGTGGAGATGGTGTTTTTTTCAATCTTTCAGATGTATGCTTACTCTGCTGCACCATACAAGGATCTTGATGTGAAAGAAAAGAAGAAAGAGTGATCCAACAATCTTCATATATATGTTCTATTTTTGGGCATTATTAAGGTACCAATGACATATTTATTATGTACAAGCCTATAAAGATATTTATAATAATGATCTATACCCTCTCAAAGGGCTTGTATTTAGATTAGCTCAACAGGTATGATAACATATTATGAGTTAAGAATAAGAATAGTTTATGGTATTCTGTTGTAATGCTATTTGATTTAGCTCTCTTGTGTTCATATATGTGTCATCAATGTCATTTTGCTGTTCTTTAAGCGATGTCGGATTTAGTAGCAATTTTGTAGGGTTTTAATTATCTTTAGTGGCGCGAATTTAAGTTAGGGCTCGATGGTAGTTAACTCTCGATTTCAAATGTTGGGTGTTAGTTGATCTGAATGGACCATCTTTAAAATGAAGGTTTACTGTTTTTAGCATCTCAGACATGCTTCCCATCTAGATTTCGACATTGTTTGAATCAAAACTAGGCTCCAACACACCATGCGATGATGTTGTGACCATAAATTGTTTTCGGGTGTTCCTGTCTGCTTCAGCTTTACGGGTTTAGACTTTCAACTTCACGTGGGAGAACGATCAACTGTCGGATATTTGCGATTTTGTTTTAATTGAGATTCATGTGGTTGTTTAAAAAAAACTTCGGTTTACTTTTGTTGAGTTCAAAATTATAACGAAAAATCGGAAGGAAAATATTCAAAAACATTGTTGCTTGTCTAACTCTTGAACGTAAGATAAAGTTCAAATGTGCTTGTCGTTTTAGGGTATGTTTGGCGGGAGCTTTTCAGAGCTTTTAAGAGCTGGAGCTTTTAGTTTTTAAAAAATAAGCTTTGCTAGCTCTGTTTGGTTGCAGGAGCTTGAGCTTTTATTTAAAAAAAAATAAGCTTCAAAAAGCTTCAAAATGAAAAGCTACTTCAAGTAGCTTTTAGGAGCTGTTGAGAACTTTTAAAACGTAAATTACATAAATAACCTTTAATTAATTTTGTTTCTTATTTAAATGTTTATTTTTGTGTCCTTTTTTGTCTTTTTACATTTTTAAGTTATAGCTACAACTATTTTGCCAAACACTTTCGTACAAATAAAACTTCAGCTTTCAGCTTTAAATAAAAGCTTCAGCTCTAGCTCTTAAAAGCTCCAGCCTCAGCTCTAGCTTTTTCAGCTAGCTACGCCAAACATACCCTTAATCGGAAGGAAAATATTCAAAAACTTTTTGTATTTTTTGCTTAAATGTTTATTGGGTTGGAAAAACCGAACCGAAAAACCGAACCTAAAACCCACCCGAAGTCACGGACGCGAAAAGTCAAAAATTTATGTAGGTTAACTTGAATACTTAATTAACATACAATTTTATTAGAAAATGCATACCTAATACGATTTTCTAAATCCGACAATAAATAAAGAGCGAGGATTCTACGATAAATTAATTTAAATTAGTTTTTTATTTATATTACGTAGGAAGATTTTGATTAAAAACAAATTAAATGGTAACGTTCAGGTCACCTGTCACTCATCCAACGGTCACAATCTTGCGATCGACATACAAACACAAACCATTAACGAACACTAAATATACACCGATTAAAGCGTAATTACAAAAAATCCATTCCTGTTCATTATCCGGTACAAGTTCTTTTCAGGAAACCATGATTTATTGCCAATTCTCTTAAACCCTTTTGATATTCGCCGTTATGACAACCATAATCCCACAAATTTTCACCAATCTCACAGATTACAAAACCCCAAGAAAAAGCTTTTACACTACAAAATTGCCAAAACCCACAAATTCTTTTAGTAGGAGATACGTTTGTTGTTATCATCAACAGGGTTTTAGATTTGGTTTTGAATCTAGTTGTAATTTCTTATCCGATAAGGATCAGTTTAATGACAGGAGAAAGAAGAAGAACAGGGTGGTTCTTGTTAGGTTTAATAATCTAAAATTCAACAGCGGCGGCGGCGGCGGAGACGACGGTGGCACCGCAAGGGTTTTGGGAAATCTTGCTTTGGCTATTGGCTTGACTTATCTTTCTATGACTGGTCAGCTCGGTTGGATACTTGATACTATTGTTTCCATTTGGGTATGTATGTGTATCTCTTGATCAATGTTTCCCAAAATTAGAGTGCGGTTTTGATTTTTAATTGTTCAATTAGCTGCATTTTAACTTCAAAGATTAGTTATGGAACTATACAAAATCATCTTTAAGCCATAAAGATTGTGAATTTGCAGTAATAGTGTTCAGAAGGTGCTTGCTTTTATAAAAATTATGAGATAATGTGTGATTCTCACTGATCTAATTTGTTGTGTTTTCAATGGCAGCTTCTTGTGGTGCTTGTTCCAATTGTGGGTTTGGGAGCTCTTATTTGGTGGGCAATGCGAGATATGGCCGAAATCAAAGTAAGATTACATCATGGCTTTAGCAAGATGCTTATTATTGACTAAAGCTTATTAGGGGGTGTTCGGATTAGCTTTTTTTTACAGCTTACACTCTTAAGTTCATAAGTCAATTTGCAGCATTAGGGTTCAAGTTCATGCTTAATTTTGATAAAGCTCATATTCATAAGTTCATAAGTCACTATGTGTGGCTAAAAGTTCACAAGCTCGAGTTAGCGAGTTCATAAATCAGAAAAAGCTGGCTTACGAGCATATTCAAAATTCTAATAAGCTTATAAGTTTGAAAACAAGGTAATCCAAACAACCCTAGGCATTATATGGCAAAGAAATTAGAAGCCCCCTTTACATTGTTGTGTCGTATTGACAAATTAATTTGGCAATAGCTATAGTACTGTCAGAAATTTTGTTACTAGTTATTTGTTATGGAAATATTGTCGTGTTTGAGGTAACCTTATTTTGTGGTTTTTGTGCAGTGTCGGAATTGTGGAAATGAATTTGAGGTTTTTAAGTAAGAAACCTAAACCGATTCTTATGTTTCTATTTTCTAATGCATGTAGGCAACTGCTTGCTTTAACTTTGTTCTTAAATTGAATATTTAGATCTATGTTGAACGATGAGCCGCAGCTGTGTCCTTATTGTAATCAGCCGTTTTCAGGTAAAAAAATTCAGAGTTTAACTTGACATCTAGTTTAATAAAACTCTTTGACTAAAGATCAAGTTCCTCTAATATTTTTAAGAAGACGAAGTTAAGAAAACTTGTTAACAATAATCAATCTCAACAACAATCTGAGGGTATACTGTATTGGGTTTCAGTGGTGGGTGATCAGTTTGTAAGGGATCCTGCAAAATTCTCCAAAGAACCGTCAACAGTTGGTGAAGCATTCGACGACTTATTTTCTCGATCAAATAAAGGTATATTCGATTTGCAAGGTTCCATGTTAAGCAGAATAGTATATTCGATCTATTTATTTTATTTTAGTTTTTATTTTTTATATTTCTTGGGGTGGTACTTGAGATAATATAGTTGCATGCTTTCTGCAGGGAAGGCTTCATCTAGAGCTGTTATTGATGTTGAAGCTGAGGTTAAAGATGTTGAATGAACATACAACCAGAATTATTTTGTTAAGTTATTCATGTATAGAAATTATATAATTTGCTGTAAAACAACACACAAGTAGTTGCTAGAATGAAGCGAATGTATTGGTTAATTTGAGCTTATGATTTTCTATAAATAAGGGAGTGTCTCGTAGCGTAAAAGCTTCCCAAAGTACTCGTAAGATGTCTTACTCGAATGTTGGGCACCACCTTTTCTTCTTCTGGCTCGAGTTCCTGATGCCCGAAGATGATACATAAGCTTGCTCGCTCGATCGTTCACAACTTTATTTGATTCAAAGTCCTTCGTTTCTTCATTTTCTTGTCAAGCTTGTTTGCTCTAGATAAGATGATATCTAAGCTATTGGTAGTTTTTCTTGGTTAAATTATATAACAAATTTTATTTTTTTTATTCTCTTGTTTCTTTTTTTCTCCCAAAGATGGGATTAGGTTGTGTGGGTAGTGGGTTTAGGTCAAATCCAACTAAGTATGGATTAGTTGGTTTTTAATTTTCTTGTATAATAAACTAAAGAAATTTGAAATATCTTGAATATGTAATTAAAAAAAGGAGAATTCAATATTTGTGCAACTCTCTTTGCTTCATTTTCTTGTAACCTTTTAAAAAAAATTCTAATTAGATACATGAACTATGTAATTTGGTTTAATAAATACAATATGTGACAAATTAGAATTGTACAATATCAAAGGTGTCTTTAATAGAGTACAGGAGTTGCGAATGTATAAGGCCTACGTTATAGAAGGCTCAATTTTTTATATACATGTATTATATATATGAATGAATATAATTTTATAATTTTTTAAAGTCCACTTAATAATATTGAATACTAGGAAGCCACACTCAAGTAGGACGATTGAATCTTGATGCAAATGAGGTTAACAATGAGTTAAAGCTGCTTACACGTTTTTACTCGATGAAACTATAAAACCTAACAATATGCTAAAATAATTGAAAAAGTTGATTGCAATTATTTCATATAAAGTCTTGTTGACTATTACATTAACAGTGACACCTGCAAAAAAAGTTTTTCAAAATTTAGGTGTTGAAGTCTTACTTATAATCCAGAAAGTCATAAGAAAAACTTAATTGATTGACAATGATATTGAGAACAAAATATACTGGAGAGTATTAATTACGAAGATTTAATTCATAATTTTGCTTATAATAATGATAGGATAACTTCATAATTCATATAACTATGTAAGATAAACTATTTTACTATCCACCTTTTGTTTTAGTTATTGATATAACAAATATCGTAACATATATAAATTTTTACTTATCTATATATGTATGTGTATTTAAGAACTTATTTTTCTCTTTTACACAGTGACTTAACAATTTATGAGACAACCCTATGTAATAAGTGCAATTATGCAACATGTATTTATTCACCAGATTGCATATTCGTGTACCTAATTATCAAAATTTATAGTATGTAGTATTCTATATTTAAAATCTTAATTCACTTAAATGAAAAAGATTAGTGTAGCTAGAAGCACCTACAAACACATAAATAAATAAATAATTAAATAACTTACATACCTCTTATTAAAAATGTTTGTAATTTTTTAAGTCAATTATTCGTTAAAAGAAAATGAAAAAAAATTCTAAACTATTCTACAAAATCTTCGTAATTATTATTCATTTATTCTGCTTATAGAATTAACAAAAATATTAGCTCTAAAATCAATTAAGAAAGTTATGAAAAAATAAAACAGTAGTTAATATACACAATTTTCCAATAAAGAAACGTAAGATACTAGGACCCAATCGGGTGCGGTTACATTAGCGGTGACTCTTCACACGCTCGTTGCCCGACGCCCCCAAAAATATCAAAACCTCTGCCGATATCTCTCCTTCGTCGTCTCCGGTGATCGAAATCATCGTCACCTCATCGGAGCTATTAGAACGGGGAGATCTGAAAGCCAATTCAAACCGAGATTTTTTGTTTGATTTTATCGGCGAATATGAACGAGAAGGCTGGCGTCTCCAAGGAGCTCAATGCTAGGCACAGAAAGGTCTTATATTTCATCTCATTTCACTTGATCTGTGTATAATTTTGCTGTCTTTTAAGTTAATCGATGATTTAGTTGGTGACAATTTAACGTCATAGTTTATTAGTATAGTTGATTTAAGATTAGCTGATCTGTTTTCTATATACTTCGAATACGTGTATGCAACAGTTATTGAAATTGTTTGAAAGCTGTAGGATTTGTTTGTTCGATTTTTGTTTGCAAATTTTTATGGAGCTTTTTTTCATCAAGCTATCACAGAGATCTAAATCTTATTCAATAGTAGCCTTGGATGATTGGATCACATCTTTGGTAAAAAAATTAATATTAGTAATTAAGATCAGCATGGTTGGTTAGTTGATCCTTAATATCTAATTGTATACCTAGCTCTATATGAATATTTTCTCGAAATCAATTTTTAAAAGTTTTGTAATCACTAAAATTGCTAAAAAGTTCCATGCTTACAAAATTGCTTCTGATTGTTTAGCAGCCAGGTTTTTATTAAGTGATGGGCTATAATAGTGAATCGTGCGATCAATGTAAAATTTAGCATCAACATATGTACTAATAGAACATATTGTTGATGCTGAAAGATCGTATGAATAATGTTGATTCAATTGATTAAACTACTAGGCATTCTTACATTGTCTAATAAGGAAAGCGTGAAACAAGTCATGGACTCCATTAGTATTTAGATGCTAATGCTACAAAAGAGAGATAACTGGATAACGACTTAACGAGTATAGGCACTGTATAAAACACATCATCATCCATTGGTAGATTTGGTCGTCAAGATTGACCATTGTTGGGCAGTTGGGCTAATAGTTGAACTGTCTGCATACAGAAACTCGCAACACCCCCCCCCCCCCTCCCCCCCCTATTTTTCTTCACAATGGTGTTCTATATGTAAGGTTGTACAAGTGTTTGGACGTGGTTTTTTAATTCCTTCTTGCTCTTATTTTCCCTCTCCTTTCTTTGCTGCACCGCCACTTCAAGTTAAACCAAGTTTTCTCAATCTTCTTTACATTCTGGTGCAACAATGATTCTTTTAGCTGCATATTAACTGATTTCACGTTAATTCTTTGTCTCCAGATACTAGAAGGACTTCTTAAATTGCCAGAGAATAGGGAGTGTGCTGATTGCAAAACCAAGTATGTGATGCATTTATGACATTCATAAAAGTGGATTATTATTTAATTATTACTGTTCATTAGCTCATAATACTGACCTTTTCCTTGGCAGAGGTCCTCGATGGGCTAGTGTGAACCTAGGCATCTTTATATGCATGCAATGTTCTGGTATCCACAGAAGCCTTGGGGTGCACATATCAAAGGTAATAAATTGATTTTGTGCCAAATCTTCGTTTCCAAGTTCCAACTAGTATCGTATATAGATGTAGCTGCAAAGAGATGTCCCTGTCATCTCAGGAGTATGTTTTTTTCCCTCTTAAAAGCTTGAGAAAGAACAGTATTGTATTTAGGTTTATAGTTCTCTTTTAAGATTAACCTTCTAGTGCTGTTATAAGGTTCTTGATTGAGAGTTGAGACTAGGTAGCTAGTCAGTGCCTTTAAAGCTGCTGCTGCCTGCTTTTTTTGTGAATAATTCAGTTTTTGTTATAAAGACTTGCACGTTCACAAATAGCTTAAAAGCAATGGTCTAAATATTTGAGAACTTTGGTGTTAAATTTTCTTCGTTATATTAAAACCTGAAGGTTGGTAGTCAAGAAAGGGTTACTCTGCCTTCACTCCATGTAAATTTTATTTCACCTACATCCATCTCCTATTTAGGACATTTATATGCAGATGTTTTGCTCGACATTTAATTCTACTTCATAAGATATAGCGTGCGGTGTGACACTGGCGCTGCAAGTGCAGCTCATAAACTTATACATAGAGTTTTCAATGCATTTCTAATTCTGTAGTGATAAATTTAATTTTGGTTTAGTCTTACCTTATTGGCTCATAAGCTTCCTCAATCAGAATCGCGGTTGTAAAACTGTGTTTATGCATCTAGTGGCTGGACTCTGATTTGAAAAGCAATTAACAACGGAGCAGAATAGGTACAAAGAGCCAGGCTTTTATTTTCACCAATTGGTTGATCGACTTATTTCTTTAGGTGATATTCAGCCTCACTTAGAGAGAGTAGAACCATAGTCACATGGATCGTGGATCGCTTCGGTACGGGAACGAGGATCGGGATCGCGGTTCGGTAGGAACCTAAAATTCGGTACGAGGGGGGGTAGGCTCATTTCAGATCACTCCGGTACGATGTACCATATAATGTGGTACGATGTACCATTTGATATTAAATGTTCTAACTTCTAAGTTTCTAAAGACTTTCAAACTACCTATGCACACTAGAAAGTATAGACATAGAGTAGTGATTTTCAATTTACATATTAAATTCTACTATGTGAATTCAATTAATGGTTAGGTTCGTTGAACTCATCTAAGTTCTCACCTTAAATTCACTAAAATTTATTGGTTCGTTGTACCTATAAATTATGGAACGTGTTTTGTATTGAACGAAATCGCCGTACCAACCGCATCGGGTACGTCCAATAAGTAATCAACAGATCGTAAATTTTATCGTACCAATCGCGATCCGAAGCGTTCCGGGATCGCGAACGTACCGTGATTTGGTACGGGCAATCCAAAACGAAATTCGTGGCTGGTCCAGCGAATTATGTGACTATGAGTAGAACATTCAAGAGTCAATTGTATCACCAAGTAATTTGCATTAATTTTCTCAGCGTATGAGCCTTGTCCATTTGTTTATTACTAGTATTAGGTTTTTTTTTTTTTGCGCTTTAAGTATGTTTTGTTCTTAAAATTCAATTATCCTGTTAACATGAACAAGAGTTTGTCCGTTCCTCCGTTCTTTAATTATTTGTGCATGCCTCCCCAGGTCAGATCGGCTACACTAGACACATGGCTTCCTGAGCAGGTTGCATTTATCCAGTGTAAGACAGATGTTCCTCCTTTTTCCTGAGTTCATGAATGTATTTGGAGAAGATTGAAAATAAAAAAGTTCAGGAATTTCCAGAAATTCATGTCTCATGGGTTCTCCTTCTTTTGTACTCTCAGCTATGGGAAATGAGAAGTCGAATAGTTATTGGGAAGCAGAGCTGCCACCAAATTATGATAGAGTTGGCATTGAAAATTTCATTCGGGCAAAGTATGTACCTTTTTAGTACTTCAAGAAATCATCTGCCTTGATATAATATGATGCATTATGTTGTAAAGTTTTAAACCTTCTTTATATGCTTTTTCTTCAAAGGTATGAAGACAAGAGATGGGTTGCTAAAGATGGAAGACCGATTTCACCTCCTGTGGTTCAAGAAGAAAAACAGAGACCCGTTGAGAACAGTGGAGGCACCAGCTATTCTAGTGAAAAGAAGAGCTCTCAAGCACGTACTACACAGAGCAGCACACCTGTTGCAAGAATCAATCTTCGTGTACCTCCAAAAGGACCTGAAACTGTATGTAATGCTATAACTTAACTACTGCTAGCTTCCTGTTCTATTAAAACATCATTATGTGTCACTTAGTGGCAAAATGGTGGGTTGGGTAACGTGGAAACTGGTCAACATTTTTTAGTGTAGGTGCAAATGGGCCAGCCCAGGGTGGGTCGGGTTGATCCAAAAAACACTTCTTTCACCATCTTTTTATAAGTAATTAATGTGCTAATTGTGATTAGAAAAACATTATTATTACAAAAACAATTATTTAAATCTTTGAATAAAACTAATTTAGGAGATTGTATGCATTAGAAATAGAATGGTGACTTTCAACCAACCTGTTAGACTCATTTCCCTTTTAGCTAACTACCTGAATTGACTGAGATTTTAAACACAACCATTCATAAGTAAACGCGTCAAAATTTTCCACCTTTACTCTTAATTTTCATTACGAGCGTGGTTAGTTGAGTTATGAATTATATATTAGAAATTAGAGCTTGTTGTTCTGGACGTAGATTCAAGGCTTAGGCAGAAATGTACTTCATGCATTACATGGATCTAAAGCCATGAAGCAAAACCTCTTTTATTTGTTTATTAAGAAATAGCATTCCACATGATTTAATGAGCAATAATATTGAGGTCTTGGATGTGGAATGTATCTACGTAGTCTGAATAAGTCGGGACTATGCAGAGCAGCTACCAAGTTGAAATTTAATGCTCCAATGAGAGGCTATCTGTGTTTAAGTTAATTAAATATTTCCTTTTTTTTCTTGTTTTCTATAAAGTGAAAGGTTTAGTATATAAGATATATAGAAACTATTGTAAAGTCAGACCTCTAACCATGCTTAAATGTCGATAGAACTTCCGACGATTAATTTATTTCCCAAATATTACTACATGGTTCTATGACATCGGTGGAGTTTGTAACACTCTTTTTAAATGAACTCCTTGCATTCATGTATGTGTTTGCTATCTTTTCTATGTTTGGCAAATTAATGAATCTATTGTCTCATTATGTGTGTGATATACCTTTTATATTAAACAAGTTGGCTGATATATATATACATCATAGACCCAACAGGTGATACAGAAAGCTGAGCCAGCTCCTTCTGCTGAGCTTGCAAAGGATCCTAAAGTCGATTTTGCTACTGATCTTTTTGACATGCTTTCGATGGATGATGCTCCTACTGAGAAAGTTCCAGAAGCAGCTTCTTCTACGGATGATCTATGGGCAGGATTTCAATGTAACTGTATCCTGCACGTTCACTTTATCATTCTTAAAACACTCCAATTTCAGAGTTATGCTGAATTAGTTTGCATTGTATTTACAGCTGCTGTAGAAGCACCAATCATCGATGGGACAACTGACCTTACAAAACCTGTTGACAACAAGCCCCCTTCTGGAATAGAAGATCTATTCAAAGACTCGCCTACTGTCTCACAACCTATTGCATCAGAAAAGCCTCAGAAGGATGTTAAAAATGATATCATGAGTCTTTTTGACAAGGTATAGATACCTTCTCTTCTGTTGCCCAGCATGTATTTTCAATGCAAAAACCTCCTAAATCATTTTTTGTTCAAAAGTACATTAATTATTTATAAAAAGTTCAAAACTAGTAGACGAAGGTATCTCAAATCAGCCCCACCCGACGCACATAAATATTTATCCATTTGCTCTACTCACCCATTTTGCCACCTTTACTTGCTAGTATCTTGATTCTTGAATATTTTGGCGTCAATAAGATCTGGTGTTTTCACTATTTTACCATCAACAGCAGAACCTATTTTGGATGTCTATTATCTACGATATAGTTATATGTCTATAACTGAACATATTAATTATTTTTTTCGGTATGTGAAGAGTATTGTTCTTTTTAATTTGATGATCTTTATACATGGATGAGAATTGAATCTATTTTGTTCTTGTATTAGCAGGGTAATAATACAACATCACCATATGCTCTTCATCAGCAGCAACTTACTATGTTAGCTCAGCAGCAGTACCTACTCATGGCTGCTGCAGCTAAATCAGGCGGCTTGCCAAAGTTTGCTGCTAATGGGCAACAGCAGCAGCATGTACCTGGTGGTACTGGTACAAATCTGCCCAATCAAAATTGGCCTAATACTGGCTATCAAATCCCAGGAATGCAGATGCCACTTCCTGGAAATATTGATTTACAGAAATATTTGCAGCAGGTATAAAGTTCATTTGTATTTTAACTTTTGTACATGTCTGGTTGGTTTCACTTGAAACATGTGCTTCTATAATATATTCATTTTTCCCGGTGTTTATTCTGTTAGAGATGAAACATAACTTAGTTCATCCGAATCATAAATAACTGGGTCAAAGTTGCCGCTTCTAGGACTGTATATGGTTGTTTATCTTTAGCCATATTGCTTGCTATTCTCTTTAGTATGCTAGCTCCAAATAATTTCTATACAAGCATCCATCCCGAGTAAGCAATAGTTGAGGTAAAGAGAGTTTGCTCGTTTTCTCTAATATTATTTGCATTCTTTCTTTGTAACTAGATGGGAAACATGGGAGCCTCAAATCCAGCTGGGAATTCATTGCAGGTTCCAGCATCCAGGTATATTTCTACCTTGAGTAAAGATTATACGTTATACAATGCTTTTTATTTTTAAAACTTTAAAACTAATTTGCTTATTTATTCTTGTATAGCATATACAATATGGGCCTGAATAGCACAATCAATGGCATGACGCCACCTGGCGCATCAACTATGGGGCAAAATTCTTCTTTCAATAGCATGGGGCCATCTGGAGAATCTAAACCACAACCTGCTTCTAAAGTATCATCTGCTTCCCCTTCCCAGGCTGCCAAAGACTATGATTTCTCCTCGTTAACTCAGGGGATGTTCTCAAAACCGTAAGCTTTTTCATGTGGTAGTTATAGTGTACTATAAACCGTAATTCACAAAGATTAAAAAAAAAAGAAACTTGTTTTTCCTTAATTGAGGATTGTAAACTATTTGTAGAGGATGCAATTTTATGCTTAATTTCCTTTCATCTGTTTTACTCACATTACTGAGATTGGTTTCTTTTGTCTGTATTAGTTTGTTCTTATTTTTTTTTTCCTTTTTTTCTTGTTATTTACTTGAAATGGAAAAATGATAACTTTAATGATCTTTCCCAATGTTTGCTTGATTTTTTTGTTTGGCTGAATTTACTTAGGTCTTATGATTTGTCTTCAGAAGTGAGTTATTGATTCATTAACTTCTGAACGGGTTAGGTTTAGGTTACAATTTATTTTAACGGGTCATACACGTAACATAAGACGTTTGTTTTTTCCCAGTAATTCTCCTTAAGGTGTCCCACAGGCTGGTCATATTGTCAATATGTAACCCACGGTTATAGAGCATGTGCTGGTGAACATGTTTGTGATACATGTCTAAGGGTCTGTTTTTAAATATAGTCATAGTTCAAGGGTGATGTAATAAAATAGAATAGCTACCCATGTGAGTCAGTTACATGTAGGTATTACATGTATGCTTCTCCATGGTAAATTCCATATATGTAGCCTTGAGGCCTTATGAGATCAATATGATGAATGAAAACCCTCTCCTTCTCTCTATTCTCTCTACTCTCTATTTTCTCCAAGCTATCATCCTGCTAATCAATTTACTGGACTATTCTTCATTGTTAGTCCCAAGAGTTGATTAGAACTCACCATTCGTTAATCTTATTAGCTGTGGTGAATCGGAACTTGTAACATTGGTATCAGAGCAATTCCATCCTCAGATTGCTCTTCCGTTGCCACCATTCCAGTCACTCGATCTGTGGCTCGGGGTAATGGAGGTCAAGGACCCCTACCAACTCACAACGTGCTTCAGGGGTTCACAGTGGTCAAGGAGACTCAAACCCGGATCAACAAATTGAGGTAATCCTTCGAACTTTAGCTGAGGATTTTGGTGCTAGGATCGAAAACTATAATTTACAGCAGGGTATGCGAATTGATGCTAACGTGAAAGCTATATCTGAGATTCATGATTTGATGTCTGGGTTATCTATCTAACTCTCACAATTGATGGCTGAAAATAAGAATTCAAGGAGTAAGGAGGATATACCCCCTGTGAAGGATGGATTTGTCATGAATTCTGATCCTAAATTAGGAGATATCATTGGTAACCCACATCAATATTCTTCCCGTTTGACAAAAATTGAATTTCCACGTTTTGATGGAGAGGAATTGAAATCGTGGTTATACAAGGTCGAACAATTTTTTCAATTGGATCAAATTAGTGAAGCAGCCAAGGTCCCCTTAGCTTCAATTCACTTACAGGGAAAAGCCCACACCTAAAACCACCATTACCCCACCTCGAACCAAATTCCAAAGTAAAACACTTACTCCTAAAGAAATGGATGAAAAATGTGCTTAAGGCCTGTGTTTTTTTTTGTGATGAAAAATGTGTTTGGTCACAAGTGTACAGGAAAACGACCTCAATTGTACCATTTGCAGCTGGAAGAAGTTGATGACGAGGCAATCGAGGAGGACTCAAGTGAGTATGAGGTTCAACCCACAAAATTAGTTCAAATTTCTGTTTGTGCTCTAGCTGGAATAGTCAATTATCAAACAATACGAGTTACGGGTCATGTGGGTACCAAACGACTTCAACTCTTACTTGATACGGGGAGTACTCATAACTTCATGGACTTGAATTTGGATAAGAAATTGGGTTGCAGGGTAGTTCAACGAAATTCCATGGCTCTTCGGGTAGCTGATGGTAAGAATGTTGTTTGCAATTCCATGGTCGAAGGTTTCACATGGAAAATGCAGGGCATAGTATTTTCTGCTGACCTATATTTAATGCCATTAGGAGGGTGTGATGTGGTGCTGGGAATTCAGTGGTTCACGTCATTGGGGAAGGTCTTATTTGATTTTGATAATCATCTGATTGACTTTCGGATAAAGGGGCAGAGTGTGGTGTTAAAAGGGGCTGCAACCACAGGGATTGAAACAATCGAAGAAAAACAATTGTTGAAGGACACCCAGCAAGTGGGAGAGTTATCAATGATGTAGGTGCTAGCAATGAATAAATATGATGCTCACCCTCCCCTACAACTCTCTTCCCAGGATGATACCCTTAACATTTCACCGGATATCATGAGAATAATTGATCAATATAGAACGGTGTTTGCAGAACCCAAAGGTTTACCACCTTTTCGATCCGCATTTGATCATAGAATTCCCTAGCAAACAAGAACAAGTCCAGTAAATCTTCGACCTTATCGCTACCCTCTTCTACAGAAAGATGTCATTGAGCAGTTAACTCAAGAGTTACTAGATCAAGGTGTAATTCGACCTAGCTATAGTGCATTTGCCTCACCCGTAATGTTGGTAAAAAAAAGATGGCAGGTGGCGAATGTGTGTCGACTATCGTTCACTCAATAAGTCCACCATACCGGATCGTTTTCCTATTTCTCTTGTTGAAGAATTACTGGATGAGTTACATGGTACGAGGTACTTCTCAAAAGTTGACTTAAAACCGGGGTATTACCAGATTAGAATGGACCCAAACGATCTCCATAAAACAGCTTTTAAAACTCATTGTGGGCACTATGAATTTTTAGTTATGCCATTCGGCTTAACTAATGCCCCGTCTACATTTCAAAGTCTCATGAATCATATTTTTAAACCCCATTTGCGGAAGTTTATCTTGGTGTTTTTTGATGACATATTGATATATAGTCCAGATTGGAAGTCTCATCTTGAACATCTCACCATTACTTTCTCCATTTTACAACAGCATTCGTTGTTCATAAAGCTGAGTAAATGTGCCTTTGGAGTTTCTAAAATTGAGTATTTAGGTCATATTATCTCATATGACGGGGTCGCCACTGATCCTTCTAAAATCCAAGCTATTTCAGAGTGGCCAACACCTAAGAATGTCAAGCAACTGCGGGGATTTCTTGGGTTAACGGGGTACTATCGTCACTTTATTAAGAGTTATGGTGCTCTAGCAAAACCGTTAACTCAATTATTGAAAAAAGACTCCTTCTTTTGGACTAATGAAGCTGAAGATGCTTTTGTGCAGCTTAAAAAGATCATGACTTCTCCCCCTATTTTGGCTCTCCCAAACTTTAACCTTCCTTTCATTGTTGAAACCGATGCCTCGGGTCAAGGTATTGGAGCAGTGTTAATGCAACAGGGCCATTCTATTGCTTTTATCAGCAAAGTCTTATCACCTAAACATATGGCTCTCTCCACTTATGAAAGAGAGTTACTTGCAATCATTCACGCTGTAAAAAAATGGAGCCAGTACATGGTGGGTAAACATTTTGTTATTAAAACCGATCAAGAAAGTCTCAAGTATTTGCTAGACAACAAGCTTTCTACCCCATTCCAACAGCGATGGCTTTCTAAATTGCTTGGTCTGAATTATGAAATCAGCTACAAGAAGGGAGCGGACAACAAAGTTGCTTATGCGTTGTCTTGCATTTCACATGGTTAGTTATTTCAACTAATGGTTTCTACCATTAACACTACATTGTTGGATGAAATTAAACAGAGTTGGAAGGCAGATGTCGGTGTTCAGCACATCATAGCTGATTTGCAGCATCTCCCAGCGTCTCATCCGAAGTATTCATGGGTCAATAATGAGCTGCGACGCAACAATAAGTTGGTAATTGGTAATTGCCCTATGCTGAAGGATAAGATTCTTAAATTGGTGCATGATTCATCTCAAGGGGGTCATTCTGGAGTAACTGTAACCACCAAAAGGATTTCAAATCTGTTTTTTTGGCCAAAACTTCGGCAATCAGTTCGCTCTTATATTCGAGATTGTGCGGTTTGTCAGAAATGCAAATCTGATTTGGCAGCTTCTCCAAGGTTGCTTCAACCATTACCTATTCCTCATTCTATTTGGGAAGAAATTTCCATGGATTTTATTGAAGGGTTACCTACTTCGGAAGGAAAAAACGTAATTCTGGTGGTCATTGATAGATTGAGCAAGTACGCTCATTTTATCGCCCTTAAACACCCGTTCACTGCCCTTGATGTTGCTCAAGCATTCCTACATAACATTTATCGGTTACATGGGTTCCCTAAGGCAATCGTTTCTGATCGAGACAAGGTTTTTCTTAGCACTTTCTGGAAGGAATTGTTAGCACTACATGGCATTGATCAAGATCTTTCTACTGCTTACCACCCTCAATCAGATGGGCATTCAGAAGTTCTCAATCGTTGTGTTGAAGGTTATCTCCGCTGTATGTGTTTTTCAAAACCGAAAGACTGGCATAAATGGCTTTCTCTTGCTGAATTCTGGTACAACACTAACTTTCATACAGCCATTCAATATACTCCTTACGAAGTTGTTTATGGTGAGGCACCTCCGTTGCATCTTCCTTACCTTCCAGGTGAAAGTAAAATTGATACCGTAGATCGAAGTCTTACTGCTCGGGAGAATACCATTCGGTTGCTCAAGGAAAATTTATCTAAAGCACACAATCGCATGAAACAACTTGCAGACAAAAAGCGATTTGAGAGGAGTTTCCAGGTGGGAAATTGGGTATACTTCAGTAGAATTTCGTAATAACCAAAAGCTCTCTGCAAAATATTATGGCCCCTTTCCAGTAATTGCTAAAGTGGGTATGGTTGCTTACACTCTTCAACTCCCTGTTTCCGCCTCTATTCATCCTACGTTTCATGTCTCCCTTTTGAAGAAACATCATGGCCCTATTCCACCTTCTTCAGATTTAGCAAACACTTACCTTTATACCGATACAAATCTCCCTGAAGCTGTCCTAGAGGTTCGCACAGTAAAAAGGCAAAATCGAGCTCACATCGAATGGTTGGTCAAATGGTCTTTAAGTAACCTGGAAGATGCAACTTGGGAATCTGCAGAACTGATTTCACAGAAATATCCTTTCTTTGATCCTTGGGGACAAGGATCCTCTTGAGGGGGAGGTATTGATACATGTCTAAGGGTCTGTTTTTAAATATAGTCATAGTTCAAGGGTGATGTAATAAAATAGAATAGCTACCCATGTGAGTCAGTTACGTGTAGGTATTACATGTATGCATCTCCATGGTAAATTCCATATATGTAGCCTTGAGGCCTTATGAGATCAATATGATGAATGAAAACCCTCTCCTTCTCTCTATTCTCTCTACACTTTATTTTCTCCAAACTATCCTTCTGCTAATCATTTTACTGGACTATTCTTCATTGTTAGTCCCAAGAGTTGATTAGAACTCACCATTCGTTAATCTTATTAGCTGTGGTGAATCGGAACTTGTAACAGTTTGATCCATAGACCTTTATTACGGAATACATCCCTAATCGCTAGGTTATCATCACAAGGACAAGATAACAAGACAAATTTGCTAACGAGGAAACGGGTTGGATGGGTTTACTGGGTTGAAAGCCTTGCGAAAGGTACTTTTAATGCACACAACCCTTTACAACGAGCTTGACGGTAGCAAATGAGCAATGAACGTTGCTGAGTAGATAACAAGCCATCAAGTGCTCATGATGGCCAATAAACGTCCAACTACACAGTCACGGAGTTTTTTTATTCCACCACCGAGTCTCGTAATGGCCATTCTTTATCACGTCAAATTATGAAACCAACCTAATACCAATTATTCAATTAAAATTTTTTTTTTAAAAAAAAAGAGAATGAAAGAGGGTATGCAATGAGGGTCTCACCAATGCTCACCCCTATGTGGTTTTCACCTTCTTCCCACCTCCACCACTCATACATAGATCATGAGTAGTGGTATCCACCTCACCCCAAGTGGTGAGTCCCCCCATCTCCCGCCCCGCCTCTACTCCACATACTCTAAAAGGTCTTGGGCCTTCCATATGGCTCGACACGAAACCATTAGGTTGCCTTCCATCAGGTTTCATAGGGAACACCAGTGCCTATGCACCCCCATTTACCCGATTTACCTGAAGAGATCGGCTTTCACATTCCCATCATTTTCTACTCTTTCTTCTCTCTCTCTTCTCTTTTCCCATCTCTTTTTTTCTCTCATTTAAATAATATATTATAAAAGAAAATAAAAAGGGTGGTAAGATTGTGTCATTGTGAAGGTTACACTAATTTTTAGGTTGAAAAGTAGACATAATATGATATTGATGTGAAAAAGAGAGAAAAGAAGAATCCTTGGGTTTTCATACGGATGGTCTTACTGCTTGTTGAGTTGTGCTCTGAGGGTAAATGGTGAATTGGGTCGTTACAAGCCTTGTGAAGCTGGGCTTATCTTAATTTGGCCCAAAGCATTATTATTATATTGATTTTGAGCTTTACATGTTGAATGACATCATTACATCAAGTATATTTGGTTAAAAAAATCTACTAATTAATGATGTGCTATGAGTTTGAATATTTAACGAGATTGAAGGGTAATAAAATTTAATGAATACCAACACGTAGGTTTTATTTGACTTTTGACTCATTTTGTAGGTGTCCAGGGTGACGACAGGTCGATTCATTTTTTTAGATTTAAGAGGTATTTTTTCTTAATTGTGAAGTTGCATATTGCAATTTTAAATATGTGAAAGTGATTGATGATATTATTGTTTGAAAGTGCTACGAAAAACTGTTTTTCTGTTGCTTAATTGCCTATTAATCTTGGTCAAACTGACTTGTGATCTCAATATTGACTTGAAATTTTCCGAATCAAGTTGGACCCGAGTCGATACTAGAGGTTTTTCTTTTTCGGATCGGTATTTGGTACCAAAACTTCAAGAAATTCGGTTGCTTCGATACTAAAACCAGTTCGGTCCGGTACGAAGCTCACTCCTATTTTCACTTGAACTCCTTAAAATTTCAACTTAATAAATCTTGATGAATTGTCACTACCCTTATAATAACCAATGCTCTTATCATATGATATGTAAATCAATACTAGAAAGTCATCCTTGAGTTGTATTGAGTCATTAATTTATCCTGTGGTATATATGTATACATCAATTTATTTAATCTTTAACTATTTCAAGCAAAAGCAACATTTATAATTTGAAGTATTAGAAAAGTGAGTTTGACTTGTAAAAAGTCAACTAGTTTGTGTTAATTATTAATTGGATCAGAAGGTAGCAAAGGTGATGTAAAAACACTAGACTATATATACATATATTATTTAAGAGTAAAAGTTGGCGTGAAAAATGGGAAGTCCACATGTTCCTTTAGGGAGAATCCACATGCCCATGCTACGACCGACAATATTCGTGTAATTTTTGGATTAATCTTTTTATAATTAATTTCATTAAATAAATTAAACGTTACTAATTTTTTTAATTATCTTTAATCATTCATCGGGATAACTATCGATCATAACTCATAAGACTGATTTAAATAAATTGGAGTTTGAACTTTTTTATCTTAAAAAAACAATTTTTAACCTTTATGACACGCAAATGTCTGGGTTTTATATATGTTACAATATTTTTCATTTGTTTATTTTTTTTATAGTTATAAAATATAAAGAATGTTTAATATAGTCCATACTTAATTCATAGTTCTAAAAGATTAATTTTAGCATTTGGCTCAATAACATCAATGATCTAGATTGCATTTTAAAAATTTAGACAGAGTGACATTTTAGTAATTCATATGTGATTTTATACTAATCAGCTGTGACTGGATATTAAAATTTTAAGATTGTGTTTTTTACATATACTTTATTGAACACAACTTTATAAAATATTATTGATCGTTCTTTAATTATATATATATATATATATATATATATATATTGAAATGGGGTATTTTCAAATGTATATATATGAAGATACTTTTTTAAAATCACGCTTATAGCAACAAAAAACATAATAATTTTTTTAAACACAGTATGCATGCAATCTTAATTAATTAAACACTCTTCACTAAGGCACTATATATATATATATATATATATATATGTATATATATATATATAGGGGTAGAGATCAAGTAAAAAGAAAATTAAAGTAAAAAAGGTAAAAGAGATGATTATTTGATCATGTTTCGTTATATATCAACTGATAATCGTTAGTTCATCATCTTTATTGATTAAAACTAGTTTTTCATCAATTTCTTTTTGATGAATCCAACATATTCATCACTTTTTTAGATGAAAGCATTTTGTTTATCAACAAATTATTCCAAAATTTTGTTTTCAAAATCTGTATTTGAAATCAAAAAGAAATTGATGAAGAACTAGTTTTAATCAATAAAGATTATGAACTAACGATTATTAGTTGATATATATACCGAAAAATGATCAAATAATCATCCCTTTTACACTTTTTACTTTAATTTTCTTTTTATTTGATCTCATCCCTATATGGGTGTGTATATATATATATATATATATATACTACTATATAAAACATTTAACACTCTCTCTTCCTTTTAATTTTAAGACTTTTTAAAATTCAATCAAAACAACATCTTGGCCTTTCATTCTATTTAACTTAATCTCATCCACTCAATCTTTAACCATTTCAATCTCTCTCCTAATTTACTTTAACTTTTTATTCAATTAAAATATACTCTCACATAAACATAAATATACACTCATAACAACATAATTTCTAATATCTTATTAACTTCTCTATCCTTATTTCACAAATATGATTTTTTTCCTTATTTTAATGTTTTTTAGATTTTATTTTTAAAATTAATAAAATAGTTTATGCAAATAAAAGAAAAATTGAAAAAAAAATGGGACATGTTGCTAAAGAATTTTTTTTGTGACATTGAATTTTGTGAATAATATATCATTACATTTTTGAAAACGGCATATTATAAAACAAAAACTATTCGACTCCGCAGCATTGCGCGGGTACGATGCTAGTATGTATATATATATTGTATATTTTGTCTCTGATTTCTTAAAAATTTACGATCACATGATTTCGAGCTTTTTCTAACATATGATCACTCCTTACCGCATGTTTTAATTAGAATATATATGTATTTATTTTCTAGTATTTAATTAAAATAATTTTATTATCCAATCATTTTTTCAGCTAGAACGTTAATTAATTACTAGTATTTAGTAACAGAAAATTATTTCTTTTGTCAGAAAAACATGACTATTTTTATTTATCAAACTTCTAGCTAGGAATATACGTAGGACATAACTAAAAATGTCATTATTTTTATGTTTTATAATATAAGAAAATTAGAAGAAGAATAAATCGATCGAATTGAAAGAGTACATTAATTAATTAAGAGTTTATTTTTAGTGAAATCTGCAGGTTTATAATTAGTAAACAATTAATATACGTACGCTACATATAATAAATTAATAATTAAAAAAATATTAATTAAGCATGTTTTGTTTTGAACAAATTAAAATTTTTGGCCTGGTACTCGATTTTAATTTGTTATCGATAGTTAGATCCGACACAAATATCGGGAAAGAGAGATGATATTTCTACTTATAAAGTTAATTCATCCAAGATAAACTTATGTTTCACTAACTTGTAACATAGTTTTATTGGTGTTATCAAATTTATAAGTGAAATAATCAATTACCTAGTACTTATTAGATGTTTAATTTTATCATCATTTTGCATGTTTTCCCGGAAAACTATCCTATTTATTTGAAAAAAATTGAGATACTTATTATTTACGTAGGTACCGTGAAGCTGCTGTCCATTTTCTCAAAAGGAACTACGTGATATCGTTACTATATGGCACCGAATGTGTCAAATTTGATCACGTAAAGTAAATATGAATGCTAATAGATATGTCCGTGATAAATATCTATATAACGATTATATATGAAAGCTAACACATATGTTTGTGTTTGTGCAGAGATCTCAACAATATGAGTGGAAAAACTAAGATTTTAAGGTATTAATCGGCTTTTGTGTTTGGCACAATTTTGTATTTAGATCCATTATGATGAGATATTAACCGGTTTTTTTATTTAGGATGAAATTTAAACCGGTTTTGTATGTAGTAGAATTTTTGTATATAGTTACAATTTTTTAGGATATTTTGTAAAATTCTAAAAATTTATTTCTTGTTAATTTGTGGTGTACTATTGTGTATGATTATTATTTAAAAAGAGCATGAAGACCGGTTGTTAAGTAAAAAGCGGTCCTCTTAAGTTTTTATGAGGACCCGTTTGTATTTAATAGCAGGTCTACATGTTTTTCTTAAGTGAACCGGTTTTTACTTATAACAGTTTTTCATGTTTTTCTTAAGAGGACCGGTCCTGCCTATAATCGGTTTCCATATGTAAATTATAGAGACTGGCTAATCTCTATGTGTTTTTTTATAGAGACATCCTCTAATAGAAAACTGTTAAAAAACCAGTCTCCATGATAAAATTAACCAGACTCCATAATATTTTGTGTAGTAGTGACCATAAAATAAAATAAATTTAATAAAAGAAGAAGAAAAAGACCTGCCTCCCTTCCTGACGTATGAAATCTGCAGCTTCCTCTTAACAACACTCAGATTTAATTACGTACGTAAATTACTTTTTTGTAATTAATTACTTTCCATTATTATTCATTAATTAATTAAATATTATATTAATTAATTAAGAAAGTCCGTCAACAAAATTAAAATACAAGTAGCGCTACCTTCCACGTTATGCGTTGAATATATACATATATACTATTCCTGTTAATTAATTAATTAATTAATTAAAAACAAACGTACAATTAATTAAACAATGATAAATTTAAGATTAATTGTTGTTGTTTTGTTGTTAGTATCGATCGACGTAGTCTTGTGATTCTCCCATTGTCGAGTCATCATATGAATATATGATACCCGACCAACAATAAGCTCGTTGGTAATTAAGCCACCTTCTAATTAACAAAATATATAATTACAATTTAATTATTTAATTAAAGTTTTCGATCGAGCACCAACAAACAAACAATCCCAGATGCATGCATCCTTAATTAATTTAAGTGGATTGGATTTATAATATATAGTTAATTCACTTAAATAGTTAATAACGAATAATTAAATACCAAAGAGTGATTGATAACAGATGTCATTCATTATAAGTTTTTCATAGTTTCATTATACGTTAACAATTTAGTCTATGTGTAAATAAAGTTTGCATATTTTATGTGTTTAGTTAATATATTTATAAAAATATTTTGATATACGAATTGTATGCATAACCAGATAAGAAAAAAAATGTATGTAGCTAGCATCACATCTATGATGAATTGTGTCACGCTCACAAATATATTAATTAGTAAGTGTTGAAATCAATAACATGTGTTTCACTTAAAATGTTTGTAAGTGCGTCAGCACCAATCTTGAAGATCTTCCTACGGCCAATTCGAGCCCGGATTGATTACCAATTGTGACCAAAGTAATCTAGTTTTCGATCTTCCATTTACCAACCACGAGAATAGCCTACATTGTATGTCAACCGAAAGTTCTAGTAGTAATTTAGCCTTATTACCTTCGAAGACAACACTATTCCAGTGCTTCCAAACAAGATAAAGAGCACTCCACATAGTCGGCTCCCATCCTTTCTTCGTGTCTTTTAAGGCCCAAATTCTCCCGCTACTCGTTATCAAATTGTTGACATGTGAACTTAAGAAGTCACCTAACCACCACCAGTCGAAAACCCATTTCCAAAGCTGTTTCACCTCTGTACAAGTAACAAGAACATGGTCCACTGTTTCCGTCATATTATCTAGCTCTTCCTTCACCGCGATCCTCCCCCTTCGAGTTCGCCAAACAAAAACCGCTACCTTTTTTGGAATTACCTATATTTCTTAAGCTATTAGTGTAATAAACATATTTATAATATAGATAGTAAAATATTTTAAAGCGTAGAGAAAGAAACAATGAACAATAAAAACAGAAAAAAGTAAGTGATGGAGTGGAAAATCAATATCAAGATATCTTAGACGTAGATTTAATTAAACATTTGGGGCCTAGCTAATTAATTAATTGAAAATCTATATATATATATATATAAATATATACACATGCAATTAATACAAATTAAAAAAGGAATTTAGAGATCGATCAACTAGTTTAAAATATGGAGACGTACAATTAATTGTTGGAGATATTTATGATAACTGTGACAGCCCAACTAGCTAGCTGTCTGAGTGTCTGTCACAAACACGCAAATGACTAATTAATTTAAACAGGTTAATTCTATGTTAAATTAAATATACTAATACCATAATTAACCTTTTGATTGTAACTATAAAACATAACAAATGATTTTCATTACCAATATAAACCACCTAAAACACGTACAATCTCCGGTGCCGTCACCGTATAACAAATGATTTTATTTACCTAACCGTGGATTGTGTCCGGGTGAGCCGTTATTAATTTGGGAGACTTGAATACTTGATTTTTCCAAAACACCCTTATTAATGAATCATTAATGAGCCGTAAAAAATTCTTAACTATTCATTAATTTTAATCAAAGGCTAAGATCGGTTTCGCAGTTCTTGTACTTTTGTAGATGAGTTGCTCCATAAAATGAAGTTGATTGGAAATGGAAATGGGTTGGATGGTAATGTGAGGGAAAAGAGCGTTAGAGAAATGGTTGTAGATCGGGTGACCAAGTCAATGTCGGAAGCTAGGGATTTTAATTATGAGTATTTTTTTTTCTTTTAATTAACTTGATATACTGATATATTCTCTAGCTAGTTAGATCAACTGTACAATGTAAATTGCACACCCATGAATTCCTTACATACATAATGTCACACTCAATCTCCCCACGTTCTTCATCCATGAATTCCATTATCCAAAATGAACGGCCAAAATTGGTTCTCGCAGTTCTCGTACGAAAAACAATTTTTATTTGAACTCTCCCCTATATATATATATATATTCATAATGGTAATTTAAGGTCTTTCTATGGGGTTTTACCAACTTCGATGGTATCAGAGTTTTGTAGGACATGCCGCTTACTGATTTGGCTTTCTTTTCCTCCGACATGTCTCTTCAACAGTCTCCTTTAGATCCTAAATATTATCAAAATGCATGTGCTAGCTCCACATGATGTATAACAGGTACACTATTATCTAACCTCTTCAGTTAAGTTAAAATCAATAATGGTTGGTGATTGTGATGTACTTCCGGTTACAATGGTCACCCCTTTTATCCTTTCCGGCATCCATTTCTGCTACTTAAAAATGTTCTTGTCTCAAATCAAATGATCAAAAATCTTATTTTCGTTCATAAGTTTAACATTGATAACTATACTTTTGCTGAGTTTGATCTTTTGGTTTTGCTATGAAAGACTTTCAAACAGGTTCGCCTTTCATGTTGTATTTTATGTCTCCTCTATTGATAGACTTATTGCATACACCAATGCTATTTGAGGAGGTTGTACAACTACTTGGTATACCATCGGGTGTTGTATCTTTCTGGGTGACAATCTCGTTTCTTGGTCGTCTAATCCTCAACATATTGTATCTCACTCCGGTGCTAAACCTGAGCATCGCGGTGTTGCAAATGTTGTTGCTGAATCTGCTTGGTTTTTTAATCTTCTTGAGTTGAACTCTCCTCTAGGCTCTATCTATAGCCATGGTTGTTTTTCGTGATAATGAGAGTGTAGTCTATTTGTCAAGTAACCTTGTATAACATCAACGTATCAAACATGTTGAAATCGATTTACAAATTTGTTATAGAAAAGTTGACATTGGTTTGAGAGTCCGAGAATTTCCGGCTCGGATTATGGGGGAATTTTTAATAAAGATTTTAAGTTATGAAATATATTATCATTATGTTTTATTTATTATGGGTCCACACTTTATTGAATAGTGAGGCTAACCCGTTAAAGTTTTGTTTTCTTTTTACTATATATAATGAACAATTCAAAGTATCTACGGAGTTTTTTACTAGAGAATATTTTTGGTATAATTAGAATCTATCATGCTAAGAAGAAAATTGAAATCACGGGCAGAATGTTGAGAATCTTAAATTTCTTTTGGTTTTTACTCTGTCCAAGAATTGAAATGTAATAAAGACAAATAACCACTTTTGTATTATTTCATAAATTCTGTTTACTTTATTAATCTATCATTATATTAATATCTATGTGTAAAAAATACTTTTGATTAATATTATAACTTTTTTGAACAGCAAGAAAGAGATATTTAAGTAATGAGTTTCGATATGTTTATTACATCCGATTAAAGAAACTTAAAATTTTATTAAAATTACTAGCATGATGCTATATACGATATACAAACAATTAAAAGATAATAGTTGAACAAAAATTTATGATCATTAATTCATTATCTTCAAAATTTTGCATATTTTTGTAAAGAGAATTAGGGAGCAAAGAGGTAGTAGATACATCACTAGGTTTTACACTTAATAAATCTATGTTGAACAAAAATTGCAATAAAGTAAAGTTAAAACACCAAAATAAAAAGATAATTAATTTGATTTTTTCTTAAAGGAAACGATAATTTAATCTATTTGTGTGTTTTTTGTCCTAAAATAATAACTCTACCAATTTGCACGAATGAAGAGGCATTTGCCATTTCTTCCTATGATGTCCTAACAAGGATAACCTATTCAACTGAATGAAAATCATATGATATAAAATCTTATAAGCTGAGATATATGCGAATCTTAAAAGTTGGTATTATTAGACTAACCGTTTTATATACTGTATGGTGAGCTATGTGATATTAGTAAAATGCTGTCGCGACTATATAATTAACGTTTACTGTAAGACATGGTTCTAACGCCTTGCTTTTTGATTCTTTCATTACCTTAAAAAGAAGAAAAACGTAAGACTATGTTCATACAAAACCACATTAAAACATAAAGGACCTAAACCGTACAAAACACAAAGTGTAGGGCAAAGAAACAAAATTGTAGAAAAAACCTCAAGTGTGAACCATATCTACGTGTGGGACCCGCGTGAGTGTAGTTAAATAGGAAGGAAGCAACCCATATTGCGGAAGCCCACACCTTCTTCCATTAATTACACACCGGCCCAGATCTAAGTCACTCCCTAGTCCCTAACCTCCCTTCATCTATTAGTATCCATCTCCATAATTCTTTTCTTTCTTCACTCTCACCTCATCATCACCACCACCACCACCACCACCATGGGTTTGCCTCTTAAACTCGCCGTAGTTTCCGCCGCCGTGATGTCCACCGCCGTCATGTTCAACTTTTTATCACCCTTCTTTATGGGTTTCACAATCTCCGACCTCCCTATCATATATACCTCATTTATCTCCTGGCTCAAACCACCTTATCTTTACGTTGTCATCAACTGTATTATCATCACTATCGTCGCTTCTTCAAGGTTACAGTCCAAGCTCGACGGTTCTCACTCGCTCTCCACTTTCCATGAACCGGTCATGATCCCGGCTGAACCAGTCAAGGTTGTGCTTCCTGTTGAACTGCCACCCGTTCATGAACCGGAAGTACCCGAACTGGTGAAGGTCGTTGACGGTGGGTATAACAGTGGTTCGAGATTTGGTCAAGTACCCGAACCCGAGTTCAGTGCTCCTGATGATGAGTTAGTTACGGAAAAATTTATGGATGAAGATATGAAGATAGCGAAGGAAGCTTATGAAGCAATCAAGAAAAGTAGCAGCAGGGTTAATTATAATAAGTCTGTAATCTCGATGCCTCCCGTCTTTACACCGCCGTCGAAAATGAATCAAGTGGAGTTATCTTTACCGGTGCAGAAACCACCAGCTTCCGCCAGATTTAGCCACCGGAAACCTGCTAAAGCAACCCTCGAAGGTAAAAATATTCAATCTCATGTTAATTTCTTTTGCAAACGATATTAAACTTCTTAATTATTTAAAGCAAGTGTATAAGAAGACATATTTTTATTTATTTATTGTTGGAAATTGAATTAAATCAATTAAATTATAAATTGTTAATCTTTTTTAGTAATTATGAAAATCATAAATTATATATATTCAATCAATTGGACATCCTTAAAACTCGCCCTTGTGGATCGGATGTCTTAAACGCGGAGGTAACCGACAAATAAGAGAAACAAGACTTATATATAAGCCTTGAACGTCGAAACTCTCCACCGATCGAAAGTGAAAAGATAAGGCTAAAAGTAAAAAACTACAGTATGAAAAGTGACGTCAGATTTCGAATTTAGTGTTATTTTTGCATAAATACACGTAGGAAAACAATTGACGCTGTGGATTTGCAGGTGGGCGGACATTGAGAGTTTCAAAACCCAAGCGGCAAGACACGCTGGAGACCACATGGAAGGCAATAACGGAGGGTCGTGCGGTACCTTTAACCAGACACCTCCGTAAATCCGACACGTGGGAGACCCACGTTAACGGCCGTCAAGCTCACGTTAACTCCGAGGAGCTACAGCTACCGATTGATGATAATAATCACCCCGACAGGATGACAAAATCAGACACGTTTGACGTGAAGAGTGGCGGTGGTAACAGCAGCCGGAAACCACCGCCAACGCCGTCGAAACTGAGCCGGTCGGGAGGGTCAGGAAGGCTGAGGAAAGAACCGTCGTTGGGGCAGGAGGAGTTGAACCGGAGAGTGGAAGCGTTCATAAGGAAATTTAACGAGGATATGAGGTTACAGAGGCAGGAATCATTGAATCAGTATATGGAGATGATTAACCGTGGGGCCCATTAGATCAAGGACTGTAGGTCGATTCTGTGTTAAGCTAGCCGTTCCTCCATTTTTGGACCAATCGTACGTAGGACACTGGATAATGTTCTA
The DNA here is from genome assembly GCA_038502395.1 of Dittrichia graveolens. Classification (NCBI taxonomy): domain Eukaryota; kingdom Viridiplantae; phylum Streptophyta; class Magnoliopsida; order Asterales; family Asteraceae; genus Dittrichia; species Dittrichia graveolens. The sequence continues at coordinate 81,289,587 of JARJIL010000005.1, read as the reverse complement.
AAACAAAGTATGTGTGCGTTCGTTTTTTCCTTTTTCCTTTGTTATGGGTTTTTAAATTGGTGAAAAGTAAGGATGTAAAATTATTAAAGCATTGTAAATTTTGATACACTATTTATATTTTAGGTCCATCTTGTGGATGTTTATCCTACTTAATTTGTGTAAATATCAGAAAACAAGTTATTAATCACTAGCATTTTACTCTCGTAATGTGACAACGATAACTAATTCATATTCGATAACATGTTCGTTTTCGATAACATAGGGTATAATATTCAATCACTATGATGACATCAAATAATTTTCATTCTTAGCATGTTCATTTTCTTTCTCTCTTTTCCATTTTTTATATTTTTATTATATGTCAACTCTTACATTAATTTCTAAAATGACTTTTAAAAAACAATACAATAAGAAAAAAAATTCTCTAATTATAAAATAAGCTGATAAAAATGTATCAATAACTTTGAGAATTGTGTTGATTTGATCAAATGAAAAATCGTTTAGGTATGAGATAATGTATTGGTGGCCGGGTTTGTGTGCTTTAAAAGTTGTAAGTATATTTAAGATTATATTCTGTTACTTATATTTTAAGAGTTCAAATAAAGCAATGTTAAATAAATGATAAATTAAACTTTTTATTTTACTTATACGAGTGTTTATAAATTCGGGTTATATGTTATAAAGTTTATAAGTTTTAGTTATACGAATTTTATAAAACTTAAATTAAAATATTTGTTATATGATAGAGTATTTAAAATAATATTCTTATGGAGGTTTCTATTTAATTTTTAATTTATTTAATATCTTATAGGTTTAAATTTAATTTGTATTGACTTGATATTTTTAAACATTATTTTTTATGGAATAGCTATTAAAATTGTATTCAATGGTTCTCTTTTAGGTTTTAATGAGGGATAAATTTGTAATTTCAAATTACTTAAAATTTAAGAGATTAAGACATTTAGAAGAGAGGGTGTTAAATGCTTTATATATTTGTATAAATATAGATATAGATAATCTAGCAAGATGCTCCAATATCACTTACATGAGTTTGGGTATTATTGTTCTTAAATCTAGCATGATTCTAGATTAGATAACATTATAAGACTACATATTAGATTTTATAAAATCATCCTAGCTAGTATTGCAAACAAAAAACTTAGAGAATATTAAAAATAAACAACTTTTATCGTTTATTTACTGATAGCTCTGATTAATAAAAATTATATATGAAAGGTAATATTTTTATAGAATAAATTAATTTTTTCATATAAGATGTAACACTTTTAAAATTAATATACAAGTAAGTGAAACAAAAAAAACATATATGCTAATAAAGCTGCTGTAATAAACCTAAAATATAGAGATGGAAACCCTAGAAGCATAAGAAGATGACAGGTGTGTGCATCCCTCTGACATGTGGAGCCAAAAGGCGAGGGTCGGTAAGTCGGTTGAAGTGCTTTGTTAGGATATCCTGATATAGAAGTAAACTAGCTAGAAAAGGGTTGTGTGGACATATATGCATGGTTATGTAGTCAAATATTTGACTTTTTTAACCTCTTTTAAGGTGACTATCTTCCAACGACAGAATCTTAAGCGACGACCACACGTAGTTGTAGTCAAAAGAAGATCAGTAGCTGGAAATGATCGGATAATTCAATTTATCCCGTACATACACGTACGTACATTAATATTTACAACCAAGAATCGAAGCAGCTTGATCATTTGATTTGTGTGGTATAGGATTGAGTCGTTAGTTATAAACCTTGGTAAACAATGTCGATGGATAGTCTTCGCTAGCTAGCTATAAGTCGTGAAGATCATTGAAGCAGCTTAATTAATTACTTAATAGTGAAGTTGTTATAATCTTGTTTGAAAAACTAGATCAATTAACGTACTACTTGTAGCTACTAATCACGACTAATTAATTAATTAGGGCCTGGATTTTAAATTTATACTATATTATATGTAAACTAGTTAACTCCTAATTTTAAGAAATCTAAACTTACTATTTTAATTCTTATCTTTTATAATAATAATTGAAATAAAATAAAAGACTAGCATTTTTTTTATTAGATAAACGTAGTCTTTTAAATTATTAAAATTAAATCATAACCTTTAGTTAAAAATTGAAACTCAAGTTTGACTTTAAATGGTTAAAGTTGATAATAAATTTCATTAAACTATTTTATATTTATAGGATATTAAATAGTTTACAAATTGATTGACTAGTTAGATATCAGTTAATGGAATTTCCACTCAGGAATGAAATTATGAATATGTACTACTAGAAAAATGATTTTTTGAGACGAAAAGTTTTTGAGACAACATATGTCGTCGCAAAAAGCCCTATGGACTAGACAATATTAACGATTTTTCATCACAAATGTTTAAATTTTCGCCGCAAATAAGTTTTTGTGACAAATTTTTTGCGGCGTACTTTTTGAGGCGACAATTAGGGTATTTGCGACGAAAATGTGTCGTCTCAAAAGACTATTTTTCTTGTAGTGATGGGTAATGCTTCTCAAATTTTGAGTTAAGTAAATTAAAGATAATGATATTTTAATAATTTTATGTAATGCCCGTTTTTTTAAACGTGTAATAAGGAAATAATCACCATATTGTGTTAAAATAGGCAACAACAGACCCATGTAATATAAAATAGTTTTCCTTTAATGATGCACAAAAACTCTTAAGTTGTTCACGTGAAAGCCTTGTCAGCCACAAATCCTGAAAAAAATTAAAAAAAGAAGGAATTAGCTAGAAAGCCCAGTGAGTAACTCTACAAAGTACTCAAATGATAATAATTAACATATAAATGTAATCTCATCAAGGTATGCCACTCAGACCACTATTCTCAACACATATCATCTATAGCATATACAAATAGCTATATGCATAAATCACATAATCATTCATGATCACATAATCAGTTCATATATTACCAACACAGTGTACTGATAAGGATTTCACAATTACATATGATTGCCCAAGGCTCCCCAAGGGTCTCATGTCTCTGATAATCTCATCTACTGTCCAAGGGTCTTATGTCTCTCATAATCTCATCCGACGACCCAAGGCTCTCCAAGGGTCTTACGTCTGGTAGTCACATTGACTATTGGAAGTCACATCATTATCTAGCTAGTCTCATTGACCGGCCACAGGTGTCTCTCAGGCTAAAACATCATTTCTCATATATGTAAATATATCACATACTTCTCATCTCACACATAATTACTTGATAAGCTATAATTAACACAATTATAGCTACACGTACATGGTTTATGATTCTAATTATTCTCTTCTCTTGATTCATCTAATCATGGCATACTCATATAGCCTTAATATATTATTACACGGTTACATCGTTTCTACGTTATTCTTTTATCTATCACTCATTTCATTTCTTTTTTCTCTATTATATAAATATATATATATATACACATACATATATATATATAGACATAGTCTATGATATTCTCTCATATTTGTATGTTTATATCTTTACATACATATGTACGGTTACTCTTATATTTCACACGTCGCATGTATCTCACACAGATACTACTCTTTTCAGTATTTCACACATACTCATAGTGTATATAGGTGTATATTTATAGTATATGACTTTGTAAGAATGCATTCTCTATATTTATATACTTATACACATCAACATCGCTTATTTAAATCATCGTATACTCTTTAAATTAGTGATTCACACAACACTAGTTATATCTTCTCTTTAATGTGTACGGTTAATTAATAAATATTAAACACACTCTTTTTTCTCTTTTAATTAACGGGTTCTCACTTATTGTTTATTCATTCATACTCATTCTCATTATTTAATATAATACCATAATACTCGTTTGTTAATCATAAGCACATATCTCTGTCTCTCGTCTCTTAACTATAGTTATACTCATTTCTATTAACTTTATATTCATCTCTTTACTCTTTAACAATTTACTTAAAAATATTTCTCTACATACCATCACATGATAATAGTCATACAGTAAATCTCATTCTAGTCTCGAACACGTACAATCAAAGATAATTATTATCTCTAAGTACCAAGTTAGGTACCCACCTATGGTCCAGCACTTCCAAAGCATTCTCTTTATCTTTTTCTTAGGTCATCAAATACCTAAGAATAATTAAATGATATTCATTACTCTTACTCAATCAAAACATCACTTTTAAATATTTCTCAGGACAAGGCACGCCCGTGCTTTTACTCACAAGTACGCCCGTGGTCAACAGGCACACCCTGGGCCTCTCTAGGGTAAGTCACACCCGTACCTTTTGAGTCACGCTTGTGCCCTCTTAGGTACGTCCCGGGGCATAATTTGTTCTTGAGGGGCACACCCATGCCTTTTAATTTACAGCCCAGGTCTGACCTGAACTTATTGGTTTCGACCAAAAATTCATCCAATTCATTTCTAGATAGAAACAGAGCTTCTAAACATTCCCACAACACTAACCAACCATATTAAACATCATACTAACACTCTTTGATCACAAATCAACTCTTAAACTCAATAATTCAAAATAAAGATCACTTACAATCTTTAACTTGAATTCCTTAGTTGGTATATATGTTTATCCTCCTTGTTAATCATTAATCTCATCTCCAAGATTTCTTATCCAAAATTTAGGAAATATGTATGTATGTATGTATGTATCTTTGTATGTATGTGTGTTAGTGTTTTAGTGAAGAGAACAAGAATGTTCAAGAAGGGAAACAAGAAGAAGAAACATATGGGAAAGGAGGCTACCGCCTCTTTTGGGGTGGTGGTCTCTTTGGCGGGTATCCCGCTCTCCTTTTCAACTTACAACTCATTTATACGATAGTTAAGAATCTTAACGGGAATATATTTGGAATCATCATTTCAAACCATTTAATAATTTATAACTTATACTGATTTTCCTCCTGTATTATTTCACAACTTATTTTAATAATGTTTTATAAAAGTGAACATTTTATTATAGGGCAAATTGCATTAAAACACAATAAACTTTATCTTAGTTACTATTGTATGCAATCAACTTTATTTTCTTAAAAATAATACAGCCAACTTTCATAATCCTCACATTGTATACAACTTGTTGTATACTATGGAAGTTATGGAAAAGTTTATTGTATACAGTGGTTACTAAATAACAGACACATAAAAAGTTGTTTGTATACAATGAAAGGATTATAAAAGTTAATTGTATTATTTTTAAAAATTTAAAGTTGATTGTATACAATAGTAAGTAAAACGAAACTTATCGTATTTTAATGCAATTTGTCCTTTATTATAAATTAAGTTGGAGATAATATCTCTTCTCTTAAAATAAATAAAAAAAACTAATATTAATCAAATTAATTAGATAATTACATCTCTTCATTTAGTAAAATTTAAGGGTATTTTTAATTGTGAAATCCATGCATTTTATTTAGTCAAGATTAAAATCAATTTTGAGTTGAAAGTACGGTTAAAGTACGCTTTAGACAAAATTAACCCATTGGATATTTATATTAATATAACATTATTTTTTCATAAGAATAGCAAAATTATTTCAAACTTCATATTTTTAGTCAACTTTTATTATCCTTTTTTAATTAAGTCTCACAGTTACATAGTATTCCTATAAAACACTGTTCATTTTATACATTCAATATTATTTTACATCGAATTTCTATCATCACCCATGTAGTATGCAAGTCGCTTAACTAGTAGCATTCTAAGCGGAACCATTAACCAAAATTAAATATAGTCGATTAGAAACTTATATATTATCATAATAACTAAACCTTTTGTAATAAAAAAATTACAAATATTCAAGTAAGTTTAAATTAAATATAAACAGGTAAGATATTAATACAAATAAAAATTCAAATGAAAAGAAGTTTAATTAAAAATAACATTTAACTATAAACATTTTAAAAACTTATATATTCAAAATAAAACATAATAACTATCTGCTTGCTTACTATCTTCTTGTTGTTTTAATTCATTCAACCATGAGAAGTTGGTGATAGTGGCGGGGCCGCCCATGGGCCTGGTGAAGTGGACAACGGCCCAGGGTCTATGTGATCAAAGAGCTAGTCCCAATTTTTGCTGTAGACTTCTATAATTGGCTCGTTAATCACTTATTAATGACATATATTTTAAGAAATTTAAATTATTTTAATATATAAATGTTCACAATTCTCATATTAATGAGTTATTAATGGTGTTATATATGGTTCTTTTGGCAGTTCTTGTTCAAACTTTTACCTATGTATGTACGTATCAATGTTACTGATCAGGCCAGCAAAGGATATAATCTGACGGTCGAGAGTAAGCAGTGAACAACAAACGTGAAATGTCAGACACGGTTATCAATTGTTAATATTATAATTCCGTTCACTATATATACCCACATTTCTGTCTCTATCTTTCTTATTACCATAGCATCGTCACGTCACTTTTATTTTAATCTTTCTAACCCCTTTATACCCATCTCTCTATCTCATTAATCTTTCCCACTTTTTTTAATTAAATATGAGAGGAGAGAGATAGAGTAGGGTTATAAAAGAACCTAACAAAGACGAACGAGGCTTGTTCATGTTCGTTCGTTTAACTTTATCCGAACTTATAAACAAACACGAACAATAAACGAACAGATTTCTGTGTTCGTGTTCGTTCGTTTAACTTTAGCCAAACAAATAAACGAGTACGAATGATAACCAAACGAGCTTTTGTGTTTGATTGTTTAAAATGTTGGTTAATTAACTCGTGTACATTTATGAAATTGTTTAAATGATAACGAACGTAAACGAAGGAACACATAGATATACACACTCATACACAAACTCTAACGTACATCCAACATTACTAAACACAAATAAACATTATACACAAATACACACATATGAACAAACATATATAAATGAATGGACGAATGGATAAATGAATGTTCACGAACATAAATGAACGAACGAGACCATTGTTAGTGTTCGTTCATTCGTTCGTCTAACGAAACTAACAAAAAATTGTGTTCATGTACGTTTAACAAAACGAACAAATTTTTTTTGTTAATGTTCGCTTATTTTTTAAATAAACAAACATAAACCAACTCCAAGTCAAACGGTTCACAAATGGAGACGGAGAAATATAAACATTGGGTTCAATTGGGCCTAAGAGGACTAGGCCTTTCCAATCTAAGCCTTGAAGGTGAACCAATGTGGACCTCTATTAGGCCATAATTTCTCAAACAAAATCTTTCTAGGACTTTAGCAAACTTAAAATTTGTAGTTAAGAATAGAGATTAATTAGGGAGTAACACAAATAGTCCTAAACAAAGTCAAAATTAAAATACCATGATGTCTAGATCTTATTCTTGTATATCATATAATCATATATATGCTTAACAAAACTTAAGTCTTGCTCTTAAATATGTGACTAGCTGATGTTTATCTCTTTGGATATGAGTTCCACAATTTTTCAAAAGGATTGGATAAAAGATTTAACTGTCTATATATATATTCTGACCATCATAAACAATGTTATAAATACCATATCTTATATAGAATTAAGTTATAATAATCTACACATTTTTCTCCACACACTTGAAATTACAAGAAGAATGGAAAGGTTTCAAAAAATCTATGAGCCTGGCACAAACTTGGTGGCATAGACCCATGCATTGTTAGCCACAGGGTTGTCCAAATGGTCCAACAGGTTCTCCAATGGCCCTTTTCCTGTCACTATGGCTTGCACAAAGAACCCAAACATGGAAAACATAGCCAACCTTCCATTTTTGATCTCCTTCACCTTTAACTCAGCAAATGTCACCGGGTCATCTGCGAGGCCTAACGGGTCAAAGTATTGCCCACCCGGATAGAGGTTGTTACCATCCCCAACCCCATCAAGCCCGTTAATACGGAATCCCTCCACAAGGCCCATTAGGACCACTTGGAACCCGAGCACAGCCAATATGCTCTGAGCATGGACAAGGTTCGGGTTTCCAAGATAGTCCAAACCACCTTCGGAGAAAATTTGGGCTCCGGCTTTGAACCAAACGGGCTCCTTGAAATCCACTTTCACCCACTTTTCGAGAACCTCGGGTGTGATGCACCCGAGTGCACCAAGCATGGCCCATCGCCCATGGATAACCTAGTTAAACCATTAATTCACCTTGTCACCTTTTGTATAATAACATAAAAATAATAATAATAATGAAAAAGTTATAACTTTGGTTACCTCAAGAGCCCGGTTCTTGGCGAAAGCCTCTGGATCAGCAGATAAACCGGCGGTGTCCCAACCGTAGTCACCGGGGAACTCACCGGTCAAGTAAGAAGGAGTTTGAGCAGAAAAGGGTCCCAAGTACTTAACACGGTCAGGTCCATACCACAAATCATTTCCCTGCAGATCAACAAATAATTAAGATAAAAAGATTATTGGATCCACAATTAAGTATATATAATCATCTGAAAAAAGCAATCGTTTTTAATATAATTAAGCAGATATATTACCATGGTGAATTTGGCGCTGGGCATAGAGACCACATCTCTGAGGGGGTTGAGGCTAGATGACGGTCTGGTTTGACCCAAGAACGGGGTGGCTCGGACGACGGTAGTGGAGCTAGATGCTGCAGCCATCGGTGGTGGTGATGGTGACTGTGGTTGATGAGAACAAGATTATAATTGTTGGTGACTTGGTGGTAAAGATGAAGGATATAGAAGGTGTATGTGTAGGGGTGAGATGTGACACGTGGATGGCTGAGATTGGAAATATGGAAAGAACCAATGAGAGAGGTTTTAAAGATTTCTAATATCTTCAACTCATATTACCCTATCCAATATTTGTCTACATCCTCTATAATTGCACTCTTTCTAACCACAAAAAAGGGGGAAAGAGAATATGCATATAAACATCCAACTTTTTAGTAAATTAAGTTTTTATAAATATTTTTAAGAAAAACTTAATTTCCAATATTGTTTTATATTTTGAAAATTTTCGTATATAGTTAAAAACATAGCTTAAATCAATCAATAATGAAACTTAATTAGTTACCATTTAACTAAAAAAGTGTTTCAAAGCTACATGTTATTTAGATGAACTTTATTATATTTTACTTAATTAACGAGCGGGGGGACTTGCAGAATCACTTGAGCTATGAAAGTATAGAGGGGAGCTACCGAATTACTTGCGCTATGAAGCTACAACACACGGCCATCATACGTATTCATTGGAGATACATTGGTGTTGAAATCCGAGGATTTCTTATTCTTACCTCTATATATAATGAGAAATAATTAGAGGCCCAATTGATTCAATAAACCGGTCAAGGTTCCTGTTCTGGCCGTGGTTCCGGCGGTGTTTTCGTGGTTCAAGGTTCAATAAACCAGTCAAGGTTCTGAGCCATGTTCAAGGTTCTTGTCATTTATTGCTCTATTATGCTCAAGAATATAAACAAGTATTTAAATTAAAAGGCATATTATATAAAGGATAATATAATTTAAAAGAATAAATTAAAAAATGAGGACATTAAAACTATTCAACTCTCCTTCTAGTACTTATAAAATAAGGCCATGGCTTAATTTGTAGGAGAAATTATATATAGAACCCTAGCTTGTACAATCATGAATATTGTATAATTTCAGGAGTAGCTAGCAAAGAAGATTTAAAGAAATTGACAAAAATTGCAAGAATTAATTAAAACGATTTCAATATATATGATTTAATTTAGATATACGTACTTAATTTTCTAAAAGATACATATATACATGAACGTACGTTTTCTCAATTGGCTCGGTCGGTCTTTGAATTCATATATATTCTACTTGTATGTATGGCAAATAACGCCGCAAAATCATTCAAATAAGTCTTACCACACCAACAATTTGCATCTTTAACAATCAAATTCTTCTTCTTTTTACAATATATAGAGGTACGTGTACATTTGTGTTTTTTTATCCGATTCGGATCGGATCATAACCGGTTTTTAAGGATAAAATGGTAACCGGTTTCGGATCAATTATATCCGGTTTTTAAAAAACTGATTTTTATAGAAAAATAAAAATAGAAAGAAAATTCAGATTTTTATAAATTAAAATACTTAAAACATTGCAAACTTAACTTAAAATTCTTAAACATTACAAGGTTCAAATTAAAATACAAAAATACTTCAAGTACAAATAATTAAAGTTCAAATACTTAAAATACAAATAGTTAATCTTCATCGTTTTCGTCTAGCTTCGTCGTCAAATTCATCTTCAAGCGTGGTCAAATGTTGCTTCCAAATTGTGGTCAATTGCATCTTCAAGCGTGGTCAAATGTTGCTTCCAAATTGTGGTCAATTGCATCTTCAAGCGTGGTCAAATGTTGCTTCCGTGCCGCTCCATCCAAATAATCTTTCAAACAAATACATACTTTCACTGACTCGGAACTTAATCTTGATCTCCGTTGCGATATAACCCTACCACTAACAGAAAAAACGGATTCCAAAGCTAGAAGCTTGGACGGTTAGTAGATCACGGGCCATGACGGCTAGAACCGGAAATTGTGGTTCCTTTTCTTTCCACCAAGCCAAAATATCGAAACTTTCAAACTCTTCAAATGTCATTTTTGATAGAAAGTTGCTTGACATATAATTTCCCAACTCGCTATTTGGGGTGATAGTACGAGCTCGTTTGGATTGAGAATTTAATAGTGTGTTAAAAAGTGACAAATTTATGTTACTTGAACTTCATCTAGTTGAATCCCCTTGCCTCATTTGATCGAATATTACGTTACTCGACCTGTATATATTTAGTTAAATAAATATCAAACATGTCTTGAAAACATAACCTGTTTTTTATCCGGTTTGTCCAAAAAAACCATAACCGGTTGGACTATCCAGTTTCAAAAAAATCCGGACCGGATTAAAAAAACGGTTTTGAAATAACCGGTTTCAAATAGTTAACGCGTGAAATCGAATATTCGGATTTTTTGTACACCTCTACTTTAGAATGTCAAATCTACATCTTTTGAATTTATAATTCTTCCATACTGTTTCACATTAATTCTCAACACCTATTAGTCTTGTATTATCCTATATATCAATTGGGGTAGTGATTAGGCAATTTCTCATGAGAAATTTAAGGGTATTTATGTAAACTTGTCATTTTCACGTGATATTTTATTTTCCCATGATATGAAGTTTGTTTCCTTTGCTCTTCCTTTTTACTCATGGTCTCCTCCTGTCACTGACTTTCTCTCGATCTCCTTTTCCCCTTCATCTTTTTTTTAAAAATTTTTTTGTTTCCCTTGGTCGTCTTTAGCATCAGTGTAGCAAAGGAAATGGGCTCTGGATACCCAACCGTCATTGAAATCGAATATACATAAATAAACAAAAAAGTTGACATTATTGTCTTCGGTACACAAACTTTTTGAAATTCGTTATGTTTTGATTTGAAAGAAAAGCTACGAGTCTTATTCGGATGGAACACTGTAAACTTCTATTTAAACAAAAAGCTCCGAAATAGGCGGTGGAGCTAGCTTTTCTTCTTCGGATAATAGCTTTAGTGATTTTAATGTAGTATTAAGGGATTTTCGTATTGAATGGTTAAACATGTTTTAGGTTAAGGGGTCTGGTTAGCTCTACGAAGTTAAATTTCAAAATTCGGGGGGCAGGATTGGGTTATCTTTTTGTCGTTTATGTTCGTATCAATATATTTCATCTCGACCTGTTTCGACCAAATTTATTTGACGAGTAATTTTTTGGTTTTGAATACATTTTTCATTTTCAATTTTTTGAATTCCTTGTTTGTTTCAATCGGAATTTTGGATATGCTTTTAATTTCGATTTAAAAATCAAAATTTAATGTTTGTTTCAATTTGATTCTAACTTTTAATAAGGTATGTATTTCAATTTGATTCGAATTTCGATTTATTTTTCATTCACGATATATATTTGAATATAATAGATGATATGACGTACTACAATTCTTTTAAGTACTAATAAATTCAATGAGCATATAACCGACAACTATACAAGAGAGTAAGAGATTGTGATATGAGATGAGATTTTGTGTTTATTGCCCATGGTTGTCGCTCCACCATTCGAATTCACAATCCCCATTTTAAAATTTAAATTTAGTTTTTTAGAAAATTTTATAATTTTATAATTAACACTTAAGTGGATCATGTAGATTACTTTCGGGTTGTCAGCTTAACTTGTAAGTCTGTAACCAACCTTAAGGAATCATATGCCGAAGTTGAATCTTTAGCACGTATATACTGATAGTGAAGCCGAGTCTTCAACACACAACATAGCGCACTTTTACTTTTCAGTACATGCTGATGTTGATGTTATTTGACCCATTTATATAACTGTCACAGAAGGATAGTTATCCTTCATAATTACATTTAAAATTTAGTTATAATTAATTTTGAGATTTATTAGCGTAAAAATAACCGCTTGGGTAGAAATATAATGCAAGTGTTATGCACATGATAATTTGATTATTTAAGTTTTGATCCTCACTAACTGCATACATTCATACAACAGTATTTCTAAACAAATAAAAAAGGTAAATGGGTAACTAGTTAAATAACATATAAAAGTAGAAAATTCATACAACAGAAAATTCGTGTTAATCTAGTTGGGTTAATCGGGTTTTTCATTACAGAAAATTCATTTGAACCATACCCTATTAAGTGAGGTTAGTAGGGTCGGGTAAGTTGGGTTAATAGAGTTAATTGTATTTTTTATAGTTTTTTTTACTTATTGATATTTGATTGTATGACTATTTATTTGAATTATATAATGCTTCTGAAGTTTGCTTTTAGTAAAAACATAAGTGAACCAGAAATTATAGGTTAATTGTCTAATATTATAGCATATCATAAATGAAATAAGCAATTAGGCATAATAAGTTTAGTAAATAAATAGTAGGGATCTTCTTGAATATTTGTTCATTGCAAATCAACATACTACATGGGCTGCAACTTTGATTTAACTCACACATGGGCTAAATATCTTATGGGCTTTCATATGATTGTAGATTAAAAATAATATTGGCTATAATTTAATAAACTATAAATTGGGTTATTCGGATTAACCTAAACCCAAAAAAATATATAGAATTGCTCCTAAAACCAACTCTATTAATATTTCGGGTTAACCGAATAACCCAATTTAGAGTTTACTCCCGAATAAACTTGACTCTATTTCTCTTAGATAGGTTTGAGCTTTTTTTTACACCATTAGTTACTTGTTAATGTATATACTTTTTAGGGTAAATTGCATGAAAATACAATGAGCTTTGTCTTAATTATCATTGTATACAACCAACTTTATTTTTTTAAAATAATACAATCAACTTTTATAATCCTCCCATTGTATGCGTGTTGTATACTATGGAAATTATGAAAAAGTTTATTGTATACAATGGTAGCTAAAGACTAGACACGGAAAAAAGTTGTTTGCATACAATGAATTTTTTTTTTAAAGTTAGTTGTATTATTTTTAAGAATTTAAAGTTAGTTGTATACAATGACAATTAAGACAAAGTTAATTGTATTTTCATTCATTTTGCCCTACTTTTTATACTTTTTTGACACCTCTATTTACGTAAGGATAACGTACGTAACTATGCAATATCGACTGCAAGAGTACTACAAGAAAATGCATGGTGTTTAGGACGTACACGATCGAAAGTACGCACTGTCCGTCCAGCACTAAATTAACAATATATATATATATATATATATATATAGGAAGGTTCATGCGAAAAGGACTTTATTTGCGAAAAATGCGAGAAGCATTCTAGGCCATTAGATGATTCGATCAATGGTTAATAGTGTATTATAGCATTTTAGTAAATATTAGAATATAAAAGTCTTTTTTCCCCTCATTTTATACCATCCTCCCACCCTAGTCTCTCTCTCTCTCTCATCAGTACCTCTCCCCCATTTCTTCACCGCCGACAAACCATTTCCCTCCTCTTTCTTTACCCATCGACGCCGCCAACCATAAAAAAATGCAACCGATAGAGTCAAAGTGTCAAACCATTGGAGTTTGTTACCAGAGTTCGCCGTTGGAGTAAACCTTCACCATGATGGAGTTCGCTACCGGATCTGGTCGCCACCGATGGAGTTCGAGTTCAGAGGTTAGATCTGGTCGGACAACAATGGTCGACGTTGAGCACCACCGATTTGAGCCCGCTACCGGTGATAAACGTATTCCACCTCCTCGCCACCGATTTGAAGCCTAGCGCCGCCCATCGGGCGAGCCAGATCCAACAACAGTTCTCCACCTCTTCATTACCATCGGGCGAGCCAGATCCACAACCGTTGCGAGAAGCATCACAGCCGCCTCCATCCGCCTTATGTAGAAACCTTCTACACCATCCATCGCCGGTCACTTCATCTTTCTCTTCGATCTATCTCAGATTGACGGTTACCATCGCTGGTGCTACCTCGTGTCATCGCCGGCATCAAAGGTTTATTGTATGTTTAGTGAGCAACAAAAGGTTTTGACTTTGGTTTTTTTATAATTTTTTTTGTTTGGTTTCTTGTTTGAATTTGTTTGTTTGTATTGTGTGTTATAAGGTTTTATTGGGTATTTGTTTTTTTATTAGTGAACCATTACTTGTTTTATTTACTAGTGAATTTTATAGTGCCGGATGATTATTTTTGTTTTTGTATAGGTTGTTCAATATTAAACTCTTATAATGGTTGATGGTTAATGGTTAATGGTTATTTTGCTTTCTGTATGGATTGTTCAATATTGAATTTTGTATTGGTTAATGTTTAATGGTTATTTTTATTTCTGTATAGATTGTTCAATATTGAATTTTATACTGGTTAATGTTTAATGGTTATTTTTGCTTTTGTATGGATTGTTCGATATTGATTTTTATAATGGTTAATGGTTAGTTTTGTTTGTTTCACTAGTAAAATAAATAATGTTTTATCTACTTATGTATCAATTAACATACGGGCCTAAGCAAGAAGCAGTAAAAAAACAATAACGAATAAAATTATAAATCGTACGTTATATTCACTAATGAACATGGTATATATAACGAAAATTTTGTAAATCCTACGTTGTGTTCAGTGTTGAACTTCGTACTAATAATAAAGTTAAATTAAATTTTAAAAATAACTAGAGAGAGAAAAAATTAATTAAAGGAGAGAGAAAAAATTAATTAAATATGAAAAAATA
This sequence comes from Dittrichia graveolens, assembly GCA_038502395.1. Lineage (NCBI taxonomy): Eukaryota > Viridiplantae > Streptophyta > Magnoliopsida > Asterales > Asteraceae > Dittrichia > Dittrichia graveolens. Next base: position 81,274,401 of record JARJIL010000005.1, on the reverse strand, counting down.
ACTAGAGAGAGAAAAAAAATTGTTTACTAATTTGCCCTTTTGAATTAAATAAAAATAATAATTATGATTAATGTGAACCATAAGATCAAAAGCAAATCAATGGCTGGAATTGCTTCTCGCATTTTTCGCAAATAAGACGCTTTTCACATGAACCCTCCCCTATATATATATATATATATATATATATATATATATATATATATAATACTACTATATAAAGCATTTAACATTCTCTCTCTTCTTAAATTTTGAAACTTCTTAAAATTCAATCAATATAAAATCTTGACCCTTCATTTAATCTAAATTAATCTTATTCACTCAATTTTTAACTATTTATTCTCTCCTAATTAATTTAACTTTTTATTTAAAATATATTATCTCATACTAACACAATTATCTACCCACATCAACATAATTTTTAAAATTTTATTAACTCTTTTCTTTATTTCATCAATATAAATTTTGAAAAAAAAACGGACATGTTGTTGTAGAAAACTTTTTCGTGACATTGAATTGCGCGAATAACATATCATTACATTCTTGAAAGCGACATATTATAAACCAAACACTATTTACCGCCGCAGCATTGCGCGGGTTTGATGCTAGTTAATATATATAGGCAAAAGTTTAAACGAGAACTATTTTTCGTACGAGAACTGCGAAAACCAATCTTAGCCGTCCAATTCCCCCTCCTTCAATTGGATTTGCCATCCATGAATTCCTTACATGCACCCTGACATACTCAATCCCCCCACGCTCTTCATCCATGAACTCCATTATCCAAAATGAACGGCCAAAATTGGTTCTCGCAGTTCTTGTATGAAAAACAGTTCTCATTTGAACCATCCATGAACTCCCCTATATATATAGTGAAAAGTTCATTTGAGAACCGTTCTTATTGCGAGAACCGCGAGAACCAATCTTAGCCATCCAATTCCCCCTCCTTCAATTGGATCGCCCACCCATGAGTTCCTTACATGCACCCTGCAATAATCAATCCCCTTACGCTCTTCATCCATGAATTCCATTATCCAAAATGAACGACTAAGATTGGTTCTCGCGGTTCTTGCAATAAAAACGGTTTTCAAATGAACCTTATAGGGTAGAGATCAAGTAAAAAGGATTTTATGGTAAAAAGGGTAAGAGGCAACAATAAAAATCCTTTTTATTGATTAAAACTAGTTTTTTATCGATTTATTTTGATGAATCCAACATATTCATCACTATTTAGATGAAAGCATTTTGTTCATCAACAAATTATTCCAAAATTTTGGTAAATAACTAGTTTTAATCAATAAAGATGATAAACTAACAATTATCAGTTGATGTATATACTAAAAAAAATTATCATTAATCATCTCTCTTACACTTTTTACTTTAATTTCCTTTTTATTTGATCTCATCCAGGGAAAAGTTCAAACGTGAACTGTTTTTCATACGAGAACTGCGGGAAACAATCTTAGCCGTCCAATTCCCCTTTCTTCAATTGGATTGCCCACCTATGAATTTCAATCTATTTCTATCTTAATGTAAGGAGTTCATGGGTGGGCAATCCAATCTATTTAAGAACCGTTTTTATTGCGAGAACCAATCTTAGCCGTTCATTTTGGATAATTGTATACATGAATGAAGTTCGTGGGAGGATTGAGTGTGACAAGGTGCATGTAAGGAATTCATGGATTGGCAATTCAATTGAAGGAGGAAGAATTGGACAACTAAGATTGGTTCTTGCAGTTCTCGTTCGAGAACCGTTTTTATTGTGAGAACTAATCTTAGTCGTCCAATTCCCCCTTCTTCAATTGGATTGCCCACCCATGAATTCTTTACATTCATGAATTCCTTCAATTATATTTCCCTCCTTCAATCTTAGCCACACTCAATCCTCCCATACCCTTCATTAATGAATTCCATTATCCAAAATGAAGGGCTAAGATTGGTTCTCGCAATAAAAACGGTTCTCAAATGAACCAATCTTAGCCGTCCAATTCCCCCTCTTTTAATTGAATTGCCCACCCATGAATTCCTTACATGCACCTTGCCACACTCAATCCCCTCACGCTCTTCATCCATGAATTCCGCTTACCACTTGAATGACCAAGATTGGTTCTCACGGTTCTCGTACGTAAAATTGTTTCTCGTTTGAACCCTACCCTGTATATATATATATATATATATATATATGAGTTCATTTGAGAACCATTATTAATGTGAGAACCGCGAGAACCAATTTTAGCCGTTTATTTGGGAAGTGAAATTCATGGATGAAGAGCATGGGGGGATTGTGATTGGCAAGGTGCATGTAAGGAATTCATGGGTGGGCAATCCAATTGAAGAAGGATGAATTGGACAGTTAATATTGGTTCTTGGGGTTCTTGCAATAAAAACGGTTCTCAAATTAATGATTCTCGCAATATTAACGGTTTTAAAAAACGGTAACAATTTTTACAACTTGTGAGAAGGTTTCTTCAAAATCAATTCTCTCTCTTTGGCTATAACCCTTTGCTACGAGCCTATCCTTATATCTCTCAATTTCCCCGGTAGACTTATACTTAATCTTATTTACCACTTGCAACCTCTAGCCTTCCTCCCTAGGGTAAATCCGTTAACTCCCAAGTCCCGTTCCAATGAAGGGCCTCCATTTCAAGATTCATTGCATCTACCCAATTTTGAACTCGATAATCATCATAGAAATTTCTGGGCTCCACACTCTTACTCAAACTCGTGGCAAATTTAAACAAATCAGAACTAAGATTTGAATAATTGACCATTTTATCCGGCCCATACCTAACTTTCCCTTTAATTATAAAATCACTAAGTCGTTTCGGAAGACTTGAAGTTCTATTTGACCTCCTTAGACTCTCATCAGTAACAATTTCATTAGGATCTAGAGCTATATCTTCATCACTCATGCTTTTAGTAAAAAAAAAAGTAACCTCAGGAGGATCATTCTCAGCATATATGTCAGCACCAGCTGTTTCAGAGCTGCCAAGAGAACTAGACCTGACATCATCTTGAGAAATCCATTCCTCGTCATTATTAGGATTTTTTAAATGGAACTCCTCAAAATCACAATAAAGCGTGTCAAAAAACTTTAAATGATTAACCGAATTTTCTGACACATTCAAAACATATTTAAAACTTTGATTGTTAACAGCAAAAGGAAAAATAGTTTCGTAAAATTTCACATCCCTAGAAAATAAAACAATTTTATTTTCTAAGCTATAAAGCTTGTATCCCTTTTTTGAATCCGAATAACCAATAAGAATACACTTTTCACTTGTAGAACTAAATTTATCAAGACTGTTCACTTTAGTGACAAAACACAAACAACCAAAACACCTTAAATGATTCAAAAATGGTTCATTCCCATAAACTAAATAGTGTGGAGATTTTCCATTTAATACAAAGGAAGGAGTTCTATCTATAAGATACGTAGTGGTCTACATACACTCACTCCACATGTTAAGTGGAACTTCCCCCAAAAACAATAGAGACCTTGCAACATTCAGGAGATGCCTATGTTTCCTTTCAACTACTCCATTCCGTTTAGGAGTTTAAGCAAAAGAAGTTTGGGGAACTATTCCTTCGGTGATCATAAAATGCCCCATTTTATTGTTTATAAACTCAGATCCATTATCATTGCCAAAAACTTCAACTGTTTTGTTGAACTGATTTTTAATTAGATTACAAAAGGATACAAATTATGAAAAGTTTCATCTTTGGATTTCATAAGGAAAACCTAAATAGCTCGAGTATAGTCATCAACAACGGTTAAAAATATTTAAAACCCTATTTACCTACAATGTTATAAGGACCCCAAACATCTAGGTGAACAAGCTCACCTAAACCTTTTGTTTTATGATCACTAATAGGAAAGGGTTCTTTAGTTTGTTTTGCCTTATGACAAGTTTCACAAGGTAAAGTAAACTCTTCCCCGAAGTTCAATTTAGACTTCGAAACAGACAAAACTTGATCAGGAGGATGTCCTAACCTAACATGCCACAAATCTATAGACTCATGATTCAAACGAGCACTATTACACACAAAAACCTTGGAATGTCCTACTACATCAAAATAATACAAACCACTACGCTCACTACCAACCCCCAAGGTTTTCCTTAGAGATAAATCCTATATGTAGCCTTTAAACTCACCAAAAACAACAATCAATTTACTGTCTCGAGTTAATTTATGAACAGACATCAAATTCACATAATAATCCGGCACAACCAACACGTCATGTAAAACTATATTGTTAGTAAGTTTTAAATCTCCAATTTTTTAATCTTAGCACTAGTTCCATTAGGATGACCAACGCATAAGTTTAAATCAGTTATATCTACAAGATTGCAAAGGCCTTTTTCAGAAATCGTCATATGTTGGTTAGCACCAGAATCTATGACCCAACCTGATCGATCTTTGTTTTCAAAAAAACTACTTGAGTTAATAAATGGGTGCTTAAAACAAAATCTACCTGCTACATTAGCATATGGAGCTTTGGTAGCCTTCTTGCCATTTATAAGATTCATCAGCCCACTTATTTGTTCGTTAGTAAAAGGTAAAGAAGAACTAGATTTAGGGTTTGATGTATGAACATCTGACTTTTCAGACATGCTATTGTTACCGGAAAATCTTTTGCCAAAATTCAAATTACTATTCCTTCTTGCAAAATTATCGGGATATCCAATCAGTTTGTAACATCTTTCAACTATATGTCCTTTAAGTCCACAATGAACACAAACCAAATTAAAGTTTGAAGAACCTTTTCATTTGAAAATCCTTTTCCATTTCTATTTTTATTATCATTTGTTTAGCAAGAAAGGCAATGTTTGCACCTCTTAATGTACTTTGATTTAACGAACCACCTCTATGTGATTCTTCTTTAGAAATAATAGGAAAAGCAGTTTTCACATTTGGTAAAGGATCCCTCCGTAAGTATATTTCATTTAACCCTATTAGAAACTGCATCAACTTCATCAATTGACTATGATCCTTATACCCTTTAGAACATCACAAGTACATTCAAGCAACCTAACAAAAGCATCAAATTTTTTCCCGAAAGAATTCAACTTATGATAATAATCCAAAATAGAAGTACCACTTTGACTCAGGGAGTTAATCTTATGATGAAGATTAAAAAAAACTAAACTGTCAACTTTATCATAAGTTTCCTTCAATTCTTGCCACACAGTTGAAGCATCTTTTGAAAAATTTGACCAAGATATAAATTCTCAGTTACTAAACCCAAAATCCAAGATAGAACAACGGAATTGCATCTATTCCACTGCTTTTCTAAAACTTCATCATCATAAGGTTTAAGAGTTGTACCGCCTATAAAACCAATTTTGTTTTTTGTTTCTAAAGCAAGTCTCATAGCACAACTCCACGCATTATAATTTTCAGTTCCAGCTAACTTTCAAAGAAATTAGTGGAGTACCTAAAATATCACTGGGATGAAGTATAATGGATCACCAAAGTCAAGTTTACTGAATTGAGTGATCCCATCATCTGACTCACTCATAATGAAAACAAATAGACAACTGAACAACAATCAAGAACCGTAAGTATTAGAAAAACAACCAATACAGAATTGGACAAGAAGTCAACAAACTTATAACATGGATAAAGTGATAAAAAAACAAATCAAATAATCAATCAGATAAAAAAAAGATAACACAGATAAGAGAATTCTTGTCCATAGGCCAAGTGCCAACAACTGCAAGCAGTTAACCCCTGTCCAACACAGAAGCTCGCAGATGGAGTAACTTGCTACAAATTCAAGAAGGGTTAGAATGCCTTACAAAACTATCTTGGAAGCAACAATTCCCCAAAATCACAAACCAGTAGAATTAATCCAGCGGAAGAACAAAATTACGAGCAAAAATCCACGATATCATGTGTAGTTCATCCAGCATAAGCAACAACACTCAACTCAAACTAGATCCGAGCCTAAATCTCGATCTAAAAAACAAGCCCTAAATAGCGAACGAACAACAAACCATTCAAACACAATTCAAGGATATCGAATAGCAGATATCCCACAATAATCGTTCGAACCAGAAAGAGTAACTCCAAGGACAAATTTGAACCACGACCAAGTACGAGCCCTAGGCTCTGATACCATGTAAGAACTTGACAACCGGTGAGATTTCTACCACAATCAATACTAGCAGGAGCTCACTCATAAAACTCTGTCAAGAAGAAGAAGAACATAATCAACACATGAACAACATAACTGGATTTGAGTTAATCTCTCGATCTAAGTGCTTGAAGGCTTGAACAACAAATTTCTTTTAATTGGCCAACTCCTTTAACAACAACCCCTTCAAATATCTTTTTCTTTTCTCCAAGTCACCCTTGAACTTTCCTCCTATTTATACCATAACCGTTGTTACAAAACACAACTATTAGAGAGCAAGGAGTGGTAACACTCTTCCACACTCATCACACCGTCACGTTAGTTTTTTTCTTTCATCAGTCAACCCAGCACTCAGTCTCGTAATGGTTACTTCTTACTAAATCAAATTTTGGGACCCATATATTACCCCATTAACCAATCAGAATTTAAAATAAATAAATAAATAAATGGTCCCACACACTCACTATATCACTACCACCCAAGTGGTAATTATCACATCTCCTCTCCCACCACATCTCTATGGTATGGTATCACATCCACCACCCAAGTGATTTGCTCACCACACCCCCTACTACCCTCCCACTCTCCTTCCTCTTTTAGACACTTCACACTAACCGACTAAAATTGAGAACACACTTGAATAACTCTTTTAAGTTTAATAGACATGTGTTTTGACCTAAAAAGATAAAACTGAAGTGTATATAAGTTAGTTAATGATCCCAATTCGCAAGGACGGTTTAAGGTCGGGAGTCAAAATACGTACATACATACACTTGCTAATAGAAGAAATTGAAAGTACGTGTGGGTTAGAAGGTACGTACGTAGTTTGAATGAGTTAAAGGGACGTACATGCATTACTTGGAGACGTACGTAAGTACTACAACAACAAGAAGATATATATATATATATATATATATATATATATATATATATATATAGGTCGGTCAGTCGGTGTATGTTTAGATGAAACTAGAAAATGCATTTGATAGTTGCTACTTTTTAGTCTTGTAGCTAGATTCATTCATTCATGCTCCAGCTACCCACCCAACCCGATCGATCGATTACTAACCAACCCAAATAGCTAGAATTAATTAATGACATATGGTGTTTTACATAATTCATTAACTAATGAGACGTCACATATATAATTAATGGTTCCTAGCTCATTTATTATGTATGTTTGATATCTAGCAAATTCCATACAATACTAGTAAACTATATATTACCTAATATGGTATATGTTTTATTAATAAACTACTTTGAAATTGATGTTCTAAGATATATATTGTTTTTATAAAATTAATTTATATATAGCAAGGAGACAAAATTAAGTTAAGAGAGCTAGAGATCACTACGTACGTACACATAAATACAACTATTTAATTTATCTTAATTGGTTTAAATGGACTTTTCAATTCTAGTTCTCTCATTCACTTTATTAAGAGTTTGTTTCACTACTTTCTATCTATCTTAATAACTACTAGCATCATACCCGCGCAATCCTGCGGCGGTAAATAGTTTTTGGTTTACAATATGTCGCTTTTAAGAATGTAATGATATGTTATTCGCGCGATTCAATGCTACGAAAAAGTTTTCTACAACAACATGTCCGTTTTTTTAAATTTTCTTTTATTTACATCTAACTATTTTATTATTTTAAAAATAAATTTTAAAAGACAATAAAATAAGAAAAAAGATTTATATTGAAAAAATAAAAATAAAAGTTAATAAGATTTTAAAAATTATGTTGATGTGGGTTGATAATTGTGTTAGTATGAGATAATATATTTTGAATAAAAAGTTAAAGTAAATTATGAGAGAATAAAATAGTTAAAGATTGAGTGAATGCGATTAATTTAGATTAAATGAATGGTCAAGATTTTATATTGATTGAATTTTAATAAGTCTTAAAATTTAAAAGGAGAGAGAATGTTAAATGGTTTATATAGTAGTATAGATAATCGACCGGCCTTCTTCTGTACGTATTCACAAGAGCTTACCAGAACTTTTGATCACTAACTAAACGAGATAGTGATCACTTTCGTACTAGAACTGCGAGAACCAATCTTAACCCTTGGTTAAAATTAATTAATAACTAAGATGTTTTGGTGGCTCATTAATACTTTATTAATGACATATTAATAAAGGTTATTTAGGGAAAATCAAGCCTCGCAAATTAATGACGGCTCACTCAGACGCAATTTACAGTTGGGTAAATATATAAATTACCAAAATACCCCTATTAATGAGTCATTAATGACGTTAAAAAGAGTTCTCGCAGTTTTCGTACTAAAAACAGTTCTTGTTTAAACTTTTACCTCTCTCTCGGAGAGGGTTCAAACAAGAACTACGAGAACCAATCTTAGTCGTTCATTTTGGATAATGGAATTTATGGATGAAGAGCGTTAGGGGATTGAATGTGGCAAGGTGCATGTAAGGAATTCATGGGTGGGCAATCCAATTGAAGGAGTGAGAATTGGATGGCTAAGATTGATTCTCGCAGTTCTCGTACGAAAAACAGTTCTCGTTTGAAGTTCTCTCTCTCTCTCACTATATATATATATATATATATATTGAAAAGTTCATTTAAGAACCGTTTTTATTGCGAGAACCAATCTTAGCCGTCCAATTCTCTCTCTTTCAATTGGATTGTCCACTCATGAATTCCTTACACGCACCTTATCACACTCAATCCCCCATATATGTATGTATGTATGTATGTATGTATGTATGTATGTATTCTTTCTTTCTTTCTTTCAACAATATGAGAGAAATCACCGGCCACAGTCTTCTTTTCTCTCTTTTAATTTCTCTTCACAATAGGCAGATATAACATATATATATTCTTTTAACTAACTAACTTTATATATTACGTACAATAATGTAAACAATATATTGATACAATCACATGTGCATAAAAAGATATCTCATGAAAGATTATCTTGGATCGATCGAGTATTTAGATATGTAGTTTGAAGAAATGCAAGAGGTTGGTATATATGAATAAGATTTTTGTAGGGTGCAACTAAGGTCGCACCACGGTTGAGTCTTGGTCTGACCATCCACCGTATATACACTACTTTCTCTCATTTTATACTAGTTGTTATGATAAGTTTGAATCGATTTTTAGCTTTTGTAGTGACAAATTAATTTAGCAATTTTTCAAAAAAATCTTTTTAATTGACTGACGAAATGAGATCGAGTAAGCTTATAGTTGCAGTGGTGAAAATATTTGAACCAATCGATCGAGGTATATCTATATAGGGGAAGGTTCATTTGAGAATCGTTTTTATTGCGAGAACCGCGAGAACCAATCTTAGTCGTTCATTTTGGATAATGGAATTCATGGGCGTGGGGGGATTGGGTGTGGCAGGGTGCATGTAAGGAATTCATGTGTGGGCAATCCAATTGAAGGAGGGGGAATTGGACGGCTAAGATTGGTTCTCGCAATAAAAACGGTTCTCAAATAAACTTTTCACTATCTATATATATCTTGTTTGACTAGGTTTTTATAAATTTGATTTTTATTGAGTTAATTTATAAAATTTATTTGGTTGCTTTATTTGTTTTATATTAAAAAATTGACATTTTAACATCTTTTTCAAGTGACTATTAAGTTTTCATCATTTTACGTTCAATATTGAAGTTCTTGAACTTGAAAAATCTTAATTAAGAACTTTAATATTGAAATTTAAATGTTACTACAATATTCATGCTTCCGACGGGGACGCTTCATATATGGTCCGACTATGGAAAGATTTGTTATTTTTGGTTTTGGAGACTTTAATTTGTTAATATTGATTTTTCACATAATTTAATTAATGCAATGTTATGTATACATGCATGCATGGTTATTAATTTTAATTTACTATTTTTTATTATCAAAATCATAGAGAACTATAAATCGTTCATTACACTAGCATACAATATTATAGTAATTACAATATTAAAAATAAAGGGCTACTTCTTCAAAATGTATTAAACTATACTCAAATATTAATGTGTGTGTCCACTTTCCAATACTTTTATGTGTATTGAACTTTTAATTTGTTGTTATTGTACGTATTTTGGTTACATAAAAAAACAAAAAAATTATAAGATTAGTACATATAATAGGAAGTTCAATACACATGATAACACATTTTTTGAAAGTTTGATACAAACAATAACATTTTTGAAAGGTGTATACACACATTAACATTTGGGGTACAGTTTGATAGATTTTGAAAAAGTAAACCCTAAAAATAAATAAAGCAAAATTTATTACGGTTAGAATAAAAACTCTTACGCATTCAGAAATCATATTTTTGTAATTCAATAATTCTCCGGTCAAGCCCGGATACTCGGCTGGAGTTGGTAAAAAGCAACTCGTCTAGCATCAGCCAAGTTCGTTCAATTTCCCATATCATGACAAGAGTCTAGCTCTTCAACTTCGCCCCTCGAAGAATGATTCTGCTTTTTCTCTCCATCCCTCAAAGCCATCTTCAACTTTGCCGCCACTGTCTAGCCACACCCTCATGACCTCCATCCTCATTATCTCTCCACCTACACCTCACCGCCACACCTACACCTAGGTCGCTACTATCGATGTCGCTGCAACTCCTCTCGCCGCCACCGCTAGGGTTGTTAACGAACTAAACGAACTTGAATAAGGCTTGTTTGTGTTCATTCGTTTAACTTTAAACAAATCAATAAATGAACACGAATGGATAAACGAAAAAATTTCTATGCGCGTGTTTATTTGTTTAACTGTATCCGAACAAATAAACATACATGAACGATAACAAATGAATTTTTCTGTACGACCATTTAGAAATACTAGTGGGGTACCCGCGCAATGCGACGCCGGCGAATAAATAAGAGGTTGTGATGAGTTTTGTGTAGAATAATCACAAAGAGCTAATATGAGTTTGTGAAGATTCCTTGTGAGATGAAGATAATATGAGTTTGTGAAGATTCTTTACGAGAGCCACTTTGAAATTAAGAATTAAATTGCTAACTCTGAGTTATTTGTCTTTCAGTTTGTTGAAAGAATTTTGTCGCATGGCTGAATTGTGAAGTTGCTGATTATATATATGTATGTATATGTGTGTGTGTGTAATGTTTCATAATTCCAATTATTATGTAATTGAGTTAGAATGCAATGTTTATAAATTTCAACTCTTTGACTCTTTCATTTGTTTGGTGTTTGTGAAATCTCTTGAACTTGATATATTGAAAACAAGAATTTAGGTGATCTCATGAATCTAAAGTTAATATTAAAAATATATAATTAGACTTAATTCAGTTATAAGTATGATGATCTCATGAATCAAAAGTTAATATTAAAAATATATGGTTAGAAATAATTCAGTTATAAGTATTGGTTTAAATTCATTAATTGTCGGTTATGTTTTCAATATTTATTTGTTTAAATTCATTAATTGTGGACTTAAAGGAGGGATAAAGGAGGGGTATTTTAGTAAATTTACTCTTCTTAAAATTAAGAGTTTTTTAGGTGATAAATGCATTATATAGGAGTAAGATGATTAGTTAGTGTACATTTATGTTCGTTTGTTTAAATGATAAAAAAACATAAATGAATGAATACACACAGATATGGACACTATAATGCAAATCTTAAATTATTAAATACAAATAAACAATAAACACACAAATACACACACACATATAAGCGAACATAAATGAAAAGATAAACAAATGTTCATAAACATAAATGAATGAACGACACCATTTATCGTGTTCATTAGTTTAACTAACGAACAAAAAATTAAGAACTTCCCGTCGAATGGTTCATTAAAAGTTCCATTTCCTTTACAACCCTAGCTACCGCAGTCACTAACACACCACCTAGCCACCGTCCAGCTCCCTTCTTCACCTCAGGTATGTCTAATTACAAAATATTGTACCACAATGTTAAATTAAATATTGTACATTGTTTGTGTAAATGATAATCATGGTTTGGTGTTTTACTAATTGTGTTGCAGTCTAGTTTCTAATTTAGGTAATTAGGTTTACAAAGTTAGACTAAACGATAACATTGTTAGATTAGAGGATAACATTTTGGATTTTAATCCTGCTAAATTGTGTTGGTGTGTTTTCTTGTTTTGTTATGAGTGTATGTTGATGTGTCTTTGGTTTGAATTTTGGTTTCTAATTTGTCATATAGTTATGTTTTTTTTTTCTTTTGTTTTTTTGTTTTGGAGTTTTCAGAAATAAAATTATTAGACGTACGTTTTTTTTGGGAATCTTTTAAGACAATTTTCCCAACAAAAATAACTTAAACATCCCGGAATCAATAACATTTTTACTTGTATAAAGGGATATATATATATATATACTAGTGAAATCTTTAGGTTGTGCTAAGCACGGCCCATGATGTTTTATGTTGATTTCGAAGCATTGGTATGTGATTTTTTAAAAACAATACCGAAGTTATCTCACTTGTAGTTTAATATACAACCAATACTAAATGCATGAAACTTGTAATTTAACTGCTAATTTAGGAAAAGGATAACCTTAAATGGATAACACTATAACATGACCAACCCAATACTTTTAAATACCCAAAGTGATGCTACAATAGTTGTATTGTGCAAAGATTATTAAGTAGATAAATGGCTAAAAAAAACTTGATAGGTTGAGCCCATTTTTACATCCAATTTGTATTGTTATAACTTATAAAAGTGGTTGTTTTGGGTCTGCTAAAAATGAGTTGAAGCTACTTAATACAATCATAGAATGTGTTTTAGCTTATGGCTTGTTTACTAATGATGGGTTGCTTTGATTATGGACTTATGGTATCACTTGTGATAGATCATATTAGTTAACCTAAAGTATTTAACTAAAAGGAAAGCTGGTCATATTATTTTATTACAATTATACTTATCACATTATTTTATTAACAAAATAAAAAATTGGTAAACAAAAAAAGTGATTGCAAATTGAACTATTATGTTTTGAGGTAGATCTAAAAATTACCTATTATGTTTTCAATTGCCATCCTTAGTATCCTATACTATTATTGAATTGTTTAAAAAAATGATTTAAAAAGTTGCACTCATTTTGGTCGGAATATCGTATAATTATCCGGTGAATATTCACTATTCCAAGATGATCGATAAGGTGATTATAAGGGTTTTGAGCTTTTGAATGTAAACTTCTCTAATGAAAATCAGATTGAATGTTGTTTTTTATGATTTTGAGATGTTTTATGAATTAACTTTCTTTTAATTTTTAAAATAGGTCGTGCATAGCACAACTGACCAAGGTCAATGTTAATGTCAATTTATTAAAGCAATTTTATACGGACTCTTTTATATGTTAAATAGAACTTCTTCTTGTTGACCCTTGATTTGTCAAATATCATACACGTATACAAATCGTAACTACATCAAATAATATAAACATTAAGTTTTACATGGATATACAACGTGGTTAGTAATAGCATAAAAAATGCATAAAATTAAAAGATGATGATGACCAATCAAAAATTAAAAAAAATTGAGAAACTTAAACAGATTAAAATAATTTGGGTGAATAGAGAATGATTTGGGTAGGAGTATACAAGCATGGTAAAAAACTACTTTTAAGAACCCAAATAGTATCAAACTATTGGGAGTGACAAGTGTCAATTAGATAGGCATAAAGCTCGTTATATATATATATATATATATAAAGCATTTAAGTTTTTTTCTTAAAACTCTTAAATTTTAAGTCACTTAAGATTACTATTCTACCATCATCTATAAAAAAATGATTCCATAAAATAAACCTAATGACATTTCTTTTTCATAAATTCCAGAATATTCTTTTCCATAAATTCTATAGCAAAACTTACGAAACAGAATATTCCATAAACTTAATAACATTCCATAAATTTCAGAAAGGGAAAATATATAATATTCGATTTTCACCTGCTAAATAAAAATTACATCTAAATTTCATTCCCCACACTCTTCATTCATGAATTCCATTATCCAAAATGAACGGCCAAGATTGGTTCTCACAATTCTCGTACGAAAAACAGTTCTCGTTTGAACTCTCACATCTCTCTCTCTCCCTCTATATATATATACATATATATATAGAGGGAGAGAGAGAGATGAGGGTTCATGCGAGAAGCTCTCATTTTATAAGAAGTGCGAGAAGCATTTTAAACCATTTGATTTTACTGGTCAAGATCTTAGTCAAAAAGATAGTTATGTCATTTTATATTTATGTAATTAATTCATTTTTATTTAAATTTGGCAATTTATCTATTCTCTCAACTTTATATGTTATGGACTTATGGATCTTTTCAAGATTTATTATACTTCTTTTAACGAATAACAATTTTTATACATAACCATTTTTCCATCCATGTTTTTAATTTACGTTAAAATAAATATTTCCATATTAACTATTTTCATTGAATCGTGATTTAATAAGCATTTTATTTATTACACTTTTTCGTTTCTTAACCATTAATACAAACTTATTTTGATTCACTTGCGAACCATTTAAAAATTATAAAATTTCATAGTTGTTTAAGGATTAACATATGAGTTATTAGAAACATAGATAAAAATATCTAACCATCTATGTCCACTAGTGAACACACAAAATTGTTAAATGACTTACTAGTTTTTAATTTATTTATACTATGTTCAATAGTAAACAATCTTCTTCAGTTCATTAGTGAATAAAAGTATACAACCAAAAATATTTTTGTTCTTTATAGTTATATATTGTTAATTGTTAAATATTAAAAAACCTTGACTTCCAAAATTTAAAAACCATTAAAAAAATTATCTACGTCATTAGTTAAGAACATTTCATTCATATTGTTATGAACAAAAATATTTCTTTTTGTGGGTTTATAAGGGAACAACAAAATCATTAGTTTAGTATGTTTTATTATATTGACCACGGATAAATATACGTAAAAAACATAACAAGTAACCTTGTTAACTATGAGATGGAAATGACAAAGGGAAATGAGTTAATTAAGGCATTGATATTTTTGTGTTTAAAGTTACTATAACAAAATGAGTTAATTAAAGGATCAATATGTTTGGGTTTAAAGTTACTATAATACCCTTTTGGTATCTATCTTGATAGTCTCGATCCCTCACGCTCTTCATCCATGAATTCCATTATCCAAAGTGAACGACCAAGATTGATTCTCGTACGAAAAACAGTTCTCGTTTGATAGTCTCGATCCCTTCACGCTCTTCATCCATGAATTCCATTATCCAAAGTGAACGACCAAGATTGATTCTCGTACGAAAAACAGTTCTCGTTTAAACCCTCCCACACACACACACACACACACACATATATATATATATATATATATATAGGGTAAGGATCCACATAGTCCCACCTTTAAACATAGAAATCAAAGGCCAATTCTCTTCTACTCATTCAAAAGGACAAAATAGTAATTGTAAAAGAAAATCCATACTCACCCTCATCTCATAATACTTTTCCAACATTTCCTTTTTTAATTTTTTATTTACCTCTTAAATTTTTAAATGTCCATAACTATTTCAATTTTGAGAATTTGAACGAAAAAATTATAACAATCTACTCATTTTTTAATCCTCTTTTAGACAAACCACTCTTGCCATATTTCTGAAAATTTTCTTTCGAAAATGCAAACCATATGAAAATGATACCAAAATGTTATCATTTTGAATCATATGAATTTTTATTATTTTCGGTTGTAACCATGTGTATCTATATCATTTTCGGCTAAAAACATATGTATTTATATCATTTTGGGCTAAAAAACACGTGTATTTATATCATTTTAGGCTAAAAACACACACACACACACACATATATATATATATTTATCATTTTCGGCTATAACAATGTGTATTTATATCATTTTCGGCTGGAAATTTATCATTTACGGTGGCTGGAAAATCATATCATTTTCAACTGGTGATTGGAATTGTTATCAATTTTAGCTGAAAATGTTATCATTTTTAATTGGTGGCTGGAAGTTATCATTTTCGATGACTGAAAAATGTTATCATTTTCAACTTGAATGGTTATCATTTTTTGCTGGAAAGTTATCATTTTCGGGATGGCTGAAAGTTATCATTTTAAATGTTGTATATTGTTATCATTTTCATCTGGAAAATGATATCATTTCCTACTGGATTGTTATCATTTTTGGCTAGAAAGTTTTCATTTTCGGTGGCTGAAAATTATCATTTTCGGTAGCTGGAAAATGTTATCATTTTCAACCGATAGCTGGAATTTATCATTTTCGGTGGCTGGAAAATGTTATTATCTTCAACCGGAATCGTTATCATTTTCGTATGGAAAGTTATCATTTTCGGCTGAAAAGTTATCATTTTTGGGTGGCCGGAAGTTATCATTCTCGGTGGCTGGAAATGATAACTTTCCAGACGAAAATGATAACAATTTAATGATAAATGTTCACATGTTTTTAGTCTGGAAATGATATAAATACACATGTTTTTAGCCAAAAAAATATATAAATACACATGTTTTTAGCTGAAAAAGATATATAAATACACATGCTTTTAGTCGAAAATGATATAGAGCGCATGGTTACAGCTGAAAATGTTAACATTTTAGTATCATTTTCATATGGTTTGCATTTTCGAAATAAAATTTTCAGAAATATAGGAAGAGTTGTCTTTTTTTAAGAGGATTAAAAAATTAGTATATTGATATAATTTTTTTGCTCAAATTATTAAAATTGAAATAATTATGGTTATTTAAATATTTAAGGGGCAAATAAAAAATTTAAAACAAAAACTTTTGGAAGTCTTAAAAGGCGTGAGTTAAGATTCCTATATTATCATTTTTCTATAATTAAATCTTATAATTATTACTTAATTACAATAATGTAATTATTAGATCTTGACTATTAATTTAAAAAATCTAATGATCTAGATTTAACTTTTGGGTTCTATGTTTAACCATAAGATATTTATTAATCTATTATATATATATATATATATATATATATATATATATATATATATAGGCAAAAGTTTATTTGAGAACCGTTTTTATTACGAGAACCGCGAGAACCAATCTTAGCCGTCCAATTTCCCCTCCTTCTATTGGATTGCCCACCCATGAATTCCTTACATGCACTCTGCCACACTCAATCACCCCACGCTCTTCATTCATGAATTCCATTATCCAAAATCAACGGCTAAGATTGGTTCTCGCAATAAAAACGGTTCTCAAATGAACCTTCCCTTATATATATATATATTGGAAGGATCAGATGCGAACCAACAAAAGGTTCGCAAATTGGGATCTAATTTGCGAATGTTACTATATGTTCACCAAAGTCAATTTTTTGTGCTCTATATTATTATTATTATTATTATTATTATTATTATTATTATTATTTGTATATGTAAAGATAAGATGCAGTGTTTTTAGACAAGATGCAGTGATTTTATACTAGATGCAGTGATTTTATGTTAGATGCAATGGTTTTTAAAACAACATGTATTGGTTCTTTAATGAGAATCTATCGATTAATTCATGCACGATGAACTAGTTTTAAAAGAATTCCATATTTTTTAGATATTATGCAATGATTTTATGTTGAATGTAATGATTTTATATACTAGATACAGTGGTTCCTAGAGTTCTCATTTTAAGAGGTGTTCTTATTGGATCCTCACCCTATATATATATATATATATATATATATATATATAAACACACATAAACGCACAGAGCAATAAAGAACGGAAAGGGTAAAGCAGTACATTCCTAACTCGTATAGTTGACCTCTTCACTCCTCAGCTTCTATTTTAAACGAGAGCCGATATACTCTCATTTTTTTAACGAAAACCGATAAAAAAGAATTAGTGAACTTATAAGAACGAATTAGAATAAAAAAAAGGATATATTATTTTTCACTTTAAATTGTTTTGTCTCCTTCACCTTACAAAACCTGTACATATATTCCTTTCTCTCTCTAACCCCTACACTCTCTCTCTATCTCTCTCACACATGGCTACCAGGCGTAGCAGGCTCACTTTCAATGAAACAACTGATGAAGACCAGGAAGACGATGATGATGAAGGAGAACAAGAAGAAGAAGGGTACAATAAGGGCAAGATACCTGGCACGTGCCGTCCACGTCGTAGAGCTACATTTAACCCTGGAGCTCCATGGGTTCATGAATGGAACCGGGTTTTTTTGCTGGTTTGTGTGGTGGGTCTGTTCGTTGACCCGCTTTTCTTCTACACACTTTCAATAAGCGAGTCGTGCATGTGTGTGTTCGTCGACGGGTGGCTCGCTGTCGCCGTCACGGTGCTCCGGTGCATGACGGATGCGTTGCATGTCTGGAACATGTGGTTGCAGTTCACCATGAGGAGCAGCACGTGGTGGAGATTATATTCACCGCCGCAATGCGGATCGTCGACGGCCGGAAGAAACATTGTGGCGCGGCTTATGACGGCAGCTAACAACTGGTTCTCGTTTGATCTCTTCGTCATCTTGCCTATTCCCCAGGTTCCCGTTTACAAATTAATATAGATTCCACAACCGTTTGTTTCACATAATTCAAATAAATAAAATTTGGTTAAATTTTATTTAGCGCGCCTATGAAATGAAATTTCAAATACTTAAGAAAATATAAGCATTTCAACAAACATGATTTAATTTAAAAACAACACATAATTTGATGTTAATTTAATTTTATTATTTTAAATTTTACTAAACAAACGAGACTTTAATGTTTAATACAAAACTAGCTATTCACTCGTGTATTAATCTCGAGGATGTTATGTGACAAATGGTGTAGAAGACTCCGAAGTTTCTTTTACTCTTCAAACGCCTTCTAAATCTACCTTATTTTTATCCATTCTAAACTCAAACTCATTATTTTAGATCACGGGCAACACCGAACACCAATATCGATCACTGGTTTATGATGGATATATATGGTTGAAAATAAGTAATATCACCAACATTTTAAGAATAGTTTTAAACTTAATTATATCTCATTAATTAAAAGGAAAAATATATGAAATGTTTTTGTAAGGCATGTATAATTGAGAATTAAGATAATGTAAAAGTTAAAATTATTTTTATTTTTATACAAAATGTTATATAAGGTGTTGAAAAAAGTTAATAAAGTTACTATAATATGTATATGTATGTATATATACACAATTATAGTACAAATTGGGACCATGTTTTTCACTAAAAGGATAATATATAGTAGCTGATATATTGTACATATTAATTAGTGCATAAACCTGTTTTTGCAGTTACGTCCTCTTTATGTCTTAGGTAAGCAGAGATACCCCCAATCACTTGTTACCCGTTTGGGTTAAAATACGATAATTGATTTATCTTTTTACTTTTTATTTATGTTTATTTTTTTTATTTATAAAATTAATACGAGTGTTAAAATTAATAGAGGGTGTTAAAAAAAATAATTAATGAATTTCACATGTTATTATACGGTGAGTAAAAAGAAAGATAATATAATCAGAAATAGTAAGAATATATATTATTTTTTTTTAAAAAATATAAAAGAGGAAATTACAAATTGGTTAAATTATTAATTATAAGTTTAATCAAAGGCACTGAGTTTTATGGATTCAATCCCTTCTAACATGGAATTCTTGTATTTTTGGCCTCTCTTTCACATCACATGACAAAATGACCTTATCTCATTGATTTTTGTCTTGTTTTTTTTACGATTTATTTTTAAAAAAATTAAAATATATGTAACCTCATTCTCGTATCTCTTGATCCTCGTATCATCTTTATTCTTTATCTCACTATAAAACATACGTTTGAGACCTTACACACATCACCACCGTGACCACCACCATCTGAAAAAATTGTATAAAAAATTAAGATGACATTGGATAAGGGTAATTTAGTAATTTTGTGTAAACGAAAAACAAATGATAAAAAACCGAACCAAAATAAACTGAACGTGTAAAAGCTACGACGACGTAGAAACTACTTCTCATAATTTTTAGTTAAATAAACTTGATTAAATTTATAAGTTAATATTAATTAAAAAGAGAATATATATTCCAAGTACATGTATCACGTGAATGTTGGCTCATATATGTGTGTGTTTAATTGTTGCAGTAAATAAAATATGTCTGTATGTGTAAACACTATATGCATGTTAAACGATTTTTTTTTAATTCAAAATTTCAAATTCTAACCTCAAGAAAATTAAAAAGAAAATATATAAATTGGTTACTGAATTTTGTATTTGAGCCTCATATTTTACATTTTTTTGCAAACTTAAATTTGATGTAAATGATATATTGTTTATGAATTTTACAATTTTGTGACATCTTAAATTTTTATAAACTTTGATGTCTTTTAATATTATTCATCTGGAAAAAAAAATTCATCTTGATTAATCATATTTAATTTTCCAATTTCAATAAATTATATATATATATATATATATGTTTGTTCGTTATGAAAAAAATTTCATAACGAAAGCTCACCTTATAGAGACTGGTTTTAATGTAAGTGGTTTTTGAATTGTCTTTTTGATAAGAGGTCTCTATGCCAAATTAATTAAATACAGATCAGTTTTAAAACCGCTCTCTATACTAAAACCGATTCTTATGTTTTATAATATAGAAGGGTCTTTATTGTTATTTCTAGTAATGTACGTGACATTACCTCTCTCATTTAAATTATATTTTATTTTTTTATTTTGCATGTTAGTTGTCCAATTAATTGAAGAAAGCATATATATATATATATATATATATATATATATATATATATATATATATATACTAGCATGGTATCCGCGCAATGCGGCGGCATCAAATAGTTTTTACTCGATAACTTGTTCGTTTTGGGAATTTACGTAATACGGTGACAACGAATAATTTTACATTGGTAACATATCTATTTTCTTTAATTTCCTGTTCTTAATCAACTCTTTTATTATTTTTAAATAAATTTTGAGAACAATTAAATAAGAAAAAAAGTCTTTACTTATAAAATAAGTTAAATTGCATGAAAATACTGAGTGTAAATTAGTAATTTGAAACTATTTAAAATTAAGAGATTAAGAAAATAGTAAACTACTTTGAAACTATTAATTATATGAGCTATTTAAAAAATTTTAAAATTTTTTATTATAGATTATTCAGATTTATGAGTTCTCTTTGTAAATATTTTCTGATAATTATGTTAAAATATTTATTACTTGATATAATATTTAATATAAAAGGTTTGATTATGAAAGTATTTTTTAATAATTAAGTTAATTTATTTGAATTTTTTAAATATGAAAGGTTTAGTTATTAAAATAGAATATAAGATTCTTATTAACTCTATTTAATAGTTACTTTATATAATAGTTTCCATTTATTTTATATGAGGGGTAATTTAGTGATTTCAAAAGACTTAAAATTTAAGAGATTAAGCAAAATGCCTAAATGCTTTATAATATAGTATAGATATATATATATATATAAAAATATATAATAGAGAAAAATGTTTTATATAGTCAATAATTAATTAATAGTACTAATTTTAGTCTTTGAATCATGTAATCAATGGTTCAGATTAAACTTTAAAATTTTGGACGGATTGATATTTTCGTAATTTACATATGATTGTATACTAAATCACATGTGATACATTAAATATTAAAATTTCAGTACTATATTTGTTTTTTAAATGAAATTTATTGAACCTAACTGATACGATATATACTTACTTGACACATGAAAATTGATCGCGTGTAGGTAGTATTATGGGTAGTCATTCCTGCATTGCTACGAAAAGGTTTATCGACGTTAGCCATGACAGTTTTCTTGATCATGTTTCTCTTCCAATTCCTTCCCAAGATTTATCACTTTGTACGCCTCTTAAGACGAATGCAAAGTTTCTCTGGCTACATTTTCGGTACCGTTTGCTGGGGAATCGCTCTCAACATGATCGCATATTTCGTCGCTTCTCATGTACGTAAACTCTTTTCGGTTTTTCCGCTTCAAAATCATTAATCTTTCGGTTTCTGAATGATCCCAAATGTACGTGGTAGGCTGTTGGAGCTTGTTGGTACTTGCTAGGAACCCAACGGGCTACAAAATGCTTGAAGGAAAACTGCATGCAAACAAATGGATGCAAATTGAGAATATTGACATGTGAAGAGTTCATGTATTATGGAACAAACAGATTGGTTAGCGACCACTCGAGATTGTTATGGGGCGAGAACAGAAGCGTAAGGTCGACTTGCTTACAAGATAATGATAATTTCAGCTACGGCGCGTATAAATGGACAGTACAACTCGTTGCGAATGATAATCGATTGGAGAAGATACTATTCCCAATATTTTGGGGACTTATGACACTTAGGTACGTACGTACAAATTAAAGATGTTATATATATATTTATAGCACAAACTTAGAAATCTAATTTTTGTGTAAATTAATGTACGTACAGTACATTTGGGAACTTGGAGAGCACAACAGATTGGTTAGAAGTAGTTTTTATCATCCTTGTTCTTACCACCGGGCTCCTTTTAGTCACCATGCTGATCGGAAACATCAAGGTACGTTTCATCAGCCACTGTTCTTTAAGGTCCTTAGACCAGAGGCGATCGACTAAATGTGCAGCGAGTTTAATTAAGCCCGGTTAACTAAAATTTGTGTGCATGCATGTGGTTAATTAACTTGAAGTTAGGGTGTTGGTTTTGAACTCAAAAATGAAAATGTATGTATATATACAGGTGTTTTTGCATGCGACAACATCGAAGAAACAAGCGATGCAATTGAAAATGAGAAACATGGAGTGGTGGATGAGTAGGAGACACCTTCCTCTTAGACTTCGACAAAGAGTTCGAAATTACGAGCGGCAAAGCTGGGCGGCAATGCGTGGGGTAGATGAATGTGAGATGATCCGTAACTTGCCGGAAGGCCTACGAAAGGACATCAAATACCATCTATGTTTGGACTTGGTTCGACAGGTACATAATCAATACATATACATAAATAATATATGGAGTAATTACATTTTAAATTTTAAATTCACGGGGTTTGTTAAAAATTATGAAATTGGTCACTATGTTTTACTTTTTACGGGTTTAGTCCCTTCCGACATGAACTTCTTGCGTATTTAGTCTTTGATAAAACTAAAAATACAGAAATACACTTGTCATATTAATTTATTGATTTTGTTTTATTTTAAAATATTAAATGTTATGTAAAAATTATTTTCCATTTTAATTAAATGTTTAATTATAAAAATTACAAAGCAACATGTTTACATCATTAATTAATTTCCTTTTTGAATACTTATTATCATTTGAAGGTGTAAGTTCATTCTTGAGTGTTTACCTCCACCACCTGCAGCCATCATTCACCACCACCCTCTACTATCTACCGCCACCAAACTCCACCATCGTCTACCACCTATTACCAACAAACTCCGTCCCCACCTATGTGAACAACCAGATTTAAACACACCTCCAGTGACAATACCACCGCACCAACATCGCTGCTCCAGTCCATCCTGTTGTCTTTGTTCCTCAAAACCACCACCACCACAATCATCCCTATCACCATTAGAGATGGTCATGTGATTAGGGTTTTTCACAAACGGATTTCTATAAAGATGGTCATGCTATTAGTAACAACCCTCTCATATACGAGAATAAAAACCTAAATCTTGAGCCGAGAGGGCTTCCATCGTACTAGATTTGATCGATCATGAGAGAGAGATTAAGGTTTCGAAAATGGAGGTGCCACTGGTGAAGATGGCTGACGATGGAGGAGACGGTGGTGAAGATGAAGAAATGACGGGGGAGATGAAGATGAAGTATAAGAGAGTGTTTAGAGAGATGAAGTCTTGAAACACACGCATTGGGGGGAGAGATTGTGTGTTTTCAATTTTTTCTAAATTAATTACATATTATATAATAATATAAAATCATTGCAAACAATAGAAAATTAAAAAATAAAGAAAGAAGGGCAATTTAGTCATTAAAGTTGAGAAGAGACTAAATATGCAAGAAATTTGGGTTAAGAGGGATCAAATCTATTACGACACAGGGATCAGATATGTAATTTTAAATAAATCACAAATGTAATTAACTCTAAATAATGGCTTGTTAAAATGTTTGTAGTAATAACTGTTACTTACAATGTATAGTAATGGTTATCATGACTAAACCCAATTTTTTTAAATAAATAACCTTTGACAACTATCCTCTTATGTTGAATGTTTAACACAGGTGCCATTATTTCAACACATGGACAACTTGGTCCTTGAGAATATATGTGACCGTGTTAAGCCCCTAATATTTACCAAAAGAGAAACTGTGAGTTCATTTAAATATATTCCGACCTTCCAAAATTCAACTTATTACATGTCGTACATGAATTAACTAATTTTTAAATTATAATAGATCATTCGAGAGGGAGATCCGGTACAAAGAATGTTATTTATAGTACGCGGACATCTTCAGAGCAGCCAGAATATGCGAGATGGCATACAAAGTTGTTGCATGTTAGGCCCAGGGAACTTCATTGGAGACGAGCTCTTGTCATGGTGTCTAAAGAGACCATTTGTCGAAAGATTACCTCCATCATCGTCAACATTGGTGACCCTCGAGACGACAGAAACGTTTGGGCTAGATGCAGAAGATGTGAAATACGTAACCCAACATTTTAGGTACACATTTGTAAAGGAAAAGGTGAAGATGAGTGCAAGATATTATTCCCCGGGATGGAGGACTTGGGCAGCGGTAGAAATCCAGTTGGCTTGGAGGAGGTACAAGAATAGGCTCACACTCACTTCGTTATCGTTCATCAGGCCAAGGAGACCTTTGTCGAGATGCTCTTCATTTGGGGAAGATAGGCTAAGACTTTATACCGCATTGTTGACTTCACCAAAGCCTAATCAAGATCATTTCGACTTCTAAACTTCATAAACATGGTGACTATGATTTAGAAACTACCATTAGTCTCTAATGAAAATAATTTGGCTAGAAAACATCAAAGTTATGCTTTAATAAAAAAAAATTAAAGTTGCGATTATATTCGTAATGCTTATGTACAAGCAAGGCTTCAAAACCACCCTTTAAAGAAGCGTTTAGAAGAGCCTGTTTATAACCTATGTTATGGAGATTGCTTTAAGCTCAATGGATTTGAATAACCCAAAAAAGGCGCCTATCTTTGGAAGACCAATTGCCAAGCTTGTCTAAATCCATTCTTGAGGATCAACCTTCACATTATCCATTTCTAAAAAATTTCAACCTTCACATTATCCATTTGCAGCATAATGTCCTTCATAATATTTGCCGAGGGACCCATCGTTTTTATGTTAAATATTTAACATAAAAAATAAAGCTTTCAAAAGGGAGATAACTTATATGTAACAAAATTTTGTTACACAATAATTATTGATTGTTTTAACTATCGTACATTTAAATACGTAAATAAAAATATAAAAATCACAGTTGTTATACGTGTTATAAACATAGTTTTGTGTACAAGTGGCTCCTT
Organism: Dittrichia graveolens; assembly: GCA_038502395.1. Classification (NCBI taxonomy): domain Eukaryota; kingdom Viridiplantae; phylum Streptophyta; class Magnoliopsida; order Asterales; family Asteraceae; genus Dittrichia; species Dittrichia graveolens. The sequence goes on along the minus strand of JARJIL010000005.1, from coordinate 81,248,753 downwards.
TTACGTATGTCATCTTTTAAAAAAGATGTTGCACTTTTGGGTGTGGGCCCAGCCATTTTTGCTTTTATAAGGTTTTTGCAGGGCTAAAATTTTACTTCACCAATGGTAAGAAGTTTTTGGTATGTCAACATCATTGTTTTTTGTCATTAGCTCATGCATTGCGGATTGGTCTTAGAGCAATGGATTGCCACAATAATAAAACATAATAATTTCTCTTTTACCTCGATCCTATAAGTGTTGTATTTACTTATTTAAAATATATTAAACTATATCTTAAATATTAATATATGTATCTAGTTTCGAAAAATATTATTGTGTATATCAAATTTTTTAAAAATATGTTATTGTGTGTATTAAATTTCCTATTATATATTCTAAACTTATACTTTTTTGTTTTTTTATTTAATGAAAATACGTACAATAACAACAAAATAAAAGTTCAATACATAAAATGACATTTTTGGATGGTGGATACACATTAACATTTGAGATATAGTTTAATACATTTTGGAGAAATAAAGCCTAATTTTTTTTCTATTTTTTTTATACAAACCCAAATAATCTAACCCAACTAACCTAATATTTTTCTTATCTTTTTAATTTATGTTATTTTACATTTAACTATCATATATAATAAAATATTTATAAATTGTATAAAAATAAAAATATAACAAATAATCAAAATAATTTTTCATAACATTAATAAAACATTATTATTAGAAAATAAAAATTACAAAACTCTAATTCGGAAATAATAAATAATAAAAACATCTAGTCATCTTCGTAGGCGGAAAGTTGGATACATGAAATATGTTCGACCAAATCCGATCGAATGTTATTATGCATCTACATACCGGTGTTGTGGTCTATGATGTGGATTGTGATGAATCCATATTGTGTAAAAACTAAATATTTTTTGTAGTAGAAGAGAATAAGAAATATAGAATTTGAGATAAAAAAATATTAAGCGTGTAGTGGTGGATTTATAGAGGAGAGAGAAGAAAAAAAGGATATTTTTATAAAAGTTGTGTAATGGTAAAAAAAAAGTGATTGGATGAAACTGGGTTGGGAGAGCCAAACGGTGGACCCGTACCGGTGTTCCTTGGCTACTTGAAGAAACCGAAGGAGAAGCTGAAGGTTTCGGGATACCCGCTACGAGTGGTCGTAAAGCATCATTTCGGTATTGTGATATGGTGTTTGGTACCGAAGCAACACGCCACCTCCTACCTTTTTGGTATTGAAGCATCCAATGCTTCTCGGCATTTTACTACCGACAGAGAGAGAGGAGAGAGAAAGAGAAGAGAGAAAGAGAAGAGAGAGAAATTATCTTTTTTTAATAACCTTTAAAGTATGTATATTTCCTGAGTTTAAGTATGTGAAGAATGTGAAGTATGCTCTTAGGGATTTTTCATTTTTTGCATCTTTATTAAAGGAGTTAGAATTATATTTTAACGGGGAAATAACGTGTGCAATCAACAACACCCATCTTAGGTGCTATTGTACTCACATAAAATTCAAATCATTGAAATACTCAAATAATTAAAGGGTAAACTGATTTAAAATACAATAAACTTTAGTTAAGCTACCATTGTATACAACAACTTTAAAATTAAAAAAAAATACAATCAACTTTTAAAACTCCTACATTGTATGCAATTGCTTACTTGAAGTACACGTATCGAATAATTTTTACTTTTATTTTGATTTCACGTGTCCTTAAATATGTTCTTGTGTATTCTTCATATTTATAAACACCGTAACTACAATCTGTATAAACAAACCCAAATCTATAGGGTTAAGATTAAAAAATCACCACAAAGAAGATAAAACACAATCTAGATCTGGAAACTGGATTAAAAACCATTCAAACTGTGGATTTTAGGAAAAATGCAATTTTGAAACCTAACTTAGATCTTGAAACAAAATTACAAACACATCCAGATCTAAAATGTGAGTTTAAAGGCAAAATGCAACCTTAAAACCCATTCAAATAGGAACATGAAAAGTCATTTGAACTAGAACAATAAATCAAACCAGATGAAGTAGAGTGTAGAAATCGGAAATTGGAACCTAATCGAGTAGCAGTGGTGGTAGTTTGAAGGTTGCGGCCTTTGAAGGCGGCGCCGATGGTGGTGATTTGAAGCACCATGAACCCTAAACCGAGATCTTGAAGAATCAAACATGAAGGAGACGGTGGTGGTGGTTTAAAGCAGCAGTGATGGCAGTGGTGGTGGGTTGAAGGAGGCAACGGCAGTGATGGTGGGTTGAAGGCGGTGGCGGAGTGGCGGTGGTTTGAAGCACCATGAACCATAAATTGAGATCTTGAAGAATCAAACATGAAGGCAACGGTGGTGGTTTGAAGCAGCGGCAGTGGTAGTGGTAGTTCCATATGAAGAATCTGTAACATCCTCGATTTGGGCCTAGCTGTTAGACATGTATTTAAAGTTAGTTATGTTAATAAGAAAGAGTTTAAATGTGTATATGTGTGTTATGTGTTAATGTGTATATGTATACACATATATGAAAGTAAAAGGAAGAAAAGAACATAAAAGAAATCCAGAGGCGGTGCCTCTGGATTTGGTAAGATATATATATGGAAATGTTGACTTTTAATCAAAGTTGCCAAAAGCAAACACTTCAAGCAATTCTCGGAATTCCCTTTTTCTCTCTACATTCTCTCGGTTTTCTTGAAGCCCGGATTTTGGTGGTTTTTGTTGGAAAAAATAGGCTTATAAATATATCCTCTTTTGTTGACACAAAAATATACAACTTGTTTATATAATTGTAGGTATTAACATTAACATATGTGCACGTATACATATATATATTCAATCAAATATATTCTTATCTATAATCTAAGCTCCAATCGTCAAAGATCCGAGTTCAAGTAGAAGCCGATGTCGAAGATTCCTACAAACAAACGTTTGAAGTTTATGAGCTTACAAAATAAAAAATTAAATGAGTTTAAGTTTTTATAAAATAATTTTTATAAAAACAATACTAAAAATTGAGACAATTTTTTATAAAATCACAAGCTTGGTAGTCAATGCAAATGAAATTCCTATTTTGGCTAATACTAAACACAATCTTCTATTGAAATAAGCCAAAACCATATTTAGCAAAAGGAATCTCCCAAAGAGGTAAACTTCCAACATGCTTTGTGCATTTGGTTTCCAAACTACCATTTTCATGATTAAATTCAAACTTAAGAAGTATGGCACTTACCCAAATTTTCTAAAGCTTCTTTTCAGTGCATTTTTATGGTAAAAATGGGTTGTGTGTGGTTTTGGTAAAAGGCCAACGTCTATATTCACAAGGCTCAAAAAGTTCCAGCAGACTGACGGTCGATGCCACGGTCGACCGTGGATCGACCGTGGACAGTCTGGACACTTTTTGAGCTTGCACCTTTTTCCTTATTTAAGGCAACTCAAGTCTTGTTTTTTACCAAGCTCTTGCAATCTGAAAAACACAGAACACATACTAAATCTTGTGAGCTCATATTCTTTGATAAATATTCTATCTTTCAAGATCAAGAATGAAGCAAGAGTGAAAGCATTCAAAGTTCAAACACTACATTACTTTCTTATATATTTGTAATAGTGTGAGGATCATCTCTAGCCTTAGAATTAGAGAGAAGTGAGGATCATCTCTAGCCTTAGAATTAGAGAGAAGTGAGGATCAACTCTAGCCTTTCAAATTAGAGTGAAGTGTGGTTTATCTTAGCCTTTTTTGCAAGAGTGAAGTGCAATTCTTGTAAGCTAAAGAGAGAAGTTGTAAAAGGTTTATCTCTACCATCAAAGAGAGAAGTTAGTGGAGCAACTCTTGGTGGGTGAGGCCAAGGAGTGGATGTAGAGCAAGGTTTTTAACCCTTGCTTGAACCACTATAAATCATTGTGTCCAAACTACTTCATTGGTGATATCTTTCTTCCTTAAACTCTTTAATTACTTTCAAATATTGTTAAAAACTTCAAAAGGTGGGCATATAACCTATTCACCCCCCTCTAGGTTCTAACAATTGGTATCAGAGCAAGTTGCTCTAGATAATGTTTGAAAAGTTGTTTAAATCTTCTAAAAATATTTTTCAAAAATTTTTGAGTTGATAAAATGGGACAAAATTATATAGAGGGGAATTCTATGGTTAGACCTCCACTTCTTGAAGAAGAAGACTTTTGCTATTGGAAGCAAAGATTCATGACCTGTGTAAAGGCCAAAGATATTGACCTTTGGGAGATTATTGAAGAAGGAGATACATAAACTTCCTCATTTATAAAGTCATTTAGAAAAGAACTTTTGACATCCATTTGATATAATTTAAAATTTTGAGCACGGCCATAAGCAAGTAGACTCCAAATGGATTCAAATCTAGTAACCGGAGCAAAGGATTCATCAAAGTTTATCACTTCTTTTTTATTATATCATCGGGCTACTAGTCTAGCTTTGTTTCTAAATACTCATTTAGTTCCAATTATTGTGCGACCACTAGGTAAAGGTACTAAGTCCCAAACTTAGCTTCTAGTGAATTGATTAAACTCTTCTTGCATTGTCATTGCCCAATTTTTATCCTTAATTTCCTCTTTAATATTCTTGGGTTCTATGTGTGACACAAAGGCAAAGACGGTATTAAGGTTTTGGGCTTGGGATCTAGTGAGTCTTTGATTTAGGTTTCCTTTAACTTGAGTTATTGGATCGCTTTCTATCTTTGATGATTTCATATGGTGTTTTACTTAACATTGGTCTAATCAAAGCTTGTAAAGACCTATTTTTCCTTTCAACAACCTCATTAGATTGGGGAGTGTAAGGAGCCGAAAAGTTATGAGGAACACCATGTTTATCATAAAATGCTCCAAATTACGCTTTATTGACAATTTCTCTTTCATGGTTGGTATGAATTAGGATAATCATTCAACCCAATTGGTTTTGAATTTTTTTTCAAGATTTTTGAGTTTGTCAAAAGCTTCAATTTTTGTTTTCAAAAATAATGTCCATGTATATCTAGAAAAGTCATCTACAACAACTAGTGTGTAAAAGTTTCCCCCATAACTTTGAATTGATGAAGGCCCAAAGACATCTCTTAGTTTTTATAGCATTTTAGATTTATGAGATAAGTGCACTTGTTTTTCTAACTTACATGCATCACAAAAATGATTATCGAATTTAACATTTGGTAAGACTCTAACAAGCTCATTTATAGTCAATGTTTGTACTAATCTCATGTTAGCATGTCCTAGTCTTCTATCGATTATAGATGCAAGACATACTTGTGTGTTAGGATTATCACCAAGTCTACATGTATAGAGACCATTTCTCCAAACATCTTTTACTAAAACTTTATCATCTTTGCATATCAAGCTTTCATGTTTAGAGAATTTAACATTTAGATCTTTATCACATAGTTGACCAACACTTATTAAGTTGTAAGTCAAACCATTAACATGCTCAACATTCAAGAACTTGATATTGTCATGAAGAGTGTTACCTTTACCAACTACCTTTCTTCTTAGGTTGCTTCCAAACACCACATGTCCTCCATCATACTCCTTGAATGAAGTGAAGAGTTCTCTATTACCGATCATGTGTTTTGAGCAACCACTATCAAGAATCCATTAATGAGACATAATCTCATTTTTGTTGCACCCCTACACTTGTGTAATTTTCATTCAAGCTTTTGGTACCCAATCTTTCATGGGTCCAGGATGGTTAGTATCAAAAACTCCTACTCTAATGCACCTTTGTATAATCTTGAACCCTTTATGATACCATGTGTTCATAGACTTAATAGGTTTATGAGAATGTCTTGATTTTTGAGTTGAATTTGATTTAGGTTTCTTGAATCCAAGTCCATGCCTTGTAGTTGGAGTATAAAACTTTAATTAATTCATTACTTGCAACCTTTGGCATACAAGTGGAAGTACTAGAAACAATGTTGCAATTTTGAACTTTTGGAAAATTCCAGTGAGCTGACGGTCGATGCACGATCAATACCGTGGGTCGACCGTGAGGCTCCTGGATTTTTTCTTCCCCTTTTTCTTTAACAAATTTGATATGTGTTAAGTGACTAGTTGGCATGTTGTTTGAGTAAATTGAGAACCCAAAACCACCCTTATCTTTTGATGATTTTTGAATCTTTAACATCTCATCTAACTTGGTTGAACTATCTTCAAATTTTGACAAGGTGGTTGTGTTAAAATTTGTCTTTAGCTTACTTTTCAATCCTTTCAAGCTTGGAGATATATGAGAAGCAATTTTAATTTCTAGATCTTTTATTTTCAAGTTCAAGTCATCATTTTCATTTCTTAACTTGACATTTTTCTTTTTCAAGCTCTTGTTCTCTTTTTTTAACTCCTCATTTATAGCAAGTATTTTAGAGCTAAAATCACATAATTGATCATATTGATTGTCATCATTATCACTATAGTAGCTAGAATCGAAATGTACCTCACTTGTCTCAAAAGCCATGAGACATTTTTCTTCTTTTATTTCCTCTTCTTCATCACTTGAGGATTCTTTGACATGTTTAGCTTTAAGTGCAATGGATTTGCTCTTTTCTTTCTTTAGCTTGGCAATCTCATCATCTTTTTGCATGATTACTTCATACACCTTGAGATTTCCTATTAGTTCATCCATTTGTAGTATGTTCAAGTCCTTTGACTCCTCAATAGCCGTCACCTTTGCTCTCCATTTTGGTGAAAGAGCCCTAAGAAACTTTCTTACAATATTTTTGTTAGAGTAAATAGTCCCAAGTGCCTTGAGACTAGTAACAATGGTATTAAACATTGCAAAAACATCATCAATTTTCATATCATCAAATATATGAAATTTTTCATATTGTTGCACAAGTAATTCAATTTTGTTATCTAGAACTTGAGCATTTCCTTGATGTGTGGTGACAAGAGAATTCCAAATTGCATTTGCACTTTCACACATGAAAACTCTTTTCTAGGTAAAGCATTGTATAGAAAAAGTTTTGCTTGAAAATTTTTTGAAATCATTTTCTTATCCTCTAGATCCCATTTTTCTTTAGGGGTTGGAACATAAGCATTTTGCTTAGAATCAAAGGTTTTTGGAACATGATCTCCTTCTTCAATAATCTCCCAAAGTTCAATATCTTTGGCCTTTACATAGGTAATGAATCTTTGCTTCCAATAGCAAAAGTCTTCTTCTTCAAGAAGTGGAGGTCTAACCATAGAATTCCCCTCTATATAATTTTGTCCCATTTTATCAACTCAAAAATTTTTGAAAAATATTTTTAGAAGATTTAAACAACTTTTAAAAAATTATCTAGAGCAACTTGCTCTGATACCAATTGTTGGAACCTAGAGGGGGGTGAATAGGTTATATGCCCACTTTTTGAAGTTTTTAACAATATTTGCAAGTAATTAAAGAGTTTAAGGAAGAAAGATATCACTAATGAAGTAGTTTGGACACAATGATTTATAGTGGTTCAAGCTGTTGGGGTTTGTTCGGTTTTTCAAAATATATTTTAGCAACGGAAGCATGAACAACAATTTTAAACTTTTTAAAACTCCCCACCAATGATCCATATGCAAGCCTTAAGAAACAAAACAACCATAGGGTGTTTAGAACTACAACCTTTGTAGCGTGAGTGAACCGTTGATGAAGTGGTTGATCTATGAGAAACCAAGAGAAGACTTCCTCCAAGGTATCCACAAATCAATGAGTCCAACACCTTTGAGATGCTAGTCTCTCCAACCCTTGAAATTCAAGCAAGCAAGCAACAACCTCTTGTTCTTCTTCTTGAACTTACTATGTATGTATATGAGTATGTATTCTAGCACCACACTTTGCTCACTTGAAGAACACCAATACTACAAAGTAAGGATGTTTTCAAGTATCAAACACTTAGAACTTTTCTAAGAACTCAAGGAAAGGTGGTAGCATAAACTTGTACACAAAAGAGCCATGCATGAACACTTAAAATAAGCCAAGAAGCAAAGCAAGAGAGGGAGGCCCCTCCCTTGCTTGGTTTCGGCCGTAGCAAGGGGATGGGGGGGGTCCCCTTTGCTCTTTTGCTTCACTTGTTCATGCATGCATGTCTAGGTTAGTCCATTTTTCAAGCAACCTCAAATGGACCCCCTTTGTGATACTTGTAAGCATTTCTAGTTTTATATATTTCAAGTATATAAAATATAATGCTAGACTTGCCATACATTGTATAAAATACATCTACATGTATTTTATATACATACTTGGTTGTTACTAGTAACTCTTTACTTGTAACAAAGATATACATGCATTTATATAATTGTTACTAGTAACAATTTACTTGTAACAAATATACATTTATACATATATATATATATATATAAAATCATATGTTTATATTTATGTATTTCATATGCATTATCTTGTATCAATATACAAGAGTGATATTATTATTTCACATAAATAATAATATGCAACAATGCATATATATATATATAACGAGTTGGAAACATATTTAAATCATATTCAAATATGTAATTGGTGTCCATTGATTGTAAATGTGTGACCCTATGGGTTTATTTATTATCAGTAATATCGTATTAATTTGTGTCTTGTGCACATAGAACCAACAATCTCCCACTTGCACAAGTTACAACTTAAGCCGATATAGACAATGGTAAGAACGTCTAGCAACATCCTATTGCCCCTAATAATAAATAAAGTGTGTTGATCAACACTTTCACCAACGAAGTTAACTCACTAGCTACAAATCGTTGTTATAGGTAAGTCATCAATTATCCCTTTGTTTTAACATCTCGTTGAACATGAGACATGGATCGTCATCAATTCTCATATAATGTTCAACTTGTTTTAGGGCCCAGAGATATTATACTCCCAATTAAATGAGAGAAACAAATTCCATCTTGACCACATACGTCTCTTATAAGACTCATATCATACCTAATAATGGCCTTTATAACTACCCGGTTAAAGATAGCGTTTAACCACATTAAAGCATGATACTCCTCATACTCGAGTCCCAATATGTGTCTCAGGTCTAAGGATACAAAGATACCACCTTTTTCTCAAGATTTACTTATGACACTGATCCATGAAGCGATCTTAAGAGCGGGTCATGTCCAATGTTTGTTCCCTAACAAACATTAGTGAATTTGGCTGCAAACCCTTTTGCCTACTTTCATCACGAATGAAAGTCAACCAACTTATTCACATTAGTCTTAATTCATAACTATTCCCATAGTTATAACCGACTATGGACGTTTTAGAATAAAGAATTATTCATGGATTTAAACATGCTAATAAAGAACACAATATATATTAATGAAGTGATCATATCCCATACATCATTCAGATAAAATAGATATTGTCATAATGTTCCAAAATATCCAAATACTAAATTACAATTCAAATCCAATCCTTTGCAAAGCGAAGACCTATTGCCCTAGTATGAGACTCATGCTTAGTCGAGGCAAGAGGTTTCGTAAAAGGATCTGCGATTCTGATCTGTATGAACTTTGCGAATACACACATCTCCTCTATCCACTATATCCCGTATGTAGTGGAAACGCCTGAGGATGTGTTTGGTGCTGTGATGTGATCTAGGTTCTTTTGCCTGGGCAATAGCACCTTCATTATCACAAAATATTTCTATGGGGTCTTGAATGCTTGTTACTACCCCAAGGTCAGCAATGAACTTCTTCATCCATGCAGCTTCTTGTCCAGCCTCAGAAGCAGCAATGTATTCAGATTCTGTAGTGGATTGTGCAACTACACTTTGCTTAGAACTTTTCCAAGCAACCGCGCCTCCATTCATAACGAAGACATAGCCCGATTGTGATTGAGAATCATCTCGATCCGTTTGGAAACTAGCATCTGTGTAACACTTTACACAAAGATCTTCCAAACCCCCATAGATCAAGAACATGTCTTTGGTTCTTCTTAAGTATTTTAAAATGTTCTTGACTGCCATCCAATGGCTATCTCCTGGGTTTTGCTGGTATCTGCTCGTCATGCTCAAAGCATACGAGACATCTGGCCTAGTGCATAGCATGGCATACATGATGGATCCAATTGCAGAAGCATATGGGATCTCACTCATTCTATCTAGCTCTTCTCTTGTGCTAGGGCTTTGAGCTTTACTCAAAACCGTGCCTTGTGCCATTGGCAAGAATCCTCTCTTAGAATTCTCCATCTTGAATCGTTTCAAGATTTTGTCAATATATGCACTTTGACTTAGGCCAATAAGACGCCTAGATCTATCCCTATAGATCTTTATTCCAAGAATGTAGGCGGCTTCTCCCAAGTCTTTCATTGAGAAACACTTCCCAAGCCAAGACTTGATGTCTTGCAAGGTCGGGATGTCGTTTCCAATGAGTAGTATGTCATCAACATACAAGACAAGGAATGCTACTGCGCTCCCACTAGTTTTCTTGTAAACACACGGTTCATCTTCTGATTTGATAAAACCAAACTCTTTTATTTTCTCATCAAATCGAAGATTCCAACTTCGAGATGCTTGCTTTAGTCCATAGATAGATCTTTTAAGCTTACACACCTTACTAGGATACTTAGGATCTACAAAACCTTCAGGCTGAACCATATAGACATCTTCACTTAAGTGTCCATTTAGAAAAGCCGTTTTGACATCCATTTGCCATATCTCATAGTCATAATATGCAGCTATGGCAATAAGTATTCTAATAGATTTAATCATGGCTACCGGAGAGAAAGTTTCATCATAGTCAATACCATGAGTTTGAGTGAAACCTTTCACCACTAGCCTTGCCTTAAATGTGTGTACATTTCCATCCATGTCTGTCTTCTTCTTGAAGACCCACTTGCTCCCTACAGTCTTACTATTGGGAGGAAGATCAACCAAGTCCCATACTTGATTTTCATACATGGACTGCATCTCAGTGTTCATGGCATCAAGCCATTTATCGGATTCCGGATCCGATATAGCATCTTGGTAGTTAGTAGGCTCAGAAGAGTCTACCAAGAAAATCTCATCATTGGACACGAGAAATCCGTATCTCTCAGGTTCTTGACGAGGTCTACCAGATCTACGAACACTTGGTGTTTCAGTAGGTTCTTGAACAACCAATTGTTCAGGTTCAACAACCGTTTGTTGAGTGCTAGTGTCAACCTGACTTGTATTTTGTGGTTCTTGAATTTCTTCAAGGTCTACATTGCTCCCACTTGCCTCTTTCGAAAGAAACTCCTTTTCTAAGAAAGTGGCATGCCTAGAAACAAACACTTTGTTCTCAGCTGGGTTGTAGAAATAATATCCTAATGAATCTTTAGGATATCCCACAAAATTACATTTGATAGATCTAGGATCGAGTTTGCTTAAAGCCTCTTGTCGTACATGAGCCTCACAACCCCAGACTTTCAAGTAAGATAAGTTTGGAACCTTTCCATACCACATCTCATATGGTGTCTTATCTACCTTCTTGGTTGGAACCATATTTAATATGCGCGCAGCAGTTAATAAAGCATAACTCCAAAAGGACGAGGGTAGAGTACTTCGGCTCATCATAGACCGAACCATATCTAGTAGAGTTCGGTTCCTCCTTTCAGATACACCATTATGTTGTGGTGTTCTAGGAGGAGTAAGTTGTGAGATAATCCCACAATTACTAAGATGATCCATAAACTCTTGGCTTAAGTACTCACCACCTCGATCGGAACGAAGGGCCTTGATTGTTTTGTTGAGTTGATTTTGTACTTCGTTTTGAAACAGCTTGAACATTTCAAATGTTTCATGTTTATGTTTCATCAAATAAACATAACCAAATCTACTATAATCATCGGTAAATGTAACGAAGTATCTATCACCATCCCTAGACATTGATCTAAAAGGACCGCATACATCCGTATGTATGATTCCTAATAGATCTTTGGCTCTTTCACTTGAACCGGAGAAAGGAGCCTTAGTCATCTTTCCATATAAACATGATTCACAAACTTCAAATGAGCTAGAATCGTTTGATTTTAAAATTCCATCCTTTTGAAGTTTTGCAATGCGTTTCTTGTTTATATGACCAAGTCGACAATGCCATAGGTATGTTTGACTTAAGTCATGCTTAGGTCGTTTGGTGCTAGTGGTATATATAGAATTATCATCAAGAGATCTTTTAAGATTAACTTCATATATTCCATTAAGAGGCCGAGCCTCAAAACACAAAATATCGTTTTTGAATGCACGAATGCCATCATCAACGAAACCAAAAGTGAATCCAGATTCTCTTAACCGAGCTACTGAAATAATATTCCTAGTTAAACTAGGTACATAACAACAATTGTTTAATATTAAGTACAGGCCATTTGGTAATAATAATTCAAAAGTTCCAAGGGCTTCAACAGCAACATTTGCTCCATTGCCCACGTGGAGATCCAAATCGCCTGGCTTCAGCAGCTTACTTTTTCTCAACCCCTGCACATTGTTACAAATGTGAGTTCCACAACCGGTATCAAATACCCAGGAATTAATGGAAAAAGTATACATTTCAATCATATATATACCTGAAGTGCTAGCCTCGCCAGCCTTCTTCTTTTTCAACTCTGCAAGGTAAGTTGGACAATTGCGCCTCCAATGTCCTACCACCCCGCATTCAAAGCACGGGTCATTCTTGGGAACCTTTCCCGCCGTCTTGGGTGTAGGAGCCTTGGCAACTTGCTTGCCTTTGTCCTTTCCCTTTGCCTTTGCCTTGCCCTTCCCTTTTGAGTTGTTTATCTTTTTCTTCTTGATTCTCCCTTCTTGAATCATCAAGACCTGAGGTGTTTTGCTTGGAATCTTGCTCTCAGCAGTTTTAAGCATCCCATGCAACTCTGAGACAGATTTCTCCCAATTGTTCATGTTATAATTCATGACAAATTGGTCATAGGCTTTGGTCAACGAGTTAAGGATCATATCCTGTGCAAACTCGTTGGTTATGGGAGATCCAAGCCTAGCAAGCTGGTCAATGTATCCTTTCATCTTTAGCACATAGTCGCTAACGGATTGACCTTCCTCCATCTTACATGCATGGAAAGCTCGAGTGACCTCAAAGCGTTCTTGCTTCGCTTGCTTTTGGAACATTTCCTTAAGCTGGCCAAGCATCTCATATGCTCCATGCTCCTCAAGGTTCTTTTGAAGATCCGGAGACATGGTAGCAAGCATGAGGCATGAAATTTCGACCGAGTCGTCGGAATGCTTCACCCAAGCATCCCTAACGGCTTTGGCCGCAGTCAATGGAGGTTCCTCAGGGACGGGATCCTCAAGTACGTACAATTTCTTTTCGTGCTTAAGAACGATTCTCAAGTTACGATACCAGTCTAAGAAATTTGTACCATTGAGTTTTTCTTTCTCTAAGATTGATCGAAGAGATAAGTTGTTAACGGGTGTAGTTGAGTTAGGGGCCATCTACAAAATTTAACAAAGTTCAATTTAGTATTTTCGATATTTAATCCTTTAATAATTAATACCCTTTAGAATTATAAAATTCTTTAATTTTTAAAGGCTAGGATCCAAGTTGAACTTAACCTTGAATGTTTGGCTAATGCTCTCTCCATCAAGTTAAAACAACAAGGTAGGTAACGTTTACCAATTACATCTCGTATGTAATTCCTAGATCTTTATGGGATCCTAGACAACGATTGTCAATTTTGGCATGTTTGATCCCATCTATGCCTCGGGCTTCCTTACGTTTGGCTAATGCTCTCTCCGTAATAAGATTCCGATTAAGTCGTCCTATTTCAAGACGGTGAATTTCCGGCCCAAGACGTTCATGGAATTCGCGGAAAAACACCTCGGTTGTTACAAAAACAATCCACGCGTTTGGCTAATGCTCTCTCCACGTGAGTGTCGTTGCAACAAGCGAGTGTCTTAAAATGGGATGGCATAGACTTACGTTTTGAAAAAGGGCTTTTACCGTTTTGTATATTTATTAAATAAAACAAAACGAGTCGTGTGACTAGTATTGCATGCATACAATAACAAGTCCACGTTTTTGATAAAATCATATTTTATATATATTGGTCTTGAGTATTCTTAAAATCCATATTTTACGAACTCTCAACGCGTTCAATTTTAAACTAGTATTAATATCCTATATTAACGTGTGTAGTTTCGAGCGCGCAAATACGACCAATTTTAGCTTGTAATAAAACCATTTTATTATTAAGCTTGAATGGAGTTTGGTTGAGTTTTAAAATCTCTATTTTATAAAACTCATATACATATATACCATATATATAGATATATATATTTTGACATAATGAATTTTAATCTTTATAAAACTCCTTTTATATAAAATTCATTTTACATCTTATGTTATGTCAACTTTAAAATACCAAACTCCCATTGTGTGATTTATATTATGTAAAAATATTATCTAGCATGCAAAAAATCCTATTTTCAACCATGCAAAATAATATAAACATAAACACACACAAATAACATGTATAAGTGCATAACCAAGCCATTTATCCTAAGTGGTATTTTTGTGAGCCATACAAAAATACCAAGTCATAACTAAGGACCAAATATTCCTCTTGTGATGAACTTGAAGCTCCCACTTGCCAAAACAACTCCTTGTAGTGCAAATGACTCCAAGCCTCCATGGTTGACTCCACCACACTTGAAAACTCCAACTTGGTCATTTCTTCATCTTGTTACATTTTTATAAAAGTAAACTAGTCTAAACTATTCTACTACTTACAAAATACAACAAGATGAAACAAAACTAAAATTATTATTACATACCAAATGAAAAATAATTTTACAACCAAATCGAATTTCCAACATATCACAAAAGGTCTATGGCTTGTTATGCACACCATACACTCAAACAAATATATATATCAACACTTGATATTTAGGCAACTTTTACAACCAAACATGCATGTGGTTTGGTTGTTTCCCAAAATAAATATATAAACATACATATAAGTTGCCAACAAGAAAATCCACAACTTTTTTAACAAAAGAAAAGTTGTCCATTTTCTTAAAACAATACATACTCAAAAAGTTTCTTAAAACTATACATAAGTGGCTCTGATACCACTGTTGGGGTTTGTTCGGTTTTTTAAAATATATTTTAGCAACGGAAGCATGAACAACAATTTTAAACATTTTAAAACTCCCCACCAATGATCCATATGCAAGCCTTAAGAAACAAAACAACCATAGGGTGTTTAGAACTACAACCTTTGTAGCGTGAGTGAACCGTTGATGAAGTGGTTGATCTATGAGAAACCAAGAGAAGACTTCCTCCAAGGTATCCACAAATCAATGAGTCCAACACCTTTGAGATGCTAGTCTCTCCAACCCTTGAAATTCAAGCAAGCAAGCAACAACCTCTTGTTCTTCTTCTTGAACTTACTATGTATGTATATGAGTATGTATTCTAGCACCACACTTTGCTCACTTGAAGAACACCAATACTACAAAGTAAGGATGTTTTCAAGTATCAAACACTTAGAACTTTTCTAAGAACTCAAGGAAAGGTGGTAGCATAAACTTGTACACAAAAGAGCCATGCATGAACACTTAAAATAAGCCAAGAAGCAAAGCAAGAGAGGGAGGCCCCTCCCTTGCTTGGTTTCGGCCGTAGCAAGGGGATGGGGGGGGTCCCCTTTGCTCTTTTGCTTCACTTGTTCATGCATGCATGTCTAGGTTAGTCCATTTTTCAAGCAACCTCAAATGGACCCCCTTTGTGATACTTGTAAGCATTTCTAGTTTTATATATTTCAAGTATATAAAATATAATGCTAGACTTGCCATACATTGTATAAAATACATCTACATGTATTTTATATACATACTTGGTTGTTACTAGTAACTCTTTACTTGTAACAAAGATATACATGCATTTATATAATTGTTACTAGTAACAATTTACTTGTAACAAATATACATTTATACATATATATATATATATATATAAAATCATATGTTTATATTTATGTATTTCATATGCATTATCTTGTATCAATATACAAGAGTGATATTATTATTTCACATAAATAATAATATGCAACAATGCATATATATATATAACGAGTTGGAAACATATTTAAATCATATTCAAATATGTAATTGGTGTCCATTGATTGTAAATGTGTGACCCTATGGGTTTATTTATTATCAGTAATATCGTATTAATTTGTGTCTTGTGCACATAGAACCAACACAAGCAAGGGTTAAAAACCTAGCTCTACATCCACTCCTTGGCCTCACCCACCAAGAGTTGCTCCACTAACTTCTTTCTTTGAAGGTAGAGATAAACCTTTTACAACTTCTCTCTTTAGCTTACAAGAATTACACTTCACTCTTGCAAACAAGGCTAAGATAAACCACACTTCACTCTAATTTGAAAGGCTAGAGTTGATCCTCACTTCTCTCTAATTCTAAGGCTAGAGATGATCCTCACTTCTCTCTAATTCTAAGGCTAGAGATGATCCTCACACTATTACAAATATATAAGAAAGTAATGTAGTGTTTGAACTTTGAATGCTTTCACTCTTGCTTCATTCTTGATCTTGAAAGATAGAATATTTATCAAAGAATAAGAGCTCACAAGATTTAGTATGTGTTCTGTGTTTTTCAGATTGCAAGAGCTTAGTAAAAAACAAGACTTGAGTTGCCTTAAATAAGGAAAAAGGTGCAAGCTCAAAAAGTGTCCAGACTGTCCACGGTCGATCCACGGTCGACTGTGGCATCGACCGTCGGCCTGCTGGAACTTTTTGAAACTTGTGAATATAGACGTTGGCCTTTTACCAAAATCACACACAACCCATTTTTACCATAAAAATGCACTGAAAAGAAGCTTAAGAAAAGTTGGGTTAGTGTCATACTTCTTAAGTTTTAATTTAATCATAAAAATGGTAGTTTAGAAACCAAATGCACAAAGCATGTTGGAAGTTTCCTCATTGAGAGATTCCTTTTGCTAAATATGGTTTTGGCTTATTTCAATAGAAGATTATGTTTAGTATTTGCCAAAATAGGAATTCATTTACTTTGACTACCAAGCTTGTGATTTTATAAAAAATTTCTCAATTTTTATAAAAGTTTTTATAAAAATTATTTTTTAAAAACTTAAACTCATTTAATTATTTATTTTGTAAGCTCATAAACTTTGAACTCGGATCTTGACGATTGGAGCTTGGACATTTGATAAAGCTTGTTTTGTAGATTATAAATAAGAATATATTTGATTGAATATATATATATATATATATATATATATATATATATATATATATGTGCACATATGTTAATGTTAATACATACAATTATATAAACAAGTTGTATATTTTTGTGTTAACAAAAGAGGATATATTTATAAGCCTATTTTTCCCAACAAAAACCATATCAACGAAAATAAGTGTTTTCAGAATGTATAAATGTCAAAACAAACAAGAAATAAGCTCTGGAAATAAGTCATTGAAGATGGCGGTTTCTATGTTAGAACAATCGGATTCCGAGACATGAAGGTGTCGGAATCCGCATGTTGATAAATCCGATTAAGTGTCGGATTCCGAGACTAAGGTGTCGGAATCCGCATGTTTAAATCCGCATGTCTAAATCCGCATGGTTAAATCCGTGTTATGGGTCAAAATCCGATAAGTATCGGATTTCACAATGTCCATGTAAGTTACAAGTCAAAATCCGAAAGAATCGGATTTCTATGTAAGTGTCGGATTCCGACAAAAGTGTCGGATTCCGATAAAAGAATCGGATTCCGATTGAAAGTCGGATTTCCAACTTTGTGACCAAGTTTTCAAGTTCATAAGTGTTGAAATCCGATGAGTGTCGGATTTTGAAAAGTATCGGAATTCCCTTATCAGTATCGGATTTCATGAAATCCGACAGACTGTCGGATTTGCGTGGGATCCGGATTTGGGGGATTTCCTATGTTGGCTTTGTAGCTATTTTAAGTATGCTAAGATATTAATGTAAATCCTAATGTTCTAGGTGAACTTGAAACCCTAGACCAGACACGAAGTTAAATAGCTATCTGTTAAGCTATTCAGGTGAGTACCGACTTCCATAAGCCTCAGTAGAGCAGGAATTATGTGTTAAGTGATTTGAGTACGATTGTGCTCATAAGTTGATAAGTAAGAATTGCCATGTTATTTAAAGTACAATGCCATGTTAAATACCTGATGTAAGTTAGTTAAGTGTATGCCAGCGGGATCCAGTACTGGAACCGCTTAGTTAAATGAATGCTATGCATGATACTGATTCTAAATGAATCGGTTAAGTAAAGATATGATGATATGTATGTTAGGGATCCAGATTGGATCCATAAAGAAGTAATTGAATGTAAATGCATGCTAAAAGAAGTAAATGAATATGCATGCTAAGTAAATGAACAAGCTATGTGTATGTGTTCGCGAACATCAGCAAGCATGGTTAAGGTCAGCCGGTTAGCTGGATCCCATGGACCCTTGATCAGGAGATTCGGGATTTAACGGTGATTCGAGGTAACATTCTGGATCGTAGGTTCTGCAGAACCGCCATGCCTTATATCATGAGGGTTAATCAGTTAGAAATGGCTGAGTTACCTAAGGAGCCTCTGGTTCCGTTAACGATGCTTGGTGGACTGCTTTATGCTCCCCCACCAGCGCGGAGGTTGTGTCTGATCCCCGGTGTATTGGTGTTGAGCGGGACTAGCTATCCTGCAAGAAACAACTTTTACCGATCGTGTAAGCACACCACAATGTGATATGATAGCATTGTATGCTTATTCCTGAAATGCATGTTCTTACTCTAATGAAGTTTATGCCAAGTTTGTGCTCACTAGCTATGTGTAGCTAACGGTGCCATGTTAACTGCTTTTGCAGATCAAAGATAGATTGCCTGGTGAGCCGGGTCCCCTGCCTATGGATATTTTGCGGGAACACTTATATTGTAATATGTGCATTGTGGTCGGTTATTTTGTAGTGTAACACCAGATACATAAACAATGTTTATTGTAAATATTTCCGCTGCTTAAAGTAATATGATCGTGATTAAGTTCACTTTTGTTTAAAAACGTAAATTTTTGCAAAAATCTAGTATATGCAAAGCCGGTGTTACAAGTAGGTATCAGAGCCTAAGTTTGAGGGAATTGGGTACTTGAAAGAGTATTCAATCTCAAACAAGGGCCCGACCATAATAAGTGTTTCTTTGGGGGGAAATTGAGTATGAGACTTATATGAGTATTACTTGCTATGATATAGCTTGTCAGATATGACAAGTAAGAATGACTAAGTACTGACTACTCTTCTGTGTTATATAGAAGAGTTAAGAGTAAAGATGTCGGCTGATAAAGCTAACACTGAGCAAGCGCTCAAAGAACTAGAAGATGATGCTTCTCACATGCCTCACCAAGCAGAAGACCAACGCCCTCAGCCTAGTGGTGGTGGCGCAGTACCTGATCCAGACCAGTTAGCATATATAAAGCGTCTGGAAGAAGAGCTCTGCCTTACAAAAGAGCTCTTGTTAAAGTCTACTCTCACCAGAGCACGCAAGCCCTGCTCGTATAAGAAGTTCTTGACGTGCCACCCGCCAACTTATGAGGGGAGTGATAACCCCACTGTGACTATTCAATGGCTCCGTGAAATGGAGCAGGCTTTCGAGTCTTGTGAATGCGAGCCTGAGTATCGTGTGAACTACGCGATACGCATGTTAAAGGGCTGTGCAATATTCTGGTGGGATACTGTGAAGGCCTCTGTTGCCAAAGATATATTGAGTGCTCTCACTTGGGAGCAGTTTTCTGAAAAAGTGCTCCACAAGTACTGTACTGAGTATGATATGGAGCGTATGGAGCGGGAGTTTACTGATCTCCGGAAGGGAGATAGACCAATCGAGGAGCATATTACCTCATTTACTGATAAGATGAGGTTTGTTCCACACCTGATACCAGATGAAGTCACGAAGATAAGAAGGTTTGTGGCGACTCTGCCACTGGAATTTCGTTCTCATGTTCGGGCAGCTCCAACACTAGATCGGGCGTTTCAAGTGGCCCGACAAGTAGAAGGTGATCGTATACAGTGTCGGGGTGATTATGCTAGTGGTGGGAGTAAAAGGAAGTTTCAGCCATCTCTCCAATCGGGCTCTTCAAAAGGGCAATCCTCTGGAGGTGGGAAATATGAAGCTCCTAAGAAACTAAGACCTAATGATCCTTGCTGTTCTTCATACCGTACCTATCATTCCGGGGAATGCTCGGTAGCAACCAGGAGGTGCGGCAGGTGTGGGCAAAGAGGGCATTCGGTGAATGAGTGCCGATATAAAGAAGACGTTTGTTACCGGTGTCGCAAACCCGGTCACAAGATGGTTGATTGCCCTGAGAGACAAGGCTCCGGAGCAGTTGGGTCTTCTGTAGGGCAGAAGAAAGACAATGCCCCGCGGGCTAAAGGGCGGGCATTTCAAATGACTGCAGAGGAGGCAAAGGCTGCAGGTGACGTCGTCACTTGTACATTTCTTGTCAATTATTATCCTGTCAGTGTGCTATTTGATTCTGGAGCAACATATTCTTTTGTTTCTGTTGCTTGCTGTAAAAGACTCCAGTTACCTGTTATGCCTCTAGACGAGCCTCTAAACGTAGAAGTTGCTGACGGCAAAGTAGTCTCGGTTACCGAGAAAGTTTCCATTGTCAATATTTATATTGATGGGAGTAGCATCCCTATCTCATTCTTTGTTATGCTTATTGTGGGCTTTGATGTTGTGATTGGAATGGATTGGCTTAGCAAGCGTGATGTTGAGATTCTCTGTTCCAAGAAAATGATTAAGATCCCTCTTGCTGATGGATCTTATGCAGTAGCTCGTGGAGAACGACGGGAGTCTGATATTCCTGTTATCTCCGTTATTAAAGCTCGGAAATCTATAGCTAAGGGTTGTAACTCCTTCCTGGCATATGTTATTGATGCTGCAATGGAAAAGCGACCAGTCCAAGATATCAGGGTAGTTTCTGAATTCCCTGAGGTCTTTCCTGATGAATTACCGGGTTTACCTCCGGTAAGAGATGTTGAATATAAGATAGAACTGATTCCTGGAGCTACACCTGTAGCTAGATCTCCATATCATCTTGCTCCTTCTGAGATCCGCGAGATGATGACGCAAATCCAGGAATTACTCGAAAAAGGTTTCATTCGTCCCAGTTCCTCACCTTGGGGAGCTCCTGTCTTATTTGTTAAAAAGAAGGATGGAACCATGAGGATGTGTATCGATTACACGGAGCTGAATAAGCGAACTGTAAAGAATAAGTATCCTCTTCCGCGTATCGACGATCTTTTCGATCAGTTGCAGGGAGCTACGTATTTCTCTAAAATTGATCTCCGTTCGGGGTATCATCAGGTGCGAGTCCACGAAGAAGACATTCCGAAGACGGCTTTCCGGACTCGTTATGGTCATTATGAATTCTTGGTTATGCCATTCGGCTTGACCAATGCTCCTGCCATATTTATGGATTTGATGAATCGCGTCTGTCGTCCTTTTCTTGATAAGTCTGTGATTGTTTTCATTGACGACATTCTTGTCTACTTGAAGACTGAGGCTGATCACGAGCTTCATCTTCGCGAGGTTCTTGAGACTCTTAAACAAGAACAGTTGTACGCCAAGTTTTCTAAGTGTGAATTCTGGCTTAGGGAAGTTCATTTCCTTGGCCATGTTATCTGTCAAGAAGGCGTTAAAGTAGACCCGGCTAAGGTGGAAGCGGTAATGAATTGGGAGGTTCCTCGAACTCCCTCTGAAATAAAGAGTTTCCTTGGCTTGGCCGGCTACTATTGGCGATTTATTCGCAATTTCTCGAAACTTGCGGGTCCGTTGACTAAGCTGACCCGTAAAGATGTTGCATTTTTCTGGTCGGAAGCTCAAGAATAAGCGTTCCAGACCTTAAAGCGATTGTTATGCGAAGCTCCGATTCTTACCTTGCCGGAGGGTTCGGAGGACTTCGTTGTTTATTGTTATGCCTCTTATGCGGGGTTGGGTTGTGTTCTTATGCAAAGAGATAAAGTAATCGCTTATGTCTCTCGGCAACTGAAATCTCACGAAAGGAACTACCCAACTCACGATCTCGAAATTGCTACTGTTGTCTTCGCACTAAAATTGTGGAGGCACTACCTTTATGGCACTAAGTGTGTGATATGCACTGATCACAAAAGTTTGCAGTATGTCTTTACACAGAAAGAACTCAACATGCGGCAGCGCCGTTGGTTGGAGTTAATCAAAGACTATGACTGTGAGATTCGCTACCATCCCGGTAAAGCTAATATTGTAGCGGATGCTTTGAGCCGTAAGGGGCAAGTGGCTGAGGCAAAGTTCATGAAGCTTACAGTTGTATCAGATTTGATTGCAAAGTTAAAAGACGCCAAACAGTTAGCTTTGCAGGATGACAATCTGAAATCTGAAACGATGAAGAAATTAAAAGACCAACTGGGTGAAGATAATCGTGGGTTGAAGACTTTTCAATCCAGGATTTGGGCGCCTCTTCTCGGGGGTAATCGTGAGCTGATTCTGCAAGAAGCTCACAAGTCTAAACCGTCTATCCATCCGGGTACCCCCAAGATGTATAATGACCTGAAAAGGTTGTATTGGTGGCCCACTCTGAAGAAAGACATTGCTTCATGCGTGGAGAAATGTTAGATATGTGCCCAAGTCAAGACAGAGCATCAAAGGCCTTATGGCAATTTGCAACAGCTTGACATTCCGGAATGTAAATGGGATCACATAACGATGGATTTTATGACTAAGCTGCCAAAGACGTTCAGGGGGCATGATATGATTTGAGTTATTGTTGACCGACTGACTAAAAGTGCTCATTTCTTGGCAACCAACGAGTCAGCTTCGTTGACTCGTTTGGCCCAACTTTATATTAATGAGATAGTAACACGTCACGGTCTTCCTTGTTCAATTGTTTCTGATCGTGACTCCAGATTTGTATCTAATTTTTGGCAAAGTTTGCAGCGTGAGTTAGGCACTCGTGTGCATCTAAGCACTGCCTATCACCCGCAGACCGATGGCCAATCAGAAAGAACGATTCAGACTCTTGAAGACATGCTTAGAGCGTGTATACTTGAATACGGTGGATCATGGGATTCTCATCTCCCATTGATTGAATTTGCCTATAATAATTCGTATTATTCCTGTATTGGAATGCCACCGTACGAAATGCTCTACGGGAGACGACATCGTACTCCGACTTGCTGGTTGGACCCCGGAGAGAAACAGTTTGCTGGACCTGAGATTGTCCAGATGACTTCAGATAAAGTGAATGTGGCCTTAGAAAAGCTTAAAGCAGCCAGAGATCGACAGAAGATGTATGCGGATCCTAAGCGTCGTCCCGCTACATTCGATGTCGGTAATCGTGTATTCTTGAAGGTTTCCCCTTGGAAGGGCGTTATTCGCTTTGGGCGCAAAGGGAAACTAAGTCCACGTTTCATAGGCCCATTCAAGATCGAGCGTAAAGTCAATGATCAGACGGTAACTCTTGAGCTGCCGCCTGAGCTATCTGGAATCCATGATACCTTCAACGTTTGCTACTTGTGTAAGTGCAACGTTGAAGAGGAACAGATTGTTCTGTTACAAGAACTGAAAGTTGACTCTTCTAAACGACTCGTAGAAGAACCTGTTGAAATTCTTGACACGAAAGTCAAGAAGCTACGGAAGAAGATGATCAGACTAGTTCTTGTTAAGTGGAAGCACAGTTTAGGTCCGAACCTGACATGGGAAATCGAGGACGAGATGAAGACAAGATACCCCCACCTGTTTATCACTGAGTAGATTCCGAGGACGGAATCTTCTTAAGGGGGGTAGATTTGTAACATCCTCGATTTGGGCCTAGCTGTTAGACATGTATTTAAAGTTAGTTATGTTAATAAGAAAGAGTTTAAATGTGTACATGTGTGTTATGTGCTAATGTGTATATGTATACAAATATATGAAAGTAAAAGGAAGAAAAGAACATAAAAGAAATCCAGAGGCGGTGCCTCTGGATTTGGTAAGATATATATATGGAAATGTTGACTTTTGGTCAAAGTTGCCAAAAGCAAACACTTCAAGCAATTCTCGGAATTCCCTTTTTCTCTTTACTTTCTCTCGGTTTTCTTGAAGCCCAGATTTTGGTGGTTTTGATTCCACTCAAAGGTAAACACTTGTTTGTTGTTAAGAATTCAATACATATGAAACTGTTTTTATGATTAAAAGCATGATTGAAACTCAAATTCTTGCAAAACATCACTTAGAACATGCAAAGCTTACTTTGCAAGTGGGTTTTGTATGTTTGGTGTTATTGTGTGGATTTGATGTGTTTTCAAAACCATATCAACGAAAATAAGTGTTTTCAGAATGTATAAATGTCAAAACAAACAAGAAATAAGCTCTGGAAATAAGCCATTGAAGATGGCGGTTTCCATGTTAGAACAATCGGATTCCGAGACATGAAGGTGTCGGAATCCGCATGTTGATAAATCCGATTAAATGTCGGATTCCGAGACTAAGGTGTCGGAATCCGCATGCCTAAATCCGCATGGTTAAATCCGTGTTATGGGTCTAAATCCGATAAGTATCGGATTTCACAATGTCCATATAAGTTACAAGTCAAAATCCGAAAGAATCGGATTTCTATGTAAGTGTCGGATTCCGACAAAAGTGTCGGATTCCGATAAAAGAATTGGATTCCGATTGAAAGTCGGATTTCCAACTTTGTGACCAAGTTTTCAAGTTCATAAGTGTTGAAATCCGATGAGTGTCGGATTTTGCAAAGTATCGGAATTCCCTTAAAAGTATCGGATTTCATGAAATCCGACAGACTGTCGGATTTGCGTGGGATCTGGATTTGGGGGATTTCCTATGTTGGCTTTGTAGCTATTTTAAGTATGCTAAGATATTAATTTAAATCCTAATGTTCTAGGTGAACTTGAAACCCTAGACCAGACACGAAGTTAAATAGCTATCTGTTAAGCTATTCAGGTGAGTACCGACTTCCATAAGCCTCAGTAGAGCAGGAATTATGTGTTAAGTGATTTGAGTACGATTGTGCTCATAAGTTGATAAGTAAGAATTGCCATGTTATTTAAAGTACAATGCTATGTTAAATACCTGATGTAAGTAAGTTAAGTTTATGCCAGCGGGATCCAGTACTGGAACCGCTTAGTTAAATGAATGCTATGTATGATACTGATTCTGAATGAATCAGTTAAGTAAAGATATGATGATATGTATGCCAGGGATCCAGATTGGATCCATAAAGAAGTAATTGAATGTAAATGCATGCTAAAAGAAGTAAATGAATATGCATGCTAAGTAAATGAACAAGCTATGTGTATGTGTTCGCGAACATCAGCAAGCATGGTTAAGGTCAGCCGGTTAGCTGAATCCCAGGGACCCTTGATCAGGAGATTCGGGATTTAACGGTGATTCGAGGTAACATTCCGGATCGTAGGTTCTGCAGAACCGTCGTGCCTTATATCATGAGGGTTAATCAGTCAGAAATGGCTGAGTTACCTAAGGAGCCTCTGGTTCCGTTAACGATGCTTGGTGGACTGCTTTATGCTCCCCCACCAGCGCGGAGGGTTGTGTCTGATCCCCCAGTGTATTGGTGTTGAGCGGGACTAGCTATCCTGCAAGAAACAACTTATACCGATCGTGTCAGCACACCACAATGTGATAGGATAACATTGTATGCTTATTCCTGAAATGCATGTTCTTACTCTAATGAAGTTTATGCCAAGTTTGTGCTCACTAGCAAAGTGTAGCTAACAGTGCCATGTTAACTGCTTTTGCAGATCAAAGATAGATTGCCTAGTGAGCCGGGTCCCCTGCCTCTGGATATTTTGCGGGAACACTTATATTGTAATATGTGCATTATGGTCGGTTA
Organism: Dittrichia graveolens; assembly: GCA_038502395.1. Classification (NCBI taxonomy): domain Eukaryota; kingdom Viridiplantae; phylum Streptophyta; class Magnoliopsida; order Asterales; family Asteraceae; genus Dittrichia; species Dittrichia graveolens. The sequence continues at coordinate 81,222,945 of JARJIL010000005.1, read as the reverse complement.
TTTTGTAGTGTAACACCAGATACATAAACAATGTTTATTGTAAATATTTCCGCTGCTTAAAGTAATATGATCGTGATTAAGTTCACGTTTGTTTAAAAATGCAAATTTTTGCTAAAATCTAGTATATGCAAAGCCGGTATTACAAAATCAGACCGTCAAACTCAAGAAACTGATTCTGGTGGTGGTGGTTTGAAGCGACGGTGGTGGTTACCATATGAACTCGGGGGTGGTTTGAAGTGGAGGTGGTGTCAAGAGGCTAGAAGACTTGACGGGGAGAAATCATAAACAGTGTTGAGATTAAAGATCTGGTTTCATGATTTCAAAAGGAAAATATCATATTATCTTATTTTTTTAGGATAAAAAAATATAAAAGTTTATGTAACCGGTTACCTATGGTTAAGGGTAAGATTGTATATAACGGGATGAATAAGTAAGCTGATTGTATTTTTTTTAATTTTAAAGTTGGTTGTATACAATTGTAGCTTAGTTAATCATTGTATTTTGAAGCAGTTTGCCTATAACTAAAAACTCTTCATTTAAGTGTTTTATCTGCACAAATCATTTCTCCTATTTTATTACACATTAAGTAAGTTTTTGTGGTTTTTTTTTAGTTTTTCATAAGGATGTAAATTAGCCGAGTCAATCTCTATACTAATCTAGCCAGGCTTTTTTTAAATTAAAGAAGCTCGAGCTCATACTTAGAGTCTCATGCTCGGCTCACGAAGTGTTTTACGAATCTTGTGATAAACTCACTAAATCTTATTTAAATTATATAAGGTTTTTTTTGAAAAATAGCTTAAATTATATAAGTAATATGTAAAATAACAATTTGAATTTTTATTTTTTTGTTTTTTTATAGTTTTAATATTTAAGGATATAAATAAACAATTTAAATTTGAATATTTATATTTTTTATATTTAATGATATAAAAATATATAATATAATTATATAAGTAATAATATATATGCATATATAATCAAACGAGCCCAATTCATAGAGCTTGGGCTGAGGCTGAGGCTCGTCTAATAAATGAGCCTTAATCAAAACTCAAGCTTGTTTAGACTCATCTTGTTTCGAGTTTTCAACAATACGAGCTCAAGTAGTTCACGAGTAGCTCAACACGCTTACATCCCTAAACTTTTTCATAATCATTAAAAATGATTAGAAAGCAAGAACTAAACATTGATTTCTTTTATGGCTTTCTACTTGGAAAGTTATATTGATTTACAATGTTAACAATGTATTAATGAAAGTATAAATAGGATTATATTTTTATCTTCTTGCTTAAAAAAATAGGATTTTTTTCTTTTTTGACAATAACCTGTTAGATATAAAATTGAACTTAAAATTTAAACTATAACATTTCCTATCAAAGTAAAACAATAAGTGGACAAAGGCAATATGTTATCTTTCCTTCTTGATCTCAACATTCCAAAAAACTGAACTTGTTACAACATAATAATCAACTCTAAATGCAGTAAAAATTAGGTGAAAAATTCATGCTTTTTCATCATCCAAACTTGAAAATTCATCAATCTCTTGACCTGCTGATCCTCTAAACAACAAAATTGCAAGACTTCCTATTGAAAAATGAATGAAAGATCCATAACAATGAGTCACAAATGAACCAAAATCAGTCCCTACAATACACTGCCATCCACCTCCATACATCCTATCAAATTCCTGTAATCAAACAAACATTTAAATATCATCTTAATTCAAGGGAAAAAAATAAAGCTTTCAAGAAACAAAAACCCGACATCTGAATCGATTTCGTACCTGTTTAATGACTCGTGCTATGTCAGTAGCTTCGTTTACATCAAAGAAATCGAGTGCTTTGGCTGCGAGTTGAAGCGCGTCATCTTGCATGGTTTGAAGCATGTCGGTCTCCCCGATCAAAGCTTTTCCTTCCAACATGGTTACGAGATTCGCCGACACAAGAAATTAGTGATAAAGATGTCCTGAAAAGAGATGATTGTGGATATGGAAGAAGATGAAGAAGAAGAAGAATGAGACATTTATATAATCGTTTTGGGCGAAATTAAGGCGTTTTTTAGCCACGTTTGATGTGCAAATACGATTTACAGTTTATGTGGTTATTATGGTGACCACCCGTAGTGACAAAGGATGAGTTGGATAAAGCTTTAATTGCCACAAACTAAATAGAGTGGCTCAAATCAAAGCCCATGAAAAACAATATTATACGTTACATGTGGTGGCTGGACCGGTGGGCGGTGGCTGTGACTTGGTAGGTGACTAGGTGCGGTCGACTGGTCGACTAATCTATCCTTCTTAGACCTTAGTGTTAGTAGTTAAGTGTTCTTTTTCTTCTTTAATTTCTTGACAGGGATTTTTCGCGTTAACAAGTTTTTCTGAAGAATTAAGATATGTTCTAATATACGTAATCTAATTATACTGTGATCGTTTTTAAGTATACGGATGAAGAAGCGGATGTAGCCAGGTAAATCAAGAAATTGAATTGTAAATGGGTGATTCTATTGGTACTCACCACATCATCTAAATGAGCCTCATGATGTGATATTTGTAAGTAAAAAAGCTACATTGAAAATTGTATATATAGGTATGTGAGAAAAGTGGGGTCAAATAGTAGCACCCGTTGTAAATCCACCATGAATGACCTAATGCCTTGTTTTAATACCCTAAAATTGGTTAATTTAGCCTCTATGTGGCTATCCAAATTAAATATTTTGATAGATTTGATAAGAAGTATAAAGTCGACAAAAAAGTTACACGGATGTGGTTTTTAACTGATGTTTGTTTGTAAGCTGAGTCTCATAGTTTTGGTGGTTTTCTACTAGTGACTTTTTGTTCCCTAGTCGCTGTCGACCAATTGTAACAAAACACGTTAGTCTTATCTGTATAGAAGGTGTTTCTGTATAAAAATTTTCTATGAGTTTTATTTATTTACTTTAAAAAAGTATTTCTTAATGGTGTTCAATAAGAGATTATCAAACCCCATCTAATTAAACTGGGTCAAGAAAAAAAACATGTTAGATAAGAAAATGTTTCTAACAATTAAATACTCTAAAATTTCATACAAAATAATCTCTAAACCCTTTTTCGAACACAATCACAAATAACCATAAATAGAGGGGTAAATTATATTAAAATATAATAACTTTGTCTTATTTACTATTGTATGCATTGAATTTTTTAATTTAAAAGATAATATAATCAACTTTTATAATCTTCTAATTATATACAAATTGTTGTATACAATACATGAGAATTATGAGAAAATTTATTATATATAATAGTAACTAAAAACCAGACATACAAAAAAGTTAAGTATACAATAAAAAAATTATTAAAGTTGAATGTATTGTTTTTTTCTAAATTGAATGTATACATTGATAACTAAGATAAAATTTATTATATTTTCATGTGATTATGTTTATTGAATTTCCTTGTCTAACATGTAGCTATTTTTTTTCTTTGAACGGTAAATACACGTTCACTAAACCTACTTCTAAATCTACTTCATTATCCACAACAAAACTTGAACACATAATCTCTTAAAAAATACCATTTCACAACACCAGATACCGCTGGCTAAAAGCCATTTGCTGTCTTACACGTAGCTAATGTTACATGCAAGCGATAGATTTGTACTCAAGTGGGGGGAAAACATGCACTTTCACTTGATTCGAAGCTACCTGCAGGTTGTACTCCATATGGTGGCCTTTTTCTTTTAATACCCCATAATAATTAAATATTTAAAGCTATAGTACGTTACTTTGAGATCGATCGATCCATCAAATTGCAGATTTCCTCACAACACTTTACTATATTTTCAATAAAATAAATTTATTATCATGACATAATTGGATGGCCTTAAGAGTATAAAACACCTTAGTATAACAAATTGGACAAGTTTGCACACTTTGTTAGCGATATATAGTAATATAGATACACTTATAGCTAGGGGCGAACCTAAGATTTGAAATTAGTGGTGACACCATTGAAATGAGTGGTAGTACCGTTTTGAAAAAAAATCAAAATTTACACTACGAAAAATTAAAATTTACACTACGCGAACAAAACTGTCTAGTGTCCCGTGCCACCAGCGGCCTCCACATAGATCCGCCCCTGCTTAGAGCACTCGGTATAGGACGCTCAATCGTCTTTCATAACGAGAATCAAAACCGTTACCGATAACCCGCTTACTCCTTTTTTAAGGCACGGTTCTGTCTAGGCCATCTTCTATTTATTTTTTAACATCATAACTTTAAATTAAAATAATAATTAGGAGAACAATAAAACATATGAATTAAAAACATGAATTAAAAACAATAATTAGGGGGTGTAGTTTGAGTGGTTGGAAACCGAGGCCCGGATTAGATCAACCAGTTTTGATCTTGTGTCACTACCGCTGAGGCGAAGCTGTTAAAAAAAACATGACTTAAAACACATTAGTTTAGAAATAAGAACACATTAATTAAAAACTAAAAACAATATATTTATATAACTAGCATATTACCCGCGCAATACGACGATCATGAATAGTTTATGCTTTGCAACATGTCGTTCAAGAGTATAATAGTATATATGTTATTCGTGCAATTCAATGTTGCTAATAAAAGAGTCCACCGCCTGCCTTAGTAGTCTCAAATAAGGCGTGCGGGCCTGCCCTTTTTTTAGACCGGCTCGTAATCGGATGCCAGGAACCGACTAGCTCCCTGGATCCAACCACCAAATACCAATGTTGTTTTTTCCTCTATTGGGGACGGCTGTATTTGTGCGAAATAATTTTTGCTCAACAACATGTCCGTTTTTGCATTTCTTTTTTCCATCATTTTCTTTATTAATTTATAAAAACATTAAAATAAGAAAAAAAAACTATATTTATGAAATAAGGAAAGAAGAAAATAATAAAATCTTGAACAGTGTGTTAATATGGGTATAGAATTATGTTGGTATAAAAGAATGTGTTTGTATAATGGTATATTTTAAATGATTGAAAAGTTAAATAAATTAAAAGAGATGATGAAATGGTTAAAAATTAGATGGTTGATATTAATTTAGAGAAAAAGATTTATCAAGATATAGTCTTGATTAAAATTTAAGAACTATTAAGTTGAATGAGGAAAGAGAAAATTAAATACATTATATAATAGTATAGATAGTAGTATAAGAAAATCTGCTTGCTTTTCAAAAAAAAAATTGAATAGACAAATACCACACATCATCATGGAGGAAATGCATATTTTAGAATGAAATTAACCATTGCTAATTGATCATCCATATCTAATATCTTTTTCTTACATAGCTAAAATAGATCTCAACATTGTCATTAGACCATGTGTATCACCCATTCTTCCCTTCTCTCTTATTCAAATGTAATATTAGTGTCACATTATTTTTTCTTCATTTTTTCTCTTATCAAAAACTCAATTATAACATAACCCAAACAACCCAATGTTTTTCATCCCCTTACTCTCTCTTATACAGCAAAATAAGGAAATAACTTAGGTGAATCGGGTGCGGAAACCGAACCCCTAACCTGAAGGGGGTGGGGGCATAGTGGTCAACCCAAGCTACCCGATCACTCTTTCTTGCTCCCGAAATAAATCGGGTCATCCACTACTCAGGCTCTTAGTAGATGGAAAATGCATTTTTTTATCTAAAGTTAAAATTTGGTTTTAATTGTTATCAAAAATTTCAGATTTGATAATTAATTATTTTATTTAAATTAATGATTAAAATTGACTATAGATTTTGTTGATGTTGGTCTTTATTAGCAAAAGATACAAGATTGAGAATATGAAAGAAAGGGCTTAGTTCACCATAATATGTTCAAATTGTCACGGTTTGTTATTATGTGTATTAAAATTTGAATTTTTTTTAATTATGATTGAACATTTAACTTGTAGGTATTGTGTGTATTAAACTTTCTATTATATGTATTAAACTTATGTATTTTTTTATTTTTTATATAACCAAAATACATACAACAATAATATATTATAAATTTTCACATTGTATGTAATTAAGATGTTTTTCTATGCTTCACTTTGACTACTTAATTTCAAGTTCCAATCATCCTTAACTTTCATTCCCCACTCACCAAAGTCTACATCCATTCCACAAAAGCTTTGCAAGTCAATTCCTCAAAGTTTTGGTTTAATCCCTAATATAAGATTGTTAAAACAAAAATTAACCAAGAGATTCAATGATGACTCACTGCTCTAGCTGATATTAATGTAAGATTATAAAAGTAATTAATATTATTTTTTTTATTTTTCTTTCATCTAAATTAAGCTAATATATATATATATATATTTATATATATTTATACACAAACATGCATATATAAAAATTAGAAAGCAAAGAATAAAAAAAACTCATAGGGACTTGTGGTCATCTACACAATCAACATAACATGTCAGGTGATAATTTCATATGTAGACTTTTATCTGGGATGTGACTTTTTTTCAAGGTGCTACTATATAGCTCCTCTTCTCACAAGAACACCTATAAAATTAAGAATGTTACATTTTTAATATACCTTTTTCACTCACATATGTCAAATCAATGGGGGCTAAGTAGATAATCAATGGAGGCTATATAGAATTACCCTTTTTTTATCACTTCACTTCACTATGTGCTACTATTTAGCCACCCTCTCCTCACAAACTTAAATATCAAATCAAGAATATTACATTTTCAAGATAGCTTTTTCATTCACACATGTCAAATCAAGGGGTTATATAGACAATTAAATGGGGTTATATAGAATCACCCTTCTAATATATTGCAATAACTATTATTTTATTATTAATAATAATAAAATAAAAAAACTGGGTGGTATTTATTTTCGGTTTGTATTTGTTGGTTTTATATATTGGTTTGCGTTTCAAAAAAATAAATAAATTGATATTTCATTATAAAAAGTTTTTTAAAATATACTCCTACCTACAATACAAGAATAAAGACAATTGGGAAAATAAGATCGATAAAAGGTTAAGTAAAGAGAATAATTAAAAATTAAATAACTCATTCGATTGTAAGATGAATGAATTAATTAAGTTTGATACGTTATTTTATAAGTTTTATTCTTAAAACAATTGTCTAAAATTATAAAAATGTCGTAAAAATTATACACCTCCTGAAACATGGAAAACAAAATTTCCTTAACATTAATCAATTTAATAATTTATGATAGTTGAATAGTTAATACATGTTAAACTAAATTTGTATATGTATGTTACTCTACCTACATGATCATCTTATTTTAATATTATATTTTCATTAAATCGGTAAGCTTTTACTTATTATAATATCATCTGATGTAACGTGCGGACATGATAACCTTGTTAGAATAAATTTATAAGTTCTCATCAAATTAGTACTTTAAGCCTTTAAGGCTTTCGTGTTAGGGAGAATTTTGTATTTTTCTTTCAAACTTTCATAATTTCGTATATATCCTTGTAAACGTTAAAAAATTACACATATATCCTTCTAAATGATATATTTAAACTTTCAAATATATCCAAAAATCCAATTTATAATTTATATTTAAATTATTTAAACCTTATCTTTAATTTGCCTTTTTATCTAAATTACTAAAATACATATTTTCTTTTCTCTATAATCGAAAGCTAACTGTCGTATTATGTTGTATATAACCATGCGATGCAAACGTTTTTACCATGAACGGGTATATGACCAAGACATAAAAGCGAAAGTATATTCGCACCCTCGATCATGGTGGCAATCCAGGGCACTAATCCAAGGTGAAACAAAAATTATTTGAAACTTCCATCAAACAAAAATTGATCGACAGATCTTTAATCTCAACTTTATCGGTTTCACCAAACGTTCTGAAATTCAACCAAACCATCACTTACTAGCGAACAAATCTAAACCCAATAACACTGATGAACAAGTTTGAATAAAACAATCCCCCATCATTGATGAACAAATCAAAACCAAGAGCACTTATGAACAAATTAAGTAAAAATTCTTTACTCATGAAACACCCACAAATTCAAAAGGAATGCAAAAATAAAAAAGAAAACCAATCACTAAAAACCTAGAAATAGGTTTATTCAAGAGTAAATTTGACTAGGATGATGACAAATGATCAAAGAAATTGATCTCAATAATTGGGAGAACCCCATAAATCAATCTAAAAAACACAAGAAATCGATCACCATCATCAACACATCTGTTAATAAAAAATTCTATATGTAATAATTAAAGTTTTTAAAAACAATTTAGAATTTAGAATGATATAGATGTAATTTTAGAGTTTACAATTCTATATGTAATAATTAAAGTTTTTAAAAACATAAACGAAATCGAACAAACTTAAGAAAACAAAACATTATCTCCCCGTTATATCTTAATTATTTAATAAAATAACTTAATCATTGAGAACCATTTTCCATAACTTGAGGTCAAAGCTATAATCTTTCACAAGTTAAAACGTTGACATAAACAAGTGAACTGCATGCCCTTTACATACTTCGCAAGTTATACACACAAATTAAGCTATAAATACAGCATTTCAATCGCCAATTCATATCACACGTCAAACAAAACACAAACCACCTAAAATGGCAAGCAACAAAACATCGGTTCTACTTGTTTTGGCAACAATTGCTGTTTTCGCTGCACTCACTCAAGTCAAAGCTTATTCAAGCTCGTATTGTAGCACTTGGTCTCGTTGTGCCGGGCAGACCCTTTATTGCCCCTCAGAATGCCCCTCCAGTGAATCCGACGAACCCAAGACTAAAGTTTGCCGTATCGACTGCTACTCGCCAAAATGCAAAGCCGAATGCAAACGTAACAATACTTTTCACCTCTTTATAGTTTCCCGATCATTTCATAGTTAGAAAATGTTAGATGACGTTAACATCACTCATTATATTCATAGGTGATGTTACACACTCACAAACTCTTTAAATAACTAGTATATTAGACATATTAGTGTTTGCTATTAATGAGTATAAAATCACGTAAGACCGGTGATATTTCATGTTATATAAGTATTAAGTTTACTAGCATGATACCTGCGCAATGCGGCGACAACGAACAATTTCTAGTTGTTAACATGTCCTTTTTCAAGACGGTGGGAGTATAGTATTCATGTAATATGGTGATAACGAATAATTTTTGTTTGATAACATATCTATTTTCTTTATCTTTTCTCCATTTACTTTTCTTTTTTTGTTCTCCATAATTGAAAAAAAAAAGTTATGAAAATATTTTTTAATAATTAAGTTAATTTGTATTTGCTTTGACTTTAAAAAAAATTGTATTGAATTTGATTTTCTTAAATATGTAAAGTTTAGTTATTAAAATGAAATATAAGAATCTAATTTATTATCTAATAGAAACTCAATTTAGTTTATACAAGAGGTAATTTAGTAATTTCAAAACACTTAAAGTTTAAATAAAAGGTTTAAATGTTTTATAATATGATATAGATAATTATCAAATAAAGTTCTGATTTGGGTTTTGGGCTTGATCCATAAATTTTCTTCTTATTGACTTATTGTAGAACGCAAGCCCAATTGCAACAGCCCAGGATCCGCATGCTACGACCCACGGTTCATCGGCGGCGACGGCATTGTGTTCTACTTTCACGGCAAGGTTAATGAGCATTTCAGTTTGATCTCCGACAACAACCTCCAAATCAACGGTCGATTCATCGGTCACCGGCCCACCGGAAGATCCAGAGACTTCACCTGGATCCAAGCATTGGGCGTCCTCTTCAATTCCCACAGTTTCTCTCTAGAAGCCACCAAATCCGCCACCTGGGACGGCGAAGTCGACCACCTGAAACTCTCCTACAACGGTGAAGAAATTTCCTTACCTGTTGGAGGTCTTTCCGCCTGGAAATCAACGGAAGATGAAATTAAAGTGGAGAGAACATCTGGGGTGAACAGCGTTTTGGTCACCGTTCCCGGAGTGGTGGAGATTTTGGCAAATGTTGTGCCGGTGACGGCGGAAGACGACAGAATCCATGGTTACAAAGTTCCTTCCGATGATTGTTTTGCTCACTTGGAAGTTCAATTCAGGTTCGCCGGACTTTCTGACGGAGTTGAAGGGGTGTTGGGAAGGACTTATCAGCCGGATTTCAAGAATCCGGCGAAGCCAGGGGTGGCCATGGCGGTTGTCGGAGGAGAAGATAAGTATAAAATCAGCTCTTTGCTGTCGGCTGATTGCGCAAAGTGCATCTTTGATTCGAGTAATGTTGCAGAGAAAGAGAAAGAGATAGAGAATGGAACTTTGGATTGCACAGCCAAGGGATTGTTTCATGGAAATGGGATTGTGTGCAAGAAATAAGGGGGGTGATGAAGATCAGAAGATGTTTGAAGAATGGTGATTTAATCATGAAATAAAATCATTTATAAATGATTAATAAATCCTTGGATTGGTGTTTAATCTTTAAATATGGAAGGCATTGGTTACATTCCATTGTAATGTTGAAATTGCAAATGTAATGCACTTTTTCATGGGAAATGAAGAAGCATATGTTAAAGTATAACTAGTACTCTTTTTTAAGGCTACTTTTTTATTTTTTTACTAGACAAAACATTTTACTCCACCTTTCACTTTGTCCCTCTCTTACACACACATAATATTTAACATTAATAAAAAAGATAGAGGCATAGAAGTGAAGGGATGAAAGAGAGTATTTCTCAAGTAGAATGATCGGAAAAAAGATGAATATGACGTTAACGTGAAAAAAAGACAGAAGGGAAGTAGAGAAGTATACATCTTGGCCTACAAAACCATATTCATACTTTTTTCCTGTAATCTACAATGTATGCGATTTTGGTTATCTAACTCCGTGATAGTCTTAAAGAATCTAACTAGGTAAAAAATACGGATGTGATGTGTAAGCGAATTATCGTGTTACATATGGAAATGATCTTAATTTTTAGAATATATCATGATAAAAATATTCTTAGTAATTTCCAATGAAAGTCCATTTTAATGGTTTATTAGTGGGGTACATAGAGAAGTCTTATTGGACGTGTCACAAGAGCTATGCCTAGGGCCCACGGTAAGCCAAAAGGGGCCCATATTTTTATGTATGCTCTACATTGTATATATGTAAATCATTTTTGTTGAGCCAAAAAAAATTCAAATGGTAACAAAAAAAAGGCCCATAGGAACATAAAATTTGCAAAGATTAAAGAAAAAAAGGTATTGGGCAAAGAAGTTTGGGAGACGATGACTTAATCACACAAAATCGTTTGGCAAGAAAATAACAAAAATGGTGAGTAATCAATGGATATGAGTTCCGAACTTGAGAAAAAAACAAAATCAATTGGTTTCAAAGGGTTTTTGCGATCCAAAACATCAAAACTTGATCAAAATTGAAGGCTGCCGGCTACGAAGCCAGAGTTGATCGAAAGACAGAATTCTGAAATTCAAGGCAAGATTAGAAATCCAACAAACAACGATCTAAAGACAAAATTCTTAGTTTAATTTTTTTTTACTCTTTAGATTTTAATATCATACTTTTGTTTGTTTTGGTATTAGCAGTTTCCTTAAGTAGAAGAATTGGTTAATTGCATTTGCATACTAATTGCTTAGTATGTTACCCAACGACTCAGCGTTTAGCATCTATATAAATATTGGTGTATTTTTAGGTTTTTTTTAGTTTTGTCTAGACCCAAAAAATATTTGAGACAACCTTGGTTGGGTAATATTAATTATGAATAACAAAATTATTGTTAGCCTTGCTGTGAGCAAAATATATAGATATAGAAGTAGATTAAAATATGTGTGTTTTCTACCTTTAAAAAAATTAAATTATTTTTTTTGTTTCACTCACAGAATTTCTATTTAACTAATGAATTTAAACGTTACTTATGTTCAACAATATTAGGTGTTGCATTGTTTCCAATCCAGACTTTAACTAACAGAGAACCATATACTTGTACATCTATAAATTATAAACAAACATATAAAGAAAGTTTATTAGCTGTACAAAAGTTTAAATATTATTTAAAAGATAATTTCAAAATAATTCTCGCACCTAAACAAGCATAAGTGAGTCGAACCTGAAATTCATCTATCTTATAAGACCGAGCTTGAAACCAATTTTAATAAAATATTAAACAAGTCCAGATTTATAAATATGGAAAAATTAACAGAATAATAATCAAGTTTGAAAATTATTCGGTTACCCTCCTTTATTTTACATTGTAAAATTTATAAATATGAGTTAATACTTAATAGTACAGGGATGAGCAAAATAACCATATGGACCGTACCGAACCGAACCGAATTACATATAAGTGGGACGGTTCTCGGTTTCAGCTTTTGCCATTTTTCAGGTTCGGTTCTTTCGGTTCTGGTTTTAACGGGTTTGGTTTTTTTACCCGGAACGGAATATCAAAGGACAATCATTTTAACACTTTTTAAAACAAAATTTTAATTATCTTAACCTTAATTAATATCTAACAACATTTTCACTTATCTAATTTAATATTTTTTTGAAAGACAAATAAATATATGAACATTGTTGATTTATTAAAAGTAGAAAATAACTTATTGATGATAGTGATAATTCTTTTTACTTTTTTGTTCATGTATGATATTATTTTTTGTGTATACAAGTAGAAAATAACCTTCCAACAATCATCATAAGTTAATCAAACTTGGTTTATATTTTTTGGTATATAATCTATAGTATGTAAACTTATGTAGAAAATTTTTTAATAGATGTTTCAAATATTTCAGGTTTTGAAGGATTTGAAACCGAAAACCAGAACCAGTTACACCTATACAAGACAGTTCTCGATTCTAAATTTTGGTCATTTTCGGATTCGATCCGGTCCGATTTTAAAATCACGCTCATCCCTGTAAGGCTTTAATAGCACTAGTATTGATTGGATCAAACTAATGGGCTTTTGGTGAAAGCCCAAAACAACCTTTGAAAAGCTGACAGAGTGACAAACCATCCACTAATGGTGGGGTCACCCACAACAGATCTCACCAAATTACAGATAGCCATACTACACCTACGTGTCACCGACTTCTTTTTATGCCTAATACCTTCTTCCATACCCAAAACACCAACTCCCATAGCACTTATTCAACGTTCACTTGTACGCTATGCGTACAATAAGTACGTAATTCTGGATTAATCCATCTTGATCCTGGAAAAACTCTGCAATCCCGTTTTTATTCTGTTGCCATTTCGTTCGCCAACTTTCCCTCTCCACCATCCTTCCAGTTTTCAAGATTCTCTGTTCTTACAAAATCATCAAGAACCACAAAAAATTTGGGGATTAATTAACAAATCGTTAATCTCTCCGGCCAGAATCCGATCACCGGAGAGATCAAACAAAGAATGGCGCGTGGTCTCTTCGCTTGCTTCCTCAAACGCTCATCATCTTCCACCACCTCCTCATTAGACGTCAACAAATCAAACGACACCGCCACGGCGGACCTCACGGCGGAGGAGTTAAAAAGAGGCGGAGCGGTGGTTGTGGAGCTATTCTCGTCACAGGGATGCGCCACTTCGCCGGAGGCAGAGGTTCTGTGTTCGAGAATCGGAAGGGGGGATTTCAATCTTGAAATCCCGGTTATAATAATGGCGTACCATGTGGATTACTGGGATTACAATGGGTGGAAAGATCCGTTTGGATCAAGCCAGTGGACGGTGAGGCAAAAAGAGTATGTGGAATCTTTGAATCTTGACACCATGTTTACGCCGCAGGTGGTGATTCAGGGGAGATCGCAGTGTATCGGAAATGATGAGGATGTTCTGTTATCTTCCATCGCCGCCGTACCCAGATACCCTCCGCCGGCTTTCCAGGTGATTATTTGTATAAACCCAAATTCTAGATTCATATGCTTATATTCAAAACTTGATTAATGGAATCCATGAAATCCTATCGATACTTGATATTTATACGAAATTTATACCGTCTCATCAAAGTAAAAAATAAAAAAAAAACACTCAATTTTTATATATATAAAATTTGAATTTTTTTTTTAATTTACCAAGTGAAATGGCATGTAAGGTTTTTTTTAAAAAAATATTTTTCAGCTTTTTCTTAAGGCAAAGAATCAATATTTTTCAGCTTAAAATAGTAGATGGAGTATAAAAATAGCGTATGTTATTGTGTGTGTCTAATTTTAAGAAAATTTAATTACGTGTATCGAACATTTAATTTATCGTTATTGTTTGAAATAAATTTTTTTATTATATGTATTAAATTTAAATTTTTTTCTTTTTATGTAATAAATAATAAAACATGTAAAGTTAATACATTTGAAAAAAATTATCATATATAGAACTGTATATGAAAATTTCTCTAATTTAATTACTGAAAAAAACAAAAATGTAAAAAGAAATAAAATGCTTTTACTTGTGACTTGTTATTTCAACTGTAAATTTTTTTTATAGAAAATCTCATGTTATATTTGTCAATTTTTATTTGATTCTATCCTATTACAGACAACTTTCGAGAGACCAACACCAGAATCCTTACAAGTCTTCCTAAAGGGACCCTTAAGGGCCAAAATCGACAACCAAGGTGCCGACGTCATGGTGGCACTCTACGAGAGCGGGCTAGTGACCGACTGCAAAAATGGTGATAATAAAGGGCGAATTCTAGCCAACGATTTCGTGGTCAGGAAGCTTGCAAACCTTTGCACAGTGAACAATATTTCTCCCAAGAAGACGTTAACTGGAACACTAGATTTTAACCTCTGGCAAGGTTTCAACAGCAACAAATGTGGTATTGTTGTGTTTGTGCAACAACGAGGATCGCGTCATATTCTTGGTTCTCAGCGCATTCAGCTACCTGCGGATCTATAAGTCGAATTTTCCTAATGAGTTAACTTGTTTGTTTGGCGATTCGTTATGTGTGTTGTTTAAATGATTGAAGTAGTAGTTAGGGATTTTATTGTACATTAGATTAAGGTTAACGACTTTTTTTGTTAGTTTGATGACTGATCATATGAATTTATGAAGCCCAGGGATTTTGAATCATATGAATGACACCATATGTATACATGCAGTTTCTCTACGCAAACGTTCTAGCAGACAACCACACCCTCAAACTTTGTGAAATGCGGAAAACCCACCGAGTGTTGTTTGCCATTGTCATTATCATGACTAACGCTTTCATGACGCTAGGCCCTCTTTAAACTGACTAGATGAGAAGTGATTCTTTCACTTATAAAATTGATTTATTTATGGAAGATACAATGCACTTAGAGTTATATTACAAGTTTGTGAAACAACTATTTTCTTTAAATGAATCAATTTTTATAAGTAAAAAAAATTGTTAAATATAGTATGGATTGTAAAATAAACACACTCCTAACATATCTAAGGGATAGATTCTCAAATTTTCATACTAATCCTAAATTTGAAAAATAACTATGAGGGTAAGCCCCTAGTGAAGATACCGTGAGTTGAATGGACTTGCAACATACAAGTTCAGCACACCGATTCCTGAAAATCGAGTTCTGAAAATAGTTTCCGAAATATTGTCCTGAAAATAAGTGTAGGAGACGGATTCCTGTAAGTCCGGTCCTGAAAACTAATTTCTGAATGACTGATTCTTGAAGAGTAGTTCAAGTTGTAGAAAACTAACTTGAAGAGTACAAGCTAAACATGAGGAGCTTCTAAGTAGAAACAGAAAAAGTGGATGAGGCTCGTGTATAACGTCATTCTCTTAAACAGATTCTATGTTTGTTCCAGAGTACAACAACCTAAACAGATGTACCACTAAAGATGACCACTTGCTTGAAAATATCGCCGAAATTTAATTTATAATTAGTCTTAACTCACATTAACAGGACTTTAATGCATTTCAGCTACAAAAACTGAAACAAACCAATAGAAAATTTAGCAAAATTTGGTTGCACAAGCTTGCGATTTCGGAACTGCATTCGTATCCACATACAAGTTCTGCGAATTTAGCCTACAAAATCCATCATCTGCGACTGCAACCCTCCTGCGTGCAGGTAGAACTTGGAGTAAAACCAAAGAAACTTGTAAGCTCTTGCACTTCCATGGTTATAAACCCATTAAGAGTTTAGTTCTTCCTCCTACGTGGGACATATTCACACATCCACTTGTTTTTTTTTAATTCAAAGTTCTAATAAAGGAGAACACAAACCCACTAAGCATTAATTATATATATGATATCGTCATATTTACATATATATTTTAAACGATATCTATTATATTTTAGCCTATTATTATCGTAAATAAGTTAAAAGATACTTAATATCTTGAATTGTTGGTTTTCAGGTTTAAAAGAGGGATTATGAAAAGTTTTGACCAAACACTGAAGAAAAATGAAGAAATGAGAATAGTTGTCTGCTCCAAAACACATTCACTGTTTTGATGATATCTCATTCAAACCAACTTGGATTGATGTGATTCAAAAGCCCATGGAAACTAGACTCGGAGGGCTACAATGATAGCGAGGAGAATATTGCATTAGTCTCCAACACGACGCACTAATTGATTACCCGACGTGACGCGCCTTAAAAGGAACGCGACGCGTAAGTGCCGAAACGTAAAATCTATAAAAACAACCCTATTTTCGACCCAAGGAACATACATGCGATTTTAGGCTTCCAATATGACGGCTGAGGATGTCCAGAAGTGGTTTTGAGGCCTGATAGAATGTTTGGAGCTCAATAACGAAGAGGAAGACCACAACTTTGACAGGATTGACTCGGGTTTGTCACCAGCGGTCTATAATGGTTTGCAAGTTCTGTTCTTTTTCGTTTTTGATGTGTTCTAGTCTGTCTATGAGCTAGGTTTTCTGTTTTTACCTTGATTAGATGAACCCTTGTTTATTGGTTTGATTTCGATGGACCCGAATGTTTAGTAATTATATAATATATCATGTTTAGCTTTTTCAAAGATCCATTCGAGTTAAAGTTTCTATCTTTATGACCTATTACTGAGTTTTTATAGGTTAGATGACTATTCTATCTATGTTTGGTTGTATCGTAATTTGCTATGACCATTAGAGATCATGAATAGTGATGGATCAAATCCTATGGTTAGGTTACAATGTAATTAACTTTTAATGTGTTTGACAGTTGCATGCGATGACCATTTGGTGTTAATTGATTGATTCTGTGACTAATACAAATCAATAGATTAAGTCTTGCTTGATACGAATTTATTGACTAATTACAGGGATAGTTAATGCCATGACCATACTAGGAATCGGTATATAATGAATAATATTAATTGCACTTCTATGAGATTGACCGTAGACAAAGGGGTAATCGAGTCTAGGTGAGAATACTTAGTATTGATTGTTTTCATTCTAAGCTCTCAGCTTATCTTTACTTTACTTTTGAGTTGTTTTCTGTTTAGTCTATTTATTAGCTTAAATATTTATCGTATTTTTAGATTTATTCTCAAATTCCCTATTTAATCGCTTTCTTAGACTAATTAATAATTAAATCTTTTAAATCTGAAATCATATTTGTTCCTCAATTGTTCGACACTCGGTCTTACCAAAACTATACTACGATATGATTAGGTACACTTGCCTATTTGTGTTGTAGTCAAAATTTTGGTGATTCCAGTTTATAAATATAAAACCTGATCTGATTCAAGCACATCAATATAAGTCATATACGTTTTTTAGTGTGTTCAAAGCTAGTAAAAACACATGGTTTTTAACTAAATTTTCCAACAATATTTACATCATTACTTGTTTGGTTCTTTTTCTTTGTATAAGGTTAGAAGGTAAATACACGGCCCTAACGTTGTCCCAAAACACAACTATAAACAATATATCTAATACTTCATTCTGAAAATCAGACCAACATTGGTGGTACTTGTATATAACATCAGACATAAGCACAATAGCTAAAAAGAAATGGAGGGTTATATATATTGTTGAGCTTATTGATAAGGACCCCAGCAACTGAAATAGGCTACAGTCCTTAATGGTTCTTTGACATCGCTTGGCTTCTTTGCTTTGCTCGAGACTTTGTGCAATGGATCAAATGCAACCGGACACAGACTTGCTTGGGACACCGATGGGCCAACTACTTGCCAAAGTGTGTGTGATTTCGATCTGAACGTCTGATGTTTTAGCCCTATCACCGCTCCCAGGGTCACGATAACACAAGCCTTGCTGACGAGATTCATTTCTGTGAGATTTGAAACGACGACTTGGGTATGGTTTATGAATTATGAGGCTGGCAATGGAACCTCGCTGTAGTTTATAAGGAGCTTGAAAAGTAAACCAATTGCCGAAACAGGCCATGGTTTATTGTCTTTTGCTTCTGACCCCATGCTGGTATGTCACAATCTTGAATGTTGTCTTATGAGCCATGTTCAGTGTATCCGTACAATCACCATGCTGCCCTCATCTTCTTCCAATTTTTGTTTTAGTTTGAAAAATGGCTTGTTTATAACCTAGTTGGGCTAAATGTCTTTATCTTGTCTTCTTGTTGTTATTATATGGCCCATAGATCAGGTTTTGGCCTTTGGTTATGTGTTTCCCCTATGGGCTTTCTTTATATATTTTTAATTTTTGACACATAATAATCAGCTGCAAACCCTTTTTGCACACTGTGGTATGGCAGTGTATGAGTAACATAACATCAAATCATCTCTATATTGTTGAGTAATGTCTCACATCGGACGGAAAGTGATTTTGTAATCTATTTAATAAGGGTCCTGAGCTACTTCTCTCATAGCCAATTGGTTTTGAGTTAGAATCCCATAAACTTACATGTATTGGGTTGTATATAAACATTCAATTAGGAAGTTTACATGCAAGGATAATAAATCAAAAAATGGTTTATTTATATTATACAACTCGTTATTCAAGTATTATAACACATTGAACTATGGAAAAATGAAGTAAAGGTTCATCGTTTACTCTTCACATCAAATCTACGGACTTAACCTGTTGTCGAGCAAGGTATTTCTCCCTTCGTTCCTTCTGAAATAACGAGATCAAGTAATTAGACTTAGAAGTCAATATATGTGCAGTGCGCACACCGTGTTCTCGAGTTCTTTTAAGAAGTGAAAGAGAGGAACTTTGAAGGAAACACAGTGTAAAAGAAGAATGAGCGGCATCACATGATAATCCTTAAGCTTAGACTACTTCTAATAGGTAATAGTTTTAACTGAATTTCAAAATCCATTCATTTGCATATGAAAGATGTGTTTGTAGAATCACAGCAGAGTACCCGAAAACTTACCCACTCATCAATAACAAGTCCTTGCCCAACAACTGGCGGACGAGTATCCACTTGAGGTTTTTTGCGTAATTCTAATTCAGCTTCAGCTTCTGCCAGCTGATGCTTTAGTTTTTCCAAAGCCTGAATGCCAACAATCTTCGTGTTAAATTTGCATAGGATCAATTATATAACAGAATGCAAGTGATAGAAATGAACACTGATATATACTAACAACAATAACAATCAACTTACAGGGGTAGGTCGGGCAGGATTTAAGAAAATCACACGTAAAACTCGCTCAACAACTACTTCATCCTTCTGCTCATCAAACTGTAAGGAAAATAACAAACTGTAAAAACTCAAAACTAAACTAATGTGAGAAATAAAACAACCTCATAATAGGACCAAAAACAGGAACAAATGCACAGTTAGTTATATGTTATTTCTATTCTTTTCATTGTGCAATTCTTATTGATTCTCATGTTTTCAACATATTTCAGTTCTTAACATGAGTTTGCCTACCATAAAGCTTCATAAACAGCAATGAGATGATCAAGAGAATAAAATGTTTACCAGTTCAGGCACAAAGTCAGTTCCTTGTTTAACTTTAAGGCTCATGATCTTGAACTTAACCTTGCTCCTTTGGTCCGACTCCGACTGTTTTTCATTCTTTTCTGGTTGCTCAACAAACTTGAAAACTATCACCAAGTTCAAGTCAGTGAGGCAAACATCGAGTGTGATTGGTATAGATATTTTAAATACCGAAAGTTCTTTGTTTTGAATAAAAAAGCTTCTAGCCTTGTTTGTATGCGAGGAAGGAAGCTTATTTTATAAGAAATCGCCCTAAAACAAAAGGCTAGTTGGAGCAGTAGGAGCTGATTTATAGACAACAAAATTTGTTCATACAGAACAAGTGATCAAGTGTATGGTCAATTTTGTTGTGTATGGATAATTTTTAATATGTTAAATTACACAAATACCCCTAATAAAAAATGTTGTTATCCCTTTTTACTATATAAAATTTTAATTTATGTTCTTTTATGTCATTTGCTTTTTTTCAGCTCCACTGCCAGTTTTACCACACATACCAATAAATGCAGCTATTTCACTTGAAAGTCATATACAAAAGGGAGATCATTACCAGTAGCAAAAATGCTTTCCCCAGGAGCCAGAATACCGCCGGGAGGTCGCATATAGCAGCTCTTAGGCGCAGTGGTTTGAAACTAATGGCAATAATGCAGAAAACACAATCGATTTAATTATTAACAACCGGAGATACAAATCACATGTTCATCGATGCTAAATTGCTAATATGCTCAATTGGCTTGTAAACTTAGGGAAAAAAGTTATACGAGATACCTTAAAAGCAACATGAGAACTGCTATGGTTCTTGATTCGAACAGCGCTTCTCACCTGTTTACCAGGCTCGTCTGCAACACCAGAATCCATAATAAATAATCAGACATTTAATAAATTTTGCCAAAAAACTAATTACCAAATGATGATTTTGCCGATTATCAGGAGAAAATTAAGTACGAAATCATCATTATATGATCAATTGGTAGAATTGTCAATCCAATAAATTTGAAACGGTAATGCAATCAATCACGGAGAATCAATCAAGCAGAAAATAAGATTTGATTACGAACAACGAGGTGACAGACGATCAGTTGACATTATTACTTGAATGAAATACTCACACGGAAAGTAGAGGTTGTTAGCTGGATCAAGGCGGAGCCGTCGTCTAGCAGGTAGAAGCGATTTCGCCACAAACGATACAGTGCTTGAAGACCGGCTATTCGATACGACACCGTTTCCGAGACTGTTCTGCATCTGGAATTGAAGATTTGGCGTTGACGAAGGCGATGAAGAAGCTGTTCCAGATTGCCAAAACGAAAATAATCGCCGGTGCTTTCCCTCTGAATGAGGACGGCGGTGGTCCGTGGTAGACATAACGAACTTATTGATACTACTCCTAACTCCTCCTGTGAACTCCGGTAGACGTAGTTTAGATTTTCCGGTGAACGGAAATCAATATTTCCGGTGGAGTACGCTCTGTGTTTCTTGTTAAGGAGGAAACGACGATACCGGACTTGAAACGGATGATTTTGGAGCGTAATTTAGGTCGTTTTTTTTTAATGTCCGTACCCTCACACTCTGGTGTTCATCATGCAGGTATCTAGAAGTTGAGGTCTGTCTGTAATTTAATGGCTGTTGTGTATGTACCTCTGTTCTCAAATGGGCATTTCTTGACAAATGACATTATCTACCCTGAGTTTATGTCGGTTTTACATATCACTCCTCTAAGTTAGAAGGATGATAGATTCATACATAACAAAATTATTTATACATAATTCTATGTTTCATGAACTTGCATTATGTGTTTTTTACTACTTGTAGATGTTGTGTATAAACAAAATTTGTTGTGTACTAATCGGCTCCTAAGTTGAAAATGCTTCAATATATGAGTTAATTTCTACATGACAAGTTGTTTGAAAACATTTTTCTACGTCATCTCCTCTTTAATAATCTCCCTACATTTGTGTCGATAGCAAACTCACTTCTATGTAATTATTTTTGTGGGTAATGGTCCAAAATTGAACTAAACTAAAATAAAAATCTCGAATAGAATTCAAAATAAGGATGTATACTATAATTTTAATATTGAATTGTTATAGATGTATAAGAAGGATGGTCTTACATGAGACCATGACTCGGAATTTTAAGCCAGTAACTTGATTTAGTTTCATTGTTTTTGGTTTACTTGTATTATCTTATTGAAATAAAAGTAAAAAGTTGGTTTAGACAAACTGATCAAAGCCAAACAAGACTATTAGCAACCCGGTTCTATCCTAAATCCAAACTTTTTACATAGTATTGACTGAGAGCGGGAACATATAAGTGGTTTGGTTTAGTATCCTAATTTTAATCATCTAAGTTACACAAAAATTTTACACACTTACCAATTCCTATATGATAGTAATATGGGATTTTGATACTATCATTTAAGACATTTAATTAAAAAATTAAATATATTCTATTTATGTATGTAACCAAATATTATATAACACTAGACTAGATTTGAACTCATCCATTTTATTCTATCTTTTCGTTTGTATTTCAAATGTTCTATTTATTAGTCAAAAGATTTCATTAATAAATCATGTGAAATTGAAATAAGAATTTTCTTAATGTAAAAGAGTATTGCCAAATTTTAATCGAATGTATAATTACATTAGTCATGGAACATCGTTGGCTCATTGCTATATTAAAGAAATGGTTTAGGGCAAAAGAAAAGTGTAAGGGGCGGTATGTATTTTGAATAGTATAGAAGGGGGTTATGTGTAATATATGGAAAGTATGGCGTAGGAATTTTAATTCAATATTAAAAAGTAAGTGTAGGTGTATCCTAGCTGTCTGAAGTGGAGACCATGATTAAACTCAACTCCACGATAAAAACCAATTAACCAACGGCGGTGACTCTGAGCTTCTTAAATGACGTGTCAGTCATTATCCAATAACCGACATCCATGTCAGCAACAGGGATTCTGAATCAGTAAACATCTTTGAAGTCTCTGCCAAGTAATTAAGCCTGAGTCCAGCTGTGCTCTTTATACTCATACTCATCATAAGATGACATATATACTCCACTAATTCTTTTTTCTCATTTCATCTCTTGATTTTAACACTTGAGTAGAAGAATAAACAGAAACAAAAATTAGAATGATATATCATTTCTCTATTGAAATTAATTACCTGTTACTTGACATAAAAGTATATATGTTTGACTTTTTTGAACTTTTATATGTTTATCAGAGCATTAACACTAGTCACTAGTTTCGATCCTATCATTAAAAGTATCTGTAATTATATCAAGCTATTACTAGACATATACATAAATATTTATCTAAATTCTTATTAGATGAAAAAAATGCAAAGGGAGGTTGTAGGCTCGTTACCACCACCACGAACCAAGAACGAGACACTACAATGGAGGTAACGAGCTAAAGGGTCGTGATTTTGTAGTTTTGCTCGTCGTAATTGCTTGTCGAGCATCCATTGCGAGTGATTTAACTCTCAAATTAGTATCACTAACAGATGCATTGATAATATGCATCACTACCATCATTAACCATCATGTTAGCACCAATTTCTTTAAATTATAACCGTTGGAAGGTTGAAAATAAAAAAAATAAAAAAGGTTAACAAGACATTCTCCTTGTGACAGACATGACCAGCTAGCCGCGATGGTGCCATGAGCTACATGTCTCATTTTAGTGTTTTTTTATGCTTCACGAGCTTTGTAACAAGCTATTGCGGATGCTTTTAGACGATTCGTTCTTTATGGCATTATCACATTATATCATAACAACTTTTTTTTCCCATCACATTAAACACTTACGTATTAACTCTTTTAACACACGTAAAAAGAGTCATTGTTTAGCGTGAGGCAATGAACGTCGGAGAGATCACGCCAAACATATCACCCTGACACCTCCACAGGCATCACGTCATGATACCTTATCCACTAGTTCTTTAGGGAATCAAGATGAGTTAATTCATACACCCACAAGCCATAACGTATACCTATCATTTTCTTATATTTAACAGTGTTGTAAAACTCGGCCTAGGCGGCCGAGTACTCGGGGAGTACTCGGAAATCGGCCACCTACCGAGGCGAGTCGGAGCTACTCACCACATTACTCGGATGCGGTCAAAGCCGGTCAAAACTCGGTCCTACTCGGCATTACTCGGACCTACTCGGGTGTACTCGGCCTACTCGGTCAACCTAAGTCAAAATATTTTTTTTGAATTTTTCAAAGGCATACGACACACACGCAACTTTATTGTTAAACCTTATCCATTTCCTCACTTCCGCTATTTATCACGACTATGAAATCAATAGTCTCTCTTCCATTTTTTCTCACGATTGTCGACTATACGACGCAATTTGATGTTTTTAACAATTATGTTTATGTTTTCAACATATATCTTCGGTCCTATGAACAATTATATTTATGTTTGAGTATTTATGAACATACGACATGTATAATTTTCAAATTTATACATAAAAATCCCAATCCGAGTACTCCCCGCCTAGCCCGAGTACTCGCTACTCCCCGGTCGACCGCTCGAGTAGCGCCTAGCGATTTTTGCAACATTGATATTTAAACTAGAATTTTTTTTATAAAAAATTAATTGAAGATTTACATGGACTTAACATACAGAATGGTTAGCTTAATGATATAAATTTCGAACCTTGTAGTCATAAAGGTTTACTTGAGATGAAACAACATGAATATATATTGGTTTTCTGCGTAATACTAGGATTAAACATTTGCATATATCCTTGATTCTCTGGCCGGAAACCAACCATCCACAGTCCACTGATCGATCAACCGTCACCAAAGCCCACATGCGAGGTTTAAGTTCTCGGCATTTATGTCGTTCCAAAGAGGCGAATCGGTAATTCATTCGACGCTTTGGTTCCTTAATTTCCAAGTTTTCCACCTTTGGGATCTCTTTCTAACTGTTTATAGGCCACTTTATCATTTAGAAGGGGTTAAACACGTGTGTGTATATATCTAACAATAAGCTATATATATAAGCAGTTTAATTGATGAGCTTAAAAATGGAAGATACATATATGCATGGTGAAATTATAATAATAAGATAAGAGATTGGGAGTACAAAAGCTCTTAAATATTATAGCAAATTAATTTCATACTGTAGCTAGTAAGTTAACAAAGAAAACTGCAAAGAGATAGGGGATATTTATTTAAGATTTATAAAATAAAATTTAGGTAGAATTAATTAATGATGTGAAGATGATTGATGGTTTGTTTTGGCTGTGAGGATGAGTTGTTAGTAGTTGATATTCCACCTGCCTACCTCATCATTAATGCCTAATAATGCAGCATCATCACTGGATTTTAGCAGAATGATTTCTGTTTTTTTTATTATATATCTGGAATTAAAGTATAAAGGAAAGTTATATTCTCCTATTTCATCCTCCTACTCATAAGATCAAAACAGGTGTCAAAATCAATTGATGAGATGAGGAAAGAGAATTAGTGGACTACATATGTCATCTTATGATGAGTAAGATTGGGAGAGGGTTCATTTGAGAACCGTTTTTATTGAGAGAACCAATCTTAGCCGTCCAATCCCCCTCCTTCAATTGGATTGCCCACCCATGAATTCCTTTCATGCACCCTACCACACTCAATCCCCCCACGCTCTTCATCTATGAACTTCATTATAAAAATGAACGGCTAAGATTGGTTCTCGCAGTTCTTGCAATAAAAACGGTTCTCAAATGAACCATCCCATATATATATATATATATATATATATATATATATATATATATATATATATATATATATATATATATATATATATATATTAAAAAGAGCATTTGAGAACTGTTTTTATTACGAGTGCCCGTAGGAAGCTTCGGGCGTGTGGAGCCGAATGAAGAACCCGATGGGAGCTAGCGGTGTTCCCAAAGGAATCCGAGCTACCCGAGCCCTTCAAGCTATGCCATACGCATGGTCTTAAAAGACTGATTTAACACGTTAATAAGGTATGAACTTGCATCAAGTTATTCAACCATGTTCAGGTCAAACTTTAGTGAATATTCGAATTGGGTTTGAATCAGATTAACACACACATGAACCAGAAATTTGTCATTTTTAATGAACAGAACACTTATCGCCATTTTTAATGAACATCTCCACATTTATATGACCTTACTTGAACATGATATGTTCTATAGGCTTGTAAATCTGTATTCTTGATTCCTACCATCACAAATTCCCACATCTATATTTGCAAGTGCCGAGTAAAAGTATTGACAAGGTATGAACTTGCATACTATGAAAAACGTTTGCAATGTTTTATAGTCTAAAAAACTAAAAAGCTTGTAATCGTAATATATTGTAAGAAAAGTTCGTTATGGTTGTCGATTACCTAAGCCAGATTTCTTGGATCCGCCACTTTCATCCTCTCGTTTATCCTACCACACATCTATCCTAGACTCAATTTTCATGCCTTCTGTCTACCCACCTCTATCCATGATATCCTTTATATCATATGAGCTAATTTCCAAAATCTGCTTAAGCCTAAAAAGCACATGTTAAAACGGAAATCAAAACATAAACACCTGAAATCGCCTAGAGAAGCTAGACGTGTAGTTTCTAAGACCACCATGGAGCATGGCCTGTTCTGAAATCAGTTTCTGCCCATGGAACAAACACCACTTTGCCATTGTCTATATCCACACGAGCCAGTTCCAAAGACTGTTAACACACAGACCCCGCGTTAGCAACATGTACCTCATGCATGAAACTCTTACAAGTAATTGTTTTTTTGAAGAAAGAGGCTTACCCCAGGAGCAGGACCCCTAATAACCATGCCTTCATTGTTGTAGTGAGAACCATGGCACGGGCAGATAAACTTCTTCTCTACTGTGTTCCATGGCACAATACACCCCAGATGGGTGCATACTGCATTAATTCCATACGTTGCAAGAGTCGTGTTGTTCTCGACCATAAGGTATGTGGGATCTCCCTAAACATTTCAAGCACAAAATCACATACATAAGGTATGAAACAATAGTTAGATCAAATATTCAAATTCTTTACCTTTAAGCCATGAGTAAGGGTTCTGTCACCAGGTCCATGAGTCGTTAGCCATTCTGATGCTATTATGTCATTACCAAACTCATCTGTAACAGTGGTTCCACCTCCAGAAGTCCCTGAACTGTTTCAGTTCCCCGAACATAAAAATTTAAACGATCCAAATGCAAAACATACTAAATGGATATTCAGAACGAGTTCTGTATTGTTCTCATTTGATGAATTAGTTTTTCAAGGAAACCAACCGTGTTGATTCTTGGCAGGAGGTTTCTCAAGTTAAACTTTTTTAGTTACTATTTTTGTTTTCAAGGGAAAGTCGTATTAGAACTAAGCAAGATCCACTCAAGCTCAAGACAAGTTGAATATCAATATCAAATTTTCCACATCAAGGGTCATTGGTTTTTAACAGTAATTATGTCATGGGTTTCTAACTGGAATTATGCCTTCTACAAATTGCAATCTGAACAACCGAATTAGGGTTCGTTCTTTCCTAACCCTAATTGTTCAGTTGAAATAACAGAATTAGGGTTAGGAAAGAACGAACCCAGGCTGAGCTGAGAAATCTGTGAAAGGAACCAACATGCCGGCTGCGGGTAGACTAACGGCACCGAGCAGCAACAAGTTCATGAGCTTCCTTCTTTCCATAGCCGGTACTCCATCGGCGACGATGCTTGCTGCCTGGCAGGTGAGCTTCATCTCCCTTTTCCTTCCCGCCTTAACAGATCCAGGCGGTTTCGCCATTAGTCCATTGGTCGGTGAAAACGCTCCACTCTTACTAGAACTACACTGTGAAAACTAAAATCGAATCGAATTAGAAAAAGAAAAACGATTAAAGGCAAGCAGTATCGAACATGAAATTGCAATCTGAACAACCGAAGTGTTCTGTTGGTGGGTTACATTTACCTGAGAAGAAGTGGCCGGAGAAAGTGTAACGGCAGCCATGGCAGTAGAGTTGGAGGTCTATTCTGTTCAGATTAAAGTGTGGGGAAGAAAGATCTGGAAGGGTCGATGGATCTCGCAGTCTCGCAACGCTTACGAATTACAACTCTACGAGACCTGCCGTTGCGGCGCTGTGCGCACAGTTGATGCGGTCAAAAAAGAATCAGTCAATTTCCTAGTGTATGTTTTATGTGTAATATAGAAAATTAAAACTAAAATAAAATTGGTATTGAAGTAATAAACAGTGATAACATTAATATCAGTTGTTATTACGGGATATAAATTATCTGTTACGGTAATTATTATGTGTGCACTTTTGTTTTGTTTGGCAAATATTTAGTCCTATTATTTGTTTAGTTTTCTATTTTATCAATATGCCGAATTATTATCGATTTGAAAATAATGGTAGATTCGAAAAGCAAACAAAAGTTTGATGCTTAAAAGTAGAACCGAGCATGAGGCGGTTGAGGTTGGTTTTGATTCCAAACCGAGCAATAATTAATATGGTCAATTAATCTAAATTTTTAACTGAATCAAGGGTTTAGTTTTCGTATGAATATCAGTTTTCGATTAAATCTTCTCCTATATAACTAAAACATGATATTAGGATCTCCTATAATAACACACGTCATTCTTTAAAATAATTTCAAATATTTTTTAACTAAAAAATTTAAAGGTCAATAATGATTTAACTATTAAAGTTTTGGTTTAATTATCAAAGTTTTTTTTCAGACAATTTTACTATAAAGTTTGAATTTATTATGATTTAATCCTTAAAATTACGTATTCTTTTTTGTTTAAACCTTAAAAAAATTTCACAAATGGTTTAACAATATTTTTGTTAAAAAATAGTTTAACCCTCAAAAAATAAGTGATTTAATCCGTTTTTTTACAAAATTTCAAGGTTTAACCATTTGAAAAAAACTTTGATGTTTAAATCATGATAAATTCAAAACTTTATGGTAAATCGTTAAGAAAAAATCATTGATAGTTAAACCGAAATTGATCGAAAACTTTGATGGTTAAACCATTATTCACCCTAAATTTAATGAATTATTATGAACCTATTTAATAATTAATCATTTAATAATTTTGAAATAAATTATCATAAACCTACTTTGTAATTATTCATTTTAAATTTTAAATTTTTTTGAGATAAATTATCATAAACCTATTTGTAACACCCGCAAATCCAGGCTAGTTGTTAGTGGGTTAGCGGTACGTATTATGCGTGTTTAATTTATTATGTGTTTTAAAATTAGAAAATATACCATGCTTAGTAATTAATTAACTAATTGACATTAATATGTATATGTGTATGAATGTTGGAAGTATTATATGTATGCATAATAATATGTATGTATGTAAGTATATACGTATGTATATATGTGTGTAAATGGATATTGATGCACATTCCACCTCATACTTGGATTGATGAGAAAGTATGTATACGTGTATATTGAAAGGTGTAGTGTGTATAAAACTTGTTTCTTTGTGAAGAAACCTTTAAAGCTTGCAACTTGAAATTTGGAATTAAAGATTTGTTGATTGTTAAATCAAAATAAAGGTTAGTATGTAATTCCAGCATGTATATAATCATCTTAGTATGTTTTCTTGTTGAGTTATATGATTATACGAAAAAACACCATTGATGTAGCTTGAAGCTCAAACATGACAAGTGGGTTTTAATTATTTGATGTTTAAACATGAGTTTGATGTGTTTTTGATGTATGTATATATGTTATTTGATGTTTTTGTGAGTTTAGATATGTTAGAAATGAGTTTCTAGCTTGAAAAATATGTTGCTATGAGTTTGGTTCGAGTTAGAAGATGAAGAAAGTTGCAGGTTTGAAAACTGGAAAAGTCGCGACGCGTCCAAGAAGGGAACGCGCCGCGTTGCCTTCGAATGCGAAGTCCCGCTCGAAGTGAGCTACGGCTCGAAGTCTAAGTCGGTTTGTTGGCGGCGCTCGAAGCCTCCGCTCGAAGGGTCTGCTCTAAATGAACTATGGCTCGAAGTAGTCGGTGGTTCAAAGTGTGGGGCGCTCGAAGCCTCCATTCGAAGTGGCCGCTCGAAGGCCCGACGCGACGCGTCCGGCGATTTTAAGGAACATGAACTTTGTTTGATGGATCTTTTGGATTGCATTTTATGTGTTTATGATATGTGGATTTATTATGGGTATTATGATATAAATATATGTGGGTATATATATTTATTAAATCAGAAACTAATATTGGTGATTGCTCTATTTTTCTGACAATACCAAGGCTCAGTAATATTAGACATCTGAGTGCAGCTTCTGAGAACAAGAGTTGAGTGGATGTTAACTCACGGATGATAAAGTTTATAATTAATATGAATGATGTGATGCATGTGTTTGTGTTTAGCTAGACTGTTTAGTCTGATGCTCATTACTTGTTGCTTGGTGATTATTTTGATTATATCTGTTGTGTGACTATTTGGTCGATACGTGCTCGAGGTATGATATCGAGTATCGTTTAAGGAGTCAACTATGCGTGGAATTGGGCTGGGCCTGATCGCTATTGGTTGAGCAGTTGTAGACCCTCTCATGCATGCGTTGTATTGGAGGGGATCTAACTGTGCCAATTGACGGTGAGCTATCGGTAAACCTTTGTTTTGGCCGGCATTGGTTGTAGGTTTTGCGCCGAACCGCCGGTCTCTTGGATTATGTGATTACATGCTTTGTTATCGATTGTTAATGCTTGCTGTTGTGATTTAAGCTTCCTCTCAATTAGCTTCGTGCTAATTCCCCACTATTCACTGTTTTTGCAGGTTTGTGAGTTTGTGGCTTGTGAAAGGAAAAGGTGACCCTGCTCTGATGTTGATTTTAGTTTTAAACGAGGCATGTTTATTTTGTAACACCAAGACGAATGTTATGTTTTTTTGAGAACAGATGTTTTATGATTGTAAATATTGTACCTTATGTAAATTCTTGTTTAAATGTTTCCGCAACATATTTCAAATAAAATGGCTTAGAATTTTCTGGTGTTACACTATTTCACCTATATGATAACTAATTAAGTTCTAATAATTAAACAAAATACTATCTAAATTATTAAATACTTAATTAATTATCATATAGGTTAACTTGTTTAGTAATGATCTCTTTTATATTCACATATATTCACTAATTAAGTATTTTAATGAGTTTAGTATCCAAAGTGTATCGAACTTGTCATTTTTTGTTATTGTGTATACCCCATCTTTCAAAACTACCGTTTAATGTATCAAACTTACTATTTATACCAAATAACTTTGATACATTAAACGGTAGTTTTGAAAAATGGGTGTACACAATAGCAAAAGATAACAAATTCGGTACACTTTTGGACACTAAACTCTATTTTAGTTAGGGCACTTTCATATATACTCTTCTTAAATTGTAAAATATCTTATATACCCAAAGCATGTTTTAAGACTATTGGGACTTTATGAATAAAAAATCTTAAAGTTTGGATATATAAGATATTTTGCAGTTAAGAGAGACATATATGATATTTTCCGTTTGATCTACTTAGTAATTTTTAATGTCATCATTATATTTTTATAACTTTTCCATTAATCAGGCCCTTTCATTTTTTTCAAATGGCTTATAAATGGGTTGTTTTCTTAAATGTTATTTTTAGATAATTTAGTTTGTTAACACTTAAATATAAACAAAAAAATTTATTCAAATCATTTAATAGATACATCTAGTTATTTTTGTGGTATTTATGTTAACACGTATACCAATTTGATTAAATTAAAAAATTCAAATTTGATTATAAAAGCTTTACAATTGTTTTACTATATATGTTAGTACTCTTTAACATAATAAACATTTAAAATTTACTTTAACCATCCCATGTAACCATGTTTATACACGGGATGTTAAGCTAGTTGTATATTACTTAAATCTTATCTGTAATGCGTAATATCTGTTTGTTATGAAATGCATGCATGCTATTGAACCCGGAATGGGTTATTTATGTGATACGTGATTGTCCGAATAATTTGTGGTTGTATAGTTAAGGTCAGTTGCGGACTGGATCCTAGGGGACCTTCGGGTCAAAGTTCAGGATTAACGGTGACTTGATGGTCCATTCCGGGTCGTAGGTTCTGCAGAACCACCGTTCCTTAACATTTGGGGTACTCGGCTACTCCCTGAGCCCAAGTGAGCCTATGGCTCAGTAATTTGCACGGTGGACCGCTATTTGCTCACCCACTAGTGCGGTTGGTTGTGTCTAATACCCCAGTGAGGGTCGTTGAGCTGGACTAGCTATCCGCGAGATATGACACCTATTGATCTTGTCAGCACTCCACTATGTGTTAGGATAGCATTGATTGATTATTCCTATGTTGTGGCTCACTTTAGTGATACTTATGCTTAGTCTGTGCTCACTAGCTATTTATAGCTAACGTTGTGTTGTTTTCTCCTTTTACAGGTAAGGATTAAGGGGTCTGGTGAGATTGGGTTGCCTGCTGTTAGTTGTACATATCTTTTGGAGGAACACTGCTTGTTATTATTTACTTTAGTATATGGTTGGTTATGGTTAGAGTAACACCATGAGATGTCAAAAAAAGGCGATTTTGAGTTGTTTATATTATACGCCAAATCAAGGTTAAAATATGTAATAGTCAGTAGAGTTTTGTTTAAAATTTCTGCTGCTTGTTTTGAAGTTGGTTGATTAAACAAACAGGTTATGAAAATATTCTGTTACAAACGGACCCACGCAGTTTCAAAACTCGAATTTTACTAAATTCACTAATATTAAAATGCGGTGTTACATCAGTTTTCGGGCGGTTTACAACGGCTGTTACTGAGGTGGTGGTGGTGATGGTAACATCATCCTACTAAATACAAATAATAATAATGATATTTAAGTTTAGTTTAATATCTAATAGTACGCAATAGTCCTATACAAAAGTACCTTTCACCATAGGCAAATAGTAAGTGGTTAACTCTTATGCCTAATACTATATATAACTAAAACCCTAAACACACAAATTTTGCCCGTATACAAAGCATTGAGTTGACTTTGAGTAAATCTAATTAATGTCCGGGTTTGCTGGGTCCTCGTCGCTTTACCTAAATGGGTCAAAATGTGTAAAATTTGAAACCCCGCTTAACACCTACAATGGGTCATCCATGTTATTTTCCCGTCAAAAAGCGCCTAATTGCCTGAATCTTGAACTCATGGTTTTGGTTCGTTGTGTGCTCAACACCATACTTGATAACGACATGACCAGTCACACCCATGTATTCCATTAACCTCCAACTTTGAAATGTTATAATCTAATCAGAAATCTTATCTTAAATTATAAAAATAAGCTAATATCCATGATTACATGCAAGACAACCCTGATATGAACCAAATTGATAATTTAATATATTAAATCAAAAAGAATACAATAGTCGGCATGCTTTCGAGAGGCACCCGTCTCTCCTTAACCTACTTTCGAGAGGTAGGAGTTCTCCTAAACCCTTTTCTAAGACCAAATCTCTCTCAGATAATAATACGTCCTTGTGAAAAGAGTGATAAATCATGATCAGTGAGACGTTATGATAGAAAAGAGATTCTTGGTGGAGGCCAATGAGTGGATGTAAGTTGAAGTACAACCGAACCACTATAAATCGGGGTGTCGTCATTCTCTTCCCTTAACTCTTTACATTATTGCACTTTAATATTCTTGTTGGACATTATACTTATATACTTTCTTTCATTGTACACAAGAATTTTATATTACCCCCGGTTCTAGTTTCAACACAAGTACAAAAATCTTTTGTGATTTTGTTTTTAAGAGGTAAAATATTTAATGTTAGTTCTATCTTTATAGAATAATATGTGGATTAGAAGTTTGCAGTCTACACCAAAAAATATTGCCTAAGAAACTATTAGAATGAACATAATGGTATGATGTAAGAATACACACTCGAGTGAAATTCATGCATTCTAGTACAATTATCGAAAATTTTGGTACAAAGCACAAATTTTGTTTTAGTAAAACGATATAACAAAGTAATTAAAGTCATTCTACATATTGCATCAATTGTTTAGCAATCTAATCTCACAAATAAACCATGTAATGACGTTATGTTGTACTATTATGTGGTTGAACCTCATTATCTTCATATTCATCCTTAACCTCATTATCATGTGGTTCATCGTCAGCTTCAAGTGATATGTTGGTTTTAAGACATTGAGAGAAAAATTAATTATGCAAACCTTTTTTACGTATGAAATTATGATGTTCAAAGCATGCTATGGTAACTCATTATGAAGTTCAAAGCTTCAAGTGATATGTTGGTTTTAAGACATTGAGAGAAAAACTCATTATGCAAACCTTTTTACATATAAAATTATGAAGTTCAAAACATGCAATGGTAACATTTCTTTATGTAACTAAGGGAAAAGGTGTTTTATGTATACGCTTTCAACTCTAGTACCTATGGTTTAAACTTATTACATAAGTAGTCTTTTAGGAAAAAATAAACTTCAAAATCATGCGTACATACATACACACATCTACACACATACATATATGTGTGTACGTTATTAAGTCCGAAATTTGATACATGAAAATTAATTATTCAAGTGCTTCACGTGCTTGGGGAAAATGAAGCAAGGCAACTAGAGCCTAGAGAGCTAGCTAGCTGGGAGGAATATGACAATAGTCGTGGTGTAACAAGTAGCTCAAGTGGAGTGTCTTTGCGATTCGTCAATCCAGGGCTTTCAACCTTCTCACGAGGCGATGGATTTTGGAACTAAAATCCATGTGTTATGTTGCCTAGGGTTAAGTGCAAAGTTTCAAGAGCAAAAGACATTCCAACCTAAATTCTTCTACCACTGCCAAAGGGAATCAACTCAAAATGTTGACCTTTCAAATTGATATCCCTGTTGCTTGTCAAGAATCTCTCGGGTCGGAACTCAAATTGATCACTCCATATTTGTGGATCGTGTTGGATCTTCCAAGTATTTACCAAAAGTTGAGTTCCTTTAGGGATTGTGTAACCACCTATAACGAAGTCTTCTGTTGACTTGTGAGGAAGCAAGAAGGGTGCAGCAGGGTATAGATGCATTGTTTCTTTGATAATTGCATCAAGATAGACCAAGTTTTTCAAGTCCGGCTCTTCAACTTTTCTCTCTCTTTCAACTTGGTGATCAAGCTCTTGTTAGGCTTTTCCTAACACCAAAGGATTGTTGACTAGCAAAGATAAAGCCAATGTTAGGGTCATTATCCTCGTGTCGGTGGTTGCTACTAACATTGTCTACAATTAATAAATTCACATATTAATTGGATTATATACATATATTGTAAATAAATTAAGAAAAATATATAAACACATATTAATTGGATTATAGATATATATATATATATATATATATATATTGTAAATAAATTAAAAAAAACATGCTGGCTTACCATACACGTAGCTTTCACAATCGTGTTAAGGTTGAAGCCATAAAGGTTGTCCTCTTTAGTTCTTTAACACGAGATAACAATGCCAACACGAACACTTGGTCATCTTCAATACTCTTATCATCTATCTTCCCTGCAGCAGTAGAATTTAGTTTATTGGTGTGGATTTCTAGCCATCTTTCAAGTATAACATCAAGCTCTTTTGTTGGATTTTTCATCTTCTTCACATACCCTTCTAAATCTAACCATCTCAAACCGGGAATGACATTAGATGGCACGAATGCACTAGATAGTTCTGTAAGCATCCTAAGGACCCTCTTAAATCGATCTCCATTTTCTTGGTCGGGTGAAAACTTTGAGAAGTAAGTTTCCAAACACTTGTGTTATGTCAATCTTTACGGTTTCGAAAAACCCTTTATTTCTCATCCAAGTCCTATACATGCCGTTTATGGATGACTCTACTTCTGATGCTCGGATATGTGCTAGCTTCTGAAGGTGACGGTGAGACATGAGTTCAAGTACAACTATCTTACGAATCTCACGCCAATATGAATAATTTGATGTAAGGCTAAAAATGGCATAGTTGTAGCCTATTAGCTCGGTTGACATGACTTTTGGTCGGCTAGCAAAGACTCTATCGTTGGTAGTTAAGCACTCTTTAGCTAGCTCTAAGTTGCTAACAATTAGAACTCGACAAACACCAAGTTTCATGGTGAAAATTGGTCCAAACTTATCGGCCATAGAGCTCAACAGTTTGTGAGGAACTTGCTGAGAACCAGCTAGAAGATACAAGTGACCAATTATTGGCCAATTAAGAGCCTGAGCTTCAGGTACCTTGGTTCTGTTAGCAGCTTCATTTCTTATCCATGCCATGTGACTAAAGAGCATAATACAAAATATGCTAGCTCCTAAAGCTACGAGTGAGAGAAGTAGATCCATGTCAAATCTTTTTTGTGCTTTCGAAGATTGATCTACAGAAAGACGATATCCAGAGTTCATATAAGACAACGTGTGTATGTACACACACCAATATAATCTTCATACAATATTCGAATTTTACCCGACGGTACGAGAATTTAAAGTAAACATATAATTTATGTAAGAATTCACGATAAAGGTTGAAAATAGCATTTTATCATTAAAAGAAAATTACTTGAAGATTTTGAATTCATGAGAATATACATATGAATGTAGTACACTATCGGCAGTGCGTGAGTCTTGTGGACTCATGGCGGTTAGCAGTCAGTCGAGCAGTGTTGTCTCCTTTGATCGCTCCCTTGTTCCTTGCCTCAATCGAGGCATTGCACGTTATTGATACTGCTTTCTGTTGAGCATTTGCTGTTAACGTGTGTTAGGCCGGTACAATGAAGCAAATAAAGAAATGATTAAGCATGCATCGGGTTCATGAGACACGTACGCTGGAGTATATATATAGTAGAACTGAAGGATCGCATGCAATATATGCTGCATGTTAAAATCGATCTCTAATTAATTCTTTAAGAATGAATTATATATGGACAAATTCGGTCTTAATTAATTAAACAAGTTTTGAGCCGGATCACAACACAAAAACGAGATATGAAAACCATCCACTGTTACAAAATGAACTGAGTATCAGTAAAACCGGATAGTCACAACTTAAGAGCAGCTATTGCCTCTGGTTTGAAATCAACCCGCATACCTAAAACTCTCCTGACCTCGGCTGGAGTTAATCTCCAGGTCATGGGTCCTGAATTTTCACCCCAAAAGTCCAAAATCTCTGATACCTTCTCCAAGTTAAGAATAGTTGCCATTTGGGTTAACCGTGCAAACTTATCCCTAACGGTCCTTTGCGTCATGCTAGAGAAATGGCTGACCAGAGCCCTAACGTCTCTGTCAAGTTGCAGACCACCAAGCTGACTGAATCGCTTTTGCATCATGATAACTTCAAGCCGTTTCACAATAAAGTCAATCACCAAATGAACAAAAGAGTCATGGTTGTTGGCGGTCATTAAAGGCTGGAGCCAGCCTGTGTTGGTTTCAACAGCATGAAGGAGTCTCTGAACCCACGGGTCATTTACTTCGTTTTCTGCATATTCTGCCTCTGAGAGCTCATAACTAACACTTGCCACACCATCCAAAACAGGGCGGATTCGATGTGTCACAGTGCCTACAAGCTGCTCCAACCCAGCAACTAAGGCTTTCTTGAACCCGTTGCTCATTTCTCCCAACTCCGATAAACAAGACTTGATTCTTTCTCTATCAGCCGGAGCAGGATATACCTAACAAAAACCAATATTGTTAGATAATTGTTAATTGACAATACCTCTTTAAGACTAGTTTAAATAGGGTGATATAGGTGCATAATGGTGGCAGTACCAACCAATTTCCATGTAAATCGGTTTATTTGTGTTAGGTTTTAACTTTAAAACAGATAAAATAGGTAATTAAAGAAATAGCTAAAAAGGAAACACATCAAATGAGTGGATCAAATCTAAAGTTGTCCAAAGTATATTTATAATCATAAAACAGTTAAACAGCCTATATCATTTTACTCGAACAAAATGTAAAGATTAGAGTTATTAAATAAAATAATTTTTGCAATCATATTTGGCATAAAATTTTATTCGGAAAAATATGTTAAAATGTAGTTTAGGTCACCAATTCGAGAGCAGAAAAATTAAGCTTTTTCACCCTTAACCCAAAGGAGTAATTTGACCAATTACTCCAGGGCTGAAATCTTTAAGTCAATTTTAGACATATAGTATAAAGGGCAAATTGCCGAGAAAGGTAACATAAATATTGAAATTTGCCAATAAAGATAATGTCAATTTTTTTGGGCCAAGAAAGGATTCTAAATTTTAATTTCTAACAAAAAAGGGAATGATGACCTGAATGACCTGCCGAGCGCTTAGTCAGCAGGTTAAGATTGTCCAAATTTGTCAATAAAGGTAATGTCTACTTTTTTAAGTCAAAAAAAGGATGATAAATTTCAATATGTAGTAACAAAAGGGTATGCTGACAATTTGTGACGAGTTCTTGTTACTGTGTTCGTGTCAACCCATTTTGACCATTTATCGGTCATGTTTTGGGTCGACCCATTTCGGCTAAATGAATCCGACAAGTATTTTTTCGATTTTCCAATACTGGTATTTTTTCTTTGTTTTGATACAAACTTCAAATATGATATTTTTCGATTCAAACTTTAGAATTCATTACTCATTTTGATTTGATTTGAACTTCAAATTTGGTGTTCGTTTCAATTTGAATCGAATTTGAACTTCAAATTTTCTTTACGTTCATTTAATACAATTATAAAGCCAATATAAGATATTAAAGTATCAAAATATCAACTGCAAGTAGTCAAATGTGAAACTACCAACATAATATATTCCAAATATCATATACGAAAATGATGTAATATTATTTTAATTTTAAATATTTTATTATTATATAAAGGAAAGAGAAAACACATACAAAAACACGAACACGAACCTAGATTCAAACATGATGTTTTGTTTCAAATTGAAATTCATCATCCTTTATTGGTCTATAAAAAATGAGCATTACCTTTATTCACAAATTTTGATATTTATGTTACCTTTTTTGTCAATTTGCATAATATAAAAATTAGTCACGTCATCAATTTAACCTGTTACCTGCTACAACGGTAATCGGTTACCTTTAATGTTAGAAATTGAAATTTAGAATCCTTTCTTGGCCCAAAAAAAATTGACGTTACCTTTATTGGCAAATTTCGATATTTATGTTACCTTTCTCGGCAATTTGCCCTAGTATAAAAGATGAACAATGCAATTTGGAAAAAACAAAGGAAAATCCTAAAACAAAACATATTTACAACTTTTTATGTTAGATAAAGTACCTACATCAAGAAGTTCATATGTCTGTTCGATAATAGTCACCATTACATGCGTACACATGCAATTTCTTCAAGTGGCACACAAATAATGAAGACCGACAATTGCAGACAATTTCCATTCTAATTTTTAATCACTTTGATATGTGTAAATAAAAGGATGTGCAACCATGGACTATTTTACTTAGAATCCCATGGTAAATTATAGAGAAATACATTCATGTTCCTCTACTATGCTAGAGGAGCCAAATGGCCTCTAAAAATTATCAAAAGAATATTCCAGACCCTTGATTCAAGAAACCAAGAGAAGTACGCAATAGTCCTGTACAAAAGCACCTTTCACCACAGGCAAATAGTAAGTGGTTAACTGTTTTGCCTAATACTATATATAACTAAAAACCCATACCGGCAAATTTTGCTCATATACAAAGCATTGAGTTGAATTTGAGTAAATCTAATTAACGTCTTGGTTTGCTGGGTCCTCGTCGTTTTACCCAAACGGGTCCAAATGTGTGAAATTTGAAACCCAGCTTAAACACAATGGGTCGTCCACGTTATTTTCCCATCAAAAAGCGCCTAATTGCCTGAAGTTCAACACAACACCTCATCATCTTTTCTTCAGAGTTATCAGGGTACAGGGATACCCAATTCCAATTAGCTCAAGCTGTATGCAACAAAGCCACTTTTTGATTAACCCTCCCATGCTATCAAAGGTGGCAGATGCTGATGGATCCCAGTGATCAGCTTGTCAGATTCAATTTTTTTACAAAGATGATGTTTGAAGAAGGGTTCCAACAAACCCACAGCGTTTAGTGATCAAGCAAATGCTGAAAAGTCCACTAATGTCAGTGAGTGACTTGAAAACTCTATTCAGCTTTCAGCCAGAACATACTTGCAATTGCTGTCAAATTTCTAGAGATATCGCACATACTAATGATGAGTGTTGTGTGTGTTTCAAGGGTCTAACTTTCTACACATATTTGTTTAAGTTTAGATTTCTAATTAGGTGTTAAATTCAATGCGGCAGCCCCATACCCCCACTTGACAAATATTCTCATTTATACTGGAACGAACCTTCACTAGAAACAACTATGAACTTACCTCTGGCAGCACTATTTTCTCCCTGGAACGGTTGTATCGGGAACCCTGTTTTATCAAAAATCATGGCCGCCGTATGCACCACCGGCATGACTGTTTCGGCCGACATCGGCGGCACCCCAAACAATGGTGACAATGGTTGTGTTTCATTGGTCATAGGCAGCAGTATCACTGCTGTTTTTGACGGCGGCTGAACTGGTTGCGAGTTGCGACCAGCTCAACAAAACCTTCATGATCTCGAATTGATAATCAATTTGTCACGGCTCCTTCAACAGAATCTTCATAATCTCTGAATGTCATTTTTCTGATTCGAGTGTCTTTTATCAATAATATCCGATTATCAATTTGGTTTATATCAATTGGTATCAGAGTCATCCCCATCTTGCAAGGTTCCAACACTCGGAGTGGTGGCTTGGATCCGTAAAAGAAGGGTGTCAACTGTGACCAACGTATCCGTGTCCAACGAGGACTCGGAGTGGTGAACTATGGAGTGGTGGCATGGACCCGAAAAGAGGGGTGCCAACCGTGACCAACATAGCCGTGACCAACGAGGACGTTGGTCCTTCAAGCGTGGGGTATTGTTATGATGCCACATCGGCCAAAAGTAAATTAAGTTGGTGACTTATAAATCTAGGTGTCCCTTCCCCCTACAAGCTAGCTTTTGGGGGTGAGTTCTACACTTGGGTTTATAGCATGATACTAGCTTAGTATGGGATGGGTTCATATCAATTGATTGTTATGATGCCACATCGGCCAAAAGTAAATTAAGTTGGTGGCTTATAAGTCTAGGTGTCCCCTCCCCATACAAGCTAGCTTTTGGGGGTGAGTTCTACACTTGGGTTTATGGCATGATACGAGCCTAGACTGCCTAGTATGGGATGGGTTCGTATCAAATTGGTATCAAAGCCATCGTTTCCTGCAACCTGTGATCGATTGGAGCAGCCATGACTAAGAAGATTGCCTATCTCGATAATGAACTGGCGGAGTACAAAGCCTCAGCCAGCGAGCAATTCAAGAGGATCGAAAGTATGCTGGAGGCTCTAAAGCTAGATTCGGAGAAGAGGCATGCTGAGATTATGAACATTCTGATGAATCAAACAAAGACCCCACCACTGCCGCCACTCGTTTTAGCCGACCGACTACCACTGACCACGCTGGTCTCACAGCCGCCGATTCTTTTGGACCAGCCGCCCATTTTTTCAACTCAGCCCTTGGGGTTTACGCTCAATCAATGCCTCCACTCAACTCTATTCCCATGACTTTTGCTGATGATGGGTTCTAGTTCAATGAAGGAAGCAGCAACCACGGTAAGTCTAAAGCTTACTCGGGTTTTGATTCTTTCCAGTCGCCAATAAGCAATTTTGTGGCTGGTAATACGGGAATGCCTTCATGGGGCAGCGGACCAGGGGGCAGGTACTCGCAGCCTATGTTACGAAAGCTAAAGATGCCTTTTTTTGAGGGAGAGGATGCATGGTGGGAAGACCTGGCAGGACAACTACAAAGAATTTTTTGTAAGCCAGAAGACAAATCTCAAAGGGGGCTACAAAACAAAAATTACTACGTTTCGGATCCAGGAATAATTCTAAGCAAGTTAATAAAGCCACACCTTGAGGACAAGGTGTTTTTTGGGGGCGGAGTAATGATATGACCCTTATTTAGTGAATCTCTTAATTATGGTAGTTATTAGATTTTAATATAGAAATTATATTATCTTAGGGAGCAAGTTATTTATGTATTATAAATAGAGGTCTAGGAGTAAGATATTAGGGGGGGGGAATTGTTTCTGTTTTCTTTATTCTTGTACGGGAGATTACCGGGTCTCGAATTCCAGTCACTTGGTTCCTCAAGCATCTGACTTCGGGTGTCTTTAATCAATAATATCCGATTATCAATTTGGTTCATATCAAAAGGGTTGCCCCGTTTTAATCAAAACAAGTAACAGTAGATAAAGCAGGTTAGTTGATAAATAAGTAACCAATTAGATTACATGGAAGATTAGCTCAATTGGTATATGCGGCTTGTTTGCATGCTTGAGTTGAAATTTAAGTTTCAAAAACTTGTTTTCTAAACATTTGTTTGTAGCATTTAAAAAACTACTATGGTCACCATGCTTTGTAACCTAACACTGGTTTTCTTTGTTTACATGTGCTTTGCAAGTAGTGACATCTGATAGACTTGGCAGGAGTATGAGAGCAATATA
Source organism: Dittrichia graveolens (assembly GCA_038502395.1). NCBI lineage: Eukaryota > Viridiplantae > Streptophyta > Magnoliopsida > Asterales > Asteraceae > Dittrichia > Dittrichia graveolens. The sequence goes on along the minus strand of JARJIL010000005.1, from coordinate 81,180,606 downwards.
CGGAGAGTTGAAATTAAGGCTTCAACAGAAGAAGAGCACTTAGTAAACAGATCATTAATTCAACTAACTATGTTAGTATATTTACTAAAAATTTGTGGAGTGCTATTTTTAAGTTTTCGGTGTTACATCCTGCTAAACCTAACTGCTACAATCATCAAGAGTATTTTGGAGGTCATAGATACAACATGATCTAGAAAATATTGGTAAAAACTGGGGTGCTGCTTGTTTCTTGTGTTAATGTTTGAGTATCCTCTAAAGTCTTGCCGAATAGACATTTATGAAATTCAGCTTCTTTGTTTTGTTTTTCTTTTTTTCCAGAGGCTAAAGCCCCTTTATTTCCCCCTTTCTTATCCGACATTGACAACTCGGAAATTTTAGAGAACCTAAAAGAGGCATCACCAACGAATGTGCCTCTTCTCACTGTGCCTCATCCCTACCACATCTCATTCTGTTTCTATCTGTTATTTGTAATGTGTTTAAATCAGCTATAATACAAACCAACATGTTTCAGATTCAGGTGACACCTCTACAGAAGTTTATAAAAGAATAGAACGCAGAATTTTGAATAGTTTCAAAATATCTAAAAGAACATAATCTTATTTACAAAAATTCATATTTAAGGAGCAAATCATGTTCATCGTCATCTAGGCAAGCAAGATTCAAGAAGCTAAGTAGTTATCATGATTGAAAGATAATGAGAACAAAAACATATCAAGCTACTAGGGCTGCCTAACACTGAATTTTATAACCTGTACTAAAGTAGTCAAACTTCAAATTGAATTCAAGCATATATAATTTAAGCATGGTTATAATATCATTTAAATTATATAGCATCGTGATGGTTAAATGTTAGAATCAGGAGTGTCAACTTTAACTATGGCCTAAGGTTCTTAAGCAGTTTGCATAAGGAAAAAGTTCCACCAAATTCCACTTATCACTGACGGACATTTCAGTATACCAATGTAAACTGCAAAGAAGAATTCCACATGTCCAGAGCCAGATTAGGATCAGAAACCAAGCAAGCTTTATGATTCTATTAAGTTTTATCATTTCATTCATATATGAATAGACATTGAACCAGAATTCAAATTCTAATCTATCAACTTTATTTTATTACGAGCATGACTATCTTAAGAGCTGTTTATCAAGACTACACTAAAACATGATTTACTAAGTTTTGAGTCACATGGTATCCAACCAAAAGTCTTAGTTTCACAAAGTTCTGCTTGTGGGCTTGCAAAGGGGAAATGTATTTGGTAATTGTAACAGAAACATGAAAAGAGTGAGTCAATTGAAATGTTGTTACTTATAATCAAAATCTTGACTACCTTGAGTGGTATGAATGCAACCCCAGTTTCTTCAAAAGATGAACTATAAAACACACAAGATAGTGGTAAACATATAGGTTTGGATTATGAGTACTCACCTCAGCACATTGCTCCTCGATCTCATGCCGTAGTTTCAGTGCATACTCGCTGCTCACATCCATGTTATTCAAAGCAGTAGCAATATCGATTCCTGCCTTCTGCACTCCAGCACCACCCAAGAAAAGCTTTCCTCCGAGATTTGGCTCCCTCAGTTTTTGTTGCAAAGCATCGTTATACTCGCCACCAAGCAAACTTACAGCACTGCTCAATGCTGCAATAACAGAATTGATGTTGGATGTTAATATCGACCTACGACAACAACTCTGTAGAACATAAAACACATCATCAACCATGGACGTTGTAAGACTGTCCATAACATGCTCGTCAATCTTAATAGCCTTCCTGACATTTTCAACCATGAAGAATCCCTCCAAGATCACATAATAACTAGTTATGTCTTGAATAACCTTGCTAAAATTTCCACTCCTAAAAGCTTTGGTGGCTCGGGGAGTCAATTCTGGATCAACATGACTTAGCCCTTTTATCTTTGAAACCATATACTCGGTATAGTCCTCACCAAGCTGTGTAAGTGACAGTATTTCTTCCAAATACAGCTCAATTTCCCTGGGGTCTGGCCCTCCCTCCTCACCACTGAGCATATCGTTCTTGTAAGAATTGATCTCAGACGTCAATTTGGACAACTTACGAAACTCCATATACTTTTTTAAGATCAAAGAACCCCTTGAATCACACTCCTCTTGGAGCTCGCAAATTGCATAGACAATGCCATCTTCTCCACACAAACTCCTTAAAATATCTTCATTCTCTTCAATTGCTAGAACGATGTCTTTAAATAAATTGGTCAAACAGGCAATAAAATTTACCTGGCTCTGATTCTGCTCCATGATTTCCACTAATTGTTCAAATTCAAGTTTAGATCTAACCGATATCACCTTCTTTAAATAACTAACATACACCTGTAATCCTTCTTCCTCCAAAGCTAGAGGCGAGTAAAGCCTGATGAAACGAAGAACGGTAGGGTGATCTCGCTGATCCACAGCTGCTGATAGTCTTCGCCTGACGATTGTTTCAAGTTGTTTCTTAGAAGCAAATAGCAGCTCTCTCTGATCCGAACCGGAATCCTTGTATTTTGAATCGATATGAAGAAATGTTTGAACGTAATTAGCGGCGGCCTCAAAGTCTTCATTCTCCAGAGCCTTCTGAACGCCATCAATGCAATTGGACCTCTCTATGATGGCGTCAATGCGCAGGAGCGTTTCATTGACGCCAGATTGAGCAAGGTCGAGTTCCCGGACCTTGCTGGAGACCTGATCAGCGAGTATACACGTGGAATCGACGTTAGAGAGCATGTGATCCGACTCGGCTTTGACAATTTCGAGAACATCGGCGGATTTCTGGAGGAAAGAGAGATGTTTATCGAGATCGGGACGGAGAGAGAGTATGTTCTCCAGTTGGAGATCTAGGCCACGCTGGTAAGCAATGCACTCGTGAAGAAGGCGAGTCATGGCTCCGACGTCAGTGAGGTTTTGGACGTGTTCAAATGCCTGCGGGGTGCCAAATTTCACAGACGAAGAAGGTGAATTGTATGCTTCTTCCTCTTCAGTCACCGACGGTGATGACACCATAGTCACCGGTTAGTCGGATTCTTTACACACAATGGCTATTTGCTAATCGCCTAATCCGAAGTCGGAAATCCTAATTTCACATATACAGAAACCCGATGGAGAGACAACTGCGTTCCGCATCAAATCAAATAGACGAAGATACGACGTTTGTATTGTGAAGAGATTGTATTCCCATTATATCGTCTGGTTTTCCCAAATTACTGAGTTTGGCGTATGTAGAGGATCTGCAAATCATATATAGATAGAATAAATTAGAAACATAGTCATACATGCAAATCATATAAGCTCAATTTCCATTGTATTGTGAGAGATCTGCAAATCAAAATCTAAAGCTTAAATCCTATCTACAAATCTGAAACGTAGTCATACATTCAAACACTGACTTGAAATAATCACTCATTTCTTTTTAATCGAACCACTTATCTCAATGCACCCACTTAAACATTGAATATACAGACTTGAACCGATAATCGAACCCTGAAATTGAAATCAAGCAACAAAACTGAAAACTTGTTTGAATCAACAAAAAAGGGTTTTCTTTAAGCGTCTTCAATTTACAGATTTGAACAAATAATCTACCCACTGCTCCAAGCCCTAAATCGACAGCATCAGAAACCAAATCTAGGTTTAGAACTTCAAAGAAGAAAACACACACAAATCACATATGGGCTAAAGAGACCAGGATTTAATCGACCGTTGATGGTGGTGATGTTGGCATCAGGCGGTGAAATTCATCAAGATTTGTTAGAGAAATCTGGTGGTGATGGTGGTGTCTAATGATGGTGGCGTCAGGCGCTAAGATAGATGTTGGTGGCGTCGGTGGTAAGAGTGAGATGGTGGTGGTGGCCGGCGAATGGAGCGGTGGTGGTGGTAATGCGACTGTGTTGATAGATGGTGGCGTCAATGGTGGTGGCAGTGTCCGGTGATTGTGGCGTCAAGCGGTGAGATAGATGGTGGTGGTGTCGGTGTTAAGACGTAAGAGCGAGAAGGTGGGGGTGGCCGGTGAATTGAAGGGAGATGGCAGTGATGTCTGTGTTGATCGAAGAGTGTAACACCCCGCCTCGGCATGAAACGGAGGCTACTCATGTGATATAAAAACAGAGCAAAACTAAGAAAAATACCTCTCAATGATATGCCTATGGTACCCCATAGGTGGATAAATAGCTCGATGCATCAAAACTATAAAATATTCAAAATAATATATAATTCAATATATAGTTTTGTGTTCCACAAGTTTTGAAAACATTTATAGTTAAAATAATCTCAAAATATTTTAAGAGACATCATGTGGAACAAATCTAAGAAAATGAAACTTTTTCCACTCCCTTAACATATACTAATATCTTCATAAATCCAACAATAGAAGCACATAAAAAGAAACTGGATTTCAAATATCAACTTTCAAATAACAAGGATCACCACTAAAAGAATAATAGGAATTTAAAACCGACATTTCATATTTTAAGAACAAGAATCCGTACGACAATAATAATTGTAAAAGGAGCTAGAATCCGTACAAACGACTGTAATAATTTTAAGAGGAGGTAAGAATCCGTACAAACGACCATATAGCAATAGCAAAAGTATAGATATCCGTACCTTGTATTCTCGATCAAAGAAGTCCAACACTACTAGTTGCCTCAAGTTTAGTTCTTCTTCCCTTCGTCTAAACATATATAATTTACCGTTAGCATTTATCTTATTCCTACAATTTTATTCTTTTGCTAATTAGATTGTTTATGATTTAACATTTATTATTATTCTTGACCTACCAGATAGATTTCTCTTTTATTTAAAATGACCCGTTAGTATAAATTAGAATATTCATTCTTATGTGTTAGATTGTATGTATTAATATATAATTTAAGCTCTTGTTACTTGGCATTAAATTAATAAGCTTTAAGAAGGACAAACTATTTATATCTAATTGGTATTTCCATATCGACAGCCCAAAGATATCTATACATACATATATATACACACACACATATATATATATATATATATATATTTAGATTTTGTATCTTTTGCAGTATACTAACCTGACACTTCACTTAATTCATAAGGATTCTTATAAAGCAAGTACAATTTACAGGCCCTTATTCATTTTAAAGATGACTTATGGAAAGGTGGTTAAAACACTCCTACACTTGAGTTCCTTATATATTACTTTTAATTTTAAGTATACCCCTTTCTTTGAACATTATATGATTCCATCAGTTAACCGACACATATTACACAGACCAGCTTAAGCTTTTACTTTAGAGTAAAGTAACATCCTAGTTCAAGACTTGACAGAAAGCAGTTATTACAATCTGGTAATTTACAATCTGAAGGTAACTAAAGTGGTCAACTACAGTTACAGTAATTCAAAATGTTTTGAAGTCATCTGTACATGAAATTAAAGGCTGATTTCTAATCCCATGCAGGTTAGCAACTTTAATAAGTTCATCAGTTGAGTTACACCATTGAAAAGTGGGTTTAAAACCAATGATGATGCAGGTTCATATTTAACTCAATTTACTGGAAATTTGATAGCCAAACCAAGATACTGAGTACAGATGCATTCAACTTCAAATTTATTTAAAACCAGAAGCATAAGAAGCATCAAGATTGTAGCTTTAAGATAGACCCAACATCAGTTTTAGTGATCCAGTAATGCTTAATTGATAAATAAAGTACCCTATCAGTTTCTTAATCCATTAGTTTCATAATCTAGGTATAATCACAACACATTTTGAAGATAAAAACAAGAATTATAGTTCATTGTTGATTCAATTAAGGGGGTCTACACCCTGGAACCGTTGTAATCGAAGAAATAGCATCAGATGGCAAGATGACAGAATCAGATCAGATTGCGTAAGAAAATGAATCTGGTCGATTACTAAATTGCAGGTCGTAGAGAATGAAGACTATCGAATCGAGAAGGAAAAACTAACCTTAATCACAGCTGATTGATACTCGACAACACCACACTCGACTCTGAATCGCAGCTTACACTTCAATTTACTGCTCGAAGGGCGTTGCACGGTCGACCGTTGATGGTTTTCTTTGGCTGTCGTCGATCGTACTCTCGGTCTCCGTCTCTCCCGTTTCGATTTCGAGGGTACAACTGATGGGTTCGGAATTGGTATATGAGTATTTAACTCTGGGTTCGTTAGAGTTTGGGGGAACGATCGCCACGGAGCAGTCCCCTCTTTGCCGATAGGTTGAACAGTCGAGGACCCAGGGGCTTGAGGCGAAACACCAACCGCATCCGACCCATGTAACATCAGCGCGCCATTCAACTTATCTTTTACCTTTAATTCAACTTACTTCACAAATTCCTACATACAACCCTATTCAACCCCGATATCTATATTACTATATAAAACATTTAATATTTTCTCTATTATTTAATTTTAAGAGTTTTTAAAATTCAATCAAAACAACATCTTGACCTTTTATTTATTTAAATTAATCTCATATTCTCATCCACTTAATCTTTAACCATTTCACTATTTCCTAATTTATTTTAACTTTGTATTTATGTAAAATATACTTTCATACAAACAAAATTATCCACCACATCAATATAATTTTTAAAATCGTATTAACTTCTCTCTCCTTATTTCACAAATATAAATCTTTTTTCTTATTTTAATGTTTTTTAGAATTTATTTTTAAAATTAATAAAATAGTTGACGCAAATAAAAGAAAATTTGAAAAAACGAATATGTTGTTGAAGAAAACTTTTTTATGACATTGAATCGCACGAATAACATATTGTTACATTCTTAAAATTGACATGTTGCAAAAAAATTATTTGCTATCATAGCATTGCGCGGGTATGATGCTAGTTAATAAAATATATATTAAATGTGAGAGGGAAGAAAAAAAAGAAAAAAGGAAACGGGTTCTCAAACCCGTTTCACAACCCTATCACCACTTACCCAAAGAAATCCAATTTGGTATTTTAGTGTTCCCCACTTACCTAAAGGAATCCAATTTCGGGTAACGATGCGGGTGGTCTAACAAGGGATAGATAAAAAATGGGTTGGGCCTAATAATTAATTAAATGGTTTGCTGCTTGGTCCAACTATTCTATTTGAAATGATATTTTTACACTTTCTACTCCTCTGGATTTGTTTGATACGCATGCATTACTTTAAACTTGTCAATGCATGTGTATTCATGCATTATATGTAGATATATATTTGTCTCTATAATAGTTAGAACTTGATAAAACTATAAAAAGGGCAGGCCGGAGGGTTTCAATTTGGCCTTTATAGTGTCATAGCTTAAAAAAATTAAACTGTGCTAGCATCAGATTGTTAAGCATTCTCTGCACAAGTGAATATCTTAAAGCTTTATCAGTCATCCAGGATTAGATGAACATCATAAGTGACTTTCTTAGTAAAGGTTAACATTCATTGTTCACTTTTAAGGTTCATCTCTATTAAGACAAGAATTCTAGCTTATTGTATCGTCAGCTACTAGATCTTGTTATAGATGATATAATCTATGGGCATCTATGAACAATTGACTTAAACAAAAAGCCTAAAGGCATCTACATCTACATAAGTACCCACGCTGAATTTGGCATGGAAAGTAGCTTTTTTGGCGAATAATGTGTAACTTTACAAAGTTCATATGTTGGATATTTCTAGATATTTGATGACGCAAAGCGTGCAAAAAGTTTGAAGCTCACTGTGAAGCATGCTCGTATATGTCCTACTAAACTCGAGTACTTTTCTAGTTTTGACCAAAAGACTGTGGTTGTTTTCAATCTCTCGGGTGATGTGTTGGGATTGTATCTGGATGACCAATTTCTTTCTAGTGATATACTTTCAGATCCACAAAAGGCATGCTTTCCATCCCAACATTAGAATTAGAGGTGACAATTTTGACCAGGTTGATTTGAGTTTTATTCATCTCAAGCGGGTCAAATAAGAAAAACTTACCTATAAAAGGGAAGAATTCAAACGGGTTGAAAGTCGTCCAAAGTCTATTTTAATGCATACAACCTCCTAAATTGTTTATTATTCAAGGATTTAAGTTATTATTGTAATTTTGTTTTTGTAATAACAGTTAAGAAATTAATAATATATAGCGTTAAAAAATGGATAGAATTGTATGTGGTCAATGCAACCTGGCCCAGCCCATGTGATCCTTATTAAAAATGACCTATTTCAACCTAACCCATCCATCTTGCCACCTCTATTATGATTTTATCTCCTTGAGTGTCTTGCTGGTCAATAAATTTTATGTTTGATAATTGGTATTTGGTAACAGAGTGTCGCCAAGAAGTTAGTAATTTCTGCATTCGAGCACTGGGGGCATGTAATCCACATTAACACGGACCAATTAGTTTCATGTTGCTGTCCTCATATACCCAACAAGTGTTCTATATCTGATCTTGTCAGCTATGGATTTGTGAAAACTGAAACTGGTACTCCCTTTGATAAGAACATATATCTGGATTTGATGGCCTTGATATGGATATTAATGAAAGCTGTTTATATAGTAACATGCTTACTGATAAACAAGATCCAAACCTACAACTCCTACCCGAAACTTTAAGGACACGTTATAATGAGATTTATCACGGATTTGCAAAAGATGGAAGATACTGATTTGTATAGTTAACTATTTTTCAAACAGAAAAGTAGATTTCTCTATGTTGACGTTTATTCTTGGGTGATCGAAATCTAGCATAAGACTATCAAATATATATAGGCTTGTTCCAAGTGATAAAAGAATCCAAAAATCATAGGGTAAATAGTATGAAAATACAATGAACTTTGTCTTAATTATCATTGTATACAACCAACTTTATTTTTTTTAAAATAATGCAATCAACTTTTATAATCCTCCCATTGTATGCAAGTTGTTGTATACCATGGAAATTATGAAAAAGTTTATTGTATACAATGGTAGCTAAAGACCAGATACAGAAAAAAGTTGTTTGCATACAATGAAATTTTTTTTAAAGTTAGTTTTATTATTTTTAAGAATTTAAAGTTAGTTGTATACAATAATAATTAAGATAAAGTTAATTGTATTTTCATGCATTAAGCAAATGGATGTTTAAACATGCACTAATTAACAGCTGATCAAGTCTCTTAAAAAAAACTATCATTTAAAATAGCTAGCTTTAAAAAAATATGAATTATTAATAGATGGTCAAAGTACCTACTTGCATGTAAATACAAGATCTAGCTAGTATATTTGTGTCGGAGTAATCACGTACAACAATCCAGCCTCAACAAAAAGGAAACTCCTATCCTATCCAACTCTAGTATAAGTCATTGTACGAATTAAATAAATATGATACATAGAATTATTTATACTATCTTCTAATCTTCTAATATAAATAAAAGACTAATCTTTATTAATTTAATTAAAAGATCTTGATCATTCATTTAATTAAAATTAAATCATATCCATTCATTTTATTAGAATTGAAATTCTAATTTTGACTTCTAGTAGTCAAAGTTAAAAACTCAATTTTTAAAATTTAATTTTAATAGGAGATAAGATAGTTAGTAAAAAAATAATATTTAAATTTTAATATAATAATATTATTATTAATATTAGTTATGTTATTATAAATCAATTTAATTTTTCAAATCAATTTTCCAACTTAGTTTTGTTTTTAAATTCCATTTTCATTTAAAATAAATTTAATTTGTGTTAGAATTATTATCTAATTTAAACTTTTAATCCACTATATTAATTTAGAAATAAATATTCAAGTTCTTTATCATCATCTACGGTTATCATATGATACAAATCTTACCGTAATTAAATTTTACATTATTTTTAAAGTTATCATCAATTACTTTTATATGTCAACTAAATTTAATATAAAACTCTTTTAGTTTTCGAGAAAGTCTACTATTGAGTTTTTCAATCTTTCGTTGGTACAACACAATTATATATTTAAATAAACAAATATAAAATAACATTTTATAATTACCCGTGTATTTACATGGGTATTTAAACTAGTTACTTTAATAAATCATTAAATTTCACAACAAATATTTAATTTGTCTAATTTTGACTAAATTACTTACATCAATACAATTTTAAGACTAGAGTATTTTTCTCTAATTATTTAATAATAATAGTTTTTATTTTATTGTTTTTAAAAACTATTTTAACAACTAATAAAATAGTTGATCGTCACTTTGTTCTCAACTCCTCACCTCCTGTATGTATGTATGTATGTATGTATGTATATATATATACACTAGCATAATACCCGCACAATGCTATGGCAACGAATAATTTCTACTCGTTAACATGCTCGTCTTCAAGACGTAGGGAGTATGATATTCATATAATACAATTTTGTGGGTGACATGTCTATTTTCTTTATCTTTTTCCATTTTCTTAACTTTTCTGTTCTCATAATTGAAAAAAAAGATTATGAAAATATGTTTTAATAATTACGTTAATTTGTATTGGTTTTGAGTTTCAAAAAATTGTATTGACTTTGATTTTCTTAAATATGTAAATTAAGTTTAGTTTTTAAAATGAAATATAAGAATCTTATTAGCTATATCTAATAGTTACTCAATTTAGTTTATATGAAGGGTAATTTAGTAATTTCAAAACAGTTATAATTTAAGAGTTTAAGTAAAAGACCTAAATGCTTTATAATATACACACATTGAACACAACCTAAAATACATTATTTTGTTTATGATGATGCATATTATTTTTTAATAATATCATTATTAACGAACATTTCAAAATTTATTGCTTTCTAATATCTTTTTAAAAAAATAATTTGAAGATTTGAAGAATATATAATTTTCAATTGGGGTGGTGACACATAGAAGAATCGGAAGGACTTGGATATTATCATATTAGTTAGACCAAGAAGAAGTCTGTAGTCAACGCAAATAATGTGATGATGCATGGCCACTAGTCTTCAATTCGACGACTCTTTGACCAGAATCAACGTAACAAAACTAGTCAATAGTAGTAAGCAGTTGAGTTGACCAGCAACCATAATATATAACTGTAATTAAAATATAAATCTGTCCTAAACTTCAAATATATATGAGTGAACAAAGTGGCGACTGATGTGTACGATAATGAGAGAGAGTAAATGATTTTTATTTTTTCTATTTTAAAAATAGGGTTTAGTTCGTGAAAATGTATCCAACTTGTCACATTTTGCTATTGTATGTATTAAACTTAAAAACTTACCATTTAATGTATTGGACTTACCAAAGTTACCATTTTATGTACTTAACCTGGTATAGCAGGTTGCATAATGATGTGGCACAGGTTTAAGTGAGATGTCAATGACGTGGCGATGATGTGGATGATAACATGGTTTTTCTTATGAAAAAATAATTTAAAAATAAAATCAACATTATTGTTGCTTCTTATTATTATAATTATTAATTACAAAATCAAATTGATTTGCAGGTATGGGTTCACTGTTTCTACCTGAACCTCCATTTTAGATCTAGGTTTGGGTCACTGCTTTCATCTTTGATTTATATTTCATCGTATCTAACCCTTTTTGGTGTTTGATTTCTATTTCAGATCAATGTCTAATTTTTTTCTTGGGGTGTGCAATTTAGAAACCCTAAATCAAAGGGATATTCAATGGATTTCAGCACCGATTATGCGATTACTCGATTATGAAGGTTTGGATCTCTTCATCTTCATCTGTTTTAACGATTTCATCTAGGATCGATGGAACCAAAATCGCACATCTACAGCTGTCGATCTTCATCTTCATCAAGTGTTTTCCTATTTGGTTTCATAGGGTTTCGATTTCCATCTAAACCTTCATCTTCACATAAGTTTAGGGTTTCGATCTCCATCAAAATCGCACATATACAAGTGTCAATCTTCACCTTCATTTGTTCTGTTTTTTGTTCATCGACATAGCATATTTGTCCCAAGCACCAATGGTCTGTTTTTGTTTGCGTTTTTGAAGTTCATCAGTTCCTTTTGCGTTTTTTGTTCTTCCAGATCTATCGCCTATTTTCTTTCCTTTTTCGATTTTGACTTTTCATGTATGTTTTGAATTTTTTATGTGGATTTTTAGTAGAATCAATTGTTCGACCTTGATTATGGTCCAGTTGTTTAAATCATTGGGTTGCAAAGGTCTGAGTTTGTTTGATCAGCTGTTCTTGTTCTTTTGTATCTTCAAGATGATATGAATGTTCTTCAAGATCAAAGGTTGAAAGATGAATATCTGGAAATTAAATACTGACGTGGATTAAAAATAATGAAAAATAAAAATATTTACCTGTTACCTGCTAGATAGGTAACATGATACATTAATAGGTAAGATTTGAAATTCCAATACATTAAATGGTAAATTTGTAAGTTTGATACATACAATAGCAAAAGGTGACAAGTTGGATACATTTTCATTAACTAAACCCTTAAAAATAATAATAATGGTTCAATATTTTTAAAATTGATCAATTAATTAACAATGAAATAAAAGTGAATAAAAATGGGTAAATAGTTTTTTTAATCATTTCAAGTTAATAATTAAGGGATATTAAAAGTGCAACATCTAAACTTCTGGTCAAGAAGAACCATAGTAGTGAGATGTACTAGACACAATGACCACATTTTTAATTTGACCAAACCATAATAAACAAGAGGAAAATGATTTTTCTCAGTGAAATATAAATTTATTCATGGAATATATGTGCTTCACTGACTTGTACAACAACTATAACATATTATATCTTATGTGGAAGAATTAGTTTCGTCTATGAAAATATTATCTTCCTAAAAGAAAATAGAAATGTACTATATGTGTGTATAAAGTGGTCTAATTTAAGACCTAAATACATTAATTAACTTGAGAACTAATATTGAGGATCAAATTAAATTACATATTTATCATTTTATGGAATTTACAAAGGTAAAGATGGCATCAATACATTAAATTAAGGATAAATCGGAGATAGTAATGTCCAGCAGGTCATTTTTTAACGGTTTCTAAATCTATTACAGATTTGTCTACGATAGAACTCAAACTCATGACTTTATGCCATGACTTTTACGTCATGTGCCTAGTTCATCATCATTCCCTCTCATTTAAATTTTGATTTTCTTTTATTTACGAATTCACAAATGTGTTAATTTATAGTTGCATAAACACAAAGTTTTTCAATACTAAGGGTATGGAAAATCAATTGTTCAAATATGAAATGAATTATAAAGAATGTGTTCACATATGAAATTCCTTTAATTCACGTGTGAAATACGTTTTGTTCACATTTGAAATAAGTTTGGTTGTCATGTGAATTACACATATCCAAACATATGTATCACAAAATCCCGATTTACAAACATTATACAACAAAACACGTTGGAAAAAAGAAACATATAAAGAAACAAGCGTATGTAAATAAAAAAGTTAGGGGTGAGCATGATTTAGTTCAGATTGGTTATTAATCAAAATCGAAAAATTGACCAAAAGTATGGTTATTGTACTTTCATAACAAATTAACTATTGTTATTCGCAGTTTGACTTGGGCCTTCAAGAGAGAGGGGGATAGGGAGCGAGAAGAAGAAGAGGAGGAGAAAAGGTTTTTAGTATATGTTTGGTCCATTAGCATAATAAAAGGTTAGACAGCTTCTTTTTGGCTCGGTATGTATCTTCATATGAATTTAGGGCAATGAGAACTATTTTAGATTAAATATGAGGAACATTAGCCTGATATTGTAAAACATAACCATTGTAGACTTGCATATAATTATATTCAATAGGTAAAAAGTAAACAATTTTTTTATAGCAATAAGATACATGGATAACAAGAATTACTTAGTTAAAGAATAATAAAATGTTAAGTATAAATTACTTGCTTAAATTATTAAAAACATATAACATTATATATATATATATATATATATTACTTCTTTATAATACATTTTATATATATATATATATATATTACCCCTTTATAATACATTTACAACCTTAAAAACTCTTAATTTTAAGTAACTTGAATGTACTAAAATACCCCTTAACCATTTCATTCTCTCTCCTAATTTACTTTAACTTTTAAAATACCCCCTTTTAACCATTTCATTCTCTCTCCTAATTTATTTTAACTTTTTATCTATTTAAAATACCTCTCTAACACTAAAACACCCTCTCACACAAACACAATTATCCACACACATCAACATAATTTTTGAAATCTTATTAACTTCTCCCTTCTTATTTCATAAATATAAATCTTTTTTTTTATTTTAATGTCTTTTAGAATTTATTTTTCAAATTAATAAAATAGTTGATACAAATAAAAACAATAAAAAACTGACATTATATGATACTTTTTGTGACATTGAATTGCGCGAATAACATATTATTATATTTTTAAAAGCAACATGATGTAAAATAGAAATTATTTGCCGTCGCAGCTATGCGCGGGTACCTTGCTAGTATATATATATATATATATAGGGGGTTCAAACGAGAACTGTTTTTCGTACGAGAATCGCGAGAACCAATCTTAGCGATTCATTTTAGATAATGAAATTCATGGACGAAGAGCGTGAGGGGATTGAGTGTGACAGGGTGCATGTAAGGAATTCATGTGTGGGCAATCCAATTGAAGGAGGGGGAATTGGATGGTTAAGATTGTGTAACGCCGGTCTTTAAATTTCAGAGTATATTTTTTTATTAAAACACGTGCGGAACCTAAATATTTAATTCACATTATACAACTTATATAAATATAAGTTGTATTATAAAAGTTTAACAACATTCCAAACGTTACCAACTCGTTCGACCATTACACTAATTATTACATAACATTGTCTTTACATAGTGTTCCCCAAAACCTATCATGACATCCCTGCAGGTACCCGTACTCACCTTCAATCTATTTGTAACGTCCCAATTTTATTTTTACAATTAAACAAAGAGTACGTTAAATGATTCACCACAATAAAACATTATATGAGTTAGTTACAGGCCCGGGTGATAACCCGTCGAATTCAAATGTAATTGTTTAGAACACATCAAGAAACACAAAATAGTTTGATAGCGGAAGCTTGTGGAGTGTGAGCTATCAACCGCGTGCTGGAGCCCCGCCGTGGCCATCACCTGAAAAGAAGGTTAAACAACAACCGTAAGCACAGAGCTTAGCGAGTACACTTACTTACAATCGACCATATGACATCACGTCATTGCCTTACAATTAGATTACATCTTTCATTCCTGTCATCGAAGTAAACGGTCTCATCATTCCCGTCACGGAAGTGAACGGTCTCATCATTCCCGTCACCGAAGTGAACGGTCTCATCATTCCCGTCACCGAAGTGAACGGTCTCATCATTCCCGTCACCGAAGTGAACGGTCTCATCATTCCCGTCACCGAAGTGAACGGTCTCATCATTCCCGTCACCGAAGTGAACGGTCTAATCAATAGCATAGCATAACACGTTATCAATGTATCAATTCATCAATCATTATTCATCATTTACGGGATTCATCGTTCATTCATCATTCATGGTTCATCATGCATCATTCATATAGCATGTAGCACTTTAAACACATACATCATAAGGTTTGGATGGTAAGTAAGAATACTCACCTATCTGCGGTTCAATCTCACAGTCTTAGCTTACTAGAACACTTGTGCTTGCTTGCTAGTCAACCGTCACCTACAATAGGTCTAACAAATCAATACCGTGTACGAATCCCTCGTTCGTACTCACATAATACATTCTAGCCCCACAAGGCATGTAACAATAAAATGCATTAAAGTCCATTAAGTCGGCGACACGTCGCGTCCCTCAAACCGACGCGTCGCGTCGAAGAAAAGTATCAGATTTCCAATTTATATATGGAGACTATCGGATTTCAGCTCATAGCGGATTCTCATCCGGATTTCAACCTATCCGGATTTCATAAGTCGCATAGGGTCATGGTAGGTTTCAACCAAAGGTCGCATAGGTGCTCCATGCGACGGTCGCATGGTGCGAAAGTCGCATGGGGTGTTCTTGTAGGTGAAAGTCGCATGAGCATAACTTAGGTCGCATGAATACACATACAGATTCATCGGGAAGTCGCATGGACTCCCATGAAAGTCGCATGGACCCTCCTGAAAGTCGCATGGACTAGTACATATCACATGAAAGTCGCATGAACATACTCCTAAGCCAACTGAAAGTCGCATGACATACAAACAAGGGCTGAAGGTGGACTACTATTCACTATACAAAAGTCGCATGGAATAACATACAAAGTACCAAAGTCGCATGAACAATTATCTGGGCTATCTGAAAATCAATTGATGTGCGTGTAGCGTACCAGTTTTAAATTTATAAAATCCGAATTATTTAGCACGACTAACAACACAAATAGGCAAGAGAACCTAATTGTATGATAGTATAGTAAATAAGTACGGGTGTCAAACACAAGGGGAACGGGTATGATTTTGAATATAACTATACTAATTAAATATTAAACTAATAAGAACAACTAAAGGGGAATTTAGAATCTTAACAATAAAGATTCAAACTTTATTATCTAAAATCACTCCTAACACTAGCAAATACTCAAAAGCAAACCAAAGAGAGCAAAAGCAAATATTTTTATGGATTAAACTTATCAAATTAAAGCTTTCCCTCCCTAGATTCGATTTCTACTTTTTTAAAACATTTAATTTCCAATTAATCGTGCAATTAACATTTGTTTCATCTCATACCGATTTCTATAATGGATAGACTCTTGGTCTGAGTTCTAACCCTCTAATCATGTATTTATTCAATTCTATGGTCAAAAAATCGTTTAAATGCATAATTAGACGTATTTAATTTTGTGTCAAACAAGACTCAACCTTTAACAATTGTTTTGGTTATTAAATTGTTAAATTGACAAATAAAGGTCATTACATGCCAAGCATACACATTAAAGTTCCATTATTGATTATCTAAGCCTAGGATATAATCAATCACTAGTCAAGATTAATTATTGATCCTAATTAATCATGATAAAAGCTATAAAAATATATTGGTCCTCTAATTTTTATAAACTCAGAATGTAAATAATCAAAAAACAGATCTTTAACACATATGAATCATTGGTGAGCTTATAAGACAAATTATGAGATGAAAACATGTTCTAATCAATGAAAATCAAACATATTTACAAAGTTTCATCTCCTCTAGGGAGGAAAAGAAGAAAACTAGCCAATAACAGTCATATCAAGCTTCTGGAAATCATAAATAAACATGAGAACAAAGAAAAGAATGATAAAACCGTAATAAGCAAGCCTCCTAGCCACTTTAATCTTCAAATTAAGCTCCATAGCTCCTGGAATGACTTTTAGACGTGATTTGGAAGTATTTGGGTAGTATAAGTTGGTTTGTTCACCCAAAATCGATCTCGACCTTCGTTTATATAGAAAACTAAAAACAGGGGTGTCGCGCCGCGACGGGTAAGTGTCGCGTCGCGACGGGTGAGTTTGACGCGATCCAAAACTCTTTTAAAAATTGAATTTTGACGTGATCTGATGCGTCATGCCGCGACCCAAGCAACTGTCGCGCCGCTACGACACGTGGCGAGCTTTTGGACCTTATATTGAACAGCTCCGTCGCGCCGCGATTCTTGAAGTTGTCGCGCCGCGACATCGCTTTTTCAGCCTTTGACCATAAAAGTGATTTTGTAGCCCTCTGAGTCTAGTTTCCGTGGCCTTTTGAATCACCTCAATCTGAGTTCGTATGAGTGAGATATGATCAAAACAGTGAAGATGTGTCGGCGCGGACAGCTTTTCTTATTTTATTCAGTTTTTCTGGTTTTTGCTCAAAACTTTCCATCATCCGCCTTTTTAACCTGTAATTCACTAAATGAAGATAATTAAGTGTCTTTTACTTATTTACGAACAATAACGGGCTAAAATAAAACAAATATCGCTTAAAATATATATCTAAATTTGGCGATATCAAAATACCCCATACTTGAACTTAGCTTGTCCCCAAGCAAATCACATCTCTATCCAGGCTATAAATCTTAAATAATCAATACCACTCTTTGAAAAATTAAATATCACTTACAAATGTCAAAAAGGTTGATTAAAAACAAAACATTTGATATACTTAGAATTATGCACATACTCACGATTTGATTCATATTTACTTTTCAACCATCCCAAATAATTTTTTCATTTATACATATCCAAACCTTAACTTAAGAATTGCATTTATATTTAATTTAGTTAATTACCCTTTAGGAATCCCCCAACCTCAAGACTTATTGCGGATTTTCAACTTTATTTTCACATATGTTTTTTTATCTTTTCAGCTCTTTTTTTATAAGTCTATGACTTTCTATGGAACCCATGTAGCGAATCCTCAACTCAACCGATCCCAAACCAGTTGGCTTTAGGTGGCTAGGTGTAGAACACCCCACAGAGTTTACTAATTCGAGTTCCAAAGGCCATTTATTTGACTTATATATTTTTTTCTAGCTCTTTTATATATTTTTTTCATTTTGCACATTGGCTTTTTCCATTGTTTTTTTTAAACATATGTTTATAAAAATTGAAAATTTAACTCAGTCTATTTTTGTCAAGCTTAGACTCAAAAAGGGCTTAACCTTATATTTTATTGTAGCAATTCAGAAATTAAAATCTTATACTATAAACTCAAATTTCTAAGGAATTGGCGAAAAGCCACAAGCATTATGCATAAAAGCTAGATATAACTATGAATTGATTATAAATCAACAAACTTGACATTCTTAAATAATATCTAACTTTTAACTCGAATGATATCAAAAATTGTAAATTTAACGCTCAAATAAAATAATAATTTAACACGAGGACAAATAAATTTCAAGTGAGGAAATATTTTCTAACCCCCTACCCCACACGTAAATTGTACAATGTCACCATTGTACACAATAAAATTATCATAAGGTAGAAAAAAGTTAGAAAAACTCCCTGGGTACAATTAGGCGATTGGAGTAGATAGATGTCAGCATATATATGCATACTCCACGAATTAAAAGCTATAACTGAAATATAAATCACTCAAAGCATATTGTCAGATACACAAATATATAAACATCAAAGGATAGTAATGTCTGAAATTGATTTTATGTGAAGGATTTCAGAAGGATATATGAAGAATTATCTAGGCTAGGACTCCCTAAAACAAAAAACAAAACCTAACTCACTTTCATAGGAATCACTGTTGCATTTAGCGTATGCAACAAGCCTTTAAACCCCTCGGTAGCCCAAGTGGACGAGTTGTAGTCTCGTGAGGGTTTCTAGGCAACACACCCACAAAGTTGGACAGAAAGGAAATGAAATACAAAAATAAAGAAGAAAGAAAAACCTAAACTAACCACGGGTTGCCTCCCGAGAAGCGCTTGTTTTTGTCCGAGTCTCTAGCTTGACTCCGGATTTATTTATCATGACTTCGAACGAATAACCCCACACTCGCAATCAAGTGCGGGTGGTAATATTTATACACACCGGGTGATGTATATTTGTTACCGATTTGAAATGCTGAAGCTAGTGTAGTGTTCCACGACGCCGTCTCGATCTCTACAAATATCTCTTTCGCGTTCAGAATCTTGGTTCCTTACCATGATTGTGAACTCAATTGTGACTCAAGCAAAGACTCCAACCGGCTCCCGATGTTGTCTAAGTTATCTGCCTGATCCTTTTCTGCACTTGAAGTACCCCACAAAATCCCCGGCGCCAAAGGGATTCCATAATGCGACTCCAACTCCTCACTCGATTCCGTGGTTACCTCCTTTTCTGATTTCGGAGCGTCCTCCTCGAAGAGTAGAAAATTCAGATAGTCCAAGATTTCATCTGCACAATTCTTCACGTCTTCTCTCTCAAGAAGGGAGGGTCCCCATACGGGTTTTGGTTCTAAACCTAATGTGGGTGTTGATTGAACGAGGGTCAACGGTTCATCCTTTGAATGGTCTTCTGGTTCCTCAAGCAGGTCAGCGAGACACTCCAG
Organism: Dittrichia graveolens; assembly: GCA_038502395.1. Lineage (NCBI taxonomy): Eukaryota > Viridiplantae > Streptophyta > Magnoliopsida > Asterales > Asteraceae > Dittrichia > Dittrichia graveolens. The sequence goes on along the minus strand of JARJIL010000005.1, from coordinate 81,160,625 downwards.
AACATCTCCATCAGACTGAGCATCTTCTCTCGACTCCACCTCCACACAAGGCTCAAAATGTATACTATCATCAGAATCGGAGTCGTCTGAATTGTACGGTTCAGGACTAACATGTGGTTCATCAGGACAGCCAATCGGGTCGTCATTCTCGTCATCTTTTGGGATAAAATCGTAATCATCCCGTTCGATGCCATCGTCGTAAAATTCATTCAACAAATCTTTAAGGAAGGACTTCCAACATATCGGATGATCCTCGGGCCAATACATAATCACAAAAGAGACATCGAAGAAAACCAAATAGCGAGCGAAACAACTAACTAGGCACTAAATACTATAATACGAAAAGTAACTTCCTTTTGAGCCGAAACTCGCGGGAAGGATCGTTTAATAAAGAATTAGTCAAGTTATACCAAAATAAAACCGTTCCCCGGCAACGGCGCCAAAAACTTGATGTGCGTGTACTCAGTTTTAAATTTATAAAACCCGTACTTATTTACTATACTACCATACGATTAGGTTCTCTTGCCTATTTGTGTTGTTAGTCGTGCTAAATAATTCGGATTTTATAAATTTAAAACTGGTACGCTACACGCACATCAGTAACATCAGAGAGCTTGTTGTGATCATCATCGACAACATCAAATGGAGTGATGGAAACAATTCGCGATTGTTGAGGGGGTGATTGAATTAGATATATTAATGTCAACAAATATGGGTGAAGTGGTAGTAGAAAACCATGATGACGATGGGTAGAGAAAGTTCGACAGTGATAGCGCTCGTGAGAACGGTGGGAAGAGATTGAGCATCAGATGCTTTCTACAGGAGTATCGGATGTTTCTTTCATGCTCTTATTTTCATATTTTTTATCAAGTCTAGTCAATAACTTGTGTTTGTATGTGTATGCTCTAAATAATAACAAGAATAGTAGCAGTAGTAGTGGCAGAGGCGGTGACAGTAGCAATAGCAGCAATACGTAGCAGTAGCAGTAGCAGTAGTAGTAGTAATAATAATACTAGTAGTAGTAGTAGTAATAATAATAATACTACTAGTAGTAGTAATAATAATAATACTAATAATAATAATAATAATAATAATAATAATAATAGTAATAATAATAATAATAATAATAATAATAATAATACAAATCCAAACTTTAAGAATATAACACAACATCGGCCACCACACATGTGTACAAATAGATCGTCAAAATGATGCTGCGATAGATAGATTCCAAACAAGAATACTATGATAATGAAATCTGGACCCTTGATTATGAATTTCATGTTTTCTTTTGTTGCTAGGGAGAAAGGTTGGTGTAATTAGAGGAAACATGCCAATTTTGAAACTTATGGGGCGGTTTTTGTAAATTTTCTATTTTGAATTCAACGGGTTGTTCATTTCCTGTTTTATCTATATTTTTTTACTTTATTTTATTATTATTATTATTACTATTAGTATTTTACTATTTCATGTTTTTCTCACCGGTTGTATCAGGTTTTTCGTGAAGCAGGATCTCTACCTATAGATAAAGGTATAATTATCTACATTTTACTTTCCTCATACTCCTTTAGATATGATTGAGTATTGTTGGTATTGTTGTTGTGAGAATTAAACGTGTTGTATATAACCGAACAATATCACAAAAATGAAAACTTCCGGAGAAAAACAGTCTTTTCACTATCTGTTAATCTACTAATTTTGTCCCGCGTTTTGTTTTCCACTACAAATCCTTTGATCACAATTTACTTCACATTTTGCTATTCTAGTGTTGTATCGAGCGTCTTTCACTTTTTTGTTTAGAAAAGTTATTTCATTAAAACTAACCCAAACAAATCCAATGTTTCTGGGTATGAGAGTTGGAAGCAGTATCATGGTAGAACATCTTTTTAGAAACAATAAGTAGGAACAGTTTTAAACTCTTTATATATTGATTTAAGGGCTAAAAATGTGATATATCTACAAAAACTAGATGTATCTATAAAAATTATATTTGTCTATCATATTTATCACTTTCTGCATCTGTCTTTTAATATAATTAGAAGTCTATTATTTTTATGTTATTGTAAATTAAAAATAAATGTAATTTTTTACATGTTCTTGATTTTTATAACCTTATTTCGCGTACGTTGTAATTTTTATATGAAATTTTGCATCTGTCTTTTTATATGCTCGAGACCAACGCTTGGTCTATTCTTTTGCTAACTTGTTTGAAATCGTTTTATCGTTGTATTTTTTTCAAACAATCACATAATTACTGCGTGACATGACGTGGCTCAAATAAGTCCATAGATGTAACATAAAAAAGGTAAAATTTTATCGTAGGTTAAATATGAAAGAGGAAGTGGAAACAATGATGCAATTTTATCCTGTATAAAAAATTAATAATATATGATAATAAATAAGAGTTTTTGACCGACCAGGGTTATTTAAAAAAGTATTCATCAAATTTGGGTTATTTTAAAAATATTTACCAAAATAGTAATAATATATCCAAACACCACCTTAACTCCCTCCCAAACACCCCAAACTCCCACAGTTCTATCTCTCAACACCTTTGAACCTTCCTAAATCACTCACTCTCTCTCTCTCTCTCTTAAGAACTATGGCCACCACCCTGCTGCCGGCCACCATCGCCGCCTTACAATTGTCGCCGGCCACCACCGCAGCCTCACACTCGTCGATTGCAAACACCGCCGCCTCACACTCGTCGATTGCAAACACCGCCACCTCACTTGTCGAGGACAACTATCGCCGCCTCACACTCGTCGAGGACAACCACTACCTCATTAAACACTTCGACGATCACCACTGCCGATGGTTAATGGGCAGCTAATAAAGGTTGGTTGTTTTGAGGATGGCGGTGACCGGTGGTTAGATCTCAAGGGTTGCAACAGAGGTGGTCGAAATTGTAGTTCGGTGGTAGTGGTTCTACGGAGATGGCGGCGGCTAGGGTTCCCACGATGCCAGCGGCTACTAGGTTCCGGCGAGGGAGCCATATTAGAGAGAGAAGGAGTTGAAGGTGATTTAGATGGTATCTGGTGTGTTTTAGAGAGGGTTTCAAAAGTGTGTTTGGATATAATTTACTAGTTTGGTAAATACTTTTAAAACAATATTATTCTTGTAAATATGTGAGAGAGTTCACCATTTGATTTGACATATCTATGTGAGAGGGAGAAGGTACACATAACATCTTATTTATATATGCATCTAATTAATGGTGATTACTACGAATTTCAACATTTTGTAGTAAAGAAATTTCAGTATTTGATTAAAAAGGGTAATTACATAGTACATATATAGCTAATTATAAAGTGTTAAATCATAAAAACATTAGTAATTACATAAATGATATATGTGGTTTATCAAAATTCCCATCAATGATTTTTTAACTTAAAAAATTACATGGATAATCCTTATGGTAAATATTGTGTTTCAATATTGGTCCAAATACACTTGAAAGGATAAAAACGTTCTCTTATTTCACTTTATATTTTCTTTTAGTTCTTATTCATTTTAAAATATTAAAATAGTATTAAAATATTGTTAATTATAGATTAATAAAGATAAAAAAAATTCTAATCGTCAATAGCAATGTAGCATACTTAAAAAGAGGATAAACAATCACCACCATAAACCTTTACACACCATCAACCATGATCCAACACTTCTCGCCACTACCATCATAAAAACCACCGACTACCATCTAGCACCAGTAGAAAGTTGAAAACCACCAACCTCTACCATCAGAAAACTACCATCTACCATTTACCACCACTAAATCAAAAGCCAAATAAGAAACCACAAATCAAAACCCAATCAGAAACCACAATCGAAACCTAAATCAGATCTAAGATCAAAACCATAATCAGAATCACAAACACCCATACGAAATCTACTAGGACCGGAAAACTGCCTGGACCTTAGAAACCCACAATCGAAGAATCACCGATTGAACACCTAAATTGAAACCCCAATGTACAAATCGAACCCTAAAGTATATATCTGAAGAGATCCACAAAAGGAATAGAAGAAGTGGAGAAGAACATTGGTGATAGGGCGACGGTGGTTATGGAAATGGCGAACATATAGTGGATATGGTGAACAAAAAGTGGAGAGCAAAGGGGAATTGAACAAAGAAGGTAGCAACGATGGTGGTTGTGGCATTTTTAGTATGTGATGATGTGGGATGGCAGTCACATGTGGTGGTGATGCAATAGGTTTTAGTATTTTATTTATTATTAAATTATGTATTAACAATATTTAAATAATAGTTAACATTATAAAATGGAAAGAATTATAGGAAATTAAAAAATTAAAAAGAAAATCTATTTTTGTTCTTTAAAGTGTATTTGGATAAATATTAAAAATAATTATTTAACAAAAGTATCATTAATGTAATTTTTAAAATTTTGAAATCATTAATAGAAAATTTAGTAAATGACATAGATAGTCTCTTAAATCATTTAATTATATAATTATAACAAGTTTAAATTAATTAAGTAAAGTATCAAAATTTTCTAATTAAATTAATGAAGGTTAGTATTTTAATTATATTTAGAAGATGTTAATTTTTCAAATAAAAATTTGTAATAAATCTTTTGAAAACAAATATTAAGTATAGTACCAAATGTGACATAATTTATATAGAGTAGGGGTCATTATGTAAAATACACATCCACAAATTATATATCGTAGGACTGTAGGGGTCATTTATGTAAAATAATAGAGAATTATTTAAATACAGAGAGGTTGGGAGTTGAAGGGGTTTTTGTGAAGAGGGGAAGACGAAGAGCGGCAATTTCGGCCACTCTCGCTCATGTACTTTGATTTCTCATCAACAATTTCTCTCTCTAGCTTTCCTTCCCCTAAATACATGCAACCCTGACAATTCGATCGATTCCTTTCTCTCTCTCCTTCTCTCTCTCTGGCGGTATGGCGGATTATAAGAGAAAGAAGAAGAGAGGGAGAAGCAAGATTTTCAGGTCTTGCTTTCGGTCCTATGCCGCCGATGAAAGACCTTTTCCAGATGGACGGAATTCCAGAAACGGACGGTTAGGGAAGCCGGTTTTGATAGCAGTAAGTGGCCGCACAGGAAAAGACTTCAAAATTCCGGATGTCAATTTGGTCAACGGTTCCGTCGCCGTCGCTGACACCGCCGTTGATCCCTATGATAAACGATCCGCTCCTCGCCGGCGCATGTCTGGTTTACTCAAAGCCGTTTTGTTTGACTCACTTATGGTTAGTTATTTCATTCGTTCTCACAAACCGCTTCGTGCTGTTGAATTCTGTTTATTTCATTTCATCATCGAATTCATCTATTTTCGTGTGAAATTCATCAGCCGATTAATCAAACTCGGTTCGATCATTTTGTTTTTTACTTGCATTTCTTAATAGATTCGAATTTCAATAATTAAAGGAGATTACTATGTTTTCCTGTAATTTCTGTTCAACCGTATATTATCTTCTGGATCATCTGAATTTATACCGGAATTGATCAATAGATATGAAATATTGACGAATGTTTATCTTCATTTTGATCGACAGGCGAAGAAGATTTGCAGGAGTTCATCCAAATCTTCAATTGCTTCAGATACGAGCTTGTCATCGTTATCAAGTGAGAAGATCGGCAAGTCATCGAATGACAATAATGCGTGCGGTAGAGAATGTACAGACATGGACGATTCTTCCAGTCGTCGTTCAAATCTATTATCGTCTTCTTCCCGAACCACTTGTTCTTCATACTCCACATCTTCCTCTTCGTCCACCTACTCTAAATCGTTATCTATCCAAAAAACATCATCTCGATTAGATTTAGTCCATTTTAGGCATCCAATTTCATCTAATTCATCAACTTCGGAGAAATCCGATCTTAACAACTCCAGTTCTCGACCAAATTCACACCATATCAGACGTCAGGATTCTTCTATCTCGCTACCACTAGCGAAAACAAAACCTACAGGTTCATTCCCTCAATTGTTGTCAGGGTTATCGCGCCATGATTCTCTTGAATCGACGTCTGATTCAATTTCCGATAAGAATTGGAACATCCGTTGGTGTTTGTTTCTTCTATTAAGCCTCGTTGTGTTGGTGATCTATGGAAGGATTTACTCCATCCTCTGTACATCAACCTGGTTCTACTTTGTACCATGTCGCCGGATTAAACGAGTCAACTCAGTCACAAACGCGACGAGGTTCCTGGATACTGACTCGGAGCAATACAAGAAGAGAGTGATTATGGCGGGTTTGCTTGATCGGACACGTAATCCCCTCCGATAGCCAGCCTCTGACTGGTAGGTCAGTGTGTATGATGAATTGTGTATAAAAAAAAGTGTATCCATTTCATGTATAAACATTAATTAAATATATTCACAGAAAATGGTATTTATGATTTCTAAATTTGTTATGGAAATTTGGAGGTTGGGGATAAGATCAAGAAACATATTCTTGTCTTTCCGTAATTACTACAATTGTTATCCGAAATGGATAAAGAAGGTTTCTTGTAAGAATGTTGATTTTTGAGCTTGCAATTAGTGGAGAATCTTCTAGACTCGGCTTACTTGATGATGGTGAATTGGTGATAATTAATTCAAAATTAAAACATTATATACAAAATACGGATCGAGATTTGTGAGAAAATGTAACCAGTCATGTTTTTTTGAAACCAGAGGATCTCAATTTGTAAAATACAATTTAAGAATTATAAAAGTGCATAGTTTCTATTTTGGGTTATGATCCTCTTATGTTTGAGACAAATATGACTCATCATATTCTCCCATAAATATGAGAGTGAGTCCTTTATTTTAGTTAAGAATGGGTCTCTTTGTAAGGTCAACTTTCATGCTTATGAGAGAATATGATCAATCATGTTTGACCCAAACATGAGAGAATCATAACCCTTCTGTTTCTTTTCCTATTTATGAGTAAAGATTAGATGTTACATAGACATACTATTACATAAAAATATTCGTCACTCTTGCCTAGCACGATTACTATACTAGTCAATTTAACTTCAACTAAGTTCAACATCTTAGAGGTGAAAGTTTAAATATAACGTAGATGTGGTTTGGGAATCGTCGGTCAAATTAGAGAAGGCTTGTGGTTGTTTTGGATTCGATATCTTTGGAGTTTATAGATATAATACATGTAATTTAGATACGGGATAAAACCAAGAAAATATTAAAAATAAAAATACAATTTGACCAATTTGATTGTTGTTTTGACCAAACCATCAACCTCTAACTTAGTGTGTATATAGCGGTTCGGCTAACTTTATAAACCCTGTCTGATTCTTGATTTATCAAATTCAGCTTTTAGAATGGTGATTAATGGTCTTTGATCTATTTTAGGTAGAACAATGATGAGTATATAGATAAACATATATACATGTATGAATATGTTTGGAGCTAGATTTTGTTTATTAATGAATAGAAACAATTAAAATGGTGCATTGTTGACAATTTGGTGATAGTGGTGCATGGGTTTGAACATATTATTGGCTTGATTTGGTATGAATTTACATGGCAACGTGTAAAGCGTATTTACCTATAAAATTATATGATGCTAAAAGGGTTGACAAAATTGGTGATGCAGTTTGTAAATCAGGTTGGCTACTTTTTCAAGATTTTCCCTTTTTAACTGTTTTGCTTCTTACTTAATCCTTGATTGAGTTTTTCTTTTTTCTTTTTAATAAATTTTATTTTTGTCTGTGTATTGTAGTAATAATAATAATGAATGATGAAATCTTCTTCATTACTCTTTCTTCTCTAGATATATATTTAGACATTGTAATAATAATGTTGGAATAGCAAAAAGCTTCATTACTTTCTTCTTTACTATAAGGATAAAATATCATTTCGATCTTCTCATTTTTTAAATAGTTAATTACATTTTTGATCAATGTGGTTTGTATCAAATTATAGATTTAGTTCTTATATTTTAAAAATTAAAATATTAATTCTTATGATTTACATTTCTTTTCAATGTTAGTCCTTAAAACACATAAAAAAACAAAAGTGCCCCTCTATTCTTAGTTTAACATTTTTATTCCATTAAATATTGTTAGTAAATACCCTTATCCTATTTTTTTTATTTTCTTAATTCTAAATTATTTTTATTATATTATTATCGTTATTATAACTAAACTCCCCTCCCTCCTTAAATCTATCTCTCGTTTCTCTCTCACACCCCTATCACCGCCACCCACCGCCTCCCCTTCTCGGAGAAAATAACAACCACCACCCACTGTTACTCTTTTTCTTCTTATCTTTTTCATCTGGGTTTCCCTTTATCCAAACGACAAATTTGTTCCACTTTGGTTCAAACGCGAGTTCATCAATTTACGGGTTTGCAGGTTCTATGCCATCAATCTAATTTGAGGGTTCGATTTTGAAGATGAGAGGTAAAAACCAGAATCAAAATCTAAACCTGGATGAAGATCAAAAAACAAGAATAGTGAACAAATCATGAACATGAAGGAAATGGTAGAGGCTGCATCAAACCTTTAATTTAAGAACTAGCAGATCTAGAATGAAACACAAATCACGAATAGAAAAATTGAAATCATAGATGAAGATAGAAACCCATATATAGAAAATTGGAAGTCATAGATAAAGATAACCATTGATTCGATTCAATTGTAAACTATGGATTGTATCGTCCTATCATATTGGAATTACATGGCAGGGGTGGTGATGTGACGGTGGCGAGGGTGGTCTTGTCTAGCGAGCTTGGAGTGATGGTAGTAGGTTGAGAGAGGAACGAGAGAGATTGAAATAGGGAGGGTCTAGTTTGCGTTCGGCAAAGGGTGGTTGTGGGTGGTGGTTGTTATCTTCTCTGGCGAAGGGAAGGTGGTGGGTGGCGATTATCTACTCCGATGAATAGGAGGCGGTGAGTGTTGGTGATAAGGATGGGAGAGCGAAACGAGAGAGAAAGAGAGAGAGAGAAACAGATATTTAAGGGGAATTAAATTGCCGGGGGTAGGGTTGGGCATTTATTTTAATTTTAATATTAATTATTATTTAGAGAATTAAGCTTATGAAAAAATATAAGTGTGATGGTATTTTTGTCTTTTCATGTTTATTTAGACTAACATTGAAACGAAATGAACCATATAAGAATCAATATCGTAATTTAAAAAACACAAGAACTAAAGCTGTAATTTTATGCAAACCGGACCAAAAATAAAATTATATTTTTCTAAAATTAATAAGCTCCCTTTCTTTGTCCTTTTGTTTTGTTTTGTTTCAGTATTACTAAATTCTTTATTGATAGAAAACTAGACTAGCATATGCATGCGCAAATCAATTTGAAGCAATTGAGATATTTAAAAAAAATCAGAAATTGTTAGTTAATATTTGTCATATGATTGAATACGTAAAATGCTGTATTTAATAAACAATATTTGATTTTTATATGTATTTAATATGACATAAGTTAAAAACAAATTTGCATTGAGTTAATTTACTTAAAATAAAGTTATTATAGATTATTTAATTATTAAAAAGATATATAAGTATCTAACTAAGGCTTTGTTTGTTTTTTTAAATAAGGTCTTATTTTAAAGAAACGTCTGCGGGTGCGCAGACGTTTCTGATAAGCTTGTTTGTTTTTTCATAGAAACGTCTGCGCGCCCGCAGGCGTTTCTAATAAGGTTGTTTGTTTTTTCACAGACATAAGACCTTATTCTTTTGAGAAGCTAAAATCTATAGCTTTTTTTCGCAGACCTTCTCAATTTTAAAACCTTATAAACCACATCTTCTCCTGAAGACATGAAATAAGACATAAGATATTTATGTCTTCGAAAACAAATAACACCTAACTCTTTTTTGATGTGGTCAATGGTTTATATTTTGCTTATTACCGCACGTATATGAATAGGAAAATGGATACACAAGTGAAGAACATATATGAAAAATTCAGAATTGGAATAGAGAACGAGATGTGAGTTAATTAAAAGTTAGCCAAACCCAAAATTGATTACAAATCTATGATTTACAGACCCTAATGAAACATTCAAAGAAAGATGAAACCCTAATTAAACATTCAAAGAAGATGAACATTCAAATGAAACCTGCAAATTACAAACATGTGATTTACAAACCCTAACTGATTTACAGAACCTAATGAAACATTTGAAGAAGATTAACATTCAAAGTAGATGAACACATTATGTTTAAGACACATCCTAAACATGCGATTTACAAATCTGAATCAACTTACAAACCTAATTGAATGATTTTAACCTTAATCACATAATTATATAATTGCTTCCTGTAATCAATTGAAAGATAACAATCTATGAATAATGATGACAAATCCAAAGACGATTTGAGGCTTTAATCAAATATGGAAGCACGAAGACAATGAATATTGAACCTAAAATCGAATGAAACGATTGGAAACATAAGAATCACATCAAATCTTGAAACACAAACCCTATATCTCTTGAAGAATCAAATAATTGAGGCTTTGAAAAAACCATAAACCAAAGTTGCACTTGTTGGAAACCCAAAAACCATAAATCAAAGTCTGATGTCCATCTTATTCATCAATATTTGAGAAAACCCTCACTTGTCTGACTTGAACACATCTAACATTGAATCTAAAATTTGAAACCGAAATCATAAATCACACATCGAATGGGTTTCATGTGGCTGAGGTATGTGGTTGTATGGGATCTTCGATGAATTGGTAGGGATTTCATGTTATGGTGTAGATTTTTGATATTTCTTGAATCTCATATCTTTAACAATAACACATAACTGTCACAACGTATGTTTTTATCTAACACACTTATCCATTTATTTTACAATATTTGAACGAATTACGGGAATTTCATATATATATCCTTATAAACTTTACTAAATACGTATATATCCTTATAAAACTCAAAATTACATTAATATCCTCCTAAAACCTCTAAACTCTCTTATATAACCCAAGATTTGACTTAATAATAACAGTTAAATTACTTAAAAATTGAAAATTCGTCAAGCTTTCAAGCAACTCTTTCAACTGCCGCCTAATCAACCAACATGCTCAAAATCCCACAAATACCCTTCAATACAAAATCTCATTCCATTAATCGAAAGAGTCCCACAATATACTTATACCATCTAAAATACAATAGTTCACCTAAAGCACTTGGACCACAAACAATAGTTCACGAATTGCACATCAATATATATATATATATATATATATATTCGTACGAGAACTGCGAGAACCAATCTTGACCATTCAAGTGGTAAGTGAAATTCATAGATGGAGAGCGTGATGGGATTGAGCATGACAAGGTGCATGTAAGGCATTTATGGGTGAGAAATCCAATTGAAGGAGGGGGAATTAGACGGTTACGATTAGTTCTCGCACGAAAAACAGTTCTCGTTTAACTTTTCCATATATATATATATACACTTCTTAACTATTCTTCTTCGTTCATGCTTCGCATTCCACACCGTACACCCCTTTTTCTTCAGGACTTCATGTGAGAACTGCCCAATCTTTTAGGATTTAGGGTTTCAATTTCTTCAACTTTCTCGATGACTACAAGTATTAGGATTTGCAAGATCGGCGATGTATATAAATGCAATAGTATTAGGATTTTTCCAACTTTCTCGATGACTATCGGCGGTTCATCCAGAATTTCTCTAAGATTGCAGGTCCTTTGACGAAGCTTACACGAAAGGATGTTCCCTATTCGTGGTCCGATGAACAAGATAAAGCATTCCAAACATTGAAACAACTCTTATGTCAAGCTCCATTTCTGACTCTACCAGATGGGTATTAAGATTTTATTGTTTACTGTGATGCTTCTTACGCAGGTTTGGGAAGTGTCCTTATGCAGAAGGACAAGGTTATATCTTATGCTTCCCGCCAACTGAAGCCACATGAGAAAAGCTATCCGACTCATGATCTGGAGTTGGCAGCTGTTGTCTTTGCTCTAAAACTATGGCGCCACTACTTGTATGGCACCAAATGTGTGGTATTCACTGATCATAAGAGCCTCCAGTATGTTTATACCCAGAAGGAGCTCAATATGAGGCAACGCAGGTGGATGGAATTGATTAAGGACTATGATTGTGAAATCAAATACCACCCGGGCAAGGCTAATGTGGTGGCTGATGCATTAAGCCGAAAGGGCTCCACAGAAACCGTTAAATTCATGAAAATTACTATCGTTTCTGATCTTATCACTCGACTAAAGGAGGCTCAGCAAGAAGCCTTATTAGAAGCTAATCTAAAGGCAGAAGTTATGGCTAAATTGAAGGAGCAGCTACAAGATGACAGCAGGGGATTGAAGACATACAGGTCCCGAATCTGGGTACCTAGCATCGGAGGGAACCGGGATCTAATCTTGAAGGAGGCGCACAGTTCTCGTTTATATGTTCATCCTGGGTGCACTAAAATGTACCATGATCTTAAGGCACTTTACTGGTGGCCTACATTGAAACGTGACATTGCCTCCTATGTGGAGAAATGTTAGATCTGTGCACAGGTGAAGACCGAGCACCAAAGACTCTATGGTAACTTGCAACAATTACCAATTCCAGAATGGAAATGGGACAACATCACTATGGATTTTGTTACTAAATTGCCCAGGACTTCAAAAGGGCGTGACATGATCTGGGTGATTGTTGACAGACTCACCAAGAGTGCACACTTCCTAGCAGTTAATGAATCTTCTTCTATGCCTCGTCTTACTCAGTTATATATCAATGAAATTGTCGCTCGACATGGTGTTCCTCTATCTATTGTCTGTGATAGGGATACACGGTTTGTTTCACACTTCTGGAGCAGTCTTCAAAGGGAGCTCGGTACTCGTGTTCATTTGAGTACCGCATATCATCCACAGACAGATGGACAGTCCGAAAGGACTATCCAAACTCTTGAAGACATGCTACGCGCATGTGTACTTGAATACGGTGGCTCATGGGATTCTCATTTACCTTTGATTGAGTTTGCTTATAACAACTCATATCATTCTAGTATTGGTATGCCACCGTATGAGATGCTTTATGGTAGGCGTTGTCGCACACCTACCTGTTGGCTTGAACCAGGGGAGAAACAGTATGCTGGACCTGATCTGGTCCAGATTACTGCTGATAAAGTCAAGTTTGCACGGGAGAAACTTAAAGCAGCCAGAGACAGGCAAAAGATGTATGCAGATCCGAAACGCAGGCCGGTTACCTTTGAAATAGGTGATTGGGTATTCTTGAAGGTTTCTCCATGGAAGGGTGTTATCAGGTTCGGTAAGAAGGGCAAGTTGAGCCCGCGATACATTGGTCCTTTCAAAATCATTCAGAAAGTCAACGAGCAGACAGTATTTTTGGAGTTACCTCCAGAGTTATCAGGTATTCACAATACCTTTAATGTTTGCTATCTTCGCAAGTGCAAGGTAGATGAAGATCAGATTCTACCTCTGCAAGACCTGAAAGTGGATTCTTCTACACGGCTAGTGGAAGAACCAATTGAAATCTTGAACACAAAGACCAAGCGGCAGAGGAAGAAGACAATTCAGCTAGTATTGGTCAAATGGAAGCATAATCTCGGGTCAAACCTTACGTGGGAGACCGAGGAGGATATGAAGGCACGCTATCCCCACTTATTTTCTGAAAAGCAGATTCCGAGGACGGAATCTTATTAAGGGGGGTAGATTTGTAACATCCTCAAAACGGGCCTAGACGTGTCCGAATATGGTACGTCAATTATTTAATTTAATTAAATAATATAAATATATATTCTAAGAAATGATATGAAATATGAAAAATAATAAATAAAAGGGTTATTAAAAATATTAATAAATATAGATAAAGATTATAAAATGTTGAACGGTTTCAAACGAGGATTCCAAAAATATCCTCGTTAGTTGAAACGATTAAACGAGAGATGAGTTGTAAGTTGGAAAGGGGAACAAAAATACCCACTTGTGGATAATAATACCCACAAGTCGGTCCAGCCTTTTTATCAATACATAGACACACACATCTTCATACGTATCACACACACACTCATTCTTTTCTATGTTCTTGCCAAGTGAAGAAGAAAGGCTACAAACCAACAAGAAGATCATCTAAGGTTCTGATTTCAGTGGCAAATTGAAGATTAAATCAGCTTTAACTCATCATCTTCATCATCTCCATCACCTAGTAAGCTTCATCCATGACTTGTTCTTCATTCTTGAATTTTGGGTTTTTGAAGAAAACTCATAAACTCTTGTTCCAACAGCTAAATAAGGATCAAAATCATCCCACAAGTTGTTTCTAATCATACTTTGATCATTGTAAGTGCCAATTAATACTTGTTCTTGATTATGCCTTTCAAGACTTGAAATTCTAGGTTTACAAGTGGGTTCTTTGATTTAGCAATCAAGAACTAAAATTTATGATTGAAATAGGTTCTAATATCATTTATAAGTGTATAGGAACCAATTCCATGAATTAAAGTAGTGTTCTTGATGAGTTTTGAATTTTGGCTCAAATAGGTCAAAATTGGTCAAATACGGGTCAAACTGATTTTGACCTTCAAGAATTGAAATTTAGTGTTCTAATTGATCTTATAACTTGTTAGGATTGATTAGAACTCAACTGGTGCATTAGAAGTGGTGTTTATGCACAAATCTAATATTTAGCCTAAATGGGTCAAAATGGCCTAAATCTGTTTTTACACATCAAGAACTGATTTTTAAGGTTCTAATAGGTTCATATGACTTGTATGAATTGATTAGGACATTGGTTTTGAATTGGAATGGTTGTTTTGCTTGAATTGGCTAAAATAGTGAAAAATAGGCCATAAATAGGCAAGAAATTGGAAAATGATACCAAACAAAGAGTTTAAAGGTTTTGGTCAGTTGCAACACCTTCAATACATCATATTAGGTGTATATGGTGTGTTGCAAGTGTTGGAATTGGTCTACACCAAGTTTTGGCCATTATGCGCATGTCTTTGTCCATTTAATTGTGATTTTGGTATGAATTAATTGGATAGGAGTTTTTGATGTTAGAAAGCTTCCACAAGTGTCAAATGGTCCTATGAAACACTAGATTTTTACCAAAATTGATTTGGAATTGAAATGAGCTAAAATGGGCTTGCTGTGCTCAAAACAACACTTGCTGCAGCTGCTGCACACTGGTCGTGGCGCGACACAAGGCTGTGTCGCGGCGCGACACCCCTGCACACAACCTAATGTGCTGTTTTGTGCCACGTATTCGCGTGTTGTTGCTTGGGCTGCTATAGTTAGTTAATAAATGGTAAAATAACATCATTAGGGTATTGTTTCAAGTATCCTAGACGTTCCTCGCGTATTCAAATGATTGATGCGTAAGTCTTGGTATTATAGGTTGAATTGACAATCCATGTGTGCCAAAGCAAGGTCTTTGCTTATTCTAGCCTATCAGGTGAGTGATGAATGACATAACAATTAATATACCTATAACATATATTAACAATGATCACAGAATTGTATACCTATAACAGAATTGTAACTCATCATAATTCATTGGTTTACATATCATAATAAAATTTAAAATGTGACTTTAAACACAATTAATAAATCTAGAGCATATTGTGCACAACATTAATTCTTTAATTTATAAAAAATCTTATTCTCGTAAACCTCTCTCTTATAACAAAATAAAAATAAAAAATGTGATGTGTATAAAGTAGAAAACTGTAAACAATTGTTTTTAACACAAGGTTGATCATTTAGAAAATTAAAATTAATAAAATAAAATAATAGTAATAACCAAAAAATGTAAAAAATAAAAATGTAAAATAATAATAATAATTAAAAATGTAAAAAAAACCAAAAAAATTAGGATCGTAGGATCGTAAGATCGCTATACGATCCTACGATCGTGCTACGATCTTACGATCCTGAGTACGATCCTACTTATTTACGATCCTAAATACGATCCGGCGCGTTTTTGGTTGGTGGGATTGTAGGATCGTACGATCCTACGACCAGGATCGCGATTTTGATAACTATGCTTTTAATAATTCAAAACTTTAAATATTTAACTGCGTTCATTGTTGAACACCGTAAAATTGATAATAATAATTAAATTATTTCTAATTTATTTTGTTTAAAAATTGAAGGATAGAGAAAAATAAGAAAGAGAAATAGATTGGAGAGAGAAAAAAGATTGTTTACTATTATACCCTTTTGAATTAAAAAAAATAAAAAATAAGATTAATCTAAGCCAATAGATCAAATATAAATAAAAGGTCAAGATTGCTTCTCGCACTTTTCGCAAATAAGACACTTTTCGCATGAACCCTCCCCTATATATATATATATATATATATATATATATATATATATATATGTACGAGAACTGCGAGAACCAATCTTGGTCATTCAAGTGGTAAGTGAAATTCATGGATGAAGAGCGTGAGGGGATTGAGCGTGACAAAGTGCATGTAAGGCATTCATGGGTGGGAAATCCAATTGAAGGAGGGGGGATTGGACGGTTAAGATTGGTTCTCGCACGAAAACAGTTCTCGTTTGAAATTTTCCATATATAGGGGAGAGTTCATGCGAAAAGTATCTTATTTGCGAAAAGTGCGAGAACCAATCCTGACATCTTATTTGTATTTGATCTAATGGCTTAGATTAATCTTATTTTTAATTTATTTTAATTCAAAAGGGCACATTAATAAACAAATATTATTTCTCTCTTATTTTCTCTCTCCTTCAATTTTTAAACAAAATAAATTACAAATAATTTAATAGTAAAATATTAAATTTACGGTATTCAACGGTGAACAGAACAAAAATATACGAGTTTTTAATTATTAAAAATTATGTTCATTACTTTATTCAGTAGTAAACTCTTATTTAATATTATTTCTGTGATTTTTTTTTTCAAAATAATTATTTTATGTTCTGTTTTGATTTTTTCTACTTTAAGATCCTCTATGTTCTTTATAAAAAAGAGAGGGATATTATGAGTAAACTATAATAAATAATAACCAAAATTAGAATGAATGAGTGTTCAATAATAAACAAAGCCCTTCACACAACTAATAAACAATTAACTCATGAATGTTCAATCATAAACAACTATGTTCAATAATAAACAAAAACCCTAAACACAGAAAAAACGGTTGAACACACGACAGATGAGAATCATAGATTCAATCCCGTAAGAATTACATAAAAAACTGTTTAATCCCATAAAAATTACGGATTCAATCCCATAAAAATTAAATAAATCTAAGACTATTAAGGATGTTCAATACTAAACACTGAATTAAAATAATAACACAAACACAAAAATGAATATACAGATTCAATCCCATAAGAATTAAAAAATTTATTCACAATATTCATACCTATCCGCTTGAATATACAAATTCAAGAAAAAAAGTTCAAAAAAAAAACTAAAAACAAACTAACATATGACTGTAATTTCTATAAAACCAAATCCACCGATCGAACATTACCGGAGGTGAGATGATGGAGTTTAATCAGTTCCTCCTCCGTAGTTTTAGGGCTACGCCACCGTAAGGGCTAACCACGCACAACCAACAAACACAAACCAGATCTGGATTTCGATGAACTCGTGATAAATTGATGGTGAAGGAAGTTAAGAACCACAAACCAGATATGGATTTCGATGATGATTCGAAGGCCGTCGTTGTTGCTGATGTTGCTTGCGGTGGTGGTGTTCTTCAGATCCATGGCGGCGGTGGTGGTGTTCTTAGATCCATGACGGCGGCGGTGGTGTTCTTCAGATTGGCAAGGGGTGGGTTTATGGTTTCAAACCCACCACAATGGTGGTGGTGATCTTCAGATCCATGGCGGCGGTGGTGCTCTTCCTCCTCCGACGAGGGAGATTAAGTGCCTCGTGTCGGCGGCGATGATGATTAAGATCTAGGGTTCAGATCCGGTGTGTTTTCGATTCAGATCCGTGGTGGTAGCTTGAACAGCGGCCGCTGGCGATGGTGTTCGAGTGAACGGCGAGCGGTAGGAGGTTGAACGGCGGCGACATTTTGCGAGAGAGAGAGAGAGAGAAGGGAAGAACTGCTGGTTTTTTAAAAGAAGGTATGGACTTTGAGTGATTTATGGTAAGGGAGGAGTGAGAGGATGAAAGAACCGATAATGGGGCCTGGGGGAATGACATTTTTATCCTTTAATTTATTTTTTAATTACCATGAAATTTTAAATTATTTACTAAACTGCCACAGTAAATATTGTCCATTGATTTAATCATCTTATGGTCTAGATTGTTTCTCGCACTTTTCGCAAATAAGACCCTTTTCGCATGAACCTTCCTCTATATATATATATATATATATATATACTTCTTAACTATTCTTCTTCGTTCATGCTTCACATTCCACACCGTACACCCATTTTCCTTCGGGACTTAATGTGAGAATTGCCCACTCTTTTAGGATTTAGGGTTTCAATTTCTTCAACTTTCTCGATGACTACAAGTATTAGGATTTGCAAGATCGGCGACGTACATAAATGCAATAGTATTAGGATTTTTCCAACTTTCTCGATGACTACAAAGGCAACACCCAAACTACAGAGCACTGCTTAAATCCATTCCAAAATCAAACTACTTCTACTCAATTCCAGTGTTTGTATATCATATGGGGTACTAACATGAGTCCATAAACACGCAAATTACTCACTTTAGCAAACAAATCAAGATTTGGGATCAATTTCTCCATTTTGGACCCATTTGAAACAAAGGTAAGGATTGTTGTTTTGATTTCAAACAAAGGTAAAATTATGTTTATGTTAAGATTTAATATATATGAAACTGTTTTATGATTAAAACATGATAAAATACTCAAATCCTTGCAAAACACCACTTAGAACATTCAAAGCCGTGGGTTTTGGTTGTTTGGTCTTATTGTGTGGGGTTGAGGTGTTTTCAAAGTTATAATAACGAAAATGAATGTTTTTAGAGTGAACAAATGACAAAATAAACGAATGAATTCTGGAAAAGAGCCATGATTGAATGTGGCGGTTTCAGGGTTGAAACTGTCGGATTCCGAGACATGAGTGTGTCGGAATCCGCTAGTTGCCCAAATCCGATAAGTGTCGGATTCCGGGACTTAGTGGTTTCGGAATCCGCATCAAGTCTAAATCCGAGTTATTGTTTTAAATCCGATAAGTATCGGATTTCCTAAAGTTTACGTGTATAGTTCGCAAGTCAAATCCGAAAGTATCGGATTCCTTTGTAAGTGTCGGATTCCGATTGAAGGTCGGATTTCCAACTTTGTGTCAAAGTTGCAAAGTTCATAAGTGTTGAAATCCGATAAGTGTCGGATTTCGCAATGTATCGGATTTCCCTTGAGTGTCAGAATTCATGTAATCCAACAGTTTGTCGGATTTATGTGAAATCCGGATCTCGGGATTTCCTTTGTTGGCTTGTAGCTATTCTAAGTATGTTAAGATATTTAATACAAGTCCTAATGTTCTAGGTGAACTTGACACCCTAGACAAGACAGAAATAAGATAACTATCTTCAAGCATGGTTAAGGTCAGCCGGTTAGCTGGATCCCAGGGACCCTTGATCAGGAGATTCTGGATTTAACGGCGATTCGAGGTAACATTCCGGATCGTAGGTTCTGCAGAACCGCCGTGCCTTATATCATGAGGGGTAATCAGTCAGAAATGGCTGAGTTACCTAAAGAGCCTCTGGTTCCGTTAACGATGCTTGGTGGACTACTTTATGCTCCCCCACCAGCGCGGAGGGTTGTGTCTGATCCCCCGGTGTATTGGTGTTGAGTGGGACTAGCTATCCTGCAAGAAACAACTTATACCGATCATATCAGCATACCACAATGTGATAGGATAGCATTGTATGCTTATTCCTGATATGCATGTCTTACTCTAATGATGCTTATGCTAAGTTTGTGCTCACTAGCGAAGTGTAGCTAACGGTGCCATGTTAACTGCTTTTGCATATCAAAGTTAGATTGCATGGTGAGCCGGGTCCCCTGCCTCTGGATGTTTTTGCTGGAACACTTAATGTTGTAATAAATACATTATGGTCGGTTATTGTAGAGTAACACCAAATACAGATACAAAGTTTGTTGTAAATATTCCGCTGCTTAATGTTATGTAACCGTGATTAAGTTCACGTTTGTTTAAAAACACAAATTTTTTCTAAAATCCGGTATATGCAAAGCCGGTGTTACAATTTAAGATTAGTTTTATGCCTCCAACAACCTTGAGACGGCCCTATTTTAGACTTATTAACCTAAATTCTCATATTTACGCACTACATAATATTATCTTCTCCCTATCATCATGTAATCAAAACACTAAAATATGTAATTATGTTCTTTTTCATCATTTTACCTTTGTAGCCGAGAAACTATAACCTAATCTGAATACTCTATTAGCTATTATGCTAGTAAACTTACAAGCTAACAATCTAATAAATTTAAGCTCAAGATAATAAGCTAACCCCAAACATCCTCTAAATTAATGGAGGCGATCCGTACACAACAATTTGATATACACAAAAATTTGTTATGCACAACATGGTTTAGAGGAAATTTAGTTCAAGTTGCAGTCAGGAAGAGATCGATGAGGTGCTATCCGGTGATTTTGATCTTCAGCGGTGATGTCGACCTTGAGGGACACAAATCGTTGTATCATGAAGAATCAACTCCACACCTCGAACTTGTCAAACATCATGTCATTGACTATTCTAGGACTGATTCAAATGAGAGAAACCCGTCGAATCGAAGAAGATACTAGAATTTTGTTAAGGAATTAGTAGAAAAAATCGATTGTGAGTTTGATTTGATTACAAAAAACGTGTAAAATGAAAAAACAATTTGACGCGAATTACGAAGTAGATGGTATGCGGTCACCGGCTAACCACACTAGCTCCGAGTCTCTAGCATGTTTGAACTAGTGAAATGTTTCTACAATTGGTATGGAATAATATGAAGATGAATTACAGGCATACGAAGCAACTCACCTACGAGGAATGCTTAGGTGGTGTTTGGTTTACGGATTATTTTCTAATGGAATTGAAATGCATGGAGGAACTGGAATTTGAAGGATTTGGAATATGAATCCTTGGCTCATTGTGTTTGGTTACCTATACATATGGAATTGGAATTCACTTCCACACCACAACTAATAAGACCTACCACCACCATCCATAACCACCGCCACCATCCCCACCGCCCCACTGTTTGCCCACCATCGAAGCATCACCACCACCCCTCTGTTGCCATCATCGCCAAGTCAGAGGGTGTGACGGAATCAAAGCCCCTATGTCGCCATCGTCGCCAAGTTAGAGGGTGTGCCGCCGCACCTCTCACCATCATCGAAGTCTTGTCTTTGTTGCCATCAAAGCCTTCATCGCCCCTCTGTCACCATCACCGCCGCCCTAATCGAATCGCTGGTCGCTAATCGGTGGCCGGTCACCGGTCGAAGCCATATGCCACCATCGCCACTTTTTCTGTGCCCTAATCGGTCTTTAGACGGTGAACAGGTAGGAAGGAATTTCAATTCTTTAAGCAAGGGGAGGGGATCTATGTTCCCTTGTTTGAAGGAAAGTTTTCCCAATCTCGGATTCCAATTCCATTCCATCAAGTGTAAACCAAACATGGTAATCTTAGAAATTGGATTCCAATTCCTTCAAATTCATAAACATTCTCTCAAACTACACACCCTCATATAATAGTCTCATTTTGTTGAGGAGATGAAGCAAATTCTGCCAAGTTTTGATGATATAGTTGTAACAATAGTATACTTCTTTTTGGGTTTTCGATTTAATCCTTGAATGGTTTTAATGTCTAGGAAGGGTATTTTTAGTAAGTTTATAGATAACTGAATTTGAAGATAATATTTTAAAATATCAAATTTATTTAATTAATCTTAAATTAGGTGCTTTTAAAAAAAAATTCTTAAATTAGGTATACTAGCTTAATACCCTGTGTATAAACACAAGAGATTGTTTATGTAAATTTTAAATATTTATGGTGTGAAACCTTAAGCATATAATGAATCCATACATTGATAATAAATCAAGAAGCATTCATGATAATAAGAAAATGAAGAAAGAAAATTGATATACTCATAGATATGCACCGATAGTTGTTACTGGAATTATGAATTAAGGTGTCTTGAAGAATGCTTTTAAATGAATGGGATCCAATTAAGAAGACGACTAATTGTTTAAACTTAAAATTTGCATCCAACTCAAACTTCACAACTTAAGACTTTTGACCCAAAAACTCTTCATCGGTAGCCATTCTAGAAAATAAAAAGAGATTATTGGTGAAAAAATATAACATTATAACCTATTTTTTCTTTATATATATATTAAAAATGAATATAGGTGAGAATTTAAAATGTTTAAAAGAATATAAATATACTTTTAATATTTATAAGAAATATAAACTTACTTTTAAAAAGTTTTACAAAACATATATATGAAATTTTCTCAAACAATTAATCCTCGTAAACTCACTCGTATGTTCCTTAATCCTTACCCAATCTAAACATTTATGCGTTGGGCTTCTGAATATGTTGAATGTAAAGCCAACCCCAACCATAAAACCCTGCATTTCAATCTTCCCGGCCAAACCAATCTACACATTTATGCGTTGGGCTTCTGAATATGTTCACCAAGTTCATGCTCCGGCCGTCGTCGTTGTCGTCTCCTTACATTCCTCTAACTCCTCCGTTTACACCCATCTTCGCCAAGCCTTACACCGCCGTCTCCATCCGCCGGATTGCCGTCGCTTCCCTTTCCGTTTCCCTTGATGAAACCCTCCCTTACGGGCCTTCTTTATCCAAAGGCTACCAGCCGGTTACTGAACCTAAATCTTTACAGCAAGATGATGAAGATTGCTTTACTCGTGTTTTTGACATTTCAGCCCTTCGAGTCTCCGCGGATCGCTGCCACGCCCTCGAAAGCCAACTCCGGGGTCATCTTTTGAACTGGCCTCGAATTAGGAACATTGCCAGGGTTCCTGGAGATGAAATAGATCCGCAATTGCAGAAGTATTTTAATTCCAGTGGTGATGAAGGACCTTTGGACTCTTTGAATCGAAGGATTTACGGAAAGGCGGAGGGAGATGGGGAGAAATTGAGTCCGGTTTTGTACAGAGATAAGCTTGTCAAAACTTTCAACTCAAGAGGTTATGAGAAATTCAGGAATTTGGCCAAGTTGTCAAGGCCAAAGAGGAAGAAGAAAACAGAGCCTGGAGAAATTATAGAGAATAAGAGGAGTGTGTGTTATTCGGTAGAGGAGGTAGTTGACGATCAAAGTGATGACGAGAAGTGGAAGGATTTGAGTGGGTTAACTGGAGACATTGAGTATAGATTAGGTAAATGGAAAGGCTCAACAAGGTTATTGCTTCTGGACGAGCGACATGCCTACAAATCGATAGACGAATTGCCTGAGGCGATTAAGGTATTTCCTTGAGCTTAATTTACTTGATTCATGAGTTCATTATCTGTATTTGAACATCTTTACATTGAAAATGGTTAGCTTAAGGGATCCATAACCGGGGCCAACAATATATTCGCTGCCATAAATGTCTTATCACTTATCAGTGCACAATGATTACCACTAGTTCCTATTCAGGTTCTCTATATCTTGTTAAAAGACACGTACCATGCTAGAAATGTTACATGAGTCCTAAACAATACCTAGGATGATGGAAATAGGTAGATATAGTTCAGTAGTGCATGGGACACAAGTGAACATAACTCATTGTATGGTGTAACTTCTTTCTTGGTTGGAGAAGGCATTGCTCTTAATTAGTTGGTAACTTGGTGTATATTTGCTATGAAAAAGAACTCATTTGGTATGACCATAGTTGGATTATTGTGTTTCTATGATTTCCATTATCTTCAGGCATGCGTAACGGGATCACTGTTTGACCTTGTGAGATGCAAGCTGACTTTGTTCTACAGTTACTGGCAGATGAATGAGGTATCTATTGCATCCAGTTAAACTCCTAACATCTTTTACTTTGCTTTGCTGCTTCTTCCTTTTGCTGCACTATCCACTTAATGTGGCCTCTATAATCATGTCTATTTTGGGTATTTTTTTCCTTTTTTGGGTGAATGCTTCAGGTCTTAGAAGCTTTGCTTCCAAAAGGTATGATTGTTCCTTCGTCCTTTGAGACAGTTGGGCATATAATCCACCTGAACCTGAGGGATGAACATCTTCCATATAAGAATACTATAGCAAAGGTATTTGCTTTAAGCCCTATTGTTCAAGCAATCAAGCCTTTAAAAATCATTCTTTGAAGTCACATTGAGCATAATGGCTTTTTGTCAGGTGGTTTTGGACAAAAACAAGCCAAAGATACAAACAGTGGTCAA
This sequence comes from Dittrichia graveolens, assembly GCA_038502395.1. NCBI lineage: Eukaryota > Viridiplantae > Streptophyta > Magnoliopsida > Asterales > Asteraceae > Dittrichia > Dittrichia graveolens. The sequence goes on along the minus strand of JARJIL010000005.1, from coordinate 81,136,297 downwards.
TAAGATTGATGTCATCCATAACAACTTCAGAACGATGCCGCTTGAAGTTTTGGCTGGAAATCATTCTCTTGTAACAAGGGTAGTAGAGAATGGACTTCATTTTCATGTTGATTTGGCATCCGTGTAAGTCTATTCTTCTCTTATTGATCAACAAGGCACAGATTTATTGTTTTTCTTTTCCTTTTTTTTACTTCCATACAATAGCATGGTATTGCTAGTGGTTTATATTAATCTATATACCAATTTACCTATGTACATTTTTTCTTTGTGCTTCCTTTTTGGTGTTGTTGAGTCATGCAAAGTTAATTTTGCCTATCTTATTCATGGACAATTTATTTATTTATTTTGGAGGTTGATTGCAGTTGGTGGAAATGATAAAGTCAAATATGGTATCATTATATCATACCATTTACTCTATGCAGGTATTGGAGCTCAAAGCTGGCAACAGAGAGGCAGAGGCTTCTAAATTGCTTTACACGGAGTGATGTTGTTTGTATGTTATTTTTCCTTGATCTTATATTACTTCCAATATACCAAAGGCATATGGAAAAAAATAAAAAGTAAAAACTTAACTCCTAAAAGTTTGAGATGTTTGTGGATTTCTTTTATTGATGTATCTTGGAACATAATATTAACATGGCAATATTCATTTGGCTTGTGGAATCTGATAGTTTCCGGAAACAGGTGATGTTTTTGCTGGGGTTGGTCCTTTAGCTATATTTGCAGCAAAAAAGGTTAAGCATGTGTATGCGAATGATTTAAATCCTCATGCAATTGACTATCTAGAAAGAAATTGTGTGCTCAACAAACTAGAAAGAAAGATCGAGGTTTGCCTTCTAATATCGTCCTTTTTTCCCATTCATGTTTTGATTAATAAATTGATACCCTTTTCCATCACATTTTAAGTGTAGAAATGTTTATTCGTGTGTTTGTATTTTGTACTAAATACATCTTAAAAGAAAAATGGAGATCTCTAGTTTACTCTATCTCTTATGTCAGACTGTCACCTGGTTTCACTATTGGTTTTGATTAGTGAGGGCAATATGACATGTCGGGCAGGTTGGGTAATGGACCTAAACGGGTTTGGGTTGAAACCTTTCATTTTTAGTATAGTTCAAAATGTGTGGGATCACTTTGAGTTGACCAACAACTTGGTTTATTCGTTATAAATAAGTAATGCACTAATTATTGTAAGGCAACGTTTTTACAACAATTATAATAATCTAAATCTTTAAGGAGGTTGTATGCATTAAAAAGTAGACTTTGTGTGGCTTTCAACTCATTTAACCTGCTCCCTTTTAGCTAGATTTTTTGATTGGGCCCACGTGAGATAAAACGCGAACTAAAATCTTCAATTTGAAATTCTTTCTCTAAAGAAATAAAATTAATTTTTCAAATCTGTAACGTAATTAATGTGTTCTCCTCCATATCCTATTTAAAATAATGGGCACTATACAGAAGTACAAATAATCTAATTACTTGCTTCTTACTTGCATTACAAGTAAAAAATTCAACTCCTTGTGCTATGTAGGGAGTCGTATGTTAGTCATGTCCAAATTTATTTCACATTTTTGCAATATCTATCATGAAACATTTAAGCACCTTTATATCCTGTGTTAACATTTGAAGGTTTTTAACATGGATGGGAGAAGATTCATTGATGCTATCTTTAAGAGTCAAAGTTCCCGGCCCATCACACAAGTGGTCATGAATCTTCCCAAGGATGCAGCTGAATATCTTGGTACGTTAGCTATAAATTTCCTTTGCCTTGTTTGAGTGTGTCACTTGTAGAATTTGGCAGTTGTTACTGCTTTGCATTAATGATTGGTTTGTTCAATTCTTATACCAGATATTCTTGCTGATCCGTAGTTGAAATATACTTTTCGTTTTCCATATTTGAATTACAAATTGTTTGTGGGAAAATAATTGCAGTCTGAGTTGAGATATATTATGGCAGAGGACTTGGTTGGTTAACCTTTTCAAAATTCCATATATCCATTCTGTTTTGCTCAATGTGTTTCAAATTTTGTGGCAGATGCATTTAAGGGAATATTTAGAGATACTGACAGGAATCTAGAGTTAGCCTTGCCAAGGATTCATGTCTATGGATTCTCAAAAGCTGAAGATCCCGAGTTTGATTTTCATGAGGTTTGATATTTCAATTTTTCTATAAACGTAAAGTAGCAAAATGGACGGGTCAAAGCGGGGAAACTGGTTAATCATTAACACTTTGTGTCCAACTTTTACTTCTGAGATAGATATTGTTGTGTTAAATATGATTAACAAAATTATATTGTAACAGTTACGAATTTACAATATGACCTTTTTAACAAATCAATTTAAAAGGTTACATGCATTAAAGATACACCTTGGGAGCCTTCCAAGTTCGAACCCTATTTGACCCGTTTCTTTTGTAGCTAATTTTAAAAAGTTGCATGCATTCATGGGGGACATTTTAACTTTGACCAGCGGATAAGAATCGCATTATCTGAGGTGGCCTTTGAAGTACAAATGCATAAAGTACGTCTTGTAGCGCCAGGAAAATGGATGTTGTGTGCCTCATTCATTCTTCCCGAAAGAGTCGCGTTTGCGAATCCAATTGTAGAAATGTGAATAGATTCTGCTCCCAATAGCCGAAGTAGATTGTAGATTTAGAAATTCTGGGTGTAATCTTGTAAGTACATTTGCATTAATATTCATGATAGGAAAGCTAGCTACTAACAGTCTCCAATGGCTTTTGTGTGTGTTTTCTTCTTCAGTGGTGGTCTCTTCCTGATTATGAACTTGTAGAATGTCCTTTTCTTTTGTTTTTGAAATGGTGGTCTCTAATCTAGAAAGGGTTTACTGCATGTATGTGGATACATATCTGAGTTTTTTGGCAATATTGGGGCATGTATTAGTTAAAAATAAGGTTGTGCGCCGAGTCAGTGGTGAGCTACTTGAGTTTAACTCGTTAACAGTGGTTATCAGCTTTAAAAAGTGTTTATACTTTATATGTTGCTCGATTCTAAAATAGAAAGGATGCTCATGAAAATTATGCAAATTAGATATAATTTTACAACATTCAAAGCAAATGATAAAAGGTATAGTTTTCCATTTATCTTTGCAATTAGTATTATTGTTTCCTTTTCTCACTCGTATAATTGCTATTGTAAATTATTATGAGTTTTCTTTTTCTCTCTTCTCTCTATAAATTGTAACATTTGGTTTTCATTTTAATATACCTCTTACACAGAAAATCCTCTGTAATATTATTCACACGCTTGTAATCAAACAAATTTATATTTATGATTGTGTGATTCTTAAGTTGTTCTAATCTTTAAGATTTGAATATCTTCTTCAACAACTCAAAAAGAACAAGAGAGATTAAGAGAGAGAAAATAAGAGAGCTTCAATTCCAAATATATTTGCCTCTTGATTTGTTTAAAGTGAGTGATTATTTTATAAATACCATTGTTGGTGTATGGAGCTAAATTGTAAATCATCACTTTGAGAGATAGTTCTAGTTGTAGAACTTTGATATATGTGGGTTTAACTATTCCCCTCACTGTTCTTGGGTTTGTGTTATTGGTGAAGAACACTTGTAAAAGTCCTTTTGAAGGCATTTGTTGAAGACCTTGGTGGAGGCAAGGAAGTCCTACGGTGTAGGCAAAGAAGTCCACGTTGGAAGCATTTCGGGTTCTTGGTGAAAAACTCTTTGGTGCTCTTGGATTAGAGCATTGTGAGGTGGTCACTCCTCGGTCAAAGTGATTTTCTCCGGCGGTCTCTCCATTCTAAGGAGACCTTTTGCACGTTGCCAACCGAACTACTATAAGTCTCGGTGTTATCTCTCTAACTCTTTACATATTTGCACTTTAATATTCTTGTTTGATATTATTGATTATTGATTCTGTTGTGCACAAGAATATATGTATTGTTTAAAGAGTTTAACATAAAGGTTTTTAAATAAAAAGATAATTAAAGAGATTAAAAAGTTTTTTTAAAAAATAGACATAGAAACTATTCAACCCTCATTCTAGTTTCTACAAATACAATTCAATAAATATATTTTCTTTAATAATCAAACTCCATAAATTTCATTCCTTTACTCGTCTAAATAATTTATAATATTATCCACAAAAATTGGGTCGTTACAGATATTATGTTTTAACTCAATGACTAAGTATATTTGGTTGTATTGATGATATTTCCAGCCCATGTGAGTGTTTTATACATCTATTTTAGGTTGACTTCATGTGTGAAATACTTATCTTCAAGTGTATGTATACTTAAACAAGTTTGATTATGTAAAGATTGACACTAGGTTGGTGGATTTTGGTGTGAATGTGTGATTAGACTTAATATATGCATTTGTGGCATTACACGAGGTTCGTGAATGGTGGTTTGGGATTTTGGATATTTAACCAAGTATATGCCCTTATGCTATGAGAAATTATGCTTATGTGTGTTAGACGTGTTGTTTGAATCATCAAGAGGGTATGCTTATGATTTGGCTAGTCACGGATTGAGCGATGTATATCTTATCTCCATCTATGATCGAGTATTTAGTTGTAGTTTTTTAGTTCATTTTCTCTTCTTGCTTTGTTGTCGATTAGATAATAGTGATGGTTGATTATTAGGAGTCTCCGTTCCCTGAGTTTGATACCCGGTCTTACCAAAAAGCTATAATATATACAGATATGTGATACTTGCCAATCACGTGTGTAGTCTATTTCTAAGGTGAAATCACATTTAAAACACTGTGTGTACTCTAAATTATTTATATAAAATTATGTCAAGGTTAGCGTGTGTCAGAAGACGGCGGAGGAAGGCGCTGGAGGCGGAGGAAGTCAGTGGCGACAGAGGAGTCGAAGGGCTACAATCGAAGGCTACAGATGAAGGAAGAGATGAGTTGAAGGCGACGACAGCGCAGGAAATGGCGACTAAAGGCGTTAGTGGTGACATAGGGCTATGGAGGAAGAGAGGAGTAGGGCTCAATCGAAGGGGAAGAAGATATATATTAGGATGTGAAGGTAATAAAGTAATATTTCACATTCCTTCATCCAAGGATTTTAAAATCTCTCAATTACTTGATGAAATTCACCTTCCCACACCTAGTAGATTCCAATTCTTTGAAATTCCCTCCTTCAAATGAATCAAACATGAGAATCCTTAGAAATTGGATTCCAATTCTTCGGAATCCTAAAGATTCTTGTCAACCAAATAGGCCATACGTATTTGTGATTATTGATAAAAAAAGTTAAAATTGGATTTTAATTTTTACCAAAATAGATGGTTCAAATTTAATAATTAAAATTTATCTAAATCAATAATTAAGATTATATAATCTCTATCTTTAATTTTTAATATATTACAAGAAAAGGGTTATGATGTCATATTTTTATTTTTAATTTTTAACCAATCATCTCCGTTAATTCCTCAAGTGGCTTACATATGAGTTTTTTTCCCCTCAAATGTCATTTTTAGGTGACTTAGTTTATTAACGCTTAAATATCTTAACAAAAACATGTATTCATATAACTTAGTAGATACATTTACATATTTTCGTGATTATTTATGTAAACACGTATAGCAATTGGATTAAAGTAATAATTCATATTTGATTATATGATTTACACTATATTTTATTTTGTGAACCAATTTAATAATCAGACATATATATTGTGGTTTCTCGAGTAAAGAGTAAGAATAGTTTAAAAGTTATAATTTGCGATGAAAAAAACAACCTTACAAACAAAATGTTGTTTATAAAGATGTTCTAGAAAATTTCTGATGATGACACTATTATGTATGAATTTCTGGTTTATAATAGATTTACTAATCTTTAAAGAGATTTTGTATCCTATGTATGTTTTTACAATTGCTTTTCTATGTATTAGCATCTTTTAATATCATAACATTTAGTGTTTTTAACCATTTGCATGTTTATACATAAGATATTAAACTAGTAGATTTTATTTAAGATAATAATATTAACATAATAATATTATTAAATTAGATAAATCAAATTAAAAGATGATAGTAAAGACAAAAAATCATGTTTTTAATAGACAACATGTTATCCTAATTCGTAAAGAGAGATCGAGAGAGTGATTACTTTACTAATTAATAATGAAAATCATAATATAATATTAATTATTAAATTAAATTAAATCCCGTTTTCGATTGAAAATCTTATCCGACCCGAATAACTTGCCTTGAAATTCTCTTTATTCCGGCATCTCTTTTGGAGATTAAAACCCCCCAACAACATCACCGATTCACTCGCACATTCTCAATTCAAGCTTCAGTCAACCATCCACACATAAGCCCTAATTCCCAATAATGCAACCCCAGAAACCCCAACCGGAATCTGATCTACCGTCGCTCGCCGCCATCAAAGTCAAGTCATCGTCCCCTCGTTTCCGTCCTACGGCCAACCCTTCCGCCACCGAAACCCCAACTGCCGGTGCCCAACGCAGGATAGGCATCGCCGTCGATCTTAGCGACGAAAGTGCCTTTGCTGTCAAGTGGGCCGTCCATCAGTATCTTCGCCCTGGTGATGCCGTGATCCTCATCCACGTCCGTCCTACTTCCGTCCTTTACGGCGCTGACTGGGGCTCTGTTGACCTTTCCATCGTTGACACTGACGATGAGGCATCCAAGCTAAAGCTCGAAGACGATTTTGATACTTTCACTACTACCAAATCCGCTGACCTAGCACAGCCTCTGGTGGACGCGCACATACCGTACAAGATCCATATCGTTAAAGATCATGACATGAAGGAGAGGCTTTGTTTAGAGGTGGAGAGGCTAGGGTTGAGTGCTGTGATTATGGGTAGTCGAGGGTTCGGTGCGACGAAACGCGGGAGCGATGGCCGGCTTGGGAGTGTTAGTGATTACTGTGTACGCCACTGTGTGTGTCCGGTGGTGGTTGTGAGGTATCCCGACGAGAAGGATGCTTCTGCTTCTGCTGAGCCTGTGGTTTCGGTGGCTACTGCTGACGATGAAGAAGACGAACCTGAATATCATGATGCATCTGATGAGCGAAAATGTTAGTGTTCTCTTTAACTTCTTTTCATATCAACTTTATTGTTTGACACCGTTGTATTGGTTTTATGTTAGTGTTTGCGTTCAGGGGAAGGTAATGCTGTGCCTTTTTAGTCCATAGACGTAATTTGCTAAAATTGGGAAGAGTAATGAATAAACCTTGTTGGTTTGTATTCTTTCTGTTACTTATTGTGTTAGCTGCTAAATATGTCTTGCCAAATCAATGAGGGAGTATGTGGTGCAAAGTTCTCTAAAAGAGTCCTTTAAGGCTTGCTGCATTTAGTTGCGCGGACTCGAGACTGAATAGGTCATATAGATGCTTTTGGATAGGCAGTAATATTTTCAATGAATGTCTTATTGCGTTTAGAATGTTAGATTCTACCTGTAGGCGGTTTCCGGTCCATAATCTTTTGCAATCTTATAGGCTTTGCCTTTCTTGACGAGATAATTCACTCTCTTGGATCTAAGTATTACATCAATTTTCATTTGGAATGCCTGTGACTATGAAATCGTAGTTTTACCTTTTTTTGGTGAATTTCGAAGGTCAGATGACCTATTTGGCATGTGTTAGTATTACAACTTAATGGTAGTAATGACTGGTTCACATTTCTGTTCTGTGGCTTGCCATCCTGGATCCTTTTTTTTAACTTCTAGCTTCCGGACCTCTATTGAGTTACAGATAGAGTTTGTGTCATTGAAGGACATGTAGTTGTTAGTAAAATGTGATCAAACATTACATAAAATTACGCGTCTAGTCAGACCTTGTAATTTTTCATGTGTAGAGAGATGTATCATATATGTGTCAAAATTACACTAATTATTTGTTGAACTCAACTTTGAGTACCTGTGTTCTTGAAATATGATATTGGGCCTCATGTAGAAGATGCACATGCTTTTGTTTAATCGGTACTTCTGTAGTCATACTATGTTCTGAATTCACTTCACGTAGGTTTTTGTTTCATGATGTCTCAAGTTTCCTAAGTAAGGTTAAGTTCAGTCATTGCAAGGTCTATATCACTGGGAACAATATTTAATTTGTCATACTGAATATTATTACATGCTTCATCTTTGATGCAAGAGGAGTAGTATTCATTGTGCTATGACCTTCTAATGTGATCGCTGTTTTTTCTAGGCCTTTATTGGTGGGTATCTCATAGGCAATTAGTAGAGTATAGAAAGTGTCCTTCAACTATTTCACATCTGCTGGTTTACTTTCTTGATATGTAATTACACATTATGCATCTATTGTTTTGCCTATAAATTTTAACTGGTAAAATAAGTTAAATTTAGGCTTGTACCAGATTTAAGGTTAGTTTAAAAAATTTAGCAGATAGTTACATTTTATTAATTTTTTTATTATTATTATAAGGAAAACTTAGAGTTTTGTGCCTCAACAAGATTAACAAAATAAAAGTAAAAATAAAAAATAAATTAGCAAACATAAAATGCAGTCAAGGGGGATTGAACACCTGACCCTCAATTTTGCTATCCAAACTTATTTTACTCTTGCCTAAAACAAATATAAATGAGCAAAACTTCTGAGGGGGCAGCTGCTCTCATGGCTCTGCGCATGATTCTTTTGTTTATTTTTTGGCATTTAAATGTCAAGCTAGACGCTCTCAGGCAGGCTGCAGCAACACTCTTGATGAATGTCTCATTGCCTTGTTTTTACGGTCCTGTTGCAGTGTTGCTATTTTATAATTATTTTAGAACAGCACCCTGCTTTGGTGTTGATGTTCATAGTCTGCCAGCGTGCTCAACTATGTGATTCACATAATCAAATTCATGCAAAATTTGAATGCAGTCCAGCTTTCTGTATGATTGATTTTATTACTTCGGTTAACCTTTTGGCATAAGCATAGCTGGAATGGTCTCTGTGTGAATCTTTCATTCAAAGGCAAGTAACTAGAGGTGGCATTTTTAACCCATCACTTACAAACACCCTAAATCATTTTATTCAAAAAACATAAAGGTCATTAATGGAATAGAATATAGTTTTTATACACATGTAAATAACTCGTGCGTCTGATTCTATTTATTAGTTTATGGATTTGAGTCTTCATTCCACGTGCAGGATTATTTATGTTTCTGTATACGTTTTTGAAGTTTTGCATGTAATTTATTAACCTTTTGATGATCCTCTCATTTGTTTATGACATGCAGGATGACCAGAAGGCATGCATTGCACTATTGCAGTCTGCAAAGTTGAGGTGAAAATTAACTAGTCATTTATTTCTTTTTGGTGTTTGAATTTGGATAATATGATATATGAGCTCTGTCCGAGGTAGAAATTGTTGTTAGTTTTATAATGATCAAGTGTTGCGTCTACCAGCTGTGTAACTGGATTAGACCGTGTGACATAATACTTGAATGTAATATAACTATCTTTAATTATGTACCTGCAACTTTTTTCTAGTTTGCATGGGTTTTTTTTATTATTGTGTTGAATGGTACACAATCCTTGCTTATCAAACCTCTTTTCGATTCCTTTAGTCATCTTTTTCACATTATGTTACGGGTGATGCTAGTTGAAACATTTGAAGTTGACTGTTGCACCCTTAGATAAAGCAGTGTTTTTGGATTGTGGTAAAGGCCGATGCTTTAGATTGGGTGTTCCGGGTTGTGTAAATTAAGCAAAAGGAGCACGAGGTGATGTGTAGTTCCTGATTTTGAGTATAGTTTTCATATTATTAGTTTCTTATTGCGCTCTTACCTATAGGACATATCTCTAGTGTTATTGGCATGTGTTTTTTTTAAAGTCTACACTCGACAAACCTTGTACGTTTACCTATGTCATGTGCACTAAGAGGTTTCTTAAGCGTTTGTAATTTTTCTTCTTTGAGGTTTCAATTGTTTTTGTTCGGGGCCTATCAATTGGTATAAGAGTAGTTGTTCATGCAGTAGCTGGGAACTATTCTTTTCGTTCCTGATTTTCACAATGGCGTATAACATGAAAATTGAAAGTCGTGATGTAACATGGATCATGTCTAGGTTGCTTTTGGTGGTAGACAAGTGACGGTAGATGGGAGGCTCTCCATGCAGGGGGCCACTAAAGTGAGGCATTAGTCGGGACAGGTATTTGACAAGGTTTCAAAGTTGGGTGGCGTGTTGTATGGGGCTGAAAACACTGCTGGGGTGATGATGACCAATGTTTGCTTTGTGGGGTGGGATGAAGACAAGGACAAAGAGCTAGGCTCATAGAACAAAAAGGACAAACGTTTGATGGATGATGAGTCAACCTTTTGGCATTAATCCATGGGTGAAAGAGGTGGATGAGGCATGGGTGCAAAACTCATGATGCTGGTGTTCGACTACGTTTACACATTGATCTATTGGATCTCAAGATACTTTGAAATCTAGGGAATAACTTGGGAACGACCGAACGCTACTGTATTACAAGGTACATGCATTAGGTTGCAGGTGTATTCTCAATTTTCCGTTGCCCCATCTTTAGATGTAAGTTATATGAGCTGACTTTAGTAATAACACACAAGATACGATCAATGCGAGATCACAAAAATATTTGAATGATTGGCAAGGCAACTACCTGAAATACAGAAACCTGCTCATGAAGGTACCTCTGTGAATCGGCTCGAATAGTTCTTAGTCACAAGATTGAAGGAAACATTGTGGTTGGCTGCACGAGCCTGATTTGGGCCTTGGCAGGGTATGGGTAGCAAGAAAAATTGGTAATTTCGGGCTAGTCCAGGGCTAAGTTTGCTGGTTTACAGAGCCACACTTATAGGAAAAAGGGCTAAGGGACTATAATCTTGATGTGATGAAAAGTTTGTCGCCCCACCAATGTATCATAGCCGCACTCTCCAAACATGCAAAGTATGATGAAGAAGGCGATGATTGTAATCACGCATATATACGTGGTTGCTGTGAATGTATCATGACTTAATTTGGTAAAGGGGTTTACAACCAAGGCTTGTAGGACATTAATGGGAAGCTATCATCATTGACCTTCATGCGAGATCAAGGAAAAGGCACGTTAGTCGAATAGTCGGGGTTTTGGGTTGATCTAAAGAATTAACTCACCCTTCGAGTTAATAGTTGCCTTGTGCAAGTCTAGATTATTGTTGCCGGGCTTGACTTGAGGGTCGTTTCATCACTCAATAGTTGTTGGAGGACTAAAACGAACCTAAAAATGAGATATTTTAATAAATAAATTTACGTATTTTATTTTGTTTTTATACACGATTTACTTTTCTAGCTTTTTTTATGTAAAGTCTTTTACTAAAATTTTATATCGGTTGCTATAATAACTCTCTTTCGATAGATAAAATAGGCAAGCAATTTACTCTTTCTTTGTGACATTAACGTTCTTAAAAAATTCTTTTTAGCGATTTCAACTTTAAAAAACTTCATTCTATCTCAATAATATGTAGCAGTTGTGAGAACAGTAACATTATTCTATATGCAATATAAGCCTGAGGTAAGTTTTTGTAATAAAAACATAAAACATAATTAATACTTGTGAAAGATTCGTCTTTTCGAGAATAAATTAATTTGGTTATAGTGGTAGCCAGTTGTACGTTGACACGCATAAATAATATTTTAACTTAGTCAAAGATAACGTCGGTGTTACTAGAACTGCCAAATATTTCTCTCTATATATATATTCTAGCAAATTAGTCTAATATTGTAATAAAAGTAACTCACTGACTTTTCGTATTAGTGTTTATTTTTATATTATAATATAAAAAAATTATAAACGTGGGTAAAAATATAGTACGTGTCACTTATTTATTATACAATTTACATATATAAAAATACGAAAATTATATATAATTAACCTATGGTATCAATTTGTGTGAATAACTTATCAAAATCTTCATACTTAGATGTGAAAATGTTGAAAATATTTACATTGAACTTTGTCCAATCTAGTTCATTAATATATCTATAATTACATTTACAATTGTGAACTTTTTGGAAATCAATGTGCGAGGTTTTTGTTACTTTTACTAAAAAATATATATTTAAACTATTTTTACATATTTACTCTTAAGCGTGACAACTTAATATTTTAATGTTTCCATACATTTTTTGTGTATCTAGCAACAATTATTAGTTCAAGTGTTCATGTGTAACTTAGTAATTAAATTTGGATAAGTATTTAATCAGATTTGAATTAGATCCTTGACTAGATTTACAAAAGAGGATAATCCTTGTAGGACAAGTATTTAGTGTTGGACTACACAATGATCTTTTCAAAAAAAGAAAAAATAAAAAAAAACACAACGGAACAAAAACAATCTTCGTATATCTCACCAATGGATCTAATGCACACAAATTAGCAACTAGAAAAGCTAGTCAGAAGTTTACCTTAGGCCTTAGCATATCAGAAGCCTTGAGATAGAGGGCTTAATCTTCAATCCTATTATCACCACAAGAACCTTGTGGAATCCCAAATGCTAGCTTGAGGCTCTCCAAGAACACTAGATCTTTCCCTCTCCATTTAGGTATGTTTTGTTGTGTTAAAAGTTAAAACTAGTCCAAGATCACCAAAGATCGGACCCCTAAGGTCCTTTATATAGCGGGAAAGAGATATGATTGGACATACTCAATTTAAATTCAAATCAGACTTATCCAGACCCGGACACGGCTGTGTCAGAATCTGAGTGAATTGCGAATATTCTTGTTGAGTGATCGGAATACCCTTGCATCATTAACCATGTCTCTAGTTCACCTATGTCAGTGGACATTTCCCAAATCTAGATCTATAAACAGAGGTTGTTCTTTTTCCTTTTCCTTTTGTACTAGAAAAATCCCGCTAATCAACTGTATCTTGTAGTAAAGAGTTCAACAATTGGGGCAAAAGATTCATGTTCTTCTTTGTTCGATATTGTATGTGCGGGTGGGTTAAGGGTCACTACAGACTCAACAACTAGGATTGGGTCTTGGAGAATGAATTGCTTAACACAAAAGAAACAAAATAATTTTTTTGTTTTGATGTTCATGCTAGTTTTACACAACATTAGAAAAAATGACGGCCTGAGTTCTTTCACAGTTAAACTGTCAAGTTCTTTTTGCATTCTAGGCTTAGAACATAGATATATGATCGTTGGGATTCAAGACTAGGGATTTCTTTAGAAAGATTTTGATCATCATAGTGGCTAAAGAGATAGGAAATACGTGAAGAAGAAGTCTGATTGTTGGGATTTCAGACTAGGGATTTCTTTAATTACAAAAGAATTTGATTATCGTAGTGACTACAACGAAGTTAGAGAGCTTGTACATAACTAAGTCTTTGGAAAATCGTCTCTATTTGAAGAAGAGTCTGTGAACGTTCCATATGGATTCAAGTAGGAAGAAACTATGCAAGATTATGTTTTAGATGTAATACAGAAAGAAAAGTGTCTTTGTGTGTCATGTGTTGAATAAAAGGTCGAATTTGATAGAATAAAGGATATAAATGGTAACATTACCAAAATGATAGGCGGATTACAGATGAAAGGTTGTATGCCTTGTTAAACATGGTAATACCACCCAAAGTATATGTGTGGTGTTGAGAATAGCAACATCACCAAAATAAGGAGTGGGTTATTAGTGAAGAGGATTGTGCACAAGAAGACATCACATATCCGTTCGAGAAAAGGACCATATGTATTTAAGTTTTAAAAATTAAGGACTGATTTTACAAGATTTTCAAATAAAGGACTAAGAGTGTGATTTAGACATATCTTAAAGGATCATCCGTGTAATTAACTCTAAAAACAATATAAATCACCAAGGCATGTCACCTTTAGATGAAATGGATGTACCATTAATTCCCAATCATCTTATTAATTATACTCGTTTTAACTAAGATTCTATAGCAAGAGACATTAGAGGGGGCTCGCATACTGCCCTATATGGATGTTACTGCGGACTTAACCCACTAACATACTAACATAACTTCGCTGTTCAAAAAAAATTAGAGGGTTTGGAGGACAAATAAGTTTATTAATTATAAAAAATTCAATACCAACTAATTAAAAATCTCTTAATTAGAAATGATTGTAGCAATTGACAAAAACAAAATGATAGTGAGTTTTTGCTTAAAAGTCAATCGGTGGAATGCTGAAAAAGTCAAAAGGTTTGTCCGACGAGATAAGCTCATAAGCCCTATGAGTTGTATGGTTTATATTAGTTTGAAATATTCAATTCAAAGCATTGAGAAGAGGGGCATATCACCTTTCATTTCTAAATCGTCATGTTCATGTTCATACTTATTAATCTTGTACGTTTTGGCCTTCGGGAAACGCGTGAATGGTAAACGCGACAATGAGTCGTGGTTTGCAATCATTCTTAATTTGTCACCACCACAAACATAAATATAGGGTGGGTTTAACGGAAATAGTTGATAACTGTAGCGGGAAGTTGGAAGCTTGTTATTTTAGTTATATATGTGTTCGGCAAATTAACTGGTAGCTCGAGCTTAATAGTGTAAAATGACAAATTATAAAAATTGAAGGAATTATAAAACAATTAAAGAGGGTATCTAGGTAATTTGGTATATAAAAAGCTTACAGCTAATTTTAAAAGCTACTTTAAGAAACTTTTTGTTTCAGAGCTTTTTTGTTAAAAAAAGCTTCTAGTGTTTTCATCCAAACATGACTTTGTAGCATTTTCTTTTAACAAAAAGCTATCAGCTCCAATAAGCTTCAAAAAACTCTATACCTAACATACCCATAGATTTAAGAGTAAAGATATATGCTGCTAGCAACATCTAAGTTAAGTGTTACTATACTTAATACATTTTCAATGAGTAAATACGAAAATAACAAAATTACCTTTCATTAAGCAACTATGTGAGTGACTGAGTGTGACATCATCTAACCTAGGTGTTAGATTAACACGTATCTTTTTTTCTCGATTTAATTAGGAGACTGACTAATCAATTCATGTAATATTAGGGTGGAAACTCTAGATCACCTTGTGGTCTTTGGACAATTTCTAGATGGTGTGGCTTGTGGACTTTTAACCGGTGCATTGGATATGATCCATATACGTACATTTTTATATGTCATGAATAAGAAAATCGAATAGAAGGTGACAACTTCGAATACATTACTACGTAGAACAAACGAAGGTCGCAAATTTCCTGTTTTTGTGTAGTGAATTACATATATCAACAATGTACTTTTTCGTTTGTCATATATTAATTAATAATTAATAATTAATTAATGTACTAAAAAAAGAATGGTGGAGAGATATACTAATGAGTCTGATTAAGGCTGTCAATTCGGGTCGGGTTCGTGTTATCGTGTTGGGGTTAGTTTCGTGTCGACCCAATTTCGACCCATTTATTTTCGTGTCAGGTTCAGGCCGTGACATTTTTTTTCGTGTCGGATTCGTGTCGACCCATTTAGGCCAAATGTCATCAACGAGAATTTTTTCGGTTTTCGGGTACGATTTTTGAATACGGTTTTTCGTTTCAACTACGATTTTCTTTATCAATATTTCAAATTTCATGTTTGTTTTCCAACGTTCGGCACAAATTTCGAAAATGATTTTCAATTATATTCTAACTTTAATAATCAATCTTCGTTTCGTTGTATTCGAACTTTAAATTTGGTATTTATTTCCGATTGATTGAAAATTTGATTTTACTTTTTTATTTGCTTATACAAATGAATATAATAAAAACTATGATATATTACTATTCTATACAAATAAATAATGTCATTAAACAACCGAATAATATGAGATTATTCCTCATTAAATAGAATTATGAATCGATCCAAAATACTAAAGTATCACCTATCTAATAATCAAATGTAAAAGTATCAAAATCATATAGTAAAAATAACAAATACTAAAATAATGTACTATTGTTTTAACTGTAAATCTTTTATTGTTTATTTTGAGTTTTTAACGTTTAAAGGTTTTGTACTTTTTTTGACGGGTTTTATTGTCCTAAAATGTCACTCTATTATTTGAATTCGTAATCTTTTTTTCAAAATTTAAATTTCAAGTATTAATTTTTTTTAAAAATGTTATAGTTTTACTTATAAACGGGTCATTTTTGGGTTGGCGGGTTGACCCTAACCTGACCCATTTATTTTCGTGTCGATTTCGTGTCAACCCGCTTTTGACCCCTTTCGGGTTCGTGTCACTTTTTTCGTGTCGGGTTTGGGTCAACCCATAAATTGCCAGCCTTAAGTCTGATAACCACATGAGGCGATACTTTTTTAAGAACTTTTTTTCCCACTAAAATATAACTTTTTTTTATATTAGGTTCATTAATTAATTCTTGTAATGTAGATTAAAAAAAACTATTTTGTTACCGATACTGGTATAAAGCGAAACAGATGAAAAAAACATGTCGGTATTTTATGCGATTTGCCCTTATATATGCACAGGGGCGGATCCATGTGTATCCCAGTGGTGACAAGGGACACCAACTAATTTTATCCGCGTAGTGTAAATTTCGATTTTTTATACTGTAACTTTCGATTTTTTTGAGACAGTGTTACCACCCATTCAATGGTGCCACCACTCATTTGAAATTCTGGGTCCGCCAGCCCTTTAAAATTTAAATCTTTATTTCCCAAGGAATAAATTATTATTTGTAATCATAACTTATTAAGTAACTTAAATTTATAAAATGAATAATAAAATGAACAAAATATAGTTTGTGGGACAATTAACTCAAGGGTAAAACTATTTGGATCCATTTGATTGTCTAATTTGACCAGTTTGATGTAATCTATGTGAATGTATGACCTGTATTAAAAAACTATGATTGATTGATATGACATATCTGGTATGTAAGAGGGAGGTAGTCCAAATAGTAACATCTTTAACTTAATGTCGACTATATATATCAAATTTGACCTTGTATGGAGTCTAGCTAATTCTAGTCGAAACTAGTGGCTGAGGGTTTAAAAGACAAGATTGGCATTTATGAAAATGTCTACTTTAACCCTATATTTATGTTGCCCCTCAAATAAAAATCAATATATAATTGCAAAATATAACTTTATTTTAAAGGGTATTAGGGAGAATACTAATTCTATAAGTCAACCATTTTAAACTACATAGCCAACTTTTTAGTTTTTTTGAAAAAAAAAATACATCACCACCAGCCAACCAATATGCAAACCTCCTCCTTGTTCCTACTTGTCTCCACCATTTCTACTCTCTTGTTAACCTCAACAGCAATAAGCACCATAACAGCAAACCAAAACATAACTGATGGCCAAACCATTGTTTCAGATGGCGAAATCTTCAAAATGGGGTTCTTCAGTCCTTCCACTGATTCGCCTAATCGATATGTGGGAATATGGTACAACAAAATAAGCATCCAAACAGTTGTATGGGTCGCCAACAGAGAAATCCCGCTAAATGATACCTCAGGTGTATTGATACTCAATGATCAAGGAACTCTAATGCTCCTTAATCGTACAAGAAGCATAATCTGGTCGTCAAATTCATCGACAACCGGTAACAATCCAGTAGCACAACTTCTAGATACAGGAAATCTAATGATCAGGAACGAGAATGATGTTGATCCCAAGAATTACTTATGGCAAAGTTTCGATTATCCTGGTGATACATTCCTACCAAGCATGAAATTCGGGAAGGATTTTGTAAAAGGTCTAGACAAGTATCTAACAGCATGGAAGAGTGCTAATGATCCTACTCCAGGTGAGTATACAAACAGGTTTGATTCAAATGGATACCCACAAATTCTATTAAGAAGGGGTTCTGAAGTGGAGTATAATTCCGGGCCATGGAATGGCTTGAGGTTTAGTGGCATGCCGAATTTGAAACCAAATGAAATTTATACTTTTGGATTTGAGTTTAATGAAAAGGAACTTTACTACAAGTATGAGCTTGTTAATAGTTCAGTTGTCACCAGGATGATTTTAAATCCATCTGGGTTGATACAACGGTTCATATGGATCGAACGGACACTAGAATGGGTACGTTATGTGACTGCACAGATGGATGATTGTGACCGTTATGGGCTATGTGGTCCATATGGTATTTGTAACATTAATGATTCCCCTGCTTGTGGGTGTTTAAGAGGGTTTGAGCCTGGGTTCCCGGAAGAGTGGAGAAGAGCTGATTGGTCTAACGGGTGTGTGAGGAAAGCCGAGTTGAATTGCGAAGGTGGAGATGGGTTTGTGAAAAGATCGGGTGTTAAGTTGCCAGATACAAGGAAAACTCGGTTTAATGTGAGTTTGAATCTTAAAGAATGTGAGGAATTATGCTTGAGGAACTGCAATTGTACGGCTTATGCAACTTTGGATATTAAAACAGAAACTGGTTGCTTGATTTGGTTAGATGATTTGATTGATATCAGAGTGTATGCTGAAGATGGACAGGATATTTTTCTAAGAATGGCTGCCTCTGAAATAGGTAAGACCACAACTTTATCCTATTTTTAAGTTGGGACAATTGGACGGAAAGGGTAACGGGTAAAAATGGGTAATTTAGGGTGTCGGTTCACTTAGAACACTTCTTATCCAAGATTATTCCTTACAAAAAAACAAATATAATTACCAAAGTTTCACATTTGGTTATATTTTGTTATAAAATGATTTTAGAAGATTTATGCATAAAAAAAGAAAGCTTTTTGGGTGACTATGGACCCGTTTTCTCTAGGCTAATTTTCTATTGAGATACCGTGATAGAGATAATCATAACCGAAAATTTATAAGTGAATGGTCCGAAACTGTCACTTCCACTAATTCGTATGGTATATTAAGTGATTTATGCAATAATTCCAGATTTAGTTAATTCACAGGTAAATTTTAATTTTTGCAACAGACAAGAATGCAAAAGCCAGAAGAGTGAGAATTGTAGTCATTCCTGTACTGGTGGGACTGACTGTGCTACTGGGCCTATGTCTTATTGTATACAAGAGGAGGAAGCAGAAGATGAAAGGTAGTGTCTCTGCAATGTTTAAAATCCTAACATTTTCTAAGGGATGTAAGTAACCAAAGTCATAATTTAGACTCTGTAGGCATAAATAACGTGGTTCGTGAAAGCAACGAGAACGATTTGGAGGATTGGGAGTTGCCACTATTTGACTTCAACACAATAGCCAGTGCAACAAACAAATTTTCAGATGAGTGTAAGCTTGGAGAAGGTGGTTATGGGCCTGTCTACAAGGTAATATTACTTATAATTAATTTGTGTCTTTGTGATACCTAGTCTACATTGTTAAAATCAGTACAAAGACTGTTTGAGTAACGGGTCAAAACATGTTCTTGTTGATAAGGTCATCTTTTAGTGGTGGGTGAGCAAGGTGGGTTGACCCGCATCCATGTTTCTTGGTCCTTGTTTGATTTTTTTATAAATACAAAATACATTATGTCGGAGGTTCTATGCACTAAAACTCGATCTTTGGGCGCCTTTTAGCATGTTTGACTTATTCAACCCATCTGATGTGTTTCCTTTTTAGCTAAATGCATTTGATTTAACCTTTTAGATCTTTTTGATCAAAGATCAGCGTCGCAATCTCTAATTTCTAAATTTGATCAACTGGATGAAGGCATGCATATAAGTTAAATGTAACTTGGCTAAAACTGTGAATTATGTAATATAAAAAGGAAATATACCAACACACTGAGTGAGCTTCAATTTATATCAGGGAATATTGGAGGAAGGGAAGGAAATAGCTGTAAAGAGGCACTCGAGAAAATCAAAACAAGGACTTGATGAGTTCCAGAATGAGGTTCAATGTATTGCTAAACTTCAGCACCGAAACCTCGTGAAGCTTTTAGGATGCTGCATTGAGGAAGGGGAAAGGATATTGATCTATGAATACATGCCCAATAGAAGTTTGAATTCTTTTATTTTTGGTGCGTTTCTCTGTGAATCTTATCACCACTCTTTACAATTTAATTTTCTCTCTTTAATCTATTTGTGTCACACAATATATTAAGTTCCAACTAACACAACATTTACGGTATAATGTGGCTGATAGATGAAGGAAAAAGAAAATCATTAGACTGGTCGAAGCGCTACAACATAATAATCGGGATTGCAAGGGGGCTCCTCTACCTTCACCAGGACTCCAGGCTAAGGATTATTCATAGAGATCTAAAAGCTAGTAACATCTTACTGGATAAAGAGATGAATCCAAGGATCTCAGATTTTGGGTTAGCAAGAAGTATGGAAGGAAGTGAAACTGAAGCAAATACAAGAAGAGTAATGGGAACCTAGTAAGAATTTCTATCAACATTAATCATGGAACTTAACCTTCAACTACATTAAACTACTGTAATTACCAACTGATTTTTCAATTAATTCTTGTAGCGGCTATATGTCACCTGAGTATACAATTGATGGGACATACTCCACCAAATCTGATGTCTTCAGCTTCGGTGTATTGGTGCTAGAGATAGTAAGCGGAAAGAAAAACAGAGGGTTTCGTCATGCGAATCACGATCTAAATCTTCTTGGACATGTAAATTTCAAGTTTCAACACCTGATTACCCCAAAACTGATTATTTGCAGACTGTTAATGTTTTCTGGAAAAGCAATTCCCAAACTGATAAGGGGGTGTTTGGGATCGCTATTCCAGACTGCTAATGCTTTCCCGAAAAGCAGTTCCTGAACTGCTTATTTAACCCTCAAATAATCACTTAGATAAACAATCCTAAATTACCCCAAAACTGATTATTTGCAGCATCAAAACACCATAAACATATATAGATATTAACATTTTTTAAAAGCAATAAACATCTCCATGGTAACATAATTATCTTTTAAGAACTAACATGATATCTGTTGCTCAGGCCTGGAGGCTGTTTAAGAATGGGAAGCATATGGAACTTATAGATGGGACAATCAAGGGTCCCTATGTGCAGTGGGAAGTGAGCAGAGCAATTCATATTGGTTTACTATGTGTACAGAAGTATCCTGAAGACAGGCCAAACATGCCCATGGTGGTTCTTATGCTAAGTAGTGAAATCCCATTGCCTGAACCAAAACAACCTGGTTTTTATACAGAAAGGAGGAGACCACAGGAAGCAGATTCTTCATCCAGTAATCCTGAGTGGAGTTCATCCAACCGCTTATCTGTTACATATCTTCAACCAAGATAGAATGCATGTTTTTGATATCCTTTATGTTTACAGAATCAGGTTAAAATATTAGACAAGTCCACATTGCTTTCTATTGGGATAATTTATTGAGTCTACCCAAGAGTTCAAGTATTATCATGAAGGCCACTTGTTTCTTGAAAGTGTACTTTATAGGAGACCTAGATTTTTGTCCAGTTTCATATATACCAAACCTGACAAAAAGAAAAAAGAAAAGAATTACTTGAATATTATTAAATGACAACAACACTTTGCTTTCTTTTATATCAGATGGAAGCTTTATAGTAGATAAGTTTTTGGCCAAATTTGGTATAAAGGAAACCATATGCATACTTGAATGACCTGTAAAATACTTTCTACTTTCAATACATGTTATTGTCGTCAAGTCGTTTCAGGGTAATGGAATTTACAAGATTACTAGTAGAGTTCAACATTCAATTTTACATAAGTTTGAAGGTGCGGAGTGCACACTTGTATGTAAAGAATTTGTTTTCAGTACGTACGACCAAAAATGACCCGAAACTCCCAAACTGCAAGAGGCTTATATGTTCATTTTTGAATTTACAGAGGAATGAAGATCATAAGAATTCAAAATCTCTCAAATAAACTATCTAGTTTCTTTGACTTTGATTTTCATAGCGGATCGTGTAGGATTATCCACGTACAGTTTGAAATTATAAACAAAATTCCATTTTAAATGTCTATTTAGGTGGCGTGGTGGGTATTTTTTTAATCTGATCCCGTGGTCTTCAATTCATTATATTAAATTAATTTCTACAATTGATCAACGGTCATTTTCTACCTAATCTTATTATCATATCTCCTTAGAAAGTTTTATATATACCATGGATAATGGAACCATGTTTAACTAATGTAAACAAAAGTAAAAAACTTTGATTTTTAAAAAATAAATTGAAAACGTTAGTTATAGTTGTTGAATCTCAACGGCTAACTATACATAGAGTATGAGGAATGGACATTGTTTTGGTCTGCGTGGTGCTTGACCTGGTCAAAGTTTCTCCAACTCGGCCACTGCGTGAGTGCGTGATGGTTGCAAGCATGAACGGAGGTTGTGTGCAGGTGTTGCACCAAAACAATGAAGACTATATAAAAAAACATATACAAAACAATGAACGGAGGTGGAAAACATGAAGACTTTTAATAATATAGTTTGATTGATATGGAATATGATTAAATTATCAAAAAACCTGGTCAACCAATATTTAGCAAATATAATTGAAATAGTGAAAGATAGAGACAAATATAGTCGAGTAGGCTATTGACTTGTAGAGCCTAATCGAATCAAGTATCAATCCATATTGAAGCGATTACACAATGTATTGTAGATCTCAAATCGTATGTATGAACATGAATGAGAATACGATCTAAGAACACAGAGTTAATTTGAGAGTAACTGAATTGCTTTTTAATTTAGGATTTACAATCTAGTATTTATACATTTACGGTATTTACACAAAATACCTTGAACCATGACTAACGTTATATGTACTAACAAACTTCACTAAAATGTATTGAACACAATTTTATGGATCTAACATTCTCTCCATTTGTGTTCAGTTTACTAAATGTAGTAGAAGCCTCACGGTTTATTAGAATTTGCAACCATGATTATATTTTTTGTCTTCATGAAAGCACTTGATCATAAACATTAAAAGAAGCTTTTATCCTAAAACAATATTTTACTCTTAAAAAATAGCTCTTCATCTAAACTATGACTTGAAACTTTATGAGAAACTTGCTCCCTTTCAAGTTTGTGAATAGTTGTTTTCTTCTCTTTAAAACTCCATATGCTTTTCTTGTTTCTAAAGATCTCACCTTCTCAAAATGTAAGTAACGAATGAAATTTTAAGACATCTGCACTTGATGTATTAGCTCCCCCTTGACTAGATATCCCTACTTGATTTGATATCCCCCTCAACATATGAATTATCGTATCTTCGACCTGCACACTTTTAATGAACTTTGTCTTCTTTTTGAATAAATTTGAACTCATCTTCATCTTCAACTTAGTAAAATTCAGCTGATTATATCTTGCAATTTTTTCAAAATCAAGTAAATTATCTTCATTCTCCCCCTCATGATGGTCAGGATCCATCATAATCATCATGCATTTGCATTTGTAAACTGTCAGCTTGATTTAGCATGACACTATAAGAATAATAATTTGAAATCCTCTTCATGATATGTTTGGAAAAATGAACTCTATAAGATAAACTTTTTGAATCCTTTCATCACATGACAATAAAATGAGTGACCTACGTTCAACGTTGGCATTATGTTAACACCACTAGTATTTCCATCTGTTACTATAAATATCATAAAGGTATTACTCAATATGTTTCGGCACTATAACAAAATTAGGAAAATAATTCCATAAGTGTCCTAGAACAAGAATGATATAGCAATTAGCTCTAGACTCAATAAAGACATAAAAGAAGTCAGGGGTAGAGTAGTTGTCCTCCCATTTTTAATATCAATAATCTTCAAGTGAGATGTAAATAGTATATGTGTTAAATCTCCTTGTGAAGTTAAAACAATTATCTTTTATGAGAAAATTAAATAGCTAGTTGGGGTAAGTGAATTGCATCATTTGAGTCTATGCTGTCTTCTTCGGTATAAAACCAGTAGTAAATGTAGCTTTCTAAATTTTTGATACGGTTTGGTAAGGATCTTCCTTTTCTTTTGACCATGTCTCACACTTTCAGTGCTCTAAATATTTTTCAACTTTTCCCTTAAACTCCCTTTCCAAAATGAATGGATGTATCTTCGTTTGGATACATCTGGACACTTGCAATCTCCAATGAAATATGAACAAACATAATACTATTCAGGAAGATATAGTGTACATAAGAATCAACAAAATTGACTTTTAGAATATGTGATGTTGATAAGGATTGTCAAGAATGTTCTGAATAATCAAAGATATATGAAACAACAGAATGATATATCAAAATGAGCTTAAAAGGATTTGTTGCTATCTCATGTTCCACCTCTCCCAATATCATTTTATTTCTGCACACCAATCAGTATTTCATGACAACCAATTTTGTCGACCTATTTGACATAATAAACCCTTACTTTGACTGCCTAAAGGTGAACTCTAGGTCCTTCCCAATCTAGATTGACCATAGGAATAAGTAGTTTTCTACACTCCTTCACTCATGGTGCAATTTGATCACTAAAGATAGTACCACAAATTGGTATATGTTGAATGATTTCCAGAATGAATGAATAAACGAAAAGAATCAACGAAGGATTTCAAAACGATGCCGAATTTAGGGAATAAAAGATGAGATCAACAACGAATCAAGCGAGGTATGAAAGTGAATCAAAGAATGAATATTTATTGAACAAACAATGAAATTTGAAAATGAAAATCTTTTCGTAATTTTGAATATTTCTATTATTTTGGGATTTTCATTTTTCAATATGTTTAGATTTTCTAAAATGAAACTAGATCAAAAGAAGAAAAAAACATATTTTGTAAAAATTGCATACTTGCGGGCCCCAAAGACTTGTGCTCCCCCTATAAGTAACAATCGTCAACATAGAAGTTATATTAAATAATGATAAACTATAAAAAATAAGCTTTTTAGATCATTAGGTTCGGGTTGGTGGTGAATAAAATGAAGTGTGAGAAGAACCGGAGAAAACACCCTTCATTCTCCTTACCATGAGATTTGAACTTCTTAGTGTATTGAACTCAATGTACTTCATCATAATGATCTTCATTGTGTTCCAACGTCTCAAGGTTGATCTACAGAACTAATTATATAGATTTTGGTACCTAATTGAGTTCGATGAATTAGGAGAATCAACTACAAATTCATTTTTAGGCATCTATTTGTAGTTAGTATTCAATTTTTTCTTTTGAATTTTCCGATTTACCAAAAATATGTTCACTCTTTGAGGAGAGGTACAAAATTTCTTATTAGATAACCTTATTAGATGTTTAATAGAGTACATCTGAATGGATATTTCATATCAGTCTTATCTAATGCATCCCAACAAGAGTTAATTAAAGTAGAAGATTTATACTTCTCATGAACACCCATGTTTGAGTGACAAAAATTATCATAACGAGAGTAATCAGATCTAGAATTAGGATAATCACGAGCACCAAACTTAGCCAAAACACTAAACTTAAGTCTAGTTTTCAAGCCAGGTGAGACAAAAATATGAGAAACATTGGGTTATGGATAGGGATAGCAAATTGTTTGTTCTCTTGGAAAACTTCTTCCTAACTTCAAGTAAACTCTTCCTTTTTCTCAAACCACAATGCTCTTTAACGTACCTTCTACTAAACAACTTATCCTTCTTCACGTCTAAGCTAGAGTGAGCAGGTTTAGAAACTAGAGTTTGATGTGTTGATTTTAGCTTTGAAGATTCTCCAGGGTAAGTCTTGCAAGTAGAATTAACCTTACAAGTTTTGAGAGTTGGTTTCATAGAATGAGAAGAGTTATCACATACACAAGAACTATTTGAACTTTTCTTGGCTTTTCGAGAGTCGGTGAAACCTGTTGCAGAATGATTAATAACCTCTAAAAAGCATGAATAAGAAGAATTAGAACAACATTGATGATATTGGAACACATTCCAAATGTTTTTGAGAATATCGTTTTGTGTTAACATATTTTGTGTCCTCAAAATGCTTGAAAAATGGTTTTGAAGATTCAAGTGGTTGAATCTTGACTGGGCTTTGACTCATCTTCTCTTTGTTAGCAAACAATGTCCTCATTCCTTTCAATATCAAAATTCTTTCTTTGTGATCTCATCTTATTTTGAATATCATTGGTTATTTAATCTTCCTTTAACAATTATTATTTCCTGATTTCTAGAGTTTTTCAGTCAATTCAAAGATTTGCATAATAAATTTGGCATTTCTTGTTTCAAATTATATGCTCTCTTTATCTCTATTTCATATTTTTGCAGACTAAGTTTATCCTTTTCAAGTTCAGAAATTTGAAATCTATAACTTTCAACATTTGGAGTATCGTGAAGAACACCATGAACATCATCAAGAACACTTAGAATCAACACACGTTTCTTTTGTGATTTCTTCTTCTTTTTTCAAATCTATATGTCTTTTAATAATACAAAATTGTTCAATCAAAGTTGTCTCACAATCTATACATAATGATACCCATCACCATCTTGAGGTACACGTGATTTCACAGAGACCTTCTTATCAACTATGAGATTTTATAACTCAACAGCATCAAGTATCAACGTTCCCAAAGTTGAAGACTAGAATCGGTAAGCTTTGTGTCTTTAATAAAACTCAAATTTTATTTAAAAAAATCTGGATACTTGAAATTTGGATCTTTGAGCGGAAAGGTAAAAGGTGATTTCAACAAGAATTGGCGCGAATCTAGGTGATGATGATTTGAAAGTTATTGATTCCCAATTGGTGATTAAAAAAATTGCAACTTGGCGATTAGAAAAAAATATTTCACAGTTTGAGATTTTGAAAGGTGATGATTTCATTTTGACGATCCTATGGCTCGGTGATTCTGTAGTGGTTGGTGATTCAGACTTAATCAACTAAAGTTAAGAATCAACCAAGGATGGCTATCGTGTGTATGAGAGATGGCGATAGAACTTGAGAAAATGGATTGCGATAATGTAGTTCAATGTAAGATGGTGATTCAAGCTAAATGAAGAATTTTAGGATTCAACAACCTCTCGACCCAAAAACCCGATCTAAACACAACAATAAATTCTAATTCTTGTGATTTTTTAACCTAGATTCACTCGAAACAATACCACACCATAAATCAATCCTCAATTCAATCGAATAACCCTATATGATGATGATAGCAGAAGAACAAACTTGGAAATATCACTCAATAGCAAAGGTAATCACAAATCAATACTCAATTTCGATCAAACAACTCTAAACCATGATTAATCGAAGAGCATATCATGAAGAATGTACAAAAAAACTCACATAATGAATACAAATTTGATTATTTAACTCACCTTGATCCACTTCTGCACTCTGACCACCAATTGTAGGACCCAATTGTATCAAACATCAATCCATATTGAAGTAATCATACAATGTATTGTAGATCTCAAATCATATGTATTATCAAGAATGAGAGAATAAGGTCTAAGAATACACAGCTAATTTGAGTGTAATTGAATTGCGTTTTGATTTAGAGTTTACAATATAGTATTTATACCTTTACGGTATTTACACAAAATACTTTGAACTATGACTAATATCATATGTACTAACAAACTTCACTAAAATGTATTAAACACAACTTTAGGGACTTAACACGAGTTGAGCTCGAGTAATGAAATACTCGGCTCATAAAGCTCGTGAGTCTTATTGAGCTTATGACAATTTACATTTCTACTTTTTATATGTATATTTACACAAGCATCATAAATTCTACTCTTGTTAAGCCGGGCTGAGTCAAAAGTATCGAGTCGAGTAATACTAACCTAATTAAAATTTATTATTTAGCATATTAATTTTGACAATCGAGTAGAGTTGATCGTCGCTTGATAGCGTCGGTTAGCTCATCGAGCTCGAGTTTGAAAATAAAGATTCAGTCTAGGTCGAGTCTTGTTTCAAGCTTCAAGTTTTCTAATCGAGTTTGTAAGTCCACGTGGATATGGTATCAATTAGTAAGCAATCAACATAGAATTATATATGAACTCGTTATGAAGATCAGTTGAGAGAGAATGAGCTAAGAACCTTGAATGTTACATTTGAATGAAAGCTTAATTAATTATGGTTAATTACAATGTATTTATACCAAAGGGTATTTACATTATTAATAACCCTAAACTATGTCATATGATCACAATACTAAGCTATTATAAATTTCACTAGAATATAACGGATACAACTAAGAGATCTAACAGAGTCTGTTCGCAGATTTCTAAATATTATTATCATATTTTAGTACATAAGTTAAGACAATTATATTTATTATATGTGTAATAAATAAAGTGTGTATATACACACATTTGTAATTTGTTAGCCGTAGGGCAGTTGGAATGGGGCTGTAGCCGCCAAAACCAACCGCCAAACATTAGTCTATAAATATGTTGTATCTGATATAAGATTCCTTGGTTATGTTCTAGCCTTCTTTCTTGTTTTTCTTCTTTACTGTTTACGCAAACATACATACACTTTATTACTATGGTTTATCAAAGGAAGAGATCAGATATTCGAATAGCCAAACACAGTGGCTATGATCGTTTATCCAGGCCACAAAATCGAACATGGTATCAAAGCCAATGGCTTGATCCAAAGGGAGAATCTGCACACATCCATACCACTGCAGATGATAGTTTTAAGGTAGAATCTTCAAGGTTTGGTTGATCATATGGAAAAGAACAAGAGGCCCTGATCAAGTGTCAAGAAGAATGAAGAAAGATCGATTGGATGGAACAACATACGCTGGACACAAGAACCAGAATTCAAGGCATCGACACAGAAGAAACAATGAACTTGGAAGTCTTTTAAAAAATTGGAACTTGGGAAGCGGAATACAGGAGAAAAGGAATCGAAAGATTACTTGTTATCGATGCAATGATCAAGGACATTTCGCCTGGGAATGTGCTCTGAAGAAATCGATAACATGTAAAATTGAAAGGCAACCCTTACTACCAACTTATGTTGATCGAGTGGTAATCAATGGAGATTATCTTGTAGAAGCAGAAAGGAACTTGGAACTCCTACTGGTACGTAAATTCAAGGATAAGAAAACACATGACACCAAGTCAAGATCTGCTCATAAATTTCAAGAAAGGTTTCTCGATCACCAAAGAAGGAAGGAGGATTGAACCGATTGCATTACATGGTGTTGGTGATATCATACTATTAACTAATGAAAGGGAGTATGCTGTTCCTTATGTTTCTTATGCGCCTCAAATCAATATTAACATATTGAGTCTCAAACAGCTAATATTACAAGGTTTTGAAGTAGAAACAAAAGGTTCATTCTGTGTTATCACCCACATTTGTGTCAATCAAAAGGAACAAGGAGATGTTCATGAAGAAGCTATACCAATTACTGATGAAAACAACAAATTTGGCAGAAAATTAGTTGGAGTTTGAAGGAAATTCAATACCTTTGATCGTGGAAAACTTTGATGATTTTATATCATTTATGGTGCTGACAAATTCCGATTGTATTTGCTATAAGAATAGTAATCTTTTCAGAAGGAAGTTTAAGGATGCAGTCTACTGGTTCCACAAAATGAAGGCCATGAGTTTCGGGTATCAAGATTGTTACGGGCACGTTTTTAAGAAGTTATTTGATGAATATCTTCTGATACCTCAAGAGCATTATGAATTTGGACTCAAAAGTTTCGGTAGGATTTCGAGTACTGTTGATCGAACAATTGGTGGAGTAACCAATTTGGTCTTCTCGGGCAAAGTAAACCCAGAAGGTCGTTTAGCCGGGGAAAAAGATCAGAAGGATCAAGACGTTGCTGTTACACTACAATTGAAACATGTTCAAACTCAAGCTGACAATACAGGACCGTACAAGGTGGATAACGAAGATAGTAGTGAAGAAGAGGAACCAAGCATTAGTGAATACTATCCGGATGGAGGAACTGAGATCGGTAGCAACCAACAAGATGATGGTTTCATTATACTTTAGAAGACTGGTTTAATGATATAATATTTAGGGGGAAGCTGTTGGCAAATTTCTAAATATTATTATCATATTTTAGTACATAAGTTAAGACAATTATATTTATTATATGTGTAATAAATAAAGTGTGTATATACACACATTTGTTAGCCGTAGGGCAGTTGGAATGGGGCTGTAGCCGCCAAAACCAACCACCAAAATAACCGCCAAACATTAGTCTATAAATATGCTGTATCTGATGCAAATTAATATAAGATTCCTTGGTTATGTTCTAGCCTTCTTTCTTGTTTTTCTTCTTTACTGTTTACGCAAACATACATACACTTTATTACTATGGTTTATCAAAGGAAGAGATCAGATATTCGAATAGCCAAACACAGTGGCTATGATCGTTTATCCAGGCCACAAAATCGAATAGAGTCGAGCTCGAGTTTGACTCTGTGTCAACTCGATTACACCTCCATACAACCCATTTTAAAAGATACACACACTCCATTTAACTAGATTTGACAATTAATTATGCTACTTTAGCCCTTGAACTTTAAAGCCATGTAACACAAAAATTATTGTATATTTCTTGATATTCTACGAAAACTGAATATCAGGGGTGAGCTTGAAGATAGACAATGTATCTCTAAATATATACAGCTTGCGGTTCATCTACCAATTAACTTTGTAATGCTAAGTTCATTGTTTGAACTCGTATCATATGAGCTTGAAGAATATGTAGTACCTTCCTTATAAGCTTTTCCAACAAAAAAACCTGGTTCTGTTGGTGAAGGCAATGGACTCTCACTTCCCAGCATCAGAAGCACAGAAGTCATAGTGGGTCTATCTTCTGGATTACGCTGAACACACAACAAACAAATGTGGATTGTTCGTAGAACTTGACTCGCATTGATTGATTCAGCTAGACACTTATCAACCAATTGCAGGGATCTGTCTTCTTTGTGGAGTTCCCATGCCTGTCATCGAGAACAAAGAACACAAGTAAGATTATGTTTCCGTGTTACAAAGGAACAAATTGGTGAAAACATAAGGAACTTTATTCTCATTTCTGGTTAAATAACCAGCTTTATTGGCATTCACAAGAGGCTCAAACTATGAAGAAGATTTCATTTAAGATACTTTTCAAACTTTGGTGGTTGTCGATAGGGAAAAAGTCTACTTTTTTGAAGGTTAGAGTCACTTGTATAAAATTCTGAAACTTGGTTACCATTTTATTGGTGAAAGCAAAGATAGTTTTTCTAAAAAATAGAACCGAATAAGATAAAAATATATTTTCGATACCACTTTAAGAAATTGCCATTTCAAATATACCAGGCTTCGAACTTACATGTCCAACAAGGTTGTTGTTATTTTTTGTGTGGATGAAACCTCTGTTTTTCTCCCCCGTCACAATTTCCAGCACCAGAACGCCAAAACTATATACGTCTGATTTTATTGAAAAGATACCATCTCCTGCATACTCCGGCGCCATGTAGCCACTGCCAGGAATTATTCAAGTTAATGTAAGTGGTTAACTAAAAGAAACTGGAACGAGGTTAAGGTAGATGAATCTCACTATGTTCCGACCACTCTGTTTGTGTTTGCTTCTATTTGATTTCCTCCAAAGCTTCTAGCCATGCCAAAATCTGATATCTTTGGGTTCATATCCGAGTCAAGCAAAATATTGCTGACTTTCAGATCTCTATGGATGATTCTAAGCCGAGAATCTTGGTGAAGATAAAGTAGTCCACGAGCAATACCATTGATGATGTTGTAACGTGCAGGCCAATCCAGCAGTTTGCTTTGAGTATTATCTGATAATCATTTAAGTTTAGTTTTTGTATATGTTAATTTGATACCTGTAAGTTTCTTCATATAGTTTAGCTTACCAAATATGAAGGAGTCAAGGCCTTTGTTTGGCATGTATTCATATATCAACATCTTTTCAGCTCCCTCTATGCAGCAACCTAAGAGCTTGACGAGATTCCGATGCTGAACTTTAGATATTGAGATGACTTCATTTTTGAATTCGACAAGTCCTTGAGTCGATGTTTTTGCTAGTCGTTTCACTGCTATTTCTTGTCCATCTTCGAGTACACCCTGAAACATAAATTTTTAAGATAACTATGACACTAACTAATAAACATTAGCAGAATCAAATAATTTTTTTATTAATGAACCATAAAAGAAATAACCAACAATTAGAGAAGTGGGTATTCACCATAATATGATGACTTTCTAATCTGCTAAACAGGAGGTCTTTTCCCATGTACATACTGTTAAAAAGGAATAGTCAATGGGTTCAGCAAAATTGGTGGTCAATCACATCATTTCTCATGTAATTAGGAAATTACATATTTCCTTTCCATACTTCAAGAACGACAGCAGCAACCATTGATTTTTTTTCTTTTTTTTAGATCCATTGTAATTATGTATAAATAGTGGTTCTCTTCTCCTTGTAAAATCAAGAAATAAAAATACAAACCATTCTCTGTTAATTTTGTTTTTTATCATGGTATCAGAGCAGGTTTGCTCATCATCTACCTCATAAGCCTGCTCAAAAATATTCAATCCCAACTAAGTCGCCATGTCCGGAGACGGCAACTTAGAAACCAATTTATCATTGCAGCTTGCCAATCTGTTAAAAAATGGCGTCAATTCTCAAACCCAGACCCCAAAACTTTCTGATAATCTTCAAATAAACCTCAAACTCAATAGCCAGAACTATGCTTTATGGACTCGAATGATTCGAGTTGCCATTGGCGGAAAATCCAAGGCCCTGTTATCTCATTTGACCTCTAATCCTCCAGACCAAGACAAAGAATCTTACGAGCAATGGGAACAAGAAGATTTGATCGTATTTTCATGGCTGATTCAGAATATTGAACCTACTATTGCAGGAAACTTAACCGAGTATCCCACTGCGAAAATGTTATGGGATGCCTTGGTGGTCACCTACAGTAGTGGCAGAGACAAGCTCCAAACTTTTAATCTCCATGTCAAGGCAAATGAAATCAAGCAAAATGACAGCCCTCTTGAAGAGCTTTGGATTACACTCCAAGGGGTGTGGGGAGAGATCGACAGGATTGATCCCAACCCTATGAAGTGCCCGGATGATATTAAGACTTACGCAAAAATAAGGTCAGAACATAAACTTTTTCAATTCTTGAACTCCCTTGATCGAAAATATGAATCAATCAAGAGAGAGATTCTTCGATCAGAACCATTGCCTTCCGCGGAGGCGGCATACGCAACCGTCCGGAAAGAAGCCGCTCACCAGAATATTCTGGGAGCAACTAATCATGGTTCACAAGGTATAGCAGCAGGTCTCGTCACCGGTGAAACAGGTGGGGTGGGGCTTGCCACAAAAGGACATCGCCGACCGGAGGGAAAGAAAGTAACAAAGGAAGACAAGACAAACCTGAGATGCGACCACTGTGGCATGTCAAAACACACCAAAGATCAATGTTTCCGGCTTGTTGGTTACCCGGAGTGGTGGGCTGACGGCCATAAAAGGGGCACCAAGGGTTTCGAACCAGAAAAACGAAGAACCTCGACCAACGCCGACAATACTGATCGGAAAAATGCCACCGGCTTTGGAGGTGTCGCAGCGGCGGCGCTTGATGAAAGAGATGAAGCATTCACGGTTGAAGAAGGTACAGGGGGTGAGAGAGAGGGTTTCTCGATAACCCCATCAAACCCCATTTACGTATCTTGATCATTTTAATGCTTCTGATTCTTTTTGTTCTTTAATTCAACAAAGTTTTGAGAATTGCAAACAAGCCCCTCATGTTTATGGTTATGCAAATATGGCTCAAACAAACAAATTAATACATGAGCCATCGTGGATTTTTGATTGCGGAGCCACCGACACCATGACATATGATCTTTCTGATTTTACCATGTTAACAAAGCCAACAAAATCCTACATTCAAACCGCAAATGGAGAAAAAGTGAAAGTAGAGAACGGCGGAACCATTGAAATCTCACCGACACTTAAACTCTCTAATTGTCTCTATGTTCCGACATTATCTCATAAACTCCTGTCGATAAGTCATGTCACAAAAGATTTAAATTGCTCGGTCCTTATGCAACCTACTTTTTGTATTTTACAGGATATCAGGACGGGAGCGATAATTGGGCGTGGCACTGAAAGACAAGGGTTGTATTATGTGGATGAGGTAGCTCAAAATGGAACTACACTATTGTCTCATGGAACAAAGGAACGAGAGGCGTGGTTATGGCGTAGGAGATTGGGACACCTATCCACCGGTTATTTGCATATGTTATTTCCGAAAATTTTTCCTTCTAATTGTAAGCCACATTGTGATACTTGTGTGTTAGCCAAGAGTCACCGAAAAACGTTTAAACCAAATAATACTAGAGTTGACCTACCTTTTTCCTTGATTCACTCAGATGTGTGGGGCCCCGCCCCGGTCATAGGGGGGCAAAATTTTCGGTTTTTTGTCATATTTGTCGATGATTGCACACGTATGACTTGGATATATTTATTAAGAAATAAATCTGAAGTCCTTGATAAATTCAGTATTTTTTTCAACATGGTTCAAACTCAATTTCAGAAAAATATTCAGATTTTCAGATCGGACAATGGAGGAGAATTTGTCAATTCTGAAATGAAATCTTTCTTTCAAGCCAAGGGTATAATTCATCAAACTACCTACCCCATACTCCAGAACAAAACGGTGTTGCGGAACGCAAAAATCGTTTTTTGTTAGAAATAACTAGAGCTCTTCTCATAGAATCACAAGCTCCCAAGTCTTTTTGGCCCGAAGCCCTTGTTACCGCGGCATACCTTATCAACCGTCTTCCAACCCGAATCCTAAAAACCAAAACCCATTACAAACCCTCACCGAATACACCAAACTTCCTTCGGTTCTTACTCTTGAACCACGAATATTTGGTTGCACCGTCTTCGTCCATATACCTAAAGCCAATAGATCTAAGCTTGACCCTTGTGCTGAAAGATGTGTGTTTGTTGGGTATGGTGTAACACAGAAAGGCTATCGATGTTATAACCCAAAAACCAAGCACATGTTTACTACGATGAATTGTGATTTTCTTGAAACTGAGTACTACTATGCATCCCAACACAGTGGTCAGGGGGAGACGGAGTATACCAATAGCCAAGACACACTGAGTTGGTTAAGTTATGCTACACCAGGACAAGAAAGAATCCATGGTCCACAAAACGAAACACCTCTTCCCACACAACCTGAAAATGTCAGTGCCACTATCCCAGAAACTGCTCCTGACCTGATCCCTGAGGTAAGTAATTCTAACACTGGTCATGATCATTCTTCATCTTTTGAGACTTCTGATCATACAGGACAAAGTGAGAATATACATGAACAAGAGCGAATGGAGACTGTTGAGACAGTATCAGAGGGGTATGTACTCCCGCCAAGATCAAACCGGGGAGTTCCTCCGAAGAGATATTCACCAGAAAAAGAAAAAGAGTCCAGAAGGTGTAAATATCCGGTGGCAAACATAGCAAAAGGAAACTTATC
Source organism: Dittrichia graveolens (assembly GCA_038502395.1). NCBI lineage: Eukaryota > Viridiplantae > Streptophyta > Magnoliopsida > Asterales > Asteraceae > Dittrichia > Dittrichia graveolens. Next base: position 81,101,053 of record JARJIL010000005.1, on the reverse strand, counting down.
CAAAGGTGCCAAGGCCTTCGTCTCATTGCTATATTCCAATGAAGTCCCAACCACAACTGAACAAGCATTAAAGTCAAGACAATAGAGAGAGGCAATGGAAGAGGAAATGAGAGCTCTCGAGAAAAACAAGACATGGGAAAACTGTGTCTTACCACCGGGAAAGAAAACTGTCGGGTGTCGGTGGGTGTTCACAGTTAAATACAAACCCGATGGTACAATTGAAAGATATAAGGCGAGATTGGTAGCTAAAGGTTATACACAAACCTACGGTATTGACTACTCTGAAACCTTCTCTCCGGTTGCTAAGATCAATACAATCAGGGTTCTATTTTCTGTAGCAGCAAATAAAGGGTGGCCCTTACACCAGTTTGATGTGAAGAATGCCTTCTTACATGGAGAACTTAAGGAGGAAGTTTATATGGAAGCCCCACAAGGATTTACAGACAGATTTGGAGAAAGGGAGGTGTGTCTTCTAAAAAAATCCCTTTACGGACTAAAACAATCTCCAAGAGCTTGGTTTGGGAAGTTCACCTTGGCCATGAACAAATATGGATTCAAGCAAAGCAACTCAGATCGACACTTCATCAAAGAAAAACTGGAAGCAAAAATCATCACACTCCCATTTGTTCGATCAGTAGACCAACTAGCAGATATTTTAACCAAAGCTGTTAATGAGAAGAATCTACACGAATGTTTGGGCAAGTTGAATTTCGGAAATCCCGTAATTCAACTTGAGGGGGAGTGTTAAAAAGGAATAGTCAATGGGATCAGCAAAATTGGTGGTCAATCACATCATCTCCCATGTAATTAGGAAATTACATATTTCCTTTCCATACTTCAAGAACGACAGCAGCAACCATTGATTTTTTTTCTTTTTTTTAGATCCATTGTAATTATGTATAAATAGTGGTTCTCTTCTCCTTGTAAAATCAAGAAATAAAAATACAAACCATTCTCTGTCAATTCTGTTTTTTATCACATACAGGCTAACTTACTTGGAGGACAAGAATAAAAAACTAAACTTAAGGGACAAGAAATAAACACAATTTAATAGTTAATACGGAAACAGCTAGCGCCTCTTAGAGTGCCACCATGGATCAATTTCACACCCAAGAACTACAAAAATGCGAGAAAGATCGTACACAGCAGTGAGAAAGAAGTGCATTACAAAAATGAAAGGAAACACATATTCACTTGTTGTTCCCTCCAGAAACTGTTCATATAAATTTCCCTCTTCTGAGGGCTCCCCTTCCATACATAAACTTGTTGCCTTTGAGTTGGTCTCCTGTTGTTCCAATGTCTTGTATCTTCAAAAATCACTTAATCCTATAAATCAATTCGTAACCTTCATCACCGTAAAAACAGGCATTTCCAGTTTCCTCAACCTATGACCAAACCCATGAGCCATGAATCTATCAACCCCTTGGGAAGACCATGTATCATAGCCTCTTATGTGCTCTAATCCATATAGGAATTCTGCCTCGTTTACCTGGGCATTCAAATCAAACTCGGGCTTTCTCAGTTCTTCTATTCTTTTCAAAGTTGTCATCTGTGCCTCTAACTTTCTTTCCATGGTTCCAAATCGCTTTGTTGTTTCAGCCGATCTATATCAGTTAACTTCTCGACATCTCGTCATGGTGTTAGAAATGGATGTGATCTAGAATTTAGCGGCAGAAAGACACCCTCAAAGGATCAGAGAACAGCTCTGATACCAATTGATAAGATCAGCAGGATCAATTGGTACAAGAAACTGATTAGTTATTTTTATTTGAACCGTCAACCTACAATTTGAGAAGTAGGAATTCTCCCTAATCTGATGACTCTCTAATCTGGTTTATAAGAGGACTTTTCACATCTATATATAGGCTAACTGACTGGAGGACAAGATTCAAAAGCTAAACTTAAGGAACAAGATATAAACAGAATTAATATGGAAACACCTAAGTAAGGGCTGTATATACCAGCTAGAGTTTGCTTGGATGGCGCACTTACGTAATTATGCCCATATCACTTGTCCTTATCACTAACATTGTTCTATACAACTTCAAAGATTTCGTTTTTTCTAATTTCACTTCACGATTTTGTGGTTTTTGGTGAAAACCTACACTCACGTATGATCACAAATCAAACAAACATACAAGAACACGACTTGATATATAAATCAAAGAAGAAAAGATAAAGACATGTATTCACGTGTTTAGGTTGACAATGTAATCAATCCAGGCAAGCAAGTCAATATTATTATGATCAGACGCTCTTCGACCCACGCATCATAGTGATGTTCTTGGATCATGTAGTGATTTGATGTCAAGGCAACAATTCCGATCTGCTTAACAGGTATTTCCTTACATTTTTTTCAACTTTTGCCAAGAACCATCTTATAGCAACACATAAAACATGTACTACATAGTCCAGTAGAACGTCACGAATTCATAGTGTACGTACCTTATAAACAGGTCCAAAGCCACCTTCTCCAAGTTTATTGTTTGTTGAAAAGTTGTTTGTAGCTTTAAGTAATGTAGACAAGCCAAATAGTGGTAGCTCTAGATCTTCATCACCGGTTTCATTTTCAGGATCATTTCCAAACACATTTCGGGGCATCCCTGCACAGGGGATAACCCAAGCTTCTTTAATCATACAACGATACAAGCGGCAACGTAATTTCAACTTCTTTCTTGTTTAACTGATTGTTTTATATTAGTTGTGTAACAACCCATTAGATGTTTAAAAAATAAATACAACCCATGTTGACCCATTCATAAGCAGTATTTAAAAATTGTACCTTCTTGCTCTTGCTTCTTCCTTTTGAAACGATAAAATAAGCATACTGAAACTAGTATGATCAAGATTACAGCTGCTATAGGGACAATGACTCGAACTAGTCTCCCTGCATTTGAGCTTTTACCGTTTTCTATTGAATCCATGTCAAAACATAGTGTTCATTAGACATTTAGACAGATAATGACATTAATCAGTAAATAAATTATATAAATTAATTTGATTTACCTAACTCTGAAGGTGGCAATCGTATGTAAAGATCGTCCCCTTTTCCTGCAGAAAACGTTCTGATATCGATTAGGTCACCAAACCATAGCAAGCAACCAGTCCCGGTCCCAGTCGCTGACCTATTCAAATATGTGTAAGCAGTACAAGAACAATTGCTTTTACATGTCTTTTCACACTCTACAAGGCTCATAATCTGGTTAAACCTTGACCACTGAGTGTCAGGTAACTTCAAATTTGGATACTTCTTGAACCCTTCCCCAGGCCCACAATCCAAACGAGTCGTATGTTGACACCCTTGGGTCCAATCTCCAACAGCCCACTGTTCCGGTGATGTTGGCTTGAACCCCTCCAAACATTCACAAGGCGGGGAGGAGATAATGTTACAACTGCCGAATGACCCGCAAAATGCGTATTGGTCACAGTTATCGATCTCAGGTTTTAAATACACGATCCATTGTTGTTGGCTGTCTATCCATAATAACCGGTCCATCGTACCACTGGGTTGTACCACCAACCTTGTAAAAACTGCAGTATTAATAAGATTATATTGGTAGTATATCTCTCTCTGGTTAAGCACAAACTTGAATGTGTAAATCGGGTTCGGGCCTAAATTCGGGGCTCCGCTAAATCTGAGTCCATTCCATGGACCTGCTCGGAACACTATTTTCCCGTTATCCCTTTGGATTGGCTGAGGGTAACCACTGGTATCAAGCGATGAAGAAAAATCACCGGTCGCAGGATCATCGCTGGATTTCCACGACGTGAAGTTTCTTTCAATCCCGGTAACCAAATCCCTGCCAAGCTTCATTCCAGGAAGTAAAGTGTCTGTCAGAAAGTCAAAACTTTGCCATATGGGATTGTTTTGATTGATCATGTCACCCTCTTCGTAAACTATAAAGTTGCCCGTATCTAGAAGCTGACCGACGGGATTCCTCACTGACGCCGTTGTTGATCTCGCTGACGACCATACAACATCACCGGTAACATTGCGAAGAATTAGAACGCCTTGAGGGGTGAGAATTAGCTCACCGGTGGTATCAGTTAGCGGTGAGTTCCGGTTGGCCACCCATACAACTGTTCTAATTGCTATTTTCTTGTACCAAATTCCGACATAATGGTTTGTAGACTTGCCGGGACTAAAAAAACCAAGTTCGAAGGTTTCTTGCGGAGAAACCATGGTTTCATTATATCTGATGATTTGGTTTGCAGATAGGGTGCTATTCGCGCCATGGGTACAAGTTACTGATGAATAAAGTAGAACAAGGAAGCCGAACATGAACTTCAACTTCGTCATTCTTCCTCAGTCGATTATGGTACCAGTAGGGAATTCTTCTACAACTACAATTCTTATAAAAAAAGAAAAAGAAAAAGAAAACTCGATCTAAAACTTGAATATGTGATCACCAATTTTGCGAATTAATGTGACTATGTGAGTTGTAGATATAATCATTGATTCGCGGAATTCCAAAGGTGGGTCCCATTGAGTATCATTCACGTCTATATTTTTTTCCCATATTTTGAAAGTATGCTGTTTTGTTTTCGATCTTATTATAGTCAGATACCTTTGGACCGCATAAATTCATGTTTATTATTATTTTTTATTTTTAATTTCTTTTTAAATGCGCTACACACGCTAGTGATGTAATCTTTTTCAATGTATAAGGCGGAATGTAATACTTTACCCGCTCACATTAGCGGGACCAAGTTGACAATCGGGTTGGGTAAGGAATATTAAAACACTCTTCTCTTTTCTCTCATGTCGACTCCCCACGCCGAGTCGACAACCTCCATCTCCATCTCCGTCCCGTCCCATCCCACATTCCCACCCCTCCCCTGTTTCTATTTCGTTAAAAAAAAATGTTATATCCTTATATTTCACAAGATAACACGTGAAGTCTACTAATTTTTTTATTTACATTTTTAATTGATTTTGATATTTATATTGATCTTGTAAGTAGAAGAATATATCACCTCTCATTCTTTTTCTATCTATCCATAGAGCTCTTCATTTTTCTCTTCTCTTTGCATTAAAAAATAAACGAAAATGATGAAAAGATTAAGCAATAGTAAATTAAAATGGTCGTAAGAAAAAAACAGAGAAGTGATGTTACATTGTAAGTTTGATCAATGTTTGATTTAGTTAATAATTATATGCAAATTGCGTAAATAACGTTTAGTATATAGGCTGAAATTATCTAGAAAGCTCAATATTTTCAAAGCTTTTATATTAATAAAAGACTCAAACCAACCTTAAATAACTAGAAAACACGAAAATCAACTTACTATTATAAAAATCATTTTTCAGCCATTAGGCTATCTGTAATATAATAAATAACATAAAATCTTCTGACACTTTTATTACTCATGATAAAATTAATTATGACTTATCAAACTGTTTAAGTATCCTGACTAATTAATAGTTACAATTTTTTAACAGTCCAGATAATTCGGGTCGTGTTCGTGTTAAATAGTTCGTGTCGTGTTCGGGTCAACCATTTTTGTGTCATTTTCGACCCGTTTAGTTTCATGTCGTGTTCGGTTCGTGTCACTTAATTCGTGTTCAGTTAGGATTGTGTTTTTGTGTCGACCCGTTTTTTTGAAGAAAAAACAAATTATGTTTTCGGTCAAATAACTTGATTTTCATGTCAGGTTTCATATCGAAAATCAAAATTATAAAACCAATATAATAGTTCTAAAACACAAATACAAATAAATTCACAACATAAGTTTGGCCGGGAATTCAAACATACGACTAAAAATCCTTAAAAACACGAAAGTTAAAGGGAGTTGCAGCCTTATAGGCAATTACCTTTTAGAAAGGTTGAACCGAGAGTCGACCGAGTATTTGGAGGCACGACGATGAAGGCGTGGAGTGACGGACGAGGGATAACCGGACGGCGGGCGACGACGATGGAGGTGGGCTGCCGGCGTCACAAGGGAGGCTAGGGTTCCATTTCAATTTCACGACTCACGAGTTTCTCTTTTCTTCTCCAAATTTTTCTTATTTCTATCCTTGTATTAATTTATCAAAATCAAAATGGAAATGAAAGTCTTTGCAGGTAAAAACTAAAAATTGTAAAATACGAAAACTTAAAAGTGCCGCCATTTAGTTATTAATTTATTGTTTAAAATTTCAAATTAATAATTTATTTAAGTTAAATGTTTTTTGGGTTTTTTTATTATTATTATAAAAAATCGTGTTAAACAGGTTATCTTCGGGTTATCGTGTCCGTGTCGTGTTCGTGTCGACCAGTTTCGTGTCATTTTCGGATTGACCCATTTCTGACCCAATTCAGTTTCGAGTCGTGTTCGTGTCGACTTAGTTCGTGTTCGGGTTCGGGTCGGGTTGGGTTTCGGGTCGTGTCAGGATTTGCCTGGTCTACTAACAGTTACAAAAAGGGAAGGAACCAAGAAAATTGTTAAGTGGGCAAATTAAAAGTGTTTTATGATGGGGTTTTAATTCTTCGAGTTTTATGGATTTTACTTTTTATTTAATAGATCACACACTACAAAAAATATGTCATATATTCATGCTTCATAAAAAGCGTGTAAAAATTTAAGTGTTGTCATGCTTATAATTGTAAAAAATAGTTTAAAAAGTAAAGATTGTTAAAAAAAGAAAAAAAAAACTCAACATTTATAGACGTGTACATTTGATTTTAAAAGTCCACGCTTTCATATGTATGAATTTAGTAATAAATAGATAATTATAGAAGTTCACATTTAAAAGCATAGACTTTTGTAACTCTAGAATTATTTTCAAATTTTTCACAATTAGAAGTGTGAAAATTTAGATAATTTGTCTACACTAATAAATGTGATTTTTTACTCTAATTTTCACACTTTTAAATGTAAAGATTTGGTAGAAATTAGTAACACCCAAAATTTCCACGCTTGATCGTAATTTTTCATGGTTTTAAGTGTTAATATATAGATAAATGTTAGTCCCATGAATAGAATAGTTAGATTTGATGAGACAAATTATAGATATGTATAGATGATAGGTTAAGAGTTAGGAATTACGTAAGTCTGTTATAGACTGACTAGTCAGCTTAGGATGAGTAGTCAGCGTATAAACAGATATAGAGTTTTCTATGTAAGTACTAGATAGCTCAGTGACTTCTAAGCTGAGATAGGTTTTAAAAGTAAAGACTTGAAGACTTGAAGATTCAGGAACCCAAGATTCAAGAACTCAGCCTGACGATGTCAAGACTGAGTGAGTCAGCTCAGCGTCAGAAGCCAGTTCAAGAATTTAAGTAAGTTCTAAATTCTGTTATAAACTCTCCATATCTATGACATTTAAATTAGGATATCTGAACCTAATTTAAACTATCTATTAGTTGAATAGAAATCTCAAACGGAATTAATTAGATATGTTCTAATTAAGGAGTTTGTTACGGTTTTAAAAAAAGATAAGTTCTATCTTTAAACTACGATTTGTTCGTAGATATATCAAGTATAAGTATAAACCTTGTTATGGGTTTTATATACGAATACGAGAACACGTGATACACAACGACTGCATAAGTTGCAAAACGTACGTGTGTTCGTGATACTTGATACGCGTGTGTTGCGATAACTTTGTGAGTTCAAAGTTCAAGAGAGTTTTCAAGAGTTCTTGTTAATCAGTTTTAACAAGAAGTTCGATCATCAATTAGTTTGTGATTCAAGAGTGTTTAGAGAGAGTTGAGTTTATAATCATTGTAATATCAAATCATCCTGTTGATTTGATTAGAGAGTAATAATAGTTATTGTTCTGTTTGATCATTGAATATACATTTGATTATTTGTTTGAAGTGTATTCAACCCCCCTTCTACACTGTATCGGTTGCTTGTTTATCCTCTTTGGACCAACAATAAAAAATGTGGATAATCGATTTTTTTTATAGTGACGTCAAAATGAATACCATATATTTTTTAATAAATCAAATGAAACCTCAAATATTTGAATTCAGTTTCAACCTATAAATCGAATTTGAATTCTTAATAAACAATGTATAAACTCATAAATTAACATGAAGTTTAATGAATTTTCCTATACTATAATTTTTTAAAAGGCATCTTTCTATAGTAATTGGAGTAGTTAATTCTTTATGTAATTAAATTATAGGAAAAAAGGAATGAAATTTAATAGTTGATTAACTAAGATGTTGATGTGTGTATAACGTATCCGTTTTAAATTTATAAAATTCGATTAATTATTTAGTACGACTATTACATGAATAGGCTAGAGGATCTAACCATTTATAATTTAGTAAAATAAGTACGGGTATCGAATACGTGAAAACAAGTATTATTCTGATTTTTTTCTACTAATTAAATATTAAACTAATTAAAATACTAAAACCAAATAAAAAACAAATAAGAAGCAAATAAAAGCAATAAAGGGGAATTTTTTAGAATTTTAGCACTCTAAATCAAAATTTTGTCACTTGCAACCTAAGAAAACACTAAAGGTAACTCAAGGAAAGCAAAAGGTAGCAAACTTGATTGGTTTTAACTATAAAATGAAGACTTTCCTTCCTAAATTCCACCTTTTTCAATCCTATTAATTTCAAATAAAGTCGTACAATGGATATTTAAATATCATATATACTGATTTCTAATATGATTAGACTCTTGGTCAGATTATCTGATCTTATAATCATGCAATTAACCAACCATATGTTTAAGTAATCAATTTAAAGCATAATTAGACGTTTTAGTTCGAATCAAGAAAGACTTAACCTTTAATGATTCTTCCGGTTATGAAATCATTCAATTAGCATACAAAGGTCATTATATACAATTGCACACATATTGAGGTTTTTATTTTTAGTAGTTTAACCCTAGGAGTGGTCAATTATTAGTCAAAATTATCTATTGGTCCTAGATAATCATGATTCAAGTTACATAATTAGATTGGTCCTCTAATTTATGAAAACTCAGATTCTAAATACCCAAAAACAGAATCTTTAACACATATGGTTCTTTGATTAAGCTTGCAAGACAAATATATGATGAAAAATAACCTTTTCATTGAAATCAAACAACTTTACAAGTTTTCATCTTCTCTAGCGAGGAAAACAGATATTCTAGCCTAACATAAGCATACTTAAACACTGAAAATCAATCAAAAACATAAACATGAGGGATTGGAATGATAAACCATGAATAAGAAAATAATTAAGCCTCGAATCTTCACTTCTAAACCTTAATCTTCAAAGTCTAGCTTCAAATCTGCTTCAAGCTGCCTCTAGGGTGTTATTAGAGTTGTAATGAGTGTAAAATTCGGGTGATAAACTCTCCAACAAATTTAGGAATGAGTTTAAATAGATAAGGCAAACCGGGTAGATGACGTCACGATCCCTCCACAAACGCATCGTGATCCTTATCTTCATCGCGATAAGCATTAGCTTTTAAGCGACTTTATCTTTGGACGCGTCACAATCTACAACTGATCGCGTCGCGGCCTCTCTTTTTCCAGTTTCTTTTACTTCTTTTCTTTATTATTTCTTGACTTTCCTCATTTATTTATTTTTTTCATTTCTTCTTGACTTTTTTCTCAATTAGGCTTCAAATAAATTTAACTCTCGCTTTTTTAGCCTGAAAAAGATAAACAAAGTTAAAACGCACTTTTTTGAACAATTTTGCATAATATTCAGCTAAAATCAAACAAATATCGCGTGAAATATATATATATATATATATATATAATAAATGCGATATTAGATGTCAATACAATATATAAACTTAGAACTAAATCCCTACACAACTAGAATTAAAGGAATGAAATAAAAAAGACACAACATTCTTGCAAGCCACAAATAAACAACATACTCAGATTTTAACATAAGAACCATCGAATTCAAGAATTCAAAAAAAACTCTGATTTCAACACAAGAACAATCAAGAACACAAAATAAGGATTTAAAATTTCAAGAACGAAAGCAATTCAAACACATTCATACATACACAAAACAAAATATCAAAATCAAAAGCATAATCAAGGCATTTTGTATAAACAATTTTTATTTTATTTAGATATTTTGATGGGACAACTACCTAAATACCTTTAATTTGTAAAAAAAATAATACATTCTAATTTAAAATTTGTAAAGGGGCAGTTGTCTACCTTTCCCGGTTACAAATGACTAACACTAAAAACATTTATAACTATTCTTCAAAAGAAAATTCATTTCTTCCTACTATTCCGTCTTGCTTCATCTTTCTACTCACCATAAGATAACAAATATAATCCACTAATGATATTTCCCCACTTCTTCTATTAAATTTAATAATTGTGTTGATTTTATGAGTAATAGGTTAAATAGAAAGATTTTATATGAGGAAATAGAACCTCTTTTCATCAAATTCAATCGATTTAATACGTCAATAATATTATTAAAAAGCAATTATCAAACCTTGAATATATCAACTTTAGTTTGAAACATAATATTTATATAATGATTAGAGCACGTGCCGTGGGTGCATGTTATTGTCTATAACGATAGAAAACGAGTCACTCTTCTTGTTATATCCATTGCGGTCAACTAGTTATGCACTCGTTATCCACAGTCTCGTTACCTTGGTAAGGAGGTTAACACCTCATTATTCTTTTTTTCTATCAAACAAATGTTGGGGTTCGTTCGGTTTTTCAAAATATATTTTTAGCAATGGAAACATGAACAACAATTTGAAACTTTTTAAAACTCCCTACCAATGATCCATATGCAAGCCTTAAGAAACAAAACCAACTATAGAGTGTTTAGAACTACAACCTTTGTAGCGTGAGTAAACCGTTGGTGAAGTGGTTGATCAATGAGAAACCAAGAAGAGACCTCCTCCAAGGTATCCACAAGCCAATGATGTAACATCCGAAAACCCGGCCTAGTAGTAGGCGGACAAATGGTAAGTTGAAATGTGTTTAATTATGTATATTTGAAGATTTGTTATGTGATTAAACGAGTATGTGAAGTCGTATGTGTTTATGATTAAATAAGATTGAGTGTGGTACGAGAGTATAGAAAATATCTCGATTGTATGTTGTGTAATTGGTTAAGTATTTATTGAGAGTAACCAAATTAATTGGTTTAGTTGAATTACCGAGGAAAGAAAAGAATTACATGTGGTATATGTTAGAAGAGTTGTTTATATATATATGACATTATGTATGTATGTATGTTAGTATATATGTATGTGTGTATATGAGTTGTTAAGGTGGTGACACACAATAGTTGAGGTGTACACGTGTGTGTGTATATGTGTATCTGAAAACCATTTGTTTAATTTGAAAGAAAGAAGGAAAAGTGTGTGTGTGGGTGTGTGCTCTGGAAGAAAGAAGAACAATAAAGAAAAAGAAACAAACTTGAAATTCTGAAGTTGAAGAATTGTGATTTATAATTCAAATAGAAGGTGAGTTTGTGATTATTACATGTTACTGATTACGTGATTATGTTTATGATTGTGTTTTCACGTGTTTAAAGAAGAAACCATTGTTGGGTTTTTAAGAAAATGGATGAAATGGGTTTTGATGATTTTTGTTATTTGATTTGTTAAAAAGGTGTTTATGATATTATATATGCATGATATATAGTATAAATGAGCTTAGATTGAAGAAATATGATGTTGGTTATGTTTGCAAGAAGTTAAGTTGGCTGGAAATCGAATTTAAAGAAGTTGATATTCTGTTTGAAGATGCATCGCGGCGCTACACTGAAGGTAAATCCGAAGGTTTGAATCGGTTTTTGGAGAATCTGAGAGTTACAATCCTAATCCGATTGTGAAATCCGAGTGTTTCAAATCCGAAAAGCATGAATCCGACACCAAATCCGATTGTGAAATCCGAGAACCCAAAATCCGCAACTCAAATCCGATGCTTAGATCCGGATTTTGAAATCCGATTGTGTCGCGGCGCGACACAAGGGAGTGTCGCGGCGCGACGAGACCTATTTCAGAAAAAGTTGTTTGTTTTGATTGTGTTTCGCTTGAGAAAAGTTGTATTGTTAATTATATGATTATATCAAGTTATTTACATGTTGAAAGATATATTTATATAATCGAGACTTATTCGGTTGTTGCTGTGTTTTCAGGCAAACCACAGACTCAGTGATATTAGACAACTGAGTACGCGTGATTCGAGGACTGAGGTGAGTGGAAGTTTACTCACGGGTGGTTACATTGGTAACATTATTGAATGATTGAAAGATTGTTTGTTTGCAAAGATTGCTTGTTAATTTGAAAACGAGATATTTGACTGATGAGTTTGTTATGCAAAGATAGATTGATTGTCATACCATGATAGACTGTTAAGTCTGCTATATGCTAAATGAGAATTACATGTTCGTATTTGTTATATGCGAAAGAGCTATGATTGTGTTTGTGACTGGAGAAGGAATTAGATTGTTTGAGAACCGACTTCTGTGTTACGGGTCGGAAGAGATCAGCTTCTGTGTAAGAGCTGGTTGGGGTCAGCTGCTGATGCTAGAGCTGGGCTCGCTTGCGGTTGGTTGAACGGTAGTAGCTCCTCTGTTGCATTTGTTGCTTAGAGGGGAGTTTACTGTGCCAATCGGCAGGGAGCTATCGGTAAACCTTTGCTTTGGCCAACTTTGGTTGTAGGTTCGGCAGAACCGCCGGTCCTCGGGATGGAAGAGATTGATGAATTGACGAATTGCTTGAGGATTGATGTTCAGAGGTTCCGTTGGGAACAGTGATTGTTATGTGCTTGTCTGTAGCTTCCATTCACTTAGCTTTGTGCTAATCCCCCACGGTTGATTGCTTTTTACAGGTTTATGTGAGTATCTTTTTAGCTTGTTTGTGGAAAGGGGAATTTGACCAATACTCTGATATTGTGTTTTGAGAAGAGACGAGCCACGTTTTATAATCTTTTGTAACACAAACGAATGTTGTGATTTGTAAAGTACTTTGTACTTGTGATGTTTATGTTAAATGAAAATTAGAATATGCTTCCGTAGCGTTTTTAAAAAAATGGCTTGAGTTTTACGGTGTTACAAGTTGGTATCAGAGCCCTGGTTTGGCGATGCAGGCACGGCTAGAGTGTTGCATTCCTAAATCTTGGCTCGTGTTGGGTCAAACTTTCCTTTGGGGGATTTAGAGTGAATTGGAATTGTGGTTTGATAGTTAGAATGTTATGTACTAACGGTTTATCTAATGAGCTTGTGAGATGATGTGATTGTACAGATATGGCTGACAGAGATACCCCTGTTGACACTCCTGTGACCCAAGAAGTGACTGAAACTTCATCAGCGGATGTTTTGAATATAACAGGTCAGGTTGGTACTTCAGATTTTGAATCTGGAATGGATCAGAGGGAATATATTTCCAAATTGGAGAATGAATTGTGGGAACTTAGAAATGCTATGGGCAATATGGAACGAGAGAGGATTATCCAGAATGAACGAATTCAGAATTCTATGTTTAGTACAATTCAAACTACCACTGTGCCAACGACGATTCCGTTTCCTCCAATATCACAAGTGGCACAACAATCGAGTTCTCATCCTTTTACTACCCAAGGAGTTTATCCTTTTGCGTATCCAGGATTCAAACCACCATGCACTTATAAGCAATTCTTGGATTGTAAGCCTTCATAGTACTATGGCAGTACAGACCCTAATATAACTTTGAACTGGTTGCGAGAAATGGTAAAGGCTTTTGAAGCATGCAATTGTGAGGATGAACTGAGAGTTTGTTTTGCGACTCGTATGTTAAGAGGAGATGCTATGGTTTGGTGGGATTCCCTTACAGGGCATTTTTCTAAACAACAACAAGATAGTGTGACCTGGGATCAGTTTCAGGAGAAACTGTGTGAACAGTATTGCAATACTTTTGAGTATGTATTTAAGTATCACCCTTTGCTAACTTGAAGAACACCAATACTAGAGAGTAAGTATGTTTCAAGGTTCAAAAACACTTAGAACTTCTAGCCAAAGGTGATGAACTTTCTTATACATAAAAAGGGGTTATGCATGCAATTTAAAGACAAGAAACAAAGCAAGAAAGGGAGGCCCCTCCCATGCCAATCTTTGGCCGTAAATTGAAGGGGGGAGGGTCCCCTTTTGCCTTTTCTTCTTCACTTGTCCATACATGCATGTCTTGGTAAGGCTTTATGCAAGAAAGTCAACATGACCCCCCCTTTTTGATTATTGCTACACTTGCCATACATTGTATATAATACATCTACATGTATTTTATATACATACTTGATTGTTACTAGTAACTCTTTACTAGTAACAAAGATATACATACATTTATATAAAATCATATGTTTATATTTATGTATTTAATATGTATTATCTTATATCCATATATAAGAGTAATATTATTATTTCACATAAATAATAATGTAACAATGCATATGAACACACACACACACACACATATATATATATATATATATTATATAATGAGTTGGAAACATATTTAAATCGTATTCAAATATGTAATTGGAGTCCATTGACTGTAAATGTGTGATCTTATGGATTTATTTATTATCAGTAACATCGTATTAATTTGTGTCTTGTGCACATAGAACCAACAACAAATAACTACACACAAGCACACACGCGCGCGCACACACACAAATATATATATGTAACACCCGGTCAGCGCTGACCGGCTCTTTGCCGGCGCTACCCATTCCGACGTGTTAGGTCCGCAGCCCAATACACCCCAACCCCTCTGGTAGCCAATTTAATTAATTTGGACCTCACCTGGGTTGTTGCCAAGGTTTGAACCCTTGACCTTTAATAGCCAGTTTTCCTGAGTACTATCACCACTTGAGCTGCAGCTCAACTAGTGATACCAGTCGACGCTGACCGGGCCTCTCCTGGCACTACCCATTCCGGCGCTATCCATTCCGGTATTTTAGGTCCGCAACCCAATACACTCCAACCCAACCCACTGGAATAAATCCCAGAGTAGGTTGTTGGTGAGACTTGAACCCAAGACCTCACCCTTTAATAACACTCTTTCAAGAGTGCTATCACCAGTTGAGCTGTTGTAACGACCCGAATATTGTAATAATATTATTATCGAGAAATGAATATTATTTTCGAAGTTCAACTTATTGATAAGAATAAAGGAATATTATTATTTAAAAGAAAAGAAGAGAAAATAAAATAAAAGAAAATGAATTTTTTTTAAAATTCGAGATCGCGATGCGACGCGTTTGGGCGGCAAAACACGTGTCAAGGTTGCGTGTGTCAGGCTGTAGCGTGTGTCAGTCCGGTGGCATGTGTCAGTAACGTCGCGACGCGACGCGTTCTTAGGTCGCAACGCGACGCATCGGCCAGAATTTTTGGTCTATAAATACAAGCTCATCTCCATCCGATTTTCACACACACACTTCCACCATATCGCTACTCTGCCCAAATTTCGAGAGAAATCAAGTTTAGTGAACATTTAAGAGTGTCGGGTTTCGTTGGAGCTCGTATTCAAGGTGCGGGGAGATCGGAGATAGCGCTACGGGCTTAGTTTCGATCATGTTTTCGTTTTGGTGACCCTGAGAGGTATATTCTAGTAAACTTAAGCTAATATTTCGGTTGTATGACTTGATATGCTGCATGCATGTCGTTCTAGCAAGTTTTGATGGACTTTCTAAGCTCGCGACGCGTTGATCGTTGATCGGAAGTATTATGTTGCATGTCTAGGTTATTCGAGACGGTTGAGGTCGATTTCTTGACGATCCGAGAGTGTAGTTCGTCGAATCTAGATCGTGGGTTTATTTTGTGGACCGAGGTGAGTTCAGTAGACTTTTATAAAACCGAGTACATGGATAAAACCTTATTTTCGAAATAAAGATGATTATACATATACTTATATATTGATCGATGATACATGTTATGTGTTCTAAGTTAAATACTTGTTGCATGCATGATCAAACACGAAATACGCATGTTACGATTATTCACGATTTACTGCGATTTACATATGACTGCTTACGATTTATTGCATGCATGTATTTTAGTGGCGGGGGTAGTATACGATATTACCCATATTGCGGATTTGCGGGCCTAGTTGTCATGATTGACCTTCTAGGATTAAAGTGCTAGCCAACAAGAGTCATTTGGTCTTTCTAGATGACTATTTTGACACGTGGTATGCGGACACTTCGGTGTTCAAGTACTGGAGTGATGTAGGCCAAGGAGGCTAGATCATACATCACGTGAGTGTGAGGAGAAGCTGAAATACGATTAGCTTCGTTTGGACTCGTACTAGAACGACAACGCAGTACTTGTACTCACACCGTCGGAGTAGCAAAAGCGGAATCTTGGGATTTATGTTCTCAGGTGGGAGTCGCGCCCCGCTCGAAAACATAGGTTGGCCAGGCACGCAAGTAGTGAACCTTGGGTTTTTGAGTGTGGGTTTAGACTCTACAATTAGATCACCCTATTGATATGATTTATGCGATTATGATGCGGTATGATATATGCGATTATGATGCGATATGATCTATGAAATTTTATGCGGTATGATTATGATTATATGCGATTGACTTCATGAGATGATTTGTGAATATTTGACCCATTTGGTGCTATGTGATCTGCGGGTTCTCGGTACAGGTCAAATACGTGAAGGGTGGGTTATGGTATTTATTTACATGTCATATTCTACTTACAAACATGTTTTATGGTTTTTGATTACAACTCCTATTGACTCACCTGGCGTAAGCTGACACTTGTTTTTTTCGAAATATGTCTTGTACTCGCGCAGGTGGATTAGAGGTTGTGGTTCTGCGAGGAGGGTAGCATTAGTTCTGGTTTACATTTTTGTATCAACGAACAATCCGGTTATGTAATATATTCATAACATTAAACTTGTACTGACTTTTGAATGACTGCGGTCGTAACCCCGTGGTTTAATTTATGAAGGATTCTGTAATCGCCTCTATGGCGAAAACAACTATTTCCATTTATTACTTTTAAGACTTCCGCTGCATGTTTTTGCTATTAATTAAGGTTTTTATAAATGGTGAAATTTTGAAAATCACGGGCATTACAATATATATATATATATATAGAGAGAGAGAGAGAGAGAGAGAGAGAAAGAGAGAGAGAGATGTTCATGCGAAAACTAGTTTTTTTGCGAAAAGTGAAAACGGTATCTAGAAACATTAGATCATTTAAGCAAATTCTAGGATCATGTTTGACATTTTTGTAATTAAGTTATGTCTTTAAGAATTATTAAATTAAATCAAATGGGTAAAATAGATATTTCTCCATAACATAATATTTACCTAAATTATTTTACTATTTAAAAACACTCTCGTCTTCACAACCACATTAAAAACACTAATCTCTCTTTCCATACGGTAGCCATAGCCGCCGCACCGACCATCGAGTTCGTCAGAGGACTAGTCAACGCCGCCACACCTACCAACGTTGCCACCGCCAATCTTCATCACCGTTTCCCTACCCTATTGCCACCACGAGCGTAACCCACCACCGGTTTCAACCTTCATCGCCACTTCCACATTTGTTTAATGGGTTATTTCATTTGTTTTCAAGGTTTGGTTACAATGGCCAATGGTCATAATTTTGATCAAAATTTTGGTTTTGTTCATCAATTGATATCATCTTTGTTCATCAATTCTGAAAACGTGTAGATCTGTTTTTTTTCTTGGTTCTACATTTATTAATGAGCAAAAACTTTAGAATAGGAAACCGGTGTTTTGTATACTAATGAATAAAACTTTTGTGTAAATCTGGGTTTCTTTATATATATATTCAACGGTATAATTTGTTAACTTTCTGCTCATTGCTGAATATAAATATAAATAGTTTGTAATCAAAATATCATTAATTTTAAGTTTGATTATGGTTTATTATAATTTACTAATGAACACCTAATAAATCTTTTAAAGAATAAAAAAGATCTTAGAAAATAATTTGAAAAAAAAATCAAAACAGAGAAAAAAAAGTATTGATTTGAAAAAAAGATTACTGCTTACTAATGATATTTGAAAAAAATGATATAGAGAAAAAAAGAAAAAAATTGTAAAGATCGTAAAGATTAAAAAAAATAGAAAGAAAAAAAATATAATGATTAACAATATAAATCAAGAGTTTATTAGTGAACAAATGAATATAACATTTAATGATTAATAACATATAAATATTAGGCTGTACTCATCGCTGAATACCATAAAATTATTAATTTAATATTAAATTATTTTTAATTTATTTTGTCTAAAAATTTTAAGAGAGAGAAAAATATTGTCTACCATTATATCATTTTAAATTAAAAAAACAAAAAATAAGATTAATCTAAGTCATTAGAATAAATATAAGATTGTTTCTCGTACTTTTTACAAATAAATCACTTTTCGCATAAACTCTCCCATATATATATATATATATATATATATATATATATATATATATATATATATATATATATATATATATATATGGGGACACACTCACAACGGCTACATATATATATGTATACTGTAACACCACTTTCTCATTTTTAACTTAAAAATACTTTAGCTTTCGTTATCACCAAAAAGGTTATAAGAGTTACAAAACGCTAGTTCAAAATCACACATCATGTTAACGAGTATTTCAAAAGACGTGTCAAAGACTATCCTTCAAACTATCCGGAGCTATCCAAACTATTATGGAGCTGGGCCTTACCCTTGCTTGAACCTGAGCCACCTGCAACACACAACATTGATTCATGTGTTTATTTGCATGCTTGAAAGCATTATTTGCATGCATTAGGGGTGACATAGGTGTCCTAATACATGGAAACGTCAATTTACAAGATGTGATCATGTTTATCCTACGATCATGTTTGAAGCACTACGTTATATGATTTGTAAATTTGGCATTGTTAGTACCAAGTTGTGTTAATTTTACCATTTTGGAATAGTTTTGTTCTAGTCGTATTTCCTAGAAGTATAGGGTATATTGTGCAAATACCTAATAGGTATATAAACAATGTAATTAACCCTAATTCATTTTAGCATTTGAGATTCTAAAATCAAAGTGTGTGTTCTTAGTTTTTCTCTCAAACGTTCATACTAAGTTCATCATTATCATTAAGGATTTGCTTCAATACTATCGATACTTGATACAACTGGTATGAGAGCCAGGAGTAGATAAAAAGGTTAGTTTGTAATCCAAATATTGATTATAAGAAAAAGTATTGAAAGTTTTCTCTTTCATACCGCCGTGAGATTTTATTTCACCTACGTAACTGTCCGGTTGAAATAAATTACCTAGTTGCCAACCTGCTCTGTTTTGATTAATTCTCCTGGTTGCTTAAATTAATTCTCCTACTTGCTAGCTTGCTTAATTCCTTTTCTTGCGGTCATACACGAAGAGCCCTAATTTTTTGTTTGGTTTTAAGTGTTTAATTCAAATTTATCATCATTTAGGATTGTTTGGTTGAAATTGGTGATTGATTCGTGGTTTGATATCATTTTCGAGTATAATGGGGCTGAAAATATGAAGGGGCGAAAATTATTATTGGGATTTAGATTGTTGTTGGATTCAACAA
The DNA here is from genome assembly GCA_038502395.1 of Dittrichia graveolens. Classification (NCBI taxonomy): domain Eukaryota; kingdom Viridiplantae; phylum Streptophyta; class Magnoliopsida; order Asterales; family Asteraceae; genus Dittrichia; species Dittrichia graveolens. The sequence continues at coordinate 81,081,541 of JARJIL010000005.1, read as the reverse complement.
TTTACAAGAATTGTTGGAATCGAAAACCTTCTTTAGGTTAATTGAAAACTACATGGGTGCTTGAATGGAAAACTTGTCTTTCAAAAGTCATTGGTTGATTCTCAACTTTTTAGTTGACTAAGTCACACTTGAAAACATATTCATTAATTGAAAACCACAATTGAAAACCTCCGCAATTGAAAAGAGTAATTTAAAACCTCCTAAGTGCAATTGAAAACCTCCCCAGTGCAATTGATCGAAAACATTTTCAATTGAAAACCATAGAATTGCAAATCATAGTTGCCGTCCTAATTGAAAACTTCAAGTTAAACCATTTCTATTGAAAACTTTACAATCCAAAACTTCAATTGAAAATTCAATTGAAAACTTTTCCATCCTAAACTTCAATTGAAAACCCATCAATTGAAAACTTTTCCATCTTAAACTTCAATCGAAAACTTCAAGTTTCTAAATCTCCACCTTTACCTTTCACTCAAAGATCCATTATCAAGTATTGATCATGTATGGTGTCAACTTAGAATCCAGGATTGGTGTCAAACAAGAATAAATTAATGAATCAAAGATAAAGTTAGTAAAGGTCTCCATCTTCATGTAGTTTTTGGGCAACAACAGAAAAAGAAAGCAAATGAATAGAAAAAAGAAAATGTCAAACTTGTTTTGGAAATTTTTGACTTGACTGGAAAACTTTAAATTTTAGACAAGAAGTATCATGATTTTGAGATTGAAGAATATGCTAACATAAAAAATCTTGAAACTGAAAGCAATCAGTTTGTCTTTTAAATTCAGAAATTGGAATAATACTTACAAAATTGTGTAGAAGAAAAGGTCATGACATCTCCTGATTCTGTAAAAGTTTAAAAGTGTAAGTCTTTCAAAGGAAAAGAAATCAATGTGATTCATGTAACAGTCCATACAGGTGAATCATCAAAGAGTGTTGTGCACCCGAAAACCATTTCTTTTAAGGATGATCATGCCACATTCAAGTCTTACATAGAGAAATTCATAAATAGAGTCAATCTTCGGAGAAAGCATTGGAATGAAAATAAAGATAAATCTAAAGGAATAAAACAACATGTCTTCCTCAAAGCAATTATGGTTATGTTTCTCGTGATACTCCTCATCATGTTACTTATCCTTTTGTGCATATTAGTCAAACAAGATCGTACTTGAATGCTAACGTGAATGCACGTCTTCCCACCTTACCTGAGTTTAACTATCCATTTGTGGTTCGTTCTATCAAACATCTTTTAAGACTTTCTAAATAGAATATTTGCAAAAAATCACATCACTTTTTTCCCGCTTGTCTATAATAAGAAGATATATGTTCAAAAGATGGAGGGGAAGCAAGGTAATGAAAAAGCTTCAAGTCATTGTTGAAGATCAAGTGATATGTTTGAAGGGGAGAATGTTTATGCTTGAAGAATGATTACAAGGAGATCGAAATTGAAGATTCCCTTAATAATCTTTCTATGTTTATGCTCAAGATCAAATGCTCCGACTAATAAAGTATTTCTCGTTATTATGCTTTATTTGTATAATAAACACAAAGGGGGAGAATGTTAGTACCAAGTTGTGTTCATTTTACCATTTTAGAATAGTTTTGCTTCTAGTCGTACTTCATAGAATTATAGGGTATATTGTGTAAAAACCTGATAAGTATATAAACAATGTAATTAACTCTAATTTATTCAAGTATTTCAGATTCTAAAATCAAAGTGTGTGTTCTTAGTTTTTCTCTCAAGTGTTCATACTAAGTTCATCATCATCACTATGGATTTGCTTTATCGATACTTGATACAATTAGAAACCTACAGGCATGCATATTTTGGTGTTGTGGGATCGAACAACATCAACTTTCTGAATCAATCACCATTTTATATTTGTGAAGAGTTTTTCGTTTTCACAAGACATGAAGAAAAAGAAGTTCAAGAAAGCACAAGAAAGTGAAAGAAAAGATATTGAGCGAGCATTTGGTGTTTTTTGTTGGGCAATAATAAAAAGACTTGGCACAAAAACACAAGATCAACAGAATGAGTAGAATCATATACACTTGCATAATTTTTCATAACATAATTATGGAAGACAAATGATGCTCAATAACCTCATAAGATGATAGTGTTGAAATTCAAATCCACAACTCGAGTCGTTCTATAAATAAGAGGTTTCACAAATATCATACACTAGGGAGTTACATCATAGGGGTATGCAACCTAAACATCAGAGTGACCTCGTCAAGTACATTTGGAAATTTTCGATTCACAACCAAGATTGATCAACTTTAAAAATAACTAATCTAGTTTTTATTGCATTTTGGTTATTTTAATTGAATTTTAAGAAGTATTGTGGTATTTTACTTTTAATGGAATGAAATTAGTTATTTAATTTAAATTGATTTTATTAAACTAGAAGATAAGTGAAAAAGAAATAGAAATTGATGATGATATGGTGGTTAGTTAGGACAAAGATAGGTGTTATCGCTACGATTGTTAAAAGATGTATTAGTTTATGACAAAGATTGCAGTCATCATTGCAGAAGCTCTTAGTGTGCCCCCGGTGTTGAAAACTCACTAGACAAATTCAAATCATAACCCATTGATTGAATACATTTAATTATCGGAATAAAACTTTATGAAGAATTAAAATGATTAAATAACTAATAAATTGTTTTAAGAATTATAAGATAGCCCATCATGGGCTTAGGGTGGAGAGACTCCCCTTTCCACCCTTCCATCTCATTTGACATATAGTGTTACTAGGAATGATAACGGGGCACGTTCGGGGTGAGGATTGGTCCATAATCCCGTCTCCGTTTTAGAAAATCGTCTCCGTCCCTGCTTAAAAAATCACGGGGATCTAAACGGAGATCCCTATTTGGTAACCTGGGAAAATCGCAGGGAAGTGGGTATCCCCATTTAATGTAAACATGTGATTAAACGAGTAGCTTTTACCACGAGGATACCCGTTAAAGTAAAACTGTGAATTTTTACCGCAAGGATCCGTCACTGTTTTCGCCACGAGTTTTAGAAAATGATTATATTAAATTAGACACCATTATCGAATACAAACATATCCGAACTAAAATTAAAGTCTTAAAGTGTCAAATTGCATCTAAAATAACTAAACCCAATCAAATAAAACAACAACGATTAAAATTAAGTTTTGTGAAATTATGTAAATATATACATTTTATATTAAAAATTAATTTTATGTATATATATATATATATAAATATAATTAATATTAAATTATTATGGGGTAATCAGGAGGGGGATCACCAAACTTGTCCCCTTCCCCGTCGCCGTTAAAAATAATCGGGTTTTGCCCATTCCCATTTATCGTCCCCGATCCCACCCCGTTTATATCGGTTTCGATTTTTCCATCGATTTCGGTTTTTTCTGCCATCCCTATACGCTACGTCTAATACTTCTATCTTTTTATGCCAATGAATCATGTACTACTTATCTTCCTATCACACACTAACCTTTTTTTAATTAAAAATTACAAGCATATACAAATAATTAAAATGAAAATACTTAATTAACTAAAAATTACAACCCATGAATAAAAAATGTAATCACAACTACCAGATTAATTTTAAAAAAAAATACATCTATCACTTAAAAGTAAAAAAGAAAATAGTACAATTATTTATTTATTCAAACGTATGCATAAAATTGATTTATGCGTCAACTTGACACTTGATTTTATTGAACACATCGAATAAATCGAAAGACATCGAGTAGTCGATCCTCTCTTAGTTTGAAAATAATCGAGATATTTCTTCTCAAACTTGGTGAAATTTGTGGCTCTACTATACTACGTAGAATGGCCAATTTTTCCGCTTTCCTCGAACTCGCTTCGTCGAACATTTCTGCAACCTTTGCTATCTCATCTTAGCGAGATTGTGCTTCTTCGACGTCTTGTGCGATGGTGTTCCACATATCGTCGGTAGTCATTGACAATGACTCGGGTTCTAGCTTGTGCTATTTGTTTACCTTTGTTTTGATCGTATTTGAAAATGAGCGCATATAAAGAAAAGTGTATAGTGAAGAGAAATAGTATGATTTTGAGAGAATAAAGTGGTATTCATATAAGAAAATAGAAAATAAAAAAATAAAAAAGAAATTTATTTACAAACGGTAGAAAAACAGTCACCAAAACAAAATTTGAAAAATACCCTGATGAGGTCGTCACCTTGACGGGGTTGGTTTTTTGGCTCTCGACGGGCTAGGAGTGGTGTTCCGCAGCGCCCCCGATGGTTTTTCCGTCTATCTTGACCATGGGGACAAGTATTTCCTTCACTTGATCTTATTATATCCGTAACAGGCTAAACATAACAAGAAAAGTATAATAATCGCATAAAAAATAGATTTAAATGCTTTTGATGTTTGTGCTTCAATTTTCTAGTGAAACCACTTTTAGCCTTTATGGAAGTGGAGGACATCAAAAATCAAACTTGAATGGAGTTGTCATTTTCCAGAAAACAATTGAAAATCTGGAAAGCACGTGTAATTTAAAAAAGATGGAGTTTTCATGTTTAGTAAGAAAACTAGAGAACCTGTTTACATTAGTAGATGATCCTAACTAAAAATAATAACCTTTAACTTAGAATAGTATTATGATCGATCACTTCGATTATATCAAACATACAAGTTTCAACAAAGAATTTTCAATATTAATTCGTTCTTTCTACACAAATAATCCAATACGATGTCATAACACCAATTTGATTCAAAGCTATCACTCGCTGACTATTAAGCACAATGACTGCTTTGTCAATTACTTGTATGGAATGTTGATTTGAAAGTGCTTTTACGAAGACAGTTGAAAATAATTGCTCTTAATCATATTTTTGTTATTGTTGCAGAGGTGTTTCCTGTCTTTTTTGGCTTTTGAAATGTTTCATGCTTTTATCTTATCTTAAAATTTTGAGAAGGCATTCCAATGAAGTAGGGTTTGATATCAACAAGTACAATTGTCATATACTCGCTAATCAAGACTTGGAGTGTTGATTTCCAATTCATCAAAATTCTCTTTCTTCACTTCAAGCTTTGTTCTTTGGTGAATGTGTTGGGTTTTTAGCATGGCACGCAACGGAAGCAAGAGAACAAGAATCAAACAAAAAGAAGTGGTTCAAAGAACCAAGATGCCATTAAAACCCATCATATGGACCAAGCTCTACATACAAGTAATGCAACAAGAAAAACAAGGGAAAAGAAGTTATACCATACACGAATTTGGAGCTTGAGAAAATGAAACTTGATGGATGAATGTAGAAAGCTAACCCAAGCCTTCCTCTATTGCAAGTCCACCCCAAGTTAGCATGATCTCCTTGTACTAGCAAGCCTTCAATGGTCTTCAAAGACTTGAAACCATTTCTGGAACAACAACTATAATAGCTCCTTGCAAGATCCTCTCAAGAACACACTTAGAACACTTTTTCTCTTCCCACAATGTAGCCTTAGTGTGTATGTGTGTTGGAATCATCAAGAGAGGGTTAGGAGCTGATACATGGTCCTTATAAAGACCTCAAGATGTCCCTCCAATCACTTGAAGAATTCAAGCATAGGCGAAGTGTTGCGTCCCTTGTATCCAATCCATTATTGGATACGTGACCAACCCCTTCCCTCAGTCTTAATTCAAACTTCCTTCCCATGAAGAATGACTGACTATGGACATTTAGAATGATAAAGCATTCTGGGAAGTGGTTAAACATGCTAAGATGGAACACAGTAAGGATTCATGAAAATACCCGCCCTCGGCGCATTATTAAATCTCCATTTAATAATCGATATAGTATGAAATACAATACTGCTTAATGTTACCCAAATAGATAAATACTAATCAATCATTAACCAAAAATAATATTTAAGCCAAGTCATACGCATTTAGAAATGCCAGCTGACCTAGTATCATAAACATCACTAGTCAATAATAATGGCTTAACTAGTGGGTTTGTAACACAATACCCACATGTACTTTTGTTATTCACTTATATCTCTACCGACCAGACCTATCTCAAAGTGTCCATCAAAGATATCATAATATAAATTGCTAAAGTGATCACACCCTCATTGTCTCAAAAGCTCACAATAGGGTAAGTGATACTTAAGAACCAACAATTAACACCATAATGCAGGGTCATAAATCTCGATCAAGATCGACAATTATCCTTATAGAAACTTGCACTAGAGTAATTACTTACTCCAGACCCTTTCTAGTCGTCAAACATCAAGAACATATCTCGGTATTTCTTGAACTCAAAATATTCTATTTTGTATCTCCTAAGTGTCTTTATGAAGCAATAATTCCTGAATTAGGTCCACAGACAACTTAATATCGAGACATTATCTTCAATAGACACATATACTTAGGAATGCAACAAAGCTCCCACTAGCCCTGACGTATGTAAAAGTCTCATCCATGCTTCTAGAAAATCATAGTAGATTTCCTCAATAAAAGCAAAGATCTTACCTTTTAGATGCTAGCATAAATCCACAATGGATTTATCTATGCTTGTAGACTTAATTTTAATATTATAGATACATAAGACCCTCGGAGAGTGTTATGAGCACATCCTCATAATATTGTTCTATGACGGAACGCGGTCTTGTATATTCGTGTGCTATCTCTTATTGCCACAAAAAGCAATAATAGCTACTTGTATCAAATATTCTTCAACATAACCACTAGGAAAAGTTCCCTCAAAACCATCATGAAACCTTTTCACATAGTCGGTATTTGAAATTGTCTACAATTCCATTCTTATTAATCCCGCTTGTCCCTTATTGGTTTTCACCTAGGTATGGGATTAAGCCAAGTCAAATACTTGGATATTCGAATGGATTGCATCTCTTGATCAATTACTTCTTTTAACTTAGTGAATCCGGGTTCACTATGTCTTTCGATAGATGGTGATCTCAACATGACTCACCATCAAGTCATTGCCGCTTAGATATGAGAGACCCATATCTCTTTGCCTTTCGTATGACTCTTATCAGACATAAAAGTAATGATACTTAGTCAGGTATACCAGCATGTCACTGCTCGTTCTCAATTAATCAAGATTGATTATTTGCTAGTGTCAATCATTAGGTCTTTCATTTAAATTCCACGTTCTTCCACTGGAATGCTTTAGTTATTTTCTCCTTTAAGAGCAACAAAACACCGTTCTTAAAAGATTAAATATCTAAAACTTAGAAGAACTTCTCAAATGTATTAGCACAAGTTCAACCATCTCCCAGTGAATGTAGATGAGATAACTTTAAACTATGAGATACACAAGCAAAGAACTCTTTCTAGTCATATCTTATTTAGTGCTAATTAGACCATCGATTGGTTCTAGATGTGACGACTTAGTCCGTCATGTTAAGTGAGTGTATCAATAAGCGGGATACACCTTTATGACTCATCATAAACCAGATCATATTCAATAATATCCGGTTCCCCATAACATGACACCATTTACCAATGTATCTTAGTAGGAAGTGAATTATGTGGAAAACCCACAATTCATTATATGGTCATTTATTGTAGATTCAAGGTATATTAGCATCTAAGCTAGATCTAAATATCTTGATCTATATGTCCTATAGATTCCGTGTGAAGTTTTGGTTAATCCTGAACACTAACGAGGTTTCAGACATTTACCCAAACTAGAAAACTTTCCGCAATTGCTACTAGAAGGTAGTGATGAAGAAGTTTCCCTTTAGTTATTCTTTGTGTTGTGCTTGAACGGATTATCCACTAAAGTGTGATCAATATCCAACAAGCTTTTATCCTTCTCACACATGACAATGAAGGTTTCATAATCACCCTAGCCTAATAAACAAGATTAGCATCTAATGTCTAACACGAGGTTAAACTATCCCGAGATCCTAACCACACGGATCTAGGTGATACTTTTCTTGTTTATGTGGTTAAGTTGATTATTTCACAAAGATAACTTTTTCAAACTATTTTGGATCCAGAATCATATATTCATGAATATTTTATTACTTGCAACAAAAATCTTGTGTATGCCGTAACATGGATAATTTTTGAATCCAACAATATTTTTCATAACAACTTTCTTATTTCAAAAAAGATTCATCGTCATCAAAAGTAAAGTTGTGTGTCACGCAGGACAAAACAGCACATAAACTTTGACATGAATACACTTTGAACAAACAATATGAAAAAGTTTTACATTAAATCTCAAAACTTTCAAGATTATATCCATCATCTTCAAAACGAACATACAAAGAAACATCACTTGCCACGCAGGACAACAAAATACAATTAACAAATAAACCGGTGATTAAGATAAGATCAAATATCCCAATCTTCTCGTAGAGGACAAGTATCCGTGTTTCCTCATAATGAGATCCGGTTTCTTCATGTTTTTCTTCCTATCATCATGGACCTACACTTTGTAACAAAAAATAAATTTGTAACAAACGTGTGTCAATTAGCTTGGGTCAACAATCCCAACTTTTAGAAGAATAGCAATGAATCATGAATGTACCTTTAGAGGGAAATGTAACTTTCTCTTTCCTTAGAAGTTTTATATCCCTTTGGCACGTAGGACAGGCATGACGGCCCCAATCTCCAAATCTCCCATAGAAGTAGCAAACCACCATTTGAGTCTCTTCTTGAGGCACATTATCTATGTCCTTAGACTCAATGTTAGGGATAGGCTTGGATACTCCAACCTTTCCTTTTGGGGTTGGTTTCTTCTTTCTTTTCTTTTGTTCCTTTGAACCTAATATGGGAATGGATGAGGTGGAATTATGCTTAGCCATGTTTGACTCCACAGTCTTTAACATGCCATGTATCACTTAAGGATTTATCTATCCCTTGCATATGATAGTTCATGACAAACTGGTCATATGATGTGGGTAGGGACCGCAATATGATATCCACAGCGAGCTCCCTCTCAATGGGAAATCCTAGCCTCTCCATTTGGTCCACGTACGCCTTCATCTTAAGGACGTGGACACTTACATTCCCGCCTTCCTGCATCCTACAACCGATTAGGTTTTTAACACACTCATAGTGTTCCCGCATAACTTGCTTTTGGAACATGTCCTTAAGCTTGTTTACCATGTCGTACACACTCATGTGCTCGAATTGCTTTTGCAGCTCTGAGCTCATAGTTGACAACATGAGGCAGGCAACGTCGTGTGTGTCCTCAACACATTTTTCATATGCGTATCGGACGGCCCAAGTCGCGTTGGTAACAGGTGGTTCCGGAAGGGGTTCCTCAAGGATGTGTAACTTTGATTCATGGCGAAGGACAATTCTCAATTGCCTAAGCCAATCAATGAAGTTCATTTCTGTGAGTTTCTCCCTTTCTAGGAACATACGAAGTGAAATGTTTGACGTGGTGTTATTATGGTTTGACATCTATAAATAACAAGAGTACGAGTTTTGGTTAGTTTGATATAATCATTGTTAAAATAATTACCCTATAAGTTTTAAGAAAAACAATTATCTTAACAAGGGCTAAGAACCATATTTCACATTACACCGTGACGGGTTTTTCGCGGATCACGTGGTAAAGCTATTTAGGCCGGTAACCATCTTACCGATTGTAATCCATTATTACAACTCTTATTTCCTTGCGGGATCCAAATTGACAACCATTGTGTCGTATTGGCATGTTTGATCCCTCCACACCAACTTCAAACTAAAATTTTGAATAATCTCGGCTAGAGCTCGACAACTATTCAAAATTCTATTTCGAAATTGTAAATCAACCATCAAGATACACGGTGGTACTCTTGCCCAACGATTGGCTCGGCTAGAGCTCGACAACCAATCTTGCGAGTTGCCACCATCACCTTCCACACAGCTCACGTAAGGTTTGACTCGGCTAAAGCTCGACAATCATTCCTTACGTGACTAGATTCGGGTGGTGTCATCTTATGGGCGGCGCGAGATTTACATTTAGAAAACGGGATTTGTTTTCCGGTTAAAAAACCATTTTGATTTGATTAACAAATTTAGTGACAAAAACAAATTTTCACTTTTGAATATAAACCAATTTTATATCCTCTTTGTTAATCTTATGCGCGCGCGAGTTTGTAAACCATATTTAAAACTCTTGTGTTTTTATTACTTTTATAAAAAGTTATCTAGCATGCAATAAACATAATATCCATGCATAAATAATAAAACACATCACACACATACAAAATATTGGTAACCATGCCCCTAAGCCTATGCGTTTTCCCGTGAGCCAAAACGGGAAAACAAAGTCAACTAAGGAAAAACTTCCAATGACTTCGGATGTGCTCCCACTAAACCCGCTACCTCCATTGGGCCTCCCGGATTTGTGATCGCCAAGACGTCATAGCCATGACTCCTGATGGTTGCCTCCAAATAACTAATACATAGAAAAGATAGAAATGGCATGCAAGCCACAAAAACCTATCTTCTAGTACTTTACAAATATATGGAATTTAAATGGCATGCAAGCTACACAAAAAAAAACATATTTACATACCAAATAAATAAACAAATTAATTAATTACAACCCATGTGACTAGAAGTCACCAAATGAATGAATAAATACAACAAGCAACCAAACATCACAACCAAAGGTCTAGGGCAAAATGGTTACCAAAACATGTTATCTAAACAATCAAAGAAAGCATACAAGCATGGTGTGCCACAAAACCATGCAACTATTTTTATCTTGGTTAAGATTATTTTATAAACTCAAGGCACAAAAAATAACCCCATGTACATATGCATTAGTAACACCAAACCATTGTTAGTGAAACATATTCATATTTACATAATATAAGTACATGCAATTATGCATTTCATGCCAAAATCATAATCCACATGTAAATATACAAACCAAGATAAAAGGCAACAAGATCATCACAAGATATCTAGCAACTGGAAAAATCCAGAAACAAACAACAATGGCCAAAAACCAAAGAACCAAAACAGATTGAAATTTGAAAAACTTAAAAAACACATACTGTCTAAACTTCACGGCGTGAACTCCTAAGAGTTCACGGCGTGAAGTAGTTCTTCCATATTTCAAAATTTTGATTTTCGGTTTTTAGGTCACCAAGTGCAAAACTGATGTAGAGGTGGCTCTGATACCACTATTGGGTTTTTAGCATGGCACGCAACGGAAGCAAGAGAACAAGAATCAAACAAAAACAAGTGGTTCAAAGAATCAAGATGCCATTAAAACCCATCACATGGACCAAGCTCTACATACAAGTAATGCAACAAGAAAAACAAGGGAGAAGAAGTTATACCATACACGAATTTGGAGCTTGAGAAAATGAAACTTGATGGATGAATGTAGAAAGCTAACCCAAGCCTTCCTCTATTGTAAGTCCACCCCAAGTTAGCATGATCTCCTTGTACTAGCAAGCCTTCAATGGTCTTCAAAGACTTGAAACCATTTTTGGAACAACAGCTATAATAGCTCCTTGCAAGATCCTCTCAAGAACACACTTAGAACACTCTTTCTCTTCCCACAATGTAGCCTTAGTGTGTATGTGTGTTAGAATCATCAAGAGAGGGTTAGGAGCTGATACATGGTCCTTATAAAGACCTCAAGATGTCCCTCCAGTCTCCAAAGACCGGCCAAAGACCCATCATGAGGTTAGACATGCATTGGTGGAGGTGGGAGGCAACATGCAAAAAGCTGCATGTTGTCTGACACATGTTCATGGTGTGAACTCATAAGAGTTCACGGCGTGAACTCCTTCTGGCTGAATATTTAATGGAACTCAAACACAATTGATTCTTTTTATCCCCTCCACTTTGTTTGTTGTCGAGATCAATCCTTGATTTGTGACCCAATAGGTCTATGCATCATCGGTAGTGATATTAGCGTAAGTGTGTCAGTGGGCATACTCCAACAAAATGATCATTACTTTAACAATTGGATCTATGGAAAGATAAGAGGTAGTGTACGCGATCAAATAGTCTACGTGAGATATACATATAATCTTATAACGTAAAAAGTAGATGCTCAAGAAGGAAATCTTTGACGCCTATACTAGTTTATTTTTATTTGCGTGTTCATAAGGGAGACCTAACAAATTCTTAGTGTTAATTACGAACACACATCCTTAGTAAGTTTTGTGTATATAGAGAACTCTTCTTTGTAATTTTAGTTATTTTAGTGTAATGTAAGGATTTGGCTAGATTTGGTAACGCGGAGTGCAAACTCATTTAAGTCTTATTAGTCCTAGATCTTATATGGTGGTGTCCAAGGGACGGCACTCCCGGTGACGGTTTCGTAACCAACTATGATGGTTATTTATAAGAAATAACCATTGCGGTGATTGTAACCAACTAATAACCGTCTTTTTGGTGTATATAAGTGGAGTAAATACTACTAAAATGATATATACTGTGCTATTTTTTTTCTAAATTTATCCTTAACTGAAATTCGTGATACTCTAATAAGGGTCGAATTATCAATCCAGGAAAGTGATCCTTCCATAATCTTGAAGTTATCCAAGTATTTGCTATTGAATCCATACATAGTTCACATGATCCCCAACATTCTAAACTGATAATTGTTGTGATTCAATGGCGGAATGTGTGAAATCAATGACTGCGAATGTGTGAAATCAATGACTCTGAATTTTGCCAGGTTGGACAAGTTTGATCGTGTGGACTTTAGACGATGGAAGAAGAAGACGCACTTCTGCTGGCAACTTTGAAAGTTGTGTAAAATGACTACATGTGTCGTGGTCACATCTTAAACGGTATGTCTAATTTTCTTCTTGACATCTATCAAAATGTTCCATCTACAAAGGATCTGTGGGATTCTTTGGAATCCAAATACATGACTGAAGATGTTAGTCCCATGTTTAGAATAGTTATATTTGATGAGACAAACTATAGATATGTATAGATGAGGTTAAGAGTTAGGAATTATGTAAGTCTGTTATAGACTGACTAGTCAGTTTCAGCTGAGTAGTCAGCGTATAAACAGATATAGAGTTTTCTATGTAAGTATTAGATAGCTCAGTGACTTCTAAGATGAGATAAGTTTTAAGAATGAAGACTTGAAGACTTGAAGATTCAAGAATCCAAGATTCAAGAAGTCAACTTGACAAGGTCAAGACTGAGTATGTCAGCTCAGCGTCAGAAGTTAGTTCAGATTTAAGTAAGTTCTAAATTCTATTATAAACTCTCTATATCTACGACATTTAAATTAGGATATCTAAACCTAATTTAAACTATCTATTAGTTGGATATAAATCTCAAACGGAATTAATTAGATATGTTCTAATTAAAGAGTTTGTTACGGTTTTAAAGAAAAGATAAGTTCTATCTTTAAACTGCGAGTTGTTCGTAGATATATCAAGTATAAGTATAAACCTTCTTCTGGGTTTATAAAAAAAACGAATAGATGTTCTTACGTGTGTACGGTAACAGATGCGCGATACACAACGACGACTGCATAAGTTGCAAAACGTACGTGTGTTCGTGATACTTGATACGCATGTGTTGCAATAACTTTGTAAGTTCAAAGTTTGAGAGAGTTTTCAAGAGTTCTTGTTAATCAGTTTTAACAAGAAATTCGATCATCAATTAGTTTGTGATTCAAGAGTGTTTAGAGAGAGTTGAGGTTATAATCATTGTAATATCAAATCATCCTGTTGATTTGATTAGAGAGTGATAATAGTTATTGTTCTGATTGATAATTGAATATACATTTGATTAATTTGTTTGATTGTTTAAAGTGTATTCAACCCCCCTTCTACACTGTATTGGTTGCTTGTTCACCCTCTTTGGGACCAACAACTGATATCAGAGCAAGTTTCTTCATAAGTTGAAGATCAAGATCTGCTGTCAAGAGGCTAAGATGTCTACTAGCAAGCAATCAAGTCATATACCAACAATGGCGGCAAAAGGTTGTCCTATCTTTGATTGCACTGACTATCCTATGTGGAAGTTTAGAGCGATGCTATATCTGAAGTCTGTGGATCACAGGATGAGTACCGTGATTCAGGATGGCCCAATCATACCAATGATCCATATTACTGCCACTGACAAAACTATTCCCTCTAGAGAAACTCCCAAGCCTGAAGCATCCTGGACTGAAGAAGATCGTAAACTGTTCAATCTTGATGACAAGGCACAAAGCATTATAGCAAATGCTTTAACAAATCCTCTTCTTCATACTGTGGCTGGGTGCCAAACTGCAAAAGAGATGTGGGATACTCTCAGTGTCACGTATGAAGGCACTGACTTGGTCAAGCAACATAAGAAGACAAATCCGAGTCGTTCTTATGAAACTTTCTTTGCTAAGAAGAATGAAACTCTTGCAGATTTGTTTACCAGATTTCAATGCTTGATAAATGATCTAATCTTGGTAGGTGTCAAGAAAGATGAGAATGAATTGGTACTCAAGTTCTTGGATGTGTTACCAGAACAATTCAATGAGATCACCATTGCACTTCATGCTGGAGGAACCTTAGGAAAATATGATCTCAAATCTATCTATGGTTTCCTTCTAAATCATCAACAGATCATGGAACAGAAGAAAGTGGCCCAGCAACAACTAAAAGAATCTATAAACAATGCTGGATCTGCATTATTTGTAGAAAAGAAAAGGAAGGGATCTAAAAAGTCTCAAGCTGAGATAGACTCTGAATCTGAATCTAAGGAAGTAAGTCTTGACTCTGGTTCAGATGATGAAGAGATGGATGCTCTTACTGAACAAATGGCAATGTTAGCAAGAAACTTTAGAAAGTTCAGAAGAGGAAGGGGTCAATCTGATAGAAGCAAAAGTGGTAAGTCTACTATTGATCCTAAGAAAGGTAAGTGCTATAACTGTCAGATGATAGGACACATAGCTGCTGAGTGCAGAGTAAAGAAGGGCAAATCAGCTTCAGTAGCTGACAAGAATGCCTACAGAGCTGATAAGTATAAAAAGAAATATCAAAGACTCAAAGGCAAGCCAGATGAAAACACCAAAGGTCTCCTTGCTGAAACTTGGGATACTGAATCATCTACCTCAGATGATGATGAGCCAGATAGGTGTTTGATGGACATTGAGGATGAAGAAGAACAAGTTGACTATGAGTTAGAAGACAGTTCCTTTAATGAGGATCTAGCAGAAGCGGCTAAGCTGAGTAAGCAAACCAGTAACTGGGATCCTGCCTCAATGTATAAGGTAAATAACTTTAGCTCTTACACTGATGAACAAAAATGTCTAATGTTCAACTATCTGTTGAATGACTTCAAAACCTCTCTCATAGTTCAATCTAGTTTGAAAACTGAAATTTCAAAACTAAAAGATGAACTTAAGCACTCTGAAACTCTCTTAAATGTTGGTAAAAAGATCCAAAGTGATTATGAATGTCAGTTTCATATAAACAAACTTCTAAGTGAAGAACTGCAAGAATCAAAAGAACAAGCTGACAATCTAAGAAAAATCTGTGAATCTTGGTGTAAGTCATCAAGAGAAGCTGAAAAGTGTATTAACCAGCAAATACCAAATCAAGTAAAAGCAGTGCTAGGGGGAGATTATAGTGCTGCTGCTAATGAAATCATCGAAGATCAAGTCAGTCTTGAAGACAAAACGATGAAATCAGATGACATACTCCCAAGAACATTCTTAAGGAACAAGGAGGGGAAACAGGTCAAAACCAATAAGTTTGTGAGACCAACCCAAAGTCCTCAGGTTATTCACTCAAACCATCAAGCTGAATGTTCCAGATCTAACAGAAACTGTAAGTCAGTTTTCAAAAGATTGGATTACAATCCTGTGAGAACAACTGTTTTTGATAGAATATCTCATGTTAACTCAAAAAGACATAATTCTCAAGCCATATATGAAAGGATGTCTAAAAACAGGAAGTTGTCTGTAAGTCAGACTTCACCAAATAAAGGTAACCATAAAGCTGACAAAGGTAAGTCCAAAGTCAGTGAAAATCAAGTAGACAAACTGTCGAAGAGGATTGAAAGGTTATCCATATCATATGACCCTAAAACTGAATCCAAATTTAATGTTGGAAAACTCAAAGAAATCACCCAAACACCCATCTTTAGAAGAAAATGATATAAGTGTGGTGATAGAGGTCATGAGGCCAAAGATTGTGTAAGTACCAATCTTAGACCTGAAAACAAAAAGGATGATCAGTCCAAAACAGACCCAGAATCTGTTCGAGCTGATCAATCAAACTCCAAAGGATCAGCTAAGTGCTCATCCTCAAGACCCACCAAACAGTGGGTTCCAAAAAGAAACTAATATGTTTAGTTGATCATGTGCAGGGCTCCTACAAGTGGTATCTCGATAGTGGATGCTCAAGGCACATGACAGGAAGCAAGGGGATTCTAAGTGAATTCCAAAACAATGAAGGACCCAAGGTGACATTTGGGGATAATTCTCAAGGAAGGACTAAAGGTTATGGAAAGATAATTGTTGGAAAAGTCACTTAAAAAAAGGTAGCATATGTTGAACGCCTTAAACACAATATGATAAGTATCAGTTAACTGTGTGATGAGGATTATGAAGTCACCTTCAGAAAGCATGCAGGGACAATTTATGATAAGAAAGGAAAACCAATATTAATGGCAAAAAGAGAGAGAGATATCTATTTTTTAGATCTCAGCTCCGCAGATCCTTCAACTGAAACCTGCTTGTATTCTGATTTAACTCCCAAGCTGAGTTGGTTATGGCACAAAAGACTGTCTCATTTAAACTTCAAATATATTAACCAGTTGTCTAGCAAAGAGTTAGTCTCTGGTCTGCCTAAGATCACATTTGCTAAAGACAAACTCTGCTCAGCTTGTGAAATGGGAAAACATCATAAGGGATCCTTCAAGTCCAAGCAGAATTTCTCAATTATAGAACCATTGCATATGTTGCATTTGGGCCTATTTGGACCTATTAGCACCCCAAGCCTAAGTGGCAAAAAGTATACTCTAGTGATTGTTAATTATTTCACAAGATTCACTTGGGTAATGTTCTTAAAAGCCAAAAGTGAAGCTGCATATGAGTTAATCAGCTTCATAAGACAAGAAGAGTAGCAAAAGGGTAAGTCTCTTAAACAACTCAGAAGTGATCATGGGGCTGAGTTCAGAAACTCAACCCTTGAAGGCTTTTGTGAAGAAAAAGGAATTATCCAGAATTTCTCATCTGTAAGAACTCCACAACAAAATAGAGTTACAGAAAGGAGAAACAGAACCTAAATTGAAGCTGCCAGAACCATGCTATGTGAGTCAAAGCTCAAACTGAGCTTCTGGGCAGAAGCTGTAAGTACAGCCTGCTATACCCAGAATAGATCAAGTATAGTTAAAAGACATGATAAAACACCTTACGAGATGCATCATGGCAGAAAACCCAATATTGGATATTTCCATATTTTTGGTTCAACATGCTATGTGCTAAACCAAAGAGATCGGCTCCATAAGTTGGAACCCAAAGCTGATCAAGGGATATTTGTTGGATAATCTTCAATCTCCAAAGCTTACAGAGTCTTTAATCTTAAAAGAAAGGTAATTGAAGAGTCAATACATGTTACGTTTGATGAGACAAGTATTGATGAATCCAACAGAGCTCAAGCTGACTCAGTTAGTCTGAGTGAGCTTGAGAGGAGCAAAGAAGATCTCAAATCAAATCCCATGTATGTTATGGATGATTCTGATGATGATGATAGTAAATCTGACAAATGTGCATCATTAAAAGAAATTATCAATATTGAAGAAAATCAGCCTGAGAATCTCGGTAAATCATTAGGTACATGTCAGATTGAGGATCTAAGTGACCATCAAATTCCTACTCAGACTGAAGAAGTAAGTCCTATTCAGCCTGAGAGACACTGCTCTGAATCAGTCCCAGAACCTCAGTCTCCCACTACAACCTTTAAAGTATTAAAAGATCATCCTCTTGATGATGTCATTGGGAACGTTGAAGATGGTGTGTAAACTAGATCTAAGGCAAATGCTAACTATGTTGCCTACTCTAGTTTTCTATCACAAATGGAACCAAAGAAGACTGAAGAGGCTCTAAAAGATGAAGATTGGATTGAAGCTATGCAAGAGGAGCTGACAGAATTTCAAAGAAATAAGGTCTGGACCTTTGTCCCTGCTCCCAAAGGAAAAACAATTATAGGCACTAAGTGGGTCTATAGAAATAAAATGGACAAGGATTGAGTAGTGATCATAAACAAGGCATGGCTAGTAGCTCAGGGGTATCGACAAGAAGAAGGTATTGATTATGATGAGACCTTTGCCCCTGTTGCAAGGATTGAAGCTATAATATTGTTTCTAGCCTATGCAGCCTTCAAAAACTTTAAAGTGTATCAAATGGATGTTAAAAGTGCATTCCTAAATGGAGCACTACAAGAGGAGGTCTATGTGAAATAACCCCCTGGTTTTATTGATACTAAACATCCAGATTATGTCTATAAGTTAGACAAGGCCTTGTATGGACTCAAGCAAGCTCCAAGAGCCTGGTATGATACACTATCCACCTATTTGCTCTCAAATGATTTTGTCAGAGGAAGTATTGACAAAACTCTTTTCATAAGAAAGAGCAGAGGACATGTCATTCTGGTTCAAATTTATGTGGATGACATTATCTTTGGATCAACAAATCAAGATCTGTGTGATTGGTTCTCCAAGATAATGTCTAATCAATACAGAATGAGCATGATGGGTGAGATGACGTACTTTTTGGGACTTCAAATCTATCAGAAAGAAGATGGTATATTCATTAATCAGAGCAAGTATGTTTTTGATCTGATTAAGAAATATAGATTAGACTCAAGCCATCCCGCAAAGTCTCCAATGTTACACAATGTCAAGCTACACAAGGACATTGTTGGAAAATCTGTATGTCAGACTACATACAGAGGAATGATAGGTTCATTACTCTATTTAACAGCAAGCTGACCTGATATGATGTTTGCTAAATGTGTTTGTGCACAATATTAGGCTGATCCAAAGGAATCACACTTGCTAGCTGTTAAAAGA
Organism: Dittrichia graveolens; assembly: GCA_038502395.1. Taxonomy (NCBI): domain Eukaryota; kingdom Viridiplantae; phylum Streptophyta; class Magnoliopsida; order Asterales; family Asteraceae; genus Dittrichia; species Dittrichia graveolens. The sequence continues at coordinate 81,062,581 of JARJIL010000005.1, read as the reverse complement.
ATACTCAAATATCTGAAGGGAACACCAAACTTAGGTTTGTGGTATCCTAAAGGATCAGGATTTGAGCTGATAGGGTACTCTGATTCAAACTTTGCAGGATGTGGTCTTGATAGAAAGAGTACTACTGGAGGATGTCAACTTTTGGGTGGAAAACTAGTTAGCTGGACAAGCAAGAAACAAAACTCAGTGGCAATCTCAACAGCTGAAGCTGAATAGATAGCTGCAGGGAGCTGTTGTGCTCAAATACTGTAGATGCAACATCAGCTGAAGGACTTTGATTTGCATTATTCAAAGACTCCTATATTTTGTGACAATCAAAGTGCTATTGCCATTACACACAACCAAGTGTTTCACTCAAGAACCAAGCATATTGAGATAAGACATCACTTCATCAGAGATATTGTAGAAAAGGGAAAGATAGAGTTAGTCTTCATTGAGACTGAAGATCAGCTTACGGATATCTTCACTAAACCAATTGAAGGCACAAGATTCACAACTCTACTCAGCAAGCTTGGAATGCTCAACCCTTAATTGGTATGTTCCAGTCTTTATCTCTGGTAAATTTTAGCTATGTGCTACATTTGACTAAGTGTCAAAATCTGAGCTGAGTGCTATCTGAACCTAAGTGCTCCATCTAAGCTGAACATTCAGTATCAGCTGAGTACTCTATATAAGCTGAACATTCAGGATCAGCTGAATACTCCATCTAAGCTGACCGTTCAGGATCAGCTGAGTAATTAGTTCCAAAGTGTGGTAAGTTCCACAAGTCTAGGTTAGTCCTAACAAATGGTGTGTCCAACAATATGGTAAGTCCAAAATATTTACGGTGTGTCCGGTAAATAAACGTCAGTCGTTTAGAAATTTTTATGATAAATTTTTTTATAAAAATATCTTTTCAATATAACAGTGTGAGTTTGGGTAACTAACAATAAAGTTAGCCGTTGTAACAAACTGCGTAGAAGTTTTTTTACAGTAACGGTCATATTTATTACCATCAGATAACGGTCAAGTTTTTTTTCTCTCACATTGTAAAGGTATAAATAAGAGATAATTTTCATCATATTTCGTTTAAACTTCTAAAATATTCTTCTCTCTTAAACCCTAACGTTGCTGTGTGCAGAGTTCATTGCTAAGTGCTTATTACTGCTAAGTGCAATTCAATTCGATAAGTTCGATTTCAATGGAGGGTTATACTCTGAATCTAACTGAACAAATGATTCGTGGTGGAAACTTCAAGAACAACGCACTCCCCACCTACAAACAAAACAACGTCATCGCCTGTACCGACATTCCAAAGTCCAAAATTGGCAGGGGATATGAGGAGTGGGTCTCCTACATTCGCAAGGGACCCCTGGCACATGCATTTCTTCGTGGACCTGCTGTGCTCATCCCTCAACTTCTCACGGAATTCTGGTATACGTGTAAACTGGATGCAACTTAACCGATTATACGGGGTACCGTCCTAAGTGGACAAGTGGCGATAGAAGTCGATGCAAACTGTCTCCGCCGAATTCTTCATCTCCTGATTCATAATCAGTATGAAGCAACGGTTTCTAGGGAAACATCACGAAGTGTTTTACCCTTAATGGGTCATCCTCAAGTTATTGGCGTCATACGGAAATCTGTTTTCCAGACGGCATGGGGATTTATGGTATCCACTGTGGTTCGTTCCCTTGGATACAATGTGGGAGATCTGGATAATGTAAATGACTTTGAAATGCAAGTTGATCTTTGAAGCATTCAAGTCATTGGTGACCAAGAACATAAGGGACACTATTGTACCCTTTGCAACATTTATATCCATGGTCATCGAGCACAGGTTGGGTAGAAGATATACTGCTCAATATGAGTCAATTCCTACTCCTGTTCTCAGCTACAGAATTTTCGCCCATGATATCTTCCCTGGGCACCCTACAATGAGTGCTCAGATGAGGGCGTATGTACAACTTCCGACTCCTGGGTCAAGTGAAGCTGAGACAGAGGAGGAAGCTGGGGAAGAAGTGGGTGACGATGTTGGTTCTGAGGCTGAGTCCCCTCAAGCTGATCAACCTAGGACTCAGTTCAGACCCCGTACTCAAATTATTTCATCCACCACTTCGAGTTCTGAGCAAAGGAGTTTGTTTCCTAGCTCTGAGTCTCCACTGCTAGGTGCAACAGGCATAATTTCGCAACCCTTATCTCTTTCTCTCTCTTTTACTTCTCCATCTCCAAACTTAGGAGATAGGACTGAGTCAAGCCCAACTCAGTCTAACCCCTCTCCTCCACCTCAAACATCTCCAACTATCTTACAATCTACAGCCAACCTTGGTCAGCCCACTGCTACCAAGGATATATCCTACACCTATATAAGGAAATCTGCCAAAGGTGGTCCTTCATCTCAAAAGGACACTGGAGTTGATATCATATTGATACCTCCACCGGCAGGAGCTGAGGGGGAGAGACCTTCTCTTAAGGTGCCAACCTCTAGGCTCAGTTCAACCCTTAAGCCTATACCGGGTATGGTGTCTACTCAGCCCATACTTACTAGTGCCATGGGAGAGCCTACTTCTGTGCCTTCACAGCCCCATGAAGGTAACATTGAAATACTAACCAATCCCCAGGGTCAATTATCCCCCTCCTCACCAATAAGCCTAGCTCACCCCACTATCATACCTCACGAACTTGGTCATTCTTCTCTTCCATTCTTACACACTCTCGCACGACCTGTCGATGAACCTTTCATACACCAGGAAGGTTTACAGGGTCTCCATTCTGGCCCCCTTGATTCCATAGGTCATCACTAACCTTTGGATATGGGACCCACATCCTTACCTATTGACGAACACTCAACAGCCACTCTTACGGTGGAAATACACTCTTCCACTGGACAGGAGGACGTTGAGGTAAGACAAAGACCTGAGGAGCTCAAGCTGATGACCACTGATGCTCAAGTCATTATGGACTATCTACATACTCAGTTTGAGCTGCTACACAGGAAGAGGGAAGATGACAAAGCCAAGTTGATGCGCAAACTTACTGATTTGTCAACTTCAGTTGCCAACTTGGAACGCTTCACGTTCAAACTCAGACCCTCCCCTATTGATGATGACAAAAAGGGGGAGGAAGAATCAAAGAAGTGTAATGATAAGGTTGAGGGGGAGCATACAGAGGAAGTACAATTTGAACAAGTTCATGATCAGTTCATGAGTACTATAGATCAGCCTTCTCAACAACAACAGGCTCCAACAGTCCAAATTACCACAACTTCACAAGCTCAACCGGAAACTCCACTTGAAGAAACATCTCAAGCTGTTCACACCAACCTTCCTCAAGCTAATTTTCCAAAAATTTGTTGAAACTGAGTCTGTTCCAACTTCACAAATAGACAAAGGGAAGAGTAAGGTGTTTGAGATGGTAAGAAGAAAGAAAAGAAGTGTTATGCCTCTAGCGAAGAAAAGAAAGGTCATCATTGCTGAGCCTGAGCCAGAGCAACAGGGTAAGTCTCAACTAGTTACACATGAATCTGACTCAAGTGATGAAGCTGATGCAAGACAGAAAGCCAGTGACATACTTGCTGAGCAAATGTTACAAGTGATGGCTAAAGAACTCGGCGTAAGAGTGGAGAAAATAAAAGAGCAGCAACGACAAGCTGAAGTTCAACGAGAAAAGGCTAAAGCTGAAGCTGATTATTCTGGTCCGAGAGCTACCCCAATCCCTACTCAGATGTGGATCTAAGGCATTGTTATAAAAGAACACATTTTAATAACAAGATTGAATCAATTACACTGAGTAGAAAAGGAGAATTGGTAATCATCAACTTTGTACTAGACAACAAACAAGAAATTGGTCTAGATATGAGATGTCTGTACAAGTTGGGGTTCTCAGAGTTGAAGACCGTAGCCACAACTATCAAGCAGATGAAAAAGAGTCAAATCAGACAAGAGATAGTTGATGTGCTTAAGACAATCTTCATAAGAATCGATCAGCTAGGTGAGATCCCTGCTGATGAAATTGATACCTTTCTTAATCGAGGCAAAGCTGCAAGAGTTAGAGCAGCAAGCCAGCGAGCTAAAAGAGACATCATTTTACAAATTCCAGAGGGAGTTGAATTCAGAGAGAATACTTATATCACTCAACCTTTGGAAGGATTCTTGTATCTTGATGTGGAAGGTAATCAATGTTTCTTAAAAGTAACAGATCTTCATTTGGCAAATCGGGAATTGATTCTGTACTTGAGAATTCTATGTGATGACTCGACTCAGAACTCAGTATTCAGATATTATCTCAACAAAGAAATCAGATCAAGAAAAGATGAGATGAAAGAGATGCCAGAAGATGAAGAAATTATGGTTGATGCTATCAAGAAAGCTGCAATTTGGGAACTTAAATGTTCAGATATGTGGTTAGAAGTTGGAGATTCCGTTGATTAAATAGATTAGTTCTAAGATTTTTTAAGCACTAAGTGTGCAGAAGCTAATCATAAAGATTAAGCTACATTGTAAATGATATGTTCATTAATACAAAATCAAGTTTGATATGTTAAACTTTTTATTATTTGATATGTTCAAACAAACAGCTTTGTAAGTTTAAGCTGATGATTGATATGTTCAATTATAAACTGATAAGTTCAGTAATATAAGTTTTGTAAGTTCAGAACTTAAATTAATTCTGATAAGTTCAGAACCTAAGTAGTTGTATATTCAAATACTTAGAATACAAGTCTTATAATAGATTTGTAACATAAATATCTTGTAAGTTCAAGATACGTGAATAAGTATGGATCAGTTCAATACTTATTTCAAGAACTAACTTTGGTCAGTTCTAGAGTTGTTCAGCATAATTCTGTTAACCTATAACTAATTTGATTCAATGTTTTATCATAATTAAATAGGGGGAGATTGTTAGTCTCATGTTTAGAATAGTTAGATTTGATGAGACAAACTATAGATATGTATAGATGATAGGTTAAGAGTTAGGAATTATGTAAGTCTGTTATAGATTGACTAGTCAGCTTCAGCTGAGTAGTCAGCGTATAAATAGATATAGAGTTTTCTATGTAAGTATTAGATAGCTCAGTGACTTCTAAGATGAGATAAGTTTTAAGAATGAAGACTTGAAGATTCAAGAATCCAAGATTCAAGAAGTCAACTTGACAAGGTCAAGACTGAGTATGTCAGCTCAGCGTCAGAAGTTAGTTCAGAATTTAAGTAAGTTCTAAATTCTATTATAAACTCTCTATATCTACGACATTTAAATTAGGATATCTAAACCTAATTTAAACTATCTATTAGTTGGATATAAATCTCAAACGGAATTAATTAGATATGTTCTAATTAAAGAGTTTGTTACGGTTTTAAAGAAAAGATAAGTTCTATCTTTAAACTGCGAGTTGTTCGTAGATATATCAAGTATAAGTATAAACCTTCTTCTGGGTTTATAAAAAAAACGAATAGATGTTCTTACGTGTGTACGGGAACAGATGCGCGATACACAACGACGACTGCATAAGTTGCAAAACGTACGTGTGTTCGTGATACTTGATACGCATGTGTTGCAATAACTTTGTAAGTTCAAAGTTTGAGAGAGTTTTCAAGAGTTCTTGTTAATCAGTTTTAACAAGAAATTCGATCATCAATTAGTTTGTGATTCAAGAGTGTTTAGAGAGAGTTGAGGTTATAATCATTGTAATATCAAATCATCCTGTTGATTTGATTAGAGAGTGATAATAGTTATTGTTCTGATTGATAATTGAATATACATTTGATTAATTTGTTTGATTGTTTAAAGTGTATTCAACCCCCCCTTCTACACTGTATCGGTTGCTTGTTCACCCTCTTTGGGACCAACAGAAGATGCCTCAAGTAAGAAGTTCTTGGTTAGTAATTTTAATAATTACAACGATGGTTGATTCTAGATCTGATATGGTACAATATAACGAATTACTTCGTATACTTGGACAATTTGAACAATATGGCATGTTGATCGATGAATTAATCTCCGTTGCACCCGAGTTGCATATGGGAAATGAGTCAAGTTCACTAGTTAGTTGTCGTGGTAGCGTGGTTTTAGAATTTACTTATGGAAAGACAATTACATTGTTTAATATCTTGCATGTAACTAATATTCGTAAAAACGTTGTGTCATGTATTGTACATAGTACTAGTGGTTACGAACAAGTGTCGGAGTCGGATAAGTTTATCTTATCCAAACTTATCCAAAAGTGGAATATTTGTTGGGTTTGGATACTTATGTATTAAGATATTAAGAGCATGGGGTATGGTTGAAGCAACCAATCGGTATGCTTAGGTGGATAAGCAGTACTAAGGGCAACACCACCCCCTTCATTTGGTATCAAAAAAAACTCAATGTATTCGGTAGTTGAATGCTGATGAGAGAGAAAGAGTGAAAAGGGGAGAAAAAATATTTTTTTAAAGTGTGCGAAGCATAGGTAATACAGGGGTTTAAGCATGATTAAAACATGAGGGGTTATAATGATGTGGCGCAAAGCATGAGATGCCCAAGTATGCACCCCATGCTCTAGTAATTATGTTTGCTATGCTATGACATGTTTTGCTGTGATTAAATCTACCTTGTGGCATGTAAAATTTGGAGTTTTGATATAATATTTATTTTTTATTTTTTATTTATATAATTATATATTATATTTTTATATTATTAAATATGAAAAAAAAATTAAAAATCAAAATTAAAATGGTTTCTATATCATTAAATATGAAAAAAAATAAAAAAATTCAAATTCAAATTAATTTTATTTATTACTTATACGATTTAAACTATTGTTTAAAAAAGAAAAAATAAATAAACAAGATTTAGCAAGCTTATCATGTACTTCGTAAAATATTTCTTGAGCCAAACTCGACCTCAAAATTCTGCAATTTTAAAAGAATGTAGCTAAATTAGTGTAAAGCTCGTAACATCTAATATTTTATTATCCTCCAAAAAAATGGGCGGCCCCATCTTCGAAGATATACACTCCATTTACTTAAATGTGAGAATTAAGTTTGCAACTTTAGCCCTTGAACTTTGAAGCCATGTACCTCTTGGTATTTTTCTTGATATTCTACCAAAATTGAATATGTTCAGATAGATGTAATGTTTCTCTGAATATATACAGCTACAGGTTCATCTACCAATCAATGCTGTAATGCTAAGTTCATTGTTGGAACTTGTTCCATATGAGCTTGAAGAATATGTGGTACCTTCCTTAAAAGTTTTTCCAACAAAAAAACCTGGTTCTTTTGGTGAAGGCAATGTACCCTCCTCACTTCCTAGCATCAGAATTACTGAAGTCATAGTCGGTCTATCTTCTGGGTTACGCTGAACACACAATAAACACACGTGGATTGTTCGTTGAACTTGAGCCACATTGATTGATTCAGCTAGGCACTTATCAACTAATTGCAGTGATCTGCCTTCTTTGTGGAGTTCCCATGCCTGTCAAGGGCAAAGAACACAGGTAGGCATTATGTTTCAGTAAGGCGAAACTTTAGCAAATGAGAATATATCAACTAAATGACATGGTATTTAGCATTTGAGATAGAAAACTAGGCAATAATGGTGATAATAAACAACAAATCAACTCGAGAATTAACGAAAAACCTAATACAAAACATAACATTTGGAAAATCTTGTATATAAGTTTAGAAATTTTATGATGATCGATCCGCTCACTAAAGTGCGGGTCTGTCCCTGACTCAGTTTGCATTCACGAGAGGCTGAAACAATGAAGAAGCTTTCATCTAGGATACTTTTCAAACTTTGCTGGTTTTCTATCAGGAAAATGTCTAGTCAAATTTTTCTAAATTGCAGAATGTTGGCCGCGAAATCATTATTTTGAGACGGGTCAGATTAACTTACATGTCCAACAAGGTTGTTGCTATTTTTGTTATGGATGAAACCTCTATTTGTCTCCCCAGTCACAATTTCCAGAACCAATACGCCGAAACTATATACATCTGATTTTATTGAAAAGATACCATCTCCAGCATACTCCGGTGCCATGTAGCCACTGCCAGGAAGCAAGTTAATGTAAGTGGTTGGCTAAAAGAAATTGTAAAAAGAAAAAGTTAAGCTGGATAAATTAATCTCACTATGTTCCAACCACTCTGTTTGTGTTTGCCTCTATTTGATTTCCTCCAAAGCTTCTAGCCATGCCAAAATCTGATATCTTAGGATTCATATCTGAGTCAAGCAAAATATTGCTGACTTTCAGATCTCTATGGATGATTCTGAGCCGAGAATCCTGGTGAAGATAAAGAAGACCACGAGCAATTCCATTGATTATGTTGTAACGTGCAGGCCAATCCAGCAGTTTGCTTTGAGTATTATCTGGTAATCATTTGCATTTAGTTTTTGCATCTGTTAATTTGATAATTTTAAGCTTTTTTCACATAGTTTAGCTTACCAAATATGAAGGAGTCGAGGCCTTTGTTTGGCATGTATTCATATATCAACATCTTTTCAGCTCCCTCTATGCAGCACCCCAAGAGCTTGACCAGATTCCGATGCTGAACTTTAGATATCGAGATGACTTCATTCTTGAATTCGCGTAGTCCTTGAGTGGATGTCGTTGCTAGCCGCTTCACTGCTATTTCCTGCCCATTTTCGAGTACACCCTGAAACATAAAATTATAAGATAACTATGACACTAAAATATTTCTATACAATTTCAAAGGTTTCATTTTTTCTGTCTTATTTCGTTTTAAAACTGTTTATATATGGTTATTGGGTGAAAACCGATACCCACATGTGATCATAAATCACACCAACATCTACAAGAACTGAAGAACACAACTAGGGAAATATATTAATGGAACAAGCAACATTCAAAGATAAATAAACATGTATTCACATGGTTTGGTTAATCATTGTAATCTACCAGTCTAAGGCAGAGTGGTGGTTTTGGATCATGTAGCTACTTGTTGTCAAGAGGCATTAATTCTGATCTGCTAATAGGCATTTGCTTACATTTTTTGTAACTTAATGCTAAGAATCATCTTATTGTAACACATAAAACACCATATATATGTACTACATAAAAGTTCATGGCATGAGCAGCCCCCAATAGAGGACTCTGCTCCAAAGCAGTCACTGAAAGAATGAAGGGATATTCATGGTGTATGTACCTTGTAAACAGGTCCAAAACCACCCTCTCCCAGTTTATTGTTTATTGAAAAGTTGTTTGTAGCTTTAAGTAATGTAGACATGCCAAATAGTGGTAGCTCTAGATCTTCATCACCGCTTTCATTATCAGGATCATTTCCAAACACATATCCTGGTGTCCCTGCATATTAGAGAAATAAAAATATAACCCGTGTTGACCCATTCCTAAGTATAGGTCGAATTTGCGTTCTCTAATCATGGTTTTTAAATTCATACCTTCTTGCTCTGGCTTGTTCCTTTTAAAACGATAAAAGAAGCATACTGAAACTAGTATGATCAAGGTTACAGCTGCTATAGGGACAATGACTCGAACTAGTCTCCCTGCATTTGAGCTTTTACTGTTTTCTATTGAATCCATGTCAAAACATAATGTTCATTAGACATTTAGACAGATAATGACATTAATCAGAAAACAAATTATATAAATTAACTACTGTTTTGATTTACCTAGCTCTGAAGGTGGCAATCGTATATAAAGGGCGTCCCCGTTTCCTGCAGAAAACCTTCTGATATCGATTAGGTCACCGAACCATAGCAAGCAACCAGTCCCGGTCCCAGTCGCTGACTTATTCAAATATGTGTAAGCAGTACAAGAACAATTGTTTTTACATGTCTTAGCACATTCTGCAAGAGTCATGATCTGGTAAAACCTTGATCCCTGAGTGTCAGGTAACTTCAAATTCGAATACATTTTGAACCCTTCCCTAGACCCACAGTCCAAAGGGGTCGTACGTTTACAACCTTGGGACCAATCTGCAGCCGTCCACTGGTCCAGAGATCTGGGTTCGAACCCTTTCAAACATTGACAAACAGGGGAGGAGGCGATGTCGCAAATCCCTAATGGCCCGCACACCGCATATTGATCGCACTGATCACTCTGTGGAGCAAAATAAAGGCTCCATTTTTGTTGGCTTTCGGTCCATGTCAGGCGCTCTAGTTTACCACTAGGATGTAACACCAGCCTATTATAAACTGAAGTATTTATAAGATTATATTGGTAGTAAATTTCTCTCTGATTAAGAACAAAGGTGAAGGTGAAAATCGGGTTCGTTTTCAAATAAGGGTCTCCACTAAACCTGAGTCCATTCCATGGACCTGCGCGGAACTTTATTTCCCGGTTCTCCCTTAGGATTGGCTGAGGGTAGCCACTCGTATCAAGCGACGAAGTAAAATCACCGGCAGCTGGATCATCGTCGGATTTCCATGACGTGAAGTGTCTTTCAATCCTCGTAACCAAATCCCTTCCAAGCTTCATTCCGGGAAGTAAAGTGTCCGTCAGAAAGTCAAAACTTTGCCATATGGGATTGTTTTGATTCATCAAGCCACCTTCCTCTGAAACTATGAAGTTGCCCGTATCTAGAAGCCGACCGATTGGATTCCTTACTGACCCCGTTGTTGAGTTCGATGACGACCATACCACATGGCCCGTTACGCTTCGGATAATTAGAACTCCCTGATCGGTGAGAGTTAGCTCACCGGTGGTATCGGTTAGTGGCGAGTTCCGGTTGGCTACCCATACAACGGTTCTAGTTCGTATTTTCTTGTACCAAATTCCCACATAATGGTTTGTGGACTTGCCGGGCCTAAAGAAACCAAGTTCGAAAGTTTCTTGCGGCGAAACAATGGTTTCGTTATCTCTGATGATTTGGTTTGCGGATAGGGTGTCGGCACTATGTGTACAAGTTACCGATGCATAAAGTACAAGAAGGAAGACCAACATTAACTTCAACTTGGTCATTCCTTCTTATTCCTCCAATATGGTATCAGTAAAGAATTCTTTCAAAAATACTACTATAATAAGAACATTCTGATTCAGGTATGAGATCAGAAACAAAACTCAATCTTAGATGCATCGATCATATCTAAACCTTGAATATGTAAACTTCAATTATTGATTGATTCGCGGAATTCCAAAGCTACGTGGACCCCTGAGCATCATTAACGTTTATATTTTTCAACATCTTGAAAGGGAACGCAGTTTCATTTTCAATCTTTCTGGTCAAGTCACTTTTAGACCATATAAATTCATGTCTTTTTCTGTCTCTATATTCGATCTGTGTAACAGTGTAAGACACTGTAAGTATATAAACAAAGACCCACCAAGTTTATGATCCGCAGGATCGGAATTTACGGGAGTTTAGTGCATCTTTGATAATCTCTAATTTTAAGTATAAATAACCGACTAATTTTTTTTTAATAATATGTCTATTTTATTTATTTTTCTCTTCTTAATCAACTCTTTTATTAATTCTTTAAATAAATTTTAAGAACAATTAAATTAAAAAAAATCTCTAATTATAAAATACGATAAATTGCAAGAAAATATAGAGTGTAAATTAGTAATTTGAAACCATTTAAAATTAAGAGATTAAAATAAAGTAAACTAATTTAAAATTAAGAGATTATATGAGTTATTTAAAAAATTAAAAATATATGCCTGATTATAGGTTATTCAGATTTATGAGTTCTAATTATATACATTTTCTGATAATTACGTTTAAATATTTATTATATGATAGAATATTTAAAATAAAAGGTTTGGTTATGAAAAATATTTTTTACTAATTAAGTTAATTTGTATTAACTTATTTTTTAAAATATGAAAGGTTTAGCTATTAAAGTTGAATATAATAATCTTATTAACTATATTTAATAGTTACTGTACATAAGAATTTTTATTTAGTTTATATTATGGTAATTTAGTAATTTTAAAATATTTAAGATTTAAGAATTTAAACAAAATACTTAAATGTTTTATAATATAGTATAGATATTTATTAGAAAATTTTAACTGGTAAATTGAATCTTAGTCATTAATTTAAATTAAAAGTATTTGCATCCTAATTGTTTAGTTTGTTACTCAGCATTTTTAATTATGTATTTTTATTGTATTTTATATATTAGTGTATTTTTAGAGGCCTTTTCTAAATTTTGCCTTAGTCACCGAAATACTTGAGATGGGATTGTTAGACTTGACGGCAATAACATATGAGATGATATGATTGTAATTTTTGTACCGACCAACTTCATTATTATTACAATTATGAAAATAAGTTTAATTTTTTATTGGTTATAATTAAAAAGAATTTAAAATGATCGTAAAGTATTTTAAAATGATAAAGTGAAGAATTTAGTTCAATATAATTTTTTAAATATTATAAAGTTTATTATGATATTTGTTAATTATGTTTTCATTTATATTAGAAGATAATAATAATTGCGTTTCTAAATAGAATATCCTAGTAATTATGATCAAACGTACCTTGGGAATATTATAATTAAGAAAAAATATCACTTCAACTAACATATCACTTTTAGTTTGAAAAGTAATATTTATAAAATCAGCATTAGACAAATAGTCAAAAAGCTTATCCATTGAATAATAATAATATAATATAATAATAATAATAATATATAATATTAGACAAATATCCATTTAATATATTTTTTTCAAATAGAAATACATATACACAACTCAATTTACATAAAAAAAATTACCTTATAACTTATATAACAAGTATTATGTTGGCTTTGATTATAACAATTATCAAACATACATGACTCAACAAAATTTCTCAATATTACTTTGTTCGTTTTAAACGAACTAACTTATATCATGCCAAAGACAACACTAATTATTTTTATCAAAACTACCACTTCTACAAATGTAATCACGCAAAAAGGGAACAGTAAACACCTTTTCATGTATGTTTGTACCTTTGTTGCGCATGATTATCATGCCTTTTTCACCTTTAAAATGTTTCTTGCGATTATCTCATCATGAAGATTTTAGAAGATATCTCAATAGAACATAGTATGATATCTAGAACATTTGTGAGATTAACGCTAACCAAGACTTAAAATTTGATGACGTAGATGGTAGCTTGATTCCTGTTAGAACCAAAATCGTCTCTTTTACGTTTTAGTTAAACTTTGCTTCTAGTTGTATTTACTAGGAGTATAGGGTAGATTTAGTAAATACTCTTTGGATATATAAATAATGTAATTCTACCCTAATTCCTTCAAGCGTTTCATATTCTAAAAACATCTGTGTGTTCTTAGTTCTCTCTAAACTGTTCACACTAAGATCATACATCATCATTATAGATTTGCTTCAATAACCATTGATACTTGATACAATTGGAAAAAGGATCGAAAGTTTGCTTATAAGAAAAAGTGATATGTTAGTTGTAATCAAAAGGATCGAAAAGGTTAGTTTGTAATCAAACTTTTGATTATAAGAAAAAGGATCGAAAGTTTTTTTCTTTCGTAGACACCGTGAGATTTTTTCACCTACCTGCCTGTTTGCCAGGTTGAATTAAATCACTTGCTTGCTAATCTGCTTCGATTAATTCTCCTGCTTTCTTGCTTGCTTAAATTAATTCTCCTACCTGCTAGTATGCTTAATTCTTTTTCTTTTCGCCGTACATACGAAGAACCCTAAATTATTTTATTTTGAGTGTTTAATTCAAATGATCATCATTTAGAATTGTTTGATTGAAATTGAGGATTGATCCGTGGTTTGATATCATTTTCGAGTATATTGGGGCTGAAAATCCTAATGAACGGAAATTATTATTGGGATTTAGATTGTTGTTCGATTCAACAACTCACAAGAATTGTTGGCATCGAAAACCTTCTTTAGGTTAATTGAATACTACAAGGATGCTTGAATTGAAAACCTATCATTGAAAAGTTCTTGGTTGATTCTCAACTTTTCAATTGATAGAGTCACACTTGAAAGCATCTTTAATTGAAAACCTTCTCAATTGAAAAGTGCAATTGAAAACCTCCCTAGTGCAATTGAAAACCTTGGAATTGCAAACCATATATAGTTGCTCTCCCAATTGAAAACCTCACAATTACATCATTTCAATTGAAAACTTTACAATCCAAAACTTCAATTGAAAACTTTTCCATCCTAAACTCCAATTGAAAACTTTTCCATCCAAAACTTTAATTAAAAACTTTAAGTTTCTAAATTTTCACCTTTACCTTTCACTCAAAGATCCATTATCAAGTATCGATCATGTATGGTGTCAACTTAGAATCCAAGATTGGTGTCAAACAAGAAGAAATTAATGAATTAAAGATGAAGTTATTAAAGGTATCCATCTTCATGTAGCTTTTGGGTAACAACAGAAAAAATAAAGCAGATAAATTGAAAAAAGAAAATGTCAAACTTGTTTTGAAGATTTCTGACTTAACTGAAAAACTTCAAATTTCAGGCAAAAAGTATCATGATTTTGAGATTGAAGAAGTTGATAAGATAAAAAATCTTGAGCAACAATTGTCGAAGGAAACTCAAATAACCATGGATATTCAAAATAAGATGAGATCAAAAAGAGAGAATTATGAGACTGAAATCAATCGGTTTGTCCTTAAAATTTAATAATTGGAACAAGACTTACAAACTTGTGTAGAAGAGAAGGTAACGACATCTTCTGATTCTGTAAAAGTTCAAAAGTGTAAGTCTTCCAAAAGAAAAGAAATCAATGTGGTTCCTGTGATAGTCCATGCAAGTGAATCATCAAAAAGTGTTGTGTATCCAAAAATCACTTATTCTAAGGATGATCATACTACATTCAAGTCTTACACAAAGAAATTCATTAATAAGGTCAATCTTTGGAGAAAGCTTTGGAATGAAAATAAAGATAATTCTAAAGGTATAAAACAACGTCTTCCGCAAAGCGATTATGGTTATGTTTCTCATTCTACTCCGCATCATGTTACTCATCCATTTATGCGTATTAGTCAAATAAGATTGTTCTCGAATGCTAATGCGAATGCACGTCTTCCCACCTTGCTTGAGCTTAAATATCCATTTTTGGTTCGTCTGTCAAATATCTCTTAAGACTTTCTAAAGAGAAGATTTGCATAAAACCACATCACCTTTCACCATCTGTGTACCATAAGAAGACATATGTTCGAAAGATTTGTTGGGTTTTGGTGGCATCTAGAAAAGGCAGCGGAAAGAAACGAGTATAAAATAATTTCAGATTTATGCCACCAATGCCCCAAGTTAGCATAGGGTATGTCGCCCATGACAAGTACCAACCTGTAAAGAATGGTCCTATAGATAAGTGATTATTCATCCCTTCGTTCACGATATCCATTGTGAATGCAGGTCATGGAACACCGTCAACCCTAAATCATTCATGATTATGTTTCTCGATCTAGACTAACTATGACGAACAACACAAGTTGCAAAATTGATCCACTATCAATTCAACTTGAGCACGGCCATGCATTTTGATGTCATCAGTTCAGTTAACGAGGGGCCAGGGATATCTCTCTAAAGAGGAACGAATACCTTTGACTAAATCGTTCCGTCATAACATGTTCTTGCCTGAAAACTTCCCTTATAACAGTCAGTTACGAACTGCGTTAGAAAGCAATCTAAACAAGACCATATCATTATTCAAGAAGCCCATGTATCTCCAGTAAAAGGACAAACAATATTATCATCCTGATTTACTCGTGATCATGTCCATGAAGTAAACTCAGGTGCGGGTCCTCCAATCACTTGACCACCATCAAGTTTAGGCTAGTGTTGCGTAAACTTGTATTCGATCCACTATGAATACTTTACCAACCACTTGCCTCGATCTTAATTCACTTCTTCCTTCCAATGAAGAATGACCGATCGTGGAGCATTTAGAATAAATAAATTTATTCATGGAAGGAGCTAAACATGCTAAGATAGAACACAATAAAGGCTAATGAAAGTACCCGCTCCGCGCGTATTATCAAATCCCCATTTGATAATCGATACAATTAAAGCACATTATTGCTTTAATGTTTCCAACTCAAAATATATCAAATTCAACTAAACAAACCCAAGCCAAAGCCACTTGTAAACCAAGTGTAAGCAAGCCTAGTATGAAAACTCATCACTAGCTCACGACTAAAGCTTAGTAAGCGGATTCACAAAGTGACATCCATGCGTACTCTAACAATCACCATATCTTCTCTCGACCAAACACTTATAAAGTGTGCGCCGGCAAGATCATGGTCCTTTGTCCAAGCCTTCGTGCTCTCATTGTTCCAAAGAACCCAATAGAGTCACAATGCACAAGACTATGGTTCACATATATAAGCCATCATACTCTTATTTTCTCAAGAGAACCCAATAGAGTCAATGATGCTTAAAGAACCATTCTAGTTGATAACATTACTTAACAACACAACAATAACAATTCAACATGAGTAATATATTACTCAAATTTCCTTGTTACCACCGAACATCAACTTGAAGAACAATGTACCAAGAGTTCTTCCAAGTAAGTCAAAAATGAGAGAAAAGAAACCATGTGATAAACCAAGTTGCTAACTAAATTAACACACTAGTTCATCATGCTTCAATATCACTCTCTTAGTTTTGTCACTCCGAAAATTTCAGGTTCGTATCTTCCAATTCCTCTTATGAAGCAATAATTCCTCAACCCCGGTTTTATGAACCGCCGAGTTAGGATATTATCCTCAATAAGAAGTATATCATGGATACACAATATTTGGAACATAAGCGCTCCCACTAGCTCTGACATACATCCAAGTTTAATCTTCCCTTTTCGAAAACTCAAATCTATGATTTTCTCATTAAAGTGAAGATTACAGCCTTGCGATGTTTGTTGAGTCTACGAGGATACTTTCAATGTACAAGACCTTCGGAAAGTGTTAAAACACCCTTCCTTAAAATTCCCATGAAGGAACAAGATCTTTACATTGCAGTGATAAACACATGTATCCGAGTAACCTTCAACATAACCACTAGGAAAATTTCCTTACGATACCATCCTCATGGTCAATTATAACAGAACATTTATCAGTAGTCGCATTTGAAGTTCAAGTCCATGAATAGACTTCTTAGGCTTATAGACCATACGAGAATACCGATAATGTACAAGACTCTCGGAGAGTATTAAAACATTTCCTCAAAATTCCTATAAAGGAATAGAGTCTTTTCATTTCACTGCTATACTTTCATAGTCATGAGAAGGCAGCGATACACCATAAGTCATCCAAGTAGATTTCAACATAACCATCGGGAAAAATTTATTTCATGATACCATCCTCATGGTCAATCATATTAGACTTTTTACCACCGGTCGGTATTTGAAGTTGTCTACATCTCAATCCATGCATACCCTTAGGTTTACCCCATGGCATCGGATCAACTAAGTCCAATACTTGGATATTCTACATGGATTACATCCCATTCTCATTAACTCTCTCTTTCTAGTAGACACTAGGCCCACTACAACTTCCGATAGTTGATGAATTCTACTAATCCATCATCGAGTTATCTTCCTCAAGATATAAAACATATATCTATCCGGCCTTACGACAAACTCCTATCAGAAATAGGAAGAGTAACGAATTATGCAAGGTACTCCAACATCGCCATCTTGAGTTCCAATCATTATTGATTGTATGCTAGTGCCAACATCAGGTTTTACTCCCACCGGCTCCCATAGATATTAGGCTTCCACTTGCTATTGAGCGACAAAACTTGTCCTCAAAATTTCATGAAACAAATATCTCATGCCTAATGGAGTAGCATCTTTAGTCCCTGGATTCTACCACCTCACATCTACACGTAGGCTGGATAATCTAAGTTTTGAGATAGACAAGCAAAACACTCTTTCTACTCTTTTCTCCTAAGATGCGTACTAAACCATCTTTGTTGATTTTATATATAGAACATTGCCCACCATACTTAAGCATCCCAACACATTGGGTATGAATTTGTGATCCATCAAGACCTGAACATATCCAAGAATATTCGGTTCCTCCTCTATGCGACCCATATGCCAATGTGTCCTAGGAGAAATCAATTATGAGATAAATCCCACAATTCTTATGATGGACACAAGATCATATATTAAGATACTCAACATCTTTACAAGATTTAAGTAACTTAACCTTTCGTCCACAAACCTCGTTAAGGTAATCATTGAACACCTCAAAGGTTTCAAATATACCTATCCCTACTACCACCACGGGTAAAGGTAACGAAGTTCATGTAGTTACCCCCATGGATTTGCTTGAACGAATTAAACACACAAGTGTGAACTAATTACAACAAGCTCTCAACCCTCTTACATACGCCGATGAAAGATGTACGAGTCATTTAACCTACTAAACAATTCTCGCACTCAACATTTGATCAATTATCAAATGCATCCAAGATTCCAAATCACACGGAACTTGGTGAAACAAGTCTTGTTTACATAGCTAAATAATCTTGTCACTTGGATAACTAATCCAAACCATTTTGGATTTAAACACATTATTCATGATTACTTTATTACTTTTAAGCAAAAGCTTATAAATGCCATGACATGGATAAACTTTGAAATAAACCACTAATATATATATCAAATACAAAGTAATATCCATCGTCAACCATTACATAATAGACTTAATATTTCTCTCGCCACGCACGGCAGATAATATATTAATCTAATAAAGTAATAAAATAGCTAAATGAAATGGCGAGATCAAAACTCCAAATCCTCTCAATCGAGACAACGTCCAAGTTTCCCAATCTTGAGCTCTAGCTCTCCATGCCCTATCAGCTACTTCTTCCGTTTAACACCTACACTTTGTAACAAAACAATTTTGCAACAAACGTGAGTGTTATAGCCAGTATTTCAATAAATCTAGCTAAGAAGTAGAAAAGAAATGGAGCTAATCATGAATGTACCTGATGACAAGAAGCTATTTCTTTGCCTCATAGGAAGCTTTAACTTCTCCGAACACTCAGGACAAGCGTGGCGGCGCCAATCTCCATATTTACCGCAGAAATAGCAAACTTCTCCTTTAGGAGTCGTATTCTCTTTCTCGGTTTTGCGTTCCTTAAATAACCAGGTGGGAACGAACTTGCGTTTGGCCATGTTAGACTCGAAAGTCTTAAGCATGCCTTGCAACTCGTCTAAGGATTCTACCATTTTGTCCTTTTGATAGTTTTTGATAAACTCATCATAAGACGCGGGCAGGGACTGGAGAATCATATTCACCGCAAGCTCCCTCCCAATGGGAAATCCTAGTATTTCCATTTGGTCAATGTATGCCTTCATACGAAGCACATGAACACTAACCTTCCCACCTTCCTGCATCCAGCAACCTACAAGGGCCTTGACACACATAAAGTGTTCCTCTCTAATCTGATGTTGGAACATGTCCTTCAACCGATTAATCATGTCATACGTACTCATATGCCCGAGTTGCTTTCGCAGCTCGCAGCTTATAGTCGATAACATGAAAGAAGAAACATCTTTTGCGTCCTCGATACGCTTTTCAAAGGCGTATCTAGTGGCCCAACTTGTGTTGGTAGCAGGTGGTTTCGGAAGAGGTTCCTCGAGGATGTGCAACTTAGATTAATGGCGAAGGACAATTCGCAATTGCCTATACCCATCCACAAAGTTCACGCCTACGAGTTTCTCCTTTTCTAGGAACGAACTGAGAGATAAATTCGGTGTTGCATTGTTAATGTTTGTCATCTACAATTTTAGAGTACACGTTTTAGCGAATTTAGATATAATCCTTGTAGAAATAATTACCTAAATAGTTTTTAAAACCAATTATTTAAACAAGGCTAGAAACCATATTTCACTTTACCTTATGACGGGTTTACCGCGGATCACAAAGCAAAGTTATTTAGGCCGGTAACCATTTTACCAATTGCAAACACTTTGCAACTTCTAGATCCTTGCGGGATCCATTGACAATCAAAATGTCTTTTTGGCATGTTTGATCCCTTCTCACACCAATCCTAACTTGATCCTCTTAAATGACTCGACTAGAGCTCGACGCCACCTAAGTGTCACAAAAAGAATTGTAAACCGCCCGTTAAGACACACGGTGGAACTCTCGCCAATAATTGGCTCGTGCTAAGCTCGACAACCAATATTGCAAGTTACCACACTCACCTTCCACACGGTTCCACTCGGCATGACTCGTGCTAAAGCTCGACAATCATCCAAGTTTCACTAGATTCGGGTGGTGTCGTCTTACAGATGGCGCGTGATTTGCATTTTAAAAACAGGATTTCGTTTTTCCCGGTTAAGAAAATTTTAACCCATTGAGCGAATTAACAAATCAAATGATAAATACAATTTTTATCCACTTATAATATAATACAAATTACAACAATACGGCACGCAGGCCTCCAAAACCAAATAAACCAACCACCACAACACATAGGTCTAAAGGGCATCTAGTTACCGAACCACAATCAAACACAACCAAAGCGAAACCATGGTGTGCCACAAAACCATGTCAATTATATTTTGATCAAGATTGCCAATAAAACACTAAAGGCACAAATGACAATCCTTGTACATATGCATTAGTAATTTTAATACACCTTTAAAATTACATATTCATATATACACCTATAAATATATATATTTTATGCACTTCATGCCAAGCCATACAAAATATATAAATTCAAGGAATCAAAATATAGTGGGGAAAACTAGATCCAAGACTAGTCCAACCAACAAATCCGGAATTTAAATATAATTTTAAAACATGTTTCAAAAATAGTTTCTGGCCCAAAATGCAAAAGTCACGGGCGTACCTTCTAAGGGTACGGGCGTGCCCGTCCACTTCTAGTTTACAGTTTAAGCCTTAAAACAATTATGTCGGCACGGCCCGTACCCCCATTGGTCGTGCCCCGGCCGCCGGCACGCCCCGTACCCCAAGAGGTACGGCCGTGCCCGTTCACCGGAAAACCAGATTTTGACAAAAAAAACTTAAAATTCCGGTATCAATCCAAAAGTGCAAAGCCATGTTAGAGATGACTCTGATACCACTGTTGGTTTTGGTGGCATCTAGGAAACGCAGTGGAAAGAAACGAGTATAAAATAATTTCAGATTTATGCCACCAATGCACCACCCAATGGATCATGCTCTAAAACATTAGCAATGCAACCAAAAAGAACAAAAGAAAGGATAGAATTATACCATGCAATCTATTCCTTCTTCTTGTTGTCTTCAAAAGATATGTACACAAAGTAGTGTACCTCTACCCGTATCCACACCAAGTTTGGTTTGATCCTCACTTGCTAGAGTTCTTGTGTGCCAACAAGAACATCACCACTATATAACTAATACCACTTGAAGATTGATATGCCAATCTATCCTCCAAGTGTACAATGAGAGAGATATGAACTAACTTGAAGCTACAAGTTCATATGCTTTGTTACCATCATATTCTAGTAGTAAGAACAAGTCTATAGATCAAATCTACAGCCAAAAACGTCCCATAAGTTACTAGTATGAATAGCCATAAAGCCACATTAAATCTAGACTTAAAAGTCCAATTGAATTGGCTGTTACAGCGTGAAGCACGGCCGTACCTTTTAAAGCACGGCCGTGCCAGCCCAAACAAGCACGCCCCAAGTCACACATGACATGGGCCCGTACCCTGACCATAAGCACGGCCGTACTATCAAGAAGCACGCCCGTGCTTCGCACACCACGGCCGTACTAACAAGAAG
This sequence comes from Dittrichia graveolens, assembly GCA_038502395.1. Lineage (NCBI taxonomy): Eukaryota > Viridiplantae > Streptophyta > Magnoliopsida > Asterales > Asteraceae > Dittrichia > Dittrichia graveolens. The sequence goes on along the minus strand of JARJIL010000005.1, from coordinate 81,040,910 downwards.
TACGACCGTGCATAGCACCACCAAAACATTTTTGGCATTTTTCTCTCCCTCGTTCAAAGGTGTTGTCGGAATCAATACTTAGCGTGTGACCCAATAGGCCTATGCCTCATCAGAAGTGATACCAACTCGTGTGTGTCAGTGGGCATTTTCCAACAAGATTGAGGGGGAGCAAGGTAATGAAAATATTTTAAGTCATTGATGAAGATCAAGTGCTACATTCGAGGGGGAGTGTACTTTTTGCTTGAAGAATAACTGGGATGCTAAAACTGAAGATCCCCACAGCAATCATAATGTGTTCATGCTCAAGATTAACTACTTCAGTAAAGAAGATATTTTTTTTGTTTAATATGTTTTATTTGTAAAATGGACACAAAGGGGGAGAATTTTTGAACCAAAATTGTGTCCCTTTTACGTTTTAGTTAAACTTTGCTTCTAGTTGTATTTTCTAGAAGTATAGGGAAGATTTAGTAAATTCCCTTTGGGTATATAAACAATGTAACTCTACCCTAATTCCTTTAAGCATTTCATATATTTGAAAACATCTGTGTGTTCTTGGTTCTCTCTAAACTGTTCATACTAAGATCATACATTATCATCACGGCACACAGGACACCAAAACCAAACAAACCATCCACAACAACACATAGGGCAATAGGCATCTAAAGTTACCGAAGAACACGAAAAAAACACAATCAAGCAAAACCACATGGTGTGTCACTCAAAACCATGTCAATTATATTTTGATCAAGATTGTCATCAAAACACCCAACAACCCTTCTGCATATGCATTAGTGATTTTAAGACCAAGTTTAAAATCACATATTCATATATACACCTATAAGTATATGTTTTTATATACTTCATGCCAAGCCATACAAAACATATAAATATAGAAATCAAAATATAATGGGATACAACCAGTGGTGTTGCTGGAACCAATACTTGTCGTGTGACACAATAGGCCAATGTTTCATCGGCAATGGTACCAACTCGTGTGTGTCAGCGGGCATAACCTAACAATTTTCTTGTTGCACGTTTAAAAAAATGGGCGTTACAATATATACACACACACACATATAGTCTTAGCCCTTGATTAGAATTAATCAATGGCTTAGAAATTTTGGCGACTCATTAATGCTTCATTAATGACATATTAATTGCTCATTAATAACGCATTAATGAGGGATTTTTTTAAAAAATCTAGCCTTGCAAATTAATGACGGCTCACCTACAGTTAGATAAATATATAAAAGACCAAAATACTCCCATTAATGAGTCATTGATGTTGTTACAAACAGTTCTTGCAGTTCTCGTACGAAAAACAGTTCTCATTTGAACTCTCCCCTATATATATAAGGATGGTTTAACCATCAAAGTTTTCATTCAATTTCGGTTTAACCATCAAAGTTTTTTTCTAAACAAAATTACCATGAAGTTTGAATTTGTTATGATTTAAACCTTAAACTTTTTTTCAAATGATAACCTTGAAGTTTTGTTAAAAAAAACTGATTTAATCACTTAAGTTTTGTATGGTTTTTAATTTTACCCTCTCTACTTATTATGCATTTTACTTTTTATTAAAAAATTAACAAAATGTAACGCCCAGAATTTTAATTATAAGTTAAAATGAGAAAGGGTATAAAGTAATATACGAGTTATTAATGGATATACGTGATAAGATGTGGTTTTAAACTAGAGGGGTTAAAGCTGTCAACTTATAAGTTGATCAAGTGCAGGGGCCAGTTATGCAATAGTTGAAACTTATGTTTATATAACACCAACTTTGACTCTTTAGAGTCAAAGTTTTCATTTGTTCTTCTTCAACTCACGAACACATTCACATCAGCCCCTAGCTTCTTCATTTCAGTGAACAAATCAGTAGAACAAGCAGCTCTAGCAAGATCATAGCAATTGTATGCATTTAAGGTAAGAACTTTCACCATTTTCTTAAAGTTTATGAGTTTAAATACATGTTTCAATGGTGGAATCATGTTAGGATTGTTTCATATGGATTAGATTATGTATATCAGTGTTACGAGGTGTAGGAAAACACCTCTAGTCGATTTATGATGAAACTAGCGGATTTGTTAGTGAAATCCGACAGTTCTTGATAAGAACAGTCTGCTGGTCTGTGGAGTACACGGCCCGTGTAGCGGTACACGGCCGTGTAGTAGTTAAGGCGGTCACAGGGCCATGTAGGGGTACATGGTTGTGTAGTATGAGAGGTACACGGCCCGTGTAGGATGATTAGACCACACTGGCCATGTTACCAGCTTAGGTCGTGTAGCATATAAGGAACACGGCCCGTGTATGGATATACGGCCCGTGTAGGGATACACGGCCCGTGTAGGCCCTATTTCAGATCAGAATATCCTTATGTGATTTTATGTATTGTTTATATATGAGGTGATTGACATATTACCTATGCCATCGATCTGTGGAGTATTGCATATTACAATCAGAAGGGAAGTCTTCTAGACTTCACTTCATATCTGCAGCATGTATGCTATTATATCAGATTATTGACATGTCATGTTATTCATATGTGTATAAGCTTGCTGCTATGTGCAGTAAGTCTCAGAGGTGGGGTGCTTACTGCTACGTCCAGTAAGGCTCAATTGTGGTACAGTACTGTGACCTATGTTGCTGCCCTGGGTCTAGAACCAGAGGCTATCATTGTTTGCCAGACATACGTGTATTATCTTCATATGATTTTATACGTGGGTTTATATGATGTTTAGTCCAGTTTACTCACTAAGCTCTCGTAGCTTATCAGATACTATTTTTAAAATGTTTTGCAGGTTTTACCAAAGGCAAGGGCAAAGCTTCGGTTTGACTTCCAATTGTTAAACTCTTTGAAATTAACGCCTGGTTTGTAAACATTAAGTTGTTGGTACCAAACTTATAACAGTATTTATGTGAGTATCTATTGATACGTCAGGATTTCAAACAAGTATTGCTTCCGCTTTTATGTTAAACTTTCAGATGCGAACACTTATAGGTGTTTGATCTTATAGGTGTTAAATTTTGTTAAACTGTTACATGAACATGTGATATAATTCATTGGTGATACATGGCCTAAGCCTGTGAATCGGGAATTTTTGTGATTAAGTTAAGATCAAACGTGTGTAGTGTGTTTAGAGTAGTATATGGGCCCATATTATTACAAACACATGATAGATGTTAGAACTTAATGGAATCATGAGGAATCTTGTGAATCGGGTGAGGAGTACTTGTAAAGGTAGTACACCTGAGAATATATGTAGAATGCCTTAGTATGTATAGAAATACTTTGGATCTAATGATAGGTATACTGATATGTGGATATACAAGTAACTGTTTGTTATATAGGATAGTGTGATAAAGCCACCTTTTGCTTTAATGCTTTATCTATACTACCAGAATGATATATACAAGAGGTTCAAGAGTAGTGTATAATCCTTTGGGTGATTTTAGTCACAGACATGAAAGGATAAATATCAGTATTACAAGTGAACGTATCCTTATAAGGATATAGCATGACGGGGTGTATGGAGCCTAGATTTAAATCGTCAAGTAACAGAATCTATATTTGGAAAAAAAATTCAGTGCCGAAAACTTAGTAAAGTGATGAGGTAGAGTTTATGCCAGATATTATCGTATGAGTTGCAGCACAGATGAAAGAACAAGGAAGTGATCAGATAAAAGTCAGTATCAAGATTAGCTATACAAAGTGAAAGGGTTCATTATTAACCCTAAGTTATTATTCGTGAAGTATCAGAAGGTTGTACGTTCAAGGATTTTCCGCGTGTCAACCAATGATGTATTAAAGATTAGCAAATTGACTGTTAATCATAAGTAAATTTCAGAGATCGAGGGTGCATTTCATATATGTACGTATGCACCTGGAGATAAAGTGAAATATGTAATAGATTAGATGAGGAGTGCAGACGAATTGAGAGCATGACGTGAAAAGAGTTTAAATACATTATAATTGGGCGGTGGTGCCACAGTCAGAGATAGACAGAATTATGGATGAATTCCACAAGTAGAACAGACATGAAAGACAATTTCAGAAATCGATACGAGGTTTCAGAAAAATGTATATTTTATTCAGATTGTCTTGGTAATGAAAAGATAAAAATATATAGGTATATGGTAGCATTCCAGTCCAGCATATGAGAATTTATAGACGTTTGTTAACACCAAGATGTGAAATCCCTGATGGAGGCAGCCGGAATTAGAGAGACAGAAAAGAAAGGAAACCGATAGAGAAAGTTGTATTGATGTTTAGGAAAACAAGAATGGAGGTTCGAAAGAAGAAAATGATGCAAAAGGTCTACCTATCTACTCAACATACAAGAAACGTCGACCGGGGAAAACAGGTTTGATTCACTAATATGTTTTACATATGGAAACCGGATCATATGAGTAAGAATTGTGGGAACCCAAGAAAGTGAAAGAGAAGAGTATGTCAATAATCAGAAGTGAGAGTTTTCTAGACACCAACCGAAGACGCTAGAACAGAATCAAGTATTGTTACAGGAAGATCGGATGCGTATAAGTATAATGTGACAGAAATGAGTATTATCAAATTCCTTAGTGAATTTGTATCTGTGAATATAAGTGAGTTCCAAATAGTAGTTGGAATGGACTGGTTATATTATAACCAGGTTATGATATTATATGAACAGAAGTGATACGAGTTCATATCCTAAGTGGGGAAGAACTAATTATATGTGTTAAAATCAAAACAGGCAGGTTATATGGGTGTACAGTTTCAAAAGTTGGGGAGTGTCTTCAGTATGGATACATTATTTTTCCCAACCTATGTTATAAATATTAACTTATAGAAGAACATACGAGCTAGAAAGATATGAAAGTAATATGTGAGTATCTTGTTCTGTAATTCAAGAAATTGCCAAGGTTACTGCCAGATAGACAGAGTATGTTTAGAATTTGTGTGGTGTTGAAAGCTTCACTGATTACGAGAACTACGTACAGACTTGCTCCTTCAGAGATACAGGAATTATTGAAACGATTTCAAGAATTATTACATGTGGGGGGTTTATAAGACCCAGTAGCTTTTCATGATGTGTACTTATGTTATGTGTATTAATTATTGTGAGCTCAATAAAGTGATCAAGAATATATGTCCGTTGTTCAGAATATGTGAATTATTTGATCAGTTATAACGGAGTAAAGTGGTTGTCAAAGCTGACTCAAGGTCGGATTTTCTTCAGCCTAAGATCAGAATGGATGACATTCCTTAAACGGTGTTCAGAAACGTATAGATATTTTGAAGTGGTTATGATACCTTTTGGCCTTGCTAACGCATCAGCAGTGATTATGTATTAAATGAATAGGGTGTATAGGCCAATGTTAAGTAAGTCAGTAATTATGTTCATAAATGATATTCATATTTATTCCAGGGGTTTAGCAGATCATGAGAATCATGTTTGAAAAGTCTTAGTTACACATAGTAGAGAATAGTTATATGTTAAGTTTTCAATGTGAGTTTCAAGATATGAGGAATGAAATTCTTTAGATAATTTATTAGCAGAAATGGGATCGAGATGAATTCTGAGAAATAGAGAAGGTGATGAATTGGGAGCTGCCAAAGAACCCGACAGTAATCAACAGTTCTATGGGATTATTTGTAGAAATTATGTGAAGCAACAGTTTGCACTACCTGAATTGATTGAAGAGATGATAGCATTGTGTGATGACTGGTACAGTGGTTTGGATGGATGCAGAGGGGCAGAGTTATTATTTGCACTTCTAGACAGTTAAAATCGTATGAGAATGAATACAAAGACTCGCACCTGATAGCAGTATATGTGGCATGTTATTTATGTGATACGTGAGGATTATACCTCGATAGTGAGTGGATATGTGGATGTAAGACTATTGTTGGTGCGCCGCAATAGCATTCATAGGTGGTGTGAGACTACCGCTAGTGCGCTACGGTAGCATTTAGTATGATATGATGGGATTATGTGTTTATATGTGAAGTGTTGTTTACATGAAATTATAAAAGTTAGAAATAATGATTGATTGAGAAAGACCTTTAGAGGTGACGGAAACACTGGTCAGAATCAGTGAAAGATCGTGAGTAGAATATTATGTTATTCAGAGTAAGGCTAATGATATAGCCGACAGTTTGAACAGGAAATTAGAAATAATACTTGTATGAATTAATTATCTAAATGACAGTTACGACACTCTTACTCAGAGGTGATAAGAACAGTTCAGTGAAAAGTGATCAAAGGTGAAAAGTATCTTAAAGAATGAATAAAAGGGGACAAGTAGTTAATCCGTTTAAAAGCAGTCATGACAAATTAATTTGATATGATCGTATATGGGTATCAAGTTACGGGGATGTGTATAAGACACATCTATATGGAGTTCATAAGTTTATAATGGTGGTGTAGCCAGAAGTTAATAAGGGTATGAATACCTAAAGGATAGATTAATGATAGCTGGAGGTGAAACTAGATATGGTCAGACAAGTGCAGGAACATCATTAAAGGTATATAGTTTGTTTCCATTAGAGAAATTTGTTAATCAGAACAGTTAACAGATGTGTATGTGAAACAAATTATGTTATGTCATAGCATATAAGTGTTTATTGATTCAGACAATGATATCAGATTCACTTCTAGAATTCGGAACAGATTTCATATAAAATTAAGGATTAAGCTTCATCTCAGTACAGTCAAAATGAAAGAAATATACAGATGATGGAAAGCATATTTTATGATTGTGTTATTAATTCAGAAGAAAACTGGGGTACATATTTGCTTGACAGAGTTTCGTATTACAATAGATACATGTTCAGCACCGGGATGCCAACGTATGAAATTGTATGATATTACCGCCAAACTTCAGTGTATTCAATGACGTGAGTCAGAAAGCATGGGGTAGTACAGAAATGATGCAGTGAAAGAAAGAACAGATTCAGAGAGTATGAAATAAATTGTTAGCCGCCCAGAGTAGACAGAAAAAGTTATACAGATAAACAGAGATTGCCACATCAGTCTTAACGGGGGAGTATGTATCATTGGCAGTAGCATTGTGGGAAAACGTGATCAGTAATTCAGAAATTATTGTATAGGAGGGTAAAGACTGTTTATAAATCAGAGTTATCAGAAGAATTATCATATATTCCTAACACCTGTTGTGTATTATATTTCAGAAAGTGTTTATCAGATGGATCTGCAATCGTGTTGTTGGAAACTTTTAGTAGTAATGATAAACTGTATTATGAGGAAGAATTTATAGCAATTTTGAAAAGATGAGGTTTTACTCAATAGTTAGATTAAACTAGTCAAGAATCAGTAAAAGCATATAAATGTTCAGATTACATAAAGAAGCCTGAACAGATTATGAAGAGTGATTATCCAGAACTCTTCGGCAGTTGATTTCGGGGACGAAATCATTTCAAGTGGGGAAGAGTTGTAACACCCAGAATTTTAATTATAAGTTAAAATGAGAAAGGGTATAAAGTAATATACGAGATATTAATGGATATACGTGATAAGATGTGGTTTTAAACTAGAGGGGCTAAAACCGTCAACTTATAAGTTGATCAAGTGCAGGGGCCAGTTATGCAATAGTTGAAACTTATGTTTATATAATACCAACTTTGACTCTTTAGAGTCAAAGTTTTCATTTGTTCTTCTGCAACTCACGAACACATTCACATCAGCCCCTAGCTTCTTCATTTCAGTGAACAAATCAGTAGAACAAGCAGCTCTAGCAAGATCATAGCAATTGTATGCATTTAAGGTAAGAACTTTCACCATTTTCTTGAAGTTTATGAGTTTAAATACATGTTTCAATGGTGGAATCATGTTAGGATTGTTTCATATGGATTATATTATGTATATATCAGTGTTAGGAGGTGTAGGAAAACACCTCTAGTCGATTTATGATGAAACTAGCGGATTTGTTAGTGAAATCCGACAGTTCTTGATAAGAACGGTCTGCTGGTCTGTGGAGTACACGGTCTTGATAAGAACAGTCTGCTGGTCTGTGGAGTACACGGCCCGTGTAGTGGTACACGGCTGTGTAGTAGTTAAGGCGGTCACAGGGCCATGTAAGGGTACATGGTCGTGTAGTATGAGAGGTACACGGCCCGTGTAGAGGTACACGGCCCGTGAGGATGATTAGACCACACTGGCCATGTTGCCAGCTTAGGTCGTGTAGCATATAAGGGACACGGCCCGTGTAGGGATACACGGCCCGTGTAGGCCCTCTTTCAGATCATAATATCCTTATGTGATTTTATGTATTGTTTATATAGGAGGTGATTGACATATTACCTATGCCATCGATCTGTGGAGTATTGCATATTACAATCAGAAGGTGAGTCTTCTAGACTTCACTTCATATCTGCAACATGTATGCTATTATATCAGATTATTGACATGTCATGGTATTCATATGTGTATAAGCTTGCTGCTATGTGCAGTAAGTCTCAGAGGTGGGGTGCTTACTGCTACGTCTAGTAAGGCTCAATTGTGGTACAGTAATGTGACCTATGTTGCTGCCCTGGGTCTAGAACCAGAGGCTAGCATTGTTTGCCAGACATACGTGTATTATCTTCATATGATTTTATACGTGGGTTTATATGATGTTTAGTCCGGTTTACTCACTAAGCTCTCGTAGCTTATCAGATACTATTTTTAAAATGTTTTGCAGGTTTTACCAAAGGCAAGGGCAAAGCTTCGGTTTGACTTCCAATTGTTAAACTGTTTGAAATTAACACCTGGTTTGTAAACATTAAGTTTTTGGTACCAAACTTATGACAGTATTTATGTGAGTATCTATTGATACGTCAGGATTTCAAACAAGTATTGCTTCCGCTTTTATGTTAAACTTTCAGATGCGAACACTTATAGGTGTTTGATCTTAATATTTCAAATTTTGTAAATTGGGGCGTTACACAAAACTTAGAGGGTTAAATCATTTTTTAACAAAAATTTAAGAGTTAAATCGTTTGGAAAAAAACTTTAAGGTTTAAACCAAAAAAAAGGTGTAACTTTGAGGATTAAATAATTATAAATTCAAAATTTGTGGTAAAACTGTTTGAAAAAAAAAACTTTGATGATTAAACCGTAATTGAAGTAAAACTTTGATGATTAAACCATTATTGACAATATATATATATATATAGGAGAGAGTTCAAGCGAGAACTGTTTTTCATACGAGAACTGCGAGAACTAATCTTAGCCGTTCATTTTGGATAATGGATTTCATGGATGAAGAGCGTGGGGGGATTAAGTGTGGCAGGGTGTATATAAGGAATGCATGGGTGGGCAATTCAATTGAAGGGTGGGGAATTAGGCGGTTAAGATTGGTTCTCGCAGTTCTCGTTCGAAAAAGGTTCTCGTTTGAACTTTTCCCTATATATATATATATAGGGAAGGGTTCAAACGAGAACTGTTTTTCGTACGAGAACTGCGAGAACCAATCTTAGCCGTTCATTTTGGATAATGGAATTTATGGATGAAGAGCGTGGGGGGATGGGGTGTGGTAGGGTGCATGTAAGGAATTCATGAGCGGGCAATATAATTGAAGGAGGTGGAATTAGACGGCTAAGATTAGTTCTCGTATGAAAAACAGTTCTCGTTTAAACTTTTGCCTATATATATATATAGGCCGATCCTATGTTTAAACATAGTACCTAAAGTCTAAATCTGGACCATTAGAGATAACATTTTCCGGTTGAAAATGATAATATTATCCAGATAAAAATGATAAAAATACACCCTTTCAGCAAAAAATGATATAAATACACACGTTTTCACATGAAAATAATAACAATTCTCAGTTGAAAATGATAACATTTTTTAGTTGAAAATGATAACAATATACTTTAAAATGATAAAATTATCCATGAAAATGATAAAAGTAGACTCATTTTCAGCCGAAATGATATAAAATACACATGTTTTTAGCCGAAAATGATATAAATACACATGTTTCTTGCCGAAAATGATATAAATGCACTTTCTCTAGCCGAAAATAATATAAATACATATTTTTTCAGCTGAAAATGATACAAATTCATATGAATCAAAATTATAACATTTTGGTATTATTTTCATTTGCATTTTTAAAATAAAATTTTCAAAAATATGAAAAGAGAGGTTTGTTTGAAAGAGAATTAAAAATAGTAAAGTGGTATATTTTTTTGTTGAAATTCTCGTGATTGAAATATTTATGTCAATGTAAAGATTTAAGATGTAAAAAGGTAATAAAAAAAGATTGTTGGGAAGTTCATGATAAGGCTTGTGAGTTTCAATTTTTCATTTCTAATTCATATTTTGTCATTTTAAATGAATATCTGAGATTTAAATTTTAGAAGCTATATTTAAGGATAAGACTATATATAACCTTACCATATATATAGGCACACACAAATATATATATATATATAGAAGGGTTCAAACGAGAACTGTTTTTCGTACGAGAACTGCAAGAACCAATTTTGGTCATTCAAGTGGTAAGTGGAATTCATAGATGAAGAGCGTGGGGGATTGAGTGTGGCAAGGTGCATGTAATGAATTCATGGGTGGTCAATCCAATTGAAGGAGGGGGAGTTGGACAGCTAAGATTGGTTCTCGCAGTTCTCGTAAGAAAAACAGTTCTCGTTTGAACTTTTCCACACACACACACACACACACACAGTTCTCGTTTGGACGGCTAGGATTGGTTCTCGCGGTTTTCGCAATAAAAACGGTTCTTAAATGAACTTTTCAATATATATATATATATATATATATATATATATATATATAGGGGAGGGTTAATGCGAAAAGCTTCTTATTTGCGAAAAGTGCGAGAAGCAATCTCAGCCATTGATTGATTTTTGATCTTGTGGTTCACATTAATTATAATTAATATTTTTATTTAATTCAAAAGGGTAAATTTGTACACAATAATATTCTCTCTTCTCTCTCTAATTAGTTTCTCTCTTTCTAATTAAAATTTTCTCTCTCTAATTAAATTTTTCTAGATTTGCTTTTTTTTTTTTGTTTTTATTGTTTTTCAAATTAATTTTTGTAAGAAATTTCTTCATATACATTAATGAATCACAATATTTTGATAGAAGTTTTTTTATCTTTTATTACGTAAAATTACAATTAATATTTTTATTCAACTATTATTTCTCTGCTAACCGATCTTTTGAGATTCATTAACGAACACTTACTAAAAATTATAAAAGTACTCATTTTATAAAAGTACTTAAGGATTAATTTTGAGTTCATTAGGGGGGCCTAGCACGTTTCAGCCCCCCTGTCTCCGTCCTTGGTCTTCAACTTCCTAGGCATATTCGTACATTGTATGTTTTCAATGTTAAGAACTTGATTCCCTACACTAGTGTCCGATGCCGACCCGACTACTTATTCGAGGTCGAACCTTTTCCAACCTAGGGAGGATGATGCGGGTCACCATGAAGCCTGGGTTATGGCCCGGTTGGAGCACCCGAATGTCCAAAAAGCCTAGTTTGACCAGAAAAGTCAATAGGTCAGAATTAGTTGAAAAGGTATAGTTTCTTGAGTGGAAAAAACTTCAAAGTCTAGCATTATATAATGGTAGACTTATTAATGAATAAAATTTCAAATCTCTTGCTCTTTCTTGAGTATTCTTTGAAACAACGAAGCTTATTCTTTTTACTATACACATGCACGCGCATCACTAACGCACGAAAAGTATTAATTACTGGTGATATAACAAATTAAACAAGAATTAATATTGAAAATGGCAGCTGCATTGATGTGATGCTTCTAATCTTATGTGATAATCTTTTGTATGTTTGGGTATTAGGAAATTAAAAAAAGGTTGGGAAGATATCCAGAATAGTCAAATTTTTTATGTACTAAAAAATTGATGCCCAATCAACTGTCAAGAAAATTCTGGAACGGCGTCTTCAAAAAGATATAAAATAGACCCTGGACGGGATTTGGATCCACTATTAATTAAACATAAAATATAACGTTCTTCGTCAAAGATTCGATTTTCAGAAACGTATATATCATTTACATTAATTACGAGATTTCTTGTTTTTCTCCTTACAAAACAAGATTTTTTTTTGTAATGTTATTGGAAGACTTTGTAATGTTATTAAAATACAATTATTAAGATTTTAACTCATGATTTATATTATTTGTTGTCAGATTTTATAAACAGAATACTATAAAACTTGAATAATTTAAAGATCATGTATTAAAACTTTTCAAAATTTCTGATTTCGACCCTACTTAGGTATCATAAAAGTAGATTTTGGATAACCAACTTAAAAAGAATCTAGGTTTTAGGCAAAAATCCGCGATTCAAGACAACAAATTGGTAGAGTAACGGTCCAGAAAAACATGTCATCCCAAATCTAGTTTTGATAATTTGCAATAGCCAGATTATATCTTATATAGTCATTATCGACACTTAAGTTGGCTATTTCTGTCTGCCCCTTGGACCCGTTGCGTGATGCCCCTTGGAATGTAACTCACTAGGGGCGGTGCCCCGGACCCCATATTCCCGAGATCAACGTAGCTTATCAATGCTTGCAATCCACACCTCGAAGCTTGATATATAGCTAAATATAATTTGGGCTTGGTTTAAGCTACTTTTAATCTGCTAAAAGCTTGATGACGTTAAAATCACCAACCTTTTTTATCCTTAATTCGTATTTTCATGTGCATTACAAGTTAAATGGAAAATTCAGGTTTTTCATTTTGTGTCAATATTAAGTATACAATGTATAAAATATAGGGTTTAATTTCGAAAGTTTATAGAATTTGTCACCTTTTAGTATTGTAAATATCCGACTTTGAAAACTATTATTTAATGTATCTGACTTACTTAACTTATCATTTGATATAAACCAAGAGATTTTGTTATTTTTTAATCACATTATTATTATTATTATTTATTAGAAGATGAAGATATTATTGAACAAGATTCAAAGTCTTTAACATAAACCGACAAGAATTAAACATTAAACACATTTAATAAACTAAAACAGTAAACCCACAACCATAAACCAAATCGACTTAGCATATTGTAAATCACAATTAGATTAAGCCAAACACTAATCGATTTACCAGATCAAACATCAAATAACATTTAATAGAACAAATTTTGCAATGCACATAAAGCCCAACATCACACATGTTTTTTTAGCAGCTTCGGCATAGCGGTAGATGCACAGGATCGAAACATGGTTGAACTGATCAGGGCCCCAGTTTCGATCCACTCCATCTACACCCCCTAATTAATTCGGTAGGGCTGCTTTACCAATGAGGGAGTGACCCTCAGCTACTCCTAGGAAGAAACCCTCTAGAGAGACTCGAACCCAAGACCTCTCATTTACATGTTGTTAGTGATCAAACCCTAAACACATTAAACTCTAGCCCTTTAAACCTACAATCGATTCTAAATTTGGAAGCTTTTACAAATGATATACAAACACTAACCTGTGAATCAAAATCCTACATATGCAATAGGCTTGACCCTTCGAATTGAAACCCTAAAGCACCCCAAAAAACTGAAACCACCATAACTCATACCCCTAAAATCGATGACTTTAAAAATTCAATGAAGAAATTGAATGAGTCGCAATGTACAAGATGAATAATCTGAACCAAAAGCACCTCCAAAATCGATGACGATTCACAGAACTGATGAAGTAAACAAGAAACATGCTATTGATTATGGAGATGAAGTAAACAATATCTGTTGGAATCGATGATGAAGGAATGAACCAATCGCGATGAAGTAATCAAGAAGATGAACAAAACTTACAACCTTGTTTAAATTGATTCCCAAAAGAATATGTGTTCTTGTTGTTGTTGTTGTTATTAGGGCAAATTACACGAAAATACAACAAACTATGTCAATATTGCTATTGTATACAACCAACTTTATTTTGTATCTAAAAATACACACAACTTCAAATTTGGTTCATTGTATGTAAGTTACCTATGACAGTAACCTAGCAAAAAATAAAAAAACTTTGGCATCTAAAAGTACAAACAACTTTTAAATTTTGTTCATTGTATACAATCGGTAACCGATAACCTGGTAATCAGGTTATAATACATAAAATGGCTGATTTTGGAACTTCGGTATTGGCATAGTTTATTGTATTTTCAATATTGGCATAATTTATTATATTTTCACGCATTTTGCCCTTGTTATTATTATTATTATTATTATATTATTGAAACAAGGCAACCTGCAAAAAAATGCTATCATGGGTCATAATACATAAAATGACCGATTTGAAACTTCGATATATTAAATGGTAGTTTTTAAAATTGGGTATAAACAATAGCATGCATAAGGTGACATATTAAATACATTTTCGAAAACTAAACCCTGAAATATATCTTAACCCACTTTTATTTAAGATAAAATTCCATAATAGTGCAATTATCTTTGCACATTTTTTCCAATTTAGGCAACTCTCTTTAACTTTTTCTACTTAATTCATTAGACAATGCAAATTATTTCAATTAATACAAAGTGACGTGTTGGTAACCTACTAAGCTGGTAACATTTTTAATTTTGCTAGAAATTTTTTAAATTTGTGTAACATTCTTTTCTATCCTTTTAAATTTACGTAGCATTTGATTTGTTTTTGTAAGTAACTCTTTAGTTTGTATAACATTATTTTTTACTTTTTCTAATTTTAGTGACATTTGTTTTTTTATATTAATAATAAATTATAATTAGTATTAATATAATTATCCTAATTATTATTAGAGTTAGAGTTTCTAAACACAAAAAACGTTTCCCCAATTTTCTATTATGACACCTAAAGTATTTTTCGGTCAATGTGTACATCAAATTTACAAATGTTTCATTATGTCTATTATTGTTCATAAAATGTGTCATTATACCATTAAGATTTATAAAAACTTTTCATTATGCCTTTTTTGTTCCAAATATTTACACATACAAAACCCTTTTGTAAATATTAATGCGTATATATGAACACAAAAAAACTTTATGTGTCATAATGGAATATTGTGAAACGTTACATGTGTTTGAAACTTTACCCTTATTATTATTATTATTAGGGCAAAATGCATGAAAATACAATTAACTTTGTCTTAATTGTTATTGTATACAACTAACTTTAAATTTTTAAAAATAATACAACTAACTTTTAAAAAAATTTCATTGTATGCAAACAACTTTTTTCTGTGTCTAGTCTTTAGCTACCATTGTATACAATAAACTTTTCCATAATTTCCATAGTATACAACAACTTGCATACAATGGGAGGATTATAAAAGTTGATTGTATTATTTAAAAAAAATAAAGTTGGTTGTATACAATGATAATTAAGACAAAGTTTATTGTATTTCCGTGCAATTTACCCTTATTATTATTGCTACGTACTATTATTCATTTTTTAGGCATAAAAAACCGGTTTTACTTATAGGAATATTATGATAGTAGTTGATTTATCTTTTTTTTACTTGAAAAATTTTACATGATTGCTCTTGATTTTATTTTTGTTATTATTAAAAATTCACATGTTAAATAATTCAAAAAAAATATTAATAAGAAGTGTAATGCGTGAGAAAATAAATTTTTCGCAATTTGGTAAAAATAATGTTTTTCTTAATCTTATATTACAAACAAAGAGATTTACTCTTTACCATAGTAAAATAAAAAAAATTTCATACACTTGAATTGAAAATTTTATTCTGACAGAAATTTAGATGTTTCTAACCAAAAAGAAAATTATTAATGTCAATGATACTTCGTCCAAAATTTTAAAATGTAATATGGAATATTAATGTCATTGATTCAAAGGCTAAAATTAGTCTCTTACCCACTTAGGACTATGAATTAAGTATGGACTATATTGAATATTCTTCTGCTATTATTATTATTATTATTATTATTATTAAAGAACAAATTACCAAATCCGAAAAAGATACAATTAAGAGTTAAATACATATTTGGTACCTGAGATATGTCACTTATTACAACCTGGATCCTTAAACTACGTATGTCAAAAAGAACCTCAATTTTAAATATAATAAGAATAAACAAATTCATTAAGAGTTAATTACATATTTGGTCCCTCAATTTCACATTGAAAGGACCTCAAATTCCTCTGAAACTATATTAAAATTTTAAATATAATAAGGATAAAGAAATTATCAAGATAATATTTTCATAAATAAAGCCAATTTTTATATCTAAAAATATTAATTACAATTACAATTACAATAATAATAATAATAATAATAATAATAATAATAATAATAATAATAATAATAATAATAATAATAATAGTAGTAGTACTAATATATAGCTATTATTATTTATATTTGTAATGCAATACTAGTAATAATAAACTTATTAATTATAAAAAATGAAATGCTACACAAATTAAAAAAAGTTGGAATGAATGTTACACAAATTGAAAAGTTACTTACAAAATTGAAAATGGTAACCGGTGTAATAGGTGGTCATTCGTTATATTTAGCTCATTTAGCGGCTGGTAGTGAAAGGAATTGACGATGTTGACTTAGATTTTGCTCTTGGGGAACTTTAGTTGAAAGAAAATACATAGTCTAAAAACGTAATTAGATAAAAGTTAAAAGAATTACATAAATTGAAAAAAGATGTAAAGATAGTTTATACTATTATATATAGTTTCCTTTATTTAATGATTGTATTAGACACTTTACTCGTATTTGAGGAAAAATATCGACGTACTTTTAATTTCTTACATTTTAGACAACCAGGCCTTAATTAGAAACCTATTTTTGAGGTTTTTTTAATGGTAAACAACACATTATTTCAACTCAAGAAAAACAGCAACGACAAATATCATGAAAAACCTTTCGCTTAAAAACGAGTAAAAATCAAAATATGAAAAGGAAGAACTTACCATTAATTTGCGCTCTTACAAGAGAAACATGACCAAAGGCTTGTAGCGTGTCTGTATCTGTTGTTGGGAGTGTTGCCTCCTTCTAAAAGATTGCAGGTTCAACTCTCGTTAAGACAATGGAGTAGGTTTAGTAGTTGTGTTTGCCGTTTAAAAAAAAGAGAAGAGAAGCATAGTAATGAGAGTAAGTTGTCATTTTTTTGAAATTTGGATCTTTTTAACAGCAGAATACACTCACACTCTAATCTATTCTTAATTCTACATCTTTCATAAATCTACATTACTTGAACCTATAACTACTGTGGCGTAGCCTAGTGGTATAGGGGTTTTACCTCATATCTCAGGTCTTAGGTTCGAGCCTGGACAGTAGGGGTTTTTCTATAAAATGGTGGAGGGTATTACTCCCTCATGGTGCGTGGCTTGGGGCTCGCATACTGCCCTATATGAATGTTACTGCGGACCCAACCCACTAAATTCGCCACTCAAAAAAAAGTTATGGGTAAACACATTTTACCACTGGGCTATTATTATTGAGGTTCGAGTCTTAGAGTCAGCATGACATTAATTACTTGACTGCTATAAGTTATTGGCATATATTTATGGGGTGATTCTATATAACCCTTTTTGATTATCTATATAACTCTTTTAATTTGATATATGTGAGTGAAAAAGATATATTAAAAATGTAATCCTTTTGATTTGACATTTGAGTTTGTAACGGGAGGGGGCTAAATAGTAGCACCCTGTTAGTATCGTTGCCAATATAAACCCGGTCACAGGGTATGCCATTTTTTAGGTGGCTAGCTTATATTTCTTCGGTAAGCGTTACATTATTGACTACTGTTATTGGTATGAGAGAGTCAGTTGTCAATATGACGTTGCTCATATGCCATGTAGAATTGACATCTTGTTGAGAGAACTTGAACCACTTATTGATCCTCACCAGTCACTACAAGAAAAATGAAAAACAAAAACAAAAATAAAAACGGAAAGTCACTACACCTGTCGTTACCAAAGACCTAGCTACAACCCAACAAATTAAATTTCTTGCTTGTTCGTACCTCTTTCTCCACCGTAAACAGTCAAAATGCAGCCAACCTTTTTAAGAGACAGCGTCTAATTTTGGGAATGCACGATTGCGACATCACGTCATACTAGAAAAAAGGGTATTTTCCGACAGTAATCCGTCAGTCGGATTTTCAACGGATCTTGTCATTAGGAAAAACCTCGGCAGAAATAAATTGTGACAAGATTTACGACGGAATATAATCTTTTCGACAAATTTATCTATCAGAAATTGTAATTCAAATAGGGTGATATGCTTATCATTTCTAACGAACTTCCGTTGGATTTTTGATGAATTTATAACAAATTTTCTAATAAGTTTCCTTGACACATTTCCAAGGATTTTTCTTTATATTTCTGACGGATTTGTGGCAAGCTTTTGATGGATTTTTAACGAAATTGCGATAGATTTCAATCAGACGCATTCTAAACACACCTTTAACAAATTTCCTATGCTCTTTGTAACATAATTTGGTGATTCACTCCCCGATGCTTCCTGCGATGATGAACTTTTATTTTTCTTTAAATAGAAGTTTTTACAAATTTATACGTTAAGTATTTGACCAGCCCCATTTTGCAAAAATAAGAGCTTGAATTCCACCTGTAAATAACAAAATTCATAGTTAAGACTTAAGAGCCAACATAAATATATAAATTTGTTAAATGATTATGGTAAATAATAGTATATCTCATAACCAATCACAAGTGATAAAATATAGATTAGAATTTCTAAGAACTTTAGAATAAAGTATGGATCAATATCCAAAAATAAAACATTAGTTTAGAATCTACCACATAATCATCTTATTCTTCAATCCGAGGAGCAAATGATCATGAGAGAGACTTCGAGTGTCAAGTAGACAAGCCAAAAGTAGGTCTTCCAAAATTAACATATCAGAGATGATTTGTATGCAACATTTTTTTACCGCACGACAATCATGAAGTTTTTATTCTTACAAACCCGGCCATTAACTATTTTTCTCAACCACATGTTCAATGGTATTGTGGTACAACCATACACTTTTTGTTATGTATGACAACAAAGTGATGTGTACAAATCAATATCCTCAACATATATGCAATTACACATATATTTTTCAACATTATGTTAACTACTGCAATTACATCGTTCTTCAAAACCTAGAAACTAAAAACAAGGCTTTCTTCCCATCGTTCCTTGAGCAGGTCCAAACAGAAAAAGATTAATGTTCAGATAGCAACTAACAATCACATTAATCTAACAATTTCAGTCGAGTTTAATATCTATAAAAGAAAATAGATTCAGCAGAGTTTACCTATTGGGTAGTGTGCCAGCATGAGTGAGTGATGTGCGGAGAAGACAGACAGCGAAGGGGTGAGTGGTGTGCGGCGAAGACAACGGCAATGGTGGGGTGAGTGGTTTGCGGCGTAGGAAGTGGCAATGACACCGGTGACGGCGATAGTGGCAGCGTTACGGGTGTGTGCATACGGTGTCGTTACCAATTCTTTAACCTAAATCAATAGTCGAAATGTCAAATGTGTGATTTTCCTTGTTTATATTTTTTCGCTTTTAACTCTGATATACGCGGTCTGATCGGTGTTATCCGTGACTGTTTTCAAAACAACTCTGTGACAAACCTTTAATTGAAGTCCCCAAGATTTAATCCCTATCCCTGCTCCCATGCCATATTGGGGGTCAAGTAAACTATCAAGTGAAACATTAAACTTGATGAGGAAGCCCATTAATGTAGTATATTTATTTAATTAAAATTAAAATTTATTAAATAAATTATGTTATAAAAAAAGATAATATTCTTAAAACTTAATATTTTGTATGTATACATATAATAGCTATAAAAAATAAAACTAGTATTTGTAGAAGTGAAATTACAATATTACCTAATAAGAATAGAATTTAAGGTTAATATTTACAGAATACTTGGTATAAATTGGTCAACTATGTTTAACATGATCAATCTTAGGTACACATGGTCGTATCTAATGTGGTCACACATGTTTAGTACAATTAAACTTTGCTCATTTGCGATCATGGTTTGTTGAAATCGGTATGTCATAGTCCAAAATGATCAAAAGTGGTAACTTAAGGTTAATTGAAATGAAACATGGTTAGGCTAAGTCAATCTTAGTGAAACATTATCATATTTCTCGGCCATTGTTAATAGATATTTACACTTGCTCGTCCACAATCATGCATGGTTAATATTAGTCAATCATATTTTAAAAAGATTAAAAAAAAAGTTAGTCATGGTCATTTATAATGGCATTTGGTCATTTGCAGTCATACTTAGTTGAAAACTTGAAATGAGGTAATCATAATCAAATTTGGTTATGTTGAAAGAGGTCAGTCATATTGAAAAACATGTTTCCTACTTCAACCTTAAAAGGTGGCACAAGAAGTGGAAGCACCTTCATAACATAAAAGATTGCTAAAGAATTTAAAAAACATGTTTCCTACTCCAGCCCTAAAAGGTCACTTCCCTTGAGACACAAAGCACAGTCCTTACTATATAGTACTATCTTATCTTCATCCGAGATCGGATATGACCGTAAATTGATCATGGAAAATCATAAGTCATTCTACATGATTGGATGTTCATTTCATCCGACAACTCCCATTCTTAAAAATCCATTTTAACACTTGAATCGATGTTTCTTGCACTCGGTTTTTATTCTAAAACCATTATCAATCAATTCTAATACCAATAGCACCAATTTAACTTGACCAAGTTACCAATTGAAACCATCTTCACGGTTGCTATGAACATGAATACCAGTAACACCCAGTTAATTCAATCAAATCACTACTTAAACCCATAAATTTTGATTCCATGGAACACAATTCCATCATCAATATTACCAGGAACAGTCTTTTTGATCCCCAAATCCAATGAACTCGGTTCCTAGACCGTATGCACTATATATCGATCTAAAATCTATTCCAAAACACCTTTAAAACTCGATAATTGAATATGAAACTATATAGGTTTTTTACCTTTATGAGAATTATGACTAGGAATCACTTTAAATAAAAAATCTAGGTTCAATTTCTTCAAATTCCTAAATTGATCACGCTTTCTCTCTCGACTATTTTCAGACGCATACGACAACCATAGATTAAATGTAACTAAATCAATTAAAACTCCCTTATATACCTTTCAAGTTTGCCTCATTGTCATTTATATACTCCAACCTCGATGTTTCATCGGAAATCGATCACTTAATATTTTTCAATGAATTTTCTACGGATCAATATTCGTTGAAAGTCCGTCAAAACACTACTAGAAAAATGACTTTTTGAGACGAAAAGTTTTTGAGGCGACATATGTCGCCACAAAAGGCCCCGTGAACTAGACAATGTTAACGATTTTTCGCCGCAAATGTTAAAATTTTTGCCGCAAATAAGTTTTTGGGAGAAATTTTTTGCGGCGTACTTTTTGAGGCGACATGTCGCCTCAAAAAAACTTTTGGGGCGACAATTAGGGTATTTGCGACGAAAATGTGTCGTCACAAATAGCCATTTTTCTTGTAGTGAAAATATGTTGGAAAATCTGTTGTTATATAATTATCTACTCCACCATCAGAAATTTCGTCGAAAGTCATTCAGAAAGATATTATAATTTCCAATGAATTTCCTACGGATCACATTTGTTGTGAATTAGTCCGAAATTCTAACGTTACACTCAAGATTTTATATTTTCTAACGAATCTATATCTTTCACAAAATTCGTCGGAAATCAGTTGGAATATAATTCGATACTCCACCCTATATGTTTCAACTAATTTCCTACCGATCACTATTTCTTGAAAATCCGTTGGAAATATGTTCTTATAAAATTAGCTACTATGCCTTCGGAATTCCGTCAGAAAGATTTTAATATTTTAATGAATTTCCTATGGATCACTTCGTTATATAATTAGCTACTTCACCCTTTGAATTTCGTCCGAAATTTGTCGGAAAGATTTAATATTTTCGAGCAAATTTCCTACGGATCACTATTTATTGGAAATTTGTTATTAAAAAGCCTTTTCCTAGTAGTATGTCGTCTTCATAGGTATTATAATTATAGTTATGGAAGAATTTCGAATATGTCTTTGTTAAGTTTCAGCATATCAAATTTGCCTAACATACCTTAAAAATATGAGTAAATTACATGAAAATACAATAAATCAACTATTTTTTTCTCAACTAGCAAGAGAACATTTTCTAATAAGTGATCATATATCCAAGGTTGTAGGTGATTTGGTGCATTTAGGTATGTGGGGTAAAGAAGAATAGAAATATTTTTTTTAACAATTGTAGATGACTTTTCTAGAGTTGTTCGGATTTATATGTTAAAAAGCAAAGAAGAGGTGTTTGAAAACGTTCAAATATTTTTTTAATCTTTTAAAAAATCAATGTAACAAAAAGGTAAAAGTATTCTTGGATCAAACTTCTTGTTCTCATACACCTTAATAGAACGGGATTGTTGAAAGAAAACACATGCATCTATTAAATGTAGCTAGATCCCTTATTGTAACACCCTGATTTTCTTTCCAAATTTAAAATTTTCAAAAATCAATTTAAAACCATATTTATATAAAACCCATAAAATTTATCGCGGAAGCATTATAACATTCTTGAAGTATTTCAATGAAATACAGTACGATTTATCAATAAACTTTTCAACACATGAATCCCAAAACCTTTTGGTGTTACTACAGTCAATCTCACGACCATGATCAGAAAGGGTAGGAAATCCAAGATTACCGGCAATGGCAATCCAAGCAAAGCTATGCCCAAGGCATCTACCCGCCTCACCAAGGCCTCTATACAACCCGCGGATACAAAACATTTTTTTACACAATGTTAGCTATAAACATAGCTAGTGAGTACATCCAAAAATATTTGTTTTAACAAAACCAAGTCATCCTTTTCACTTTTGAAAACATAAGTTTGGCAATCAATATCCTTTTGATATCACACATAATAGCACATAAGGATGCGGGTCTGTCCATTGGGCCACAATGTATCCACGTGGTAGCTAGCCACGGTCAACACGTGCCCACATGGGGGATAACCACATCATCCCGTCAAGGTGGGGGATGCACGAAGCAGTCCGCTATACAACAGTTATCTAGAGTGTAAACATACCAAATTCACACGTGTTGCCCCGGGCTCGGTGGCTCGTCTGCCTAGTGAACCCACACGGTCATGATGGTCTACTGACATACCCCTCCACTCTCTGCACCGATCCCTCAGCCACCCGTACCTCGCAGTTCCCAAATCGCCGAAGCCAAAGGAACCTCTGTGTACGTCTCAATGACTAGGAACCCTATGGTACAGAGTTATATCACACAGTGGTCCGGACTGAAGCACATATACCCCGAAGGGTCACATAAGCACATACCCCGAAGGGTCACATAGGCACATACCCCGAAGGGTCACATAATCACTTACCCCGAAGGGTCATAAAATCTCATACTCCGAAGAGTCATATAATCACATACCCCGAAGGGTCATAAAATCTCATACCCCGAAGGGTCATAAAATCTCATACCCCGAAGGTTCATATAATCACATACCCCGAAGGGTCATATAATCGCATACCCCGAAGGGTCCTAAAATCACTTTTGGCACCTCAATGCCCAAAACATTATTGGTGAAAACATACCTTTCATTTATCTAAAATCATTTCATAGTTGGCATCTCAATGCCTAAAATACAACTTAACTGAAAACATGAAATCCATTAACTCAGAACCATATCTTCTGTTTCAAAACCATATTCATTATTTTTCTAAAATCAAAGCTTACTCCATCATGGAGTGTCATATTTCAAAACCATTGATTAATCACAATTTAAACATAGACCATCTCCAACATGGAACAATGGTCTTATTTTAGTAAAACATCATTTAAACAGTTCTTATACCAAGTTCCACAGTCTTTAAGCCCAAAGATTTCATAATACATATGTAACCCAAGTAAACCATATTATAAAACAACCCATGGTTTACACATTCATTAAGTTCAAAACTACATAAACAGTTGTAAATCATATTACCCGCATCATGAAACAATTTCATAGTTTCCATATTCAGAAATTCAAAGCTCATAAACAATCTCAAATCATTTAATTCATGTTACAAAATAATTCATAATCCACATCCTTTGAATTATCAAGATTCATCAAACAATTGCTAAACATTCAAAACACATAAGTGATGACTTGAAAAACTTTAACAATTTTGGGTATCCGCAGGGTGTACTCACCTGAGGGTGTGATGAGGATCACAACCCCATCCAAACCAAAGCTCAAACACTTGATCATAAACCTATGATCACCAAAACACAAGGTTAAGTTACATAGTTAACCAAAAACAAGGTTTCTAGACTCCATTCTAGTCTTAGACACATTTTCGGGTCTAAAAAGACTCCATTTATCCCTCCTATAACCATAGAAATCAAACCCCAAACATATATAAGGTCAAAACATGTCAAAATATCATTTTAGGAGGCTTCAGGGTGCCTCGCGCCGCGAAGCACCTAAGCTCGCGCCGCGAAAAACTCGCTGGAAGAACTCATCGCGCAGACCATGTTGCGTCGCGCCGTGACATTCATGCGTTGCGCCACGACATTCATGTGTCGCGCCGCGACGACCTTCAGACAGCAACTCAACCCTATTTTTCTTGCTGTAAATCCGATCCATATCAAAAACTTCCCAACAAAACTCCAAGATAACATGAAATAAGACCCAGATACCACATAACAACCTTCATAACATCATATGACTTACAATTATCATAACTTGGGTGATTAAACCCTAACTCAAAAGATTTGACCCATTTCTCAACATATACTCAAATTTCAACCAAGAATCATCCAATACAACACATATGTATCTAAAATCAAGCACAAATTTAAGTTTAGAACTTACTTGAAATCATAAGTCAACTTGATTTCCTCATTTCTTGCTCAAACCCCAAGCCAATGATGAAGAAGATGAAGAACCAACACCAAATCTTGAGTTTAATCACATAAACCATCAACTTCCCTTTGATTTCTTCCTTCTTCTTTCCAAGCTCTCTCTCTCTCTCTAGAACTCTCTCTCTCTATTTTCTTCTAGAGATTTCTTTTCCTTTCTTTTTCTTTTTCTTTCTTTTTAACTCTTATAACCACACACACACACAAATTACATCTTTGGTCCTTGTTCTATCTCTCCCTTTTAATTTATTACCCATATTTACCATCTATATACACAACATGTAGTATATATATAACATCTTAAACACTTAAATTTTTTTACAATTTACTTAACTTGCATTACATATATATATATATATATATTTATTATAACTTACAAAATTTCGGGTTTTACAATTCGTTCCTCCTTATCAGGATTCCGTCCTCGGAATCAAATCAATCCACAAGCTTAGGTATTTCCACATGTTTATGCTAAGATCCTAACAAGGATCATTTAATTTAACTAATAGTATTAACTCTTACTCAATTTCTTTAACTAGACCTTTGAAATAGCCTAGTATCTCACCACTAAATGGTTCATAAATATCTCCCATTTGGACTATCCAAATCAACATCGTTAACCAAAACTTTATGACTCTTAAGCCATATAGGCTTATGGCTAGCAAATTGATTGCACTAATTAGTGATCTATCAATCACTTTTCAATTCTCACGTACCCAAAATTAGCTCATAAAAGTTCTTTGTAGTATGTCTCATCTGAAAGCATACCAACTAATTAAACACCTAAGCAATTGCAGTTCAAATTGGGCAAACAACCAACTTATAAATGTAAGTGTTCCTCATAAGTATTTCCCAATAATTGGGGTAACACAAGAGTGTTTATTCATAACTATGTCATGATTCAACACCCTTCACCAATACAGTTCTATATATCAATATATAAGTCTTCTCACATGAATAGGGAAGTAAACTTACAAGTGTCATACATAAAGTCAATCCTTAGCATTGATCCACATTGACCCATGTCATAACGTATTCTCTCAAAGTTCTTAGTAACCTTGGCACATAGCCAAAAGTACATAAATTAACCTCTGTTTCGGAAATTTTTACGGTAAAAATTACCGATCACATTATGGCACATCTCATAACTCGAGGGTTCTAAGCATCATAACTTAATTCAATAATCATGCATGCCATCAAAATCAATAGCTAGCACACGAGTTCAGATCTATGCACAATACTAACACGTTACCAAAGGAAGGTTCACCGGAACCCGCATACGTTAAACACAATAACTCATACTTCATATCCCACCTTAAGGCTCAAATTGACCCATTGGTCAAAACATCACAATATCGTCCTTAAGACGATCATATCCACAAGCACAGT
Source organism: Dittrichia graveolens (assembly GCA_038502395.1). Lineage (NCBI taxonomy): Eukaryota > Viridiplantae > Streptophyta > Magnoliopsida > Asterales > Asteraceae > Dittrichia > Dittrichia graveolens. The sequence goes on along the minus strand of JARJIL010000005.1, from coordinate 81,014,590 downwards.
CTTTCTTAGAGATCTTTATTCCGCAAGGCCTCTCATTGAGCACCTCTAAGTCGCCTCATAAATTTCATAACAACTTTTAGTCAAAAGACCCACAATATCACTATTGGGACTATAATCTAGCGACTCCAAACTTAGGTCACAACCTTTGCCATGCCTAGATAAAACAATTCTCAAGGTCAAGCTCTCGACCAACTCGAGCTACCGGCATCGCCGCATGCTCCTAATGATCATATACTCAGTCAACTCTTGTGGTCTAAAAGCACCACACTATATCACACACATAATCTAACTATTTGTCACAATGACATTTATTATCAAAATAGAAGGATCTCAACTCCATCTCTTAGCCTGAGGACATGCCTCAATTCATGCACAGGAGCTTCACTTTCGGGTTCAGCTCCACTAATCTCTAAATCTCTTTTGATATCCAATCACACCGACAGGGTTAATCACCCCTTAGGTAACAAACCACACGTTATCCTATGATAACATAGTCAAACTATTTATCCCAAAGAATCACATTTGATTCCAAAAGTAACCACTATGATGTCCTAAAGATTTTTCACCTCAAAGGTAAATCTATAGACCCCCAGCACCATATCACATGAAATTATTTTGTTCTTAATGGAATTCATATTCATACCCCAACCGAATCATTGATCCGAACATAACTAACTGTAATCATTAAGAAACTCCTTTCAACACTACCAAAAACGGCCCACTTAGTCAACTTATCCGTTCTCAGTCATTAACACTTATCATAGTTCTAAATGAACTTACAAATAACCATTCCCACTATTGGGAATAATCTGATGCATAAGGTCACATCAAGTTTCTAGTTCAAGTTGCATATTAAGAAACTGACCTTATAGTGGGTCTATCCTCATAGGAGGTTCAATAATTCACAATTATCTTTCTTTAACACAACTCTCTAAATCATCAAAGAAGAGAGATTTGGTTACACTGACTCTTAAGTGATCAAATCACTAATCAATAGCATCACAATCTTAGTTTCATAAAATCTCAACCACTAGAGGATTAAATCTCTAAGGTTAATTAACAACTTAATCACAAGGTTACTCAATGTACAACCTTACTCAAACATTTCATTACATTATCTCAATCACGAGATACGATTAGGATTACCCGACTAACTTTAGGCTTCTTATCTCACCCAAGCACCTATCAAGAGCTAGGAGCGGTTTATAGCTTTCAATCAAAACTTGAGAGCTTACGTGACTAAAGGTTTTCAATTCATCTTAGTCATTCTACATTACATCTCAACACGAGACCCATTAGATCACAAGATCTATACATGATTTCTATAAGGAGTCCAACTCATTTGGACTAAACTACACCACCTCGATGGTGACACAATATCTATTCTTCTATCAAAGAAGACACAATCCAACGGAAGATTCTTGTTCCTCTCAGAGAAACACACAAACACTATTTCACTTTTAACTTAACTCATCAGAGTAAATCTATCATACATGAAACATTAATTTCGGTTTCAATTTTAACTTAACCAATAACCCCAATAGGATTCATACTTAGATAGAGAGACAACTCTCAAGTCAAAACACATAAAGTGTCACTAGCAGATGACTCTAACAATTATCCATAAAGGATCCGAACCCGCAACCGCAGTCGCATAAAGGGTTCATTCTATGGACCAAATTGTCTTTTATACCACTTCTCATAAGATGCCTCCCTCCTTGAACCAAGGATAACGGCACTTTTCTGATCTAACTCCATTTCATGGAGTTCATCACTTACTCGCCTTATCATTAAGGCATACTAAACAAGGTTTCTAATATCGTAATATCATGTTTCTATTGGCAAAACTAATCTTAATCAAGACTTAGTTCCTCATTCTAGTGCTCAAAGCATCTCATATATCCTCAAGGAAATCTTTCCTTCTGAACCAGGCTATCCTCATAAGGATTTATCAATAACTTATCCATAACACAGGATTCAGTACACAAGCTATAACAGCTTTCTGTCACTATCGAAGGTTTTATGTGAACCAGGACCACTATCCTTTGTACTCAACAGTACCATTTATTTCCAAACTACCACCCAAGGTAGGCTTATGCATCAGATTTAACACATAACTGAAGTCAAACTTATTAACATAGGGCTAGCAACACACTAGAGTTACCTAACACTCATGCAACTCTCAACCTAACCCAAGTTATCCCTTCCAGTTCAAATGGATTTCCTGTAATGGTCGGCCTGGTTTGAGACCAAACACTAACTCGAGTGCATGATTCACTCAAACCCAGGCTCTTATACCAACTTGTAACACCCTGATTTTCTTTCCAAATTTAAATTTTTCAAAAATCAATTTAAAATCATATTTATATAAAACCCATAAAATTTATCGCGGAAGCATTATAACATTCTTGAAGTATTTCAACGAAATACAGTACGATTTATCAATAAACTTTTCAACACATGAATCCCAAAACCTTTTGGTGTTACTACAATCAATCTCACGACCATGATCAGAAAGGGTAGGAAATCCAAGATTACAGGCAATGGCAATCCAAGCAAAGTTATGCCCAAGGCATCTACCTGCCTCACCAAGGCCTCTATACAACCTGCGGATACAAAACATTTTTTTACACAATGTTAGCTATAAACATAGCTAGTGAGTACATCCAAAAACATTTGTTTTAACAAAACCAAGTCATCCTTTTCACTTTTGAAAACATAAGTTTGGCAATCAATATCCTTTTGAAATCACACATAATAGCACATAAGGATGCGGGTCAATCCATTGGGCCATAATGTATCCACGTGGTAGCTAGCCACGGTCAACACGTGCCCACATGGGGGATAACCACATCACCCCGTCAAGGTGGAGGATGCACGAAGCAGTCCACCATACAACGATTATCTTGAGTGTAAGCCCTGTTCACCAAATTCACACGTGTTGCCCCGGGCTCGGTGGCTCGTCAGCCCAGTGAACCCACATAGTCATAATGGTCTACTAACATACCCCTCCACTCTCTACACCGATCCCTCAGCCACCCGTACCTCGCGGTTCCCAAATCGCAGAAGCCAAAGGAACCTCTGTGTACGTCTCAATGACTAGGATCCCTATGATACAGATTTATATCACACAGTGGTCCGGACCGAAGCACATATACCCCGAAGGGTCACATAAGCACATACCCCAAAGGGTCACATAATCACTTACCCCGAAGGGTCATAAAATCTCATACTCCGAAGGGTCATATAATCACATACCCCGAAGGGTCATAAAATCTCATACCCCGAATGGTCAAATAATCACATACCCCAAAGGGTCATATAATCGCATACCCCGAAGAGTCATAAAATCACTTTTGGCATCTCAATGCCCAAAATATTTTTGGTGAAAACATAGCTTTCATTTATCCAAAATCATTTCGTAGTTGGCATCTCAATGCCTAAAATACAACTTAACTGAAAACATGAAATTCATTAACTCAGAACCATATCTTCTGTTTCAAAACCATATTCATTATTTTTCTAAAATCAAAGCTTACTCCATCATGGAGTGTCATATTTCAAAACCATTGATTAATCACAATTTAAACATAGACCATCTCCAACATGGAACAATGGTCTTATTTTAGTAAAACATCATTTAAACAGTTCTTATACCAAGTTCCACAGTCTTTAAGCCCAAAGATTTCATAATACATATGTAACCCAAGTAAACCATATTATAAAACAACCCATGGTTTACACATTCTTTAAGTTCAAAACTACATAAACAGTTGTAAATCATATTACCCGCATCATGAAACAATTTCATAGTTTCCATATTCAGAAATTCAAAGCTCATAAACAATCTCAAATCATTTAATTCATGTTACAAAATAATTCATAATCCACATCCTTTGAATTATCAAGATTCATCAAACAATTGCTAAACATTCAAAACACATAAGTGATGACTTGAAAAACTTTAACAATTTTGGGTATCCGCAGGGTGTACTCACCTGAGGGTGTGATGAGGATCACAACCCCATCCAAACCAAAGCTCAAACACTTGATCATAAACCTATGATCACCAAAACACAAGGTTAAGTTACATAGTTAACCAAAAACAAGGTTTCTAGACTCCATTCTAGTCTTAGACACATTTTCGGGTCTAAAAAGACTCCATTTATCCCTCCTATAACCATAGAAATCAAACCCCAAACATATATAAGGTCAAAACATGTCAAAATATCATTTTAGGAGGCTTCAGGGTGCCTCGCGCCGCGAAGCACCTAAGCTCGCGCCGCGAAAAACTCGCTGGAAGAACTCATCGCGCAGACCATGTTGCGTCGCGCCGTGACATTCATGCGTTGCGCCACGACATTCATGTGTCGCGCCGCGACGACCTTCAGACAGCAACTCAACCCTATTTTTCTTGCTGTAAATCCGATCCATATCAAAAACTTCCCAACAAAACTCCAAGATAACATGAAATAAGACCCAGATACCACATAACAACCTTCATAACATCATATGACTTACAATTATCATAACTTGGGTGATTAAACCCTAACTCAAAAGATTTGACCCATTTCTCAACATATACTCAAATTTCAACCAAGAATCATCCAATACAACACATATGTATCTAAAATCAAGCACAAATTTAAGTTTAGAACTTACTTGAAATCATAAGTCAACTTGATTTCCTCATTTCTTGCTCAAACCCCAAGCCAATGATGAAGAAGATGAAGAACCAACACCAAATCTTGAGTTTAATCACATAAACCATCAACTTCCCTTTGATTTCTTCCTTCTTCTTTCCAAGCTCTCTCTCTCTCTCTAGAACTCTCTCTCTCTCTATTTTCTTCTAGAGATTTCTTCTCCTTTCTTTTTCTTTTTCTTTCTTTTTAACTCTTATAACCACACACACACAAATTACATCTTTGGTCGTTGTTCTATCTTTTCCTTTTAATTTATTACCCATATTTACCATCTATATACACAACATGTAGTATATATATATATAACATCTTAAACACTTAAATTTTTTTACAATTTACTTAACTTGCATTATATATATATTTATTATAACTTACAAAATTTCGGGTTTTACACTTATGTTTCGGGGGGATTCGCCTTAAAATGTGTCCTGACGGTGTTTTGGCAGCTACGTAGTTGATTAACAGTTTGCCTAGTAAAGTTCTAAAGGGGCTATCTACTTCAACTCAAAATTTTGAACAAACAATTTTTGAAACTCATGGTTTAAGGAAGTCTACTAGAAATACATCTTTACCGAAAATGTATGATGATTTTATAATGAATGGAAATGTTAAGTTGGCATAGAAAAAGTTGTTAATTATTCGAATTTAGGTTCCGATAATCTTTGCTTCACTTCTTTAAATAAAAGTATAGAACCAAATTTTTTTTATGAAGCATGTAAAAATGAAATTTGGGTGAATGAAGAAATGGAGGCGTTGAATAGAAATGGGATGTGGATACTAACTGATCTTCCTAGTAGTATAAAACCTATGGGGTGCAAATGGGTTTATAAAATCAAATATAAGTCAATAGGTGATATAGAGAGATATAAAGCTAGATTAGTAGCTAAACGATATAGTAAAAAAGAGTAGATTTCGAAGAAACTTTTTTACGTGTTGTTAAGATTGTCACCATTAGATGTATGATAGGTACTGTGGTTCGGTTTTATTGGCCTCTATTTCAACTTGATATAAATAATGTTGTTTTATATGGTGACTTATATGAAGAGGTGTACGTGTCTTTGACTTAAATCAGCTATCACACCCCGCCTAGGTGGAAATGCGAAGTGTAACAGAGAGGATATTCATTACACATTGATTTAAGAATAGAGAAAGTTCTAATTAAAACACACCAACGCCTCATGACGTTCCCCGACACAAGAGGAGACTTGTGCCGTGGTAAGTCACCCCATGACAATCATAGTCAATCACAAAAGCAAGAAAATACAAAAGTTGTTGTTCCACAACCCGGGACAGGTATACGGGGCTACAAGTCCAAAACTTATATGTCAAATTTCATCATAGTATAGATATATAAAAACTCCATAGTCAATGGTTCAAGTCTCGCTAAGGCCATCTAGAGTCACCTAGGCTCCTTAGGCGTTATTATTAGCATTACCTAAAAATAAACACTCGAAAATGTCAACATAAAGTTAGTGAGCTCGTAGGTTTACAAGTAAAAGTAAGTTGTGCCATGTATGGTAAGTTTGTATGACAATTAACACGTAAAGGCATGGTACACAAAATAGAAGTATAGTGATACCTAGAACATAAGTTCACAAGGCACGAGTCATTTATTTTCCAATGATCGCCTACAAGCTGGAGCTACTAGTTGGCTATAATAGTAATGAGGAATTCAATAGTCTTAACCCGAACATGGGTTCAAAAGGCAATCCCGAACACGGGCTCAATAGACATAACCCAACACAGGTTCAATAGGTGACATGGCATAAAGAATTCCTCAAACATGTTTTGAGTGTCATTTCCTCCCAATAAAACATATAAAAAGGGGCTATGAGTATTCACCTTAGTTGTGGGTTTGTTACTTGAATCTTAACGTGTTCGCAAATCTACAAACAATTGTATAATTTAAGTTATATTCTATTCACGTGTAAAAGTTTGCCTTTGTACTAACCTTGAATAATTAAATTTAATTAGGATTCGGGATTAAGTGTTACCCTGGGTTACATAAGTGCATCAATTCCTGGGCCTAACCCCAAAATATAAATTTAAGATTTTAAATCTTATTGGCTTTTGTTTTTAAATGTTTATGTTAAATTCTGAAATTTTGGGTACATTTCGTGTATTTTTAAATAATTCAAACGTCCTAATTATTTTCTTAAATTTTTAGGGTAGGGAGTATTTTGAATCTATAATCTTATATAATTTTTCCAGGGCTTAAAACCTTGTTTTATTATTTTAAATAAATTGTTTCTAATTGATTACCTAGAAACTTTACTGGTTTGCATTACTGAAAGTTTTATTTTTAAATAAATAGTTATAAATCTTAAAAACATATAATATTTTTACAGAAAAATTTAAACACCTTAAAATTTACCCATATTAAATTTTGTCCTCAAATTCGTATTTTTGGATGAGTTATAATGTTTTAAACTTTGCTATAGAAAATCCTAGAAGTTCCAGATTCGACAACCAAAATGTTTTTAGTTAATTAAATTAGAAAACGAGCTTGATAAATTCCAATATTTTTACAGGAGGTTGTGGACTCCTAAAAAGATCCTACAGAATTGTTTTCAAGATTTTATACAAATCATTGGGTGGGTTTTTGATGTGCCAAAATTACCTAAAAATCTGCCAGTAAATTACAGCCTTGTGCACCAATACGGTTTTGATCATTTGGACGACCAAAACTCATTATTTTTGCATGAAACCAATTGGCGTAGAATATAGACTCATTGAAATTAATTTTAGAATCAAGAATCGATTTATTTTATTTTGTCTTGGCCAAGATAGGAACTCTTAAAGTTCATCTATGTTTCTGTCCAGATTATAGATCGAGTTAGGACTAGGACTCTTTTAACCAAAACAATTCATTCCTATGATTTGATATTTGACTAAAACTCATCATATTCATTATTTTATGAGTTATTAGGATGTGTTTGATTCATTTGATAACTCATTAACCCATCAACTAGGGTTATAGAATAGGAACAAGAAAAGAGATTAACAGTTGAGTAAACCGAATACTTACCTAGAATCCTTTGATTTGGCTTGGTTTCTTGGAGTATTGAAGAACACAATCAAAGATTGTGGTAAAATTAGGCTATGGGGAAGAGAAAGAAGAAGAGAAAAACGTGAGGGTGAGGTTTTTGGGTATCTTAGGTGATTTATGGTAAATAGGGATATTAGTAGGTGATTAGCTTCAATTTTTGGAAGATTTGCCTTATTGCCTTATCTCCCTCCCTTTGCCTGAATTATATATATATATATATATATAGAGAGAGAGAGAGAGAGAGAAAATGCATCAATATAGAACCATGCCTTATACGTAGAACCTAAAGAATTAATCTCGGATGTTGATTTCTTTTGATCTTGTTGGTACCCGGAAGGGCATGATCGGAATTTACGTATAAGCGATTTTCACGTTCGTTAGTTGCCATGTTTACCACCTTCGACAGTTTCCATTGATACGGTTTTTCCAAATACGATTCATGATTCAGTCATTTTTTTGTAAACCATTCTTCGGGAATTTTGGTAGTTTACGAATTCCTTTTATTATCCTCTATCAGAGATTAATTTTATAATTTTTTTTTGCTCTCACGTTTTTGCACATCATGAATAATAATGAATCGTGTGGCGATGATCCTAATTTTTGCGATGGTAATGTATCACACCATAATTCTCACTCTTCTGCAATTATGGTTGTTAATATTGTGTGTGTGCTTATGTATCTGCATGTTTTATCATGTTCATCGGCATTATTTCGTTAATGACGTAAACTGATATTCTAATGGTTTTTGATGTTCTTCATCATTATTCAATTTTTTACATAGGGTTAGATTTTTCATTTTGGATATGTATGTTCAGGTGTCTGCATTACTTGCAATGGGAATGTATTTGAATGAATATCTGTATTATAGGAGGTTGTTGTTATTTTTTGCATTTTGACATGTTTTGACACTTTTTTTGCATGTCCTCATGTATTGCTCATTATTTTGTTATGAAAGAATAGATGTATATGAGTTTGCATTTTTCGTTTAACGTTAATAGTTGTTGATGCACGTTTGAGAGTTTGCATTTGCATTTATAGGAATTTGCATTTGTGTTAATGTTAATAGTTGTTGATCATTGTTTGCTTTTGCATTTTGACATGTTTCTTTTTTTTTTAATGTATGTGTGTGTGTATTTCTCATCAATTTGTTATGAATGAGTATTTGCATTTTTCGTTTAACGTTAATAGCTGTGGATGCACGTTTGAGATTTTTTTTTTGCATTTATAGGAATTTGCATTTGTGTTAATGTTAATAGTTGTTGATCATTGTTTGCTTTTGCATTTTGACATGTTTCTTTTTTTTAATGTATGTGTGTATGTATTTCTCATCAATTTGTTATGAATGAGTATCTGTATAAGATTTTGTATTTTTTTATTTAATGTTAATGGATGTTGATCATTCTTTTATTAGCATTTTGACATGGTTCTTCATTTTTTTAATGTATGTGTGTATGTATTTCTAATTAATTGTTATGAATGAGTTTCTGTATACCAATTTGCATTTTTGTTTTGTTAGGTTTGAGTAATGTTCATTCTTCGATGCAAATTGGTATAGAGAAAGTTAATGCTGTTGGAGATAGGTATTGGATACCCAACGTCGATGATTGTCAAAAGCCTGTTGTTAATAAGACATTTGATTCTTTGTCGCATCTATGGACATTTTATAAGGAATATGCCAGGGTTGGTGGTTTTGAACCTATTAAATCTAGTCAGAAGCCACCTGCTGGGAGGTCTTAAAGGTTTTTACATGTGCTAAAGCAGGTAAAAAACTTGAAAGTAAATGTATGGTAGTGAGTTGAATGTTTTCTATTCTGATAAGCATAGTGGCCAAAGTGAGGTTGTTTTGGGGATCACGCTCATGTATCAAAAAAGGTTAAAAAGAAAAGTACACATTAGAAGTAATCTCCCACTTCTTCTTAAGGGTGTGTTTGGTAGAGAGAAAAGAAATGGAGAGAATTGGTTTCTCTTGTTTGGGAGAAATGATTATAGTTTTGGAAGGAGAAATGGTTTCTCCACCCATTTCCATTTCTCCCCTTCCTTTGTATTTTCATTTCTCTTCAAATTGTGGAGAAATAGAGAGAAATGACAACCAATGTCTACTCATCATTGTCGATGTCCGGTTGCGATGTGTTTCCGGCATTCTAATCATCATCGTCGACGTCCGGCAAGGCGGCCAACGCCGCATCCGCCGTCCGGCAACTTGAGCCACCATTTCTTTGTTTCATTTCTTTTCTGATACCAAACAAGGAAATCAATTTCAATTCTCCACACCCTATTTCCATTTCCATTTCTCCCAATTTCTTAAAGTTTAATCAAATGTTTTGCATTGCAAAAAATGATAGTATCGACGGAATACTTACTCATTTGCAGGTCGAAATTGATCGCGCTTTCTTCTTCGCTGTGAACTCCTCCGTAAAACCTAATTGAGAAAGGGTAATTCGAATCTAGGTTTGGAATGGAATTTTGGTAACTGGTTATTGAAAGTGATTTTGCATTCTTGTTTTTTGAAAATATATGGTTTCCAGTTTATTCGCGTTAAAACGGAAATGATAGTAATGGGTAAAGAAATTTACCTTTTTGCCCTTTAATGTTTACTAAATGGCACATTTTCGTTAATCAAGAGGCTTTATTTTTAAATGCAATCCTAGCCATCTATTTGTTGATCTAATGGTTCAAAATTGTTCTTTAGGTTCTATATATAATAAGGGTTCCATAAATAACCTAACCCTATATATATACATAGATACATATTATTTTTATATCATTTTATTATTTTGTTGTATTTCATATGTAATTTATCTTGTAGGTGCATTTAACCTCTAAGGTGTTGTACCAACTTATTTGGTTCATGAGTGATTTATTTATTTATTTTTATATACATTCAAATTGATTTATAGTATTGACTATTACTTTTGTATATTATTAGCATGAATTATTTATTTGAGGGCTTAATTCATCACTACTTCATTCTATAGACATTTGTTCATTTAACGCGTGCACTAGAAGTTAGTTCAACGTTTTGTAATATAAAGGCTTCACCATCACTCTATTGCTAGCACAATTCAAGTATTTTGAGTAAATAGACATACTTGGCACCTTGAATTTAGCATTTACTAAGTTTTAGGTATTACACGAGCACATGAATTTAAGTTAAATGGCTAGCGGCGGGTTACAAGTCGATTCAACTAACATGATTTAGTGACGAATGTCACAATTGTCTCAAACAGGCACCTAGAAAATGGAATGAGAAACTAATAAATGATTTAATTGAAAATAATTTTACACAAAGTACATGTGATTATTCTTTGTTTATAAAAAATGTTGGTTGTGTTTTTGTGGCTTTGCTTGTCTATGTTTATGACATTGTAATTACACGTAATAGTGTTGAAAAATTAGTAATGTCAACAAATATTTAAGTTCAAAATTTCTTATAAAGGATCTTGGAAAACTATAAATATTTTTTGGGCATAGAATGTTTGGAAATTGATAAAGGTATTTTGTTGTATCAAAGAAAATATTGTTCAGAATAGTTATATGAGTTTGGGTTGTGAGGAGGAAAGCCGGTTCAAACTCCTCTAGATGTTAATTTTAGTTTGCCATGAAATGATTTTGCTTTAACTAATGTAACTGATTTTTAAAATCTTGTTAGGAAATCAAGTTATTTAACACTAACGAGACCTGATATTTCATATGCTATTTAATGTTTGAGTCAGTTTATGCATGCTCCTATGAATGGGAAAGGGAATTCACAAGGGAATCCATCACCGGTTTTTGTTTATTCTTAGGAAATTAATGAATTTCCTTGAAAAGTAAAAAACAAAACATTGTAGCTAGGTCTTCAACACACACTGAATACCAATCTATGGCCACAACAACTTGTGAAATTATTTGGATTCTGCAGGTTCTAAATGAATTTAAGTTGGAATTTCTAACTCTAGTTAAGTTACTTTGTGATAACAGTAGTGCTATACAAATAGCAACTAATACAATGTTCCATAAAAAACCAAACATATAGAAATAGACATCCATTTTATAAGAGAAAAAATTACTTCCGGTGTGTTACATACACAAAATAAATTCTGTAGAAAATGTGTTTGATATCAAGGGATTGACAATTTCACAATGATGGGTGTCTTTTGTGTATACTCTTCACATGCATAAATTGATTAGAATGCATATATTTTGTTTATAATAGTTGTGCTTTGATTAGATTTTGGGTTGTGATAGGTGTGCACGAAATGGAGCTTAAATGATAATATTTGATGATTAATATGAAGATGATAAAAGCTTACAAGATTTGGGGATGAATGTGCTATGATTTGAGGGTTTAAGAACAAAGAACAAAGAAAACCAGACAAGGGTAGTGTTAATCAGCATTACTCTTAAAGCCTTCAGAGTGGGGAGTAGAGACAGTTTGCACTAGTGTAGTGCTACTCCTCGTGGTGTGTTGGATATACTATAATTTTAACGATTAAAAGCTTATTACACACGCTGTTTTAAAGATGCAATTACCCTAGAACACGACACACATGGGCAGTGAACCTACGTATGTAGTATAGGTTATTGTAAAACCGGATATCGAACTTAGGAACGGAGACTCCTAATAATCAACCTTCAATATTATCTAGCCAACAACAAGACAAGAAGAGAAAGAAACGAAAGACTACAACTAAACAACAAAAAGCAAAGAAACAAAGAAAACACAAGAGCAATGCAATAGGAGGAATTCAAAGCACGAAGGTACTCATTCGGATTAAATACACCCTAGTCAAATGTATTAAAATACATAATCACGTGACATGACTATATTGACTTATTAAGCAGAGAGGATACGAAGTATACATGTTCTAATTAGTAATTCATCTATAGACACAATGAATTACAGCAAACACATAAGCATAACTTCTTGATGCATTAGGCTTTTAAACTGAAAAATAATACTAAATACCTGATCATAGATGGAGATAAGATATCATGACTCAACCTGTGATTAGCCAAATCATAAACATAACCTCTTGATGATTCAAACAACACACCAAACACAAATGAACATAACCTCTCATAGCATAAGGACACATACTTGGTTTAATATCCAAAATCCCAAACCATCATCCACGAACCTCATGTGATGCCATAAATGCACATACCAAGTCTAATCACACCAAGATCCACCAACCTAGTGTCAATCTTAACAAAGCTTAAACTTGTTTACATATATATACACTTGAAGATAAGCATTTTACACATAAAGTCAACCTAACATAGATGCATAAAACACTCACATGGGCTGGAAATAACATCAATACCACCAAATATAGTTGTCATTGAATCAAAACACAATATCACCCAAGTCAACAAAAGTCAAACCATCATAAATACGTAATACAAATAACTAGAACATGTCTAATCCAAATGAATCAAAGTATTAAACTCATAGTTCCTAAAAACAAACCCAAATCATATAAACAATCGGATTCAACATAATAAAAAAGGAGAGATTATACCAAACCCGAAATAGAGACAAAATGGGATGTACAATGAGTTACACACTCCCTTCTACGCTTAGAAAACCTTCCAATGCATCAAGAATCACCCTCCAATCATCTAGGATGAAAGGAGGAGCTTTAGAGCTCCTGGAGCCAGAGAGAACCAGAGAAAACGAATTTGAAACCCAAATCTCTGTTCTGAGGCTGAGATTATATCTTGAAGTGCTAAATTGTGGATAATACGGCCCGTGTAGGTCAATACGGCCCGTGTTGACCATAGGCGTGTAACATGTACACAGGGGAGGCAGAGTATGATGTACACGGTCACCTACACAGGCTGTGTAGGCCTACATGCCCATGTAGCAGGGTGTGTTGGTTGCCGTTTCTCGCTAGGCTCGATACTTTTACGGATTCATCTTTTTTACTTCATTTATCATCAATCCATCATCATGAGCCTACAAAACAGATTTATAAGATATTAGACATTAAATCGGGTAAATCTATTAATAAATTAAGGTGCCAAAACGCGGGAAATCCAGTATAACAAATATGTATAATTTAGTACATATCAACTCCCTTCTTTTCTTTCCTTCTATAAAATAGCACTTTCCTTTTTCTTCTCTTCATCTCCTCTTCCAAGATATACACAGCCTCAAACCCTAGTTTTCTTTCCCAAAACTCATCTCCTTCATCCTAGAACACATCCCTTTCAATCCATAATCAAAATCCATTCATCTCCACTCAATCTATTTGACCCGATTAAGCATTCTTCATCAAGGAGCTATAGAGAGTTATTTGTGTAGCACTTAATCATTATCTCTCATCATCCTCTCATGGTGAACTTAAGGTTTGTCAAGGTTTAAAAGGTGGTTTTTGGATGATTACTTCTCCAACACCCTCAATAATCATTCGATTAGTCGGATTACATCATTTTTCCACCCAATTCTCCATTATCACAAACCCTAGTTTAGTCTATCATTTGAAAATGTTTTCTAACACCATACTTGCATCTTTCAACACCATCGTGCTCGGCTAAAGACCCCGTGATCGTAACTAGGATTAGGGTTTGAATTGGTTAATTTATGTCTATATTTAATGAACAATTGTGTATATGAATACTTGAATATTGGTCTTGAGATTAATTCCTTATGATTACATCTTTCATTCTTGTTTGAACACTTGTTGGTTGATTTTGAGTGTTTAAGACGGTATTATTGTGAGCTACCCGATCATTCCGATTCAACCATTAGTGTAGTGTAGTTAAAAGATAAGACGATTGGTGTGGTAGGGCATCATCCGTACCCAAAATTCGAGTCAATTAAAGAGTATATGGTTATGTCTATGTAGCCTATTCATTTACATGTTTTAGTAATCGTTTGAACATAAATTGACTAGACCCGAAACCGTTAGCAATTACATTTTTCACATATTTGTTACAACCAATCTATTATTCTTGTGACTTGTTCTTTGGTGCTTACTAGTTAATGTAGATTTTACAAAAACTCAATCACAACTTTGGATTTTAATTTACAATCGAATGTAAGATTTAAATACTAACCACATACTCCTCGTGGATTCGATATCCACTTACCCTATCTAGTATAAGGTAATTAGGTTTATTTATGATCGTCACTTCGACACCGATCACACAACATTATTATTTTTGTGAAAAACTAAATCCCTTAGACGTGTTCCATGTTGAGATTAATTACGAAGGGTGTTAAAAAGGATAATCTATACATGAAACATATTTCTTTAGGCTTGATAGGCTGAAACAATGTTTTGATTGTTTTATAGGAAAGTTGTAGGGGCTAAAAGTGTTGATTGTTGGAACTTGCGGGTACTTAAGGAAGTACGGCTTGTTCTTGAGTTTTTAAACGAAGGAAAGGGAAGGAGAGGAAAGGGAAGGGGAAGAAATGAAAAACTCCCCTCCCAATCATCCCAAAAGTGGGAGGGTTGTTTTAAACCATAAAAATGGTAAAATTACCTCTTCTTCCCTCTCCCTTCCCTTTCCTTTTCCTCCTTAGAAAAACTTGAGAACACCCATCACTAATTGTTTCCTTCCCTTCCCCTCCCTTTCCTTCCAAAAAATAACTCGAGAACAGGCCGTTAAAGATATATTAAGAGGGAGCAGATTGAAAAGTGAATTAATAGAAGATACGAAATCTTGACTTCAGATTTCGATGGGATATCTTCATCGGTTTTCATTTTTGTTCTCTCTCGCTATAAAAACTTCAAGTTACTTTAGAAAAAAAGGAAGAGAAGAGTATAGTTTGTATATACAATTTTTGTGTTCTATTAATCATATCTGATTTAGTTTACACTTAAACAAGACAACCACTTCAAGGAAGATAAATCCTTTCATTCCTCTCTTTCCTAAACTCGTTCCCAGTGTATGTCTTTTTTTAACACATTATAAGGGGGAAAAAGATTATCACATCAACTGGTGCCTTGTTAACCCAAGTATGCAGTTCAAAGATTAGAATGAGAACTTCTAGTTATCTTGCCTCCAAATGTGTTAGTGTAACATCATTGTTTGAGCATTGTGTTTCCATGGTGGTTAAAAGCGTAGAACCATCTTCTACATAAAAACCTGGTCGTTCTGGTTCTGGCAATCGACCTTTGCCATTCAACATCATAACCACATCAGACATGTCTGGTCTATCATCAGAATTGTGCTGAACGCATAGCAAACCCACTTGGATTGATCGCAGTACTTCAAATCTGTGGCTTGACTCCACCGAATACACATTAACCAATTCTAACGTCTTTCCATCTTTATAGAGCTTCCAAGCCTAAAAATTGGTTAATTAGATAACATTGTTTATCCAATTGTCAAAATAAACTAATTTATTTAATACACAGAAATCAAATATTGAGTTTCTTTCTTCTTACATGTCCAAGAAGGTTGTGGCTATGGTCTTGATGAGAAAATCCTCGGTTTTTCTGTCCACTTACAATCTCCAATACCAAGACACCAAAGCTGAATATATCTGATTTTACAGAGATAACTCCATCCCTTGCATACTCTGGGGACATATATCCACTGCATCAGAGTGTGGGTCAGTTTAGCTAAGCTAGTTTCACATATTCACCAATTGGTCACATTTTATAAGGTACGAAATAAACTAGCTAGCTAGAAAATGATTGTGGGTGTATGAATAGAAAGTATCAACATTTAGAAATCTGTACAAATGATTAAACATAAAACACCTTTAGAGTAACAGAAGGCTCTTACTATGTTCCAACCACTTGACTAGTATTTGTTTGAGTCTCATCTTCTTTGAATCTTCTGGCAAGGCCAAAATCTGATATCTTTGGGTTCATATCCTGATCAAGCAAAATGTTGGCAGCCTTAAGGTCTCGATGGATTATACGTAGTCGAGAATCTTGATGAAGGTAAAGTAGGCCCCGGGAAATCCCATTGAGAATATAGAATCTCTGGGACCAGTCGAGTTTTTTGCTCTGGTTTTCTTCTGCCAAAAATAGAAGAAAAAAAAAACCAGTACTGCTCGATCCTTTACTTCAGTGATTTATCAAAAATAGTTATAATGCATTGTTAGAATTATAACTTACGATATATATACAAGTCAAGGCCTTTGTTGGGCATGTACTCATAAACCAATAGCTTTTCCTCCCCTTCAATGCACCATCCCAGAATCTTGACAAGATTTCTGTGTTGAAGTTTGGAAATGAATACAACTTCATTCTTGAACTCTTCAAATCCTTGTGTGGAACTCTCAGAGAGCCGTTTCACTGCAACCTCTCGTCCGTCTTGAAGACACCCCTTCGCAATCATATCAAACGTATGTAAACTACACAGTTTATATTCTTAGCCATAGTAATTAAACCAATATTCACAATAATATCGATTAATTCCCTTAATTTTCTTTCTATTTGGTCTATCCAACCTAAAAACTATCCATTTAACCCTTAACCAATTCATTGATCATGCTTGAAAGTACCTTATAAACGGGGCCAAAACCACCTTGGCCAATCTTATTTTTGTCTGAAAAGTTGTTGGTTGCACTAAGCAATGTGGATAAACTTAACATTTGTAGGTCTAGAACCTTTTCCTGTGTATCATATCTCCCTACAAGAACAAGAATTATGATTGGATCCATATGAAAACTCCCAAATGAGATGATGATTGTCTAGGAAACAGATTACCTCGTGCCTTCCTCTTTCTGATGATGAGGAGAAATAATCCTAGTAGAAGGGCTAATCCTGCAATAACAGGGATGACAATTATCCACATCTTTTTCCTGCTTCTATACACCTTTTTATCTTTATCTGTAAAAATTAAAGAAACTTTTGATAACCCAAACCAAATTTTAATATATGTTTTAGTCGTTAGTTTAACTTTACCTAACTCTGCAGCAGCCATTCGTATGTATATATCTTGGCCTTCACCAGGAAATGTTCTCATATCGATCAATTCATTAGTCCATAACAAGCACCCTGTACCATATTTGATGTCCAAAGCTGCATAAGCTGTACAATTACAATCCCTTCTACATTTTTTCTCGCATTGCTCAATGCTCATATTCCTATCGAACCATGATTTTCCTGTGTCAGGTAATTTCATAAATGAATACTTTTGAAACCCTTCCCCAACACTACAATTCAATGGTATTACCCTTTGGCATCCGTCGTTCCAGTCTGCTAAATTCCATTTATCTGGACTTGTAGGCATAAAACCTTTAAAACACCCACAAGGCGGTGACTGATCAATTTCGCAGCTCCCATATGGCCCACACAACGCGTACCTGTCACAACTATCTGACTGGGGTGAGGAAAGTAGAGACCATCCTTGCGTTCTGTTGATCCAGCTGTATCGATCGATGTTGCCTCCCGGACTTAACATCAACTTAATAAGAACAGTGGGATTAATCAACTCGAATGTGGAGTACACCTCTCTCTCATTCCAAACGAATTCAATTTTATAGATTGAATTATTAGGATTCACTCTCGGCCTGCCTGTAAACGCAAGACCATTCCATGAGCCGAGTCTAGACAGGATCACATCTCCTTTATTTTCAAATACTTGTGGGAGTCCATTAAAATCCATATAAACCATAAATAGGCCTTGAGAAGGATCTTCGACACTCTTCGACGATGTAAAGTTTGTCACAACACCATTTTCTAAATTCCTCCCGAATTTCATTCCTGGTAGTTGGGTATCTCCAAAATGATCAAAACTTTGCCAGATGTATTGTTCAGGACCATTACTATCACCAATGACTACAAAATTCCCTGTATCCAGTAACCGGGCAACTGGGTGTCGAGCCTTTCCGTTTGTGCTCATTGACCAAACGACTTGATCTGTAGTGGAGTCACGAAGCACCAAAGATCCATCAGAATGGAGAGTTAACTCGCCGGACTTGTTTTTGATAGGAGTTTCTCTGTTGGCAACCCAGGCAACGGTTCCTGTTGCGAGCTGTTTGAACCAAATGCCTAAGTATCGATTTTCAGAGGCATTCCCGGGGCTAAAAAACCCGAGCTCAAAGGTTTGTTGGGGTGAAACAATGGTTTGGCCATCTATAATGGTTTGATTAACCACCATGGTGTCTGCTGCTAGTGCATACAATGGAAAAATAGTGAAAAATAATAACTTAGAAAATGCCTCCATTCAGCAGAGATGTGATAATGCAGCAGTTGTCAATGGTATTTTAAAGACGTGATTAGTTTATGTCCTTTGACTTTTTTCTAACAAGTAGGTTTAAAAAACAATAATTACTAAATATTAACAAAAAAATTATTAAATAATTATAAAACATGAAATCAGTGAGATAATAAAATAGTACATGACAGTAGGGCTGTCAATGGGGCAGATTGAATCGGATCTTTTGATCTGACCTAACCCGTAGACCTATTTAATTAGATATGGATGCGACTCATTAGCAATAAGATCCATTTACTTGATTTTGATCGAATCCATTACTAATGGATCTTGACCCATAGCGACCCATTTAATATTTTATTATTTGTAGTATAATTTATCAAATATTTTTTCAACCACTATCCCCCACCCTACGCCCTAAGCTACCCACCCCACCACACCGCCACCCCTACCCTACCCACCCCTAGCCCCCACCCACCCCTACCCGTACCCCCACGACGCACCACCACCACACCGACCACCGGAAGCCACCACGGTCACCCCCAGCCACCACCCGCTGTCACCACCACCACCTTTACCACCGACCACCCCTCGCCGCCACTGTCACCGCCGACCACCACCTGTCACCGCCGACACCGTGACCACCACCGCCGTCCACCACCGTCATTACCACCACCGCCACTTTCACCGCCGGCTACCACCCGTCGCCACCGACACCGTCACCACTACCACCGGCTACCACTACCACCGGCTACCACCACCGCCGTCGACCACCAGCCGCCGCTATCGTCACTGTCAGCCACCACCCGCCGCCGCCGACACCGTCACCACCACCACCGCCGTTGACCACCAACTGCCGCCGCCACCGTCAACCCCAGCCACCACCCACCGCCGTCACCACCACCACCGACACCGTCACCCCCACCACCGCCGACCACCCACCGTCACCACCACCACCGCCACCGCCGGCCACCACCGTTAGATGGCGGCTGGTGGTAGGAGCAGTTATAGCGGCGACGGCGGACGTAATGGCGGTGGAGGTGATGGTGTAACACCGTAAATTCACAATCCATTTTTTTTAAATCGTTGCGGAAGCGTTTACTGATTTCATTAAAACAAACACCCACAAAGTACAAAGTACTATTCACAAACATTACATCAAGTTGTGTTACAAAATATTTATAAAATTCGGTTCGTCTCTTCTCAAAACATAATATTAGAGCATTGGTCAAATTTCCCTTCCCCACAAACAAGGCTAAACAGCCAAACCTACAAAAAGCAATCAACCGAGGGGAATTAGCACAAAGCTAAGTGAATGGAAGCTACAAACAAGCAACTAACAACAACAAGCACAAACAATCACCAACTTCTCAAGCAAACATATCTCAACAGATCAAACAATCTTCACAAACCAATCCAACCTCTAGAAGAACGGCGGTTCTACAGAACCTGCAACCGATGCGGGCCAAAGCAAAGGTTTACCGTTAGCTATTTGCTACTTGGTACAGTTAAACCCCTTCTGTTGAAAGAAATGCATAGAAGATCAAGAACTGTGCAACCAATAGCAGATAGCCCAGCCCAATAACATACGATAGCTGACCTCTAACCATGTACGCATATCGTTAACCATGCATACAGGTCTCGCCACATGCACATATCATTAACCATGTACACGGGCCGCACAACAATCCGAGTGATCACAAACAACAAGCAACCATCAACTACCAACGAATAACAGTCAACACAATCTATCAACACTTATCAGACTAGACAGTCTATCATGGCAATTCAGACTAAACAGTCTATCATGGCAATTCAGACTAAACAGTCTATCATGGCAATTCAGACTAAACAGTCTATCATGGCAAATCAAAGCATGTGAATATCTCAAACCACATAACCATAAACGTTACCACCAACACCACTCATGGGTACACTTCCACTCACCTCAGTCCTTGATCCCGTTTGCTCAGTTGTCTAATATCACTGAGTCTTCGTAGTACTGAGAACATAACAAACCGAAATCAATCTCAATTCATAAATATATATATTCACATATATTTATATCTTCTTTAATCATAAACAATAAACTAATATCACATCAACATATATATATAAAACATCATCAAAACCATCAAAACTATCGGATTTGAAGCAAATCTGCTAAAACTATCGGATTTGAGGAAATCCGATACATAGTGTCGGATTTCCACAGTATCGGATTCTTCATCGGATTTCAAGTGGCGGATTTCAACCAAGATCCCTCAAGTGTCGGATTTCACTTGTCTTGGTTTTGACCTTGTCGGATTTCAATATCGTTGGATATCAAGATATCGGATTCCACCATCGGATTCTAGCAATACTCGGATTTCCCTTTTATCGGATTTAGGAATCCACCGGATTCCAAAACTATCAGATTTTGGGTTGAATCGGATTCTTGGAGTATTCGGATTATAATATATCGGTTTACAAAGTACCGGATTTCAAGTGCATCGGTTTTGGCATGAATCGGTTTTTCATCATCTTCTTCCTTATTCAACCAAATCCGACAACTTCATCACCATCAAAACTCAAAACTCAGAAGTTTAAGCATTCATCAAAACTTATCAAAACATGTTTAAACATATACAAATCATGCATTCATGCATCAAAACACCATAAAAAAAACTTAAGAACATGGCAACACCAAACATAACCCATATAAACATGATTTCTTCAATCTCAATCATGGTGTTTCACTTTTAAATTCATAAAACACATCAAGAAACACATCATGTTATTCATCAGTCATAAGAACTAACCTTGAATGAGTTAAAACACACAAAGCTTGGAAATCCGATTATTTTCTTCTTTTCTTTCTTCTTCTTCGGCGAGAGAATCATAGAAACACACACTTACACTTTGACTTTTCTTTTGATAATATGTCAACTAATCTCTCCTATGTTAATATACACACACGTAAACATTCACAAAAACCAAGGCAGGAGGTGGCAATCCCACCTCTTGTACATACACGTACACACATACATACATACATTTAGTCACTTAATATTCCTTCAATAACACACACACACACACACATATATATATATATATATATATATTTTCTCAATTAGTTAATCAACCAATTAACTTAAATAACCACATAAACAAATTAAACAAAATTAAACACGAAATCACGTACCATTAACTCGTAAATCAACTAACCCAGATTTGCGAATGTTACAGATGGTGGCGGCGGCTGGTGGTGACCGTGCCGGCGGTGGCAGGTGGTGGCCGGCGGTGACGGTGGCGGCTGCAGGTGGTGGCCGGCGGTGACGGTGGCGACGGATGGTGGTTGACGGCGGTGGTGGTTAAGGTGGTGGTTGGCGGTGGTGGTGGCCGGCAGTGGTGGTGGTGATGGTGTCGGCGGCGGCATGTGGTGGCCGGTGATGACTCTAGCGGCGGCTTGTAGTTGACAGCGGTGGTCGTGACGGTGGTGGCCGGCGGCGGGCGGCGATGGTGGTGATGGTGGTGGCTGGCAGTGGTGGGGGTGACGGTGTCGACGACGGCATGTGGTGGCCGGCGGTGATGGTGGCGGCGGCATGTGATGGCCGGCAGTGACGGTGGCAGCGCTGGTGGTCGCCTGCAGTGGTGGTGATGGTGGTGGCCGACGGTGGTGGTGACGTCGACGGCGGCAGATGGTGGCCGGTAGGGACGGGGGCAGCGGGTGGTAGGCGGCAGCGGCGGCAGGTGGTGGCCGGCGTTGACGGTGGCGGCGGCTAGTGGTCAGCGGAGGTGGTGGTGACGGTTGTGGCCGGCAGTGGTGGTGGTGACGGTGTCGGCGGCGGCGGTGGTTGGTGGTCGGCGGTGATTGTGTTGGCGGCAGCGGTGTTGACGGTGGTGGTGTTGACGGTGTCAGTGGCGGAGGGTGGTGGCCGGCGTTGACTGTGGCGGTGGCTGGTGGTCTTGCGTCTTTCTAATATAGTATTATGATAACAAAAGACGTACGTGATTGTATTTGATTGTAATTTCCTTTTTGTCTTTTTATTTTTCTTGCGTCTTTCTAATATTTTAATAAAAGTCTTGCTGCTGAGGTAAAAAAAAAGTAATGTATTTTCATAATAATCAAACACAGAAAGACCTGTTAATTGGCTTCGAGGGAACGACGAGAAGAGTGATGAGATACAAACAAAAAAAGTAATGTATTTTAATAGGAATGGAGTAATTTTTAGAAACCAAAAAAAAAAAAAAAAGTGTGACGAGTGTCAATAGAATTTTCATGTAACTCTAAAGATCATACGTTAGTCCTGAGTCAGCATGACATTAATTACCTGACTGCTATAAATTATTGGCATGTATTTATGTTAATGTCGTTCTCAATATAATAATAAACTCGGTCAAAGGGCATGCCATTTTTCCGGTGGCAGCCTTATGATGTCTTCGATAAGAATTTTATTTTTCTTCCTACATCAGTAATATATTATTTTTTCTTTCCATCTTATTTTATTATTTAATATTTTATAGGGTTGTGTTTAATAAAGTCGATGTAAAAAATATAGTTTTATAATTTTAATATTTAATAATTGGTGATTCACCATATGTGAAATACGAAAATGTCACTTCGTCCAAAATTTTAAAATACAATATGTACCATTGATATTGTTTATCCAAAAGCTAAAATTAGTCTTTTAAGGCTATAAATTAAGTACGAACTATATTAAACATTCTTCACATTTCACTTCCATCCCACATAATATTTTTTTATTTAAAAAATATAAAGGGTGTTGTTTTTGTACCCCTCTTTACACACATACACATATCAAATTAATAGCAAACTCTCAAATACATCACAGGGTGGGGTGTTTTAGAATTTGAGAGAATTCAGAAATGGTGTAATATGTGTATCCTATTTCGTTGAGACACTATTAGAAAAATGACTTTTTGAGACTAAAAGTTTTTGAGGCAACATATGTCGTCGCAAAAGGCCCCGTAGACTAGACAATGTTAACGATTTTTCGCCGCAAATATGTTTTTGGGACAAATTTTTTGCGACGTACCTTTTGAGGCGTCATGTCGCCTCAAAAAACCTTTTAGGGCGACAATTAGGGTATTTGCGATGAAAATGTGTCGCCGCAAAAAGCTATTTTTCTTGTAGTGAGAGAGGATAGTACACCAGCTTTGTATATATACAAGAGAAGAGTTGAAATAAGCTAACTAATTCTGTTACATCTAACTAACTTGTTTACCTAGATAAAGTATAATTACATCAAGTAATGTAGGCTTTTGCTGTGTAATTACTTTGGTAGTGAACTCCTTTTGAGTTTGACTTGGTTGTATAACGTCTGTTCAATTTTGTCTCACAGGTATGTACTTTAGTCTCACCTTTGTGCATTGTGTATCTCATTATCCCCCTCCCCTCACAAGTTGGCATGGAGTAGGGATTACACATGACTAACTTGGATAAACACATATAATGCATTGGCTTGTGTAAACTTTTGGTGAGGATATCTGCTGTTTGAATTTAGAAGATATGAGAGTTGGTATTATTTCTCCTGCTTTTATTTTATCTCTTACGAAATGGTAGTCTAATGTGTTTAGTTCTTGCATGTTGTACAGGGTTGGATGCTAATGATATTGCGAAAGCATTGTCACATTGTTTGATAATGGGTTTGGAGATTTGAAGATTGAAATCAAGGAGACTTTTGAGCCGTGTAATCTCACATGTAGTGTATGCTAATTAAAGATCGGTATTCAGCTTCTATTAAGGATCGTGAGACCACAGTTTGTTTCTTAGACTGCAAGATATGAAACTATAGAATATCTAGTAACAGATCTTCTCAATGATGATATCATCTACATAGACAAGTAATGTTGCAAAGGGATCCTTATTTTTGAATGTAAATAAAGATGTATCCATGTAGCTTTGTTTAAACCCAAGAGTTAATAAGAAAGATGTAAGCTTTTCAAACCATTGTATGTTTGCTTGTTTGAGCCCATAGAGAGATTTTTGTAATTTGCAAACAGTGTTTTGTTAAAGTGGGTAGGATAACCTTGGGGTACAGTCATGTATACCTCTTCATTGAGATCCCCATGGAGGAAAGCATTTTTGATATCAAGTTGTTTAATTTTCCAATTTTTGTGAACTCCAATGGCAAGTAAAGTTCTTACAGTTGCCATCTTTGCTACAAGAGAAAAGGTTTCTTTATAATCAATCAACCCCTTGTTTCCCTTGATTTTTATTAAAGCGTTTTGCAAGTAACCTGGCTTTATATATTTCAATTGTTCCTTCAGCATTCTCATTTTCATCCTATTGGAATCTTTCCTGTTGGTAAATGAGTTAAGGACGATGTGTTGTTTTTCTCAAGGCCATGTATTTCTTTTTTCATTGCTTCAATCCATTTGCTATCTTTGATGCTTGGATAAAAGAATGTGGCCCAATAACTTATCTGCTGAATTAATGAATTTTAGTGTGTGAGAGGTGAGGTTGTCATATGAAAGAAGGTTTGAGTAGTGATGTTTGGTTGTTGTGTTGTGAATGGAGTGTTGGGTGTTGTGGCAGTGGTAAACTGGTAATCTTTAAACTTGGTGGGTGGATTTTTTACTCTTGTGGATTTTCATGTGGGTGGAAGAGTAGGTTGTTGTGAGAGTATATGGTGAGGGTGATGTGTTGTGTGGGGATTGTGCATCATGTTTACTATGTGGTGTGTCTTGTGAATTTTGTGTAGGTGGATTATTGTTGGATGGTGGTGAAAGGTCATTTGTAGGGTAGGTACTAGGTAGGTGAGGGAGAGATAGAGATATTGGATGGTGACCCGTGATCATTATTGTTTGGTGTATTAAATGTGGACTCTACGCATGGCATGAAGGGGTTTTGACCAAATTCATAGCAAGGGTTGGTAGGATAGGTAGATGTGGTGTTTGTTTCAAGAATTTTGAAAGGAAAGCGGCTTTCATCAAAAGTTACATGTCTTATGATGTTAACTTTTTCGGTTGACATGTCATAAAGGATATATCCTTTTTGATTTTGAGGGTAACCAACCAAAGCCATGGGTATAGGCGTATAGCTTTTGGATTGAATTTGTCACTTGTGTGAGAGTATGCAAAGGCACGACAGCCCATGATTTTTAAATATTCCAAATTTGGCTTTTTGTGATATAGAAGTTCATATGGGATTTTGTAATTAAGAATTTTAGATGGTAAACGATTGATAAGATATGTGGAGATAAGAATACAACAACCCCATAAATGTTTAGGAAAGCTTGCTTAGAATGTAAAGATCTTGCTACCTCAAGAATGTTTTTATGTTTACGTTCCACATGAGGATTTTGTTGTGGAGTATAGGGACAAGATGTTTGGTGAATTATGCATGCCTTGTTGATTGAAAATTTCAGAGAGTAAGGTGTTTATGAATTAAGTTCCATTTTCACTACAAATGGTTTTAACTTAAGTTTGGAATTAATTTTGTACAAAGATATAGAAATTTTTTATTGTTGATGGAACATGGTACTTGGAATTAAGTAAGTCCATGTAGCTCTTGAATGCTCATCTATAACTAGGGGTGTAACTGAGCCGAGACAACTCGTGAGATACTCGGAATGGACTCGAAAAATGTTCGAAATCGACTCGATGTAAACCGAGTCGAGCTCGAGTTACTCGAGTAGTGTACCGAGTCGAGTTCGAGTTCTAAAATACCCAGCTCGTTAGGCTCGCGAGCCTAATCGAGCTTTCACCAAATTACACTTTTGCCATTATATATATATATATATATATATATATTAAAACACACACACATGGTTCTTAGAAAATAATAACCCTAATTCATTTCAAAAGTTGCTTTTCCATCCCTCTTCAAACTTCCGCCGACATTTACCTTTATGTTTTTCTCGCACCGTCACCGACGACATTCACCTTCATCTTCTTCTTGCACCGTCAGCAGTGCCTTCATCGGTTCACTTTCTTCTTCCGGTTAAACTTTTACCGACACTACCTCTCACGGATTGCAATGTCAAACCATTGCTTGTGACCACCGACGGATTGCAATGTTGCCGATGGTCAACTCTGACCGGAGACTACGGCTTCGAACTCCCGCATATCTCATCACGTTGAGATTAATTTTTGCTTCAATTCTTTTTTCTTTTGTTTCATATAGGTCATTGATTTGTTTAGTTTTGTTTATCTTTGATATGGGTTAAAGCATTTTTGTTCCTGCTAGTGTTTTGTTCCCATTTTGCTGATGAAATTGTGAGGATAAAAGTTATTTTTATTGTCAAGATGTTTATACTAGTTTGTCATCGGGTGATTTTTTCATGAAATGCTTGCGGTAAAAACTATGTAATATGGGTTTGAGCATTCTTGTTCATGTTGTTTTGCTATTAGACAATGTTAGTTTTGATTTGGATTTTGTTTAAGAAGATCAAAGTATGAGAGTGATGAAGCTAGAATCTACTACTTTAAGTCTAAGAATTCTTGTTTGTCCTATTTTTTGAAATTGCTACTATTCTCAGATTGATTTGCTCTTTAGTTTGATTTTGTTATTTTTTAGTGTAGACTCTTTTATGTTTGGCAAATTTTTACTTTATTTAACGAGTCGAGTCGAGCCGAGCTCGAGTGTATCGATTACTTTATCGAGTTCGAGCTCGAGCTTAAAAACCAAGGCTCGGTCGAGCTCGAGTCAAGTTTTGAACTCGAGTATTATGATTCGAGTCAAGCTTGAGCTTGTCAGAACTCGGCTCGGCTCGACTCGTTTACACCCCTATCTACAACTGTTATGAAATATCAACATTTATTTATCGTTGGGTACTTATAAGGACCCCAAATATGAACAAGTTCAAACAATTGTTTTGCATGAGATTGACTTAGAGCAAAAGAAAGTTTATGTTGTTTGGACAATGGACACACAGTACATTTGAATTCGGAATTACATGAAATGAAAGGGTGATGTGGACTGCAGTTTTTGAAGAACTTTGAGTGAGGGATGGCCAAGTCTAGCATGCCAAGAGTATGAGTCACTTGAGCTTGCAAGTATGGCGTGTTGAGGAGTGTTTATTGTTTTGTGAAGAGTGTAGAGTCCACCACATTTGTTTCCTTGTGAGATCTGTCCTTTATGGTCCTGGAAAAGGCACTTGTCATGAGTAAAGGTAATAGATAACTGTGTTGAACATAGGATTTTGCTTATTGGAATGAGGTTATATGTGAATGATGGAACATATAAAACATCATGGAGTGTTAGATTCTTAGTGTCATGGACTGATCCAATGAGATGAACATCAATTGTGTGTTCATTTGGTAATCGAACATGAACACGTGGTTGACATTTTGTGGTGTAGTGTAGTATGGAAAGGTCATTGAAGATATGGTCAATTGCCCCACTATCAATTATCCATGTATTTTTAGATTTGCAAATGTATGAAGCAATAAAAGAATGTATACCTGCCATTTGAGTAGGATTCAAATCATGATTCTCTTTGTTTTGTAGCATCAGAAGGACTTGATTGAGTTGATTCAATAACTGATCCATGCTGGAGGTAATTGCAGATTCATTGACATGAGATTGTGTATCAGCCGTGGGGTTGATATCCATCTCATTCATCAGTGGAGTGTCTTCCTCACCCATCATCATGTTCATTGTTTTCTATTTTTGCCTTGTGCTTGTCTTTGATTTAAGGGAATATACTTGTTGGTAAAGGGTGTGTTGATGGATATCCAACTACTCTATAACATTCTGTCTTTACATGTGCTTCTCTTTGATAACCATTGGTTCTTTTGTAATTATTTGATACCGTATTTAAAGCAATTGGGACATTAGATGACTATTTTTGAATGTCTCTTTGTCTTTCTTCCTGTCTCATCTTATTATATGCTTTGTAAACCGAAGGGAAGGGTTGAATGAGCAAGATTTGGCTTCTGAGATTTTAGTAGCTTTCATCTAAACCCATGAGGAATTGCATTAGTCTTTTTCTTTGATCTCTTTCACCATTTAGCTTTCCATTTTCATAGTTACATTTGCATATGCAAGCATATGGAGCTTCCAAAGCATCTATTTCATCCCATAATCCTTTCAATATGTGATAGTATGTTTCAATGTTCCCATTTCCTTGTTGCAACCGAATTACTTCATTAGTGACTTGATAGATTCGATGTCCATCAAGTTGAGAATAGTGTTCATGCAATTCCTTCCATAAGTCCGGTGCAGAGTTTACAAAGTTGAGATTATTACCTATTCAATCCGAGACTATGTTTAGAATCCATGAGATCAGCATGTCATTTGCCCTCTCCAAGTGATTTCTAAGATTTGATTCTTGACTCGGTTTCTTGTATTCTTCATTAACTATCTTGAGTTGTTCTTTGCTTTGAGTGCAATTGTAATTGATCTTTTCCATGAACTGTAATTATTCTTTGATCCAGTTAATTTCTTTGACATTAGAACCAGACCTGGATGATCGATCATTTTGGTGGAAGTAAAGAGAATGATGAATCATATTAACATCCTCAGTGTTTGGAATTTCAGTTGAAGGCATTTTTTTGAACAAGATCTGAGGTGTTCTTCGTAAATATGAGAAGTTCTTCGTGAAAATTGGATCAGATCTGAAGAAATCAGAGAGGTTTTATGATGAATTTTGTGGATCTTAGAGCGTTTCTGATTAGCTTATCAAAAGAAGCTCTCATACCATTTTAGAATTTGAGAAAATTCAAAAATGGTGTTATATGTGTATCTTATTTCCTTGAGAGAAGATAGCACGCCAGCTTTGTATATATAGAAGAGAAGAGTTAAACTAAGCTAACTAATTCTGTT
Organism: Dittrichia graveolens; assembly: GCA_038502395.1. Lineage (NCBI taxonomy): Eukaryota > Viridiplantae > Streptophyta > Magnoliopsida > Asterales > Asteraceae > Dittrichia > Dittrichia graveolens. The sequence goes on along the minus strand of JARJIL010000005.1, from coordinate 80,984,955 downwards.
ACAGCTAACAAACTTGTTTAACTAAAGTATAATTACATCAAGTTATAGTACTCTTAGACTTTTGCTATGTAACTTTTGCAAAATGTGAACTCTCGTTGAGTTTGACTTGGTTGTATAAAGACTGTTCACTTTTGTCTCACAGTTGTTTACTTCTGTCTCACACCTTTGTCCATTGTGTATCTCATTACGGTGTAATAATCCATACCCATAAATAAAAACTAGAGGAGTGAAGAGAGAGATACAGCGAAGAAATTAATGTGGAGAAAGGAGAGAGATAGAAAGAAGAAACAAAGAGAAAGAGGGGGAAAGGGAGGAGAACTCAAGACTAGCTGAAAGCTATACCACTCTCATCCTATGAGGTGGCGATGGTGTTCACTCCTTTCACCTTTCTCTCCTCACTCGAATGCGGCCAGCCAGACAACTGTTATTGGTCTGTGAGTGTTGTTGTCAATATGACCTTGGTCGCATGGCATGCCATTTTTTGATGTCCAGCTGTGGGTTCGCGTTTTAGAGTTGACATCTTGTCTACTAAAGACATAAGATCCAAAACAGGAACAAGATTGAAAAAGAAAGACAAAGGTTACAACTCCTCCACAGGTGCTTGGTATCAATTACACCATATCAATTTTTTACAATAAGAATCCCTTGTATTCAACAAAAAGAATGCCGGACCTTGAATTGATCTGCACAGCTTCGCCATTAGATGCAAAAGTGTTAAAATTAGAAATGTTTAATTAGAAATAATCTTTTAATTAAGGTGATTGAGGGGATCAGGGGATTCTCATCATCTTCCTTTTTTTACTTTGATTCTCTTGTCATAATTATTAGTGTTTCCTTTGTTGTTCTTTGCCTATAAATTAAGGCTTCTTGTACCCTCAGAAATACAATCAATATACAACCTTTAAACCAACTCTCGAGTTAACATGGTATCAGAGCATAGTTTCATGTTCTAAACCAAATCCTGCTCATCACGTACCCTTATTTCCAGTATTCAAAAACTGAACTACCATGTCAGAGGATAACGACAGTGGTTCCGGTTCAGAATTATCAAAACAAATTGCCAACCTTCTCAAAACTGGTTTCAGTCCAGTAACCCAACACCCCAAATTATCCGACAACCTTCAAATAAACCTTAAACTCAATAGTCAAAATTATGCATTATGGACCCGAATGATTCGGGTTGCCATAGGAGGGAAATCAAAAGCTTTGTTAGAACTCCTAACCTCGAATCCACAAGATCAAGATGATAGCAAATTCGAGCAGTGGGAGCAAGATGACCTGGTTGTCTTCTCATGGCTTATCAAAACATTTAACCAACCCTAGCCAACAACCTAACCGAGATTCCCACAACAAAGATGTTATGGGATGCCTTGGTGGTCACGTATAGCAGTGGGAAAGATAAGTTGCAGATCTTCAACCTACATGTCAAAGCCAACGAAATAAAACAGAACGAGATGCCTTTGGAAAATCTCTGGATGGCATTACAAGGCACATGGGGAGAAATCGAAAGAGCAGATCCAAACCCAATGAAATGTCTAGAGGACATAAAATCATATGCCAAAATCAGGTCAGATATAGAACTCTTCCAATTTCTAAATGCATTAAATTGAAAATATGACCCGATTAAACGAGAAATACTACGGCTTGATCCATTACCATCACCCGAAGTAGCATATGCTACTAATCGAAATGAAGAAGCACACCAAACCCTCTTGGGAGGTGTGTCAGAACCGATGGGGGTTGCAGCCGGCCTCCTAGCCGTCGAACCAGGAAACCCTAATGGGGTTGGCTTCGCTGCGAAGGGAAACCGCCGAGCGTACCCAAAAGAAGATAAGACGAACCTGAAGTGCTCTCACTGTGGGATGTCCAAACATACGAAAGAATAGTGCTTCAAAATCGTAGGATATCCCGAATGGGGGAACGATGGCCATAAAAAAGGCAACAAAGGGGATGGATTAGAAAGAAAAGCCTCAGCCGCCGTAGGGAGCGGAGCTTCTACCGGAAATGGAGTAGGCTTTGGTGGTATTGCAAAAGCTTGTTTGGAGAATATCAGAGATGGGGAAATAGAGGAAGAAGGTAATGTGGGTAATATATCATCCAGCCTGGGCCTGTCAATGGGTCAGATCTTGCCCCAGATCCGATCCGATCTGCCCCATTTATTAGATCCAATGGGTCTAAATATTGGATCCATCGCCCCAATAAGAGATCCAATAGGTCGACCCATTTAATTGGATCACTACGTGGGTAGATCCAAGATCTGTCTGGGTCGATCCATTTAATATTAAACTACAATATAATTTTAACCATCAACTATCATCAATTTATCGGTCATCACCCACCACCGCCGTCGCCTATTACCACCCCCGCCACCCGTCCTTGCTACCACCACCATCGCCGCCGACCACCATCACCGCCAGCCACCACCCACCGACACCGTCACCACCACCACCACCGGATTTTTTTTAAGCATGCAACATAAGTTTACAAAAAGCTTTGACGTTTGCCACCCTAGTATAAAAACATCAAAAGGAAGTTGCTCAACTTTCAAATTTGTGGTGGTGACGGTGTCGGCGGGTGGTGGCTGGCGGTAACGATGGCGGCGGCGGTGGTGATAGAGGCGGCAGCGGATGGTGGCCGGTGGTGAAGGTGGCGGTGGTGACGGTGTCGGCGGTGGCGGGTGGTGGCCACGGTTAGGGATGTAAACGAGCCGAGCCGAGCCAGACCCTTATCGAGCCGGGCTCGTTTAGGACTTTTTAAGCTCGAGCTCGAGCTCGGCTTGTTTAGAGCTTATGATGTTGAGCTCGAGCTCGGCTCGTTTAATATTTATGAAGCTCGGGCTCGGCTCGTTTAGGCTCGAGTATTATTTTGATATTTTTATTAAAATGATATATATATATATATAATTATTAAAAATTAAAAAATATAAAATATAAATTATATTATATATGGAGCTCGTTTAGGCTCGCGAGCCCCCCCTTTGGAGCTCGAGCTCGGCTCGTTTATTAAATGAGCTTTAACCTAGGCTCGAGCTCGAGCTTGAGCTCGTTAAGGCTCGGCTCATTTCGAGCTTTTAACGATCTGAGCTCGAATAGCTCACGAGTAGCTCGGCTCATATACATCCCTAGCCACGGTGGCGGGTGGTGGTCACGGTGGCGGCGGGTGGTGGCCGGCGGTGGTGGTGTGGTGGGGTGGGGTAGGGACATAGGGTGGGGGTAGTGGTTGAAAAAATATTTGATAAATTATACTATAAATAATAAAATATTAAATGGGTCGCTCTGGGTCAAGACCCATTAGTAATGGATCCGAGCCAAATCCAAGTAATTGGATCTAAATGATAATGGGTCAGATCCAGATCCAATTAAATGGGTCTATGGGTCAGGTCAGATCTTTAAAAGATCCGATCCGATCTGCCCCATTGACGGCCCTAATCCAGCCCTAGCTCCTGTTTTAAACCATTTCATGATCTGGGAAAAGGTAAAGGAAATAATAAAGAAAGAAAGACTTATATTGCAAACAATCATAGTAAAAAGGATTTTTCATGGATCTTTGATTGTGGGGCCACTAACACAATGGCGTATGATTTATCTGATATTGTTTCGTTTTCTAAAACGAAAAAAACTCATATTCGTACAGCCAATGGAGGTAGTATGAGTGTCGAACGGGGCGGACTATTGAAATTTCTCCGAAATTAAAATTATCATGTTGGGAAAAATAGGCTTACAAATATATCCTCTTTTGTTGACACAAAAATATATAACTTGTTTATATAATTGTATGTACTAACATTAACATATGTGCACATATACATATATATATTCAATCAAATATATTCTCATCTATGATCTACAAAATAAGCTTCATCAAATGGCCAAGCTCCAATCGTCAAGATCCGAGTTCAAGTAGAAGCCGATGTCGAAGATTCCTACAAATAAACGTTCAAAGTTTATGAGCTTACAAAATAAATAATTAAATGAGTTTAAGTTTTTATAAAATAATTTTTATAAAAACTTTTATAAAAATTAAGAAACTTTTTATAAAATCACAAGCTTGGTAGTCAAAGCAAATGAATTCCTATTTTGGCAAATACTAAACATAATCTTCTATTGAAATAAGCCAAAACCATATTTAGCAAAAGGAATCTCTCAAAGAGGTAAACTTCCAACATGCTTTGTGCATTTGGTTTCTAAACTACCATTTTTATGATTAAATTCAAACTTAAGAAGTATGGCAATAACCCAACTTTTCTAAAGCTTCTTTTCAGTGCATTTTTATGGTAAAAATGGGTTGTGTGTGGTTTTGGTAAAAGGCCAACGTCTATATTGACAAGTCTCAAAAAGTTCCAGCAGGCCGACGGTCGATGCCACGGTCGACCGTGGATCGACCGTGGACAGTCTGGACACTTTTTGAGCTTGCATCTTTTTCCTTATTTAAGGTAACTCAAGTCTTGTGTTTTAAACACCTCTTGCAATCTGAAAAAACACAGAATAAATAAAAATCTTGTGAGCTCATATTCCTTGATAATTCAATCTTTCAAGATCAAGAATCAAGCAAGAGTGAAAGTCTTCAAGTTCATATACTTCATTACATCCATATACATTTGTAATAGTGTGAGGATAATCTCTAGCCTATAAAATTAGAGAGAAGTGAGGATCAACTCTAGCCTTTCCAATTAGAGTGAAGTGAGGTTTATCTTAACCTTGCTTGCAAGAGTGAAGTGTAATTCTTGTAAGCTAAAGAGAGAAGTTGTAAAAGGTTTATCTCTACCTTCAAAGAGAGAAGATAGTGGAGCAACTCTTGGTGGGTGAGGCCAAGGAGTGGATGTAGAGCAAGGTTGTTAACCCTTGCTTGAACCACTATAAATCATTGTATCCAAACTACTTCATTGGTGATATCTTCCTTCCCTAAACTCTTTAATTAATTGCAAATATTGTTAAATACTTCAAAAAGTGGGCATATAACCTATTCACCCCCCCTCTAGGTTCTAACAATTGGTATCAGAGCAAGTTGCTCTAGATAATTTTTGAAAAGTCATTTTAAATCTTCTAAAAATTTTTTTCAAAAATTTTTGAGTTGACAAAATGGGACAAAATTATGTAGAGGGGAATTCTATGGTTAGACCTCCACTTCTTGAAGAAGAAGGGTTTTGTTATTGGAAACAAAGATTCATGACTTATGTCAAAGCTAAAGATGTTGATCTTTGGGATATTATTGAAGAAGGGGATTATGTACCAAAAACCTTTGATTCCAAACAAGATGCCTTTGTTCCACTTCCTAAAGAAAAATGGGATCAAGAGGATAAGAAAATGGTTTCTAAAAATTTTGAAGCAAAACTGTTTCTTTACAATGCTTTGCCTAGAAAAGAATTTGAAAGAGTATTTATGTGTGAAAGTGCAAATGCTATTTGGAAATCTCTTGTCACCACACATCAAGGAAATGACCAAGTTCTAGATAATAAAATTAAATTACTTGTGCAACAATATGAACAATTTCAAATACTAGATGATATGAAAATTGATGAAGCTTTTGCAAAGTTTAATACTATTGTTACTAGTCTCAAGTCACTTGGGACTACTTACTCTAACAAAAAGATTGTAAGAAAGTTTCTTAGGGCTCTTTCACCAAAATGGAGGGCAAAGGTGACGGCTATTGAGGAGTCAAAAGATTTGAACATACTTCAAATGGATGAGCTAATAGGAAATCTCAAAGTGTATGAAGTGATCATGCAAAAGGATGATGAGATTGCCAAGCTAAAGAAAGAGAAGAGCAAGTCCATTGCACTTAAAGCCAAACATATCAACGATTCCTCTAGTGATGAAGGAGATGAAACAAATAGTGATGAGGATGAAGAGTATGCCATGATGGTGAGGAACTTTAAAAAGTTCTTCAAAAGAAAAGGCAAGCATGTGAAAGCTCCATTTGATCCTAAGAAGTACAAGCAAGCCAAGGATGCCAAGAAAGAAAAGAAATCATCTAGAGAATGCTATGGATGTGGAGACTCTTCACATCTCATAAGTGATTGTCCAAAGGTAGCCTCAAAGAAAAAGGAAAATCACAAAGCCTTCCTAGGAGGTGCATGGAGTGATAGTGGTGATGAAAACCAAGAAGAAACAAAAGAAGAAAAATGTCTCATGGCCTTTGAGACAAGTGAGGTACACTCCGATTCTAGCTACTATAGTGACAATAATGGCCATCAATATGATCAATTATGTGATTTTAGCTCAAAAATACTTACTAAAAATGAGGAGTTAAAAAATGAGAATAAAAGTTTGAAAAAGGAAAATATCAAGTTGAAAAATGAAAATGATGACTTAGTTATAAAGATAAAAGATCTAGAAAACAAAATTGCATCTCATACACATACAAGCATAAAAGATTTGGAGAGTAAGCTAAAAACAAACTTGGATACAACCACACTGTCAAAATTTGAGAATAGTTCAACAAAGTTAGATGAAATGTTAAAAATTCAAAAATCATCAAAAGATAAGGGTGGCATTGGATTCTCTGGGCACTCAAACAACATGCCAATAAGTCACTTGAAAACCATTCAATTTGTGAAAGAAAAAGGGAAAGAAAAAATCCAGGACCTCCACGGTCGACCCACGGTCGATACCGTGCATCGACCGTCGGGTCACTGGAATTTTCAAAAGAACAAAAATGTAAACATTGTCTCTAGCTCTTCCACTTGTATGCCCAAGGTTGCAAGTAATGAGTTAATGAGAAAGTTTTATACTCCAATAACAAAGCTTGGACTTGGATTCAAGAAACCTAAATCAAATGTGAGTCAAAAACCAAAATACTCTCAATCCATAAACCCTAAGAACACATTGTATTATAAAAGTTTTAGAATCACACAAAGATGGATTAGAATAGGAGTTTTTGATGCTAACCATCCAGGACCCATGAAACATTGGGTACCAAAAGCTTGAATGAAAATTACACAAGTGTAGGGGTGCAACAAAAATGAGATTATGTCTCATTAATGGACTCTTGATAGTGGTTGTTCAAAACACATGATCGGTAATAGAGAACTCTTCAATTCATACAAGGAGTATGATGGAGGACATGTGGTGTTTGGAAGAAACCTAAGAAGAAAGGTGGTTGGTAAAGGTAACACTCTTCATGACAATATCAAATTCTTGAATGTTGAGCATGTTAATGGTTTAGCTTACAACTTAATAAGTATTGGTCAACTATGTGATAAAGATCCAAATGTTAAATTCGATAATCATTTTTGTGATGCATGTAAGATAGAAAAACAAGTGCACTCATCTCATAAATCTAAAATACTATAAAAACTAAGAGATGTCTTTGGGCCTTCAAAGTTATGGGGGAAGCTTCTACACACTAGTTGTTGTAGATAACTTTTCTAGAAATGCATGGACATTATTTTTGAACAAAAATTGAAGCTTTTGACAAATTCAAGAATCTTGGCAAGAAAATTCAAAGCCAATTGGGTTGAATGATTATCTCAATTCATATCAACCATGAAAGAGAAGTTGTCAATAAAGCGCAATTTGAAGCATTTTGTGATAAACATGACATTTCTCATAACTTTTCGGCTCCTTGCACTCCCCAATCTAATGAGGATTGTTGAAAGGAAAAATAGGTCTTTACAAGCTTTGATTAAGACCAATGTAAAGTAAAACACCATATGAAATCATCAAAGGTAGAAAACGATCCAATAACTCAAGTTATAGGAAACCTAAATCAAAGACTCACTAGATCCCAAGCCCAAAACCTTAATACCTTCTTTGCCTTTGTGTCACACATAGAACTCAAGAATATTAAAGAGGCTATTAAGGATAAAAATTGGGGAATGGCAATGCAAGAAGAGTTTAATCAATTCACTAGAAGCCAAGTTTGGGACCTAGTACCTTTACCTAGTGGTCGCACCATAATTGGAACTAAATGAGTATTTAGAAACAAAGCTAGACTAGTAGCCCGATGATAAAATCAAAAAGAAGTGATAAACCTTGATGAATCCTTTGCTCCGGTTACTAGATTTGAATCCATTTGGAGTCTACTTGCTTATGACCGTACTCAAAATTTTAAATTATATCAAATGGATGTCAAAAGTGCTTTTCTAAATGACTTTATAAATGAGGAAGTTTATGTATGTCAACCTCCCGGTTTTGATTTTTGAAGACCTCATCATATGTATATAATCTTAGAAAAGCATTGTATGGCCTTAAATAAGCACCTAGAGCATGGTATGATAAATTAAAATCATTCTTGTTGAAAAATGAATATAGTATAGGTCAAGTTGATAATACATTATTCACAAAGAAAAAGAAAAATGGCATCTTGCTTGTGCAAATTTATGTGGATGATATCATATTTGGGTCAACATGTCAAGATTTGTGTGATGAGTTTTCAAATCTTATACAAAATGAAATTGAAATGAGGATGATGGATGAGTTGAACAATATGAAGATGGTACATTCAAATTAGACATTATTTCCTATGTGACAATATGCAAAAAGGAAATATAAATTTATAAAAAATTGCTTCATGTGAAAATATTGTCAAACATATTCGCTAAACCGCTAAAAATTGAAATGTTACGACTTGGTTTAGGAATGATGGAACATGTTCCTTGAAAATAACATCGAAATGCATAAAAATGGTCAAAATATACATTCCAGAAGAACCACGGTCGATACCGTGGATCGACCGTCGGATCACTGACTAAATTCAAAAACTAAGCAAAAGGCGCGGTCGATATCACGGTCGACCGTGTATCGACCTTCGTGGGCCTGACGGATTTTTGACCCTATTTTGCCTTTTCTCTCTCTTTCCTCTCCACTTTAGGACACATACACATTATGAACATATTGTCAAGGACTTTGCTATATTCTTTGAACACACTCTCAATTATGTTGAAGTATATTACCTCTTGTCATGCTCTTACAAAGCAAAGGTCTTTTAAAAATCTAGTGTCATGACAAGAGAAATTGTGGTGATTCAAGGGGAAATAGTTATGGTGATTGTTTGTTGATATGATATTTGCTACTATTTGCTGTGATTCTTATGCCATGAATTATGTTACTTGAACCTTGGCTTGTAATAAATGCATATTTAGAATATTGTTTATACTCACATATCTTTGGCAAGTTCTTGGTAGTATTTTCATATATTTTAGATCAAACATCTCAAGAAGTGGAGCTCTACGTTCAAGGGGGAGCTTACGTGAAGGTGGAGCTTACGTGAAGGGGGAGCTTATGTCAAGGGGGAGTCTCCTTTTTGTTTAAGACAAAAAAGGGGGAGAAGATAGAAGAATATATAGAAGATAGAAGAATATATAGAAGATAGAAGAATATATAAATATATATGTATATATGCACATGTTAACATGTTAAAGTTATATATACAATTCTTATACAAGTTATAAATTTTTGTCTTCAACAAAAAGGGGGAGATTGTTGGGAAAAATAGGCTTACAAATATATCCTCTTTTGTTGACACAAAAATATATAACTTGTTTATATAATTGTATGTACTAACATTAACATATGTGCACATATACATATATATATTCAATCAAATATATTCTCATCTATGATCTATAAAATAAGCTTCATCAAATGGCCAAGCTCCAATCGTCAAGATCCGAGTTCAAGTAGAAGCCGATGTCGAAGATTCCTACAAATAAATGTTCAAAGTTTATGAGCTTACAAAATAAATAATTAAATGAGTTTAAGTTTTTATAAAATAATTTTTATAAAAACTTTTATAAAAATTGAGAAACTTTTTATAAAATCACAAGCTTGGTAGTCAAAGCAAATGAATTCCTATTTTGGCAAATACTAAACATAATCTTCTATTGAAATAAGCCAAAACCATATTTAGCAAAAGGAATCTCTCAAAGAGGTAAACTTCCAACATGCTTTGTGCATTTGGTTTCTATTCTACCATTTTTATGATTAAATTCAAACTTAAGAAGTATGGCACTAACCCAACTTTTCTAAAGCTTCTTTTCAGTGCATTTTTATGGTAAAAATGGGTTGTGTGTGGTTTTGGTAAAAGGCCAACGTCTATATTGACAAGTCTCAAAAAGTTCCAGCAGGCCGACGGTCGATGCCACGGTCGACCGTGGATCGACCGTGGACAGTCTGGACACTTTTTGAGCTTGCATCTTTTTCCTTATTTAAGGTAACTCAAGTCTTGTGTTTTAAACACCTCTTGCAATCTGAAAAAACACAGAATAAATAAAAATCTTGTGAGCTCATATTCCTTGATAATTCAATCTTTCAAGATCAAGAATCAAGCAAGAGTGAAAGTCTTCAAGTTCATATACTTCATTACATCCATATACATTTGTAATAGTGTGAGGATAATCTCTAGCCTATAAAATTAGAGAGAAGTGAGGATCAACTCTAGCCTTTCCAATTAGAGTGAAGTGAGGTTTATCTTAACCTTGCTTGCAAGAGTGAAGTGTAATTCTTGTAAGCTAAAGAGAGAAGTTGTAAAAGGTTTATCTCTACCTTCAAAGAGAGAAGATAGTGGAGCAACTCTTGGTGGGTGAGGCCAAGGTGTGGATGTAGAGCAAGGTTGTTAACCCTTGCTTGAACCACTATAAATCATTGTGTCCAAACTACTTCATTGGTGATATCTTCCTTCCCTAAACTCTTTAATTAATTGCAAATATTGTTAAATACTTCAAAAAGTGGGCATATAACCTATTCACCCCCCCTCTAGGTTCTAACATATCAAATTGTCTTTATGTCCCCTCACTTTCTCAGAAGTTGTTATCTATAAGTCATGTTACGAAAGAATTAAATTGTATGGTTATTATGCACCCTACCTTTTGTATATTACAGGATATCAGGACGGGAGCGATCATTGGGCGTGGCACTGAAAGACAAGGGCTATACTATGTGGATGAGGTGACTCAACATGGAAATGCAGTGCTAGCTCACGGAACGAATAATCAAGATGCTTGGTTGTGGCATAGAAGATTGGGACATCCATCTACGGGTTATCTCCATATTTTGTTTCCAAAATTATTTCCGTCTAGTGGTACATTAAATTGTGAAACTTGCGTTTTTGCCAAAAGTCATAGACAACCATTTAAACCAAATAATACCATAGTTGAATTACCGTTGTCGTTAATTCATTCTGATGTGTGGGGGCTCGCTCCAGTTTGTGGAGGACAAAATTTTCGGTATTTTGTGACCTTTATTGATGATTGCACACGGATGACATGGGTTTATTTTCTTAAAAACAAATCTGAAGTGTGTGACAAATTCTTTGTGTTTTATAACATGATTCAAACTCAGTTCCAAAAGAATATATGAATTCTCCGATCCGATAATGGAGGAGAGTTTGTCAATAACACTATGATACACTTCTTTGAAACCAAAGGGATTATTCAGCGGAGTGGCTGAGCGAAAAAACAGACTATTGTTAAAAATGACTCGTGCCCTCCTTATCGAGTCACAAGTCCCAAAATTGTTTTGGCCAGAAGCTCTCGCTACAGTTACATACCTTGCTAACCGACTTCCAACAAAAATTCTTAAACTTGCAAATCCGGTCAAAGTCCTATCTGAATGTTTCAAAATCCCACCTATTCTAACACTTGAACCACGAATATTTAGGTGTTCGGTGTTTGTCCACATTCCAAAAAACGAAAGAAACAAACTCGACCCTTGTGAAGTGAAGTGTGACTTCGTTGGTTACGGTATAAATCAAAAAGGATACAGGTGTTATGATCCAAAAACTCGTCACATGTTTACTTCAATGAATTGGGATTTCCTTGAAACCGAGTATTATTACACTTCCCAACACATTGGTCAGGGGGAGAGAGTGTCAAAATCAGACTCTTTAAGTTGGATGGAGTATGGGAGTCCCGGTAATAGCATTGGGGTTGAGTCACCAGAAGAGAAGAAAAGTGTCACTTCCCCATATCCTCCTAACCTGTTGTCCGAGGTAAGTAATCACTCCACTCAATCCTCTGATCATGAAACTGTTGGTTCTGTTGAGTCCTATGATCCTAATGAATCTATTAATGTTGAGCCCTTTGATCCAAATGAGTCAGTTGATTCCTCTGCTTCTAGTCATGAGGATTATACAGAACAGGAGGAGCTACTAGCACAAGAAGAGCCAGTTGAAACACAAGAGAGATATGAACTTCCTCCAAGAACAAACAGAGGAGTCCCTCCAAAAAGATACTCCCAAGGAAAAGAGGCTCGAGGATCCAAGTATCCTATAGCCAATCATGTCATGGGAAATTTGACTGAAGAAGCCAAAGCTTTTATGACATCAATCTACACGGAGGAAACACCAAAAAATACAGAAGAGGCTCTAAAAAAGGAGAACTGGAAGAAAGCCATGGTAGCCGAAATGGAGGCATTGGAGAAAAACAACACGTGGGAAAAGTGCATTCTCCCTGAAAATAAGAAACCAGTAGGATGTCGATGGGTATTTACAGTCAAGCACAAACCAGATGGCTCTGTGGAAAGGTATAAAGCAAGATTGGTAGCAAAAGGGTACACTCAAACTTATGAAATTGATTACGCTAAACCTTCTCTCCAGTTGCAAAGTTTGATACTATCAGGGTCTTCTTCTCCGTTGTAGCAAATAATGATTGGCCTCTTCATCAGTTCAATGTGAAGAATGCATTTCTTCACTGAGAGCTAAAAGAAGAAGGTTATATGGAAGCACCCCCCGGATTCTCGAATGACTTCAAACCTAGAGAGGTCTGTCGCCTAAAGAAATCTCTTTACGGATTAAAGCAATCCCCTCGGGCTTGGTTCGGCAGGTTTACCACAGTGATGAGAAAGTATGGGTTCCAACAAAGCAACTCTGACCATACATTGTTTCTCAAACGACGCAATGATCTCGTAACATGTCTAATCATCTATGTTGATATGATTATCACGGGAAACGACAAGGAAGAAATAGCCAATTTAAGAAAGAATCTTTTCACAGAGTTTGAAATGAAAGACTTGGGGAGACTAAAGTATTTCCTTGGAATAGAAGTTCTAAGATCCACTCAGGGAATCTTTATTTGCCAAAAGAAGTATGTTCTGGATCTTCTAGCAAAGACAGGTATGATCGACTGCAAACCTGTGGAAATCCCAATGTCACCTAATCACAAACTCCACATGGAAGAAGGAGCAGAATTAGCAGGCAAAGAAAGGTATAAAAGTTGGTGGGGAAACTAATATACCTCTCACACACTCGTCCAGATATAGCCTATGCTGTGAGTGTTGTTAGTAAATTTATGCACCAGCTCCAATTCTCCTATATGGATGCAGTCTCGAGAATTATCAGATATCTCACAAGAATGGCTAGTCATGGGATATTGTTTAAACCAAAAGGTAACCTTGAAACTCGAATATATACCAATGCCAACTGGGCAGGAGATATAGGGGATCGAAGATCAACTTCAGGTTACTTTACTTTAGTTGGAGGAAATCTAGTAACTTGGAAGTGTAAAAAACAAAAGGTAGTCGCACTGTCAAGTGCTGAAGCTGAATTCAGAGGAATAGCTCGAGGGTTAGCAGAAATTTTGTGGATACGAAAGTTGCTAACCGAAATTGGTGTCAATTTGGAGAAGGCAAGTGAAATCATGTGTGATAATAAAACTGCTATTCAGATTTCAGAAAACCCAGTTCAACATGATCGAACCAAACATATCGAGGTGGACCGGCATTTTATCAAAGAGAATCTCGATGTAGGAAATGTGAGTCTACCATTCGTAAGATCCGAATATCAGTTGGCCGATATCCTTACAAAAGCTGTGGATGGGAGAATCTTCAACAGATGCCTAACCAAGTTGAATTTCGGAGATCCTACTATTCAACTTGAGGGGGAGTGTTAAAATTAGAAATGTTTAATTAGAAATAATCTGTTAATTAAGGTGATTGAGGGGATCTTGGGATTCTCATCATCTCCCTTTTTTAGTTTGATTCTCTTGTCATAATTATCAGTGTTTCCTTTGTTGTTCTTTGCCTATAAATTAAAGTTTCTTGTACCCTCAGAAATACAATCAATATACAGCCTTTAAACCAACTCTCGAGTTAACAAAAAGCCTTTCCATTTCTTAGCTTCCATATCACCCGCAACATGTAAAAATCACCACCGAAAAACCCTCCAATTTTCTTCATGTTAATCTTAGATTCAATCCCCATCTAAGAAGAGAGTTAATAGAGTGATCAATGGGACCATCTACACCCCCCACCACCTTTTAACATCTTCCCAAATTCGTATTGAAACACTTGTTGATCCTCACAAGAAAAATAGACAAAAGAGAAAAAAGGCTTATGCGAGAGTTTGTTACCTTCTTTACCACCCAAAATGCACCCAAATGCAAATTTACCATTTACGAGGTTAAAACGCTACCACTTTTTTTAGAGACTCAACGACGACTTTTGGGCACGATTTTGCGACGACATGTCATCATCGTAGGTATTATAATTATAATTATGGGAGAATTTCGAATATATCCTTGTTAAGCATCAAAGTATCATATTTGTCCAACCTAATTTTAAAATATCATATGTATTTTTTACAATATTTCAAAATATCATATTTGTCGGACATAATTTTAAAATATTATATGCACCTTAAATTCGTATTTTTTCAAAATAGAGCATGACCTTACACACATCCACGAGCTGGTCAATAGGGAGGTTCTACGTACGACATGCGTCTTTTGTCCACATTCGGCCAAAAATTTTTACATAAGGAAAAGTCGCCAAGTCGGTAAACAAAGTATACACCAGGGCATAATAGTCAATTGACTATTTTAATCATAAATGATAAAAAAAACAAAATTAAAATATCTTAAAGAAATAGGAATAGAAAGAATAATTTGGGTAAATATATTATTTTAAAGTTAAGTTAGATAAATATAATATTTTGAAAGATTACCAAGGGTGTATATACATGATAGTTTAAAATTAGATTGAGGAAATAAGATATTTAAAATTTAATAACGCCGTATACAAAATGCTTCATAATTTTTTATTTTATATATATAATAAACTTAAGAAATAACTTCGTTTTGGGTGCTATCTACAATGGCAGATATCACTACCGAAACTCCTCTTAGACCTTTATTGCAACAATTAGATAATCACCTATTTCTAATGGATACTCTTGAACTCTCTACCCCCCATTTTTCTTTTTCACAACCAATTGGACTCCTCACCACGGGATTAAAACCTCTTTCTCAATAACTTTTTCGGTCAAAAGCACCGATTCTCACCTCTTCATCTTGATCTTCCATTTTCTTTTAATACCGACTTTCACCTCTTTGATCATATTAATTGTTTCTGAGCACCATTTTTCCAGACCAAACCATTGACTCTCACCTCTTCACATTGTTTCGTCATGCAAGTCCGTATGATGTTAAATAGATTTTATTATTGTCAACAAATAAAATTTTGTGAATAGTACGCACGCATATGAAATAGAAATAGTCATCCATTACGTAAACGTCTTCATCACCCCTCCCCCCCTCCTTATTCATATTCTGAGATTTTTAGTTTATTTCTTCTATAATGCATACAAATAAAACATCGTGTTTACACTGACTTAGGACTTTGACAAAACTACATCTAGAGCTTCTAAAAGTTGGAGCTTCAGCAATTATTTATAGTCGGAGACTAGAACTTTAATATTTATTGAGGTGTTCCGTAAGTAATTAGCAATTTTTGGGAGTTGGAGTAGAGAATTGAACCACTTCAAGCAAGATAAATCGGCAATTCATGGAGAAAGCCACAAGAGTGTTTGTAGCAAACCCTTGTTGTACGTATAGATTTGATGATCGTCTTAGAGTCTTAGTAGTGGTTACCACCCACCACACTCACCACATCGTCTCGTCGGCTCTCTTCTTTTCATATCACTCAGCCCCGTAGTGATTACTTTCCATCACACCATATTTTGTGACCCATCTAATATCCACTACCAATTAAAAAAACAAAAAGAAATAAGATTGTGAGGATGATGACCCACAAACTCAACCACATTACCATTCCCTGCATGGTAGCCACCGCCCACACCCATTCACCACGCCGCTAAATTGTGGAAAATGGAATACTCCATGATGCAGTGGAGCAAACCACGCCAAAAAGGCACCCCACTCCGCCTACTCTTAGAAAGATTACAATTACTATACTACAAGAAAACTATAAATTTGCAATGGTCAAATCCGTCTCTAAACCGTCGCTAATCCCATAATATATAGCCACGGAGTTGTGACGTCCAAATCCGTCCATAAACCGTTGCTAATACGTATAAAACTACGCTTAATACACAAAACACAACACATAGCTATATTTACTTCACAAAATTAGAGTTAACATATTGTTTGATATTTCAAAATTCAAGTCAAAGTGCTAAAGTTAAACATAAGATATCTTGTTTGACATTGAACATCGACTTAAACCAAGGTGAAGGGGGAGGGCCTAAACGATAAACTAATATCTCTTGCATATCTTCAAACCTCTTTTGTACCGCTTCTTCACATGCTCGCGCCTCTTCTTTATATACCCACTTATCTTGTAGTTCTTTTTTAAGTTGATCTTGTTGTCGTTATCGTTGTCGCACAAGTACCTAAGTATAATAATACATATATAACAACCACATATATATTAAAATTAATTGTATTAGAAAAGTTAAATATCCCCGTATGTGTAACTAAATAAAACTTTGATAATACATTTAACAAGCTAGTCATAGTAGATTATAGTAACCTATTACCTATTCATGAGCAATATTATTGCACCCATATATTGACTCATAAATGATTATATTTGTGCACAATGACTTATTCAAACTCACAAGGACCTATTTATGACCCATTTATACTCATGTACATGATACATTGCAACTAAGTTTGACAAATTTTGATAAAAGAATAACCCATTAAAATTCATCATGACTCATTCATACACATTTGATCCATTATAACCAAATTTGACAAACTTTAATTAAATATAACTCATTTAAATTCATCATGACCCATTAAGACCCTTTTGAACCTATTCATATGCACGTGACCTACTATAATTCAATTATACAAATTAGATAAAAATAATCAGTATTACTTGCATAACTAATTAAAATAATCAAGGGTGTGGAGAAGCTTTCAGCAAGAATTAGGTACTCATTTGAATTTGAGTACTACATATCACACCCAATATAACATCCAAAGTTTGAAAATTTCCTAAATTTATAATTTAAACAAGTGATATGTTTTAGTGGGTTGCCTATTTAAGATTAGAAGGTGTTTAGAAACTTAAGGGATCAAAGTTGTTAAAATAAAAGATAGAAGGGTTGAGGGACCATTTGTGTAATTAACCCATATATATATATATATATATTTTTTTTTATATATATAATATATATATATATATATATATATATATATATGCTTACTTAAGTTGTAGTAGTCAAACCAAACACAAACCCATACATACTCATGTTCATACATAGCTGCCAAATTCTATTTTCATTTTGCTGATAAGAACAACCATTTCAAGTAGCACAAACTGAACCTAGCAATCTTACAAGCTTAAGGTAAGATCATTTAGCTGTTTTCTTGAATTTTAATAGGTTTAAAGATGATTCAATGGTGAATCAAGGAATTAGCATGCTTCATGTTGTTATTTGTTAGCTAGTAGATGTTTGGGGTGTAGGAAAATACCCATATAGCTTTAGAATTCATTTAAATTGAGTGTTTTGGTGATTTGGTCGGAGAAACAACAAGATAGTCGGTGAATTGTTGCTCAGAAAGGCACGAGTGTGCGTTTGGGGGTACGGTCGTGCCTAAGAGACCATGACCGTCTCTGTTCATGAGGTCCGGCTGTGCTGGGACACGGGCGTACCTATGTAAGGTACGGGCGTGTTTGGCCCAGTACGCCCATGTTTAGATAGGGCATGCTTTGCGCCTGGACTGTGAGGTACGGGTGTGCCTCTAGGAAGCACGGGCGTGCTTCGGACCTGTGCAATATACTAATTACCGGATTTAGTTATGTGTTTAATACCTTAAATTATACCGGTAGCACTTACTCTTTGATGTGTATTCTGATTTTATCTGGCATACCATTGTGTGATACTAATTGCCGAGGTGAGTTTTCTAAACTCTGATTCATATGTGTAATATGTGTGATGCATTGCAATGTATATTATTATTGATCTGCGGATCAACGTGAGGGTAACATGCTGCTTTGTGCAGTAGGCATTTAGCCTTATGGGCGATGCTAAAATGGTGTAGTAATGTATCCATAAGACTAGTATGACATATGTATATGATTATACATATGCTTATATGATTTACAATTTAGCTTTCTCACTAAGCTCTCATAGCTTATCGGATACTGTTTGCTACTTTTGAAGGACGTGATAGCACCAAGGGCAAGGCCCCAGTTTGACCGTAGGTTTCCGGAATATCTTTGTATAAGTAACACTCTTTTGAAACGGAAATACTTTTGTTGTAAATAGTTGAATACTACTTTTGTACGAACCTTAGGGTTCAAACATGTTTTACTGCTTCCGCTAGCTTGTTAAATATCTGTTTTGGTACAAATTACTTTTGTTTAAGTTTTCACTCGTATTTTGAAAATTGGGCGTTGCACCTACAAACTTACGGACTCGTTGGAATTAGGTACTCATTTGAATATGAATCCATGGAAATTCCTCCAAGCACTTCGAGTCTAAATCTAATTTTCGAGTTTATCTTTGTTAGGACACGATGTGCTAGTGATGCCCAACTTAGTGATGTGGCTGGAACTTGTTATGGTTGATGCTGGTTAATGTAGGTGTTGGAGTTACTACTGGTGAAGTCAAAGTTAGCACAGGTGGTTAAACATGTTAAATCTGGCGATTACAAAGTTAGTGCCGGTGGTGATGGAGTTAGTATCAGAATTGATTCAACTATTACTTAAACATACTAGCAATCCAAGAATAAACAAAGAAGTTTGCGCAATAATACTTTGAGTAAGAAGAAATATTGTCTTCATAACTTGATTCAATAACTTACATAGAATAACAATCAAAAGCCCCAATGAGTGACAATTCAACAGACGTACGATACTTTCTCTATCGTAAGGATCAAGGATTCATCTTGACGCTGAATTATAATAACTCTAGAAACTGATATATGTATATCTATGTTCATATGAGTATCTATAAATGAAATGGTTACACACATAACCAACTATTACACTAACCGAATCATTTAATTATAGATAGATAACCATACATACTTATCCATAATTAGCATCCTAAAATAAAGGAATTCATCCTTATCACGTTCAGCAGCTTTAACTTTAATTCTTCACTATCAACATTAGTTTTTTTCAAACAGTAGTAACTTTGTTATAGCAGCATTAACTTTGTACTAGAAGTAATAGTTTTGAAGAAGACTAGTATTAACTTTAATCACCCATACTAACTACAAACAAACAGTATTAGACTTCATTTACCCGTATTAATCTTTAAAACAACATTTCAACCTCAACAATCTCCCCTAAAACTTATGCTGTTTTGCAATAAGTTTTATTGTACACTTTAAACTGTTTGTTGAGGATGCTACCAAAACTTTCTTCTCTACATCCTTTTTTCCATTTCGTCTATCAAATGTCTTATCTTTGACACAACACTCAGCTTCACACTTATAGACTTCAATCTTTTCAAATTGTAATTGTAATCTTTTTCCACCAAAAAGAATTCATATCTTCCATATGAAGTTAACACACGATGAACTCGCAGTCTTCATGTAACAACCATAAATGAACATCATTAGATGGATTAAACAAATTTTGAACCCTCTCTAGATCAAACATCATAAACATCTACTCCATAGCTTTTTGTATCAACATACATTCATCAACATCCATACTTATCAACCCTTCATACTTATTTAAACCAATCTTATACATTTTGTCCAGATCCTCCCTATCAATATCTTGTAAAATTCTGTGGAAATTTTCATAACATATTGCACTCTTATCAGCTCGGTTAACCTGTACTTGTATTCATCATCCTAGAAAACAACATCCCAGTCAATTAACATAGGAGGTTTGGTACTCAGAGGTATTACATTCATTGCTTCTACCTCACAAGTAATTATCATGTTCACGGTTGAAAAACATGTTGATTCTTTTCTCTCCTTTCTTTTTCTCTTTCTTCTTTCTCCCCCTCTTCTTTCTCAACATATTCTTTCTTCTCATCTTCTTCACCTATCATCCCTTCTTCAAACTGATCTTGAAATACCATCTTCCTGTTCTTGCAATCTTCTTGCTAATTCTTCATCTACATCATTTTATCTTTTCTGTTTCTTCTGCTTCTTGGAAGGCTCGTCAATTTCTTTACCTTTTCCTTTGTCTTTTGGATCCAAATCAATAGTTTCTGAGTCTGCACTACTTGATGGCTATCTTCTTTTACCAATTACCACACCTTTTCATATTGGCCTTAAGAATCTTGGCCTAAACATAGTATCACTTTTATTCTCAACTTGAACCTTCTTTCCTTTTTCAGTTGATCTTTTCTCTTCATCGTACTCTCCTTTTGTACTTTTTCTTTTCTCCATTGACTTTTCAGTTGGTTTTTCAGGTTCATCTTCCTTTTGCTTTGATGTCTCCCCATTTTTTGGAGCGAGGATCTAGAAGATTCATACTTCTTTTTTTTCTCCTTCATGAATTTGGACACTTGAGCCTTCAACAACTCCGTCTCCTTTCTTTGTCTACCCAGAAAAGCATTTTGAGTTAACTGTTCCTTTAACATGGTTTTAATCATAGTTGTCATTCAGTATAGTCAACACTACCCTCATCAATATTATATGTGTTTACCATCTTAGGTAAATCTTTAGGAGTAGAAGCCATCTCAGGCCTAGCCTGAACATGATCTTACCCCTTGGTCTCTTGGCGCCAGGGTCCCTCCTATAAGTGAGTTTCCAAAGAAACATCCTTACCGGTGGTTGGCTTGGATTGGGTCTTAATTATGTTCATATTGGCCTCAGAAGTACCTTGTATTTTATCAGTAGTATGAGCCCTTACCAAGTGATCACTCATCTCCTTGGAGATCACCTTCTTGAGCTTAGGAGATTGCTCTTTGGTTTCCCGTTTGATATTCTCAAATGGAGAATTTTCCAATTGCGGGATTTCAACTTGTGGGGTAGAGAACTTGGGAGAGGAAGGATCTCACACGGTCCATTTTCTTTTTTGAAGTTCTAAGAGAAGGGGCTTGTGCTTTAACAATAGGAGATAGAGATGGTTTTTGGGGTGATTTTGGTGTGGATTGGGACTCAATGGGTATGCCACATAATGTAGGTTGTTGGTTTGGTCCTGCACCAATTGCAGTGGGCACTCTTTCCATTATGGAGAACAAGGAGTGATACTACCTAAAAATATTTTCCAATCCTTCTAATATTCGCATAAACTTTCTTTGTATGATAATGAGTCACATACATTTGAACTGGGCATCACAAGCAGTGAATTTCAGCATCAAAAATTGTATGTAAGAAATGAGGATACGTGAAAATTTTTGAAGGATCGGTGATATTCCACACCAAATCACGGAAAATTATTTGAGAAAAGTTGAAAATCTGATTTGTTGCCAAACACACATACGTTGTGACCAATATTGCACCAATGTCATTCCATACATTTCTTTTCTTTGAAATGCATTGTTGTAAAGTGTGTGCGAGAAATTTCCATTGTGGAGATAGGGCCTTTCCGAATGTCAAAGTAGAAAGTCAACCCTCATATCCCATCTGCCTAAAACAATCGAGGATAAAATCTCTAGAAAGGCATTAAATACATGAGGCATTCAATCTGAGATTCATACGAATTTTTCTTTCGGTGATTATCACCGACTTACCTGCAACTTTCGCCTTGATGCACTTTTCTATTTTGAAATCAGCATAGGATGCAGTGATCAAGAATGGAAATTTTGCTTTCTGTAAACCCAACTATTTCTTGTGCAGGTCTCATATCTTCTATGCGATGACTATGAATTTTGCTTTCGATGATTTTTGTGGTGATTTTGGTGTGAATTGGGTCTCAATGGGTGTGCCAGAAATGTAGGTTGTTGGCTTGGTCCTTCACTAGTTGCAGTAGGCACTCTTACCATTGTAGAGAACAAAGGAGTGACAGTACGTGAAAAATCTTTTCCAATCCTTCTCATATTTGCATAAACTTTCTTTGCATGAGAAGGAGTCACATACATTTGAACTCGCCATGAGAAGCCATGAATTTCAGCATCAAAAATTGTATGCAAGAAATGAGAATACATGAAAATTTTTGAAGGATTGGTGATATTCCACACCAAATCATTGTAAATTATTTTAGAAAAGTTGAAAATCTAATTTGTTGCCAAACACACATACATTGTGGCCAATGTTGTACCAAATTCATTCCATACATTTCTTTTCTTTGAAATGCATTTGTTGTAAAGTGTGTGCGAGAAATTTTCATTGTGGAGATAGGGCCTTTTCGAATGTCAAAGTAGAAAGTCAATTTTGCCTAAAACAATTGAGAACAAAATCTCTAAAAAGGGATTAAATACCTGAGATTCATGCGAATTTTGCTTTCGGTGATTATCACTGATTTTGCCTTGATGCACTTTTCTCTTTTGAAATTAGTACAGGATGCAGTGATCTAGAATGGAAATTTTGCTTTGTGTAAACCCAACTATTTCTTGTGCAGGTCTCATATCTTCTATGCGTTGACTGCAAATTTTGCTTTCGGTGATTATCACAACAGCTAAAAATGTATTTTAGTACTAACGGTTAAAAGCGGTACTAAAAATGAAAAGTAGTACAAATTAAGTTGAAGAGAATTAATAAAACTAGCAATATTAACAAATCTATTAGCAAAGTTGTAAGATTGTATAAATAAAGCTACCAGTATTAACAATGTTAACTAAGATAGTTCTACTCCCAGTAGTATGAACATGGACATGTTAACTAAGATAGTCGGTCTCTTTTGGGAACCCAAGCCAAGGTGGTCTTGGGCTATCCTTGAGCATCAAAAATAGCTTATTTCTTTTAACACCTGAGATTTTTCGAGTTCATGATCACAATTCATAACATCATGACTTGAATATTTTGAAAACTTTTAGTACTAATAGTATTGGTAGTACTAAAAGAGCAATCAGTGCCATAATTTGATTTAGAACTAATAGGCTCATCAATATTACTAATGCAATCAACACTTACAAATGCTTTCATCTTTGGTTTCTTATGAGTAGCAGTAGATGAACTAGCTTGAGGTTTTGAACTAGTTTCATTTATTTTTACCCACACTTTCTTGTCAAGTTTGAATGGTTTTTGAAAAACATTGGACTCTGCTTTGAGCGCTTGTTGCTTAGCCGTGGCAGTATTAACAAACCTTGGTGCTGCTGGTTTGTTATATTGAATGTTTTGCTTATTTCTTGAAAACATCTTTGATTCTTCATATCTGAAATGATTTCTTCTGTTGATAGATGTAACACCGT
Organism: Dittrichia graveolens; assembly: GCA_038502395.1. Lineage (NCBI taxonomy): Eukaryota > Viridiplantae > Streptophyta > Magnoliopsida > Asterales > Asteraceae > Dittrichia > Dittrichia graveolens. The sequence continues at coordinate 80,961,507 of JARJIL010000005.1, read as the reverse complement.
GCTTTTGAGAACCAAAATTTTCTTTTTAAAATACAATTTAAGTTTTTAAACTGCATGGGTTTGACTGTAAATAGAACATTTAAACCTGTCTTATAATTTAAAAATGCAGCGGAAGTAAAAACACGTGGCAAACTGTATAAACAGTCAAAATGTTGCCACATACGACATTTGGTGTTACGGATACATAACCGACCGACCATTATCTTTAAACAAACATAAACATAATATAACAGAGTTTTAAACATAATAATAGTGTTCCTCCCAAAGCATCTAGACTACCCGCAGGCTACCAAGCTCACTATGGATCACCTGCACATGTGAGATGTAGTATATGTTAGCTATAATAGCTAGTGAGTACACGATAGCATGCAATCAATATAAACATATCACATATTATCAATCATACTCAAATAGTTCTATCCTAGCATCTCGCGATGAGCTAGCGTAGTCAGAAGGCGACATATCTCGCAAGGTAGCGAACCCGGCTCAATGCACCAAACTGGGGTACCAGACACATCAACCGTGCCGGTGGGGAAGCTGTAAAGCATCCACCGTTGCGTTTCAGAACCAAATGATTCTTCTGAATAAAGCCCTGAGCTAAACCCACAGGGACAGCTTTGTCCCTTTGGTAGAACAGCTTTGTTCTAAATGTAGGACAGCTTTGTCCGGGGCAAACCTTACCCAATAGATCCGTACCGATCACAAACAATTAATCTGATTCAATTGAATCATCAATCAATGCATAATCATATCCACATAACATACACCTAAATAGATGCATATTATTTATATCAATCAAATATCTGGCATCATCATGCTATTCATTCTTTACTTCATTGCACGCACGCAATAATATATCTATCATCATAACATACACCTAATCAAGTGCATGCTATTATATATCAATAAGTTAAGCCTAGCATCATCATGCTATACAATCTACACTTAAACAGGTGCGTATCAAACTGTGTCATCATGTTAAGTCTAGCATCGTCATGCTTTACAAACTACACTTAATCAAGTGCGTATAATATCCTGATAATCATTTATCATACATACTACAAGGTATACAACCTTTCAACAACATATTTAAACGCTTAATCAAGTGTTTACAATTCCGGGTATTCAATTCAATTCATTGTTAGTATATGTTATAGATATATTAATCGTTATATTATCAGGCACTCACCTCTTAGGCTAGAATAAGCAAAGACCTTGCTTTGGTGCTCACGGATTGTCAACTCGACCTATAATACCAATGCTTACGCATTAATCACTTGAACACGTAAGGAACATCTAGGATACTTGAAACAATACCCTAATGATGTTATTTAATCATTTATTAACTAACTATAGCAGTCCAAGAAACAACACGTGAATACATAGCACAAAACAGCACCTTAGGCTGTGTGCAGGGGCATCGCACCGCGACAGCCCCTAGGGCCGCGCCGCGACCAACCTGCAGTGCACCAGCAACCTGCTGTTTTGTGCACAGCAACACCATTTTTGCTCAATTCAACTCCAAATCAATTTTAGCAAAATTATAGTGTTTTATAGGACCATTTGAAACTTGTGGAAGCTTTCTAACATCAAAAACTCCTATCCAATTAATTCATACGAAAATCACAATTAAATGGACTAAGACGTGCGCATAATGGCCAAAACTTGGTGTAGACCAATTCCAACAGTTGAAACACACCATATACACCTAATACGATGTATTGAAGGTGTTGCAACTGACCAAAACCTTTAAAATCATTGTTTGGTATCATTTTCCAATATCTTGCCTATTTGTGGCCTATTTTTCACTATTTTAGCCAATTCAAGCAAAACTACCATTTCAATTCAAAACCAATGTTCTAATCAATTCATACAAGTCATATGAACCTATTAGAACCTTAAAAATCAGTTCTTGATGTGTAAAAACAGATTTAGTTCATTTTGGCCATTTTGACCCATTTAGGCTAAATATTGGATTTGTGCAAAAACACCACTTCTAATCCACCAATTGAGTTCTAATCCACCAATTGAGTTCTAATCAATCCTAACAAGTTATAAGATCAATTAAAACACTAAATGTCAGTTCTTGAAGGTCAAAATCAGTTTGACCCGTATTTGACCAATTTTGATCCATTTGAGCCAAAATTCAAAACTCAACAAGAACACCACTTTAATTCACGGGATTGATTCCTATACACTTATAAATGATATTAGAACCTATTTCAATCATCAATTTTAGTTCTTGATTGCAAAATCACAATAACCCATCAAAACCTAGAATTTCAAGAACATGAAGAACACAAGCATGAACAAGGATGAATTGGAACTTACAATGATCAATGGATGATTAAGAACAACTTGTAAGACCAATTAGAAGCTTAATTCTATGCTGGAACAAAGGTTTGTGAGTTTTCTTTCGAAACCTAAAAACCAAAGATTGAAGAACACAAGTATGGAGAAGATGAAGATGAAGCTTACAATGGAAAATAGGATGATCTAGGGCTGATAATCCTTTAATTTGTGGCTGGAAATCAGTTTTATAGATGATCTCCTTGATGATTTCTTTAAAGCTTCAAGAACAAGAGGTTGTGAGTGTGTGTATACATACGTGAGTGTGTATGTGTCTGTGTTTAGAGAAAATGACCAAACCGACTTGTGGGTTATTATTATCCACAAGTGGGTATTTTGTTCCCCTTTTCAACCTACAACTCATCTCTCATTTAACCATTTCAACTAACGAGGATATTTTTAGAATCCTCGTTTGAAACCGTTCGATATTCTATAATCTTTATCTATTTTTATTAATATTTTTAATAACCCATTTATTTACTATTTTCATATTTTATCTCATTTTCTAAAATATATATTTTTTATTTAATTCAATTAAATACTCGACATATCACGATCGCACATGTTTAGGCCCGTTTTGAGGATGTTACAATAGAATTAAAGAAACATGCTTTTGCAATATGATTAGTTTTTCCACAAATAAAACATAGTTTTGGTTTAAGAGCTTTGAAGTTGATACCATAATTCTATGTCATATGTTGACTCCAATTCCTCATATCTCCTCTAACAATTAAATTGTGTGTATTGCAACAAGAACAATGAGTATTTCTTTACAGTTAACTTAACTACCTTTCCCTTTTCTTTGACTCTCTCAGAATTAAAATAAGGATTTCCTCCAAATTGATTGGCGACTATATAATTTTCTTAAGGAATATTTTCATTCTTTACTCCATTTCTCATCCCTTTTTTAGATTTATCCACTTCATATTCCTCTATTTCTTCTTATTCATCCCGCCTACAAGTTGATGCCCTAGGATCAATCTTAGTAGCTTCTAAGAGAATTTTTCATTTGTGTACTTAGCCACTACATCCTTTGTAAGTGGAATATAGTTCTGATTATAAGGAGGTGCAACACTCTTGTATCCTATACCTGTTTTGAACTTGTCATGTATTTGAGACTTGATTAGATTCTCAACTGTTGTGGAAGCACACTTTAACTTTTCCACATCTAACTTAATTGTGTCAAATTCTTTCTTAGCTTCTTCTAGTCTTTTCTAACTTTAAAGTTATCTCCTCTTTCTCCCATTTAGCATAAGCAAGATCATCCTAATATTGTTTTTCATTCTTAATGTATGCTTTAACCTGCTCCTCATAACATCCTATTATCAAACTAGTCTCCCTCCTTCTTTCTTCCCATTTGGTTAAAGTATCATACATGACATTATTGTGATCTCTATACTTTTTAACATTACGAATGCATTATTTTGAACAAAGTTTAACTTTTACCTCTTTTGGAACATCATAAAGAGTTGGAGGTGTGATGTCTACCATCAATGCTTGTTTCTGATCCATATGCTACATGATCACTGCAATCAAATCCAAGTTCTTCTTGAGATACAAATGTTGTTTCCCTGAAACTTTCTTGCCTTCTTTCATTCTTGCACTCTCTTGCAAAGTGTCCCCTTTTGTGGCATTTATAGCATTCAACCTTGCTTTTATAAAACCCAACATTATCCTCTCTTCTCAAACAAAAATTTCTTCTACCTATTTTTTGAATAAAACATTTAGCCCTCATAGTAAGCATAGCCATTTGCCACTTGATGTCCATCTCTTCCATATCATCTGGTTGGATTTTGTCCAGATCATCATTAGTCGGTGTTGAATGCACATGACTAGCCAGAAAAGCTTTCAATATAGTATCACTTGTATTTTCATATTTGATTTGTTGAATTAGCATTTCAGCATCCTTTGGATTACTTGATCTCTCAAATCCACTTTCATAGATAATAGAAAGAAAACATTCTGAGATATACCTAAAGTTTTTCTCTTTGATTTAACTTCACCATCAAAGACTCTTAGATCATTGTACGATCATCAAACTCTTTGTCTTCTAAATCATCACTTTTCCTAAAGGACATAGTGTACATTGTCCATACATCTCTCAAAGATGTGAGAAATTTCCTATTAACATCATCTTGCTCAATTCTGACACCTGGAGTTGCCGGTTCTCCAATAATTTTGTTAAACCTATCAAAGGTTTGAGTCATTGATTCTTCTTTTCCAGCCTTGAAGTTTTCATATTGTTGTTTCAAGTAGGATCTTTGATTTCTTTTGGTGCTTTTGGTTCCTGCAAATCTTTTCTCTAAGGGTGTGTTTGGTTGGACGAACGAAAAGAGAAAGGAATTGAATGGATGAGGGAATGGAATGAGTGGTGGAATGAAATGATCCATTCCATTACTTTATCATGTTTGGTTTGTATCAGTAATGAAATTTCATCAAATAACATGCTTTAAAAAATTATTGTTTATTAATATATTATAGTTGGATAGCTTTTTTTGTATCAAACTTTCATGTTATATAGAAAAATTAAGCATAAAGAAGATTAAGAAAAATATTTTTATTGAAAATTATGAAAAAAATAATACTTTTTTAAAATTATAATTATGTTGTACAACTAAAAAAAGATTAAAATATAAATTCTCATTCCATTTCTAGAAGGAATGAGTTAAAAACTTCACCTCTCCAAGGAATGAAAATGAGGGAATGACATTCTTTATGGAATAGTCTATTCCATTCCTAAGAGAGTAACAAACACGTTTTTCTTATTCTGTCGTAATGATCTATTTCATTCCGTCTTTCATTCATGCATACCAAACACAGCCTAAAGCTTCCCATAATTCTTTAGCATCATTACATCTGCAAAACTGATGTTGATATTCATTTAGAATACCCAAGAGGAGGGTACTCAAAGCTTTAATTTATATCTGTCTTTCTTTCCTTTCTCTATCATTGGTTGGAGGAGGCCTTTTCTTCATAATCCCATCTTCATCGAATTCAATTGCACAATTTTGACCATTTTCAATCACATCCCACATAGGATAATGGGTGAGTATAATATATTGCTTGATGCAAAGTTTCCACTTGTCAAAGTCGTTTGATTTTAACATTGGAACCTTGGACACCATTACACTTTCATTCAAGTCAACCATGATTTATGATACACAGATATTTGAATCAAGAAATATCAAAATCCTTGTTGATCTTGGATCAAGAGCAATCACAAGATGTGATGGCTCTAATATGTTAGGATCGCTTCAACTATTACTTAAACATACTAGTAATCCAAGAATAAACAAATAAGCATGCGGAATAACACTTTGAGTAATAAAAAAAAATTGTATTGATAACTTACACAAAAAAACAACCAAAAGCCCCAATTTGTTGATAGTGATGATTCAACAAACGTACGATACTTCTCTATCGTAAGGATCAAGAATTAATCTTGAGGTTGAATTCTAATAACTCTAGAAGCTATTATATGTCTATCTATGTTCATACAAGTATTTATAAATGAAATGGTTACAAATAGAATCAATTAATTACGCTAACCGAATCATTTACGCATAGATAACCATCCAAACGGACCCTAAAGTTTTTATTTATATGAAGGTATTTGGTAAATAGTTGGGAATTTATGGGAGTTAAAGAGGGAAACCACTTCAAGCAAGATAAATACTTTCATTACTCTCTGGTAGACTTATTCGTAGTGTATTTCTATTTTCTTTGCATATAATCAGGGGGGAATTATCACATGAACGGTTGACTTATAATTAACCCAACTAGGTGTCTTTGAGGTAGTGCCGGAGGTGCGACTTCACATGGCTCACGTTTCGGTGGGGGCCCAAATATTTATATACATACATACATACATACATACATATATATATAATGTTCTAATCTTTTAAAGTCTACTTAACAAAATAGAAATACTAGGACCATCATTTTTAAAATAATTATTCAATAAACCCAAAACATAGATATTGGTTATGAATGTTGACATTTGTATAAACACATTTTTCAAAACTTAAGTTTTTAAGTCTTACTTATTGTTCAAATGTCACAAAAAAAGGCTTAATGGATTGAAAATGATAACTACTAAGAACGATATCTTGGAAGGTATTGATTATGAAGAGATGATTCATAACTTTACTTACAATAATCCTGGGTGATTACGATTCATATAATTATGTAGGATAAATTAGTATTTATACTATTATTCTTTTATTTTAGTTATTGATATAACAAATATCGTAATTTCAGTAATTTTTTCTTATATATGTGTTTGTAATAGGGGCGCATTTTTTCAGAACTTCTAGTTATCTTGCCTCCAAATGTGTTAGTGTAACATCGTTGTTTGAGCATTGTGTTTCGATGGTGGTTAAATGCATAGAACTGTCTTCTACATAAAAGCCTGGTTGTTTTGGTTCCGGCAGTTGACCTTTGCCACTCAACATCATAACTACATCAGACATGTCTGGTCTATCGTCGGAATTGTGCTGAACGCATAGCAAACCCACTTGGATTGATCGTAGTACTTCAAATCTGTGGCTGCTTGACTCCACCGAATATGCATTAACCAGTTCGAACGTCTTTCCATCTTTATAGAGCTTCCAAGCCTAAAAGTTGGTTAATTAGTTAACATTGTTTATCCAATTGTCAAAATAAACTAACTTATTTAATACCCAGAAGTCAAATATTGAGTTTCTTTCTTCTTACATGTCCAAGAAGGTTGTGGCTATGGTCTTGATGAGAAAATCCTCTGTTTTTCTGTCCACTCACAATCTCCAATACCATGACACCAAAGCTGAATATATCTGATTTTATAGAGATAACTCCATCCCGTGCATATTCCGGGGATATATATCCACTGCATAAAAGTGTGGGACAGTTTAGCTAGCTAGTTTCACATATTCACCAAGTGGTCACATTTTATAAGGTACAAAAATAAACTAGCTAGACAATGATCGTGGGTGTATGAATAGAAAATACCAAAACTTAGAAATATGTACAAATTATTACACATAAAACTCGTCTAGAGTAACAGAAGGCTCTTACTATGTTCCAGCCACTTGACTAGTATTTGTTTCAGACTCATCTTCATTGAATCTTCTTGCAAGGCCAAAATCTGATATCTTTGGGTTCATATCCTGATCAAGCAAAATGTTGGCAGCTTTAAGGTCTCTATGGATTATACGTAGTCGAGAATCTTGATGAAGGTAAAGTAGGCCCCGAGAAATCCCATTGAGAATATGAAACCTATGTGACCAATCGAGTTTTTTGTTCTCGTCTTCTGAAAAAAAAACGAAAAAAAACAAGTAAACCATTACTGTTGATTTTCCAAAATGCTTGATCTATTGAAGTTGTCATATTTTGTGAAAGTTTCAACTTACGATATATATACAAGTCAAGGCCTTTGTTGGGCATGTACTCGTAAACTAGTAGCTTTTCTTCTCCTTGTATGCAGCATCCTAGAATCTTGACAAGATTTCTGTGTTGAAGTTTGGAAATGAATATAACTTCATTCCTGAACTCTTCAACTCCTTGTGTTGAACTCTTAGAGAGACGCTTCACTGCAACCTCTCGTCCGTCTTCAAGACACCCCTTAGGCATTCACAGGTATATATGTAATTTACATTTTAATATTCATTCTAAGGGTAGGAATTCATCAAACCTCAAGTTATATGTAACAAATATACATGTTAATATTCACATACATGTTTGTTCCTCTTCGTATTTTATATAGGTAAGAAGAGTAAAAAAAAAAGTTCTCGTGTTTCGATCTGTACTTAAAATGACATATTTTAACTCATAACTCTGCTTACTTATCGTGTCACCTCTAAATATTTAGTTATATATAGGAACAGACTATGAATTTAAGTTTTACGATTGAGTAGTACCTTATAAACGGGTCCAAAACCACCCTGCCCAATCTTATTGTTGCTTGAAAAGTTGTTCGTTGCACTAAGCAATGTGGACAAACTGAACAGCGGTAGGTCTAGAACGTTTTTTTCTGTATCTGTATATCTCCCTACAAAAACAGGAGTAATATATATATATATATATATGGTTGGATCCATATGAAAACAGCTAATTGGAATGATAAATGTCCAGGAAACAAACTACCTCGCGCCAGCCTCTTCCTCTTCCTCTTCCTAACGATCAAGAGTAACAATCCGAGAAGAATGGCTAATATCAGAATAACAGGTATAACAATGATCCTCACTTTTTTCATGCTTTGAGACATCCTTTTTTCTTTATCTGTAAGCGGAAAAGTTTTTGGTCACATAAATCATACGGCATAATATATATAATAGATTCTTGTTAGTTTTAATTAGATAAAATTAACTCTACGTACCTAACTCGGCAGCAGCCACTCGTATATATATCTCTTGGCCGTCGTCAGGGAATGTTCTCATATCGATTAATTCATGGTACAATAACAAACATCCAGTACGATGTTCGATGTCCAAGGTCGCATAAGCAGTACAATTACAATCACTTTTACACTTGTTCTTGCATTGCTCCATGGTCATATTCCTGTCAAACCATGATTGCCGTGTATCTGGTAATTTTGCAAACGAATATTTTTGAAACCCTACCCCTGCATCACATTCCAACGGTATTTCCCTTTGGCATCCGCTATTCCAGTCACCTAGATTCCATTGATCAGGTCTTTTGGGTGTAAAACCTTTCAAACATCCACAGGGTGGTGACTGCTCAATGTCACAACTCCCATATGGCCCACACAACGCGTATCGGTCACAACTATCTGCAGTGGGTGCCGAAAGTAGAAACCATCCTTGTGTTTTGTTAATCCAGTTTAGCCGCTCCAATTTACCTTCGGGACTTAATCTCAACTTGCTAAACACATTGCTATCAATCAACTCGGTTTTAGTGTAAATCTCTCTCTCATTTGAGACATATTCGATTTTGTAGATTGAATTATTACTCACTCTTGGCCTCCCAGTAAACGCACGACCGTTCCATGAACCGAGTCTATACTGGATCACATCTTCATTTTTTTGAAATATTTGTGGGAGTCCATTGTAATCCATATAAACAATAAAGTGGCCTCGAGAAGGATCGTCGACACTCTTCCATGACGTATAGTTTTTCACAATACCCCTTTCCAAATTCTTTCCAAACTTCACTCCTGGTAATCCAGTATCTCCGGGGTAGTCGAAACTTTGCCAAATATAGTAATTATCAGGAGGATTATCACCATCAATGACCATAAAATTTCCAGTATCCAGTAACCGGGCAACCGGGTGTTGAGCCTTTCCGTCTGTGCTCGATGACCAAACGACTTGATCTGTAGTGGAGTCACGAAGAACCAAAGATCCATCAGAATGGAGAGTTAGCTTGCCGGAATTGTTTCTGATAGGAGTTTCTCTGTTGGCAACCCAGGCAACCGTGCCTGTTGCCAGCTTTTTGAACCATATGCCTAAGTATTGATTTTCGGTGGCATTTCCTGGGCTAAAAAACCCGAGCTCGAAGGTTTGTTGCGGTGAAACTATGGTTTGGCCATCACTAATGGTTTGATTCACAACCATGGTGTCTGCTGCTTGTGAATAAAAAGGTATAATGGTGAAACAAAAGAATAATGATATGGAAATTGCATCCATTGATTAGATTTTTTTTTTTTTTTGGGTTAAACCAGCTATTGTGTAATGTGTATGGTATCCTTAACTCTTATTTGACATAAAGTATGTGTGCTAAAAAGCATCATATATAGACTCCACACGATGCTTCTGACTAGGAAATATTTTAATTAGGGACACATCAAAAATAATTGAAAAACCGGGGCCCCATTCCGCAGTTAATGAACTTTCCGACTACAGCGATCAAAGTTTAAATATGGACTAGAGAGTTTCTAAAATCTTTTATAAAACATCCACAACAACAATAATACACCGCAATCCCACTAAGATGGGATATTGGGATATAAGATTTAGACGGTTATGTCTCTATAAAAAATAGAGAGACTGCTTCCTCAAAGGCCTCCGTAATAAATAAAGACACCCGATTTCTTGATGTTTAATAATATTTTTTTTGTAGAACATGTAATTATATAAAAAATATAGTAAGAATAACAATAACAAACATTCTAAGGAGTTCATTAAAACTAAAGATTCTAATTTATAATAATTTTTTAATAATACAAAGACATGCACAAACGTGACCGTACTCACAAACACACACAGAAATACATACATACACACATAATATATATATATATATATATAGATCGAACCAATCTCAATGATGATCAATGGTTGAGACTATAAATGCATACTCGATTAATCTGCATACTCCGTCACAAACTGCGTATGGGTTGGTTTTTTAATTTGTTTTGTTCTTAGCGACTAGAGATGGTGGTGGTGTCGAAGATAGAGGTCATGGTTGGAGTTGGTGTTCATGGGATGACAGGGTAGGTCTCATAGGTTGGCGGGAGTTGTAATGGTGGTGACTGGTGAGAGAAATGAATTGAACTAATTAGTAGGAGAGAGATAGTTTAATCCATTCAAATCAAAGAGGGAACAAAAGTGTATGATATCCGGCTTGAAAGAAACCAAACTTGTAAAAAAAATAGATACAGAGACCAAATACATCATTTTTAACAAATTACGAACACCAAAAATTAGTTAACACTCTCAACAAAGTTGGCGTGGAATCAGAAGAACATCTCTTCTACTCCTGTGAGAAATCAAAGGAAGCATGGAAATGGGTTGAAAGTTGGTGCAATATTACTTTGGGCTCTCACACATCACTCAATCAGTTGCTATCTAATTTAATTGGCTGTGCAAATTCGAAGAAAAAGCGAAAAATGTTAGAGGCGTTAGCTGAAAGCATACTATGGTTCATTTGGAAGGCAAGAAACGATTTGGTCTTCAACAACAAAAGATTTTCGTTATCTGCTGTGATAATGGAGTCCCAAGTTATGCTTTTTACTTGGATTAGATTTAGATCAAATTGTAATTTAGTTTGGTCTATGTGGGGCTGTAACCCGTTGTCATTTTTTTAAACTTTATGTACTTTTGTCTCTAGCGCCTTGCTAGTAGTATATTAATATTAATATTTTTGGAATGCTAGACGAGGATAATGGCTATACCGAAGCTCTTGGTCTCGTATTCTTCCTTTTTGCGGTTCAAAAAAAGCAAGTTATAGTTTATAGTTAATATACTGCTGACAGACTGCTTTACAAATTTTAAAACAGACATTTAATTATCCACATGATATGGACCTGTAAATTAAGGTTAGAAAATTTATGTCTTTGTCAGACATTAAGGGTTTGAACTACTAGATTAATCATTGAAGGAATAAATTAATAAGGCTGCTTGGAATTTATTGTTCATAATTATTATTATTTTATTTTTTTAAAGGCATTGTTTATTATTAATTAATTAGAGAGAATTAATTTGAGAATTATTCTTATTACGAGTAACGCGAGTATCATTTGTAATCATCATTACTATTTATTAATAGTGTTATTTCCGTCATTTATATATTTTCTCAACCGTAAATTACGTCCGAATGAACTATCATTGAAAAACGAAGCTTAGATTTTCTAAAATACCTCTAATTAATGCATCATTAATGACTTATTAATGAGTCATCTTTTTATTTGTCATGGTCTTATTATAACAAGAGCCAAATTTCCCGCGATACTCGTAATAAAAATAGTTTTCAAATGAACTTTCTCATATATATATATACACACACACACACACTATATTATAAAGCATTTAAACCTTTTGCTTAAACTCTTAAATTTTAAGTGTTTTAAAATTACTAAATCACCCATCGTATAAATTAAATTAAGTAAATAGTTAATAAGATTCTTATATTCCATTTTAATAACTAAACTTTACATATTTAAGAAATTAAAATCAATACAATTTTTTTGAAAGTCAAAGTCAATACAAATTAACTTAACTAGCGGGGTACCCGCACAATGCGGCGACGGTGAATAAAAATGGTTTGTAAGGAGTTGTTTTGGTAGGTATTAATCAAGAGGACACACAAGACGTAATTTTGTAATTTTTATTTAGTAGGTGAAAAGGGAATGAAATTTAGATGTAATTTTGTAATTTTTATTTAGCAGATGAAAAACGAATATTATATATTATCCCTTTCTAGAATTTACGGAATGTTATTAAGTTTATGGAATATTCTGTTTCGTAAGTTTTGCTATGGAATTTATGGAAAGGGAATATTCTGGAATTTATGAAAAAGGAATATTATTAAGTTTATTTTATGGAATCATTTTTTGTAGATGAGGGTAGAATAGTAATTTTAAGTGACTTAAAATTTAAGAGTTTTAAGAAAAAAGCTTAAATGCTTTATATAACAGTATAGATTATTAAAAAATAATTTATAACTTTATTTTTCAATTATGGAGGACAAAAAAGTAAAGAAAATGAAAAAAAAAAGATAAAGAAAATAGACATGTTATCAAACGAAAACTATTCGCTGGTACCGTATTACATGAATACCATACTCCTACGTACTGAAACGAACATGTTAACGAGTAGAAATTATTCGTTGCCGCAACATTGCGCGGGTTTGATGCTAGTGTGTGTGTGTGTGTGTGTATATATATATAAGGTTTAATTGAGAACCATTCTTATTGTGAATATTACGTGAACCAATTTAGACCTTGATTAAAATAAATTAATAGCTAATAATTTTGGCAGCTTATCGATGACTAATGATTGTTTCATTGATGACTCATTAATAAATAAGGAATATTTTTAAAAAATTAAGTCAATCTAACAACAGCTCATTCACCTAGATGCAATTCACGATAAGGTAAATATATAAATGACTAAAATATTCCTATTAATGAGCATTAACGGTGATTACAAATGGTATTCGTGATACTCACAATAAAAACGATTCTCAAATAAATGTATATGTATATATATATATACACACTATCTTATAAAGCATTTAGGTCTTTTGTCTTAATCTCTTAATTTTAAATAATTTGAAATTACTAATTTAACCTTAATATTAAACTAAATGGAAACTATTAAGTAAAGCAACTTTTTAGTGAAGTTAATGATAATTTAAGCATTTTAATAACTAAACCTTTCAAAATAAATATTATTTAAAAAAATCAATACAAATTAATATAATAACTAAAAAATTAATAATTAAACTTTTCATATTAAATATTCTATCATATAATAAATATTTTAATTTAACTATTAAAAATTACGTATAACTAAAAGTATTAAATCTAAACAACATATAACCTAAACTTATAAAATTACTAGATTTTTTAAATGGGTAAATATATTTAAAGTAAATAGATTTACTATCTTATAAAGGATTTAGGTCTTTTGTCTTAATGATCACTTAATTTTAAGTAGTTTGAAATTACTAATTTACAGTTAATATTGAACTAAATGAAACAACTATTTGTGGAGTTAAATCGTTAATGACAATCTTATATACAATTTTAATAACTAAACCTTCTAAAATAAAGATTATTTAAAAATCAAATCAATGCAAATTAACTTAATAATTAAAAAGGTTATAATAAAACTTTTCATATTAAATATTATATCATATAATAAATATTTTTATTTAACTATTAAAAATTACATATAACTAGAAATATTAAATCTAAATAACTTATAACCTAAATTTATGAAAAAAATATTGGATTATTTAAATGGATAATATAATTCAAATAGAATAGCTAGAGTTATAATGTCAACACTCTTGTTGGATTTTACCATCTTTGTCAAATTTTATTGACCAATTATAATTTGAAATGAAATACATCACCTTTATTATAAAAACAGACAAGTTATCGAAAAAAATTATACATCTGTAACGCCCCAAATTCTAAAGTAAAGTAAAACTCTGATAATAGAAGTATTTTAAAAATAAAAGGAGTTTACACAAAGCGGAAGCTAAAGTTAACACAGAACCCACTAGTTCAGTTACAAAAGTAGTACTAAATATTTACAACAAAGATTTGTTTAACAAAATTCAACCGGGCTTTATGTTTAAAATACAGATTTACTCCCAAATCACAACCTCTATCAAACTGGGGCCTTGCCATTAGAGGAATCACGTCCTGCAAAACAACAGTAAGCAGTATCTAATAAGCCACAAGGCTTAGTAAGATAACTAAACTGTAAATCATATAAGCATGAGCATACACATATACGAATGATGTAACAGTTCTTATGGACACAGTACTGCACCATCTTAGCATCCGCCAAGAAGGCTAAAATGTTGTCCGTAGCAACTACTGCACAAAGCAGCGTGCTACAGCTCTCTCTCTGGTGATCCTCTGATCAATAATATATCACATTGCAATGTACCACACACATATCACAGATATGAATCAGAGTTTAGAAAACTCACCTCAGCTATAAATATCACACAGAGATATATCACGCAAACTCGGAATACTTCAGATAGTAATCCCTACAATCATATACAGTTATAGTATCAAGATACTCTCGAATCAGCATTTAAACAAACTGACCAGGGGCAGGGCACGCCCGTACCCCCGCAGGGTACGCCCGTGCCCCCCAGGCCCAAGGCCCAAAAGCAGGCCCTAACAAGCATGGGCGTAACGGGTCAGGCACACCCTGAACCCGACCCAAGCACGCCTATACCCTACCCAGGTACGCCCGGACCTCAAGAACAGAGGCGGTCACGGCCACGAGTCACGACCGTACCCCTCATAGGCACGCCCGTGCCTTTCTACTTACAGCTCCAGTTCGCCGACTGTCTGCTGTGTACTCGATTAAAACCTCAAAAACTCTTAATAACAATTCGTAAAAACACTACCGGGGTGTTTTCCTACACCCAAGCAACATATAAACCAATAAAAACAACCATAACATGCTTTAATCTTGATTCACCATGAATCAACCTTAAAGCTCAACTTAAACCTCAAGAACAACTAACAAGAAGCCTTACCTTAGCTTGTGCCTACTAGAATCAGATGAAAAACACTTGCTATCTGCTGTTCTTGCTCAAAAACTCAAGATAAAGCTCTGTTCTATCTCTCTCTCGTGAAGCAGAAAAGTGAAGAATGCAAAGTTTGACCACAAGAAGTCAAATCTGCCTATTTATATAAAAACTTTGGAAAATGACACATTTAGTCCCTGCACTTTCTAGTTTCAAAAATGACAACACAAGTCCCTCAAGTTTCTAAACACCTCCTAATCTCAATTAGGCAATACCATAACACATCATATCGAAAAGTTACTATTTATAGGAATTTCCGAACCTTGGGTGTTACAACTCTTCCCCACTTGAAAACGATTTCGTCCCCGAAATCAACTGCTGAAGAGTTCTGGGTAGTTACGTATCATCTCATCCTCCGGTTCCCAAGTATAATCCGACCCTTTTCGGTGTTTCCACTGAACTTTAACCAGCACAATCTGCTTATTACGTTAAGCTTTAACTTTTCTTTCCAATATAGCAACAGGTTGCTCGACATAATTCAATTTTTCATCAACGCATACATCCTCTAGTGGCACAAATGCAGACTCATCTGCTAAACATTTCCGAAGATGAGACACGTGAAAGGTATTGTGTATCTTGGATAACTCTTCTGGTAGTTCCAGTCTGTATGCAACTTTCCCCACATGAGCACTAACTCTAAACGGTCCAATAAACCTTGGACCCAGTTTACCTCTCTTTCTGAATCTAATAACCCCCTTCCACGGTGACACCTTTAACAACACATAATCACCCACTTGGAACTCTAGTGGTGATCTTCTTTTATCCGCGTAACTCTTTTGTCTGCTCTGAGCTGCTAGCAATCTATCTCTGATCTGCTGAATCTGCTCTGTCGTATGTTGTACCACCTCAGTACTTCCCAACTCTCTCTGTCCCACTTCACCCCAACAAACCGGTGTCCGACACTTTCTACCATACAACATTTCATAGGGTGGCATTCCTAAACTGGAATGATAACTATTATTATAAGAAAACTCTGCAAGTGGTAGATAAGAATCCCAACTCCCTCCAAAATCAATAATACACGCGCGTAGCATATCCTCCAAGGTTTGAATCATCCTCTCACTTTGACCATCATTCTGCGGATGAAATGCGGTACTAAGATGAAGCTTAGTCCCTATTTCGCCATGAAATTTATTCGAAAAACTGGAAGTAAATCGAGTATCTCTATCTGACACAATAGACACTGGCACACCATGACGAGATACTATTTCTCTCATATACACCTCTGATAGCTTCTCTGATGAGTAAGTCTCTTTAATGGGAATAAAATGCTCGCTCTTAGTCAATCTATCCACAATTACCCAAATAGCATCGTAACCTCTAAAGGTCTTAGGTAATTTAGTGATTAGATCCATGGTAATATTCTCCCACTTCCACATTGGTATATCCTAAGGTTGTAATTTCCCATGCGGTTTTTGGTGTTCAGCTTTCACTTGCAGACACGTAAGACACCTCTCCACATACCTAGCCACATCTCGCTTCATACCTGGCCACCAATACTCTACCTTCATGATTAGGTACATCTTAGTCGCCCCCGGGTGAATAGAGAATTTAGATCTGTGTGCGTCACTCAAAAGAGTGTGTCTGACTTCTCCATGATTAGGTACCCACACTCGTCCACAGCATAAGAATAGATCACGACTATCCTTAACAAAATTAGTTACCTGCCCCTTAATCCGCTCTTTATTATGGTTTCCTTCTTTAACTGCTTCCAGCTGAGCATCTCTTATAACATCCAACAAGGGCGTAGTCACTATCATTCGTAACGACTCATTCTTCCAAAGTACCGACCCCAACTTCCTGCTCAAAGCATTTGCCACAACATTGGCTTTCCCCGGGTGATAAAGTATTTCACAATCATAATCCTTCAGAAGCTCTAACCACCTTCTTTGCCTCATATTAAGATTCTTCTGATCCACAAAATATTTCAGACTTTTGTGATCAGTATAAATAGTACACTTCACTCCATACAAATAATGTCTCCAAATCTTCAATGCAAAAACCACCGCTGCCAACTCCAAAACACATCCCAACCCCAAATAAGAAGCATCACAAAACACTATCATGTCTTCCACACCTTCTAGCAAAGCAAGAACAGGTGCCTCACATAACCTTTGCTTGAGAGTTGAAAACGCAGCCTCTTGTTCATCTCCCCATACAAACTCTGCATTCTTCCTGGTTAGCTTGGTCAATGGAACGGCAGTCTTTGAAAAATTCTGAATGAATCTCATGTAATAACCTGCTAACCCTAAAAAGCTTCTGATTTCAGTAGGGTTCCTCGGAGGTTCCCACTTCATTACTGCATCAACCTTCGCAGGATCAACTTTAATTCCTTCCTTATTAATCAGATGACCCAAGAATTGCACCTCTTGAATCCAGAATTCACACTTGGAGAATTTAGCATACAGCTTCTCTCTTCGCAGCGTCTCCAATACCTCTTTCAAATGCCTTTCATGTTCTGTCGGGTTTCTTGAATACACGAGAATATCATCAATAAACACAATAACAGATTTGTCCAACATCGGACGGAAAACTCTATTCATAAGATCCATAAATGCTGCAGGTGCATTTGTAAGACCAAATGGCATAACCACAAATTCAAAGTGCCCATACCGCGTCCTAAACGCGGTTTTAGGAATATCTTCCTCCCGAACTTTCAACTGATGATACCCCGACCTCAAATCGATCTTCGAAAACCACGACGCCCTTTGCAACTGATCAAACCAAATCGTCTATTCTGGGCAAGGGATACTTATTCTTCACAGTCACTTTATTAAGTTTCACGGTAATCAATACACATACGAAACGTACCATCTTTCTTCTTTACAAACAAAATGGGAGCGCCCCATGGTGAACTGCTAGGTCTGATAAAACCTTTATCCAACAACTCTTGCAACTGTTTCATCAACTCCTGCATCTCTGGTGGTGCAAGTCTGTACGGAGCTCTGGCAATCGGTGCAGCCCCCGGTACCAACTCAACTCTGAACTCTACTTGCCTATCAGGCGGTATACCAGGCAGATCATCTGGAAAACATCTGGATACTCACGTACCACTGCCACATCATTCACAATCTCCTGTCTCTTTTCTAAATTCGAATCAATAACATAAGCTAAAAAGGCTGTGCACCCATGCTGAAGGTATTTCCGAGCTTTAGTCATGGAACACAAACACATTCTCTTACTTTCTCTATCACCAAAAATTGATAGTTCTTCCCCACTTGGGGCCTGAACTCGAATCAGTTTTTGCCCACACAGAATGGTTGCTTGATAACACCCAAGCCAATCCATTCTCACTACCACTTGAAACTCTCTCATAGGCATAGGTATAAGCTCAATAGGAAATCTAACAGAGTCTATCTCTAGCACATTATTTCTATACACATCAGTCACGAGCACAGACTTATCATCAGCTATTTCTACCTCGAGAGGGGGACTCGGCTTATCACATACTTGCTTGAAACTTTTACAAAAAGAAACAGATACAAACGACTTGCTAGCACCTGAATCAAATAATACTAAAGCAGACAGATAATTCACAAGATATGTACCTGCAACCACATCAGGTTTGTTTAGAGCTTCCTCTGCAGTTAGTTGAAAGGCCCTCCCTTTGCTCTTGGAAGTATCCTCTTTCTTTATTTCCTTATTCTCTGTAATTCGCAGTGGTGGCAAAGATGGAGTATTTCTCGATCCTGTTGAACGGTTGGATGCAGCCAATTGGGGACAGTTGGCTTTCTGGTGGCCTGGCTGATAGCAATGAAAACACACGCTCAACGAACTACGACAATCTTTACCCATATGGCCCGGCTTGCCACATTTGAAACAGTGAACAACATTTGTCTGACAGTTCCCATAGTGACTCTTCTTGCACCTTTGAAAAACCCTTGGTGCTTCCTTCTTCTCCCCATAATCTACCCTCAGCCTCTTATTCTGTGGTGTCAATCCTTCCACTCGCCTCTTCTCTTTCACCTGTCTCTCTAACTCCAACTCTCTAGCCCGCGCGGCGTCCATCATGGACTTCAGGGTCTGATGCTTGCTTGAATCAATGAACTCTCTGATACTCGGTTTCAAAACCATCATATAAAGATACATCTTCATCCTTTCATTTGCTACACAATCAGGACATAACCGTGCCTTCTCGTGAAACTTGGCATTAATCTATGGTACGGTCTCCGTAGTCTGCTTCAGTTTATGGAATTCATCAACAATACAGTCAACCTCGGACTGCGGAACAAACTGTTCCGTAGTAATCTCTTTAAACTCCGCCCAGGTCATGGCCTCAATCTGAGTCTCACCCCTCATCTTCTTTTCCAGATCCCACCAATCTTTGGCTGCACCTCTCAACTGGTTTTTAGCAAACCTCACTTTGTTTTCCGGAGCGCACGAACAAGTGTAAAATGCTCCCTCTAACTCTGATGTCCACCTCTGACTCACAATCGGATCAGTAGATCCATTAAACAACGGTGGCTGGCACGCAGCAAAATCTCTAAAGGTACACCCTTTCGGCGCATCTCTGATAATCACTTGCGGTTAAGGATTAACTCTTTCTTCCCTCCCAGCTAACGCAGCTGCCACTTCCTGTCGTACAGCTTCCCATGTACTTTCTTTCAGATGATCTACCACTTGGGTAATAATAAACGGTATAGCCTTCTCTAAAGCTTTGCCGATTTCCTCAGCAACAGTCACTCTGGGTTGGGTTTCAGCGAACCCCTGATGCAACTCTGGTGTCTCCTTTGCTTGAGTATTATGGGCCACAGGTGGCCTCCTCCTACCACTTGCACTGGAATCTATCCCCTCTCGTCTATTACTAGGACCACCCTCAAGACGATCCGTAGCTCGTGACCCTCTAGTATTCACCATCCTGATAGCACAAATAAAGCATTAAGACAAATGGTAGCTTTACCACGCCATCCTCTATATCAACCAATCTCAAAGTACAAACAATATCTCAGTACACTTATCCTTAGACCCAAAGTAGTTTTATACATACTAAGGCATCTATAATCTCAAGTGCACTACCTCTTACAAGTACCCCTCACCCGATTCACAAGATTCCTCATGATTACATCAAGTTCTAACATGTATCATGTGTCTGTAACAATATGGGCCCTTATATTATCCATAACACACTACACATGTTCGATCTTAACTTTATCACAAAAAGTCCCGATTCACAGGTTTAGGCCATGTATCACTAGCATATCATATAAAGCATCACATATTTGACACTAACATCATTAATATCTCAGGTATCTCTATACCACAAATAGCAACATAAACAGTTAGCATATTCTCAATGCAACACTCTGTATCTCCACTAAGCTGTAAGCCTCCAGTTTGACTTAAAAATCCTCAGAACCATGGTTTAAGTCCAGACGATGCATAACACACCTCCAGATCCCTCAAACCTTGGCTCTGATATCAAGTTGTAACGCCCCAAATTCTAAAGTAAAGTAAAACTCTAATAATAGAAATATTTTAGAAATAAAAGGAGTTTACACAAAGCGGAAGCTAAAGTTAACACAGAACCCTCTGGTTCAGTTACAAAAGTAGTACTAAATATTTACAACAAAGATTTGTTTAACAAAATTCAACCGGGCGTTATGTTTAAAATACAGATTTACTCCCAAATCACAACCTCTGTCAAACTGGGGCCTTGCCCTTGGAGGAATCACGTCCTGCAAAACAACAGTATGCAGTATCTGATAAGCCACAAGACTTAGTAAGATAACTAAACTGTAAATCATATAAGCATGTGCATACACATATACGAATGCTGTAACAGTTCTTATGGACACAGTACTGCACCGTCTTAGCATCCGCCAAGAAGGCTAAAATGCTGTCTGTAGCAACTACTACACAAAGCAGCGTGCTACAGCTCTCTCTCTCTGGTGATCCTCTGATCAATAATATATCACATTGCAATGTACCACACACATATCATAGATATGAATCAGAGTTTAGAAAACTCACCTCAGCTATAAATATCACATAGAGATATATCATGCAAACTCAGAATACTTCAGATAGTAATCCCTACAATCATATACAGTTATAGTAGCAAGATACTCTCGAATCAGCATTTAAACAAACTGAACAGGGGCAGGGTACGCCTGTGCCCCAGGCCCAAGGCCCAAAAGCAGGCCTTAACGAGCATGGGCGTAACGGGTCAGGTACACCCTGAACCGGACCCAGGCACGCCCGTACCCTACCCAGGTACGCCCGTGCTTAGGTACGCCCAGACCTCAAGAACAGAGGCGGTCACGACCACGAGTCACGGCTGTACCCCTCATAGGCACGCCCGTGCCTTTCTACTTACAGCTCCAGTTCGCCGACTGTCTGCTGTGTACTCGATTAAAACCTCAAAAACTCTTACTAACAATTCGTAAAAACACTACTGGGGTGTTTCCCTACACCCCAAACAACATATAAACCAATAAAAACAACCATAACATGCTTTAATCTTGATTCACCATTAATCAACCTTAAAGCTCAACTTAAACCTCAAGAACAACCAACAAGAAGCCTTACCTTAGCTTGTGCCTACTAGAATCAGATGAAAAACACTTGCTATCTGCTGTTCTTGCTCAAAAACTCAAGAAAAAGCTCTGTTCTATCTCTCTCTCTCGTGAAACAGAAAAGTGAAGAATGCAAAGTTTGACCACAAGAAGTCAAATCTGCCTATTTATATAAAAACTTTGGAAAATGACACATTTAGTCCCTGCACTTTCTAGTTTAAAAAATGACAACACAAGTCCCTCAAGTTTCTAAACACCTCCTAATCTCAATTAGGCAATACCATAACAAATCATATCGAAAAGTTACTATTTATAGGAATTTCCGAACCTTGGGTGTTACAACATCAGTGTTGTATTACGCCGGTACAATGCTAGTATATATATATATATATGTGTGTGTGGTGGTTCATGCGAGAAGTTTTGTTTTTATGAGAAGTGCTAGAAGTATTTATACCCAACTGTGAAGTGCGTCTGGGTGATTCGTTGTAACACCCCCAAAATGTGCCTAGTTGTACTTTGTGTTTGTAAGTTTGTACATTTCGTAAATAAATAAAAGTTTTAAGTTTATAAGTATATTTTGTGATATTGGTATTTAACTTGGATATGGAAAATAATTATAAAATTAATATAAAGTAATGATTCCAAAAATATCTCTGTTGACTAATTCGAGTATTTGGGTAAAGTATTGTAGGTCAGCTAGTGGAACGTGATACCCGTTTTTGGAGATAAACACCTAGCATGCATGGTCGGTTTAAACCCTTTGGCTTCATTCAAAGCCTTCTCAAACGTCCCTTGTGCTCATTGTCTTCCCTCGAGAAATTGGAGGTAGCATTTTGGAGGTAATTAACCTCCAATTTGTTGCTCAAAATCCATCTTAAGTTCCATTAATCTAGTGCATCTAAAGATTCAAGTAGGTAAGTGTTCTTCATCTTGTTGTTCATGTGAATTGATAGGGTTATATGTCAAACTTTGAAATTTCAACCAAGAATTGGTTTTGATGTTCTAAATCAATTCCTATAATCCTTAGGGATTGATATAAGTTCAGATTAGTGACTAAAGTGATGAACTTAGTTGAATTCGATGAAATTAATTGTTCAAATAAATCAAAGAGGGTTAAACTCAAGTGGTTCTTAAATTGGGATGTATAAATAAGTTATATACATTTCTAGCTTTGTTTGATGCCTAATAACCATAAGAAACCGTTTGGATTCATTTTAGAACAGATTTAATGGTTTTGGGTCGAGCTTAGTTAGGGTAGCAATTGTTGTGTTTTTTTTTTCTCATACGTCACAACGTGACCCATGTTAATAGCAAATATATTTATGTTTTGAGGCATTAAAACTCGTATAGTTATAGGTTAAGAGGACACAAGCAATTGTCTAGAATGGTTTGCAAGTATTTTGGACTCGGGTGAGTATTGACTTAACCATTAATTGCTATGTAGTACTTATGGATTTGTCGATTAGTGTTAGCCTATGTATGAAACATAATGAATCATGAATATGGTCATGACCAAGATAGCAATTCTGAGTATGATCATTGAAAAGCTAATTTGACCCGTTTATGGCACACACATGAACTAGTATTGAACATTATTAACCAATAACAAGAAGACGAGCAAATTACAAATTTCGTCCTTTAATTTTCAAAATTACAGCGGTAGTCATTGCGGTTTGTATTTTGTTACGGATTTGGTCCTTTATGCTAAATGTCATTCTTTACTCTTTTAAACGCCCTTCATGTGCCTTTCACACGAGGGTATTTTAGTCATTTAGTCCACTATCCTTATTACCAAACACTATTTCTATATTATCTACTATTTAATTACTCTTAATTTTTATTAATTATCATGAACATTAATTCATCCGCTCATCAACTATCCAAATTTATAACCAAATTATTACAAATCAATCGGGCCATGGAACAAAAGTAGTACAAATTGAAGAAAAAGTTAAAGATCCCAAATAGAAGATTCAAACATGAAAATAGTTTTACCAAAACTCTAACAAAATTAAACAGGTGTATAAAAAAAGAAGATTCAAATCTGTTACAAAAAAAGATATCTCTAAAAGATTCAATCTTTTAAATCAGTTCTCTCTTTTCCATAGTTCCATGATCTAACCCCAAGCTTTGAACAAACCATATAAAATCTAGAACTTGAACGAAACAAGCAAATTAGGAATTTTGAACAAATCAATCCCTCTGTACCAAACATTACGCAATCAATTTAAGCAAAACCCTATGCAATCGACAACTTAATTACATTCAAAAACCCTATAAACAAGAACATTGATGGCAGTCTATTTGAACAAATCAAAAGATCAGTGTCGGTCTTAGACATGATGGTGACAACGAAGAATCTAGAAAGAGAGAGAGTTACACAGGGCCGATAACTTACCAGCGAAAATTAGTCATGTATTTTGAGTTGTTCTTAATTATGTAAAATTTACATCTATTTAAGTATAACTAAATAACATAAATGACATTAAGTCACACAAATCCTTCAAAATGCAAAGATTTTATATTTGGGGTTTTTATCAATATTTCGTTAAATACAAATTTATAAATCCCGATTATAATGCACGGGTAAAAAAATCCTAGTTAATACATAAATACGGGAAGCAAGCAATATATACTTCACACTGCAATTGTGAAAAGTGCACGTCCACTAAAAAAAGCATTAGCGAATGACTAAGTTCTCCCATGCACCAAGATGTGATGGTAATTTCTTCACGGTCTTTCATCTTTATGGGATGTTTGGTTTATGGACTTGAAATAGGGATTTCAAATCTAATTAAATCTCTTGTTTGGTTCATGTAAAAGAGAATGGGATTTCTAGGGCAAAGATGGTGAAGGAGTCGACTTACCTTCCCAACTTGACTAGCTCTGAGACGGGGAAGGCAGAGACAGTAAGGACGACAGGGATGGAGCCGGGCGCGGTGAAGGGCGACAGTGACGGAGGCGGCAAAGGGCGACGACGGCAGAGGCGGAGGCGGTGAAGGGCGACGACGGAGAAGACGGAGTCGGTGAAGAGCGATGGAGGCGGAGTCGGTGACGGGTGATGGCGGCGGTGAAGGGCGATGACGGCCGATGCGGAGTCAGTGAAGGGTGATGACAGCGGAGGTGGAAAGGGGGGAAGGGTGACGGCGGAGACGGGAAAGGGTGACGGCGGAGTCGGGGAAGGTTACGGTAGTGTCCGGTTAGGGTAGTGATGGAGACGATGGATAAAGGGAGATGACAACGAATGCGGAGGCGGTGAAGGTCAACGGTTACGGCGGTGGTGGTGGCCGACAATGGTGATGCAGGTGACGCTTATGGTTATGACTGATTATGATAGCGACAGCGAGAGTGAAGCATCGGTTGATATAGTGAATGCGAACTGTGAATTGTTGGTTACATAAGTCCTGATTTTATAAGTCCTGATTTTTAAATCCCACATACGAGGGATTTAGAAATACCACCCCTCCCCCAAGGATTTTGAAATTCCACAACTATAGGATTTGAAATCTCAATCCCTTCCTTCACCAAACATGATATTTCAAAAATCCCTCGCAATCCCATGAATCAAACAGAACTTTAGGTCTTTTCAATTATTATATACATGAGCGGTTCAAACGAGAACTGTAAGAACCAATCTTGGCCGTTCATTTTGGATAATGGAATTCATGGATGAAGAGCGTGGGGGGATGAGTGTGGCAGAGTGCATGTAAGAAATTTATAGGTGTGCAATCCAATTGAAGGAGGTGGAATTGGATGGCTAAGATTGGTTCTCGTGGTTCTCGTACGAAAAACGTTTCTCGTTTGAACTTTTGCCTAATTACTTTAACTTTTTATCTATTTAAAATATCTCTCTAACACTAAAACACCCTCTAACACAAACACAATTATCCACCCAAATCAACATGATTTTCAAAATTTTATTAACTTCTTCCTCCTTATTTCATAAATATAAATCTTTTTCTTATTTTAATATCTTTTAGAATTTATTTTTAAAATTAATAAAATAGTTGATGTAAATAAAAAAATAAAAAAATGACATTGTACGATACTTTTCCGTAACATTGAATTGTGCGAATAACATATTATCATATTTTTAAAAGCAACATGATGTAAAATAGAAATTCTTTGCCGTCGCAGCATTGCGCGGAAATCTTATATATCTATATATATATATATATATAATGCTGGTTAAATCCCCTTTCTTTTTTAATTCCCTTTTTTATTTATAATCGAAAACCCAAAACCCCAGATCAAAATCAGCTAATTATATTAACTTCTGTGTATCAATTAAATTAATTCCAGTAATTGAAGGACACGAAGAAATTATCAGCTTGAAGAAGATGCAGTCATAGTTAGATTTATTTGAAATAAATCGTCCAGAACCCAAGATATATATACAAACAACAAGGTAGTTATTATATATTGAAAAGTAATTTAAATTCAAGATTTGTTGAGAAAATAAACTACATTTTCTTTTAGAACAGCAAAAGACCTAATAAAAAGGAGCTTCGACATTGCCATCACTCCTGTTTAAAGGACCAAAATTTATTATTAGAAATAAAACACATCTAGCAAGTTGCTAGATACAACAACACATATAGCTACATAGTTAACAACGGAGATTACACATGTTGTTAAGTACAATTACATCAAAAACAAGATGAGAGAAAACAACACCAATTAAAATGATAACTTTCTTGTTATTTGTATTTCTTGGGTTGCTGTCATTCTTGTTTAGAGCTTGTTAACAATCGATAAGGGCTTTCATTTTCTTTTCTATTTATTAGCTTACATATGCCATATGTGAAGAAGGAAGATGAAAGGTATTTGGGGGATTTAACTTGTAAGTTAAACTAGCTATTAGTTATTCAAATTTTAAATGATTTAATTATTATTAAATTCAATAGAAGTACATATTTGAGATTTTAAAAAGTTTAGAAGGATATTAATATAATATTGATTTTTTAAGGATATACATGTAATTAAGAAAGTTTATAATGATATATATGAAATTCTCCCTATAAATATAAAAGACTAATTGAGATAAAATTTATTCTACAATCCTAGCCTTTAATTTAACAAATCAATTGTAATTATACAATTTTTACTATCCATTTATTTAAAATGGAAGATAAATAATTGTTTTAATATTTTGACTTATTATATTAACATATGGTGTGATATGTTTAATAAGTTACAAAATGTTAAATAAAAATTTTATATACATGTTCTTACTTTTATTGAGAATGATTAATATTAAATTTATTTTACATAGTTTTAGTATTAAATCTATAATACGGATTTTGAAAAATTATGTATAGATTGTAATATAAAATTAATATTAAATTTTTAAAAATATCCTTTTTGTCAACCCTAATTTATAAATATCTTCTTTACGGTTTATAAAAATTTTAAAATATCATGTTTAAAACAAAATCTTAGTTTTATCCTTTTAGAATATTTTATAATAATCTTAAGTTCTTTTTAATTATAATAAATAAATGATTAACTTAATTGTCTCTAATTATAACAATAATAGCTACTAGAAGAAATAAATCACATCTTTTTGTATAATGATGCCGCGTTTCTGCCGTCAAGTCTATCTTCATCCTCGCATCGATAACTTCACCACTATTTTGAGTGTTGACGCTATGTGTCACAATTTTTTTAAATTTTTATTTTTTTCGTGTTTTAAAATTATTTGGTATCTTTTTTACATCGGTATTTAATATTCATCTTTTCTAATATCAATCCATGTATCATTACGAATATTTTACCTAGTAAAAGAAAAATAGGTTACGTATAATTCGATATATGAAACATAAACATAACAACAGTTCTATATTATGTGGACACTAAAGTTTTCCATCACCATAAACACCGTAATTAATGGTGAATGGCCTTCAAAAACATATTAAAAACTCATTAACACAATAATAACCCTTAACAAATAAGTTTGAGTTTTATATTAAAGTCATAACACTAATTGCATGTTTTAAGCTCACCGGCGTTTTTGTTTGTAATTTAATTATTCTTGTACTTCTTTGGTTCTAGCTTCTTGCTAGACCCTGGTTTTATTTATTTATAAAATTTCTTACAGGCGCTCTCGAAATAAGTAATGATCATGCCGAATCTCTCCCCTTGAGTATTCATTTTGTCGTTAAAAAAAACACTAAACCCACCCCAAAAATATTTAATTAATATAATAATTTATTGACACATGATGTCGGTGGTTATCATCACATATATACCATCTTTAGTTGTTTCACCTAAATTGCCTTTGAATATGCCAACTAAAGATGCTTTAAATTGTTATTAAATGCTTTAAAGAATAATTATTAGTTAATTCTTTAAAAAATAACTAAAGAATGAATTAAGTATTCAAATAATAGGAAATGTCAATGTAATATGAAAATAACGAATAATCAACAACATGCTTTAAAAAATTGATTTTTACTGATAACGTATTATAGTTGTAATCATATTTGGCAACAAAAACTTAAAAAAAGAGAAAAAAAGAAACCTTAAAAGTTTTATTCCAAGCTTTCAGATAAACCTGACTGGCATGTACCAAAACGAAGCCTACACCAAAAGCAGCCTATTTTTCTACAAGCCTTTAATAACAATTTCCAATTAGTTTACGACAAATAATGTCGTGCACCGACGTTTAATTATGATGAACGAATTACATATTATCCTTGCGTTGCATCGAGGTTTAATATATTATAATGAATAAATATGAATAAACTTACATTCAAATATAAATAATTTAAAATAAAAGGAGAAGAATCTTAAACAATTAAGATTGTAATGCGTTATTAAGTTCAGATTTAAAATAACTCATTTTTATTTTTTTTATATTACGTCAAACATAACCATTAAATATTATCAATTCTTAAACCTGTTATGATTGTGTATGAGTGTCAAGTTATGGATGTGTGAGACAAACTCTTATGGAGGAAACACACCACTCTAAGCTTTCAATTTATCCAGGGGCTACAAAGATGTAAAGGGATACGAGGATGAATGACCGGTGGCGAGGAATGAAATGTGATATAGCAAGACATGTAAAAATATGTTTGACCTGCCTTTAGGTAAAAGCAGAGCACCAGAATCCACATGAAAAGTTGCAGCCACTTGATCTTCCAATTTGAAAATGGGACCATGTTACTATGGATTTGATTACCAAACTACATAGAACTCTGCCATTTGGGTAGTAGTTGATAGACTCACGAAGAGTGCACATTTCATCCCGATAAAGGAAGCTTATTCTTCAGAAAGAATGACAGATGTTTATATGAAGGAGATAGTAGTCCGACATGGAGTTTCTATTACAATTGTTCGGATAAAGATACTCGATTTACCTCCTGGTTCTGGAGTAAGTTTCATGATGATATAGGGACTGAGTTACATCTTAGTACAACATTTCACCCACAGACGGATGGACAGAGTGAGAGAACTATACATACACTAGAGGATATGCTCAAAGACTGTATTATTGACTTCAGTGGCAGTTGGGATACATATTTATCGTTAGCAGAGTTCTCATATAACAACACTTACCATCCGAGTATTGGTATGCCACGGTACGAAATGTTGTATGGTAGAAAGTGTAGAACTCCTCTTTGTTAGGGTGAAGTTGGTTAGAAAGAGCTGGATAGTACAGATATAGTACAACAGACGACCGAGTGTATACAACAGATCTGGAATGACTAAAAGCAGCTCAGGATAGACAGAAAAGTTATGCAGACAAGAGGAGATCACCATTAGAGTTTCAAGTTGGGGATGATATGTTATTAAAAGTATCACGGGGGGTTATCAGATTCAAAAAGAGGGGTAAGCTAGGGTCTCAGTTTATTGGTCCTTTCAAGATTATTGTGAGGGTGGGGAAAGTAGCATACAGACTCGAACTTCAAGAGATGTCTCAGATTCATAATATTTTTCACATGTCTCACCTTCGTAAGTGTTTGTAGATGAATCAACAATTGTTCCTTTATAAGATGTGACCATTGATGAGAAGCTCGGCTACATAGAGCAGCCAATGGCTATAATAGAAATAAAGGTTAAGAGTTTACGTAACAAACAAATAGAACTTGTAAAAGTACAGTGGAAGCACAGGAAAGGCTCAGATTACACCTCGGAGCCTGAAAGTGATATAAGACAGAATTACCCAAAGTTGTTTACATAGTAGATTTTGGGGACGAAATCGTCCCAACTGGGGAAGAGTTGTAACGCCCCAAGGTTCGAAATTTCTTTATTAACAATTATGTGTTTTTTGTTTTGTGAGTTGCCTTTTATGTGTTTTATGTGATTTAAACTAGAGAGACTACAACTGTTATTTTTGAAGTTGATAAGTCGAGGAACTATTTTGTAAATCCTGGAAAGTAATAGATATATATATATATATATATATATGAGTTTATTTTGACTAAGGTTAGTCAAAAGCTTCATTGACTCATATATATATGAGTTTATTTTGATAAGTCGTTGTAAGATATCATTGTTATATGATTTAGCTATGATATATATATATATATATATATATATATATATATATATTGTCCCTCAGTGGTGTATAGTTATCCCTACGGTATAGCTATGTACAAGAAAAGAATCAGGGTACATAGCTACGCAGGTGGTGTAGCTGTGTACTAGAACAACAATAGGGTATATAGCTACGCAGGTAGTGTAGTGGTATACCAGAACAGTAACAAATGGAACAGTTTTGCATTTGTTACAGCTTGGATATGAGACATCTTGGGAGATTTTACTCTTGTTATATGTTTACTTATGTATTGTTAGTATTCACTAAGTGTTAGCTTATGTTTCAGTGTTGTATTTTGTAGGTGGCTCAAGTTCCAGTAAGGGTAAGGCCCCAGCTTGGTGATCTGTTAAATAGCTCCGGGCTTTTGGAAAGAAAACTTTTAACACCTCTTTTGTAACCTGTTAGCACATGTGTAGATATAAACCAACATTTTTGTAAACTTTGATAAGCTTTGGTACTAAACAGTTAAAGTATGTATTTTTTGTTTTAAATTGAAATGATGGTGTCACAAATTCAAATATAATTCAAAGGTTGCTGCAATTGTAATATAAAGGTGGGGGTGCTTTAGTCGGATTCAAAGAGGAAGACCATAATATTTTTTAGCTTAATTGTTTATAATAATAACATAATTTATTTTGTGCAAATTTTTATTGAATAGTATGACATCCGGCAACCTTGCCACCTCCATTCAAATATCTCAAGCGACAATCTTTGACTTTCGCTTCATCTCCACGATCAAAAGTTCCGCTCGCATCGTTTGCAATGATATTTGACATGTTTCATATTCGAAACAAAACATGTTTTATATTTGAAATGACATTTGTTTGATTTTGTATTCCCCTTGTTATGTTTCATATCTGAAATAACACTATTTTTGTTTGATATTCCAGACTTGAATCAATTTATGATACATCTTGCTTGTGCTATGTTATTTCATAAATGAATCAATATATGATATAGATATGAATCAACATATGATAATTTTGATATGAATCAACCTTTTCACTTTTTTTTGTTTGATATTTCAGACATAATCAATGTATGATATATCTTGCTTGTGCTATGTTATATATAGATGTTGCTTGTTCGCTGTTATTGCATTTTATTTTTCTTTAATATTTCAGTTATGAACCAATGATATCTATGTATCTATTGTACTGCTTCACTTTTTTCTAATATTTCAAACATGAATCAATGTATGATACATCTTGCTTGTGCTATGTTGTTTCTTCTTTTGCGATTCAGTCAAAAAATTTAATTTTTTTCTCAATTCACAAGTTCGATTCTGAAATTCTGAATGATCGAAATATGAAGATTTGTTTTAACTTGTGATCTGAAATTTTAACTCTCATTCTTATGTAATTTTCATTCGTGGTTTTTTTTGTAACACAGTATTATATGTATGCACATGTGCACATAACACTTGATTTTTTAAGCATATGTTCACCACCTGTTTTATACCGCATAGGTGCATTTGGGTGCATATATGCAACGTGCACGTGTGGCATCTCGTGCATATATGCATATGCACATGTCGATGTATCACTTGTTTTTTTTCAATTTTTTTTGTTTTTATTAAGTTTTTTTTCCAACACAGCATCATGTATTTACACATGCGCATGTACCACTCGCTTTTTTTTCAAGCACAAGTGTGGATAGGTTCACATGTGCATATTACACTAGATTTTTTTCAGCACATATAGTAAAGTCACATATGCATGGTGCATATGTTCACAACCCGTCCATACTAATAGGTTTTTTAGTGTAGGTGCATCTGAGTGCATATATGCACCGTGTACGTGTGCATCTCGTGCATATATGCACATGTACATGTATACCTAGATGCATATGTGCACATTAGGGTTGTAAACGAACCAAAAGTTCGATGAACCATTAGTGAAATGTTTGGTGGAAAGTTTGTTTATGTTCATTTATTTAATAAACAAACGAACACGAACAAAAATATTTATTCATTTAGTTAAACGAACGATCGTTCGTTCATTTATGTTTGTGAAGGTTTGCTTATTCGTTTGTTTATGTTCGTTTATATGTATGTATATATATATATATATATATATGTGTGTGTGTGTGTGTGTGTGTACATAGATAAATATACATATAGGGGAGGGTTCAAACGAGAACTATTTTTCGTACGAAAATTGCGAGAACCAATCTTGGCCGTTCATTTTGGATAATGGAATTCATGGATGAAGAGCGTGGGGGGATTGAATGTCGCAGGGTGCATGTAAGGAATTCATGGGTGGGCAATCTAATTGAAGGAGGGGGAATTGGACAGCTAAGAATGGTTCTCGCGGTTTTCGTATGAAAAACAGTTCTCGTTTGAACTTTTACCTATACATATATATATATATACACACACACTTTCTCTCTCACACACATATATATACACGTAGTTAGTGTCTGTTTATATGTAATAATGTTGGATTTGTATTATATTTGTATATGTACGTGTTCGTTCGTTTGTGTTCATTTATGTTCGGATAAAGTTAAACGAACAACACAAACATAAATATTCATTCGTTTATTCAATCCTGTTCATTTTTTTGTTTGACTAAAGTTAAACGAACGAACACGAACAAACCCCTGTTCGTGTTCGTTCAGTTTGTTTACAACTCCAGCACGTGCAAGTCAAAGTTTGTTTAGTCAAATGCGTTGCAAACTCAAAAAATTCTTACAAAAAGGATGTGTGAGGTATAAATATTCAATATATAACTTAAAATTTTTTTAACAAACATATAAATGATTGTGATTATAAATAAGGAAGAAAGTTAAGAAAAAAAATAAAAAATAATAATTTTAGCTATCTATAAAAAAAGAATTATAAAAAAAAGAAAAACTGGGCTGCTAAAGAAAAAAAAGAAAAAAGAAATTAAAAAAAAAGGAAAACCGGGGTGTACGAGAACAATTTTTTAATTTATATTTTAATCCTTTTGATCAAATTAAAGTTAAAATTGATTAGTCCATATTAATTTTTATGATTCTCGTACTAAAAACGGTTTTAATAAACTTCTCTATATGGGTTCTCTCTATATAATATATATATATATATTCTGTTCGCTATTTCATTTTCACCAAGAATTATTACAATATGGAGCATTTGACATGGTGAGGTGTGTATAATGACACGTGTATCAATTTCCTTAGCACTCTCAACAACCTTTTTCACTTTCACCATTTACATATTAAGGCCTAACGTATAGCCTTACCCGATGCCTCTCGGGTCTCTTGGGGTTCATCGGGAACACCCCTACGAGGGGTATCGGGTTCCTTAAATATTTTTGGTTTCGGGTCCGTCAAGCCGATGGAGAGAGAAAAATAGTTGCAGTCTTTTGTTTTTTTTTTCTTCTTGATTTTTTTGTGAGTGTGAGGAGAGAGAAAAATATTTGGATTGTTTGGGTTGAGTTGGGAGAGGCTATACTAGAGTTTGGGGTTGATTTGGGTTGGGAAAGGAAAAATAAAAAAAGCTGATGTGGCGCTGATGTAGCATTGGGGTTGGAAAGGAAAGAGGAAAGGCTATACCGACTAAGAAGAAGAAAACTAATAACGCGCGTAATGATGAAATTATAATCACGGTCGTCATAAAGAGTTTTCTATGGGCACATCACCTTCCAAAAAGATATTTATTCCTTCTCCAAAAAAGGGTACTAAGAACCATCTAGCACGGCATCAAATCAATATAGCACACTTAAGAATCACATCATTGAAGTTCAATCATACTTGAAATTGTATTCGTATTTAAAAATCTAATTATCATTCATGAATGTGGCAAATTTCAACCCCTTTAATTACCTATGAAGGGAATCAATTTAGGTTTTGTTATATCGTATCTTAAATGGACCAAATTAAATAATTAGACTATAAAAAGAGTAGTACAGTATAAGAAAAAACACATTTAGCTATCACAACTTTCGGCAATGACATGTCCTCACGGAAAAGGTAACTACACGACAAAACAAACACCTTTTTGACCTTTGGAAGGTGGAAATTTCAGTTCCAACTTGCAACTACTTTGTTGTCGCCAAAAGTAATTACCAATTCTTTTCCCTTTTTATCCACCGAAAAGTGAAATTACACATTAGAAATCTTCTCATTATGTTTTTGTTACTTTTAGCGACGATATGTATCATCACAAAAGGTGGAATTAGTTTTTTTTTTAATACCCTGCAGTGAAGATAGAAGTCGTCAGTCAAGTCTAGGACCTTATAGTGACGAAAACATCGTCGCGAAACTCACGTATGGGCTCTAGGCCAGGACTCTTTGGTGATGACTTGTGGACCTTTAGCGAGGACTTTTGTCATCGTTCAATATCATTTTTCTTGTAGTGGTGGGTAGGGAAAAATCATCCAAATTCTATTTTTAACGAAAACATCATCTACACAATTTTAGGGCTGTAAATGTAGACAGTTTTGGGACTGTATTGCTGTCACCTTTGTTGCTGACATGTTGGGTCTTGATTTGAGAATATTGATTACTAATGAAGTGTGTGAAGAGCTAGTTTGTTAATATGAGGAGAGGGGTTTTCTTGAAAGTTAAATCATTTGGTTGCCCTAGGATGGAATATCAGTTTGCTATAGTTTGCAAAATTTCACGTTTTGATGCTACGGGTCCTAGAAGCTGAAGCGCTAAGCGCTTGCTTCAAGCACACGAAGCGCCGTGAAGTTCTAAAAAATACATAACACTTATAAATTACCTAGCTAACTTCTATATATAGTCACAATGTTATATACTATCTTATAAATACTTAAACACCAAAGTGCCAACACATATATTCATAACTCAGAAGTACTTAAACACAAAATATATTTATCAATTTACTTATAAGTTATAAATACTTAAATACTTATATACCATTAATCATTAACTATTCAAAAGTTGACTTATTGACTTTTTATCTCTCAAGAAGATCGAGTTTTAATGTTTTGGATAATAACTCTTTGTTTCCTAACCTAAGTCCATAGTTTAGAAACTAGCCGCTTATAAACTTAAAGCCTGTTAAAAGCCCAAATTAATTAAGACTAGCGTAATCGCTATTTAAGCACCACTTAGCGCGTCACCTAAAGCAAAACAAAGTAGACACTTTTTCTCGTTTTACGTAATCATAGCGCTATGGTATAGCTTAAGCGCTAACCCTCATCGCCCCAACTCTTAACTAATGCTTTAAACGCGCTTTTTAAAAGAAAGTTTTGATGCGCTCCTGCTCATCTCTGTTAAAGAAATTAATTAAACATGCTACAATCAAATTCATATAGAATAAAGAATTCTACCATAATGCAGTTTAGATTATAAATGTAGTAGTATACATAATGATAAATCGTTATTTTTTCAAAATTAATTTAGATTATAAATGTAATAGTAGAGTTTTCATAATCATACTTACCACATAATACTTGCCACATAAACTGTATATAAATATCTTCATCTCAGCTTTGACAGTTTAATCTTCTTACTATTTTCCTTGAGTGGTTGTTTGAACCTCCATTTATCTACAAACATCTTCATCTCTTGAGTTTCCTCCCCAACTTGCATCACAGCATCAAAGAATTCCCTTTCCCAATATCATACAGAAGAAAAGCATCAGCCAAACAATATACATACCAAAACTAACATATATTTCAACTATTACAGTTGTGGATTCTAGCTTTTGAGCTTCAACTATCAAACTGGCTAAACCTATATTGATTTCACGCTCAAGATAGCCATTCACTATTTCACCATACGTTTCTTCATGAAAATTTAAACATTACCATGTAATTTTCTTGAATTAGGCAAAACAGTAGTTGAGAAAAATACATGACGAGCCTTAAAAATTAGAATTAGTGTTCAAGTTGACATTGAAACAATCATCTCTGATTGTACTTGTTACCCTTAAGGCCATGCCTTTTCCTTCACCCTCACTCCCCACCTTAAGCAACTGCTTCGTTCTGGATGCAACCACAAATGATAATAAAATATAAATCCAGGACATGGAGATTAAGGGCTTCAAACTTACATTCAATTACCGGAAGAAAAGTCTCGAACTATTTGCTTCATCAAATCCCTAATTTTGTCGCTCATCCTCGGGATCGAATAAGAAGAGTAGGATTCAGAAGGCTCGTACAATATTCAATGAAGATAAACAACTTCATCCAACAATCAACTAGAATATTAATCAATGGGGAGAAATCGTCGATTGGCTTAGGAATTGGAATGTAGACATGTATATGGTACAACGAGAGGGTTTTCACATTGCTGGCAAGGAAAACATGGTGTGTGAGTTAAAGAAAAGTCGTACCGGTTAGGCAATGGTACTTGAAATTTGACAGCTTTATGTAAAGGAATGGTTACATGAGATGTGAAATGGATCAATGTTGTTACTTAAAGAAATTCATATCCTCTTATATTATTATATTATTGTTATATGTAGATGACACGTTGATTCTAGGATCAAATATGGGTGAAATTAACAGGTTAAAGAAACAGTTATCTCAAGAATTTGAGATGAAAGATTTGGGTGCTGCAAGACAGATACTGGGCATGAGCATTATCAGAGATAGACAAATTGTACGCTAAGTATTTTTCAAGAAAAATATATTTTTGAAAGTAATAGATAAGTTCATGCTAGATCACGCCAGAGTCAGAAGCACACCTATGGCTACTCATTTGAAACTATCTAAGAAACAATCACCTGAGACGGATGATAAAAAAAATATAAAATGACTAAAGTTCTTTATGCATCGCCTGTTGGCCATTTGATGTATGTAATGGTTGCAATGGATCAAATATTGCTCATGTAGCGGGAGTTTTTAGCAGATTTATGTCAAATCCTAGTAAAGAGCATTAAGAGACGGTTAAGTGGTTGTTACGCTACTTGGAGGGTACTTCTAAAACTTCATTGTGTTTCAAAAAGAATGATGTTATATTAGAAGGCTTTGGTGATGCAGATTTGGCTGGTTGTTGAGATTGAGGAAAGTGCACTATGGGTTTTGTGTTCACAATCAATGGAACAAAAGTCAGTTGGATGTCTAGAATATAGAAAAGTGTTGCTCTCTCAATTACAGAAGTAGAGTACATGCCAATTACAGAAGCAAGTAAAGAGCTTATATGGTTGAAGAATTTTCTATCAGGGTTGGGCATGAAACAAGATGACATTGTTCTTTATTCTGAAAATCAGAGTGCAGTTCACCTTGTAAAGAATCCGGTGTTTCACAGCTGAATGAAGCACATTCAGATGAGGTATCACTTTATCAAGGAGTTGACAAGTGATGGTACACTATCTTCAAAAAAGATCTTTGGTACGAAGAATCCTGCATATATGTTTACTAAAGTGGTGACAATAAATAAACATAGTACATGCATGGCTTCGGCTGGTGTTGAGATTCAGTGATAAATGAAGATGCTGAGCTAAAGATGGAGAAGAAAAGGTTACAAAGATTACGAGTCTTTCATGGCAGCCGAGTCAATCAGCCTACAACCGGGAGATTGTTAAGTTGGTGGAGGCTTATTGAGCATGGCATAAGACAAAATGCTCCACGTTGTAAAGCATTGGTGCTTGGCATGGCGTTCGTGTACCGGGTTTTGGTCTCGCATGCTCCATGATGTCCAACCAACGCTGGGTTGCAATCGAACCGAGACAACTCGTGAGCTACTCAAGACCGACTCGAAAAATAACCTAAATTGACTCGAGGTGAACCAAGTCGAGCTTGAGCTCGAGCTACTCGAGTAGGGTCTCGAGCCGAGTTTGAGTTTTGAAATACTTAGTTCACCAAGCTCGTGAGCCTAATCGAGCTTGTACTAAATTACCATTTTACCCTTTTACATATACACCGTTTACTTTTATACCCTTAGTAGCTAGATGTTAATTGTTGTTCGAAAATGTGAAATTTGAATTCCGGAATGTATTTTAACATTTGTTGTCGCAAAATTTTATTAAATTAAATTTAGTCGAGTTGAGCTCAAGAGTGTCGATTACTTACTCGAGTCGAGCTCGAGTTTGAAAATTAAAGCTCGGCCGAGCTCGAGTTAAGTTTCGAGCATCGAGCTTTAGAACTGAGTTGAGCTCGAGCTTGACACTGTGTCGGCTCGGCTCGATGACACCTCTGGCCTGGGCCACGTCATAGAGTCCCCAACTACAGGTTTTGGTTTTTGCTTCTCAAGTGCTATACGTGGAGGGGAAATGGTGCATGTCATGCAACTTCATGGGCTGACTAAAAGCCATTAGACGGTAGTGTTTTATTAGGATTTAGCTTCTAAACCTAGTTTTCTCAACCAAAAATAAAAAAAAAAATACAATCATATGCAATGTGTAACCTTTGACCATCTTTGACCATCTAATAATAAAATAATTTCTAGTTTCAGATGTGGACGTAGTTTGATCACACCTATCAAGTGAATCACGTAAATATCGTGTTCTTGACTTCTTGTTTTTCGTTTGCTATTTGCTTGTTTGTAACAATTATTTTTTCGGTCCATTTTGCGTTTCCTTACATGAACTAATTGTAGTTTGAAATCCTTAAATTTTAGTTGGCAATTGTAATTTGGTTTGACTTATCCAAACCAATTTCTAATTATGTACCTTGTAATGTATTATTGATGTGTGTGTAAAACTTGGGATATAATTTACAAACGGGATATATAAATTTTACCAATGGCTTTTCATTCACCAATCACGTTTCCGTTGGTAATTAAATTTACCAATGAATAGATTTAATCACCAACGGCGTTTCTGTTAGTAAATTTAGTAAATTACTAACGGCTATAAGGTTTTTGGCTTTCAAAGTTACACTAACTTTTAATCACCCATGTCTTTTCGTTGCTAAAATATAAACGGAGTCGTAAGTAATTTTTTTACCCATGGGCCTCTTTTGAGAGACAACTTATGTTAGTAATTTTGTTGGTAAACCGAATTATTAACAGAATTAGCCTGATAACCAAAAGTTTTTCAAGTAGTGAAAGTCCACTAAGTGAATAACGGAGATTGAGTTTAAACACAGATGGGGAGTAAAGTTTGAACTAAAAGCTGAAGTAAGAAAGTAGATAAGTACGGAAGTTGACCACTACCTCATCTTATATATTTAAACGTTAAGTTTGAAGAAAAAAAATTAATTTAAGAACAAATGTGTTAAATGTGAAGGATTTGTTTAGAACTGTTTATAAACTAATGAATTGGATTGTGAATTTAATTCCTTCATAAGTATGTTTGGTCGCGTTTCAAATAATTGGAATTGAATGTGATAATATAAAGCTACAATCCAACTTAAATTTCAACCTGGTCACCACCACCTCCCACTATATATCACCACCCCACAATCACAATTACCACCATATCCCACAATCACAATCACCACCATACCATCGTCGCCGGTAACTATAACACCGGAAAATCACAAGCCATTTTTTTTAAAACGCATTGCGGAAGCTAATTAAAACTAACTTGATTACATAAAACCAATATTTACAAATATACGTTCGTTTGCTCAAAGGAAAACAACAACAACTATTGACTGGTGTTACAAAATATAACTGGCTCGTCTCTTTTCAAAATACGTATCCGAGTAATGGTCAACTCTTCCTTCTTCTACTACAAACACCAACCTGCAAAACATCAACCGAGGGGAATTAGCACAAAGCTAAGTGAGTAGAGGCTAAAACATCAAATGCAAACATTCACAATCAATCATCAATCATGTAATCACATATCCAGAGAAGACCGGCGGTTCGGCGCAGAACCTACAACCAATGCCGGCCAACGCAAAGGTTTACCGATAGCTTTCCACTAGATTGGCACCGTAAACTCCCAAACAGAAAGACTACTACTGTTCAACCAACCAGTTAGACAAGCCTAGCCCAAGTCCACGTATAGCTGACTTCTCAAACGCAACTCAAAAGCATCCTAAGAGCGCGTATCGACCAAATAGTCATGCAGCAGTTAACATTCAATATCACAATCAGCAGTTCAATTAGTAATCAATCTCAATTCACAATCATGCTTTACATCCATAATATTAACTGCAATCTTTACCATCCGTGATTAACGTCCACTGACCTCAATTTCAGCACGAGCTCAGAAGTCTAATATTACTGAGTCTTAGGATTGCCTGAAAACGCAACAATAATCAAATCAATTTCAATCTCATAAATATATCTGATCTCATATATTTATAATTCATTCATTGAACAAATAACAAACAATAAAAAATCACAAGTCCAAACATAAGTAGCGGATTCTACAAAACTGTTGGATTCCAAGAATCCGCAGCTCGGTATCGGATTTCCTCATAATCGGATTTCACTTTACTCGGATTCCTAGACCCGGATTTGGAGACTTTCGGATTTAAGTCTCGGATCGTATCAATCGGATTTTAGGAGTTTCGGATTCAGATGTTACGGATTCAATCATTCGGATTCCTAAGTCTTAGTTATACAAATGTAGGATTTAGGATTTCCAGTCTCGGATTCTAATAGTTCCGGATTATAAGTACCCGGTTTTCACATGAATCGGATTTAAGCTTTTGTTCAACAAGTGTCGGTTTAAGGGTTCCGGATTTCAAGTACTTTGGTTTGCAATAATCGGATTTAGGGTTTCGGATTACAAGTATCGGTTTGCCATCTTCACCCATCAAATCCGAGAGTTTCATAGATTCTCCCAAATCACCATCTTCATAACTCAAATCCAGAAAATATGAACTCATCATATCATTTCATAATCATATTTAAACACTTTTAAACACATATTCATGTATCAATACATCAGATTAACATACAAATCATATGAACACAAAACCGACTCAAAACTTATGTTCTTCAAAAACTGTAACACCCAAGGTTCGAAATTCCCAAATTAATATTTTTATATAGGAGGTGCTAAATGTTTATATAAGTTAACTTATGAGATTAGATGTGTTTTTAAAACTAGAGGGACTTAAATTGTCATTTTATAAGCTGAAATAGTCCAGGGACCATTTATGTAATTATGCCAAAGTTATAGATATACATGGTGAATTATTTTAGACATTCACAAACTTATTTGCACAATTCCAAACTAGAACACAGCTGCAAGCATAAGACTTCTGTCGATTTTGGACTTGGAAATACAACAAGTTTATCAATTATTTAGCATCATATTAGCCTTGCTTGATAGATGTATGAATTCATAACTATTTTTAGTGTTCTTCATTTTCTATGAGTCAAGGATTGATCACAAGGATCAAAGTATGTTAATTTGTTGTTGGTTATGTTATTTAGGTGTTATGGGTGTAGGAAAACACCCTATACGCGTTTTTAAATCGATTGGTATTGATTTATGTGAGTTTTGGCCGGATTTACAGCTTCTGTCGGTCAGAACTGTGCAGACCAGGGGAGGGCACGGGCGTACCCAAGGAGGGTACGGGTGTGCCTTTCGCCCCGTGGCAAACCCTAGTTCTTCAGGTACCCCCGTGCTTTTAAGCATAGTCACGGGCGTACCTTATATAAGCACGGGCGTGACTGCAGGATAGGTACACCCATGCCTGGGTCAAGCCCAGCCGTGCCTTAGTTGCAGGCACGGGCGTGCCTTTGACAGGTACGGCCGTGCCCTAGCCTTGTTCAGTTCAGTTTGATTAGTCAGTAGATGTTAATACATATATTATTGATATTATGTTGTAGAAACAAGTTATGGACCTATACATTGATCATTATCGTTGTGGATATATTCAGACCATAAATATAAGAAAGTGAGTCTTCTAGACTTCACTTCATATATGCAGCATGTATGCTATTATATCAGATTACTGACATGTCATGTTATTCATATGTGTGTATAAGCTTGCTGCTTTGTGCAGTAAGTCTCAGAGGTAGGGTGCTTACTGCTAAGTCCAGTAAGGCTCAATTTTGGTACAGTACTGTGACCCATGTTGCTGCCCTGGGTCTAGAACCAGAGGCTAACATTGTTTTCCAGAAATACGTGTATTATCTTCATATGATTTTATACGTGGGTTTATATGATATTTAGTCCGGTTTACTCACTAAGCTCTCGTAGCTTATCAGATACTATTTTTAAAATGTTTTGCAGGTTTTATCAAAGGCAAAGGCAAAGCTCCGGTTTGACTCCCAATTGTTAAAATCTTTGAATTTAACGCCTGGTTTGTAAACATTAAGTTTTTGGTACCAAACTTATTACAGTATTTATGTGAGTATCTATTGATACGTCAGGTTTTCAAACAAGTATTGCTTCCGCTTTTATGTAAACTTTGAGATGCGAACACTTATAGGTGTTTGATCTTAATATTTCAAATTTTGGTTTTTGGGGCGTTACAACTTGGTATCAGAGCCACGGTTTGAGGGATCTGGATGTGTACAAGACACATTTTGGACTTAAACCATGATTCTGCGGATTTTAAAAATTGTCAAACTGGAGGCTTGCAGCTTGGTGAGTATACTAACAGTTATATTGATTATGTATGGTGTGAGTATTGTATGCGAGTACAGGATATGCTTAAGACAGATATGTTATATAAATTTACAACTGTTAAGAGTTGCTTTTATTTTGCATTCAAGATGATTTTAGTGTTATATGAATATATGAGAACATGATGCATAAACTTTGGCCTAAGCCTGTGAATCGAGAATTTTTGTGATAAAGTTAAGATCAAATGTGTGTAATGTGTTTAGAGTAATATAAGGGCCCTTATTACAAACACATGATACATGTTAGAACTTAATAGAATCATGAGGAATCTTGTGAATCGGGTGAGGGGTACTTGTAAGGTAGTACACCTGAGAATATATGTAGAATGCCTTAGTATGTATAGAAATACTTTGGATATGATAATAGGTGTACTGATATATGGTTATACAAGTAACTGTTTGTTATACAGGATAGTGTAATAAAGCCACCTTTTGCTTTAGTGCTTTATCTATACTACGAGAATGATATATACAAGAGGTTCAGGAGTAGTGTATAATCCTAAGAGTGATTTTAGTCACAGACATGAAAGGATAAATATCAGTATTACCGGTGAACGTATTCTTATAAGAATATAGCATGATAGGGTGTTTGAGCCCCATATATAATTGTTAAATATCAGAACCTACATCTGAAGAATTCAGTGTAGAAAACTTAGTAAAGTGGTGAAGCAGAGTTTATGCCATATATTGTTGTATGAGTTGTGGAACAGATAAAAGAACAAAGAAATGATCAACTAAGAGTCAGTATCAAGATTAATTGTATAAGGAGTGGTAATAAGGCAAATTTACAGATGTCATGTACATAAAGTTATTATGAGGACTAAGGAAAGTAAGTTAAAATAAAGTGCAAAGAGGTATGTATTGGTATGATCTACGATATTACTCAAATACGGTAAATGAGTGGAGTGCATGTGAAATAAAGGCAAGTATAATGGTGCGAGATGTGATTGATATTATGACTAACCAAGAATTGTTTTGTTACAGTGTAATGGATCCTAATGCGAATTCTAGAACAGAAAATGAAGTAAGAAATGAAGGAAACCCTGACATGGTTACTATAGGAGAGGTGGAAGACTATATTTCCCTTTATGGGGAAAGGCGTGGAGCCATACCTACCAAACACCTTAGGGGTGTCGTCTCGGATGAGTTTGAAAAATGTATTAAAACAGTTATGCCGTCCATTATGACTGAAATGAAGAATGAGATACGAAGTGTATTCCGAGAAGAATTTCATATATTGAAGGATGAAATGATTAACGAGATAAAAGAAGATAAAATGGAGATAAAAGCCGAGGGATCCCATAGAAGAACAGGATGCGAGACTTGTGGTAAGAACCATACAGGCCAGTGTAAGTATAAAACTAAAGGTTGTTATACGTGTGGAGAAGTAGGACATAATTATAAGGATTGCTTATCCTTGGGAAAGTTTTGTTATGACTGTGCTCAGTACGGGCATGAGTCCTTAGAATGTCCTAACTAGTTGTAATTCGTTAGTGGAGATATTATATAAATAAGTGGAAACGATGTAAGGTTTCTTTTAGTATGTATGTATATTATGTAGAA
The DNA here is from genome assembly GCA_038502395.1 of Dittrichia graveolens. Lineage (NCBI taxonomy): Eukaryota > Viridiplantae > Streptophyta > Magnoliopsida > Asterales > Asteraceae > Dittrichia > Dittrichia graveolens. Next base: position 80,917,092 of record JARJIL010000005.1, on the reverse strand, counting down.
CCGGTATGTACTTTTCTTAGATAATAAACGTTAAAGGAGGCAGAATCAAAGAAGATTTTGTGTTATTGGTTGAAGTATGGGTAATGAATATTCTGTACTTATGTATATGAGTGAGTTCCAAATAGTAATTGGAATGGACTGGTTAATTTATAACCAGGTTATGATATTATGTGAACAGAAGTGATACGAGTTCATATCCCTAGTGGGGAAGAACTAATTTTATGTGCTAAGTCAAAAGAGGAAGGTGGTATGGGTGTTCAGTTTCAAAAGCTGGGGAGTGTCTTCAGTATGGATATATTATTTTCCCAACCTATGTTATAAATACTAACTTATAGAAGAACAGATGAGTTAGAAAGATATGAAAGTAATATGTGAGTATCTTGTTATGTAATTCAAGAGATTGCCAAGGTTACTGCCAGACAGACAGACAGAGTATGTTTAGAATTTGTGTGGTGTTGAAAGCTTCACTGATTACGAGAACTACGTACAGACTTGCTCCTTCAGAGATACAGGAGAATTATTACATGTGGGGGATTATAAGACCCAGTAGCTTTTTTTATGAGGTGTATTCATGTTATGTGTATTAATTATTATGAGTTCAATAACGTGATCATGAATATATGTCCAGTGTTCAGAATATGAGAATTACTTGATCAATTATTATGGGGTAAAGTGGTTGTCAAAGCTGACTCAAGATCGGATCTTCTTCAACCTAAGATCAGAATGGATGGTATTTCTTAAACTGTGTTCAGAAATGTTTAGATATTTTGAAATCGTTATAATACTTTTGGCCTTGCTAACGCACCAGCAGTGATTATGTAGTAAATGAATAGACTGTATAGGCCAATGTTAAGTAAATCAGTAATCTGTGTTCATAAATGATATTCATAACTATTCCAGGGGTTTAGCAGATCATGAGAATCATGTTTGAAAAGTTTTAGTGACACAGAGCAGAAAATAGTTATATGTTAAGTTCTCAAGGTGAATTTCAAAATATAAGAAATGCAATTCTTTAGATAATTTATTAGTAGAAATGGGATTGGGATGAATTCTGAAATATAGAGAAGGTGATGAATTGGGAGCCGCTAAAGAACCCAACAGTAATCAACAGTTCTATGGAATTATTTGAAGAAATTATGTGAAGCAACAGTTTGCACTACCTGAATTGATTAAAGAGGTGATAGCATTGTGTGATGCCCGGTACAGTAGTTTGAATGAATGCAGAGGGGCGGAATTATTATTTGCACTTCTAGACAGTTTAATCGTATGAGAATGAATATACAGACTCTCACCAGATAGTAGTATATGTGGTATGTTAGTTATATGATACGTGAGGATTATACCTCGATAGTGGGAGGATATGTCAATGTAAGATTATTGTTGGTGCGCCACAATAGCATTCATAGGTGGTGTAAGACTACCGCTAGTGCGCTACGGTAGCATGCAGAATGATATGATGAAAATATGTGTTTATATGTGAAATGTTGTTTACACGAAACTGTAAAAGTTAGAAATAACTGTTGAATGAGAAAGACCTTTAAAGGCGATAGGAACACTGGTCAGAATCAGTGAAGGAGTGTGAGTAGAATATTATATTATTCAAGGTAAAGCTAATAATATAGCTGACAGTTTGAACAGAAAATCAGAAATAATACTTGTGTGAATTAATTATCTAAATAACAGTTACGACACTCTTACTCAGAGGTGATAAGAACAGTTCAGTGAAAAGTGGTCAAAGGTGAAAAGTATCTTAAAGAATGGATAAAATGGGACAAGTAGTTAATCCGTTTTAAAAGCAGTCATGACGAATTAATTGGATATGATTATATATGAGTATCAGGTTATGGGGATGTGTATAAGACACATCTATATGGAGTTCATAAGTTTATAATGGTAGTGTAGCCAGAAGTTAATAAAGGGTATAAATACCTAAGAATGGATTATTGATAGCTGGAGATGAAACTAGATATGGTTAGACAAGTGGAGAAATATCATCAAAGGTGTATAACTTGTTTCCATTAGAGAAACTTATTAATCAGAACAGTTAACAGATGTGTATGTGATACAGATGGTGTTATGTCATAGCATATCAGTGTTTATGGATTCAGACAATGATACCAGATCTACTTCTAGAATTCAGAATAAATTTCATCTAAAGTTAAGGATTAAGCTTCATCTCAGTACAGTCAGAATGAGAGAAATATACAAATGATGTAAAACATGTTTTATGATTGTGTTATTAATTCAGAAGAAAACTGGGGTACATATTTACTTGACAGAGTTTCGTATTACAACAAATTCAAGTTCAGCACCAAGATGCCAACATATGAAATTGTATGATATTACTGCCAAACTCCAGTGTATTCAGTAAAGGGGGTCAGGAAGCATGGGGTAGTACAGAAATGATGCAGCGAAAGACAGAACAGATTCAGAAAGTATGTAATAGATTGTTTGACGTTCAGAATAGAAAAAGGGTTATACAGATAAACAGAAATGGCCACATCAGTATTAATGGAGGATTATGTATCATTGGCGGTAGCATTGTGGGAAAACGTGATCAGTAATTCAGAAATTGTTGTATATGAGGGTAAGGGCAGTTTATAGATCAAAGTTATCAGAAGAGTGGTTATAAATTCAGAACACCTTTCGTGTGTTATATCTCAGAAGATGTTTAGCAGTTAAATCTATAATAAACAGAGTAGATGGGTCAAGGACCGGTAAAAGTGTAGAAAGGGGTCATAGTATGTATGAGGGCCTGATCAGAAAATGATGATGTTTATTTAGAACTCTTCGGTAGTTGATTTCGAGGACGAAATCATTCCAAGTGGGGAAGAGTTGTAACACCCAAGGTTCGAAATTCCCAAATTAATATTTTCTATGAGTCAAGGATTGATCACAAGGATCAAAGTATGTTAATTTGTTGTTGGTTATGTTATTTAGGTGTTATGGGTGTAGGAAAACACCCTATACACGTTTTTAAATCGATTGGTATTGATTTATGTGAATTTTGGCCGGATTTACAGCTTCTGTCGGTCAGAACTGTGCAGACCAGGGGAGGGCACGGGCGTACCCAAGGAGGGTACGGGCGTGCCTTTCGCCCCGTGGCAAACCCTAGTTCTTCAGGTACCCCCGTGCTTTTAAGCATAGTCACGGGCGTACCTTATATAAGGACGGGCGTGACTGCAGGATAGGTACGCCCATGCCTGGGTCAAGCCCAGCCGTGCCTTAGTTGCAGGCACGGGCGTGCCTTTGACAGGTACGACCGTGCCCTAGCCTTGTTCAGTTCAGTTTGATTAGTCAGCAGATGTTAATACATATATTATTGATATTATGTTGTAGAAACAAGTTGTGGACCTATACATTGATCATTATCGTTGTGAATATATTTAGACCATAAATATCAGAAGGTGAGTCTTCTAGACTTCACTTCATATATGCAGCATGTATGCTATTATATCAGATTACTGACATGTCATGTTATTCATATGTGTGTATAAGCTTGCTGCTTTGTGTAGTAAGTCTCAGAGGTGGGGTGCTTACTGCTAAGTCCAGTAAGGCTCAATTTTGGTACAGTACTGTGACCCATGTTGCTGCCCTGACCAGAGGCTAGCATTGTTTTCCAGACATACGTGTATTATCTTCATATGATTTTATACGTGGGTTTATATGATGTTTAGTCCGGTTTACTGACTAAGCTCTCGTAGCTTATCAGATACTATTTTTAAAATGTTTTGCAGGTTTTATCAAAGGCAAAGGCAAAGCTCCGGTTTGACTCCCAATTGTTAAAATCTTTGAATTTAACGCCTGGTTTGTAAACATTAAGTTTTTGGTACCAAACTTATGACAGTATTTATGTGAGTATCTATTGATACGTCAGGTTTTCAAACAAGTATTGCTTCCGCTTTTATGTTAAACTTTGAGATGCGAACACTTATAGGTGTTTGATCTTAATATTTCAAATTTTGGTTTTTGGGGCGTTACAAAAACCGATTCTATGGTTCATCATGCAATCATGTTAATTTAATCAGAATTCAATCTAACAACGTTTAACCATGACATTAATAAAATCTAACCTTGAATCTTGATCTAAAACACAAAATATATGAAATCCGATGGTTGGTTCTTCTTTTCTTCTTCGGTTTCTTTGGCAGGGAACAATTCACATACACACACTACACTTTCTTGATTTTCAAATAAATGGGAGGTTACTGCATGTTTTCTCCCTAGCTTAACACACGTACACTAAAACAAATATGAGGTGGCAAACCCACCTTTTCTTACTTACACGTGCACACACTAAAACATACATAAATATTTACATACCGTAATATACATACATGCATATAATCATATTAATATTAACATATAGTAGAATTTAATTCAATTAGCCATTTAATCAAGTTTTTAAAACATTTAAACACGTACCACAAACCCGCTAATCTATTAGCCCAGGTTTGAGGGTGTTACAGTAACCGATCAAGATTAGGGCGCCGGTGATTTTTTAGGAAGAGGACGTAGTCAGTGAAGATGGGAAAGAAGATGAAGTCAGCGGTGTACGTGTCTTAAGGAACATAAACGAACAAGGTGTTATGTGATGATTTTGCATAAAATCCAAATTTTTGTGTTCTCGGATTATCTCAAATATGGTTTCGTGATAACCATGCAACAAGGTATTAATCACAAATTTTGAAAAGTGTTTATATTCCACATCCTTGGATGATTCAAGTTGATTGATATTGTGTTTCCAAAATTCTTTCCTCCTTACTTCCCATTCCTATTTATTGAAAATTGTATTTCTGTTTTCTTAGCTTTTTATTAATAGTTAGTAAAAAATGTTCAATATAGTCTCTAATTAATTCATAGTTCTAATAAACTAATTTTAGCCTTTGAATCAATGACATCAATGGTATAGATTAAATTTTAAAAATTTGGACGGAGTGGTATTTTCATAATTTTTCGTAATTCACATGTGATACTTTTACAAATCATGTGTGATTGTATACTAAATCATCCGTAATTGAATATTAAAATTTTAGTATTATGTTTTTTAAATAAACTTTATTAAACAAAACTCTAATAGTTAGTATAGTGAGTACTAAATAATTGTAGGTCCTCTATTTTCCTTAAATGTTTTTCTCAAGCATACTAACACGCTTCACTGCGTAATAAAAGAAATAAATTAAAGTATGTTGCTACAAAAGAATTATTAAGAAGAAAGGGGAAAAAACATTTGAAAAATAGTTCTAAAAATAGAGAAATCCATTAGAAAAAAAATAAAGGGTAAAAAAGGAAAAAAAAAAGAAGAAAGAAAAAGTAAGGGAGAAGAGAGTGTGGGAAAAATAAAATAAAAAAAATATAAGAGGCTATGACTCGAAACCATAACTTTGTGCATACTAGTTAATAATCTTAACCGTTCCTGGTATAACAAAATCCTATATATGGTGCGCGTGCAATATCTGAATATTTTATAGTTTGGTGTATTTTAGTAAAATCAACAATGAATGGTAACCAACGCACACAATTGTAGATAACATAAATTTGAAACTAGGGGTATGTTTGACGTAGCTAGCTAAAAGCTGAAGTTAGGGCTGGAGATTTTGTAAAGCTAGAGCTGAATCTTTTATTTAAGGCTGAAGTTTTATTTATATAAAAGTGTTTGGAAAAGTAGCCGTAGCTATAACTTAAAAATATAAAAAGATAAAAAAGGACACAAAAATAAACATTTAAATAAGAAACAAAATTAATCAAATGTTATTTATGTAATTTGCGTTTTAAAAGCTCTCAACAACTTTTTGGAGCTTATTTTTTTAAAAATAAAAGCTCAAGCTCCTGCAACCAAACAGAGCTTAAATCAATATCCTAAATAATTTTATTCAAATCATTATTGTAACTTTAGTAGTATAACTTATATATACAGAATTAATACATTAATATTTATCAACTTAGACAAAAAAAGGGGACGTTAAAGTTGTTGAACACAAATAACGTTTTCCAATGTTCTATTATGGTATATGTAGTTTTTTTATTCAAATATACATATCAAGTTTACAAACGTTTTATTATGTTCATTAATGTTCACAAAATGTGTCATTATACCATTAATGTTTACAATATTATGCCTCTTTTTCCCAAATTTTTACACATACGAAACTCTTGTAACATTAATGAGTATATGTGAACATAATGTTACATTGGGAAAACGTTATTTGCGTTCTGCAACTTTAAACCAACAAAAGTCAGAAATGAGAGGATGTGATGGTTGCTATCTATCTTGGTTCTGTTTGTGTAATAGTGATAGCACTTTCAGAAGTTATTGCTTGCATGCTAGATGAACTCTCAGGCCCAAATTTATCTTCCGTATAGAATCCAGGTTGTCTTGGTTCTGGCAACAGATCCACACTGCTCAACATCATAACCACCATCGACATGTCTGGTCTATCTTCTGGACTTTGTTGAACACATAGCAAAGCCACATGGATTGACCTCAACACTTCAAATGAAAGTTGTAGGTCGCTCAAGGACTCATCTGCAAGCTCCAAACTCTTTCCTTCCTTATAGAGTATCCATGCCTGAGGAACGGTTAGTTTGGATACATCAAGATGCTTAATGATTTACTTGATCGATGCTCAACATTTAATTAATATATTCACGTATCTTACCTGTTCAAGAAGGTTGCGACTGTGACTAGATTGATAAAAGAATCGTCTATTTTTCTTCCCACTCACAATTTCCAACACTAAAACGCCAAAGCTGAATACGTCTGATTTTACCGAGAATATCCCATCCCATGCATACTCTGGTGACATGTATCCGCTGCATTAAGTTGTGGATAAAAGATTAGATTCTAGAAATTTCCAACACTATAATGAAACAATATAAATAAAATAAAACCTAAGCATTAGTAGAAAAATATTGGGCGTAGGAAGTGTTTATAATGAAACCTTACTATGTTCCAACCACTCTTTTTGTGTTTGTTTCAGTCTCATTTCCTCCAAAGCTTCTTGCAAGCCCAAAATCTGATATCTTAGGGTTCAGTTCTTGATCAAGTAAAATGTTGGCAGCCTTGAGGTCTCTATGGATGATACGTAGCCTAGAATCTTGATGAAGATAAAGTAGACCCCGAGCAATCCCAGTGATAATACGAAATCGTTGTGACCATTCGAGTGTTTTTCTTTCAGATTCATCTGCCAATAAGTACTCAATCAATACATTTTGCTGCTTGTCTTGAACTTCTGAGCTGAATTTTTCATTATCTATTGCAGATTATGAGTATCAAGCTTACCAAATAAGAGTAAGTCAAGGCCTTTGTTAGGCATGTACTCGTACACCAATATTTTTTCTTCCCCTTCGATGCAGCATCCTAGTATCTTGACTAAATTTCGGTGCTGGAGCTTAGAAATAAAGATCACTTCATTCTTGAACTCTTCAACTCCTTGTGTCGAACTCTCAGACAACCGCTTCACCGCAACTTCTGTTCCATCCTCAAGAATTCCCTACAATTTTTATATATGTCCTTTTCTTAACATATTTTTAATAAAAAATGCAAAAATAAGTCTTGTTTCTGTGTTTAATCAAAAGTTATTGTTACCTTGTAAACAGGTCCATAACCACCTTCCCCTAGCTTGTTTTTGTCTGAGAAGTTATTTGTTGCACTTAACAATGTCGACAAACCAAACAATGGTAGATCTACAACATTGTCGTCTTGTGGAACTGTAGCAAGCCTCCCTATGAAACCAAGAGCTGAATTTTGATCCAAATGATGAAATCCAAAATTAAAGAAGTTGCAGAAATATAGAGGTAAACTTCAAAGAGAATAATTATTAATTACCATTTGCATTTAGCTTCAGCTTCCTCTTCATGACAATCAGGAAACACAGTCCCAATGAAATGCCAAATCCAATGGTAGCAAAGATGATAACAATAACAGTGATTCTTTTCTTGCTTTTGGAGACCCTTCGATCTTTCTCTATAGATATATAAAAACACAGAAAACAGTTAGGAACATTACATATCAAATTTTTTTGTTTATATATAATGTAATGAGATCGAACTTTACCTAATTCAGCAGCAGCCATCCGTATGTATATATCTTGTCCTTCTTCCGAAAACATTCTCAAATCAATCAAATCATTGTACCATAACAAACACCCCGTATCATATTTGATGTCCAAGGTTGTATAAGCCGTACAGTTACACTCGTTTCTACATTTCACCTCACATTGCTCCAGGCTCATATTCCTATCAAACCACGATAGATGCGTGTCTGGTAATTTCACAGACGGATACTTTCGAAACCCTTCCTTGACACCACAATCTAAAGCTATAGTTCTTTGACATCCATCACTCCAATCTGCTAAATCCCATTGATTTGGGCTTCTAGGTGTAAACCCTTTCAAACACCCACAAGGAGGTGACTGCTCAATGTCACAGCTCCCGTATGACCCGCACAGTGCATATCGGTCACAACTATCTGCTGCCGGCGAAGAAAGAAGGAACCATCCTTGTGTGCGGTTGATCCAGTTGAACCGATCCATATTGCCTTCAGGACTTAACGTTAACCTACTAAGAACAGAGCTGTTAGTCAACTCACCTTTGGTATAAACCTCTGTCTCATTAGATACATATTCGACTGTGTAAATTGAATTGGACCTCACTTTTGGCCTGCCAGTAAACCCGAAACCATTCCATGATCCAAGTCTATATTGGATCTCATCTCCATTCTTTTGATATATTTGAGGGAGTCCATTGAAATCCATATAAACCATAAACGGGCCTTGAGAAGGATCACTCTCGTTCTTCCATGACGTATAGTTTGTTACAATACCCCTTTCCAAATTCCGTCCAAGCTTCATTCCTGGTAATTGTGTGTCTCCAGGATGATCAAAACTTTGCCAGATATAATTCTCCGGGTCTCTGTCATCTTCAACGAGTATTAGATTCCCATTATCCAATAGTCGGGCCACTGGATTTCGAGCGCTTTGGTTTGTGTCTGACGACCAGATTACTCGATTGGAATTGGAGTCCCGAAGCACCAAAACTCCATCAGGATGGAGTCTTAACTCTCCAGATTTGTCCTTGATAGGAGTTTCTCTGTTGGCAACCCATCCAATGGTGCCTGTTCCTAGCCTTTTGTACCATATAGCCAAGTATTGATTCTCAGGGGCGTTTTGGGGGCTAAAGAACCCGAGCTCAAAGGTTTGTTGGGCTGAAACAATGGTCTCGCCATCTCTGATTGTTTGATTCACAACGATAGTATCTGCTACTGTATGGATTAATTGTATGCTTAAACAAAATAACAATATAGAAAAAGCATCCATTTATGAGAATGTTCTTAGGCATCTGGATAATGGTTTGTGGATATATATATATACATACAGGATATATCAGTCAATGTAGTTAGCGTGGCAACAAGTTATAGTTTATAGTTAATGTACAGTTGAAAGACTGCTATTACAAATTTTAAAACAGGCATATATGCACATGATTTGGACCCGATAAATAAGGTGTAAGAAAACTTGTGATGATATCATGGATAGCTGCAGCACTTTGGTCAGATATGCCATATATAAGGGTTTGAACAAGTACAATATTGACCATCGAATACCCTTTAATTATATGTTCTTTTTTAAGTGCTTCAATCCTGAAGGGGTCTTTGCCATTGAAGGAATATATTAGGCTGCTTGGAACTTTGTTGTTCATGATTAATATAGAATTAAAATATATGTTAAGAGTCTTCGGTTACCGGTGTGAACTTTCTATTCGAATACATGGATTTCGTGATTTGCAGAGCCGTCTCTAATATTTTTGGGCCGGGAAAAAAATAAAAAATAGGCCCCTTAAAATACTAAAATTTACGGAAAAAATTAAAATATATAAAAACATTGAATAAGAAACTTACAACTGTTTAGTTTTTCAAATTCTTTATAAATCTATTCATTCTCTCTTTGAGATCATTTTAGGTTTTCAAAATCTTCTCTTTTATTTCTCTTTTTGAATACCGCATAAATGCATTTTGAAAAACATAATTTATTAATTAATTATAAAGTGATCTAGGTATTCAATAAACAAATCAATTAACTTGATATCAAGTGATTCAATTATGAAAGAAAACACACTGACTTGATATCAAATGATTCAAGTAACTTGTTTATCTAATAAAGTAAATAACTACTAAACTCATTATATGATTATCAATAATATTCGGCTAATTTTCAAGTATTTCAATACTTCAAATAAGTGACGCCAACAAACTTGATTGTTGATATCAAGTAATTAAAGTTGCAGTGAAGTGATTTTTCAAGTAAGTGATTTAAAGTAATCAATTAACAAGTGACCGAAGTAAGTAAGTGATTTCAAGTAATTGAATTAATTAATTAATAATCAATAATAAATAATAAATAGCCCATATAAGAAATCAAAGATAAAAGAAACTTTATAGCTATTTTATTAGAGTTTGAACAATTGAACTTTAGAGCCTTGATTCTGGAATGAGTGAAGGACTCTCACTATGTGTTTCCTAATTGCAAGAAATCAATTATTCAAATACAAATAGATTACAAAAACAAACAACAGCAAACTGAAATTAATAAATAAAGATCAATACAAAATTACTAACACTCTTAAGTCACACTCAAATGATAAAATATGATATTGTATGTGGTACAATATTTTCAAGAAACTTATTACCATCTACCAAAACTCTGTTTTTCTACTCTAGTCAAAGGGTTAAAGAAAACATCTCACTAAAAAACGAATACAATATACAATTGCAAGTCGCGGACTAAAAAATGCCTACAGCCTACTAAAATCACCAACTCTGAAATTATAGGATGTGAATTCAGCTTACTAAAATCACCAACTTTGAAATTATAGGATGTGAATTGCCAACGATCGGATCATCTCATAAGAAATCGCCTATTGTGTTTTGAAAGACCAAAGAATTCCGGATTGAATGATTTACAATTGTGGATTGTTTTTGCGTTGGATCAACTAATCCATAGCCAAATAGTTTGTTGTGTTTTTCCTCTACGAGGTTCTATGCATCCGTGATTTTCAAGCAGACTGCTAATTTCTAAGTCTACGTTTCAGATTGTGAGCCTAAGAAATTAGGCCTTTTTTCTATATGTATGTACATTTGAGCCCAATAAACTTTGTTCTATATATATATATATATATATGTGTGTGTGTGTGTGTGTGTGTATAAGACTATACTAATTGTAAGTCCGGATAGCCCGCCCTCTAAGACGACTCTAGGGATTTGTTATTAGAATATAGGGTGTCCCAATAATGTTTCATTATAGTACATGAAAATTTTTCAACACATCTACCTATTAAACTTACAAAAAAACATGTTATTATGCTCATTTTGTTGATTTTGAACTACTATAGCATGTTATTTTCTTCACCTCCAATCCTCACAAAAATAAAATGGAGATCAAAAATCCAAATTCTCAATGATGAAAAGTAATGATTCTTGAATATATAGAAGTATAAACTAATACAAAAAATCGACTAAAAACAAGTCAAATCATCAAAAAAAAAAGGGTAAGGGTTATGACATACCCTACTTTATTTAGTGATTTTGTTGACCTACACTTGATACAAATTATTGAACTTGTGTCCTTAGAAAGCTAAAAAGATTCCCAACAATAATCTAAAAGAAAGAGGATGTAAAACAACCAAAAAGTAAAAAATTAGTTTTTTACTACCCTATGGAAAAAAACAGTAGGCAATACAGGAAAAATGACTTTTGACCACAAACACTTTGAGTGACGACATAGAGTCCTCGCTTAAAGTTGGATACAGACAAAAACCATGCCATTTTGACCTAGGAAAAAGGAGAACCTACATGCAAAAGTTTCAAAAGTGTTTTTATTTTTTTAATTTTTCCCACTATAAAATATATTTTACACGGTAGAAGACCCGCCAAATCATTTTCACCACTTTCTACGACGACATGATGTCCTCGTTAATTCTTTTTTACTTCTTTTAAATGGTAATTACTAACGGAGGAAAGAAACGAAGTCGGTGTAAGACTTTCCGTGACAACATTGTCCCCGCGGAAGGATTTTTTTCATTTTTTTAGATAGCATCGTCGAATAAAGAAACTATGTTTTGTTAACTTTCAACGGCGACTTTGTTGTCGGAGAAACCTTGACGGGTTAAAACCCTAAACTACCATTATTTATTCATCCCCTTTTCATTTTCACTCACCTCTCAAACCTCTTTCACCCTTCTTCCGCAATTTCCATCTTTTTTCACGATTTTGAAGCTAAATCTTATGATTAACACTTGTGTGGTTGTTATCTTGGTTTTGGTTCTCAACACGAAATCTACGTTCTTCCCCGGAGAAATCTTGAATTAGTGGAACAAACACGGTGACTATATTTTGAATGATGCAAATTTAAAACGGTTAACAATAAACCAATCAAATAGGCAAAAACAAAAATACTCAAGTATACATGGTTCCCGGTCCTATGTTGCACTTCATCATGCGACGGTAATTCGCTTTATAATTTCTATTGTTTTAAATAATTTTTTAGTTGTGTTGAGATCAATTTGTTTGATTGTTTTATAATTACTTGTAATTTGTTTTAAATATCTTTTTCATGTGTTCACAGCAAGACCATGTAACGGGTAAATTTCCAGACTTGATTGATCAATTTGGAAATATGAATCGTCGAAACAACGAATATGTCAACCCAGTTACTCAAAGTAAACGTGTAAGTATTTATCTTTAGTTTATTTATGTGTGTGTGTCCCATTATCTAAAATGAACGGCTAAGATTGGTTCTCGCGGTTCTCGCAATAAAAACGGTTCTTAAATGAATCTTCCCATATATATATATATATATATATATATATATATATATATATATATCGATCTTGGTGAGCGATATTTTATGATTATGTTGTCATTCATGGATTTGTTGAATTTTATTGTATACCAACTATCAACTAACAATCGAAGCAATCAAACACAATGATCAAACTCTCAATATATGTATATGCACAATAAAAGAGGAAATGAGAGCACAGTGTCAATCAAAATGACTGCTTAATTAATTAGGGTTAATTACATTATTTATATACTTATCAAGTATTTTCATAATATACCCTATACTTCTAGGAAATACGGCTAGAAACAAAACTAACTAAAATGATAAAATGAACACAACTAGAAACTAAAAATTTCCCCTTTGTGTTCATCATACAAATAAAGCATAATAAACAAAAAGACTAAACAAAATGAAATTGTCTACGTGTGTTTCCTCTTTCTCCTCCTCATCTCCTTTTTCGCTTCAGCATAATATTTGAATACTCGTTTGCGAATATCCAATCATTCTTCAACGTGTCTCAGCTCTTCGCATAAATTCAACCTTTCTCCAATGTTATGAGCAATTTCATTAACCAACATATTTTGACAACCAACCATCTGACGGTTAAGTGGAAGTTTAGCATCTTAGCACACCTTGTTGTACAATTTAGACCAAATATTCTTTAGTGTACTATCACAATATTTGGCTACTTCACTGGCTCGCATGTACCTCATGTTCTTTTCCAGCTTTAGATAAGCTACTCCAAGTTCAAGCTCATCACGCACCCCGAACTCACTAAGATTCTCTATACCTTCAATTTCTTGATTAGGCATAGTCAGATTCACCTTCTTTAGTTGGTTTTCAAGCGCCATTTATAAATCCGAAGCAGCATAAATTCTGACTTGTCGCATCATAAATATTTTGAGCGCATCTAGAACAACTTGTCAATCACGATTCTTGGAGAGGTTAGATTTTTTGCACATAGAGTGTATGTCCTGTTCCTCAAAGATAAATACTCTAGATCGTTTTTCTCACTTCTTGAATACTTCCATCAAGCCGTTGTATCTTATAGAATGGGAAGTACCACTTACTTTAATTTTCGTATTCTACATTCATTAAGTCACTTATGTGATACTTAGACTTTAGACTATCTATGTTCTTAACACCTTGGTCTTTATGTATCCATCTATAATCGGCTACTCTTGGAGATCCAACTTAATACTCTAAGTCCGTAAGAGTAATATCAGCAAATTGTATTATTTTCTTAGGACTTCTCTAGATTCATCCTACACAATGCTCGACAAACGGTGTCCATTACTTTTTATCATCCCATTTTAGTTCAATATGGATAGTTTCTTGAATGTTTTTACTTGTTGAGTTTGCGCTACAGCATCCTCTAGTACATTCACTTCCTCTTGATGTTCTTCTTGATCAAAGCCGGACCATGATTCAACCTCCACCCGATTTTTCGTTCTTACTAGCTCAGTGTTTAGAAGTTGATTCTCCTTATTAGAATCTACATATAAGATTTGATCGGGATTAATAATTGGTACTTGTAAGCTCCCGGAGGGTTTCCAGACGATGACCTCAACTTAAGTGATATCGGAATGGTTGCGAGTACAAGAAAGGCCATGGTAGTGGGAGTGGTTATAGGGATGGCTACGAGGGTAGTTGAAGTTTCAAAGATGGTAGTTGTGATAGTTGTGGTGTTTGGGATGACTTCAAGAACGGTTTGGAAAGTTATAGCTTGGGAGGTTAGGGTGGTTGTGGCTTATTTGGTTTGGGAAGGCTGAGAAAAGATAGTTTTTGTGGCGGTGATGGTGGTTTTGTTAGGTTCAACTATATGTAAAATTAATGGTTCTATAGTTTGTTGTCCTCTCTCCCCTTAATTGATCTGGATCATCCTGCGGATTTGAAAGACCAGCAGAACCTTGAACACGAGAAGTTAGTTGATTTTTAAGTTCGTGATTGGAAGCGTTCAACTAATCAACCTTATTCAATAAGACATGAATGTCATTTCTCATATCTTTGACGTCTCGCTTCAATCCAAAGACAACAACAAAAAGGGATGACACACCGGTTACCGAGAGGTCAAAATTTTCTTGGGGAATTGGGAGGTATTAGGTTTAGAAGGTTGGGTTTGTTGAGAGATTGTATGGTAAGGATATTGGTGGAGAAGTTGCCTCTCACGAGGTGGTAACGAAGAGGGAATGGCTATATTCTCTGAGCTTTTCCTTTGTCGGTGATAAAGGACTTAATTGCATTATTGACTTCCTGAAGCAGTTGTTCATGAAATGAAAAGGAGTCACGAAGGGGATAGGAGTAACACAGGGCCCACTTAAGCTTCCCGTTAACACATATGTAGAAACAAGTTCTACACCATGACCCGTGTTCATTGCTGGCATGATAATATCGGTGACGGGATTTCCTACCGATCCTCGATGTAAATCACTTAGTGATGCCTCTACCGTAGTTCCAATATCATCACTAAGATGTGTGTTCTCTGTAGTATGTATACTAATCAAATCTAAAAAAATAGGTTCAAAAAGTAGACTCGGTGTGATCAAAGGAATTGTTCTGAATGGGGGAGGCGGTTCACTCGTTTCAATATAGTGGATGCAACTTGTCCCCGTGCATAGTTGAAACTACCGAGAGACAAGAGTGTGGCTCAGAGGTATAGACAAGTGCGTTGTTAGGCTAGATGCAGAGACTTCTACTTGAGTACTGAACAGATCAGTACTTGTTCCTATGAGGGTTGCCCGGATATTATCAGTGGTTTAGGTATCACCCTCATTCCGTGCCGAAGTTATAGCATCAAATGTCACATCAAATTCGTCCATTGCATCATCAGTATTAGTAGACGCTACTCGTTTTAGCCATTTTGCCATTGATTTAAATCTTTCCTTTTTGTGGGGTTCAACTTCAACCTCCTTGCATTTTAAACTCGGATCACGACTTAATTTGGTTCTCTTTTCCTTTTGTTTTTCTACTATTTCTCCTTGTGCGCCCTCATTCTCACTTCCATCAACTCCACCTTGTTCTCCCTCAAGTAGAACCTCAAGACCCTCACTCCTAGTGGGTGGAAGCGCCACTATGGTAAATAAGTTCTTTTCTTTGAGCCTTTGTGCTTAGCAATATCTCGAATTTCCTTCCAAAAGATTTTGGAAAAATAAATATCCTTCTGAAGGCCACACCGTGAAAGATTTGCATAAACTGAGTACTGCAATTTTCATGCCCGAGTGTTTTCTAGAAAGGCACTTGATGGTAAGGGAAAAGAGTTTAGCCGATGGTTGTGCTAAGTTGTTGCGTCTTAATGTTAGGATCTTTGGCACTTGATGATAAGGGAAAAAAGTTCAACCCATGATTGTGGCGAAATCAATATTTTTTCAGATTCGATTAGGACACATACTACCGAGCACGCACATCTTAGTGATGCTGTCGGAACTACTATAAAGGCATCATTAAGTGATTTACCTCGAGGATTGGTAGAAAATCCCGTCACCGCTATTATCATGCCAACAATAAACATGGGTCGCAGGAAGCTTAAGTGGCCCCGGTGTTACTCTTCTCCCCTTCGTGACTCCTGGAATTTTTGCTTCATTTCATGAACTGCTTCGGGAAGTCAATAATGCAATTAAGTCCTCTATCACCGACAAAGGTAATGCTCACATAACACAGAGCCATCCCCCTTCATCACCATCCTGTGATAGGCAACTTCACCTCCAATATCCTTCTCATACAATCCCTCAGCAAGCCCAACCTTCTAAACCTAATACCTCCATTTCCCAAGAAACCTTAGACCTCCTGGTAGCCCGTGTGACATATCTTCTGTTGCTATCTCTGGCTTGAAGCGAGACATTAAAGATATGAGAAACGACATTCATATCTTATCGAATAAGGTTGACCAGTTGAACGCTTCCAATCGCAAAATTAAAAATTAACTAACGTGTGATGTTGAAGGTTCGGGTGGTCTTTCAAATCCACAGGATGATTCCGAGGATCCAGATCACCTTAAGGGGATAAAGAACAGCAAACTGTAGAACCGTCAATTTTACATACAGCGGAAACTACCAAAACCATCATCACCACCGCAAAAACTACCTCTTCTCAGCCTTCCCAAACCAAACAAGCCACAACCACCGTAACCTCCCAAGCTATAACTCTCCAAACCATTCTTGAAGTCATCCCAAACACCACTATTATCATAAATACCATCTTTGAAACTTTAACTACCCCGGTAGCCATCCCTATAACCATTCCCACTACCATTACCTCTCCTCTACCCATAGTCATTCCGATATCACCTGAGTTGACCCTTAAAAGGGAGGAGGTCACCGTCTAGAAACCCTCCGGGAGCGTACAAGTATCAATTACTAATCTTCATCAAATCTTATATGTAGATTCTAATAAGGAAAATCAACTTCTAAAAATTGAGCTAGTAAGAATGAAAAATGGGGAGAAGGTTGACAGATGGTTTGGCTTTGATCTAGAAGAATAACAACAAGAGGATGTGAATGTACCGGTGGATGCTGTAGCGCAAGCTCAACAAGTAAAAACATCTAAGAAAACTATCCATATTGAACTAAAATGGGATGATAAAAAGCTACAAGCACCATTTGTCGAGGATTGTGTAGGAAGAATCTAGAGAAGTCCTAAGAAAATAATACAGTTTGATAAACTTACTCTTACGGACTTAGAGTATTTAGTTGGATCTCCAAGAGCAGTCGAGTATAGACGGATACTTAAGGACCAAGGTGTTAAGAACAAAGATAGTCTAAAGTCGAAATAACATGTGAGTGACTTAATAAGCATCTAATGCAAAAAGTAGAGTAAGTTGTACTTCTATTCTATAAGATACAACGGCTCAATGGAAGTATTTAAGAAGTGGTTAAAATCGATCTGGAGTATTTACCTTTGAAGAACATTCTAGACATACACTTTATGTACAGAAAATTTAACCTCTCCAAGAATTGTGATTGGCAAGTTGTTCTAGAGGCGCTCAAAAGATTTGTGATGCGACAAGGCAGACTTTATTTTGCTTCGGATCTACATATAGCACTTGAAAACCAACTAAAGAAGGTGAATCTGACTATGTCTAATCAAGAAATTGAAGGTATAGAGAATCTTAGTAAGTTTGGGGAGCGTGATGAGACCAAACTTGGAGTAACTTATCTAAAGCTGGAAAAGAACATGAGGTACATGCAAGTCAATGAAGTAGCCAAGTATTGTGATGGTACATGAAAGAATATTTGGTCTAAACCATACAATAAGTTGTGCTAAGATGCTAAACTTCCACTTAACCGTCAGTCGATCGTCAAAACGTGTTGGTTAATGACGTTGCTTTTAAAATTGGAGAAAGGCTGAATTTACAGGAAAAGCTGAGGCAGGTTGAATAATGATTGGATATTGGCAAACGAGTATTCAAACATTATGCTGAAGCAAAAAAGGAGATGAGGAGGAGAAAGAGGAAACACACGTAGACAATTTCATTTAGTTCAGTCTTTTTGTTTATTATGCTTTATTTGTACAATGAACACAAATGGAGAGATTGTTAATTTCTAGTTGTGTTCATTTTATCATTTTAGTTAAATTTTACTTTTAGTCGTATTTCCTAGAAGTAGATGGTATATTATAAAAATACCTTATAGATATATAAATAACATAATTAACCCTAATTAATTAAGTAGTCATTTTGGGCAACACTATGCTCTCGTTTCCTCTCTATCGTGCATATACATATATTGAGAGTTTGATCATTGTGTTTTATTGCTTCCATTGTTAATTGATACTTGATACTGTAGACCTACAATAAGCATATCCTAGGCTTTGGATATTCTGTGGCATCACATCAAATTCGGTTTTCCCGTGAATGGAATCGGCACCCGGGAGTTGAAGAATTAGTTGGAGTCGTTCATAGGAAAATGATATTGGTTTGTCGGCTATAGTAGCGTAAAGGCATTCACGTGTGCCTTTGGTGACAAGGTTACGGGTACCAAAGAATTGCTTAAGATATACTTCGGGTACAAAAGCATTCGGTGTAAAGGTAGGCCAGATTGGGTGTTGTTTCAGAATATCTATCAGGACGGGGTAAGGGCAACCTAATTCATTGATAAGGAACTGAAATTTGTTGGGTAAGAATGAAGGAATTTGCCTGATGGGTAGATTTGGTCGGCTGGTACAAGGGTTGGTTGAGGTGAAACAGAAGTGGTACGTTGGTTTTGAGTTGAAGTAGGGTTAGGTTCTCCGGCCATTTGAGAGTTCTGTAAGAATAACATACGTGAGCAAACAGATAAACATGTCAGTCTTTTAAAAAAATTGATTATCAATAAAGATTTAAAACTCTGATTTTAATTTAACGATCGAAATTAAAACTGGCAGCACAACGACCATGTATAAGTCACTTCACGGTTGAAGTGCTTGTAGATGCCTAACCAAGGAATCAACTCGGATAAACCAAGGACTCTACTTGGAGTTGTTAGAGGAGACAATGCATACCAAAATGATAAAGCAAAGTTTTCAATTCATGTTTTCAGTTGCACGTGAATTGAATTGAAAACATGAACTTTTCAGTTCATCTCAAATAACAAAAGGCTTTCAATTCATCTAAAAAGTGAAAAGTTTTCAATTCATCTCAAACAATGAAAAGTATTCAATTCATCTCAAACACAGAAAAGTTTTCAATTCAACTCTATCACAGAAAAGTTTTCAATTTAGCTCAAATAGAGAAAAGTTTTCAATTCATATCACAAATGAAAAGTTTTCAATTCAGCACGAATAGTGAGAAGTTTTCAAGGCATCTCATATAATGAAAAGTTTTCAATTCAGCTTAACCACAAAAAATGTTTTCAATTCAGCTCAAATAGAGAGAAGTTTTCAATTCATCTCACACAATGAAAAGTTCTCAATTCATCTCACAAAATGAAAAGTTTTCAATTCAACTCAAACAAAGAAAAGTTTTCAAAATCAAACAAACTCATGATTTTCAACTCAGACTAAACTCATGGTTTTCAATTCATCAAACCAGATTTCAATTCAATCACAACCAAAGTTGGTTTTCAATTCAATCACAACCAAAGTTGGTTTTCAATTCAGTTTTAATCTACAAAAACAGACGCTACAACTTCATCTTCTGTTTTCGAAAAAACTTGATTTTCAATATTAACCAAACACTAATGGATTTAACTTATAGATTCAGCATGATTATCCCAACCGATTCGCCGTTTTCCGATTTGAAAGTTCAAGACCAGTATGTAACAGTCCTATTCAAACAGATTAAAGATAGAACCACGAACAACAAAAAATTAAAGATAAGCACAGATAAGAAACACGAACAAGAATCAAGAACAACTTCAGTTTAAAAGTTAAGCACAATGAGGGGGTGTTTGTTTAAGCTTTTTTTTTTAGGCTTAAGCTTAAGAGCTTATAAGCTTTTAAGAGAAAAAAGTGTTTAGATTAACTTATAATTTATAAGCTAATAATCTTCTTTTATAAGGTATTTGGTTTAGCTTATTAATGTAAAATGATCAAAAAGAGGGTATACATGTAAATGAATAAAAATAAGCTCTCAAGAAAGAAAATAAGTTAGATTTAAGATGGCTTATAAAAAATGGCTTACTTTTATAAAAATAAGCTAATAAGCTTAGGCCCAACATAAGCTCATAAGCTAAAACAAACACCCCCTGAATCTATAAAAAAAACCGAACTTTGCGTAAGTTCAGAAAGCAAGAATCTTGAACAATTGCAGATCAATCAACCGTAGATACTTTATTTTTCCATTTAGGAGTTCTAAACAAAGTATTGAGATACGTAATCCAACACTCAAACATGCATCAAGTCAACTCAAAACAAAGTATTGAGATACGTAATCCAACACTCAAACATGCATCAAGTCAACTCAAAACAAAGTATTGAGATACGTAAATGCACATAACCACAGAAACAAAGATCAACTTCGACAAAAAGTGAGGATTCGAACACTAACGTCATGTCGGCTTCAAAGCAAGAACAAACCGAGAATAAGAGCAGCGATTAAGCGAGGAAAACATGGATTGAAACTAAAAATCGATCATACCTTAGTGATCAGAGGTGAGAACCGAGTTAAACCAGGGTAGATTCCGCAACAATGGTGAAGGAATGGCCACGAAACCGACGAGAGCAGGGGACGGGAGTCGTTAAGTGTGAGGGAAAATTAGGTCAAGTGATTTTTGAAAAGTGAGAGATGAATGGGGTGGGGGATGTTCCGGTTTGACAAGTCAAATAAAGAAAAAATTGTAGACACTTGCAATTTTCAAATAAACAAAAGATAAAAAGACTAAAACGAAGGAAAATATTTTTGATATTTTTAAATTTTCTAAAACAGAACTAGCAACTAAAACACATTTTTGTATTTTTCTAAAATTTTCTAAGATAAAAAAAAACAAAACTATTTATTTTTTAAAATTTTTTGAATTTTATAAAACAAAACACATAGATATGTACTCCCCCCTCAACAAATGGATAAAATACAAAGAGCATGAGAGCATACATGTATTTCAGATTTTCTCCCCCTTGAGAAGTGATCGGGGATCGGTTCCAAACACACAAAACAGAAAGACCCCCTCTTGATTTAAGAATCAAGAGTCAGGCAAATTAAGCATGCCTAGCTTAGACAAAAGAAAATTGAACCGTTTATCATCTATAGCCTTAGTTAATAGGTCTGCTAGCAGAAATTCGGTATTGACAAAGTATAATTCGATGTTCCCTTTCTTAACGTGATCTTTCAGAAAGTGATAACGGATGTCAATGTGTTTGGTACGGGAATGGTGAACCGGATTACACGAGATAGCAACCGCACTCCTAGAATCACAGTAAATGGGGATTCGGTCAAAATGATAACTATAGTCTTGAAGCTGAGTTTGCATCCACAGAACCGGTGAACAATAACTAGTAGGAGCAACGTACTCGGCTTCTACTGTAGAGGTTGACACACTGTGTTGTTTCTTAGATGTCCAGTGTACTAACTTATCACCCCAAAACTGGATATACCCAGAAGTGCTTTTTATATCCAACATGCAATCAGCGTCTAGACAACTTCGGGTACCATAGTCTTAGGTTCGGGTGCCTTTTAAGTATCTTAAAATTCTTTTGCCAGCTGAAAGATAAGATTCTTTAGCGTTTGACTGAAAACGAGCACAGACACATGTAGCAAACATTATGTCAGGCTTACTTGCCGTTAGGTATAGTAAAGAACCAATAATGCCTCGATATGTTTTCTCTTTCTCGATGGGGTCAGAATCGAGTTTTAAATTTGTTGCCATGGGGGTTTTGAGACTTGATGTAGAAGTTATGTAATATTTTCTCAAAATGTCCTGATTGATAAAAATTCCTTGTCGCTTTTGTTGACTTCAATACGAGGAAAATGTGCAATTCCCCCATTATGGTCATTTGAAATTCTTCTTTCATAGTGTGAGCAAAGGTCTTACAATACTCACATTCATAGAGCCAAATATAATATCGTCCACATATGTCTGAACTAATAAGGTGTCTGTCCCATGACGTTTGATAAAAAGAGTAGTGTCAATTTTACCTTTTGAAGAATGTAATAGATAAGTAGAAAGAACATCATACCAGACTCATGGCACTTGCTTAAGCCCGTATAATGCTTTTTCAAGAAAAAACATGATCTGGTTTAGACTCATCAACAAATCCATCGGGCTGAGAGACATAGACTTTTTCTTTCATGATATCGTTTAAGAAAGCGGTTTTGACATCCATTTGGAAAACTGTAAAATCCTTATGTGCCGCATAAGCCGGGAAGAGTCTAATAGCCTCAACCCCTAGCTACGGGAGCAAAAGTTTCGACATAGTCTATCCCTCTTGTTGGTTATAGCCTTTAGCAACAAGTCGTGGTTTATTTCTAACCACGACACCATTTTCATCATTTTTATTTTTAAACACCCATCTTGTACCTATGATAGTTTTACCCTTGGGTCTAAGAACTAAACGCCAAACTTGTAACCTCTCGAACCGACTACGTTCCTCTTGCATAGCAAGTATCTATTCAAGATCACTTAGTGCTTAAGGGTTCTAATTTACTAAGGAATGAAGAATACAAGCATTCTTCTACAGAGGCTGATCATGTTGTCACACCAGAAGAAAAATCTCCTAAAGATTGACTTATGGGATGATCCGAAATCCATTTACGTTATGAGAAAGAATTTGACGAAGAATAGTATCAAACTCAAAGTCAACTAAGAAAGAGGAGTATGCAAATGCAGTTAGTGCGTGTTGTTTATTTGAACCTGAGGTATCCACATATTGGAACACTAATGTCAAGTCTATAAGGCTATTAGCAGCCGCGACTAGATTTAGCTTATTAGGTTTACGTGTCCCAACTCTTGAACGAGTAACTATCTGATGAACAACTAGCACTTGTTGTACTAGAGTGTCAGCAACATTTATAGTAGTCCCAGGTTGTGGTGAGTTTCTACAACTTCATCAACAGCAGCAAAATGTTCAACAGTTTCCGCGAAAGGTTCATTTGTTTGTGATGGAATTTCAATTGGCGGTGTTGTGGGGATAGTATCCATGTCAGTGATTGGAATCTTCAGTAGGTTAAAGCGGTGCTTTGGTGTAACACCACAATTTTGACCTAGATTTTTCTTTTAAAATTTTGCGAAAGCGATAAAATAAAACCAAAGGTATTTACAACTGAATATACAAAGAAAATTTTTCCAAGTCATCGGTCTTTCAAAATACTAGTGTTACCAAAAAAACTACGGCTCATCACAAATATAATATCGGAGTGCCAGTCAATTATTCCCCAAGCTACACCCACTCACAGCCGAGCCGCTGACTTACCTAAATCTGTAAAAAGAGGGAGAGATGGGGATTAGCACAAAGCTAAGTCAATGAAGGTTAAACCACAACATAGCATCAATCACAACCGCAAGATACCAAATAAACAATCAATCGTGCCCCGAGAAGACCGGCGGTTCTGTAGAAACCTACAACCAATGTCGGCCAAAGCAAAGGTTTACCGATAGTTCATTTGCTATTCTCATACAGTATTACCCTTAAGTTGCAACGGATGCATCAAAAGATCCAAATACTAATTAGCCGATAGCAAACAAACCCAGCCCATAGCCTTACCGAGCTGACCTCTCAAAAATCATGTATACATATCACTAACGCAACGATTAAGTCAACAAACAGTTGCAACCAAAACCTATTACAACTAAAACCATCTCTAAGTTAAACGTCCACTCACCTCTTGTTCTTAATCTCCACTCAGTCATCGTTCATGAGAACATAATAAAACTGAAATCAGTATCCAATTCATAAATATATATCAACACATATATTTATATCCATCTCACTATGCATAACAAGTTAGAAATACCTAAAATGTAAGCATATAAGTTGTAGTCCAAAAGATCCAACAAATAAAAGCTTTGGACTACAAAAACATTGTTCGCGTCGCGACCATACGTCGCGTCACGACGCTAAATCTTTCAAATGGTGACTTCGAACCAAAGAAGGCTTCGAGCGCCCTCCCCCCTTCGAACCAAGAGGACTTCAAGCGGACTACTTCGAGCCAACAAGGCTTCGAGCGCCCATTAAAATCAAGAAGGCTTCGAATTCGGAACTAACTAGGTCGCGCCGCGAAGCGACTTCGAGCAAGTTCTTCGAACTACCAATTCAAACAAAGACTTCGAATTTGAAGATAACCAGGTTGCGCCGCGACCTTGAACTCATCACGCCGCAATCTCATAAAACCCAGTTTTCCAGATTGTTCTTCATCTTCTTCCAACCGAGTAAACACCATAGCCAACATATCCAGTACTATAAACTTACAAAAATCAATACCAAAACATGTTTAAACTTTATATAACATGTTTAGCATCATCATGAACACCTTTAAACTCAAGATCACAACAAAACCAACTAAACCCATTTGTCAAGTTTCTATCATGCTCATTCATGGGGTTCTTCATAAAACCTAGCAACAAGAAGCAACAAATATTCAGCATGTTGGACAAGAATCTTAATTTAAAACAAATAAGAAAGCATACCAACCTTAACTTGAATTATCAACTTCTTAAAATCCAACCTTCAAACCTTTTTCTTATTTTCTTCTTCTCAAAGCAAAAACACACACAACACACTCCAGCAAATTCACAATTGAGGAGGTGACTTTTGTGAGTCTAGGCTTATTCAAAACACACGTACACATATTTTTTTCTAAAATCAAAGCATGAGGTGTAATGACTCCATAAACCAAGTAGTTACACATGCTCACATACTCACATTAACATGCATATGTACACATATATAAATATTTAATTAATCAAACTAATTAAAGTCATTTAATTAAATAATGATACTCATAATCAAATAATTAAATAATTAAATAAACACTTAATCAAATAATTATCAAGTGTTACTTACCAGAGCCTACTTAACTACTAGGCCTAAAAGTTAGGATGTTACAAATCCTCCCTCCTTAAAAGGATTCCGTCCTCGGAATATCTTCACATTCAAACAAATGAGGATAACGAGTCTTCATCTCTGCCTCAGTTTCCCATGTTAAATTTGAACCCAAGCTATGTTTCCACTTAATCAACACCATCGGAATATTTTTCTTTTGCATCTTTGCCACTTTCCGATCCAACAATTCAATGGGTTCTTCCACTAATTTCTTACTCGAATCCACTTTTAGATCATGTAAAGGAAGAATCTGGCTTTCATCATCCACTTTACATTTCCTCAAATAAAATACATTAAATGTATCGTGCGGAAACGGACCGATATAATGAAGAGCCAGTATCCCACGCTTCCTAAAACGGATAACCCCCTTCCATGGCGAAACTTTTAGATAAACCAGTTCACCCTCAACAAATGTAACGGATCTACAGCGTGGATCAACATACATCTTTTGTCTGTTTCTAGCTGCTTTTAACTTTTCTCGTACAATAGCCAATTTTTTAGCCATGATCTGAACAATGCCGGGCCTTGCATACTGTTTCTCACCTGCCTCCAACCAACACGTAGGAGTACGACAACGACGCCCATACAACATCTCATAGGGTGGCATACCGATACTCGAATAATATGAATTATTATACGCAAATTCGATCAAAGGCAAGTGGGAATCCCAAGAACCCCATACTCCAATACACATGCGCGTAGCATATCCTCAAGTGTCTGAATAGTTTGTTCAGTCTGTCCGAGGATGATAGGTTGTACTCAAATTAACACGTGTACCCACCTCCTGCTATAAACTGTTCTAGAAATTAGACACAAATCTGGAATCTCTATCCGATACAATCGAAAGCGGTATACCATGCCAGGATACAACTTCATCAATATATAAAGCGAAGCTGTCTCATTTGTAGCAAGAAAATGAGCACTCTTTGTCAATCTATCAACAACCACCCAGATCATATCATGATTCCGCTGCGCACGTGAAAGTTTAATCACAAAATCCATCGTGACTTGTCATCGCCACCACTCTGGTATCTATAATCATCTCAAAGATTCATAAGTTTCTAGTACACTGCTTTAGTTACAGAATTCATTGAGTATCCGATAAACATTGCTTCATTTGCTTTGGCATCAAATTTACCAAGATTGTCCTTGTCATTTAGAACGAAACATCTGCAGCCAAAAACATGAAGAAATTTGACATTAGGTTTCCATTTATGAATCAGATCGTAAGGTGTTTTATCAAACCATTTGTTGATTATTGAATGATTTTGCGTGAAACAAGCGGTGTTGACTACATCAACCCACAGAAAATGTGGAAGATTGGAGTGAACCAGCATCGTGCGGACAGCTTCCACTAGCGTTCTGCTACAACGTTCTACTATCCCGTTTTGTTAAGGTGTGTGGGCTGCTGAGAACTGATGAGTGATTAGTGAAGCCTACTAAGTCAAGATAACCATCAAGTGTCTTGTTCTTGAACTCAATTCCATTACGAGTTTAGACTGTCTTTGTTGTAAATTGCAACTCTAGTTGAGTTGACTTTAAGAATGAGATTATCAATTCAGGTGTCTCATCCTTTCACCGTAGAAATTTGACCCAAGTAAACGTAAAGTAATCGTCTACATTGACTAACACCTATTTGCTTTGAGGTTGCATCAGGCCACACAAATCCATGTGTAATAACTCTAACAGTCGGGACAAACTTGATTATGGCTATGACTTATGAGGAACTCGCTCGTCTTCTCCATTTCGCAAGCTACACAAAGATGATCTTTTTTAAACTTGAGATGGGGCAACTCGTGACTAACCCATTAGCCGCTAACTTGTAGATGTTTTGGAAGTTTAGATAGTGAGTCTCCTATGCCACAACCTGTTTCATAGTTGCTTTCGAAAGTAGGCATACTGCAGTAGAAGGCTTCACATATGAGAGGTCATTGGTATACAGGTTTGTCTTTCGTGTGCCGGCTAGGATTTCTTTTCCATCCTTAGAAAAACAATACACTTCTTGGAGTTAAAATGAACCTCCATACCTTTATCACAGAACTAACCTATGCTCATCAAATTATGCCCTAAACCTTCAACATATGTGACTTTCTTGATAGATATCTTATCATCAACCAAGTCACCATATCCCATGATTGGTGATTTATTATCATTCCCAAATCGTACTAATCCACCAAATTTTTCTTTAAAGTTGGACGGTAGCTCCTTCTTACTAGTCATGTGTCTCGAGCAACCAGAATCAAGATATCACACATGACCGATCTGCAAGACAATTAAGAAGATTTAGGTACCCGATTGAAAATGGGTCCCGTTGGAGGGAGTGAGAGTTGTGCGATTTATCTGAAACTTTGGTTTGGTATGGCAACAGTGGTGTTTGAAAATGAATTTGGATTTTGTTAACCACTGCAGGTTTTGATGGTGAAATGAATTTGGATTTTTGTTAATCACCACAGGTTTTAAAGACCATCTGAAAGTAGTCTCAAAGTTTGAATTTTAGCAGGTTTTTATTAAGAAAATATGGATTCATTTTAGGTGGCGAGTTACAAATTTTCTCCCTCAAAAGTTTTTGTAAATGTCTGAATTAATACACCTTAAATGGATATTTTACATCAGGGCGTTCAAGTGTATTCACACGAGCAGAAATAGGAGTTGAAAATTTAGACATCACATTAGTATTCACACCATAATTAGAATAACAATAACCATGAGAACAATCATAATATCTAGCATGTCGTAAATCAGTTTTCTTAAAAGCAGAAATAAAAGAAGTATTAGCAAATACATCATTAGTGTTGCCAACATTGACAAATTAGTTTTTGAAGCAAAATTAACAAAATTATTTGAATGATTGTTTTTCTTCAAATAGCCGTCTCTTCACTTTCTCCTTTTCCTAGTGTTTCTTCGGCCAAAGAGCACGCCTAACCTGCCTCTTACTTAGATCTTTTTCTACCATCACAGTCGAGTTAGAGTTGGCAGATTTTGAGAAGTGAACATGCTTTTTGGTATTTGAACACTCACCTTGAAATTTTTTATTGGAAACATACTCAAACCTTTATATTTTAAGAGGCTGTATTTGGGATTTAGGAACCAAAAGACTTACTCTTTGTTGAAAAAAGATTTTTGGATGATAACCATATGGTGCTTTCATTTTCAATTTATTCAAAATCGGTTTATCTTGAGAAAATTTAGAGTCTACATGATTAAACCCTTCATTAGATTTCTCTTCAACAATTGCAGCTACAAAATTCAGTTATGATCGGAGAGCATCGATTTTTTAGAAAAGTATTTCTTTTTTAGCATCAAAATCTGTCGTTTGAGTTTTCAAGGTTTGTTCAGGTTCAAAAAAATTTATTTTCAAAACAAAACTTGGAATATAAAGATGAGAAAACTCCGGTTTCTCATAAAGGTTTTCTGACTTTTGATTTAATTCCTCTGAACAATAACTAGTCAAGAAGTCAGTAGAAAATGGTATTTCTCTGGTTTTGTAAAGCCCATTTAGTTTAGTGTAATTATGAGACACTTGCATCTTATCAGGATTTTCTCTTTTGGCTTTTTCCATTTCATTATCCTCAACCGCTCCTCGGAATCTCATAAGTTGCACATAACCCCTACACATCAATTTAAAATCGTATAATTGTGTTGCAGTTACCTTTTCAAGAATATGATGGTTAACCAAGATCTTCATATGTATAGGAATTATAAAAATGTGTATCCTAAATAGATGAATGGTTTAATCTGTTTGACCCTTTTTACAAGCTTATCAAGTTCATTAATTTTAGAATACAAATCATTTCTTACATTTAAGATAGAATTATATTTAGCAGCATGTTCACTACACTCTATTTCTTTAGCTTTAATTTTTTCTACTAGGTTATTCATATGAATTTCATGTTTAGGTAGTCGTTTTTGTAAATCACTAACATTGTTATGTGCTTTAGAAAATAATAATTTTGCTAGTGCTTCATTTTTTAAACATTCTTTGAATATTTCAGTGTTTTCAGAAGTTGTTCTTCTAACTTCTTAATATCTTTTATTTCTTTCTTTAACTTGTTTATTTGCATTTGGAAAGAATCTGATATAATTTGAATTTCAGTTAGAAGATCACATACCTTGTTCTTAGAATCTAGGACATTTGCATTTTCAACTTCATCTTCAGAATCAAATGCTCCTTCTTCGATAATCTCGCACATGAAGGCTTTGATTTCTTCTTCTGAGTCTGAGTCAGATACCACCTGCCACAGGTCTTCTTTCACCATTAAAGCTTGTTTAGCATCCTGCTGTTGACAATATAGAGCCTTTCGAGTGTAATAGTTATAGTCCTTCTTCACAATTTTCTCTGCCACATTTGTAACACCTATGCAGATCAACAGGTGCTTTCGACTCTACAGATTTAAACCAGGAGCAGGGGATTTCTCATAGCGAGTTTCATCTTTATGCTTGAAACTAGATGAAGTTTGGAGCTTGTTGGAGGATGATTTTTTTTCACATACTTCTGCTTGAGCTCAGTAAGAAGAGCTTGGGTTTTCAACAACTCAGCTATTCCATCATCGTCCACTTCATCTTCAACCTCAACTTAAGATGATGAGCTAGATTCAACCACTTTATCTTGCAAACTCTTTGAGTCACGTATGTGTCTTTTATCAGCCACAAGAGCTATGTGATCAGAAGTTTGTGCTTTTACTGAGTGCTTCAACTTCTTAACCTGAGCTTTACTCTTATATTGACTCAAATCTTCATAGATCACATGAATTGATTCGGTACTCAGATCTATATTCATTCTAATAAAGTTACGAACCTGACCCATTCAGGTCCAAGTTTATTAAAAAACCTGATGTTGACGTCATTGTTATCTATGGTAATCTTGTTTCTCTTCATCTCATTTAACATATCAGTAAACCGTATGTAGGTTTCTTCCATAGTCTCATCAGTAAATTGCATGTGGGTTTCTTCCATAGTCTCACCATCTCTAGCTTTAAACTCATCATAAGCAGATATAAGTTTATTAACTTTGATTATAGCACCCAAAGTTATACCCTACCAAATTCGAGCTAATTCTTCCCAAATGGTCTTACTAGTTGCCAGAGTATGGATGTTTGTGTAGATATCATCTATAACACCTTGTTGGATATAGGAAATGGCTTACATATCCCCTTTTGCTTTAAGTTTCTCTACTTCGGTGTAACAAGTTGGGTTCTTAACCTCAATCGAGTCTTTAATCGGTGGATTGTTGTCCGGATTTCCTTCGATCTCTATGACAAATTTTGCTGAACCATCATGTAAGGATTCCAGAATTGAATCTGCATTATCATGGTTTCTGATGAATTGAAGAAGATGACTCTTCCACTATGAGTAGTTGCTACGGGCCGGGAAAAAAGGATAGGGGGCTTGGTGTCGGAAGCCATGATGGGAATTCATTTTTTTTTTTTTGTGAAAATGATACTTGAAAATGGATCTTTTAGAGGAATGTAAAGGTGACAATTTAGAAACTTGAGGTTTTCAATTAACGTTTTGAGTTTAAAAAAATTTCAACTTAGGGTTTTCAATTGAAGTTTTTGGTTAAAAAGTTTTAAATTCATGGGTTTTCAATTGAAGTTTTGGATGAAACGTTTTTCAATTTATGGGTTTTCAATTGAAGTTTAGGATGAAAAAGTTTTCTATTGAAATTTAGGTTGGAAAAGTTTTCAATTAAAGTTTACGATGAAAAATTTCAATTGTGGGTTTTCAATTGAAGTTTAGGATGAAAAAACTTTCAATTGTGGGTTTTCAGTTGAAAATGTTTTCAATTACACCGAGGAGATTTTAAATTGCACCATTCAATTGAGGAAGTTTTCAATAGGGACTTTAACAACTTTTCAGTTGAGAATCAAGCATGAAGTTTTCAATTGCGGCTTTTCAGTTCCTACTCACCTAGGTCTGTCAATGGGTCAGATCTTGCCCCAGATCCGATCCCCATTTATTAGATCCAATGGGTCTAAATATTGGATCTATCGCCCCAATAAGAGATCCAATAGGTCGACCCATTTAATTGGATCACTACATGGGTCGATCCAAGATCTGTCTAGGTCGATCCATTTAATATTAAACTACAATTTAATTTTAACCATCAACTATCATCAATTTATCGGTTATCACCCACCACCGCGGTGGCTACCGCCGTCGCCTATTACCACCCCCGCCACCCGTCCTCGCCACCACCACCACCACCGCCGACCACCAGCCGCCGCCACCGTCACCGCCGGCCACCACCCGCCACCATCGTCACCGCCGGCCACCACCCACCACCGCCGACACTGTGACCACCACCGCCGACCACCATCCGCCGCCACCATCACCGCCAACCACCATCCGCCGCCACCATCACCGCCGGCCACCACCACCGCCACCGCCAACCACCCACCGCCGCCACTTTCACCGCCGCCTCCGCCGACCACCAGCCGCCGCCACCGTCACCGCCGGTCCCCACCCCCCGACACCACCGTCACCACCGGCCACCACCCGTCACCGCCGCCGCCGCCGGCCACAACGATGCCGGTTGTGGTGGTGACGGTGTCGGCGGTGGTGGTGACGGTGTCGGCGGTGGTGGTGACAGTGTCGGCGGTGGTGGGTGGCGGCGGTGGTGGTGGTGACGGTGTCGGCGGTGGTGGTTGGCGGCGGTGGTGACGGTGTCGGCGGTGGTGGTTGGCGGCCGTGGTGGTGGTGACGGTGTCGGCGGTGGTGGTGACGGTGTCGGCGGTGGTGGTGGTGACGGTGTCCGCGGTGGTGGTTGGCGGCGGTGGTGGTGGTGACGGTGTCGGCGGTGGTGGTTGGCGGCCGTGGTGGTGGTGACGGTGTCGGCGGTGGTGGCGGGTGGTGACCGGCGATAACGATGGCGGCTGGTGACCGGCGATAACGATGGCGGCGGCGGTGGTGATAGCGGCGGCAGCGGGTGGTGGCCGGCGGTGAAGGTGGCGGTGGTGACGGTGTCGGCGGCGGGTGGTGGCCGGCGGTGATGGTGACGGTGGCCGGTGGGCGGCGGTGGTGGTGGTTACGGCGGCGGTCAGTGGTGGCCGGCAGTGACGGTGGCAGCGGCGGGTAGTCGGCGATGGTGGTAGTGACGATGTCGGGTGGTGGTCACGATGGCGGGTGGTGGTCGGCGGTGGTGGTGGTGACGATGTCGGCGATAGCGGGTGGTGATCGGCGGTGATGGTGGAGGGTGGTGGTCACAGTGACGTCGGCGGCAGCGGCGGGTGGTGGTCACGGTGGCTGGCGGTGGTGGTGGTGACGATGTCAGCGATAGCGGGTGGTGGTCAGCGGTGACGGTGGCGGCGGCGGCGGCGGCGGGTGAGGGGTTATGGTTGAAAAAATATTTGATAAATTATACTATAAATAATAAAATATTAAATGGGTCGCTTTGGGTCAAGATCCATTAGTAATAGATCCGATCCAAATCCAAGTAATTGGATGTTAATGATAATGGGTCAGATTCAGATCCAATTAAATGGGTCTACGGGTCAGGTCAGATCTTTAAAAGATCCAATCCGATCTGCCCCATTGACGACCCTATACTCACCTGCACTTGAACTTTTCAATTCAGAGATGCCTTTTCAATTCAAGATTACTTGTACTTTTCAATCAAAAGTTGCTCTATAGTTTTCAATTCACTAAAGAACCTTTTCAATTCAAGCACAGTGTCGATCTCTATGTAATCCAAATCCAAGAATTATCAACTAATTTTTCTTGTTTTTGATTCTATTACTTTTGAAAACAGATTCTCAGTAAATACCAACAACCAATTTCGATCCACACACTCTTAAATCAACTTTAAATGCCACGAACAACAACATGAACAGTAACTCCAAAAACGAAAAAGATTAGATCTTTTTTCTTCAATAATCTTTGAATTCGATGTTGTTTAATCCCAATATACTCAAAATCAGTATTGGAACATAAATAAACTACCAAATTCAGTTTACCATCACGAAATTAGTCCCAAATACGAAGAACGGAACCAAAACCGTAACTCTCTGTTATGAAACTTAGAAACTCATATATAAACTATCTTAATTTCATCGATTTTGATGATATATGATTTAGTTGATCTTGAAATCAATAGATAAACATAATCCAATCCACAATTTCAATAAAACTTACAGAATTAATGAAGATTAGTAAAGGGCGGATCGAGAATATCAAAAACCCAAATGTTGAAGAAACAAAAGCACGAATAGATCAATTGATTTACCTTTGATCCACTCCTGCTCTGATACCAATTGTAGGTCTCAACTAACAATGAAAGCGATCAAACACAATGATCAAACTCTCAATATATGTATATGCACGATAGAGAGGAAATGAGAGCATAGTGTCGCCCAAAATGACTGCTTAATTAATTAGGGTAAATTATATTGTTTATATACCTTTTCAAGTATTTTTATAATATACCCTATACTTATAGGAATTAGGAAATACGACTGCAAGCAAAACTTAACCAAAATGATCAAATGATCACAACTAGAAACTAACAATTATTCCCAACTTTCAACCGGTTGCTTCTCCTATGAATGTGACGCTACAAACAATGTAAATTTTGTAATATTATTTGATGCACTAAAACGAGCTAACTTTGATATCAGAAGACGATGAACGTATTAGAAGACGATGATGATGTGGATGAGGAAGACGCGGATGATGATGGATATTAGTTATATTATGTTATTTAATTACATTAAACTTGTTTGTAAAAAATATTATTGTTTTGTGTAAAACTATGTTGGTGTAAGTAGTTTGTTCTTAAAAAACTAGTATCAAAGCAGTTTTAGCTTTTAAATTTACTATACTCATAGATAAATATAATAAAATATAAAAAATAAAAAAGTAAAAAAAAACTTTAGTGATGATAAAGTCGTCTAAAAACTATTTAAAATAAATACATTCACTAATTTAAAATAGTTTTCGTGTCGACAAATAAAATATTACCGTGAGGCCATTTTGTCGTGGTAAAACTTATTTTATTTTAATTTTGATTTTTTTAAAATGACTTCCAACGACAACAGGAGCCGTCGGTGAAGGTTCACCTTCTTTCGGTGATGACGTGTCCTTGCTAAAAAGATTCATAGACGGGCTTTCAGCAACTACGCATTGGCGTTGTCGTCGGGAAAAACCTTCGGCGAGGACAACTTGACTTTTCGCGACGACTTTTGTCATCGCTAAAAGGTGATTTCTTGTAGTGAGGTTTTGCGGCAATTTGAACTCGAAATTCTCGGTGAATACTTGATGAAAATTTATGATTCTTGAGCATATGGAAAGATGATCGACTTGTCTATAGGTAATACAAAAGGAATAACTAAAATGAGTTTAAAATGAGTTGAGTCCTAAAAAAATAGTAAGATAGTGTTGAATAGTTCAAGTTAATACATAGCTGACTTCAATTGGTGATTTCTTAGTCCGCACTTGATGAAAACTCTTGTACCTGCACTCAGTTCTCGAGTTTTTTTAAAGGAAATGGAGGAAAAGGAAAGGAACACGTAAGTTGATGTGTTTGTGAGTTTTTTTTTTAAAGAGGGGAGGGGAAGGAAAGGGAGGGGCAAGGAGAGGTTATTTGGCCCAAAATGTTTCTCCCAAAAGTGGGATGATAAGGAAAGAAATAAGTTCCCCTTCATTTCCTTTTCTTTCCTTCAAACTCAAGAACAAAAATCAATCCTTCCCATTTTTTCCTTTCTTTCTCTTCCCTTCACTTTCCGTCCTTAAAAAACTCGAGGACAGAGTGTTGGTGTATTTGGAAATTTAAAAAGATTGTCTACAAGGATTTGTAAGAATAATTAGGCAAACGATTAAGAACGAATCAAAAAAGTCAATTCAAACACTAAACAAGTTGTTGGTTAAGATATGAGTATAATGATACGTTTTTGTAAACGTTTAATGGACATATATGTTGAAAGAAAACTTCATGTACCTTAATTGACATTAAAAAAACACTAATATATGTGGTCAACAACTTTAACACTAGAATATATCTTTACCTTTAATTATTTATTCTTTTGAAACTATACTCAACCATTCACTCAAATATGTACACATGCGGCTTGAACTCATAATCATTTAATTGAAAAAGACCGACCTTGATAACATCCGCACACCCGGATCTCCAACTGCTAGTCCTCGTATTGCATAGTTGTTCAACAATTACCAATCACTTAGAATATAGTATATATATTAATATTAATATATATACCAACTTAAGCACAATATATGAATACAATATGTGTTTCTAGTAATCAGGAATTGATAGGAGTTAATTAAAAAGGACAGCTTTGAGGAAGACCTGTTATCCTATTACCTAGTCATGTTTAGTTAGTTGCTCCATTACTATTTGAACGGTTCAAAATCATTATTAAATTAAAAAAATGAGCAAGTCTATATGCATGTTCAAATTAGTGATTTTATATGAAGCTACATGTTTTAAAAAACAATTATTTTCTACAACCTAAATTAAGTGCTAACCTAACTTTTTTTAATTATAAATTGTCAAGTATAATATGAATTTGTACATTGGGTCATCCTCTTTTGAATTTATGTCTGTCAAAAGATAAAGTCAAGGAAAAAGATAAACAGTGAATAAATAAATGTTAAATGTCATCATTTTGTGGTTTGCGTGATGAATTAGAAGGATTTGTTACAATAAATATATTATATATTCTTATCTCAAACTTTGATTGTTCTGTTACCACGTTTGTGAGAGGATACGAACATAAATTAACAACACTATATTATTGTCTAGTAAGTAATCATTGTCATATGACACTTGAGAGTGGTAAGACCAATCCAATTAATTTTTGGGCTTGTAAAGGGATCCTTAGAGTCCACGAAATGGATTGCTTTTGTGGATATGGTGAGAGCACCACATGATGAAAGTTTAAAAAAGCCCACTCTGTGTCCAATGCTGTTAAATGGTTGTGTGGAAGTTTTAACAGAATTAGATGGCGTGTGGTTTGTAATTTGGTGGGCCCAAGCTCACACATCTCTTAATTTCTTTTGACTTTTTTTTATTGGTATGTGGGTATTAGTTTGATCCCAAAATTTGGTGTTATAGCATGTTATCATTACGGGATTGAGTGATAGGATAAAAAGTTGACATGACGGTATGATAGGTCGTGGGTGTGATGGGGGTTAACCATTACTAACACTCTTAATGTAATTTATTTTTAACCACATAAAATTAACATAAAACATATATACCCCTTTCTTTTCTTTTTTTGGCTACTTTTTTTTGGAATATTATGTACATTAAGACTTATAATACTCAAGTAGGTAAATGAACAATTTTAAGAATCACAATCAAGACTCAATTAAGGTTTCAACTCAAAATTCAATATTCTGTAATTGCATTAACACACTACATATGCAATTAGTCACATAAAATACAAAAACATCAAATCAATAATCAAATTCACATTGAGTAAGATTAAATCAGTAATCACAAAACAAACCAATAATCACCCTCAAGACTCAAGGTTTCAAATCAATAATCAAATTAACAATGAAAAAGATTAATGATAAAACCATAAAGGATAAAGATCGGAACTTTTAAGAACCCTAAACTAAATAATGAAAAAATCAGCTCACAAGTCAACTAATAAGTATTTGTTACATACAGTAAGGTCCAAGAAGAACTGAAGATCGAATAGAGCGACGGGCCAACAGCAGGTCGGTGACGAATCAACCGGCGACTGGTTGAAGGATAGAGTGAACGGACTACATCACACCATTTATCCTCCCAGAATCATCCACGTAAAGAAAGAACCGGGTTATTAGGGGCGACGGTTTTCGCAACAAATGTTGTTTTTTCTTGTAGTGGACATGATGTTCTGGTTAACTAATTAAAATGTTACGACACTCACCTACCTCAAGTTAGAGCAATCATCACACACGTAAATAAAAAACATCCATCTATATACAGGTACCTCATTTATCTCATTTTGTCATTGAGAACTTAGCTACCGGAAACAACCCACCTACTTCGGTTGGTTCTCTCAACTCGGTTTTTTACTTATCTAACAAATAAGAAGCATTTGAATCTCAATAGAACAAGTCTCAGGCTCTGAAGTTTTTAGTATTGTAATCGTATAGTCGTATAGAATATAGTTGGTACTGTTCATATCCTTAAGAGGAAATTGATTGTGAAGTTTTTAAAGAAGTATACTCACAAACTCACAGCCTGTGATAATAGTATCACCAACATATAAAAGAATGTAGCATGTGACCTCATTTTGAGTATAGATAAATAATGATGTGTCCGACATATATATATTTAGAAAATCCAAAACTCAGAAAAGAAGTAGAAAGTTTTGAAAACCAAGCTCTTGAGGCTTGCTAAGACCATATAAAACTTTTATAAAAAGTAACGATGCTGAGGATCAACAAATCCTTGAGATTGAGTCATAAAAATTCACACATAAGTTTCGGTGAAGAAAAATATTATTAACGTCAACTTGTCTAAAGGACCGACCACCTGAGAAAGCAATAGAAAGATCATGTCTAATAGTGGTTGGTTTTAACATCCCTGACTAAAAGTCTCGGTATAATCAGCATTTGTAGTAGGGATGAGGAAAAAACTCGTTTGGTTTTGAACCGGACAGATTTACATAATTTCGGGTCAATTTTTGGTTCATATATTTTCTTTATTTTGGGTTAATTTTTTACCCGGAACCGATTAGGAATATACAGTTCTGTCCTCGGGTATTACTTTGGGGCATTTTTGGTTCGGTTCGGTTTTGAAACTGAGCTCATTTCTAACCTGCACTATGATTAAAACCCTTACCAACAAGCTGAGCTTTATATCTATTTATAATTTTATCTCTTATTTCCCTTAATTTTGTACACCAATTTACAACCAACAATATTAGCTTATGGAGGCGTAACCAATATCCAAGTACAATTAGAGTGTCAAACAGTAATTTTTCACTCCATCACATCCCACTAATAAAACCACTTTTGCGCTTGAGCAAATGTGTAAGGTTCAGTTTCAAGAACAGTACTAATATGATACAACATATGATTGGGAAAGGTTTTAAATTTACAAGTATGATTGGGAGTACGAGTGACCATCGGATGAGAAAGAGGTGGTGGTGGTAACAAAGATATATCGGTAGATAAATAATACAAAGACGACAATGAAGTAGTAAAAACATATATAAAAGAAAAGGATGAAACATACACACTATTATTGGATGATGAAGAAGTATGTGATGAAATAGACGACGAAATTGTAAATGTCATCTCATGAAAATAACTTGATGAGAGAAAGATATCCTCGACAATCAGGTGTGTAATTCGGAGAAAGTTTACTTGGCCTTGTATCACCAAGAAATGGATTAACATAGACAACCAAAAGTCCGAAGAATATTATAATGAGGTTTGTGTGAAAAAACGTTCATAAGGAGATCAATGAGATAAAAAAGACGAGGGTAATCAATTTATAAGACAGTTGTTGTGGCATATGCATCATACCAATACTTTTTTGGTAAACTAGAATGAAAAAGAATAGCACAGGCTATTCGGAAAGATTTCTATTTTTTCTTTCGGCAACATCATTTTGTTATAGTGTGTGAGGACATAAAACACATTAAGTAATTCCAGATTCATCAAAGAATTGTTTCATTTGCCCTTGAATCAATTCAAGAGCACCATCACATTGAAATTGTTTAATAATCAGCTTCAAAGTAACACTTAGGGTGCGTATGGAACAGAGAATGGAATTGCAGAGAATGGAATTGTAGAGAATGGAATCGTAGAGAAAGAGAATTGGTCTGTAGAATCAGAATCAGAATCAGAATTGAATCAAAATTGAATCTTCTGGTTGGTAGCACAGAGATTTCAAGAGATTTCAATAGAGAAATGTTTGGTAGCACAGAGACAGATAATTGTACCAAATTTTTATTTTCATTCGTATTGATTCTATTGATGATCAATTTAACAACACCAACATATAATCAGTTCATGAAAATAATCTATTTTAAGCTCAAAAATCATACAAAAAGGAAACAAAAATCATACAAAAAGGACACAAAAATCATATAATCAGTTCAACATATAATCCAATTCAAGTTCAACATATAATCCAGTTCAAAAAGGACACAAAAACCTTCAACCATGGCCATATAAAAAAAACATCATGACGACCGGTAGTCATACAAAAAGCAGTAAATTAATCATGGCCACAAAAAGTATTTTCAACCAAAGTCTAACAACAAACAATAAACACGCACATTCATCAAATGGAACCATCGATATACGATTCCACCATCCATATTTTCTGCTCTTGTGTCATCCCAAGAAATAATCGTCCAAGAACCACATCCTTATCAATCTTCTCATAAATTTCACGAGCTTCCACACTTTCTTTATTGAGTTGTTCTCCTACAATCTCTCCAAATCTAACTAAGACTTCCTTCATCTCTCTACATGACTCCAGATATACTTCATCCACATCCATGCTTTTGCCTCTTTTACGTTTGCTAGTCACACTACTTGTTGGTCCTTAAGATCGACGAGCATCTTGAACCACCTCTTCAACAAATTCAATGTCATCAACATCAATCGGGGAACTTTTTTGGGTCTCTAGAATGACTTCTTCTCCAAGATCAACTGCCTTACTAACTGTTGCTCTATCCTTACCAAAGACGGTACACAGTTTGTCATAAAATGGAAATGACTTGCCTCGAAAACTGATGGCACCTTTGTGAGACTACAAAGAAATTAGAAATAAATTTAGAATACACATTTGTTAATAACAATATATGTTTTTAAAATATACCTTGATATATTCATCCCGAACACTGTCCTCAGCAACTACACAATATTTTTCTTCATCCCAACCAAACCCACTTGTATATATGCACTATATCGTACACAATGCTAAAGTGTGACTTCCATGTCTTCATCCTAGATTTTATATGCAGTTCTGCTTTGAGGCCGGAGTTTGGAAGACTTACATCTAGCAGTTGTTGAACTCCATTTAAGTAGCCCGGTTTGAATCCATTATCAACACCCACATACTTTCTAGATGTATGCAACTTCATTAATGCATCAATCAACTTTACATCTTCTTCATTTGTCCAATTATATTTGCTTCTTGTAACTCCTCTTGATACATTTGAATCTGCCATGCCTACATACAAATTTATGGTGCTACAAATAATCAACCAAAATATATAAAGTATGAAGTAACATAATCATAAAAAACTTTAGTCCTACATATAACAAGTTTATAATTATAGCAAATAACTAGTAAATACTTATTACAAATAAAGAGTTCAAATAACAATAAATATAGCATTACAAATAAGATTTCAAATAACAAGTACATAATTATTAAACAAGCTAATTATTGATACGCCTCGCATTCCAATTGTTAAACATTTCATTAGCAAGAAGGTCTCTACGATCGGTCCATTCTTGTGACGTCTCAACCGTAGAAATAACATTGTCATGATCATTTCTAGGTTGTGTGTGATTTGTTGGGACTTCATTATCAATAGGATCTTCGGACATTGTTGTTCGTATGAAATTGTGTAACAAACAACAAGCAATGATGACACGTGGCATGGTGTCTATGGGATGATATGAGTTATCACGCAAATTGGCCCATCTAGCTTTAATTAATCCGAAACATCTTTCGATGACATTCTTTGCCGATGAATGTCTCATATTAAATAACTCCTTTGCATTCGTAGACGGGCGAGACCAATCATTAAGATGGTAATGTTGACCTCGATAAGGAGTTAAAAATCCTTCACCGTTCGTATAACCGGCATCACAAAGGTAGTATGTTCCTACAATTAACCATAAACTCTATGTTAATTAAGATATTTAATTTTAGGTATATTATTCGAAGATTTTCTATCACATACCCTGAGTTACTTTAAGTCCATTAGGTCTACTAATTGCATCTTGTAGAACTCTACTATCGGCTGCAAAACCCTCCCATCCCGCTAATACATACGTAAATAAAAGATCTCTGGTATATTGGTACAAATTTTCCCTTTTCGTGTTCGATATGGTTTTCGATGAAGGACTTTAACTTTAACATATGTTCCATTTAATGCTCCTAGACAACCCTTCATAAAAAGAAAACATTACTTAATAACTTATACTATCAAATATTATCTTTATTAAAAAAATTGTGTGTTTTACTAACCTTAAACCATTCCATCTTTCGTCGGTTTCATTGTCCGGCATCGGCACGGGTGACTTGTAGAATTCTTTGTGTAATCGACATATAGCATTCAATACTATCTTGAAATACCGACTTACAGTTTCCCCATACTGATGAAATCTATTGACTAGTATCCTATTCCTTGCATTATGAGCAATGGTATGTAAAAACATAGCAACTTGCTTATCCACTAGCATATTTTTACTATCCTTTAGTGCCCCTCTACTTTCTAGCATATCACAAAGTGTTGAAAACGCATGTATATTCATTCTTATGTTAACCACACTCATTACATCACTTTCATAAACCATCCTCATATTTTTTTCACGTCTATTATGGTAACTCATTAAATATTTTGTACGAAACGTTCTTGATTCAATCGCATGACGCAAACGATAAGTACACATCATCCACCAACGAATCATAACATACATAGCATAAAATGCACCTATGACAACTATTCTTTGTGTATGTGTTGATCTTGCCATCTACAAGAATGGTAGCTAGTAATCAAAATTAATAAACATAAAATCAAATTTCAAGTTCATAGACAATAATCAAAGAATTTCTTAACACTACACATTTCAAGTTAATAGGCAACAACAATCAAAGAATTATTCACACTTCACATTTCAAGTTCACATTTCAAGTTAACACTTCACATTTCGGTTTTAGTAACTGTAGCATGTTACTATCCATATTGAACAAAGAAATAAATATGGATATTTGCAAAATGATAAAGAAAACAGGATCAAATTATTTCTGTATGTGTTGTTTCTCATAATATTGTTTTTCATCATTCTTATTTACCTTTCCCCATTCACAATATGTTAGCCTTCCATGATTCAAAAGAATTGCATTTTCCTACCAAGTACTCAAGATCATACATGGACCAGTTTTTGAGTTACAAAAACAACAATTATAGTTACAAAAAAGTACTACAATAATTATGTATACTAAGGTGCAGAATTTTTTATGTTAAAAGAATTGTATATTTAAGTAAGTGATTCAAACTGCTTATGTATTTCTGAAATAAACACATTAGAATCAAAATTAATGCAAAGTGAAGTACCAAACAGTTGGCTGTCAAAACTAATTCAAAAGTATAAACACATTCAAAGTGAAGTACCAACAACTAATCAACAAAGATTTCTCAATGTATCAGTCAAATAATCATCAACAAAAAGATTTCAAACAAAAAAGATTTCTCAAACTTACAAAGCATTTCAAACAACAAAGATTTCTTAATATATCGATCAGTTAAACAACAAAGATTTCTCAATGTATCAATCAAATAATCAACAGAAAGATTTCAAACAACAAAGATTTCTCAAACTTACAAAGCATTTCAAACAACAAATCAAAAGACATTTCTCAATTGACAGAGAGAATGGAGATATACGTATAAAAGCAACAAAAAAAT
Organism: Dittrichia graveolens; assembly: GCA_038502395.1. Taxonomy (NCBI): domain Eukaryota; kingdom Viridiplantae; phylum Streptophyta; class Magnoliopsida; order Asterales; family Asteraceae; genus Dittrichia; species Dittrichia graveolens. Next base: position 80,874,191 of record JARJIL010000005.1, on the reverse strand, counting down.
TTCTCAATTGACAGAGAGAATGGAGATATACGGTGGAGACTGAAATAGAGAGAGTGGAGAGGTACATACCTTCACGAAGGAGATATACGGCGGCGGAACACAGCGGGACCTTTCACGAAGGTTAGAAGCGGCGGCCGGCGAAGCCATGCACGATCGGCAGACCCTACACGACGGCGAGAAGCAATGGCAGCAGCGAAGCCCTACACTATGGCTAGAAGCAACGGCAACGGTGAAGCCCTACAGGAAGGCGAGAAGCAACGGCGGTGAAGCCCTACATGAACACGAAGGCGAGAAGCATAGAGAGAGAGAGAACTGACGAGAGAGTTTGAGTTTTCTGTGTGTTACGCTTTTCTCCTCTTTTCTTCACCGAGAAGAAATTTTCATTTCTCCCCTTTTCTTCACTTTAGGCGGAGAAAGGAGAAGTGGGAAAAATAAATTGAATTTTTCTCACCAACCCTTTTCTCTATGTAAACAAACAAGTGATTTGTTTCTTTTTCTATTTCTCAGAGTTCAAATCTATGTACCAAACAAGCCCTTAAGCATGGGAAGTTAAGTGATACATTCACATATAATGACTAAAATCATTAATAAAGTATTTGTATTCACAAAGTAAAATAACAAGAGAAGGACCCCAAACTTCATATTAAATACCAAGAAGTGGTGTAGTGCAATGAGTTAGGGAATAGGCAAATGGTAAAGGGGTTCTCTTGGACATAATACAAACATCATGGTCACTAGATGACTTTTTGTTACATTCAGTAATGAAAAATGACTAAAAACAGAATCAGATGAATGACCAACATGAGAGTTTCACAACTTATGAGGTGTAGATGTGACGCCCGTTTTTTTAAAACGTGCAATGAGGACAAAACATTATTACTATTTTAAAAATAGGGTAACAACCGGCATAGGTAATACAAAAATAGTTTTCATTTGATGTTGCACAAAAACTCTTTAGCATGTCCACGTGGAAGACTCTTCTTTCACAAAACCTAAAAATAATAACCACCAGAAAGAATTAGCTAGAAAGCCCGGTGAGTACTCAACAAAATACAAAAATGATAAAAAAAATTAACATATAAATATACTCTTATCAAATTGTGCCACTCACGTCTCTCTTTTACCACTCAGGGAAACATCGTTCCCACCCAGGCACCACTTGATTGTCACTCAGGCATCTTAATTTTGCCACTCAGACAAATCATTTGCCACTCAGGCATCTCATTTGCGCAACATTGCAGTTAACATATGCCGCATATACATACAATTGCAAGCCACATCATAGATAATCAATCACTAACATATCACATACTCTGACATCATGCGTATGATCATATTGATAAACAATTAAAATTACTCTTTTTAGTATTTCCGCACATACTAACAATGTATATAGATATGTGTTTATAACATATATCTCAGTAAGAACATTTTCACTTTAATCATGCAGCTATATGTATAAGTATTGCTTATTACACTACTCATTGCTTTATGAATCTATACTCACATTGCATTAATTATAGATGCACACTCGTATACATGATCAATTGTTAAATATTAATCCCATCCCTTTTTCTCTTTACTACTAACTAGTGTTCACCTCTCACTTATTCATTCATATTCATATTTCATAATTTAGTGTAAAACCCAAGATACTCCATTTAAACGCAAACATGCATGGATCTCTTATTATATTTAGGTTCCTCTCTATTAATTATGTGTTCATCGCTATACTCATTACTCAACAATTAATAACATTTTACTTGATATCAACAAATTATAACACTTATGTAACAATTTCCACTTAGGGCTGACTACGTAAAATCACAAGTAATTAATATCTCTAAGTACCAAGTTGAGGTACTCACTTGTGGTCTAATACTTTCTAAGCGTTCTCTTATCTTTTAAGATACGCCCGTGCCTCCTCAAGTACGCCATGGGGCACGGTTCGTTCTTGAGGGACACGTCCGTGCCCTGCAACTTATAACAGCCGGTCCGACTAAAACTTACTGTCTCCGACCAAAAACACATTCAAATCATATTCATGTCATTTCTAACGCTTTTTAATCAATCCATATCAACTGCTAACTATATAAAATAGCTCAAAAACATCTTTTGGTCATATACCAATAACTAACTCAATTAAAACCCAACTATCTCAAACTTTTAAAAACAAGAATCGTAACACTTACTTTTAGAGGTTAGATATGATAAAGGAGATTGATTCCGGCTTGTAACTACTTCTTGATCTTCTTTCTTCAATTAGAATAGCAACTCAAGCTTGTATGTGTTTTTGTGTCTTAGTAAAGAAAGAACAAAGCATACACAAGATAAGAAGGAAGAGAAGGAAGAAAACAAAAGGGAAAAAAGGCTGCGGACCTTAGGGTCGGTTAGCTCAAGTAGCGGGTATCCCGCTCTCCTATCTAACTTACAACTCATCCATACGTTAACCATAAATCCTAACAAAGATATATTTGGAACCATTATTTTAAACCATTAAATAGTTTATAACTTTAGTTCATTTTCCTCAACTTTTATTCCACCACTTAGTTTTAATAAATTTTATAAACTTGGGGTGTTAAAGTAGATAAAGCAGCTATCACGATTATTATGCATAAGATGATGAAGTGTTTGTTCACTTAGTGACCAGAAAAAAGACCATGATATAAAAATGTAACAAGTTTATGATGATCCAAGACAAGTTAGAGTTATAGATAATATGTTTTTTATTAGACCAGGGATAACTAAAACATTTCTAAGTAACAGAGTCTGAAAGTGAAAGCACAACGTGTCCAGTAGTGAAATACACAAAGATATTCTATCACCAACAATAATTCTATTATAGGGTATCTTCGGTACGCAGCTTTTTGGAGCCGAAAGTTTTTTGTTTCGAAATAAAAAGCTATAAGTTTTGTTCGGATTAAAAAGCTAGAAGCTTTTTTTAAACAAAAATCTCCAAAATAAAAAGCTTCTTGAAGTAGCTTTTAAAACTAGCTGGAAGCTTTTTATATATAAAATTACCTAAATACCCTCTTTAATTGTTTTACAATTCCTTCTATTTTTATTATTTGTCCTTTTTTGTTATTTTACACTATTAAGCTCCAACTACCAGCTATTTTGTCAAACACATATACATATAAAAGATACAGTTTGCACCAAAGACAAATCAAAAGTCATATGTGCAGTAGTTCCCGAATTTGAAATCCAAGAACCAACTACAAATAATCAGACCGAGCACATAACCCAAAATGTTGGTGTGAACATGCCCAAGTAAACTTACCTGCTTGGACATCAATTTCATTTTCTGCATTAATACTAGCTAGGCCCGAAGATCACTTTTTCATTTTCTTTTCGGACTATTATATATTTTTTTGAAGAGACTAGGGGTGTACGTTCGGATGGATCGGTATAATCCGATCCGATTGAGTAAATCCAATTGGATTTCGGTTTTTAAAAGTGAGACCCAATCCATCCAAACAATCTTAAGATCCGAACCAAACCATCCAAATTACAATTCGGTTGGATCGGTTTTTAAAATTCGGTTTTTATTCTTACATAAATACATGCTTAAAGAGTAGAGATATTTTAAAAACTAGATTCGATACATATACTATTAAGATAAAAATATAGTTGTTCAAGTTACAATAACTAGTGCGACTAGTGGCTTTATAAATATATAATTAAAAATAATAAGTTCTAAATAAACATAGACATGACACGTATGGATTACTTTGTTCCACTAGTGTTATATGTGTGTGTGTATATTCTTATTCGGTTTATTTGGTTTATTCGGTTTAAATTATAGTATCCAGAACCAAACCGGAATCCATAGTAATTATTCGGCTTTGATCTAATCCGATCCAAAAATCCGAAATATCCGAACCAAATAGTCCGATCCAAAATTTTTGGTTCAGTAATTCGGTTTTATCCGATGAGTGAACACCCCTAGAAGAGACGATATTAATTACTTCCTCTCACTTGAGTGAAAGATATGTTACTATTATATCTCCAAATTCTAGTAGCCCCTCACTCCCATGGAATTTTGAATTTTAATACTTAATTGCAGCGCTAATTAATATTGTAGGCCCAAAACGAGTATTAATTGTACGCCAAAACTATCAAATAATATTGAGCCATATTTATTTGTAATTCCAAATAATTTGTCAATAATCAAAAACCGACTGATCGCAAACAATTAGTGCTTGATAATATTGTTGACCGGCAAAATTACTCACAAATTCACAATTTGTAGGGTTAATGAGGCTCATCTTTCCCTCCAACCGGTCAAATCCATGACTCTTAAAGCTACCAATCTTGTAGTAATGCGGGAGCATCACACATCAGTGAGGCAAGGGGGACTCATTCTTCCTTATAAGGAGTGTGAATCTTACTCCTACCATATGACGCGTTTTAAAGCCGTGAGGCTAACCCAAAGCGGACAATATCGTTGATCGGTTCTCTCGTTGTGATCCTACATTTGGTATCAGAGCCGGGAGCCGCACCAATGTGGAGGAGATGTTGGGTTTATGAGGCTCATCGTTCGCTCGAGCTAGTCAAATCTGCGACTCTTAAACCCAGCGCTCCTGTAGCAATGCAATAGCATCCCACATCGGTAAGACAAGGGGGATTCATTCTTCCATATAAGGATGGTGGATCTTAATCCTACCATATGACGTGTTTTAAAGCCATGAGGGGCAACCCAAAGTGAGCAATATCGTTAGTCAGTTTGCTAGTTACGATCCTATACAGTTACTTTGTGGTTGATATCGTGCGTGCTAATCAGATTGATACCAATGAGGTTTTATTTGCTTGCTCGTAACGTTGTGTCCACATATCAACAAATCGATCTATATAGTAGCTTTTTATGTGTATCTATCTTTTAAAGTGATTATGTCACCTAATAGTAACCATTTTGAATGTTATTATAATTCAATCTTGATTTTGATAATAACAAATTAAGTTAACGCAATTTTCATCTTTGGATGGATTTCATTTCTTAGTGTACACTTAAAAATTATCAAGTAGTATCTCGAACATGTGGAGATTATAAATAGAATATATTCTTGAATGAAAAACACACATAAGAATTCATTATAATTTGCAAAACAAACTAAAGAAGACATTAAATGGATATCATATACTCGTATTAATATGGTTAGAAAAAGTAGATGAATTACTGTAATGATAAATTATATAACATTACTTGATTTAAAATGGAAGAAAAATTGATAGAGACAATTTGATAGGTGTATATATTATTTATTTAATGGTGAGATAGGTAAAATGACAATTTTAACCATCAAAATATCATAAGACTTCCACTTCTCAAGTTTTTATGGTAAATTACTATATCAACTTGTAAAATCTCATGATAAATTGATTATTTGGTTTGCAAATTGATATATACAAGTATTTTATTTGCCCTCGTATTTGGGAGGGGAAGAATTAACATAAATATACTAACAAAAATCACCACGAAAGAGGGGGAAGAACAAAAGATATGACATCAGACATATATTCCTAACATTTAATGAATACAGTGCCCTACATCCTTACCATCATGCCTGACCCAGCCCCGATTTCATCATAACAACCATTATGGTTTGGGTCTTCTACCCGTTGGCAACATCAACATGAAGAGCTTTATCGAGATCAGAAGCATGGCTAAGCGGGAAACTATACAAAGATTTGGTAGTTTTATCAAACAGGGTGCGATCCTCTTCTATATTCTCGGTTTGAGACCACATGATATTTTATACAAAAAATATCAAAACATTTATATGACAGAGGATGTATCATACTATAAATGCTTTTTTATAGTATTTATAGTTTGTGCAATTCTATCATGGTTCATATTTATGGTGTGTACAATGAAGCTTATAATGAAATTGTGAGCCACGATCGATTCTAAAGCAAAAAACCATGTACAATACTCTTTTTCTCTTTTAGGCGAATCGGGCATAATCTATTTTTGTTTTTTAAGAACAAATATTTTTCAAATCATAGCAGTCTCAACGTTTTTTAGGTGCTGTTTAGTTTGATGGAATTCTTGGAAATTTGTAAGAATTGGAAGACATTCCTATGTTTGGTTCACTTTTGATGTATGAAATTGGAATCTTGGTATGGAAAACTTTCCTTTGAACAAAGCAATTCAAATTCCTTCCATTTAGCTAAGGAATTCAAATTCCTTCTTTCGTGCTACCCGGTACCCACGATATGGCGACTGGCGATCGGCAACAAGCGACCGGGGATGGCGAGTAGCGACCTTCGACCAGCGACCTTTGACTGCGACCGGCAAACTTCGACCACCAACCTGCGATTAGGCCTTCGGTCTTCGACGAGTGACGAGTGACAATGTCTTCGATTAGGGCTTCGACTTTCGACGGTTGTGGCGACGGCGTCTTCTCGTTTGTCTTCGTCTTCACAGCTTCAACTTTCAGAGGTGTCCCGACGACGGTGGCTTGGACGGTGGTGGCGGTGTTGGGGTAGTGGTTGCGAGCAGGGATTAAGGCTACGGTGGTGGTGGCAAGCGGCGATGTTAGGGGCGGCTATGGTGGTGGTGGCGAGCGGTAGTGGTCGACTTTCAGATTCTCGCTTTTAATTCCCATTGTCTTGCCAAACACATGAAGAAGGAATTACTTTTCAAATCAAATTCCTTCCCCTTCAAATTCCTTTCAAAATTTCAATTCCAATTCCTAACATTCCATCAAACTAAACAGCACCTTAGAGTTTAACATAACCCGGATTATAATCCCTAATAAAGAAAATATCTGCATGAGCAAAAGACCAAGTATAATTATATGTTCAATGTTGTATATATAGACCTGGCCCATTATCTTATTAATTCTTAATAATTACCCTAATTAATAATTTCATTAATATATAGGGCTATCTTAGAAAATTTAATTATTTTGCCGTAAGCTTCGATCGAACTTATTTATTTCATTCACTAATAATCATTATTCGAAACTTGCATATATTACTCTTCTTTGTTCTTAGAGTAAATTACTGAAATGGTCCATGTGGTTTGTCAAAAGTTACTGGTTTGGTCCTTTAAAATCAAAAATTACACTACATGTCCCTATAGTTGCTTTTTTGTTACTAAACCGGTCCTTTAGCCGTTTAAACTAAAGGCACAACTGTTTTAAATTTAAAAATGACTATTTTGCCCTTTTATAAATCACAAACTCGGTTCCTATGGTTTTCAAATAGTTTCACATTTAGTCCTTTAACATTTTTTAATAATTTACTCTATACATTTATGTATGTGTGTGTACATGTATATATATTTAGTATTTTTATTCTAGTACTTAGAATTATATTTTATTCTTATTATTATTTATTTTTAATAATTTTAATTTATATTTGTTATCATATAACAACCCATTAGAATTAGTGTTATATTATTTTTATTTTTATTCAAATAATTACATATTTAATCTCAAACTTTATTAATAAAACTTATCTTTATTTTCTCCATCTATTTTTATCTTTCACGTAATAATATACAATTTCGAAATATTAGCTGATAATGGGTTATCTTATTTAATAGTTTGATTATATTCGAAATTAGATAAGTTATCTAATTAAGTTTAAATACGATATCAATCATCACGTAATTAGGGTTAAGCAATTAGAAAAATCTTTCCCTTTTTCCTTCTTTATTTGCATCAAAAATACCAGAACCGAAAGTGTATTAATTGTTATTATAGGTTTTGTAATACCCGGATTTTTTGGAAATTATAAAATATATATATGTGGGCAAGTTCACTTGAAATTAGTAAAATATATGTTTAAGATGTTATTTATGTCTTTTATATATATATATATATATATATATATATATATGTATATGGGTGAAAGATGTAAAAAGGAGAGGAGTGCAAGGGCCATATATGTAATTATGTGTATATATAGGGTAAGACTTTAATTGTGAAGTCATTTGATCAAAATGTGGGGAAAAATCTGGAAGAAGGAGAGAGAGAGAGAGAGAGAGAGAGAGAGAGAGAGAGAGAGAGAGAGAGAGAGAGAGAGAGAGAGAGAGAGAGAGAGAGAGAGAGAGAGAGAGAGAGAGAGGGGGGGGGGGGTTCTAGAAAGAACTTGGGAAGAAAAAGAAGAAATCAAGGGTAAAGTTGAAGGCTTGTGTGTTTGGATTCAAGAAATCAAGTGTTTGGGGTTCAAACTTCTTCATTTTAAGCTTGGTTTAAACAAGAAAGCATTAGCACAGGTTGGGTGTTTGATCAAGTAAGTTCTAACATCTAATTTATGCTTGATTTTAGTTATATATGTTGAAATTGGTGATTCTTGGTTAAAATGGGGTTTGATTGAGAAAATGGGTCAATATTAGGGAAATTAGTATGGCTAGAGTTTTGATGATCAAAGTTTTGTCAAATGTTGTTATTGTTGTGTTTTGAAGTGTTATTGAGTGTTCTATATGCTGCAAATAAGTTTTTTTTGGAAGAAATTGGGTTTTGGTCGACATAGTGTTAAACAACAAGCTGCAAGTCACTGTTTACGAGGGCTCGCGGCGCGAGCCCTATGCCTCGCGGCGCGAGGTTCAGTTTGGTCGAAGGCCATTTTTCCAGAGAATTTTTCCCGGCGCGAGGACTCCTGAAGTGTCCAAAAACTTGTTTTTGACCCCATTTGACCTTGTGATTGATTGGGGATTGTTTCTAATGGTTTTAGGGAGTTTGTGGGGTGTCTGAAAGACCCAAAAGGGTGTCTAAGTCTAGAATTGAGTCTAGAAATCTTGTTTTTTTGTGTTAACTTATGTTAGTTAACCTTGTGTTTTATGATCATAGGCTTGTGATCAAGTGTTGAAGCTATGTTTTGGATGGGGTTGTGATCCTCATCACACCCTCAGGTGAGTACACATTGCGGATACCCAACTTTTGCTTAAAAGTTTCAAGTCATCAAGATATGCTTTGTTTGTTTGGCAATTGTTGATGAAATTTGATGAATCAAAGGATGTGGATTATGAAATTGTTTTATAACATGATCTATATGATTAGCAAGTGTTTATGAAGCTGTTGAACTTAAAGAATGTGGAAACCATGTATTGTTTTATAATATGGTTTATGTGAATTATAAATGCTTTACGAACCCTTTGGGTTTAAGAATGAGGGATTGTGGACTTGATTTAAGATGCGTTTTAAATGAAGGTTTTCAAAATAAGACCATTGCTCCATGTTGGAGATGGTCTATGTTTAAATTGTGATTTAATTAATGGTTTTGAAACATGACACTCCATGTTGGAGTAAGCTTTGATTTTGAAATAATGAATATGGTTTTGAAACAAAAGACAGGGTTTTGAGTTAATGAATTTCATGTTTTCAGTTAAGTTGTACTTTGGGCATTGAGATGCCAACTATGAAATGATTTTGGATAAATGAAATATATGTTTTCACGAATGATGTTTTGGGCATTGAGATGCCAATTATGGTTTTGATTGTTGAGCAGTTATGCTCAAGTGATATGAACTGTGATACTTGCTCGTTTTATGATAAGCTGGTATGCTTGGAGTACTTGGCCTTTATGGCATGAGATATTTGGCCTTGTTGGCATATGATTTATGTGACCCTTTCGGAGTAAGTGATTATATGGCCCTTCGGTGTATGTGCTTATGTGACCCTTCGGGGTATGTGCTTATGTGACCCTTCGGGGTATGTGCTTTTGTAACCCTTCGGGGTATGTGCTTATGTGACCCTTCGGGGTATATGTGATTTGGTCCGGACCACTGTGTGATATGAACTATGTACCATAGGGTTCCTAGTCATTGAGACGTACACAGAGGTTCATGTGGCTTCGGCAATTAAGGAACCGCGAGGTATGGGCGGCTGAGGAATCGGTGCAGAGAGTGGAGGGGTATGTCAGTAGCCATCATGACCGTATGGGTTCACTGGGCTGACGAGCCACCGAACCCGTGGCAATACGAGTGGATTTGGTGAACAGGGCGTGCACTCCAGATAAACGTTGTATGGTGGACTGTTTCGTGCATCCCCCACCTTGACAGGGTGATGTGGTTATCCCCCATGTGGGCACGTGTTGACCGTGGCTAGCTACCACGTGGATACATTGTGGCCCAATGGACAGACCCGCATCCTTATGTGCTATTATGTGTGATTTTAAAAGGATATAAATTGCCAAACTTATGTTTTCAAAAGTGAAAAAGGATGACTTGGTTTTGATAAAACAAATGTTTTTGTTGTACTCACTAGCTATGTTTATAGCTAACTCAGTGTGTGAAAATGTTTTGTATCCGCAGGTTGTATAGATGCCTTGGTGAGGTGAGTAGCTGCCTTGGGCAAGACTTGCTTTGGTTAACTTTCCGGTCATCTTGGATTTCCTACTCTCTATTTATAGTTGAGAGATTGACTGTAGTAACACCAAAAGGTTTTGGGAAATATTTATGAGATAAACTTTATTGTTAAAATGTTATTGTATTTTGATGAAATATTTCAGGAATATTACGATGCTTCCGCGAAATGTTTAAAGAGTTTTGTATCAAGTATGATTTAAATTGAGTTTTTAAAAATTTAAATTTGGACAAAAATCAGGGTGTTACAGGTTTGATATTTAACAAATATCATTTTGGATTTAAAATGTTTAATCTTGTTTGTTTAAATTTTCTTCACAATTTGATTTTAATTAAAGTTATGTTTTTTATACTTAAGCAAAACTTTGTTTTACAGTTGATTTTTATACTTTTGTTTTTTGTTTAAATGTTTTAGTTAAGCAAAACTTTAGAATGTATTAATTGTTATTATACTTTAAAATTAATTTTTTGCTAAAGTATAAAAAACAAAACTTTAATTAAAATCAAATTGCGAAAAAAAAAATTAAACAAACAAGAATAAACATTTTAAAGCCCAAAATGATCTTTGTTAAATATCAAACCGACAATAACAATTAATACACTTTCGGTTCTGGTGTTCTTGATGCAAATAAAGAAGAAAAGATGTAAAAGATTTTTCAAATTGATTAACCCTAATTACGTGATGATTCATATCGTATTTAAACTTAATTAGATAACTTATCTAATTTCGGATATAATCAGACTATTAAATTAGATAACCCATTATCAGCTAATATTTTGAAATTGTATATTATTATGTGAAAGATAAAAATAGATGGAGAAAAAAAAGATAAGTTTTATTAATAAAGTTTGAGATTGAATATGTAATTATTTCAATAAAAAATAAAAATAATGTTGACCGTTAATAAATGGTAGACAATAAAAAGTTAAGCTAGTATATAATAATGTATTATAGCACTAATTCTAATAGGTTGTTGTACAATAACAAATATAAATTAAAATCATTAAAACTAAATAATAAGAATAAGAATAAAATATAATTCTGAGTACTAGAATAAAAATACTAAATATATATACATGTACACGCACATACATAAATGTATAGAGTAAATTATTAAAAAAAATATTAAAGGACCAAATGTGAAACTATTTGAAAACCATAGGGACTGAGTTTGTGATGTTATAAAAGGGCAAAATGGTCATTTTTAAATTTATAACAGTTGCGCCGTTAGTTTAAACGGCTAAAGGACCGGTTTAGTAACCAAATAACAACCATAGGGACATGTAGTGTAATTTTTTATCTTAAAGGACCAAACCAGTAACTTTTGACAAACCACATGGACCATTTGAGTAATTTACTCTTGTTCTTATTATATGTGCATGTAAATATTTCCACAATAATAAAATAATTTAAACATTGCAATATGTAAACTAAAGAGTAAAAAGACAAAGCACGAATAAGAAAAAATAAGTAAATATTAATATATGTAAGCTATATCACAAAGCCTATGTTGTATATATAGAATCCAAAGAATATTTAAAGTAAATGAAAAAAAGTAAATTACCTAATTCAAAACAAAACAGTCATGTGCCAAAAAAAAAAAACACTTCAGTTTCAAACTCACCACATAAAAACATATCCCATCCACGTCTTTCAGTTCATCTTATCCATTTCTCTCCAATCTCCACTACCATTATAAGGTTTTGCTTTAGGTGCTTCGTCGATCCATCCCCTGAAAGAAACTCGATAAGAGCAATAGTGGGCGAATTAAGATGCGATAATGAAATTAAGTGGCTAGTTAGTCTGTATATGCTACCATGGATATGATTGAATGGTCTTGAGTTAATCTATTGACATGTAAGTTACACAGAACCCCCTAGCTAACTTGATCAAAATTGCAAACGCTAAAAACCATGAAATCCGTCCATGTCTATTCGTCTCGTCTTCCCCGCCACCACAACCCATGCATATATGCCTCTCACCATTGCATCTTTGACATTGCCATCACACGTCACTTATTCTCCACCGAAGCAGCGATGCTGCTACAGATCGATGTAGCTCTTGAGTAAGCTAGTGAGTTTGTGGGTTTTGAGGAATTTATTGAGATATAGAGATAGAGTGATTATAGAGTTCGAGAAAGAGAGAGAGAGAAGATATGTCATATCCATTTTATGACAGATCCAGATATTCCCACAGATAGACTGTAGGTAGCAATCCCACGGATAGAGTGTGGGTAGCAATTCAACACACAAGACAAGGCCTGTACTTTATTTCTTTCTTTATTGTTATACAACACCTAAGATATATTTCCAGAAAAATCTTGTCGGCTCATTTTATCCCTCTTTAGTTTGCCTTTGAATTTATTTACTCAACAAAATACTTTTCTCAATAAAATACTTTTCACCCGTTTCATTTTTCTTACTCCTCTCACAAGATTTCTATAAAATTTTAACTCGTCTTTCAATTTCACTTTCGCTTTCACGCCGGAGAAGGTAATAAAGATGTCGGCGACGTCAAAAACAACCATCTTTCACCGGCGAAGGTAAAGACGTCGAAAAGCTTAGTCGCCAAAGAAGCTAATGATGCCGAAAACAACCATCTTTATACCCTCTTTCGCCGAAGAAGGTAAAGATGTCAAAAATTTTAGTCACAAGAGAAGCTAATGACGCCCGAAACAACCATATTTCTACCTTCTCTACTCTCTTTCTGTTATAAGGTGTTCTGTGAGATAGTCATTTAGTCATAATAAAGGGAGGTGAACTGTAACTCTTTTATAGTAGAAGGATTATATTGTAAATAGCTTATGTTCCTTATAAGCTTTGTTAGGTCATCAGTTACCAATACGATTGCTAAGTAGTACATACTGTAGATTTCATCTTTTCATTCTTTTCTTGTAATAAGCAATGGAGTAATTCTTTGATTCTCAATAAGATCATACAATCTCGTGTGTACTCTTTACATCTTGTTCTTCAATTAACAACAAGTGGTATCAGAGCCTTGTGCTCTCAAGGCTGGGGGAAGAAGAAGGAAGTGACACCTAAGGATCTCAAATTGAAAAAGAAGAATTACGGTAGAGCGATCAGTTCTTGATTTGAAGAAGAGCAAAATAATCTCATAGCAAGATGACTTCCACAAAGTTCAATTTGGAAAAGTTTGACGGGAAGAACGATTTTGGTCTGTGGAGAGTTAAAATGAGGGCTCTATTAGTTCATCAAGGGATCGTGAGGGCTCTCGGTGGTGAAGCAAATTTACCGGCGACACTTTCAGCAAGAGAAAGAGCAGAAATCATGGATAAGACTCATAGTGCGATAATTTTGAGTCTTGGTGATCGAGTACTGCGAGAAGTTGCGAAAGAGACGACGGCTGCTGGAATTTGGGCAAAGATGAAGGGCCTATACATGACGAAATCATTGGCAAACAGGTTATATCTCAAGAAAAGACTATACACGTTTCAACCGAAATAAGGTAAATCAATAGAAGATCATATTGATGAATTCAATAAATTGGTTCTTGACTTGGAAAATATCGATGTAACATTGGAAGATGAAGACAGAGCAATCATTTTCTTGACCTCCCTTCCTGAAGCATATGAACATTTTGTGGATACATTGATGTATGGTCGCGAAAGTTTGTCTATGGAAGAGGTGCTTGCTGCATTAAATTTAAAAGAATTAAAGAAAAGATCTGATCCTAAAGAAGATGCAGGGGAAGGGTTGTATGTAAGAGGTCGAACAGATCGCAGGGATCTCAAACAAAAGGGCTCTTCCAGATCCAACTTTCAGTATAGAAAGAAATGTTACATATGTCATTCGGAAGGGCACTTGAAGAAGGAATGTCCAGAAAGAAAGAAAAAGGTCAATAACTATTCAAGAACAAAAGAGGCACCTGTAACATCCTCAACTTGGGCCTAGTTGTAAATTGTACGTACGCGTATGTGATTAATGTAATAGGAAAGTATTTGTGTGTGTACTTGTTTATGTGTGTTAAGTGTTAATTGTATGTATGTATATTAAATATATATATATATATATATATAGTTAGTTAACTAGTTAGATAAATGAAAAAGAAAGAAAAGAATAAAGAAAAGAATAAAGAATTAGATATTTTGTCCAGAGGCGGTTTGCCTCGGGATAAGATTGATATATATATATATATACATATGTTAAGGTGATATTTGACTTATAAAGTCAAATATAGCAAAACTCTAAAACACATACAAACACACAACTCTCTGCTCTCGTAAGTATTGAAGAAGAAGTTCTTAAAGTTTGAAGATTTGAAGTTCTAAACCTAAAGCAAGGTTAGTATGGTGTTTGTAGAATGAAATATATATGAGATGTGCTAGAAACATGTGTGTTTTATGACTGGAAATTGTGCTAAGATGGAAAACACCATGGATGAACATGAAGCTTACTTTATAAGCGGGTTTATCATGTTTTGATGTTTTAAAAGGTGTTAAGTTGTTTATAAGATTCACATAGGTGGTATATGAAGCTTAGAAATGTTTAAAGAGTGAAAAAGACATGTTTTAGAATTCTGGGTTTTGAAAAGAATAACTGAAAGTCGCATGCTTAATAATGAAGAAGATGATAGAATCTGGGAAATCCACGATCGCGGCGCGACAAGTTTATGGTCGCGGCGCGACCCCGTCTAAATTGAACTATGCGACTTTCTTTGATCCGACCTTCGTATGAACGGTCCAACAGTCGGATGAATCATCCGACTTATGGTCCGAATGTCGGATAGTTCAAATGGTCCCTTGGTCCGAATTTCGCATGAAACTTTCATGTACGATCCGACTTTCACTCGTCGCGGCGCGACGGGACCTTTTTAGCAAGGATGTGTTTTGTTTGCATGTTCTTGTTGATTTGGTTATGTAGTATTTAAAGTAAGTTTAATGAATGGTTTAAGACTATTAAGAAGGTCATGCAAGTGTTCTAATAATAGAACTTAACGCGTGCAAATGCTTAACGCGATTGCCGAATGTTCTAGGTAAACGTGTCAGCTGAACCAGCACTAAGTGAACGAACACCGTAAGCTAGTCAGGTGAGTGCCTGCTTTCGTGAGACTCAGTAGAGTAAGGTCTTTCATGCTATGTGAATGTATTTTGTGTACTTAACTTCCTTTCGCAGGTATGCTCGAGGAGGTAAGTGTATGACTTGCAAGATGTTAGAATATGTGCCAGGAGCATGCCAGTGGGTCCAGTTTGGAACCACTTAGTTAATATACGATGCTATGCATGAATAACTGTTTGAAAGATGTTATATGTAGGATGATGGATCCCTGTGGGATCAAATGTACGTATATGTGTTTGTGAACTGTCTGCAGACTATCTGACGCATGGTTAAGGTCAGTCGGTTGTAACTGGATCCTTCGGGATTTCACGGGGATTCGGGAGGCATCCTGGATCATAGGTTCTGCAGAACCACCGTGCCTTAACGTGAGTGGGGATCAGCCGGTTGTAGCTGGATTACCTATGGAGTCTTTGACTCTGTGAACGATGCTTGGTGGACTGCCTTGTGTTTCTCCCACCAGCGCGGATTGGTCGTGTCTGATCCCCCGGTCTGAGTTGTTGAGCGGGATTGATTACCCTGCAAGACACGACTCTTACTGATCTTGTGAGCACACCGCTATGTGCTAAGCTAGCAATGATTGTTTATGATACGATGCATGACTTACTGTATTGATGCTTATGATTGTATGTACTCACTAGCTAGTGTAGCTAATGATACTATATTTCCCTTTTCAGGTAAAGATTAGATGGCATGCGAGGCGGGTTGCTTTTGGGAATTGTATTGCCTCTTGTGGGTGGAACACTTATATTTTATGATGTAATGTAATTAGATACAATGGTCGGTTCCTGTACTTGGTAACACCTACGTTATTTTGAGAAGTTATTAATGTAAATAACTGTTTGGTTGTTTTAAAAAGAAAAATTTCCGCTGCTAAATCTGTTTTGTCATTTAAGCAACTGAATTCAGGAGCGGTGTTACAGTTAGGTATCAGAGCCTAAGTTTGAGTGAATTGAGTACTTGTAAGAGTATTCAATCTCAACCTCGGGCCCGACCATAAAGAAGTGTTCCTAAGGGGGGATTGAGTGAGAGTTATATGTATGCTAGCACTATATGATGACTTGTTAGTAAGTTAAGTCAGTGAGATTGAGTATTAACTGCTCTTTCTCTGTTGTATAGAAAGTTGAATTAAGATGGCTGCCGAACGTGGCCATACTGAACAAGCTATTAAAGAGCTAGAAGATGAGGCTTCTCATATGCCTCATCAGGATGAGGATCAACGATCTCAGCAAAATGTTGGTGGTGGCAGACCTGAGCTAGATCAGGCTGCTATTATTAGGCGATTGGAGGAGGAGCTTCGTGTGACGAAGGAGCTCTTATTGCAAGCTACGCTGAACAAGCCCCGCAAGACTTGTTCATACAAGAAGTTTTTAACTTGCCATCCTCCAACGTTCCAAGGGAGTGATAACCCCACAGTTACTATACAATGGCTCCGGGAGATGGAGCAAGTATTTGAATCATGCGGGTGCGAACCGGAATATTTCTATGCAATACGTATGTTAAAGGGTCGTGCCATCTTCTGGTGGGATACGGTAAAAGCTTCGGTTCAGAAAGAAGTGTTAAGTGCTCTCACTTGGGAGCAATTCTCTGAGAAGGTGCTGAAAAAGTATTGCACCGAGTATGACCTGGAGAGAATGGAGAGAGATTTTAATGATCTCAAGAAAGGGGATACGCCTATTGAAGAACATATAACCTCGTTCACTGATAAGATGCGGTTTGTTCCCCATTTGATCCCAGATGAGACCACCAAGATAAGGCGGTTTGTGGCAACTCTGCCACTGGAATTTCGCCCGCATGTGAGGGTAGCTGTTGAACTGGATCGGGCGTTTGATATAGCCCAACAATTGGAAGGTGACCGTATATACTGCAAGGGCGAATCTGCCGGTGCAGGGTCAAAGAGGAAGTTTAATCCGTCTGATAAATCGGGTCCTTCCAAAGGACAATCCACTGCAGGCGGGAAGACTGATTCCTCCAAGAAGCCAAGGCCTAATTCTCCTTGGTGTTCTCTATGCCGAACTTATCACTCTGGTGAGTGTTCCAACTCTACCAGACGTTGATGGAGATGTGGGCAAAAGGGCCACGCTAAGACTGAGTGTGGTTTTAAAGAGGATGTCTGTTATCGGTGCCACAAGCCCGGGCACAAGCTGACTGATTGCCCAGACAGACAAGGTGCTGGAGCTAAAGGGTCTTCTTCTTCTAGGGGACCGAAAAGAGATGACGCGCCCCGCGCGAAAGGCAGGGCCTTTCAGATGACGGCTGATGAGGCCAAAGCAGCAGGAGATGTTGTCACGGGTACTTTTCTTATCAATTATATCTCTGCTAGTGTTTTATTTGATTCTGGAGCTACCTACTCCTTTGTATCTGTGGCCTGTTGTAGAAGATTGCAATTACCTGTTGTCCCTTTGACTGAGCTGCTCAGAGTAGAAGTCGCTGACGGCAAAGTAGTCTCTGTTACAGAGAAATTCCCAATAGCTGCGATTTATATTGACGGGAGTAATATCCCTATTTCTTTCTTTGTTATGCCTATTGCGGGCTTTGATGTCGTGATCGGGATGGATTGGCTCAGCAAGCTTGATGCTGAGATTATCTGTTCCAAAAAGATGATTAAGATTCCTCTCTCTGATGGATCTTATGCTGTTGCACGTGGAGAACGACGGGATTCTGATATTCCCATTGTTTCCATGATTAAAGCTCAAAAATCGATTGCTAAAGTTTGTGACTCTCATCTGGCATACGTTATTAATGCTACGATGGAGAAGCGATCAGTTCGTGATATTCGGGTGGTGTCTGACTACCCAGAGGTATTCCTTGAAGAACTTCCGGGTTTGCCTCCGATTCGTGATGTTGAATTCAAGATAGAACTTATTCCAGGAGCTACACCAGTGGCTCGTTCTCCGTATCGTCTTGCTCCTTCTGAAATAAGAGAGATGATGACTCAAATACAGGATTTGCTAGACAAAGGTTTTATTCATTCAAGTTCCTCGCCGTGGGGAGCTCCTGTGTTATTTGTAAAGAAGAAGGACGGAACGATGCGAATGTGCATAGACTACAGGGAGCTTAATAAGCGAACTGTAAAGAATAAGTATCCGATTCCTCGAATAGACGATCTTTTTGATCAGTTATAGGGAGCTACATGCTTCTCTAAGATTGATCTCCGGTCGGGGTATTACCAAGTACGAGTTCGTGAAGAAGACGTGCCGTAGACTGCATTCCGAACTCGTTATGGTCACTACGAATTTCTGGTTATGCCGTTCGGCTTAACCAATACCCCTGCCGTCTTCATGGATCTGATGAATCGGGTTTGTCGTCCGTTTCTTGACAGATCTGTGATTGTGTTTATTGATGACATTCTTGTATATTCGAAGACGGAAGCTGATCACGAGCTTCATCTTTGTCAGGTTCTCGAGACGTTAAAGCGAGAACAGTTGTATGCCAAGCTGTCCAAGTGTGAATTCTGGCTTAAGAAAGTTCATTTCCTTGGCCATGTTATATGTCATGACGGTGATAAAGTAGATCCTGCTAAGGTGGAGGTTGTGATGAATTAGAGAGTTCCTCGGACTCCTTCCGAAATTAAAAGCTTCCTTGGCTTGGCTGGCTACTATCGGCGGTTTATCCGCGATTTCTCGAAGCTTGCGGGTCCGTTGACCAAACTAAATCGCAAGGATGTTGCTTTTGTCTGGTCGGAAGCTCAAGAAGGAGCTTTCCAGACCTTGAAACGATAATTGTGTGAAGCTCCAATCCTTACTTTGCCTGAGGGTTCGGAGGACTTCACGGTGTATTGTGATGCGTCATATGCAGGTTTGGGTTGTGTCCTAATGCAACGTGATAAAGTGATTGCCTACGCTTCTAGGCAGTTGAAAGCACACGAGCGGAACTACCCAACCCATGATCTGGAGCTTGCTGCTATTGTCTTTGCATTGAAATTGTGGAGACATTATCTTTATGGCACAAAGTGTGTGATTTGCACAGATCATAAGAGTCTTCAATATGTCTTTACTCAGAAAGAACTCAACATGCGGCAACGCCGTTGGTTGGAGTTAATAAAAGACTACGATTGTGAGATCCGTTACCATCCTGGCAAGGCCAATGTTGTAGCGGATGCTTTAAGCCGTAAAAGGACCAACAGCAGAAGCTAAATTTATGAGAATCGCTATTGTGTCAGACTTGATTGCTAAACTGAAGGAAGCTCAGCAGACTGCATTGCAGGAAGAAAATCTAAAGGTTGAAACGATGAAGAAGTTAAAGGATAAGCTTGCAGAAGATAATCGTGGCTTGAAGAATTTTCAATCCAGGATTTGGGTACCTTCTGTTGGAGGTAACCGTGAGCTGATTCTGCAGGAAGACCATAAGTCCAAATTATCTGTCCATCCGGGAATTACAAAGATGTACCACGACCTGAAGATGCTATACTCGTGGCCAACCCTGAAGAAAGACATCGCTTCATTCGTGGAGAGATGTCAGATTTGCGCACAGGTGAAAACGGAGCACTAGAGACCATACGGTAATCTGCAGCAACTGGATATTCCGGAGTGAAAATGGGATAATATCACGATGGATTTCGTGACGAAGCTACCGAGAACGTCCAGAGGGCACGACATGATCTGGGTTATCGTTGATCGACTGACGAAAAGTGCTCATTTCTTGGCAACGAACGAGTCTACTTCGCTGACCCGTTTAGCCCAGTTGTATATTGATGAGATTGTGTCACGTCATGGTCTTCCATGTTCTATTGTATCTGATCGTGACTCTCGGTTTGTCTCGAATTTTTGGCAGAGTCTACAACGCGAACTCGGCACTCGTGTTCATCTGAGCACTGCCTATCATCCTCATACTGATGGCCAATCTGAACGTACGATCCAAACGTAAGAAGATATGCTTCGTGCCTGTGTACTCGAGTTTGGTGGATCGTGGGATTCTCGTCTCCCATTGATTGAATTTGCTTATAACAATTCATATTATTCCAGCATTTGAATGCCACCATACGAGATGCTCTACGGAAGACGATGTCGCACTCCGACCTGTTGGTTGAAGCCTAGTGAAAAGCAGTTCGCTGGACCTGAGATTGTCCAGATTACTTCTGACAAAGTGAATGTGGCTCTTGAAAAGCTAAAAGCAGCTCGGGATCGACAGAAGATGTATGCGGATCCAAAGCGTCGTCCCGCTACATTTGAAGTTGGTGACCGTGTGTTCTTAAAAGTTTCTCCTTGGAAAGGCGTCATTCATTTCGGGGGCAGGGGAAAGCTAAGCCCACGTTTCATTAGCCCATTCAAGATTATACGTAAAGTGAATGATCAGACGGTGACTCTAGAGCTGCCGCCTGAGCTATCTAGAATTCACGACACCTTTAACGTGTGCTACTTACGCAAGTGCCATGTTGAGAAAGAACAGATTATTCCTTTACAGGAATTGGAAGTCGACTCTTCCAAGCGACTAGTTGAAGAACCAATTGAAATTCTTGACACGAAGGTCAAGAAACTACGTAAGAAGATGATTAAACTAGTCCTTGTAAAGTGGAGGCACAACTTAGGTCCAAACCTGACATGGGAAGTTGAGGACGAGATGAAGACAAGGTACCCTCGCCTGTTTATCACTGAGTAGATTCCTTGGACGGAATCTTCTTAAGGGGGTAGATTTGTAACATACTCAACTTGGGCCTAGTTGTAAATTGTACGTACGCGTATGTGATTAATGTAATAGGAAAGTATTTGTGTGTGTACTTGTTGAATTAATTGAATTAAATGAAAAATATGTATGTTTATGTGTGTTAAGTGTTAATTGTATGTATGTATATTAAATATATATATATATATATATATATATATATATATATATAGTTAGTTAACTAGTTAGATAAATGAAAAAGAAAGAAAAGAATAAAGAAAAGAAAAAGAATTAGATATTTTGTCTAGAGGTGGTTTGCCTCTGGATAAGATTAATATATATATATATATATATATATATGTTAAGGTGATATTGGACTTATGAAGTCAAATATAGCAAAACTCTAAAACACATACAAACACACAACTCTCTGCTCTCGTAAGTATTGAAGAAGAAGTTCTTAAAGTTTGAAGATTTGAAGTTCTAAACCTAAAGCAAGATTAGTATGGTGTTTGTAGAATGAAATATATATGAGATGTGCTAGAAACATGTGTGTTTTATGGCTGGAAATTGTGCTAAGATGAAAAACACCATGGATGAACATGAAGCTTACTTTATAAGCGGGTTTATCATGTTTTGATGTTTTAAAAGGTGTTAAGTTGTTTATAAGATTCACATAGGTGGTATATGAAGCTTAGAAATGTTTAAAGAGTGAAAAAGACATGTTTTAGAAATCTGGGTTTTGAAAAGAATAACTGAAAGTCGCATGCTTAATAATGAAGAAGATGATAGAATCTGGGAAATCCACGATCGCGGCGCGACAAGTTTATGGTCGCGGCGCGACCCCGTCTAAATTGAACTATGCGACTTTCTTTGATCCGACCTTCGTATGAACGGTCCGACAGTCGGATGAATCATCCGACTTATGGTCCGAATGTCGGATAGTTCAAATGGTCCCTTGGTCCGACTTTCGCATGAAACTTTCATGTTTGATCCGACTTTCACTCGTCGCGGCGCGACGGGACCTTTTCAGCAAGGATGTGTTTTGTTTGCATGTTCTTGTTGATTTGGTTATGTAGTATTTAAAGTAATTTTAATGAATCGTTTAAGACTATTAAGAAGGTCATGCAAGTGTTCTAATAATAGAACTTAACGCGTGCAAACGCTTAACGCGATTGCCGAATGTTTTAGGTAAACGTGTCAGCTGAACCAGCACTAAGTGAACGAACACCGTAAGCTAGTCAGGTGAGTGCCTGCTTTCGTGAGACTCAGTAGAGTAAGGTCTTGCATGCTATGTGAATGTATTTTGTGTACTTAACATCCTTTCGCAGGTACGCTCGAAGAGGTAAGTGTATGACTTGCAAGATGTTAGAATATGTGCCAGGAGCATGCCAGTGGGTCAAGTTTGGAACCACTTAGTTAATATACGATACTATGCATGAATAACTGTTTGAAAGATGTTATATGTAGGATGATGGATCCTTGTGGGATCAAATGTACGTATGTGTGTTTGTGAACTGTCTGCAGACTATTTGACGCATGGTTAAGGTCGATCTTTTGTAACTGGATCCTTTGGGATTTCACGGTGATTCAGGAGGCATCCTGGATCATAGGTTCTGCCACCGTGCCTTAACGTGAGCAGTGATCAGCCGGTTGTAGTTGGATTACCTATGGAGTCTTTGACTCTGTGAACGATGCTTGGTGGACTGCCTTGTGTTTCCCCCACCAGCGCGGATTGGTCGTGTCTGATCCCCCGGTATGAGTTGTTGAGCGGGATTGATTACCCTGCAAGACACGACTCTTACTGATCTTGTGAGCACACCGCTATGTGCTAAGCTAGCAATGATTGTTTATGATACGATGCATGACTTACTGTATTGATGCTTATGATTATATGTACTCACTAGCTAGTGTAGCTAATGATACTATATTTCCCTTTTCAGATAAAGATTAGATGGCATGCGTGGCGGGTTGCTTTTGGGAATTGTATTGCCTCTTGTGGGTGGAACACTTATATTTTATGATGTAATGTAATTAGATACAATGGTCGGTTCCTGTACTTGGTAACACCTACGTTATTTTGAGAAGTTATTAATGTAAATAACTGTTTGGTTGTTTTAAAAAGAAAAATTTCCGCTGCTAATTCTGTTTTGTCATTTAAGCAACTGAATTCAGAAGCGGTGTTACAGCACCTAAGTCTGATGGTTTATCAGATGGTTATGATAGTGCTGAGGTTTTGATGGTGTCAAGTTGTCAACTAAAAGATGAATGGGTTATTGATTCCGGTTGTTCATACCATATGACACCATTTCGAGAATTTCTAATGGACTTTCAAGAAGTGAATGCTGGTAGTGTCATGTTAGGAGATGATTGGAAATGTGAAGTGAAAGGAGTTGGCAAGGTCATGATCCAAATGTATGATGGTTCAATGAGCGAACTAACAAATGTCAGGTATGTTCCTAAGTTGCGAAGAAACTTGATTTCTCTTGGAAATTTTGAAAAAGATGGGTGTTCGGTTAATATCATTGATGGGAAACTAAAGGTGAAAAGAGGTTCTCGAATTGTTTTACAATGGATTCGAGGGAAAAGTGATAGATACATATTGGATGGATGTGTTAAACCTGGTGTGGCTGCTGTTGTAGAATAAAAATAGCAGGAACTTTCAATAATTTGGCACAAGCATCTTGGCCATATTAGTGTGCAAGGTCTCAAAGAACTAAACAAAAAGGAAGTGTTTGGAAAGGTAGAAATAAGTGACACAGGCTTCTGTGAGCATTGTGTGTTTGGCAAAGCTCATAGAGTACGTTTTAGCGGGGGGTCACATAACACGGAAGGAGTGATTGATTATGTTCACTCAGATCTTTGGGGGCCTGCACACACAGATTCATTAGGAGGAGGAAGGTATTTTTTATCAATTGTTGATGATTTTTCAAGAAGGGTGTGGGTCTATATTATAAAGCACAAGAGTGAAGCCTTTGAGAAATTTAAAGAATGGAAGATTCTAGTGGAAAATCAAACTCGTAGAAGGTTAAAGAAACTCAGAACCGACAATGGTTTAGAGTTTTGTAATCATCAGTTTATTACTTTCTGTAAGGCAAATGGCATTGCTAGACACTTTACTGTTGTTGGAACTCTACAGCAAAATGGCCTTGTAGAAAGGATGAACCGGACGTTATTAAATAAAGTGAGGTGTATGCTGTCAAATTCGGGGTTACCTAAGATGTTTTGGGCTGAGGCAGTGTCCACCGTTGCTTATCTAATAAATCGTTCACCATCCACAGCTATAAACTTGAAAACTCCTTTGGAAGTATGGTCAGGAAAACCTTCGGATTATAAGCATCTACGGATATTTGGTAGTATTGCCTATGCACATACTAATTAGGGGAAGCTGGAACCAAGGGCACAAAAATGTATTTTCTTGGGATATCCTGATGGAGTAAAAGGATACCGATTGTGGAGATTGGATAATGTAAGTCCAAAAGTAATATTGAGCAGGGATGTGGTGTTTGATGAAGATACCATGTATAAAGACACTCTTAAAGACACAAGTGTGAATGTTGATAATTCTACCAATTTTCAAGTCAAGGTGGAGTTAGGAGATAAGGGTCAAGAGTGTTCAACTAGCCAAACCAATGATTCATTAACCGGTCAAGAGTCTACAAGAAATTACCAGTTGGCTAGGGATAGGACTTGAAGACAAATTGTTCCACCGCTGAGGTACAGGGGAGATGATATAGCTGCTTATGCGTTCATTGCCAATGAATATGGTAATAGTAGAGAACCTCTTAGTTATGAAGAAGCAGTTGTATCACCTGATAATGATAAATGGGCTCAAGCTATGAAAGATGAGATGAACTCTCTTTATCAAAATGAAACCTGGGAATTGGTTGAAAAACCTGAAGGTCAGAAGTTAGTAAGCTGTAAATGGCTTTTCAAGATCAAAGAAGGCATACCAGGGGTTCAAGAGCCACAATACAAGGCACGACTTATTGCAAGGGGATTCACACAACGTGAAGGTATTGATTATACCGACATCTTCTCTCCTATAGTAAAACACTGTTCTATTAAAGTCATATTAGCTTTAACAGCTAGTGAGGATTTTGAATTAGAACAGCTTGATGTAAAGACTGCCTTTTTACATGGAAAACTTGAAGAGAAAATATATATGAAACAGCCACAGGGTTTTGAAGTTTCTAATGAGTTGAATAAAGTGTGTTTATTAAAAAGGTCGCTTTACGGGTTGAAACAGTCTCCTCGAAGATGGTATAAACGTTTTGATTCTTATGTGGTTGCTCATGGTTTCTCAAGAAGTAGCTATGATAGTTGCGTTTATTTTAAGGAATATGATGAAGGAGAATATGTCTACTTGCTTTTATATGTCGATGACATGTTGGTAGCATGCAAAAGTAAAGCGGAAATAGATAATACAAAGTATTTGCTCAAGTCAGAATTTGATATGAAAGAACTGGGAAATGCAACCAAGATTTTGGGTATGGAAATCACACGAGATAGAAGTAAATGGATCTTGAAGCTGGCTCAAACTAGCTATTTGCAGAAGGTATTATCAAACTATTCAATGCTGAGTAGTAAAGTAGTTCAAACTCCTTTTGGTCAGCAGTTTAAGCTGTCTGCACAAGATTCTCCTAGTTCTAGTGAAGAAGTTTTATACATGTCAAAGGTACCTTATTCAAATGTGGTGGGTAGTTTAATGTATCTCATGGTGTGTACCCGTCCTGACATTTCGTATGTTGTAAGTGTAGTAAGCAGATATGTTTCTAATCCTGGAAAACAGCATTGGCAGGCAGTAAAGTGGATCTTAAGATATCTTAATGGGTCATCAAATGTGAGGGTGGTGTATGGTGGTGATTGTGATCAATATCATGAAATCTTTGGATTTTATGACGCTAATTTTGCTAAAGATCTCGATCGTGGGAGGTCTATTGGAGGATATGTGTTCAAGTTATTTGGATGTACTTTGAGTTAGAAAGCCGCTCTGCAACATGTAGTAGCTTTATCAACTACTGAATTTGAGTATATTGCTCTAACCGAAGCAGTTAAAGAAGCAATCTGGTTAAAAGGGTTTGTTACTGAACTTGGGGTAAAACTGAAACATACTACAGTATTGTGTGACAGCCAAAGTGCGTTGCACTTGTCTAAAAATCAAGTATTTCACGAGAGGTCTAAACATATTAATGTGAAGTTGCATTTTATAAGAGATGTGGTGGAATCTAAAGAGGTTGATATAGTGAAAGTTGATACAGAGGAAAATGCAGCTGACATGTTAACCAAGGCATTACCCAATCAAAAGTTTCAAAAGTGCATATAGTTGCTTAAAATCAGTGAATGACTCAGACTTGCTCAAGAAAGGTGGAGATTGTTATAAGGTGTTCTGTGAGATAGTCATTTAGTCATAATAAAGGGAGGTGAACTGTAACTCTTTTATAGTAGAAGGATTATATTGTAAATAGCTTATGTTCCTTATAAGCTTTGTTAGGTCATCAGATACCAATACGATTGCTAAGTTTTCTGTAGTACATACTGTAGATTTCATCTTTTCATTCTTTTCTTGTAATAAGCAATGGAGTAATTCTTTGATTCTCAATAAGATCATACAATCTTGTGTGTGTATTCTTTACATCTTGTTCTTCAATTAACAACACTTTCACCGGAGAAGGTAAAGACGTCGAAAAGCTTAGTCGCCGGAGAAGCTAATGACGTCGGAAACAACCATCTTTCTACCCTCTCTACTCTCTTTCTCCGGAGAAGGTAAATAACGTCGGAAATCTTAGTCATCGGACAAGGTAATGACACCGGAAGCAACCATCTCTATGCTCTTTCGCCGGAAAAGGTAAAGACGCCGGAAAGCTTAATCACCCGATGAACTAGAAAAGCTTCATGTGTTCTGGGTTTTTTTTGTCAAAAGAAAATTAAAGAAATATTTATGAAGATGATGTAAATATTAATTAATAAAATTTGATATTTTTGTCCTTTTGTCAGAATTTCAGTATTTCACAATGTCCCAAAAGACTATTAGGCCTTTAGTATAGCTTTCCCTCTTCCCTTTCCAACCCCAATGCCACATCAGCACCACATCAGTTTTTTTTACTTTTCCCTTCCCAACCCAAATCAACCCAAACTCTAGTATAACCTCTCTCTTTCAACCCAAACTTTTTCCCACTTTTTTTAATTTATTTAATTACACATTTATATATTTAACTAATTCAAATATTTAAACAATTCTATAAAAAATAAAAATATATATAAAAAATTCATAAGATTTAAATAAAAATATTATTATTATAAAATAAAAATTACAATACTCTAAATCTAGATTAATAAATTAAAAAAAGCTACCCGTCTTCGTTATCCGAAAGTTGGATACGTGAAATATGCTCGACCAGATCCGACCGAAGGTTATTATGCGTCTCTCGGTTTTTGACTTCTCGTACGTTAGCTGCGCGTACATGTTCACTTATTTGTGTTTTGATATCCGACAATATAATGTCGTGCGGGTATAAACTACAAATGGTATTGTCTTCGTCTTCAAGTATCATATTGTGTAAAATGATACAAGCGTACATAATTTTTCCTAGTATTCTTGGATGCCATCCGCGTGCCGGATTATGAAGTACATGCCAACGTTGTTTGAGCATGCCGAAAGCACGCTCAACATCTTTTCGTGCCGATTCTTGCACCACCTTGAACTTTTTCCGCTTATCGTCCTGTAGGCACGTAAATGATTTTACAAATATAGCCCATTCCGGATATATCCCATCAGCTAGATAATATCCGTGCTTGTAGGTGACTCCGTTCACCTCAAATGGACACTCGGGGGCTTTTCCGTCGTAGACATCGTTGAAGATGGGTGATTGGTTGAGAACGTTTATATCGTTGTTAGAACCCGCAACGCCAAAGTACGCGTGCCATATCCATAGGTCTTGTGACGCCACCGCTTCTAGCATTATTGTTGGATGCTCGTGATCACCTCTCATGAACTGACCCCGCCATGCAACCGGACAATTTGCCCACGCCCAATGAGTACAGTCTACGCTGCCGAGCATGCCGGGAAATCCGTGGTATTCCTCATGCGCGGTGTATAACTGTTGAACATCGGTGTAAGTAGGTTTTCGTAAATAAACTCTACCATAAATCTCAATAATACCACTGCAGAAATTGTGTAGGCAATCCCGTGATGTTTTCTCTCTCATCCTCAAGTACTCGTCAAGAGAGTCGGCGACTACCCCGTACGCCAATTGCCGAATAGTGGAAGTACATTTTTGTATTGGAGAAATTTTTTCCCTCGCGCGTCCCATCCATCTCTAAAATAATCGTACTCCGCTTGTAGATCGTTAAGCTCATACGGAACCGCCGTCTAAACATCTCCGCAGAATAGACAGGGTTATCGCCAAAGTAGTCATTTAACAACCGCTCGTTTGCAGCTACCCGACCTCTTTCTATGTTTCCGCTTCTAATTCTGCTCGATGACTCCGCGGTGCTCTCATTAAGCAAGTTTTCGGCCTCTCGAAGCAACTCTATATAAATAGCTTCATCCTGCCGGATCTGTTCGTCGGTTGATACAGAAGCCGACGAACCGCTTGATGAAGCATGTGGTGGTGATGCCATATATTGAAGGAGAATTTTTTATATGAAGTGTTGAGGGTGGTTATGTATTTATAGGAGAAGAGTGTAATTTTTTTTAGAAGAGTTGGATGAAAATTGGAAGTGTTTGTATTTATAGGAGAATTAGAAAAAATATAAATATAAATATATATATATATATATATATATCACAATGGATATATATCCGTTGGGGGTAAAAAAAACTTTAAAAAAAAAAACTATCCGTTACACTCATAGAAAAAAAAATCGGTTTCACTCGGTTTCGCCAACCCAGCCCTCGGACCCGATCGACGCGCGTATGGGTGTTCCCGAAGGAACCCGGGACCTTCAGGTGAGGCTCTACGGAAGGACTTACTTAGAAAGTTATAAATCGCACTTACCAAGAGAGATTTATCGGTACCAAAAGTAATTTTTTTTGTGTGAATAAACCGACCCATTTATAACTTATGTATATATATATATATATATATATATATATATATATATATATATATTGTGAGAAAATGGATATCATGATATAATTATAAAATTATAAATTTGTCCATAAAAATCTATTGAGAAATTAAAGATTTAGTTAGCAAATTAATAGATAATAAGTAGTAATATCAACAAATTTTGATAGGTTGTTTTCCCTATTTTCTAAATCTTATTAAAATTAGAAAATGAAAAATAATATGTGTAATAGAAGTATCAAATACTCTTACCTACTTTTTATTCTTTCTTCGTAATATATATATAATATATTAATTTTTTTAATTTTAACATTTATCTTAATTAAATACTTATTAAAATACTTCTCATTTAATTGTCTATTGTTACATGTGTGCAACACATCAGTCAACTACATTCATACGGTCTGTTCTTGAGTTTTTAAATAAAGGAAAGGGAAGGGAAAGAAAGGAAAAAAAAGAGAAGGAATGAAAAACTTCCTCTTTCAATCATCTCAAAAATAAGAAGGCTGTTTTAAACCATAAAAATAATAAAATTACCCTTCTTTTTCCTCCTTTCCACCCTTAAAAAAACTTAAAACACCGCCACTAATTGTTTCCTTCCGTTTTATTTCAAAAAATAACTCTGAGAACAGGCTGTTTCTCTCTCTTTTTCGAGACGAATACTTGGAAGGCAAAATTGGCGAGCAACATCATCGAATCGATCATACTTGAACTATCATCACCATCGAAGAACAATACGAGAAACATCATCGAACAACCAAGAACAGTTGAAAGAGATCGAACAAGAACAAGAATGGAACAGTTGAATCAAGTCGATTTCAAACCAAACCACGTAGATTCAAATCAGAACAAATCGAT
This sequence comes from Dittrichia graveolens, assembly GCA_038502395.1. Lineage (NCBI taxonomy): Eukaryota > Viridiplantae > Streptophyta > Magnoliopsida > Asterales > Asteraceae > Dittrichia > Dittrichia graveolens. The sequence continues at coordinate 80,844,272 of JARJIL010000005.1, read as the reverse complement.
TTCATCATCAAGGTAAGATTCAATTTAAACATCTCAATCGCTTTTAACTGATCAAACCCTAAAGAAAGTTTATTGAAACAGTCAAGAACAGAAGCAATAATCGAACAATAAAACCCTAAATAAAGTTTATTGAAACATTCAAGAACCAACCGAAACCTACGATTTCACACTCCTACTATACAATCTGATCATAAAAAATTGAGTCTTCAATCTGAATCTGACAAAATTTGATCTTATCTTGAAGAACAATGGATCGAACAATACCTCTCATACAGTCATACTCATACCATTAAAATATAACGAGAGAAAATGGATAGAGAATTTTTATATTTCTTGTTATGATGAATGTTGCAATAAAGGAATATCTAACAAATTTGTCAAATAAACTCCTTCATTTCATTAATTCCATTTTAATTGAGAATAACTATTAAGGATATTACGAATGTATCTTCCAGAATAGTCGAGAATACATATTTGATTACATGAAATTTTGTGATTTCTATAATAGAATGGACCTCTTGGTAATTTATCAGCTAATATATAGCATATAAATATAAAGAAATATGGCAGTAGTACAACTATCTTGATTATGCGAGTTAAGGAAGACAACTGTTTTAACAAAGAGAAATCAACCATTCTTAGGAGAAAACTAGAAAGATGGAAAGACCTCACATTCCTCCCTTCTGATACCATGTTTTCCTCTATTATTAGCAAAATTATTAGAATCAGAATTTTAAACTATCTGGCCTCCAAAAGTGTAACTGTGACATCATTGTTTGAGCCTCCTGTTTCCATGGTAACCGAAAACTCAGAACTGTCTACTAGATAAAAACCAGGCTGTTTTGGTTCTGGCAATCGACCTTTGCCACTCAACATTGTTACCACCACAGACATGTCTGGTCTATCATCCGGTTTGTGCTGAACACATAGCAAACCCACTTGGATTGATTGTAATACTTCATATACGTGGCTTGACTCAACTGAATATGCATCAACCAGTTCGAATGTCTTTCCTTCTTTATAGAGCTTCCAAGCCTAAAAAATAGTTTGTTAGTTAACATTTGTTATCCAATTGTCAAAATAAACTAACTTATTTTATAACCCTGGTGTCAAATATTGGGTTTCATTCTTCTTACATGTCCAAGAAGGTTGTGGCTATGGTCTTGATGAGAAAATCCTCTGTTTTTCTTTCCACTCACAATCTCCAGTATCATAACACCAAAGCTGAATATATCTGATTTTACAGAGATAACCCCATCCCTTGCATATTCTGGGGACATGTATCCGCTGCATCAAAATGTGAGACTATTAACCAGTTTCCCATATTTACCAAGTGATCACATTTTATATGATATTAAAAGAAACAAGAATACGATTGTGTGTTTAGGAATAGAAAGTTTCATAACCTAAAATCTGAACACAGGATACAAATAAAACTCGTCCATAGTGATTAGCAGGTTCTTACTATGTTCCAATCACTTCTTTAGTATTTGTTTCAGTCTCATCTTCTTTGAAGCTTCTTGCAGTGCCAAAATCTGATATCTTTGGGTTCATGTCCTGATCAAGCAAAATGTTGGCAGCTTTGAGGTCTCTATGGATGATACGTAATCGAGAGTCTTGATGAAGGTAAAGTAGGCCCCGTGCGATCCCATTGAGAATATGGAATCTCTGGGACCAATCGAGTTTTTTGCCCGCATCTTCTTCTGCCAAAAATAATAAAGAAAAAGAAGAAGGATGAACCCTTACTATTCATTTTCCTAAGAGATTGATCTTAAAAAGGAATATCAAGCCTGTGCGTTGCGACGGGTGATATTCAAATAATCATATTCTTAATAGTTAAATTTACATACAATACTATATATAAGTTGGTTGTTCAAAGATCCTTTGATTTGTAAATATCAAGTAATGTTACGAGATCACATGTAAATTATATAAGCTTAAGGGTAAAAAGTGAAAATATATTAAGGGTTAGATTTGAAAAATTGAAATGAATAGTATCTCAACTTTAAGAATTAATTATAAGAGGATAATATCTCAACTTTAGGAATTGATTATAAGGGGATAATTAGTAATCATATGGGGTGAAAGTTTCAACTTACGATATATATACAAGTCAAGGGCTTTGTTGGGCATGTATTCATAAACTAATAGTTTTTCTTCCCCTTCGATGCAGCATCCTAGAATCTTGACAAGATTTCTATGTTGAAGTTTAGAGATGAATATAACTTCATTCTTGAACTCTTCAATTCCTTGTGTGGAACTCTTAGAGAGCCGCTTCACTGCAACCTCTCGTCCGTCTTGAAGACAACCCTGGGACATTCACAGGTATGTAATTTACATGTTTATATTCAAAGCCTTAAGGAACTAAACCCGAATATTCACATGCATGTTCTTTCTTCTATGCATTTGTCGAGGTTATAATTTTGACCTAATTATGATGATTGGGTCTTTTGGGTACGTTGTGTGCTGATGAACAAATTTTGCTAGCAAGCCCAACATCATACTTATTTGAAAATCGATTTTTAAACGTTTAGACTGTTATTGTAATAAAATTGTCATAGTAGAATACCAAAATTTATAACACATTGTATATATTCCGCAAAAAAAAAATATTAATGTTGTATAAGAGCAACTATGCAATTTTATTGATGATTATGTAAAATCAGTGGATTTTTTGAGTTTGATTTATTAATTATATATGTCCCTAGCTAGAGGTTTGTTGTGTACTTTTGTTTTAAGGAAATCCGAAATCCACCATTTTATAAAGGTTTGAAAAAAAAGAGTTACGGGTCGTTAAGACTTAAGATGGTAATAGTTTGCTGGTTTATTCCAACATCCAACATTAACTCTTGTAGTTTGGCTCAACCAAACCAGAGTTGGTGTGTTTCGATCTGTTCTAAAAATGACATATTCTAATTCATAAGTCATAACTCTGCAGCCTACTCATCATCATGTCACCTCTAAAGATTTTGAATCAAAATTATAGAAATAAACTATATATGAATCTTAGATTTATGATTGAACAGTACCTTATAAACAGGTCCAAAACCACCCTGGCCGATCTTATTTTTGTCTGAAAAGTTGTTCGTTGCACTAAGCAACTTGGACAAGCTGAACAGTGGGAGGTCTAGAATGTTTTCTTCTGTATCTGTATATCTCCCTACAAAAACAGGAGTTATATATGGTTGTACCATATGAAACACCTAATTAGAATGATAAATGTCCAGGAAAGAAATTACCTTGTGCCACCAGCTTCCTCTTTCTGATGATCAAGAGAAACAATCCGAGTAAAATTGCTAATATCAGAATAACAGGGATAACAATGATCCTCACTTTTTTCATGCGTTCAGATGACTTCTTTTCTTTATCTGTAAAAAAATGCTTTTGGTCAAATAAATTAAACAACATTATATGATTCTTGTTCGTTTAACAAGAGCAAACTCTACCTAACTCTGCAGCCGCCATTCGTATGTATATATCTTGGCCGTCATCAGGGAATGTTCTCATATCGATCAATTCGTGGTACCATAATAAACACCCTGTATCATATTTGATGTCCAAAGTCGCATAAGCCGTACAGTTACACTCACTTTTACACTTGCTCTTGCATTGCTCCATGGTCATATTCCTGTCAAACCACGATTCCTGGGTGTCTGGTAATTTTACAAACGAATACTTATGAAACCCTTCTCCTGCATCACATTCCAACGGTATTTCTCTTTGGCATCCCTGATTCCAGTCTCCTAGATTCCATTGATCTGGTCTTTTAGGTGTAAAACCTTTCAAACACCCACAGGGCGGTGACTGCTCAATGTCACAGCTCCCATATGGCCCACACAATGCATATCGGACACAACTATCTGATGTGGGTGATGAAAGTAGAAACCATCCTTGTGTTCTATTAATCCAGTTTAGCCGCTCCATTATGCCTCTCAGATTTAATGTTAACTTACTAAAAGCAGTTCTATTAATCAACTCAAACTTGGTGTAAATCTCTCTCTCATTTGAGACATATTCGAGTGTGTAGATTGAGTTGACCCTCACTTTTGGCCTGCCAGTAAACGCCTGACCGTTCCATGAACCGAGTCTATACTGGATCACATCTCCTTTTTTTTCAAATATTTGCGGGAGCCCATTAAAATCCATATAAACAATAAAGGGGCCTCGCGAAGGATCGTCGATACTCTTCCAGGACGTATAGTTCGTCACGATACCCTTTTCTAAATTCCTTCTGAACTTCATTCCTGGTAATTGGGTATCTCCGGGATAGTCAAAACTTTGCCAAATGTAATTATCAGGACCGTTATCATCATCGATGACCATAAAATTCCCTGTATCCAGTAATCGGGCAACTGCATGTCTAACATTTCTGTTTGTGTTTGATGACCAGACAACTTGATTTGTGGCAGAGTCACGAAGAACCAAAAGTCCATCAGAATGGAGAGTTAGCTCACCGGACTTGTTTCTGATAGGAGTTTCTCTGTTGGCAACCCATGTAATGGTGCCTGTTGCCATCTGTTTGAACCATATGCCTAAGTATCGATTTTCGGAGGCATTTCCAGGGCTAAAAAACCCAAGCTCAAAGGTTTGTTGGGGTGAAACTATAGTTTGGCCATCCCTAATGGTTTGATTCACAGCCATGGTGTCTGCAGCTTGTGAATAAAAAGGAATAGCGGTGAAACAAAATACTAATGATATGGAAATTGCCTCCATTGATAAGATTTTCTTGTTAATCCAGCGTTGGTACTGTATGATATCCTCAACTCTTATATAACACGAAGTTTGACTCTTTATGAAGCTTCAATGGTTGGCTAGACAAGTTGCTTTTGATCAGGAAATTGGTTAAAACCGCATCAAAATAATTGAAAATTCTGGGCCCCGAGCCGTAGTTAATGAACTTTCCTCTATCATGATGTTTTAGAAACTCAATAATAGACATGATTTCTAAATATAATGAAAAATTTGATGGATGAGATCAGTGTTGTAAAACTCAGGCCGAGTACTCCCTGAGTACTCGTGACAAGGTTGGTGACCTTGCCGAGTTGAGGTGAATCCGAGTAATGTAAAACTCGCCCCCAATTCGGTCAAACTTAAGATAATTAGGCCTTAATTTTTTTTTTATAAATACTTAGTCTCCTTGGTTTTATTAATTAAAGTCATTAATATATAACCAGTTTTCTCGTGTCATGAGTTAACAGCTTGTTTGAGTATTTATTTTGTAATTTTATAGTCCCATGAAATTTATATATAAAAGTTTCAATCCGAATACTCCCCGTCTAGGTCGATTACTCCCTACTCCCAGTTGGCCGCTCGGCTACCGTTTAGCGAGTTTTACAACCTTGGATGAGATTAATTCAAATATAACGGAGGGTGGAGATCTAATGCTCGTTGAATTTTAAGATTTTTTAAAGTTTAAGAGGAGATGATGTGTTGTATGAATTATGATGCAATAGAGATAGTAGTGATAACAACAATCACACATACCCCATCTTACTTAAACATAGTATGAGAAGGAAAGAAGTAGACAATTATGTGTTTACCTTGCTCAAAGTGTATAGAAACAACTTTCCTAAACTACTCGTGCTAAAATAGTGTGATTAAAAGTTGCAATTTTTAAAACTTATACCTATTCTAATCCCATTTATAAGTCACATGCCACATAAATTTTTTGAAATTTAGAAATAATCCATGTAACTATATAGAAATTTTTAAGGGTAAATTTGCGAAAGACCATGAACGATTCATTGATGTTTAGTATGGTAGGTGAATTTTATTTTACACATATATTCAAATTATTATATGATGGGAGTATTAAGTATAAATAGCTCAACTTAAGAAGTGACTCGTGGAGTTTATGAAACTTAAGAATGCGTGATGGTGATGCCATGTTTTACCTAATCATCCGTACGTTATTAATTATATATATTATTATAAAATTGTTTTTTTCCCCTAAAAAACATGATAGAATCCACTTGCCGTGTTGGTCCTTTATAGTTGAAAATGTAACTAATATTCAATAATCCAACAACCGTATTGAAAAGGGACTTTTACATTGATTCAAATTATTAGGCTATGATTTAAGTGAATTTTTAAAGATATAGTTAATTTATTAATCTTTTCATATATCAATATTTAGTACTTAATTTCTTGTGAGAAATGTAATATAAATAGTTTTAAATTTTAAGATATTAAGAAAAACATTAAAAGCTAAAAGTTCTCCCTAACAAACTTATATCTTTTTGACACCTTTTTCACAAACAAAATTTAATAAAGACCGTCGGTGGCTTTGAAATAACTAATATAGTCAACCATTGACCGTCATAAAACCTGTAAGTCTCCCTTTCAAACTATTTCACTAATGGTGCGAACTCAGAATATTATTATTACACATAACAATTAGTAAACACAGTACGTTAAGTAGTTGTTCCTAGTTATTGTTGATGAGCATTGCTATCTATCTAGGATCCATATGTGTAATTGTGACATAATTGTTGGAAACTTGTGATTGCATGCTAGATGAAGTCTCAGGCCCAAATCTATCATCTTCCATATAATAACCAGGTTGCCTTGGCTCGGGCAACTGATTGTCACTGCTCATCATCATAACCACCATATACATGTCCGGCCTATCTTTTGGGTTATGTTGAACACATAACAAGGCCATATGGATGGTCCGCAGCACTTCAAATATGCCGCTCGACTCGACTGAAGATTCTTCTACTAGTTTCAAAGTCTTTCCTTCGGTATAAAGTCCCCATGCCTAAGGTTCAATTAGTTAGTTAAGATAGTAAGATATGATATTATAAATTAATATACGCAGTTTAACTTAGAAAGAACAGTATTTACAAATATTACATGTCCAAGAAGGTTGTGATTGTGAGATTCATGAACAAATCGTCTATTTTGCTTTCCACTCACAATCTCTAACACTAAAACACCAAAGCTGAATACATCTGATTTTGTTGAGAAGATCCCGTCCCCCGCATACTCTGGTGACATGTATCCACTATAATAAATACCATGTAAAGTACACAAATTAGAAATAAATAAAAATGTAAGAATAAAAAATGTATTGAAAATAAAATCTCACTATGTTCCAACCACTCTTTTGGTATTTGTTTCGGTCTCATTTCCTCCAAAGCTCCTTGCAAGGCCAAAATCAGAAATCTTAGGGTTCATATCATGATTAAGTAAAATGTTGGCAGCTTTGAGATCTCTGTGGATGATCCGTAGTCTAGAATCTTGATGAAGATAGAGTAGACCCCGAGCAATCCCATTGATAATATTAAATCGTTGTGACGAATTGAGCTTTTTTCTATTTGTTTCGTCTAGCAAAAAGACGAAAAGATTAGTTTGTTGTCTTGAATCTTTAAAATAAATTTATTATTGTGTACTGCATGATATCGTGCTTACGAAATAGAAATAAGTCTAGGCCTTTGTTTGGCATGAACTCGTAAACCAACATCTTTTCTTCCCCTTCGATGCAACATCCTAAAATCTTTACAAGATTTCTGTGATGGAGCTTAGAAATAAAGATTACTTCATTCTTGAACTCTTCGACACCCTGTGCGGAACTCTTGGAGAGCCGCTTCACCGCCACCTCTCTTCCATCCTCAAGAAGTCCCTTAACATTCACATATAGGAATTTATTCCTTCACAGTTCACATATATTCGCAATCAAATTTAAATGAAATGCATTGATTATATGTTTCAAGGTTTTATCGTACATTATAACCAGGTCCAAAACCACCCTCCCCGAGCTTGTTTTGGTTGTGTGGACTATGTGTTGCCGCTAAAGCATATGTCGACGCAATAACTGTTGCCGCAATTGCCCTTAAAAAACGAGAGTGCTTTTTTTCCACCCAAATTTTCGCTGCTATTAGGGTTTAGGGTTTAGGGCTAACAAGTCACCGCTATTGCTTCTGAAATAAGTTTTGATTCTATTCGTCTTTTCTTTGGTCGATCGGAACTTGTTTTCTTTGCATCTCTCTGGTGATCTTGCCTATGATCGAGAGCTTCGTCCACCGCACGCCAGTCGTCGTCGCCGTCGCACTGCACGCGTTTTGTAGCTCCGGCACTGCACTACACGCCGCTTCCGCCGATGACACCATGACGCCGTCCCACTGCTGGCTCCATCTTCGCTTTTCTAAAGTATGCTCTAACTTGAAATTAATTATTGTGTTAGTTATTAGATTAGAAACTAGTCTTCGCTTTTCTAAGGTATGCTCTAACTTGAAATTATTGTGTTAATTGTTATATTAGAAACTAGAAATCATATCATTAAGGATTTTGGGGTGGATTTCCATGTTGTGTGTGTGTTGTACGTGTGTGATGCGGTGTGTGTGTGTTGTACGTGTGCGCGCGAATGTATGTTGTTGTGTGCTATTGTTTAGGGTTTTTATGGCATTGTTAGATTAAATCTCGTACATTGTGAGATTGATAATTAACAATCTTGTGTTTAGGGTTTTTAATTTTGCCAATTAAGTTGCTAAATTGTGGTTATTTTGATCTTGCTTATTGTGGTTTACATTATTAGTTTAGATAATGACATTCTTGTGTTTGGGATTTTTGATTGTGCTAACTTTGTTAGATTAAATGAAACATTTTTTATGAAAATCGAAGTAGTTGTTAATTTGATTCTTGATTAGTTTAGTTGTTATGATGTTTATAAAATTCAAAGTAGTTGTTAATTTGATTCTTGATGAATGTTGTTGTTTTTTTGTTTATTAAGGACAAAGTTCAAAGTTTGATGAATTGTGATGTTTATACTTGTATAAATTTTGATTCTTGATGATTTGTGATGTTTAGTTATCAATTTGATTCTTCATGAATTGTGATGTTTATAACAATTAAAAGAGTTTTTAAACTTATATAAACTTGATGTTTAGTTGTTAATTTGGTTATACATATGTGTGTATATATTTAAAAGAATGTTTGTGTGTGTATACATACACACACTTAAATATAATTATTTAAAATACTTTCAATATATATAGATATAAATATATATATATATATATATGTATGTATATATATATATATTGAAAAGTTCATTTGAGAACCGTTTTTATTGTGAGAACTGCTAGAACCAATCTTAGCCGTCCAATTCCCTTTTCTTCAATTGGATTGTCCACCCATGAATTCCTTACATACACATTGCCACGCTCAATTCCCCACACTCTTCATCCATGAATTCCATTATCCAAAACGAACCGCTAAGATTGGTTCTCGCTGTTCTCGCAATAAAAACGGTTCTCAAATAAACCCTCCCCGTATGTAAAACCACCCTTAAATATAGAATTTATAGAACCCACATAAAACCGACACGTATCATGATTTATAAGGGCAAAAAAAGAAAAATAAAAAATTGCTCTTCTTTTCCACCGGCTCCCCCTCCCTCATAAAACAAAACAAAAAAAACCCATATGTTTTTTAATAAATTTTTTTACCACATTATTTAGTTTTTAATCCTCTTTAATCTAAGACTAGTCTCGATATATTTTGGATGATTTTTTCAAAAAATGCAGTTCATATATTTGCATTTTCATATACGTGCATATATTTGCATTTTCATATAGTTTTTCGAAAAATGCATGTACATATATATGCATTTTCAACGACCTACATTTTTTTGAAAATGCATATTCATATAGTTTGCATTTCTTAATTCAATATACATATTCAATACAAATATTCTTTAGAAAATACAAAATAAACATCAAGCAAATATATTTTGAGACAAAACAACCAATCCAATTGCATTTTTAACAAACTCTTACATTTTCAATATCTAATTTCAAAACGCAAAACTCAAAAACACTACAAAAATCAACCCAATTACATTTTTACGCATTTGGTAACAGCTGTGATGAAAATTAAAGTAAAGTTTGAAATTAAAAACTGAAAATGCTAAAGCCTAAACCCAACATATCTGCATTCATCTAGTTGCATTTTTGTTATCATTTTACCTGGGTTGCATTTACGTTATATTTTCAAAATAAAAATTTCAAAAATATGGGAATAGTAGTTATGACAAATTTAAACTTTGGGGTTAATGTTTTATTTAATTGTTTAAAAATATAAAATGAAATTGTGGAGATGTATGTTTAAACATGGAAGGTGAAGCGGGTTTTCAAACTAGATATCCTATAGTACCCTTAAATTTATAATTTGATATTATAAATTAAAAAAATATCATCCGGAGATCTTAGCCTTTGATTTAGTTAATCTAAAGGTTTAGATTTATTTGTTAGGTTCTATAGTTAAGAGTACGTTCTATATTGATTATATATATATATATAGATTCGTTTAATCATCATGAGCATAGAATACCCTTCCGAAATTGATTAAGAAATTAGTTTGAAGATATCCCTGTTTTGGTACCACTTTTTGAATACTTTATCTCTTTTAGGATGTGAATGCGTATTACATAATTGTTTGTTTAAGAAAGATTTGGTTGTCATTTTCTTTTTGCTTCTATGGTATATATTTCTATATATATTTGGGAGGTAAGGGGAAATATTGTCTATTTTTAAACGAATTATGTAATTCATATATGAGGTAAGTTATTCAAAAAACGGGTTTAGAAGCATACACTTAAATATACTCTACCCCTTTGTTAAACCTTAAACATCCATGACAAGTTCAAACAAGGACTTACTGATTTTGTCTAAGGAATCCAAGGCAAATGTCGATGGAGATGTCTATAAACAATGAATTTTAAACAATTTCAATGATGAAAGTTCATATGCACAGTTTTGGTTTCTCTCGACGGTATATTACATGGGTCTATTCACGGTGAAAGTAGAACTCCTCTGGTTGATGACGTAGCTCCAAGAAACGAGATGGTAGTGTTATCGACAACGTTAGGGGGATGTAAGGAAAACGATACCAACCATGGCGAAGGAAACTTAGGGTAGCATTTGCGATGATGGATTTCCTAAGCTACTAGAGGAAGTCAATGCAGAATCATATTCCGGTTATACTTGGTTTTTTTCAAACAACTTTTTAGTAAAGCCGATGCATATCAAGGTGAACAACAAATGGACTAGTAGTTTACTTGATCATATTTTGGAGTTGTTGCAATCCGCTTTTCCAAAAGGAAACATGATTCCCTCTTCACATTATGTAGCCAAAAAGAAGCTAAAAAGGATTGGTTTAGGTTATGAGTGATACGCGTGTGCAAAAACGATTGCTTTCTTTTCTGGAAAGAACACAAGTCGTTGCAACATTTTCCTGTTTACAATGAGAGTCGTTTGGTCAATAAAAACACCAAGGCTAACAAGGTAGTTCATAAGGTGTTACCATACTTTCATTTGACCCCGCACTATAACGTTTGTATTGTTGAAGGCATACTAACAAAAAATATGATTGACACAGTATGAGAGGATTGCATCATCCCATTGATGGATCATTATGAAAAGAATTTGATATAAAGTACCCTAACTTCTCGAGAGAACCCCAAAACATTCACCTAGGGCTTGCAGCTGACGTTTTTAATTCATTTGGTAACATGACTTCTGCTTTCAACACATGGCTTGTTGTAGTCACAACATACAATATACTCTCTTGACTATATATGAAAGAATCCTTGTTCATGTTGTCATTGTTGATTCAATTCTCGGCCTTAAGTCATGGGGGAAGGAAGCCCTCTGGGAAGTACATTGATGTTTTTCTTAGACCATTGGTGGAAGAGCTTAAATGGTTGTGGAACTTGGGTGTATGTCCTAAAGACGTGACGGCAAACACATTCTTCATAACAAGTCGGTATGGGTTATATTTAGTTATGATGGATTATATTTTGTATGAATGGGTCATTTTTCTTGTAAATAGGTACTGTTTAATTGTAATGGATTATAAAGGGTCTATATGAATTTCATATTTTGATTTATTTTAGTTTGACGTTTTACCTTATAAGTTTTGTAATAAGTGTATATATTTATTTTGTAGCCGGGTACTCTTGAAGCAATTCTTTGTAACCCGATGTTTAGAGAATAACTTCTTGAGATGGTTGGATTGGTAACGACTCAAATAATAGCGCAGTGAATGATGCCGACGACAATAATAACTATGATGACGAGTAATTCATGTGTTTATTAGTTGTGTTAATTAGTAGAGGTGTTTGTACGTGTTAACAAACAACTTAATCAAAATGCTTGTATTTGGATTTAATTAATTAGTAGTAGTTTGTGGACTTATATGAGATAAGGCTTTTCTATTTTTTGGTTGTATTATACCATTATAATTTTATTATTATAAACAAGTTATCTGCAAAAAAATAATAGCAACAAAAAAATAACTAAAAACTAATTGTAGAGACACCTTTAACGACGAGAAGAGGTATTAGCAACGACACTAAAAAGAAATAAGAAAATAATTAAATAATCAATTGCAACGACAACTTTTGCGGCAAGTTAAAATAATAGTGGTGACATGTATTAGTAGCATTGACAACTTTAGTGGCAACATAGAGGCAATAGTGTTGAAGTAATAGTGGCCACTTAATTGCGGCAACCTATAGCCACTAATACCTTTTGAGGCGACATATGTGTGTTTTAGCGGTGACAAAGTTCTCTTGTAGTTGTTCTAGAATTCCCGGACTTAAAATCTTCCTCAAAGTTCTCCCGTTCCTTAAACCTTAAATTTCTAATTTTTTAAATAAGTCAAACCATTTTTGTTGACCGTCTAGGACCGATTTTGAATTAGACTATGCCCGATATTTTTGACTGGTCAAATGATTTGTAGGTTGGCTGGCCGCGCCGATACCCGCTTAGACGGAGATATATCAGCCGCCAAGACCGATACTTACAACATACTTGATTTTTTGAGTTTGATATATATATTACTAGCAAGGTACCCGCGCAATGCTACGACGACAAATAATTTCTATTTTACATCATGTTGCTTTTAAAAATGTAATAATATGTTATTCGCACAATTCATTGTCACGAAAAAGTATCGTACAATGTCAGTTTTTTATTTGTTTATTTGCATCAACTATTTTATATTAATTTTAAAAGATATTAAAATAAGAAAAAGATTTATATTTATGAAATAAGGAGAGAGAAGTTAATAAGATTTTGAAAATTATGTTGATGTGGGTAGATAATTTTGTTTGCGTGAGAGGGTGTTTTTATGTTAGAGAGAGATTTTAAATAGATAAAAAGTTAAAGTAAATTAGAAGAGAGAATGAAATGGTTAAAAAGGGGTATTCTAAAAGTTAAAGTACATTAAAAGAAAGAATGAAATGGTTAAGAAGGGGTATTTTAGTACATTCTAAGTTACTTAAAATTAAGAGTTTTTAAGTTGTAAATGTATTATAAAGGAGTAAGATATATGTTGTTAGCTAGAGGTTTGTTGTTTTTAAAGAAAACCAGCATTTTAAAAGGTTTGAAAAAAAATGATTTACGGGTCGTCAAAATGGTTGTAGTTTGCTGGTTTATTCCAACCTCCAAAATTAACACTTGTAGTTTGGCTCAACCCAACCAGAGTTGGTGTTTTTAGATCTGTTTTAACAATGACATATTCTAATAGTCATAACTCTGCAGCCTACTCATCATCATGTCACCTCTAAAATTTTTGAATCAAAGTTACAGGAATAGACTATATATGAATCTTAGATTTATGATTGAATAGTACCTTATAAACTGGTCCAAAACCACCCTGGCCAATCTTATTTTTGTCTGAAAAGTTGTTCGTTGCACTAAGCAACGTGGACAAGCTGAACAGTGGGAGGTCTATAACGTTTTCTTCTGCATCTGTATATCTCCCTATAAAAACAGTTGTTATATATATATGGTTGGATCCATATGAAAACACCTAATTGGAATGATAAATGTCCAGGAAACAAATTACCTCGCGCCAGCCGCTTCTTCTTCCTAATGATCAAGAGTAACAATCCGAGTAGAATGGCTAATATCAGAACAACAGGGATAACAATGATCCTCACTTTTTTCATGCTTTCAGACGTCCTTTTTTCTTTATCTATCAAAAGAAATGTTTTCGGTCACATAAATATTACTGCATTATATAAATGATTCTTGTTAGTTTTAACTAGATAAAATTAACTCTACGTACCTAACTCGGCAGCAGCCACTCGTATATATATATCTTGGCCATCATCAGGGAATGTTCTCATATCAATCAATTCGTGGTACCATAACAAACACCCCGTACCATATTTGATATCCAAACTTGCATAAGCCGTACAATTACACTCACTTTTGCACTTGTTCTTGCATTGCTCCATGGTCATATTCCTGTCAAACCATGATTGCCGGGTGTCTGGTAATTTTACAAACGAATACTTTCGAAACCCTTCAGCTACGTCACATTCCAACGGGATTTCCCTTTGGCATCCCCGCGTCCAGTCTCCTAGATCCCACTGATCAGGTCTGTTGGGTGTAAAACCTTTCAAACACCCACAGGGCGGTGACTGCTCAATGTCACAGCTCCCATATGGCCCACACAACGCATATCGGACACAACTATCTGACGTGGGTGATGAAAGTAGAAACCATCCTTGTGTTCTGTTCATCCAGTTTAGTCGATTCATATTGCCTTCCGGATCTAATGTCAGCTTGCTAAGAACAGTGCTATTAATCAAGTCAAACTTGGTGTAAATCTCTTTCTCATTTGAGACATATTCGAGTGTGTAGATTGAGTTGCTACTTACTTTTGGCTTGCCAGTAAACGCCTGACCGTTCCATGAACCGAGTCTATACTGGATCACATCTCCTTTTTTTTGAAATATTTGCGGGAGCCCATTAAAGTCCATATAAACAATAAAGGGGCCTCGAGAAGGATCGTTGATACTCTTCCATGACGTATAGTTCGTCACGATACCCTTTTCTAAATTCCTTCCGAACTTCATTCCTGGTAATTCGGTATCTCCGGGACAGTCAAAACTTTGCCAAATGTAATTATCAGGACTGTTGTTATCATCTATGACCATAAAATTCCCTGTATCCAGTAATCGGGCAACCGGGTGTCGATCATTTCTGTTTGTGTTTGATGACCAGACGACTTGACTTGTGGCAGAGTCACGAAGAACCAAAAGTCCATCAGAATGGAGAGTTAGCTCGCCGGACTTGCTTCTGATAGGAGTTTCTCTATTGGCAACCCAGGTAACAGTGCCTGTTGCCATCTGTTTGAACCATATGCCTAAGTATCGATTTTCGGAGGCATTTCCAGGGCTAAAAAACCCGAGCTCAAAGGTTTGTTGGGGTGAAACTATAGTTTGGCCATCCCTAATGGTTTGATTCACAACCATGGTGTCTGCTGCTTGTGAATAAAAAGGAATAATGGTGAAACAAAATACTAATGATATGGAAGTTGCCTCCATTGATAAGATTTTCTTGTTAATATAGCTATGGTGTATGATATCCTCAACTCTTATTTAACATGAAGTTTGACTCTTTACGAAGCCTCAATTCGCAGGCTCGAAAAGTTGCTTTTGATCAGGAAATTGGTTAAGGACACATCAAAATTATTGAAAATTCAATAATAGACATGAACTCTATAATGATATGGTTTCCTATTATACTTATGGATCTGTGTTCAATAAAGTCTATATAAAAAACATAGTTTTAAAATTTTAATATTCAATCATAGATGATTTGTAAAAACATTACATGTGAATTACTAAAATATTACTCCGTCCAAAATTTTAAAATACAATATGAACCATTGATGTCATTAATTTAAAGGCTAAATTTAGTGTCTTGCCACTATAAATTAAGTATGTACTATATATAACATTCTTTTATATTTATAAATTAAATTAAAAACAAATAATTAAGGGGAAATGATTTATATTTGTCAAGGGCATAACTTAGTTAATCTTATACACATATCTCTTAAATCAATTAAATACTTAAATGACTAAAACACCCTTCATTTAAATGATATGTGAGTGTAATTGACATCATTTATATATATATATATATATATATATAGAAAAGTTCAAACGAGAACTGTTTTTCGTACGAGAACTGCAAGAACTATTCTTAGTCGTCCAATTCCCCCTTCTTCAATTGGATTGCCTACGTGTAAATTTCTTACATACACCTTGCCACACTCAATCCCCATACGCTCTTCATCCATGGGTTCCACTTACCACTTGAATGGCCAAGATTGGTTCTCGCAGTTCTGGCAATAATAATAGTTCTCGTTTGAACCCTTCCCTATATATATATATATATATATAGTGAAAAGTTTATTTGAGAACCGTTTTTATTGCGAGAATCGCGAAAATCAATCTTAGCTGTCCAATTCCTCCTCCTTCAATTGGATTGTCCACCCATTAATTCCTTACATGCACCTTGCCACACTCAATCCCCTACGCTCTTCATCCATGAATTTTACTTACCATTTGAATGGCCAAGATTGGTTCTCGCAGTTCTCGTTTGAACCCTCCCCTATATATATATATATATATGTATATATATATATGGGAGGGTTCATTTGAGAACTATTATTGCGAGAACCGTGAGAACCAATCTTAACCGTTCGTTTGGTAAGTGGAATTCATGGATGAAGGAGCGTGGGGGGATTGAGTGTGATAATGTGTATGTAAGGAATTCATGAGTGGGCAATCCAATTGAAGAGGGAGAATAGGACGGCTAAGATTGGTTCTCGCGGTTCTCGAATGAAGTTTTCAATATATATATATATATATATATATATATAGGGATAAGATCAAATAAAAAGTAAATTAAAATACAAAATGTAAGAGGGATTTTCGGCTTGACACATAGTAAATACAGATGAGGGGTATTCTCGGTAATTTTAAAAGATTCTCTCATTGATAGTCCGCACTTCCATTTTCAAAACTGTGAAACCCAGTGAACCTAATTTTCTCATATGCCTCCCGTTGTCTTCATCAGCGCTATCACCTCATCCCTTTTTATCCGTCGGCGACCACCACATGCCGTAGCCCAATCGGATCTGGAAGTTTCCCTATTCAGAGGTCATCTTTTCCCTTAAAAATCGGCGCTGGAAAAAGGGTCGCACAAAAGGATTTGGGGGAAACCTTCATCGATATCGGTTCAAAGGCAAGTATGCTATTTACCTTCACAACCGCCCTCTCTATTTCTAAAATTTTAACCGAATCAGCTGCTGTCTCTAGTTTCAAAGGTTGATCTCCGGCCTTTTGTTGCATCTCACTAGTGATTGTGTATTGTAGAGATTTGTAAAAACTTAGTACAATTACTTTGAGATATTTATGACTTTAGTTCATCAAATTCATGTTTATGTTTGAAATGGATACTAGATTCTTGGTCATGATTATGATTCTTGTAATGGCGATTATAAACTTATGGCCTTGTTAATTGTATGCATAGTTGCATATAAAGGTTTATCCCGTGTGCAGTGTAATGTTTTGTAGAATTGTATACAAACGTATGTTTTGCAGAATTGTATACATTATTGTATACATTATTGCATATAAACGTTTGGCAATTCATCAAGTTCTTGTTCTTTGTGTACACTGCCTTCATCAATTTTTTACAATTCTTGTTCATAATAATGATTCTTGTTCTTGTAGCCATCTGTATTTCTTTATATCCTAATAAAAAACCTAGTGTTTGTATTTTGAGTTCTCTCTTACGGTAGTTTGTGTATCAAGTTGTTTAGGTATATATGTATATATATATATATATATATTTGATGAAAAATAATCTATGTATCAGATCTTTTTTTATGAATATTCAAATTCATCAGTTTTATGAATAATGCCCAGCGACGTGATTTTAGGACTGTAACTCTGTAAATGGTTTTTAGATACCAATTTTGCCCTCAAACCTTAACTAATCGGAAGTTACTTGTGTTTAATCTTGACTTTTTTTTGTTAATTTTGATGAAGATCCAATGGTACACAATTTCTCCTACATTTTTTACTATAAAATTCTTTTTACCTGATGTCTACCCTATATATATGTATATATATATATATATTTTTTGCTAGGAACGATTTCCTACAACATATTAGAAATTCATCAGGTTCCAATGCTTTTTTTCTTTTTAGCTAATCTTTCTAAAGGAATTTCTTAGACAATTTACATATTAAAGATTGACTTTTTGTTTGAAAATTTGTGTAATAAAGTGAATGATTAAGGTGTTCATTATATATCACAATCATTGAATGCTTAAAAAGTCGACATAAACACAGCTAGGAATCCTAGGATTAGTCTTGAAGACAATTAATGAGTCTCCTTTATAAAATAAAAAATGGGATTCTTATATATTATTTTACATAACAACAAAAGTAGCAATGTTAGTCTGAACATGATGAATTTCAAACCATCTTAAAATATTGGGGTAAGGTACTAAGGTCACATCCATCATAAGTTGGAGTCGCCATCTCATTTATACCAAGATCGTTGATTTTTGTCCGTCTTTTCTTGTCAATCCGGACAAGGAATAATATTTGTGAAAAGTGAGTATCAACAGGTTAATATAATTAAAACCAACTACTTGGACCTGTCAAGATCATTTACCACGGAAGAAAGATATGTTATCATCATCCATTTGAGCAAAAATCACACTAATGGAGGTGCTGACCATACTCTGGTTATGCTTCCACGCCTTATCTACTTGTACCATGGCAGCAGACACCCTATCTATCAACCAAACCATTAGAGATGGTGAAACCATTGTTTCTGCCCACGAATCTTTCGAACTCAGATTCTTTAGCCACAGCAACACTTCTCAAAACCGATATTTGGGCATATAGTACAAGCAGTTTGCAACAGGCACCGTTGGTTGGGTTGCCAACAGAGAAACTCCTATTACTAACAAATCGGAGGTTTATTAGTGCTGCATGACTCCACTGCCAATAGAATCGTTTGGTCTTCGAATTCTTCCAGAGATGGTAAAAATGTAGTAACTAGGTTAATAGACAATTCGAATTTTAGTGTTGTTGATGATGATGATGGACCAGAAGATTATATTTGGCAGAGTTTTGATCACCCTACAGACACGATCATGCCGGATATGAAGTTTGGGAGGAATTTGAAAAGGGGTATAGTGACAAACTATACATCGTGGTAGAGTCATGATGATCCTTCTCGAGGTCCATATATGATTTTTAAGGTTTTCAATGGACTCCCACGGATATTTCAGAAGAAAGTAGATGAGATCCAATACAGGCTAGGATCTTGGAATGATCTTGCATATAGTCGTTACAGGAATATCCAACCCAATCCGATTTATAGAAACTGGTTTTCTATGGATGAAACAGAAATTTCAGCTATATTTGTATTGATTAACGAATCCGTTCTTACCATATATGACTTTATTATGCTCCCAGTATTTTTTAACAACATTTACACATTCTTTAGAAGAAAATTTAGATTTTACCTCTTTTGAAATTTCAGTAGGTTTGGAGGTTGTATCTTCCCTCAAAGCTTGATTTTCTATTCCATACTCAAGATATTCACTCCAATCAAACCCTATGTCTCCTTGAGAAACTAGTGCTATGGATACACTTCCTTGAGAACCCTGTTGTATGATGTCTCTGTTGAGCTTTCTTGCCTTCTTTCACTTCTGCATTCACTTGTAAAGTATCCCATCTTGTGGCATTTGTAGCATTCAACTTTGCTTTTACCACATCCAAAATTATTCCCCCTCTTAAAAGCAAAGTTCTTTCTAAGGATGAATCTTTTAGCTCTCATGATTAACGTAGTCATCTTGCACTTGATGTCCATTCTCATAATCATCTAGATGGATCTGATCTAAATCATCATTAGTTACATGACTAGCTATAAAAGCTTCTAAAACAATGTCATTTGAGTTTTCAGATGTGGATGGTTGATTTGACATTCCAGTATCCTTAGGATTTGTTGAGCCATTAGTTCCACCTCCAACAGAATACTGAAAAGCAGCATTGTGAGAGAAACTTGAAGGCTTTCTCTTTGCTTCAACTTCATCCTCAAAAACTCTTAGATCGTTGTAGAGATCATTAAGTACGTTTTGTTCCTTCCAACTCATCACTTTGTCTAAAAAACACGGTGTACATAGTCCATTCTTCTCCCAGAGACTTCCTATCACATCATCTTGATCTATTTTGATCACACAAACTTCCTATCACATCATCTTGATCAATTTTGACTTCTGTAGTTGCTAACTCTCCGATCAGTTTGTTGAATCTGTCAAAAGTTGGTGTAATAGACTCTTCCTTGCTAGCTTTGAATTTTTAATATTGTCGCTTCAAAACAGAATTGGTTTCTTTTGGTGCTTTTAGTCTGTGCAAATCTCTTTTCTAAGGCTTCCCATAGTTCCTTAGCAATATTGTAGTGTGTCACGGGTTTTCGTTGTTAGCACTCATGAGTTATCTTACCAAGAGTTAAGCTGAACCAGTAGCTCTCTATGTTGACGACAAATCGGCAATCTCTTTAATGAAGGACCATGTATTTCATAGGAGAAGAAATCACATAGATACCCGCTTTCATTTCATCCGAGAATGTATTTCATAGGAGAAGCAATCACATAGATATCTTTTTGATATTGAAAAACAAAGAGCGGGTCTAAACATAGCTTGATCGATCCATAAACTCCGCTACCACCATGGCGGGTGACAAGACCAATGAAAACAAGGCCGATGTAGATTCTACCTACTATATCCATCCATGGTATAACCCAAGACAATTTCACGTCAATTTTGATGAAAATAACTATATCAATTAGGCTTAAGAGATGGAGAATTTCTTGTTTTCCTAGTCAATGACACGATAAAAAAAGCACCATTAAAGACCCGATTTTTATGAAGACAATTATTGTAAGTTACTAGACGAGTACATGGATGTATTTATAAAATTCGTTTATTTATAAGTATATTAATTTAAGTGTGTATTAAAGAAAGGAAAAGAAAAAGATCTTAAAAATCAAAATGGAAATCCGTGGAAGATCGCGACGTGTTTGGGCAGCAGAACACGTGCCAAGGTTGCGTGTGTCAGTCGGTTGCGTGTGTCAGTTTCTGCATGTCGCAGAAAGCAACGCGTTCCGTTCTTGGACTCGACGCATCGGGCTGTTTTCAGTGTCTATAAATACAAGTTCATCCCAGCCATTTTTGCACCACATCTTCACTTCCCTACGGTTACTCTGCCTAAATTTAGAGCATTTCTAAGTCTAAGAGCGCGTACGAGTGTCGGGGCTTTGTTGTTTCAAGTTTGCAAGTGTCGGGTGTTGCGATGTTGTCATTTCAAGCTAAGTTTCGACTCTGGTTTCGTTTTAGAGATCTCGAGGGGCATTTTGAAGCTCCTGTGACGAGTCTTCTGTGATCGGTGTGTGGAGCTTGTTAGATCTAGTTGCGTGGTGATCTTTTCGTCTTGTTTGTGGCGATTTCAGTTGTTTTACAAAACCGAGCACGTGAACAAAATCAGTTTTGATAGTTCTAACGGTTTAAAAGATGATATATCTATATTTGTTGTCGACATGTAATTAGTAATCTATACGATGTTTACAATGCATATATATATATATATATATATATATGTGTGTGTGTGTGTGTAGATATAAAAAATGATGAACATGATGAAATGATGGATGATTTGGGAGGGGTAGAAATACTCTGTGATGAAATGATGATGCCTAGTAGGAAAAGTGTGCATTTTAGGATATGCTAGCTAAGAGATGATTAGTTATCGGGTTTCTAGATAACCTTGGCGACACATGGTGTATTCGTACACTAGAGTGATGTATTGACCACATAGATAGGGTCATGTGCAAAACTTCACGTGGGTAAAAGGAGGGCCTAGTGGTTGGAGGCACCATTTGTACTTTTACCTAAACGACTTATGTCGGAGTAACTATAACGGACGGATCACGGGAGTATGCGTACAAGTGGGAGTCGCGCCCCGCGTTGTACCATACTTGCAGGACACGCTTAGTGAACTTGTGCCAATACGGACGGTCCTTGGACTTAGTAGCTGTCAAGCACGCATTTGGTACCTGTGTAGACGGACCTTGAAACCTTAGCGGTTACCGGAGATATCAATAATAAAGATGTTCATGATAGGCCCCAATAAGATGATTTATGATGTTAAACGATGTTTGTTATGTATAACGATGTATATGATGATTTAAAGATGTTATATGATGTTCACGATGATGCTTGACATACTGGGATTCACGAATGCTATGGGTCAAGTTACGGTTTGGGATTTATTATCTTAAACCTAATGATTTTTTGCGAAAGTTTTAATTGATGATTTTGTGGTGTTAACTAAGTTGACTCGCAACACGAAATTCAACACTTGTTTCTTTGAAATGTGTCTTGTGCTCATGCAGGTTACTTTTGTTTATGATGTTTTATATTATCAACTTGTGGTGATGTAATGAACAAAGTTTAAACCATGATGTGTTTGTAATGTAACAGTGGTTTTTGTTTTGATGGATGGTTAAACGGTTTATCTGTTTTATTAAATATGATGTTTTTAAGTCTTCCGTTGCGATGAATCTGATTGAGTAGAAAATTTTTGTAAATCTCAAATTTTGAAAACCACGGCTGTTACAGCAGCACCGCAACACAGGCTGCTGACTTCATGGCTTAGATGCAGTGTGATTTCATGATCAAAGATGGCTCACTAGAGCCATGGAAAAGGATATTTGGAGCGTGCAAGCACTACTGCAGAGATGTGGTCAAGCCTTCGAGAAAGGTTTGGGAAGAAAGCGCGTCACGCGCTTATGACTTGAAGCTTGCAATCTCTAACATTTGATAGTATGGTATGACAATCTCAGCCTATTGTACAAAACTACTATTACTATGGGATGAGAAACGGTCACTTCTCTACTCCTCATTGCACTTTCAATAGATACTCTTGTGGTCTCATAAGGAAAAGGAAAGACTTTATGAGTTCGTCATGGGTCTGGACAATGATTTTTCTATTAGGAGGACACAAATACTTGCCATGAAACCCACACCATCATGAGGAAATGCTTACCACCTTCTTGTAGAAGATGAGCAACAAAGATCCATAACAAATGCTAAAATACATACGACAAAAGTGGCTGCATTCTAGGCTTTCATAAGAGAGACATAGTATAATATCCATTTTTTGAAATATATTAACATATTAATAATAATAATGATTAGTTCGCCTTCTTCTTTTACTCTTGGTAACTAAGTACAACTCATTAAATAGGACTAATTGTGTGGGAAAGATGGGGTGAGGTATTTAAACCAAATTAAGGCACAAGGCCCCATGTGATACTATAGCCACAATATAATAATTACCAAAAAGAGAGTGTGTGCATTGTGTGTGCCGAGACCAAAGAAGAAGAATCAACCATTTCAATTCCAAATCGGTCGATTGCCAAATGAGAGGTATGATACTTCTCACCTTCATGATAATTTTAGTATCAATTTTATACCAATTGGTTAAGTTTTAGTAAGGTTTTGATTAGCTTTTGAGCTATTCAAACTATGTGAAGAAACCGAGAACTATATATATGTGATGTTAGGGTTCTAATGCAACAAGAATTACATGATTTGATCAAGTGCTTTTTAAGTTTGATTTGAGAGCCGATTGATTGTGAGATTGGGAACCGTGAAAGTTCTTGATGAATCGTAAATTGTGTTAAATGTGTAAATCACAAATTAAGCTAATATATGTAAATCGTAAAATCTAACATGTTATTTGATTTGAATCAAAAACTGACTGTCTTGGCTAAATCGCAAATCAATTCACCAATCGTGAATTGGTGAAGAGGATCAGTGTAATTGCAAACGGGTTAATTCCCTTAAGGGTTCCCCATAATCATCGAATTGTAAAGTGGCAAGGGCCAGTGGATTAGAAATTGCCTTTAGGCATGGAATCACAAAGTGGGTCACAACCACTAATCGTAAACTTAGAATGGTAAATCAAGGGAATCGTAAACTATGAGTTGGAATACAATCACAATATATAGAACTTAGCTCAATCATGAAATGCAAGAAAGAAACAGTATCGCAAAGTATGCTTGTGCAATGGCAGAATCGTAAAGATCTTATGAGAATTAGCTCGTGAAGTGGCTTAAAGCCACTAAATCGTAAAGTGACCCTAGTATTAGATTTTTAGGGAATTTCCTAGTGTGCTAGTGTGAATAGGGTGCAAAATTTATTATCCAAGTCGCGATAAAATTGACGTGTCAAGGGACGTGAAGTTCACCGAAAGTACCTCCCCCTTTGCTAACAAAACAAAGCACGAAGGCATGAAAAAGAGGATGTGTTTACTATTCTTTATTTCCTTACACCATAGACCAAGATCATGTTGACAATCAAGAAAACATGCAGAATGAACCAGGTGATGGCAATGATGAACACACCAAAGAAGAAGACTTGGATAGTCCTATAAATGCTGTCACAAACCAAGAAGAATCATACCTCATCCAAGGAATGGATACCAACGCTGAACTTGAAACCTGTGGGCATGAAACTCATCAATAAGATAGATGACTGGAAGGCGTAAATGTTGAGCAAGGAAGAGAAAAGAGAAGCAGTTTTAGACCTAAAAACTTGGAAGACTATGTTGTAAAGCTTCCCTCATCCATAGATGTAGCTGTTTTGTCTTGTTTAGTGGATTTTGTGGCTAAATTCTAGGAGTCGGTTATGGAGCTTTACTCGATATACGAAGTTTTATTCTTTTGTATGTCTTTTTCTCAATTGGTTATAACTTGAGATATTTTGGCCCCACATACTCTACCTTTCCCGGCCGATCGTATTTTACCTCTGCTATATAGCTTTTATTTTGCTTACAATTTATATGTTGGATGCTTAAAGATAATTTAGAAAAAACCTTAATCATTGCCCCCTTGTCCTATAAAGACTACTTAAACTAACTTGTGAGCAAGATTCTTTGTATATATAGGCTTTGAGTGAAAGGAAGTGCTTTAAGTTTTGTGTATTTGTGAGATTTAATGTAAGTTAAAAGAAACTCTTTTTATAGAAATTATGTAGATGAACATATTTCTTACATCAATATATGATTATTTATAAATTAATTTTTTTATAAGTACCGCTATAACCAAAATTTCTTACCCTCTTCCGTGTGCTTATGGCATGTGAGAGATGTTAACAAGCATTTACTATTATTCATAATGTCCTGAATGATTCTTTAACTCAATTTATCTATAAAGGAAGAATGTGATGTGCCTTAGATCCTTGTTTGCCTGATAAGAAATGCACATATTATATACTATCATTACAAAAATTACATTATTCTAATAACAATCTAATTTTCCGTCTTCAATAATGATTCTTTAACTTAATTAAGCTATCTTTTCCTAACAAATCTTGGATGACAAGGGATAGCCTTTCAGTCAAGTAATTGGAGGAAGATAAGCTTGTAAACGAAAATGATACAGGCTATATCAATAACATACACGAAAATTCTTAAAAGGTTATATCAATATTGTCGTTTTGATTTTGAACTTTAATAATGGTTCTATGTATATGATTTTGAACTAGCTAAGCATGTTTTTCCTTATTTGTATATGCTTCTGCATAGTTTAATGTTGACCGAGGTTTAGAAGAAACGGCTAATGAGATGAGCAACAGCCTTCAAATCTCGACCTTTAGCAAAGGTGTTTTGTGAAGAAGCAATACCAATTAATTGAGCTTTAGAAATTAGATGTGTGGTTACTACTCAATTAACTATCTCAGTACTACTACAAAACTACTTTTAACCCCCTACTTTTAAACCCGGTTTTGTAAAAAAAAAAAAAACGGAGCTAAAACTATAAAAGGGGCAATGAAAATGGTGGAAGAAGATTTAACCCCGAAATGTATTCAAAACCCGAGGTTAAAAATTTCAAAAGTTTTAACTCCGGTTTTTATTAAGAAACCGAGTACAAAAATGGATGTTGAAATAGCACGAGAGGGTTAAATGCTTATTCACCTTCTCCCTCCATCATTCTCTCCGTTGACTGCTCACGACAACACCAATACCGCCGCTGTCTTATGTCGACAACACCACCACCCCTCCTTCAATCGAAGTGGTTAAATGGAAAGTTTCCTATTTTTCTTGTTATCCTCGATCCTACAATTAGAGTAGGTTTGTGATTTTTGTAAATCCCTAATCTCTTGTAGGGTTCTAATTTGATTATGTTCTGTTTCTGAAATCCTTTTTAGAGCTCTAATTTGATTATCTTTCTAATTTGACTAGCCCTAAATCTGCGTATATTTTTGTTCGAGTGACTTGAAGGTTGCTTTTTTAACCTTGTTGTTCGATTACTAGAAGCTATCCTTTTGGTTCTGAAGGTTGCTGAAGGTTTCGAATTGCTGAAGCTTTCTTGGTAAATTCTAGGTCCTGATTTTATTATTTTTGTTCTTTCTTGATCAAGGTTTTGAATGGTTGAAGGTCCCATATCCCTGAAGATTTTGATTTTTTTCTCTCTACTGTTCGAAGGTTGCCGAAGGTTTCAACCTTCTTGGTCCCTGTTTCTGAAATTGGTTGTTGAATGATAAGTATATCAAGTAAGATATACTATACTCCACTCTAAAAAAGTAAGATTCATTGTACTCCGCTCATTTTGGGTTTTTCTCACTGGATTCTTTATTTACATTCGATCTATAGAAGTTATCTATGAATTATAGTAGCATAATGTTATGATAAAAATGCGTGGTTGCTTAGATTTGTTGTGAAATTACTCTCTGTTCTTATATTTATGATAATTCATATCATTGCTTATACATCACTATAAAAAGAGTTCCTATGGCAAGAGATGATCCTTTATATTTGGTTAAAGCAGGATTAGAACTAACATGAACTTAGATTATAATTTTGATTTATACATGCTATAATCAAATTCATATTAGAATTAATTACTCAAGCTTATCAAATATGAGAGGCAATGATGATTTCTGTATATCTAAGCGGTGTTGTGATGTGTAAAATATTAAGAAGTAGTGAATCAAGTATTTATTTGAGTAGAATACTAAGGCAATCAGTGAGGTATTTATGAAGTGTGCTAAGCCCATCAAGGATTTAAAATCTTTTAAAGGCTTATCAAGTGTAAGTGGGTTAGACTTATTGTTATGCTTTTTAACATGGTTACTGCTAGACGCATCGTGGTTTTTATCTCAGACCTAATACAAGAACTATACTACATTGTGAAGGTCAGATTTCTTTGTTTCTTTCATGTTTGTTCTGTCAAATGGTAGTTGCTTATTTATTAGCTTTTTCCTCTTAGTGCAAAACAGAGTATAGTGAGATACTGTCAAAGTCTAGCCTAGCCCACTTCAACCCTTGTATCCATTTCCTAGGTTATTTATTTTTATTTTGACCAATTCTGTAACACCTTGATTTTCAGTCCAAATTTAACTTTTTAAAACTTGTTTTTAAACAATGGTTTACATAAAACCCTTTAACTAAAAGCGTAAGCATTAAAATTCATTTACAGTATTTATTCAAATACAGTACAAAGCTTAACAACAATTTCCAATGACGCATATGCCTCATAAGCTTTTTGGTGTTACCATAGTCATTCTCACGACCATAACCAAACAAATAGGAAATTCAAGATTACCGAAAGTTAACTTAAGCCAAAGCAATACCCCAAAGCAACTACCCGCCTCACAAAGGCCACTAGACAACCTGTGATACAAAACATTTAATTCACCAGGTTAGCTATAAACATAGCTACTAAGTACAACCAAAAACTTTAGTCTTTCAAAACCAAGTCATCATTTTTGAAAACACAAGTTTGGCAATAATAATTCTGTAACGATATTCACATAAGCAAGTAAGGATGCGGGTCCTTCCATTGAGCCACAGTATCTCCACGTGGTAGCTAGCCACGGTCAACATGTACCCACACGAGGGATAACCACATCTCCCCGTCAAGGTGGGGAAAGCACAAAGCAGTCCATCATACAACAGTTATATGGAGTGAATGACCTGTTTCCCAAGTCCAATCGTATTGCTTAGGTTCGGTGGCTTGTCAGCCCATTGAACACATGGTCATAATGGATGGGTACTATCCTCTCCCTCCACTCTTTGCACCAATTTCTCAACCACCCGTGCATCTAGGTTCCCAATTGTCGAATCCACATGAACCAATACACGTCACCCAATGGTTAGGAACCATCATGGTACTAAGTACTTTATCTCAACACTGGTCCGGACCAAAGCTCATACCACAAGGGTCACATAAAGCACATGCCATAAAGCCAAATAACTCAAGCAATTAAGCTTATCATAAAACAAGCAAGTGTCACATAACTCATAACTCTTGAGCATAAATGCTCAAAAAATCATATCACATTTGGAATCACAATGCCCACAATACACCCTAGATGTAAACATAATTTTCATTTACTCAAAACCATATGTGTTGTTACAAGATCATAAGTCACTCCTAATTGGAGTATCATGTATCAAAAACCATCAAGTATAAGTCCAACAATAACATTGACCCTCTCCGAAGTGAAGCATGAGTCTCATTTGTTTCCATAAAACAAGTTCATTTATCATAGAAAAGTTACACAAGTTCCACATCCATAAATCAATAGATTTCATAAAACATTTGCTAAATGTATAAAACACATTTATGATGACTTATAAGCTTTAACAAGAGTTGGGTATGCGCAAGGTGTACTCACCCGAGGGTGTGATGAGGATCACAATCTTAACCAAACCAAAGCTCAAACACTTGATCATAAGCCTATGATCACAAAACACAATGTCAACTTACATAATTTAACCAAAAACAAGATTTCTTAAGAGTATGAGCTCAATTCTAGACTTAGACACTCTTTCGAGTCTTAAAAGACTCCAAATAAACCTGCTATAACCTTTGGAAACAAACCCCAATCATATACAAGGTCAAAGGGGGTCAAAAACTAGATTTCAGCATGTTCAAGGTGCCTCGCGCCGCAAAATCACCGGAAAACTCATTCTTCACAGAACAGGGGCATCGCGCCGCAAGCCTGCATATACAGTATATTTAGCTATTTTCTTGCTGCAAATTCGACCAAAAACAAAACCTTTCACCAAAACTTCATTTGTAGCAACCAAATAACTCTTTTAACTTCTAAACACACCACTAAACCACTACATAACTATAATCCATCAAAACTTGGGTAATCAAACCCTAATGCAAGGATTTTGACCCATTAACTAAATTGATAACAAAGATCAACACAAATCAACCATATATCACCAAATACATCATATGAAAGCTTTGAACTTACCTGATGAAGATTATCCATCCAATGCCAAAAACCCCAAGCAATCTTGAACAAAATCGAGTTGATGAAGATTAACTAAATTGACTCAAATCAAACACAAATGAAAGCTTTGAACTTACTTGATGAAGATTATCCATTCAATGCCAAAAACCCCAAGCAATCTTGAACAAACTCAATTTGAAACAAGGTTAAAACTCCATTAAGTAACTCTAATCTCAATATAGAACTAAAATTCCTCAAGAATTCTTCAAGAGCAACTCTACCTCTTGCCTCTCCTCTTTCTTCTCGATCCTTCTTCTAGACTCATGGCTATGTAACTGACTCAATTGAGTCAAATAACTAATATGAGATATTTATATCTCTAATTTACACATCTAACCCCTTAATTCTCAACTTGGCACCTTTAACCCTTAAAGTTTCACCCAACACACACATATAACACCTAACTCAAGACATTTACATCTCTAATAATCGAAGATTTAATCAATTGTATCTTGTGCATTACTAAATACACTTCATGACCAAATGTTATTAAATAACAATAGTTACTCTTGTAAATAATAATTTTCCAATTTATCCATAGCATGCTATAATTTCTTTTATTAAAATGTAAATCACATTATTAAGCAATATAGATGGTGTTCTAAAATTTGGAATATTACAAATTCACCCGCCATACAGCTATAAACATACGAGTTTAGGGGTATTTTTGGTTATTCTCTAGTTTCAATATAATAATTAGCACACATGGATGTTTTCTTTAAATTTTGCTCTTAGCTGAACTAGTGATGCGGTAGAGCGATAAGTCATTATAAAGTTCATAAAACAAAGAGTTCCATACATGCTAACACTAATAGTGTAACATCCGCAAACCCGGGCTAGTCATTAGTAGGTTTGGTGGTATGTGTTTATGTGTTAAATTTATTTATGTGTTTTAAATTGCAAATTTTCATGCCATGAATAGTTAATTATTTAACTATTTGGAAATTAATATATATATATATATATGAGTGAAAGTATGTAGAAATGTATGTTAGTATGTATGCATGGAAGTATGATAGTATGTATGTATGTATTTATGTGTAAATTGGATAAGTATGTTTGACAACACCTCATGCTTAGGTGTTTGTGAAATGTGTATGTGTACGTGTATATTGTATGGTGAATGAGTATTAACCAGCTCATTAAAACCTAAAGTTGAAGGTGAAAGTGTGTGTTTGTTTACTTCATAGTGAAGAAACCAAAAGCTTGCAAACTTGAAGTT
Organism: Dittrichia graveolens; assembly: GCA_038502395.1. Lineage (NCBI taxonomy): Eukaryota > Viridiplantae > Streptophyta > Magnoliopsida > Asterales > Asteraceae > Dittrichia > Dittrichia graveolens. Next base: position 80,813,841 of record JARJIL010000005.1, on the reverse strand, counting down.
TTAAAGTTGAAGATTTGTTGTTGTTAATTCAAGAAAAAGGTTAGTATGTATTTCATATGAATTATAAGCATGAATCATGATAGTTTTGTGTTTAAATCTTGTTGGAATCTCATGCTCAAGTGAAGAACACCATTCTTAAGTTATGAAGCTTTTTAAAGCTTACTTGATTGATGGGTTTTGTTGGTTTTGTCGTTTTTAATTGTTTAAAAGTGTTTATGATGATTGTTGGCATGTTATATGAAGTTGTATGTGTTTTAGAAGTGTTTTGTTTTAAGATTTAGATGTTAGAAATGGATTTTTATGAATAATAGTCGGTTGATGATGAACCGGAAGAACAAAGATCGCGGCGCAACGGATTTATGGGTCGCGGTGCGACCCCGACATTATCCAACTCTTCATGCGACATTTAAATGAGTCGTATGACTTAGGGGATCCGACTTTCGGATGGGGTGGTCCGACTTTCGGATGAATTGATCCGACTTTACCCGATTCGACATTGTCCATTTCAGAAAGTTTCTTGTTTTGCTTTGTGTTTGTGTTGGACATTTTGGGTTATCACTTATACGATTATATTAAGGTGTTTACAAGCAATAGAGATATAAATATATGTGGATCTATATATTTATGAATCAGAAACTGATTTTAGTGTTGTTAATGTTTTCAGAAAACACAAAAGCTCGGTAACATTAGACATCTTAGTGCGGATTTTGAGATAATTGTTAGAATGTTGAGTCTGATGTTTGATGAATTTATTATCTGATTGCATGATTATATGGCCAATACGCACTCTTTGGATGATATTGAATTGCGTTTGAGAAGTCATCTATACGTAGAATTGGGCTGGGCTGGGCTGCTGATTGGTTGAACAGTTGTAGTCCTAATGATGCATGTGCTGTGTTAGAGGGGAATTTGACTGTGCCAATTCAGCGAAGAGCTATCGGTAAACCTTTGCTTTGGCCAGCATTGGTTGTAGGTTCTGCGCCGAATCTCCGGTCTTCTTGATTGTGTGGTTACATGATTTTGTATCGATTACTGATGTTTGCTTTTGTGTTTAGCTTCCTCTCACTTAGCTTTGTGATTATTCCCCACAGTTGATTACTTTTGCATGAGTTGATGGGGTTTGTAGTTGGAAAGCTTGACCCCGCTCTTATACGTGTTTTAGCTTGAAACGAGCCATGTTTATTATGTGTGTGGAACAATGTTGTTTTTTGTAACAGAGGTTTTGGGATTATGTTTGTTATCAGTTGTACATATTCAAGTTTTATGTAAATCTTTGTTTGACGCTTCCACATCTTATTTAAAAAAATGGCTTAGGATTTTCTTGCGTTACAACTAGATAATCCCCGAATATATGCCCCATAATAGACCTAGTTATTGGAGTCAACGCATTGATACACGTGCACCGAGGTACGGGTCTATTGGGTCACACGCCAAGGATAGATTCCTACAACACAATTTGGACTTGTAGTTGTGGGGGCGCTGCCTTCACGAGGGCTTCACGTCCCATGAATGCAAAAGTCAAAGTGACACTTTGTTTTTATTGGACCTTTGTTTGGTCCAATGAGAAACACTCTCTATGCCTGACTTCTGGTGGCTTTCTGGCCTCCATGGGGTCTATATAAGGGGTGCATTTCTCTCATGTTGGGACTTGTGACATTCGGCAACAAATTTCTCAGGTTAGCCATTAGAAATTCTAATTTTAAGCCTAGTATGACTACAAATAGTATTTATGACTTAAATACATCCATAATAATATTAGATTTCGTAGAAATCCCGTCTATATGGTTAGAACCTTCCCGAGCTCGAAAAATCGAATTATTAAAAGTCAAGAATTACAAATCATATACAATAATAATAATAACAATAAAAATAATTAAATACATCATAATAAATATAAATAAGTTAAAATATAAAACATATATATATATATATAAACTCATCAAAATAATTAAAACTTTGTTAATTAAAAGATTTAAACAAAATCACCATTTATACAAATTTATTTAAACTAATTACACATAATTTATAAAAAATAAAAAATAAAAGAAACCCCCCATCTCTTTTCTCTTGCCTCCTTCTCTTTCCAAGAATCACCACTTGATCTCCCTCATGCTCTATATAAGCCCCCTACTACTCTTCATCATTTCCTTCACCACCACACTCCATCTCTTCTCTTTTCTCTCTTCTTCTTTCACCAACAAAAATCTCCCAAGAACATTCAAGTCTTGATCATCTCTTGAAGATCAAACACAAAATCAAAGAAAAGAGTTGGTAAGATGATCATAAAACACTCATCTCTACTCTTCTACCTTTCTTCTTTTCTTCTTTCTTCTTTCTTTTATTTATTTTCTTTGTTGTTCATCTTATTTCCATTATATATATCTATAATCATGTAAATATAAACATCCTACCAATGTTGTAAGGAGCACATGAAATGTGCATCATCCTACCATTGTTGTATGGAACTTAATCAACTAAAAATCAAGAAAATAAGACTTTGATCATGCATGTGTTTCATCTCAACAAATGTTGTAAGGAACACATAAAATGTGTATCATCCTACCATTGTTGTAAGAACACATGGATTATCAAAGCTTATACTCATACAATATGATTAATCATGAATATAAACATGCCATATTAAAGTTATGACCCATAATCAAAAAGAATAACATTCTAGCAGATTCTGATGCTAGAACTCTCCACTTGTTTTTGTTATATCTGGAGTTCTAGGTATCAAAATCAGTTGATTCTTTTTGCTAATCTTATTTTAAAGTGTTATCTTTCATTTACACCTGGATTCACTAATTTTCATGAACGTTTGATCCTTCAAACATATTTAAAAAGACCCATATGTTGAATCTGGAAATCTGGCAGATTTAGAAGGGTACACTTTAAACGCGTGTAACTTACTCATTCTTGGGTCAAAATACGTCTAGTTTTTTTAAAAGTTTAATCTTTGAGTCGTGGTTATTTCCCAGTTTGAATCATGTAAAAAGGAGGTCGTATGAGCCCTAAAAAGACGTTTTAGTAACAACATGTCATCCAGACACTGATCAGTGGACATCCTATACACTTTTAATTATTAAAAATACTAAACATGGATTATAAATTCCTATATTTTTACTGGACATTCTAGAAACATGTATTAAGATTATATTAAAATATCAAGCCTTAATATGACTCCTAAATTACAGTTTTTAATTTTTAAAGTTCAACTTAAAGAACTGAAAATTCCAGTGAACACTTATGATTTATGAAAAAATAGAGACAACCTTTAACTATTTAAATAAATAAGTTAACAACAAATAAATAATACAAAATAATAAATAAAATAAGTCTAATAGAGCTACATACCTCTTATATTAGGAAAGGAGCTTCGGTAGGAACAAGAAATCCTTACGAGTAAACACCTTTGCATACCGAGTGAGTATCATACCCCCTTTTTACCGTATTTCATATTATTTTGGGGTGAAAGCATGTGTATATATTTCATGAAAAGTTTATTGCCTATCTTCTTATTTATTTCAAATATTATTTTGAGCACTTATGGTATTATTCTTTGATGTGCTTGGGTGATCGTTGTAAGGCCCTTTCGTTGGACATTATTCCTTAACTCCGCTAGTGAGCCGATGGTATTTGTAAGTAGCGCTATTTGGAGATTCCGACGTCTCCCATTTATGGTTGACGAACTATAGATGTACTTTACCACTACTAACGTCATTTAATATAGGCGTTAGGTTTATCATGGGCAATTGGTTGTCGGCTAGGTTGGATAATGGCTCAAGCAATAATCATCATAGTCTATTACTACCATGTGCAACGTATTGGGCAATATAATACATCTTCTATCATTATTTCATACTTGGATTTTTATTCAAAAACTTCCATCAATTATTTAAACTTTTCTCATTTAAAAGATATTTTGTGCATATATTAAAAACCTATGAACTCACCAACTCTAATAGTTGACCGTTTTCTTTCTTTTACCCGTGCTTTCAGGTGATCGCCGTTAGGTACCTTATGCTTACAAACATGATGTGTGGCATCTTCATCTTCATCGTCACGTTTTATAAAAACAATATCTATTTTATTTACGCATCGTACAAGACAATGTCCTTTAAATATTATTCGGTTGTGTAACTTTTATTTATGTTTCATCCGAACTACTTATTTTGTTAATTTAATCTAATGGTTATTATCTATTTACCTTGTGCGATGATATCTTGTGCTGTGACATCTCGTGTTTCCGCTTTAGCGAGGTGTGACAGGACTCTTGTCACTTGCTCATAATACAAACATAAGTACACTTGATACACCCATCTAGTAGGTGAAGTTGGTACTTCAAGAACACAAGAGCTTTGATGTTGCTGTTCTAGAAAACTCAAGGTCAAGTTTGAGGCTCGAGTTGGGGGTCATTAGCAAGACGGAATCTCAGGAACTTGGTGTGAACTTTCGGTAGAGGAACTCGGGTTCGGGCTCTCCACATCCTCCTCTTGTTGCTTTGTTTCTGGTGGTATATTTCTCCTCCCTTTGTTTTTGTTTTTGGTTTCTATATGCTTTTGTAGTTGAGATTCTCTTAGGGGAATACTTGCATGTTGTTTTGAATACCCAAAAAACCCGTTTTTAAACTCGTTTGCTTCGCTGCGTTCGGATGTTGACATGCTTGGATTTCCTTCACTACTATGATTTCGGTAATAAACCAGACAGGGTTACCAAAAGACGGGTTTTGATAAATATCAAAGCCAATTGATCCTTTTTAAATATTAGATTTGCAGGGTAATGGAGAGACAAAAAATGTGAAACAAAGAGAAAATACTTTATTGAAACAAGATAATGATGTTACTTTAAAGCTTGAAAAGGCAACCTCGATTAGTTTTGCACGCATCAAGAATTACGTTATGTTAATTGGATGTTTATGAAATCATGTCTTTCTCCTCGACTCACAAATTTACAAGCAACAAGGTCAATGGACATAGAGAAAATGTATCCAAGCTTACATTTGGAGGTAATTTGAGATTGATTAAACTTTATAGATAACAATTGGTTCACATGGTGCAAAAGCTTTGTTTGTGGTTGTGACTTACGAATGCTCAAGTTATATCTTTTTTTTAAAGTTAATCTACTATAAATAGGGATTTTATGGTCATATGAAACCGTTTGTGTGGGCTTATTCTCAAGATGGACTCACTTAGAAAAGAAATACATTTACTTGATCTATGTGCCCATATATGGTACTAGCTAAACACTGAAGAAGACAAAAATCATGGTTTAAGTTCTGTCCTTGTCTCTTCTCTTCAATCTTTTTTCTTTGTTATTTAGTTTTATATTTTATTTCTCACTCTTTTATTTAAAATTAACAATTAAGATCAAATTTAATTTCTACAATATATAATTTATTAATTAATCTTATAGTTTTCTCTTTCTAGTTTTTAAACAAGGGTTTAGTACATGAATATGTATCCAAGTTTTCACATTTTACTATCGTGTGTACTCAATTTCAAAACTTACTATTTAGTGTATCAAACCTTTAAAAGTTACCATTTAATGTATCAAAACCTGTTATAAGAGTTACCTGATGTGGCACCGGTTTCGCAGACGTGGCGGATGACGCGCCAAATGAAATGGATTTTCTAATTTAGAAATATTCAATATAAAATGATATTTATTAAAAATATGATAAATATTAATAATAATTTAATACTAATAACAATAACAAGATGCGCGCACAGGTTTCCATATGAATTCTTATGTTTCTTGACTTCTTTGTTCACGATTGACCGAAGGACATAATTTTATCTTCATCATCTAGTGGGATTTCTTTCATCTTCACACGATTTCAATCGATTACCAATTCCAGCAAATTTCCTACATGTCACGATCTAGGTTTCATTTTGGTTTCAGATGAGTTCGATTTTAGGTTTTCGTTTCGGGTTCAATTTTGATTCTCATATCTTAGTTGTGGCTTCGTCTTGGGCTATCCATTCATTTTTCGATCCCAAGATGTGTTCCAGCGATTTTGATTCTAAGATCTAAAGATGTGTTCATGCGATTTCAACAAGGCTCGATTTTGAGTCTGCCATTGTCAATGTTATGATACTCATCTTCAAAGGTAAGGGATTTTGGTTTACATTTGTTATTGGTTGATCTTCAAATGTAAGCGATTTCAACATGGCTCGATTTTGGTTTAGATCTATTCTTTTTCTTTGAATTAGCTTTACAGATTTAGGGTTGTTTGTCACGATTTAAGATGATATTTTTTGATTTCTTCAAAAAAAAAAGGTTCGAACAAATCTGAATTTGGGTGTTATTTGGTTCGAACTTCGAACAGATCTGGATTGGGTTATGAATGTTCTTCGTGTTGCGCATGTGTTTCGATCAGGATTTGGGTTATGAATGTTCTTCGAACTGAATTTGGGTGTTCCAAATGTGTTTTGGTCGGTGTTCTTCATAGTATGAATGTTCTTTGTGTTATGAATGTTCTTCATATGAATATGAATGTTCTTAATAAGAATATGAATGTTTTTAAGAATTACTTATGTGGCAAATATGAAAAATGACGTGGATTTTAAAATAAATATAAAATTAGTAAACTACGTGCTACATGGAGAATAAGTTTCTTAATATATAAAATAGTAAAGGATTGAAAGTCCAATGCATCAAATAGTAAATTTGAAAGTCTGATACACACTATAACAAAAGGTGATAATTTAAATACATTTTCAGTAATTAAATTCTTTAAACAACTAGTGGGTATCGGTGAAACACGGTGGTAGCAATTAAAGATTGATGGTGTTGAAAAATTGTGATGGTGAAGTTTTGCGGTGGCTAACGATGGAGAACAAAGGAGGCAGTGATAGTAGTGAATGATTTTCAATATTATATTACATTTGAAGTAATTTAGGTAATATTACTCATTATATGTGTGTTATATTGAACTTCATAGATTATATTATTTATATAATTTAATTTAAAAACAAAAACAAGACCATACAAACAATAGTAATACTATATGTTGAATTTGAAAATAATAGGTGTTTAATATTAAAAACTTACACCTGTTTTTTTTCTTAGTCAAGAATAGGATGATGATAGTATAGATTAATACTACAAAAGTTGAAATGCATATTTCTAAGGAAATAGAAATTACAATTAATTATAATTATATTTGTTGCAAGATGATAAAATATAGTAAAAAGCATCCATATCATAAATCCTGCAAGAAAAATATAATAATTATGATAAATAGATATTGAAAAAAAATGTATAAAATAATTAGTAATTAGAGTCCCTTATTCGTCACCATCATTCCAAATTTATCAAAAACTCAAAATATCAAACTATTTCAATTAATTAAAACATTTTAAAAAGGGTTTATGTAACATCGGAAATTTACAAGCCATTTTTTTAAACGCACTGCGAAAGCTGATTAAAACAACTTGATTACATATAACCAATAATTACAAATATACATTCATTTGATTTCAAAACACAACCACATCTACAATTGTTTGGTGTTACAAAATACTGGCTCGTCTCTTTTTCAAAATAAGTATCAGAGTGTGGTCAACTCTTCCTTCTTCAAATCTAACACGAACCTGCAAAACATCAACGGAGGGGAATTAGCACAAAGCTAAGTGAGTAGAGACTAAAACAACAAACACAAACATTCACAATCAATCAATAATCATGTAATCACATATCCAGAAAAGACCGGTGGTTCGCAACCAATGGCGGCCAAAGCAAAGGTTTACCGATAGCTTTCCACTAGATTGGCACAGTAAACTCCCCTCTGAGCAACAAATGCAACAGAAAGGCTACTACTGTTCAACCAACCAGTTAGACAAGCCCAGCCCAAGTCCACGTATAGCTGACTTCTCAACGCAACTCAAAATCATCCTAAGAGTGCGTATCGACCAAATATTCAGGCAGCAGTTATCAACATTTCATATCACAATCAACAGTTCAATCAACTCAATCTCAAACCACAATCATGCTTCACATCAATCAAATTAACTGCAATCTTTACCATCCGTGTTCAACGTCCACTCACCTCAATTTCAGCACGAGCTCAGAAGTCTAATATTACTGAGTCTTAGGATTGCCTGTAATCACAGCAATAATCAAGTCAGTCCCAATCTCATAAATATATCTTATTCATATATTTATAAATCATTTATCAAACAATAAACAAATACAAGTTCAAAACACAAAGTATCGGATTTCTCCAAAACTCTCGGATTTCAAGAATCCGCAACTTAACTATCGGATTGTGCCACAATCGGATTTGGGAATCCGATTAACTCTAAAATGTCGGATTTCTCTTAGTTAAATTCCAAGTATTCAGATTTCACTTCAATCGGATTCCTAGACCCGGATTACATCAATTGGATGTTATGGTTTCCGGATTTAGGTTATCGGATTTCAAGTCTTGGTTTCCAAGCATAGGATTTTGAGTTTCGGATTTAATCATTCGGATTTAGAGTCTCGGTTTACAAATGTTTCGGATTTCATAAGTTCCCACATTACATGTATCGGTTTTCATCATTCGGTTTTCTAGACTTTCGGTTTTCCAACATTAGGATTTCCAATCAAACGGAATTCACCTCCTTCCCCAACAAAATCCGATAACTTCAAATCACCATCAAAACTTAAAACCCAGAATTCATAATGTTTATAAAATCATAACAGAAACATGTTTAAACATATTTAAACACAAATTCATGCATCAAAACATCATTTAGACTCATAAATCTTATGAACACACAAAATTCATAAAAACTCATATTTCATCAAAACCGATTCTTGTGTTCTTCATATACTTATATTATTTTAATCATCAAACCTAATCAACTTAGCATGCAAACACATCATATAAAAATCTAACCTTAAACTTGGATTCAAAACACCCTAATCTCTGAAAATCCGATTGTTCCTCCTTGCTTCAGTTTCTTCTTTGGCCGAAAGGATATCACAATTACACACACAACACTTTTCCAATATTTTAGATAATAGATGGTTAACCCTTATGGTTTACACGTATACATGCACATTTAGGAGGAGGTGGCAAAGACTTTCTTAACATACATACACTTGCATACTCATTTAATTATACATGCATACATACGGTATCGTATATACATACAATTAATTTAAAATTAATCTTTTAATTAGATTAACTAATTACTCAATTAATCATAATTAAACCGATAAGCAAATATCACAAACCTGCTAATCTCCTATCCCAGGTTTGAGGATGTTACAGTTTAGTTCACTAAAATGTATTCACGATGTTACGTTTTATTATTGTGTGTATCGATCTTTAAAAGTTTTAATTGTGTATCAAACTTTTAATTTGTTGTTATTATATGTATTTTGGTTACATAAAAACGTAAAAAACTTACAAGTTTAGTACATACAATAAAAAGTTTAATACATACAATAGTGACAAATTAAAGTTCAATACACACAATAGAAAATTTTTAAGTCCACTACATAGAATAGCAAAACATGAAAACTTTGAATACATTTTATTAAACTAAACCCTTTTAAAAAGCCAACTATAAACCACTAATATTCTACAACATTTTGGTTTAAAATCCACCATTAATCCTAGTATCCGTTTTTATGTCATTAAAAATATTACAAGTTAATTATCTGTTAAAGATTAGAAATATTCTATCACTCTGTCAGATTATAAAGTCTTTTTTAACAATTTAAAATTTCCAGGTAATAGAAAAATAGCCATAGTGATAAAAAATTAACCCAAAAAGAGAAAGGTAGTTTAATCTTCTTATAATAGGGTGGAGATCTAAATAATCTAATAGTGATTGAATTTTAAGCACTCACATAATTTAATAGAAGACGGAGTATTGTATGATTTATAGAGTTGTATTCAATAAAGTTCATTTAAAAAACATAGTCCTAAAATTTTAATATTCAATCACAGGTGATTCACTATACAATCACATGTGATTTGTAAAAGCATTACATTTGAATTACGAAGAATTACGAAAAAGTCACTCCACCCAAATTTTTAAAATTTAATCTAGAGCATTGATATCATTAATCCAAAGGCTAAAATTAATCTCGTAGGACTATGAATTAATTATGGACTATATTAAACATTCTTCCAAAATAATGTAATAGAGATAGTAGAGATAATAACAGTCATACATACCTAATCTTACCGAAACATAGCATAACAAGAAAAGATGTAGACGATTATGTGATTACCTTGCTCGGAGATTCCTAATTTACACGTGCTAAAATAGTGTCATTTAAAGCTGTAAATTTTATAAACTTATACCTATTTTGATCCCATTTATAAGTCACATGTCACATAAAATTTTCTGAAATTTAGAACTAATTTGTAACTATATAGAAATATTAAGGGTTAAATTTGCGAAATATCATAACATTTCTTCGATGTTTTAGTATGGTAAACTTTATTTTACACACATATCACTTAATGTTTAAAAAAAATCTGCTATTATGTCAATTTCTTACCATGCAACTTGTTCTGTAGGTAAACATGTTGAAACTAGAGCAGTCATTTAATCGATTTTTTTATTTTATCTTATTTTTGCTCCATTTTCTATTTAATGACTCATTGATAGGAAAATACCCATACGAGACCAAAGAGCCCCAAGCAACATGTTTTGTCAAAGGTACCAAGAATATAGGCTTCACATTGTTGTTTTTCCTTAGGTTGTTGATTGTACCCAAACATATATTTACATACAGATATTATAAGCTAGGGAATGCAATGATCCAACCTAAATTATTTCAAGAGGTAATTTGTGGAGTTTATGAAACTTAAGAATGCGTGATGGTAATGCCACGTTTTACCTAATCATCCGTACGTTATTAGTTATATATATTATTATAAAATTGTTTTTCCCCCTAAAAAAAACATGATATATAGAATCCACTTGCGATGTTGGTCCTTTACTAACATTCAATAATCCAACAACCATATTAAAAAAGGACTTTACATTCATTCACTTGCCGTGTTGGTCCATGAATTAATTAGAGAAAAACATTAAAAGCTAAAAGTTCTTGCTAACAAACTTTTATTCCTTTCGACACCTTTTTCGCTAACAAAAATTAATAAAGACCATAGGTGGCTTTGAAATAATTAATATAGTCAACCATTGACCGTCATAAAACCTGTGAGTCTCCCTTTCCAACTAATTTACCAATGGTGCAAACTCATAATATTACACATAACAATTAGTAAACACAGTTAAGTAGTTGATCCTATTTATTTTTTTATGGGCGTTTCCAGGATCGCGTTTATAGTTTCTTCTTCTATCTATCTATCTAGGATCCAAATGTGTAATTGTGACATAATTGTTGGAAACTTGTGATTGCATGCTAGATGAAGTCTCGGGCCCAAATTTATCCTCTTCCGTATATTAGGGATGTCTCGTGAATTTTGATGGCCCTGTGCAAAGTAAAAAAATGGGCCCTTCATATACACACATAAGTAAAAGTTCGCTAATACTATGGTATTTATTATATCAAAAACTAAAACAAAAGAAAGATAGTAAAATAGTTTATGCTGTATAGTTATATGAATCGTGAAGCTCTCCTAGTATTAGTGAAAACAAAGTTATGAATCAACTCTTCATAATCAATATTCTCCAAGATATCATTCTTAGTAATTATCATTGTCAATTCATTAAGCCTTTCTTGTGACATTTTAGACCGTAAGTAGGACTTCAATACAATCAACTACTTTCAGGTATTTTAAGACATCGTTAGGTCGGATAGTTTCGTTGGATAAAAATGTGTCAAGCAACTTCAACTTCATATAAAATTCATTTGCATCAAGATCTAATCGTCCATCATACTTAAATGTGGATTCAAGACGACTACAACATGACTTAAAATTTTTGTCATCAAACTTCTTCAACCTTTTAGGAAACAAAAAACAAAATATTTTTTCATACTCTTTATCTGTTCAAATCTGGTTTTAAGAGAAGCACTAGCTTGATCAACGATATATAAAAAATAATTAACTTTATAATTCCTCTGAGCTGAAAGTAAGACATCTTGATCACTTTGATTCTCCTAAAATTGTTTTTTTTCTATGAATCCGACTCCTTTAAGGGAATACCGGATAATATTCATTTCAATGACAAGTCTTTAGCATCGTCAAAAAGACTTAGATAACCCTCTTTTTTTGAACTCTTTGAAGTATTCGATCAACATGTTCATTTCTTTAATATATTAATCAAAACATGGACAATTTAAAATTTAATTTTTTAATTGTGGGCTTTTGAAAATTATAATATATATATACACACATAAAAGTGGGCCTCCTTTGACACGTGGGCCCTATGCGACCGCACCTCTTGCACTTCCTCAAAGACACCCTGGCGTATAATAACCACGTTGCCACGGCTTAGGCAAGCCGCTCATCATCATAACCACCATAGACGTGTTTGGCCTTTCTTGTAGGTTATGTTGAACACATAACAAGGCCATATGAATGGACCGTACCACTTCAAATAAGTCGCTCGACTCGACTAAAGATTCTTCTACTAGTTGCAAAGTCTTTGACATAAAGTCCCCATGCCTAAAGGTTCAATTAGTTAGTTAAGATAGTAAGACAAAGATGGTGAAGGGAGGTGGTGATGGTGATGGTGATGGTGATGGAGGCAGAAACTAAGAAGGGTGATGGTGGAGATGGTGAAGAGTGACGACGGCAGAGATGTAGGCGAAGAAGGGCAACGGCTGAAAAGGGGAACGGCGATGGTGGCGGATGCGGAGAAGAGTGAAGGTGGAGAAGGAGGAAACGAAGATGGTGAAGAGCACCGATTGTAGAGGTGGGACGTGGAAGGGCGACAACAGATACAATGATGGGTGACGGCGGCGGGGGCGGGGAAGGGATACGACAGCGGAAATGGGGAAGGGCGATAATGGTGAAGGGAAAGATAGCGAACGTGGAGACGGTGTAGGGCGACGGTTACAGCAGTGGTGGAGGCCGACGATGGTGATGCCGTGACGGTTATAGGGGTTGCTAATTAAGGCAACGACGGTGACAAGAGTGAAGTGTTGGTTGATGTGGTGAAGGAGGCTGTGAATAGTTGATTAGATATGTTCTGATTGTGAATCTCACATATGAGGGATTTAGAAATACCACCCGTACCCAAAGATTTTGAAACCTCATATCTATAAGATTTGAAATCCATATACTTTTCTTCTTATTTTCTAATAAACATGAAATTTTAAGGAATTTGAAACGTAAATCCCTCGATATCCACGAAACAAATATGCCTTTAGTTTAATGCCCAAACAAACGATATGTTTGTTTTAGTTTATTTATTTATTTTACCTTACTTTAGTCTCTTTTGTTTTATTTTGGGCAAATTGCATTAAAACGTAATAAACTTTGTTTTAGTTACCATTATATATAATCAACTTTATTTTCTTATAAATAATATAACCAACTTTCATAATCCTCATATTGTATGCAACTTGTTGTATACTATGAAAGTTATGACAAAGTTCATTGTATACAATGGTAACTAAACAAGAAACACATAAAAAAGTTATTTGTATACAATGATAAGATTATGAAAGTTAATTGTATTATTTTTAAAATTTTAAAGTTTGTTGTATACAATGGTAACTAAGATAAAGTTTATTGCATTTTCATACAGTTTGCCCTTTTTTTATATAATAACAAGTAATCTAGCTTTAAAAGATATAAATTTATAAATAAGTAAATGTAACGTCCTAATTTTTTTTCTTTTGCAAAACACGCATAAATATAACGTCATTTCATATCAAAGTAAAATGCGGAAGTTTCCAAAAGGCATTACGAGTTAATTACAAATCCCAAATTTAAATCTACATCAGTTCAACAGGAATAAGTTTCAAAACAAGTTGGAATTCTTTTGACTGCGAGTTGCCGTCACTATCCTAGAGCTCTACCATGATCCTGACCTGAAAGATAGAAAATTAACAACGGTAAGCGCGAAGCTTAGTGAGTAAGTTACTGCAACCTATGACAAATTACAAATCACAATCATGCACATTCTACCCGCCACCAAGGTGGTCGGTCATTTCTACCCGATGCCGAAGCATACGGTCATGCTACCTACCTGCAGCAGACGGTCATAACTACCCGCTGCCGAAGCAGACGGTCATCACACATTCACATTCTACACGTTAACTGTCACCTGAAGCAAGTCTGACAAATCAATACCGGGCAATAACCCATACTTACTAACACAACTTCTACAAGTCTGATAGGCAACACAAGTTCACATAGACACGTAGTAATATAGAATGCAATCATCAAAGTCTACAAAACCGGGGACGCGTTGCGTCCCCCAAGCTGACGCGTCGCGTCGAGCTAAAGTGTCGGATTTCACAATCCGGCTCAACTGTCGGATTTCAAGAATCCGTCTTCAAACTATCAGATTTTGGGACCTAGTGTCGCATGGATGGCAACAGTCGCATGGAGCCAAACTATAAGTCGCATAGGAGTTATGAAAGTCGCATGGATCAACTGTAAGTCGCATGACATATCATCCGAAAGTCGCATGGCACACGGTCTTAAAAGTCGCATGGAATACCATCCGAAAGTCGCATAAAACACAACGAAGGTCGCATGGACAAATTGTAAGTCGCATGGCATTGTGCATAAGTCGCATGGATAATTACAAAAGTCGCATGAACATCATAAGTCGCATATAACATAACAAAAGTCGCATGGCGCATAATAAGTCGCATGAAATCTCAAAGAGTCGCATGAAACATAACAATGCCATTCATTTAGTTACTTCTTTCAAGATTTAACTACATTTCATCAAGTAACAAAGATCATATCTTAAATTCTCTCCCTAGTTCTTCATAAACCCACAACTTCAAAAACCCAGATCAAAACCCAAGCTAGCATCATTCAAACAAGACAAGATTGATAGCTACACTACCACAACGAGATGGGAATCATTACCTGATGATTATCTTGCAACTTCCTTGATTTCTAACAGTTCTTGGTGGCTCCTTCTTCTTGCTGTTCGTGGGGCTCAAGCACACACTTTCTCTCTCTCTCTCTCTCTCTCTCTCTTCAATGAAACAGTGACTTTGATGGTGAATATGGGAGGCTGTGCCCTAGTTCTCTATTTATACACATGAGAGACTCCCTTGTGGGCCTAAGCCCAATTTCAATTAAAATTCTTATTGGATTGATATACAAGTCCACTACACAACTAGTAAACCCCTTTTGGATCCATATATATATATATATATATATATATATACAAGTCACCATAATATCCATAAAAATATCCTTATACATTTAAAAATTTACGGGTATTACAGTAAAGGACAATTGAATTTGAAATTATTGTATTCTCATTTTATTATTTGATCACACAATAATTTTTTTCTTAATAACATATTCATATTTTGTTCAAATATTTTTAATCAAATGTTAATGTGCATATTTCGGTCATGTTTTATTTAACTGCTAGATTAAATACTCATGTGATACACGGATTGATTTAAAAAATATTAAATATTAATAACAAGATATAAGTTGAAGTGTTTATTTGTTATAATTAAAAAGAATTTAAAATAATTATAAAATATTTTAGAATTATAAAACTAAGAATTTGGTTAAACGAGATATTTCGAAATATGGTAAATTGCATGAAAATACAATGAACTTTGCCTTAATTATCATTGTATGTAACACCCCATAGTCCAAAGTCATGATCTAGCCCAATAACTTTGAAATCAATTTAAAACCATGGTGGAAGGTATTAGTAGCTCATAACTTTGAACTTATAAGGTGGTTTAACTTTCATTCATCTTTCCGTGGGACGAGTTGTTACAAACTCTCCCTCTTAAACACCTGACGTCCCCGTCAGGCGTCAGACCGATATATCCAGAATCCATACCCAGGAGATCATGATGCATGAGTTTCACAATCACGACAACCCAAAGGGGCAATGGCTCTGATACCATTTGTAACACCCCATAGTCCAAAGTCATGAGCTACTCAATAACTTTGAAATCAACTTAAAACCATGGTGGAAGGTATTAGTAGCTCACAACTTTGAACTTATAAGGTGCTTTAACTTTCATTCATCTTTCCATGTGGGACGAGTTGTTACATTGCAGTATATAATCAACTTTATTTTTTTTAAAAATAATACAATGAACTTTTATAATCCTCTCATTGTATGCAAGTTGTTGTATACAATGATAATTATAGAAAAATTTATTGTATACAATGGTAGCTAAATATTAGACATAGAAAAAAATTGTTTTGAGTTATGAAAGTTGGTTGTCTTATTTTTAAGAATTTAAAGTTGATTGTATACAATGATAATTAAGACAAAGTTAATTGTATTTTTATTCATTTCGCCCTTTTGAAATGTTATAAAAGTTAACTATGATATTTTTTAGACGTACAATTACAATATTTAAGTTTTAAGTAAAACATATATGAAATTATCTATAATAATTTTGATTTAAACTAAAATCAAAATTAAAAACAATTTTAACTAAGAGCTGTGAAAATTGAATTTAAATTATTATTATAATAAATGGTTAAAATTTGATAATTAAAATACTTTTATAATTTTACTGAATAAGATTATCTAATAAATTTTATATATTAAAGTTAGTCTTTTATTTATTTAAGAAGATTTGTCAAAATTTTATATTTTTAGACCTTGTCACAACCCACGAGCTAAAATTCCTATTTTATTACATTTTTTACTTAGTATGATATTTCTTATACTTTTTGGCCTTATGCTATTAATTTCTCTTTTTTATTTTGCATATTTATTAGCAATTATGACTTCTATTAAAAGATTTTTGGACTACTTACGATTAAAAAATAAACAGTATTTCATTTTATTTCTTATGTTTAAAATACAATACGTATGTTTTCTATTTTCTTATAAATTTTATGTTATTTTTTTATTATAACTATTAGTTTAATTTGATTGTATTATTATGCTTCTTAAAATGTTTTTTTAAATAATATATTAAGAAATAAAACTCGATATATATGAGTTTTAATTCAAAGACAAAAAAATAAATTTTAAAAGTTGTTACAAGATATTCCACCTCAACTCGCGGATAAAATACTTAAAGATTTCGTTCAAATATCGTAAAAAGGATTGATTTCTTTTCACTTATTTGTATTTTTATATTCAAATTTTCATTTCCTCCTACATTAAATGACTTTATAGATTTCTGTGTGCTGTTCAAAATTGATATTGTAGAATTGATTTCGTTGCTCCTATTGAAATATAGATAAAGTTGGTTATAAAATTTATTTAGATTTACACAAAATATGATACATTAAAACTTATAAGAGAAAATAAGTTAAAACATAATATGAAAAATAAAACCTAAATCGCTAGCTTTAAGTCTAAACATCCTCAACATTTTTTTTACGCTTTTATCTTCATGTTTATATGTTAGTTTCTATATTTTGTTCACCTTAAAACCCCGCCGCAATACGCGGGTGAGAAGCAACTCGTATATATGTATTATGCAAGGAAGTTGATATTGTTAGGGGTGTACGTTCGGATGGATCGGTTTAATCTGATTCGATTGAGTAAATCCAATTATTTCGGTTTTGAAAAGTGAGATCCGATCCATCCAATCAATCTTAAGATCCGAACCAAACCATCCAAATTATAATTCGGTTGGATCAGTTTTTACAATTCGATTTTTATTATTACATAAATACATGTTTAAGGAGTCGAGATATTTTAAAAACTATATTTGATATATATACTATTAAATATTAAAATATAGTTGTCCAAGTTATAATCACTAGTGAAACTAGCAGCTTTGACATAAATATATAATTAAAAATAATAAGTTAAAAATAAACATAGATATGACACGTATGAATTACTTTGTTTTAGTAATGTTATATATATTCTTATTCGGTTTAGATAACAGTAAACAAAACAAAACCAAAATCCATAGTAATTATTTAGTTTTAATCCGATCCAATCCAATCCGAAACACACCTAGATATTGCCACCGACGCTATTTATTCATCCACAGAAAAAGTAGTTATTTGCAATGTTTTTAGACCCGGGTCGACCTGGCCGATCGGACCGGTTGACCCGGTTAGGAGGGCGGGCCAACTAAGGCCGGGTTTTTGGCTAATTCCGGCCCGGAGTGACCCGGGCGGGTTTATGGTTCAACTGGTCGAACCGGTGTTTTGTGACCCGGGTTGACCCGCTTTGACCCGGTGTGCGATTAAAATTTTTTATTTTTATTTTTTACATAAAGTAATTTGGTATTATAATCTTAGTTTACTACTTTACTATTAGTCTTTTACATAAGGTTACATTTTTTGTTTTTACATAAACTTATTGTTTGATATTGTAGGAAACTCAAGTGGTTATGTTTTCGTTAATGATGATGATGAACTTGGGGATGATAGTAAATTTCATATACTAAGTGATCGTGAATTTGATGCCAACAATACTCCTATGACTTAAACTTTTTAATTTGCTTTGATTGTGATTTTATGACAATTGTTGTTTGAACTTTGTTGTTTGAGTTTTTTTCAATTTTGGTATTATTTGTTGAACTTAATTATTGTATTTAGATTGATAATATAGTAGGTTTATATTTTTTTATTATTTTTGACGGTTTATATATATATATATATACAAACACATATATGCAGATATATATAAAAAAAAGAAGTAAAAACCGGATTAACTCGCCGGTTAACCCGTAACCCAATCAAAAGACCGGGTCAACTAAAAATCCGATTTTTAAAACATTGGTTATTTGCCTTTTTTTTACCCTCAATTTAATTGACCATCCACCTACTCAATAAGGAGGAGAGAGAAAAAGGATACAATCTGCCGACCGTGCTTTACACAAAACCCGGCGTCCTTCCGATCATGGTTTCCTCCGAAGTTTGCCGGTGCCTACTAATCTCCGTTCTTCCTTCGCGATGCATAGGACTCGTCCCCCCTCAGCCGATCGTGGTTTCCATTCGCCGTTGCCTACTAACTTCCTTCATGAGTAGAGAAATAATGAAGATCCGTAAGTTGAACAATCCTTTTCAATATGTTAATGAGTGTGTTTTGAAGCTTTGTGTACTAGCATCCTAGACAAACCCATGTGATTATTGTGTTTGAAAGAAATCAAAGATTTCTTATGGAAATTTGAAGGAAATCATGTGATTATTTTGAAGCTGTAATAGCACAGATTTCTATTGGAAATTTGAAGGAAATCGTTGACTGTAAAGAGCTTCCAAGTTTGTGGAAATTGGTAAACACATGGAAAAAGGGTACAATGTAAGGATGGAATGAAAAATGCAGGCCCTGTTTTAATGTCGGTTACTAGTCTTGTTTCAGTTTTTTTGTTTGAGAAGGAGACTTTTTTTTTCTCTCTTCATTTAATCTTCCCCTTTCGTGTGAAAATAAAAAATGGAGGGCACAAAGGTAAAACGACATTTGGTTGAATGGTTTCAGTGGATAAATAAATATATTCAAGAAAGTATCATCCTCCGTTCTGCAGTATTAAGTTTAAAGAAATATGGCAGTAGTATGTTACGATATCACGTGGGTCAAAATTGCATTAAGTTGGTGGTTTATAAATTTACGTATCTTTTTTCCAAATGCCTTTTAGAGCATGGATATACTTTTAGGTGAAACATCCTGTGCTTCACGCAGCATAACCCACCTTATACTTCAAGCATCTATAATTTGCATGCTCCAAAGATTTTTATTAAAAAAAAGTACCCCCTCTGGACCTCTCCTTTCTACTCTTTCCTGTCTCCTCTTTTCTCTCTTTCTCTCTCATCTCTCTTTCTTTAGCAACCAAATGCCAATGTTTTTTCTGTTTTTCCGGTATTGCCCCTTCGGGGGTGGTGTTTTGGTTGGTGCCGCACAGCCACCTCAGAATTATGCTAAGGGTACACCCTTCGCTCTTAGGGATGAGTTCTACAGTTGAGCTTATAACATGATACAAGCCTAGTATGGAATGAGTTCCTATCATAGTACAACCATCTTGATTATGCGAGTTAAAGAAGACAACTATTTCTACCAAGAGAAATCAACCATTCTTAGGAGAAAACCAGAAAGTTGGAAAGACCCCACATTTCTGCCTTCTGATACCATGTTTTTTTCTATTATTAGCAAAACTATTTATGGAGTTCTAGTATTAGAATCAGAATTTTAAACTATCTAGCCTCCAAAAGTGTACCTGTGACATTGTTGTTTGAGCTTCCTGTTTCTTAGGAGAAAACCAGAGAGATGGAAAGACCCCACATTCCTCCCTTCTGATACCATGTTTTTTTCCAATTATTAGCAACTATTTATGGAGTTCTAGTATTAGAATCAGCATTTTAAACTATCTAGCCTCCAAAAGTGTAACAGTGACATTGTTGTTTGAGCTTCCTGTTTCCATGGTAACCGAAAACTCAGAACTGTCTACTAGATAAAAACCAGGCTGTTTTGGTTCTGGCAATCGACCTTTGCCACTCAACATTGTTACCACCCTAGACATGTCTGGTCTATCATCCGGTTCGTGCTGAACACATAGCAAACCCACTTGGATTGACCGTAATACTTCGAATACATGGCTTGACTCAACCGAATATGCATCAACCAGTTCTAATGTCTTTCCTTCTTTATAGAGCTTCCAAGCCTAAAAAATGGTTTATTAGTTAACATTTGTTATGCAATTGTCAAAATTAACTAACTTATTTATAACCCAGAACTCAAATATTGGGTTTCGTTCTTCTTACATGTCCAAGGAGGTTATGGCTATGGTCTTGATGAGAAAATCCTCTGTTTTTCTCTCCACTCACAATCTCCAGTATCATAACACCAAAGCTGAATACATCTGATTTTACAGAGATAACTCCATCCCTTGCATATTCTGGGGACATGTATCCGCTGCATCAAAAGTGAGACACTTAACCAGTTTCCCATATTTACCAAGTTATCACATATTATATGGTACTAAATGGAACAAGAATACGATTGTGTGTTTAGGAATAGAAAGTATCATAACCTAAAATCTGAACAATGGATACCAATAAAACTTGTCGATAGTGATAGCAGGCTCTTACTATGTTCCAATCACTTGTTTAGTATTTGTTTCAGTCTCATCTTCTTTGAAGCTTCTTGCGGTGCCAAAATCTGATATCTTTGGGTTCATGTCCTGATCAAGCAAAATGTTGGCAGCTTTGAGGTCTCTATGGATGATACGTAATCGAGAGTCTTGATGAAGGTAAAGTAGGCCCCGTGCTATCCCATTGAGAATATGGAATCTCTGGGACCATTCAAGTTTTTTGCTATTGTCTTCTTCTGCCAAAAAAAGAAAAAAAAGAAGGATAAACCCTTACTGTTCATTTTCCTGAATGCTCGATCTTAATTAGTAATCAGATGCTGTGAAAGTTTCAACTTACGATATATATACAAGTCAAGGGCTTTGTTGGGCATGTATTCATAAACTAATAGTTTTTCTTCCCCTTCGATGCAGCATCCTAGAATCTTGACAAGATTTCTATGTTGAAGTTTGGAGATGAATATAACTTCATTCTTGAACTCTTCAACACCTTGTGTGGAACTCTCAGATAGCCGCTTCACTGCAACCTCTCGTCCGTCTTGAAGACAACCCTGGGCCATTCACAGGTATGTAATTTACATGTTTATATTCAAAGCCTTAGGAACTAAACCCAAATTTATATGTTACATGTTCATATTCACATGCATGTTCTTTCCTCTAGACATTTGTTTAGGTTATAATTTTGAGGTAATTATGATGACTGGGTCTATTTGGGTACGTTGTGTTTGATTCTAAAGAACAATTTTTGCTAGCACACCAAACATCATAAATCTATGAAAATCAATTTTTGAAGGTATGGATTGTATCGTAATAAAATTGTAATAGTAAAACTTATAACATGTATATGTTCCAAAAAAAATTAATGTAGGATTAGAGCAACCACACAATTTTATCGATTAATATGCAAGGTTGTAAAAATCGCTCGGCAATATGCAACTGTTCAACCAGCTTCAAGTGATTAATCAGCCTAGGCGGTGATTAATCAGTGACCCCTAAATTATAAAGGAATTTATTTTAGAAAAATAAATATTAGCAATATCCTAACAAAATAAGTCAATAATCATAAAAAAGTTTAATAAACTTGAAAAATAAAAAACATATGTCAATAATTAGTTTAATAAACTCGTATAAAACCATTAGTCCAATAGTCCATATCGTCTTCTACTCTTCATCTCCGCAATCTTTCATGATGTGAACTCCATCCAACCCGTATTCATCTTCTTCATATACTACCTCCTCATTCTTGGACTCGAAATCTTCCTCAAAAAGTTCTCTTGTAGTTGTTCTAGATCTCCCATTGCTTGAACCTTAAATTTCTATTTTTTTTAAAGAAGTCAAACCATTTTGTTGACCGCCAAGACCGCCCAGGACTGATTTTGACCATGCCTGATATTTTTGACCGATCAGATGATTTGTAGGCGGGCTGGCCGCTGTTACCTGCCTAGGCAGCGATATATCAGCCGCCAAGACCGATATTTACAACACTGTTAATATGTAAAATTCAGTGGATTTTTTTGAGTTTGATGTATTAATTATATATGTCCCTAGCTAGAGGTTTGTTGTGTTGTAAGGAAATCCACCATTTTATAAAGGTTTGACAAAAAAGAAAGAGTTATAGGCCGTTAAAATGGTGATAGTTTGCTGGTTTATTCTAACATCCAACATTAACACTTGTAGTTTGGCTCAACCCAACCAGAGTTGGTGTGTTTCGATCTGTTCTAAATATGACATATTCTAACTCGTAAGTCATAACTCTGCAGCCTACTCATCATCATGTCACCTCTAAAGATTTTGAATCAAAGTTATAGGAAAAGACTATATATGAATCTTAGATTTATGATTGAATAGTACCTTATAAACTGGTCCAAAACCACCCTGGCCGATCTTATTTTTGTCTGAAAAGTTGTTCGTAGCACTAAGCAACGTGGACAAGCTGAACAGTGGGAGGTCTATAACGTTTTCTTCTGCATCTGTATATCTCCCTATAAAGACAGGTGTTATATATATATGTATATATATATATATGGCTGGATCCATATGAAAACACCTAATTCGAATGATATATGTCCAGGAAACAAATTACCTCGCGCCAGCCGCTTCCTCTTCCTAATGATCAAGAGTAACAATCCGAGTAGAATGGCTAATATCAGAACAACAGGGATAACAATGATCCTCACTTTTTTCATGCTTTCAGACGTCCTTTTTTCTTTATCTGTCAAAAGAAATGTTTTCGGTCACATAAATCTTACTGCATTATATAAATGATTCTTGTTAGTTTTAACTAGATAAAATTAACTCTACGTACCTAACTCGGCAGCAGCCACTCGTATATATATATCTTGGCCATCATCAGGGAATGTTCTCATATCGATCAATTCGTGGTACCACAACAAACACCCCGTACCAGATTTGATATCCAAAGCTGCATAAGCCGTACAATTACACTCACTTTTACACTTGTTCTTGCATTGCTCCATGGTCATATTCCTGTCAAACCATGATTGCCGGGTGTCTGGTAATTTTACAAACGAATACTTTCGAAACCCTTCATCTACATCACATTCCAACGGGATTTCCCTTTGGCATCCCTGAGTCCAGTCTCCTAGATCCCACTGATCAGGTCTGTTGGGTGTAAAACCTTTCAAACACCCACAGGGCGGTGACTGTTCAATGTCACAGCTCCCATATGGCCCACACAACGCATATCGGACACAACTATCTGACGTGGGTGATGAAAGTACAAACCATCCTTGTGTTCTGTTCATCCAGTTTAGTCGATTCATATTGCCTCCCGGGTCTATTGTCAGCTTGCTAAGAACAGTGCTTTTAATCAGCTCAAATTTGCAGTAAATCTCTTTCTCATTTGAGACATATTCGAGTGTGTAGATTGAGTTGACCCTCACTTTTGGCCTGCCAGTAAACGCCTGACCGTTCCATGAACCGAGTCTATACTGGATCACATCTCCTTTTTTTTCAAATATTTGCGGGAGCCCATTAAAATCCATATAAACAATAAAGGGGCCTCGCGCAGGATCGTCGATACTCTTCCAGGACGTATAGTTCGTCACAATACCCTTTTCTAAATTCCTTCCGAACTTCATTCCTGGTAATTCGGTATCTCCAGGATAGTCAAAACTTTGCCAAATGTAATTATCAGGACCGTTATCATCATCAATGACCATAAAATTCCCTGTATCCAGTAATCGGGCAACGGGGTGTTGAGCGTTTCTGTTTGTGTCCGATGACCAGACGACTTGATTTATGGCGGAATCTCGAAGCACTAAAAGTCCATCAGAATGGAGAGTTAGCTCGCCGGACTTGTTTCTGATAGGAGTTTCTCTGTTGGCAACCCAGGTAACAGTGCCTGTTGCCATCTGTTTGAACCATATACCTAGGTATCGATTTCCGGAGGCATTTCCTGGGCTAAAAAACCCGAGCTCGAAGGTTTGTTTGGGTGAAACTATGGTTTGGCCATCTCTAATGGTTTGATTCACAACCATGGTGTCTGCTGCTTGTGAATAAAAAGGAATAACGGTGAAACAAAAGACTAATGATATGGAAATTGGCTCCATTGATAAGATTTTCTAGTTAATACAGCTATGGTGTATGATATCATCAACTGTTATTTAACATGAAGTTTGACTCTTTACGAAGCTTCAATTGGTAGGCTCGACAAGTTGCTTTTGACAAGGAAATTAGTGAAGGACACATCATAATAGTTGAAAATTCTGGGCCACGAGCTGCAGTTAATGATCTTTCTGGTACTGCGCGGGACCAAAATTTCAATAATAGACATGAACTATATAATAATATGGTTTTTCTACAAATTTATAAAGAAGAAAAAAAATTATTTATGCACAGTATTTGAACTTTATCTTGAATGTTTATATGTTTATTACTTTTCTATAAAGGGAAAAAATTATAAGCACTATCAGTAAAATTATTGTTAGAGCTGATTCGTGGTTATTATGCATCACAAATTCACAATAAAAATCGGCACTATGGTTTCCTATTATATTTATGAATTAAGTTGAATATAAATAAATTAAGGGGAAGTGATGCATATGTTGTCAACGGCACTTAACTTAAATGATTTTGTATATACACTAGTTATTTCTTTAGGCCGTGCTAAGCACGGCCCACGAAGGTTAAAGTTTATTTTTATAAAAATTTTACATTAAAAGAATTTAACTATCAAAATAAATGATTAAACCTTCATGTTTATTGATCCATATATACATGTATCTATTACCAAGTTTTATTAAAGAGTATATGTACCTATATAAACTATTAAAATTCAAAAAATGAATTTAAAGTTAATAGAAAAATTAGAACAAATGTGACAATAGATCCGGAGAAAATTTGCTTAAATTATTTTGTTATCATTTGAGTAAACCATATGTCATCACCATACTCGTACAATGTACACATATATGACCGTATATCCCGTTTGACCACTGAAGCACTCTTTGTAACTAATGGATACTCCATATTTTCTAATCAACTTGTTTAGAGTAATCATCTTCATTTTAAAAAGTAGTTGACCTGTTTATATAAGGGTTTAGTTAAATAAAATGTATCTAAGTTGTCATGTTTTGCTATTATATGTATTAGACTTAAAAAATTTCTATTGTGTGTATCGAACTTTTAATTTGTAGCTATTGTGTATATTAAACTTTCTATTGTATATACTAAACTTGTAAGTTTTTTACTTTTTTATGTAACCAAAATGCATACAATAACAACAATTTAAAAGTTTGATACACATAATAGAAACTTTTAAAGTTCAATACACACAATAGCAAAATGTGACAATTTTGGTACATTTTACTGAACTAGACCCTTTATATAATTCAAGTATTCAACATTTCAACATATACAAATCATTATAAGAATACATTCTTCCGTCTAATTGTCAAATGCATATAATTGTTACATCGTTATTTACATATTTAACTAAAATTTATACAAATAATTGACTAAATAAATTTATAAAATTCCTATACGCACTCAACCAGTAGGAGCAATCGAGCAACATCCAACACCCCACCAACAACTTGTAGCTCCCTATGTTGCTGGTACACAACAATCACAGTTCTAAATCATATAAAAATGTTACCCTGTGTATTTAATTTTCAAAATATTGTTTAAAAAAAAGGGTTAATGATATTCATAAAAAATTGACATTATAAAAAATTACAAAATATGTAAAAGACTTGTTTATAATATAAGGTATTAATATAAACGATAAGTGTTATGATGAGTTGTGAAAAGGTCATGAAATTAAAAAAAATAAATAGAAAGAAAAAAAGTGAATACGTAAGAGGAAGACCGGATGATAGAAGGAAAAAGGGAAAATATTAATTAAAAGCTTGTTCAAGTAGAGCTAGGCACAACTTTAAAAATGGTGAAAGGGAAACTTAAAAAACGCGAGAACTATACTAAGAGATTGAGTTGAAGACATTTTGGATTGTATACATACCTCTATCCATTACACTAACACATATTATTTCTAACAGAAATGCACCTAAAAGAATTAAAAAGCCAAAATGAGGGGTAATGTTCCCAAGTTGCAGTAGGAAAAGGAGCAGTACACTCCCAATTATACAAAATTATACACGAATTCTGTAGTAAGTAAAAAAACACCCAATAAGCAAAAGAATAGTCAGAATCTTTAAACCTGGTTTGCTATTCAATGATGAAGCTTTTATTACCTTATTGATCAAATAAGGTGTTGATATGATTATAAATCTATTAATTTGAAGTTATTAATTAAATAGCCTCCAAAATATCTTAAGCCCAACTAATTTATCGAAAGCTAAACTAAAAAAAAAATACCTATTAGTTAGCAACCCCCAGCCTATAAGTGTATTAAAAAAAACAAAGCCAAAAACCTCACAAATGTGAAAGAGAAAAGGGTAGTCGAGGACAAAACAAGGGTTGCAATAGTTTGCAACTATTCATGGCTACGTGTCATTTTTTAAGGGCATAGGTTCTTTGTATAGAATAGGTAGATACCTCTTAAATCAATTAAATACTTATATCAGGTACTATTATATATCATTTCCCCATAAATTAAATATGGGTTTTTAGGAACTCAAATGATATTTGCTCTTCTCATATATCCTTTTTCCGTGTTATTTAAGTTTTATATTTTCCTTCTCACTCTTTTATTTGAAATAATAGTTAAAGTCAAATTTAATTTATACAATATATAATTTATTAATTAATCTTATATTTTTCTCTTTCTATTTAAAACAATTAGTGGGCTACCCGTGTAACTCAGCGGTAACAATTAAAGATCAATGGTGTTGAACTTGTGGTGGTGAGTTTATGTGGCAACTAGCGATAGAGAAGACAAAGGAGACAATGAGAGTTGTGAATCGTTTTGAATGTTACTGTAATCAGAGAGAGAAAACAAGAACTGAAACTATATTTCATACCTTTTTACAAGATACAACAAGGTATATCTTTACTACTCTATAAAGTATTTAGCTCTTTTTTAATACAATTTTTTAAGTTAAGTAGTACAAGTAATATAACATGCTTTACAATAAATTCCAGTTACAATCTTAACACTTTTAAATTAGTACAACTCAAATAGTATTATTTACAATATGTTCCAGCAATGATTTTAAACACTTTAAAATTGTCCAAAATTTTAATTACATAAAACTGCCAGAATTTAAATACATAATTAATACTTTACAATAACTTTCAACATTTAAGACAATTTAAATACATAATTAATACTTTACAATAACTTTCAGCATTTAAAACTGTCAGAATTTAATTACATTTAACTCTTTATTAAGACAATTTTTAAGTTAATTAATACAAGTAATATAGCATGCTTTACAATAACTTTCAGCAACAATCTTAACACTTTTAAAATAGTACAACTCAAATAGCATTATTTATAATATGTTTCAGCAATATCTTAAACACTTTAAAACTGTCAAAAAATTAATTACAAAAAACTGTCCTGAATTTAATGATGAAAAACAGACAAAAATACTTTGCCTATATATACCTTATAACTGTCTACAAAGAAGTGTTGCGTGATGAGTGAAGTACATATGTATTTAGCATGATCTAAATAATTGTCACATTTACTTACTGTTTTCAAAAAGTTTATATTCTACCATGTAATATGATCGTAAAAGATGGTATGAATTTGTTCACACAAGAATATAATGTTGTCATTTAAACGTAAGTGTTGCGTTAACTTGATATTTGCACAAAGATTACAACCACCAAATTCTCCGGCAACATTACAAATAACATGTTGAATTGACAAGTCGACAAATGAAACTATTTTACCCCGTCGCATCGCGCGGGTAAAATACTAGTATATACATAAAGGGGAAAACCAAAAGTCAGTGTTTAAAAACCCAAAGCTAGTTAATTCTAACTCCCCATGACTTTATATCTTTTAACATTAACTAAGAATATTAATTCTAAACTCTCACTCAAGCTGAAGCATATATATTGATCATGCCCATCTTGTTACAAATATAATTAACTCTATTCCCTGACGTGAATCCATCAGCTAGCTCATCTCCTAACCTCACATGAGAGGTTGTAATCGTTCCATATACTATCTTTTCTCGAGTGAAATGACAATCCACTTCAATGTGCTTAGTCCTCTCATGAAATATTTGGTTATTGGCAATATGAATAGCAGTCTGGTTATCACACCATAGATTCATTGATTTTGACTGGGGAAACCCAATCTCATCAAGTAGGTTGTGCAACCATACAAGTTCACAAGTGGTTTGAGCCATAGCACGATATTCGGATTTAGCACTTGATCTTGATACAACATTCTGCTTCTTACTCCTCTAAGACACCAGATTCCCTCCAATGAAAACACAATAGCCTGTTGTAGACCATCTGTCGTCTGCCGGTAGGGTCTCCACCGTAGTCAGCATCAGTAAACCCTTCTATTATGTGATGACCATGATTTTGATATTTGATGCCATAACTAGGAGCTCCTTTCAAATACTTCAAAATATGACAAACGGTATCCCAATGTGAAGTTCTTGGAGACGACATGAATTGACTTACCACACTTACCGCGTGTGATTGTCAGATAGTTGAGTTTTCCCCCAACTCTTCTATACTTCTTCGGACTCTTAAGAGGGTCACCATCATTTGCATTCAACTTCACATTTGGGATCATAGGAGCCTCACAGGGTTTCGCCTCCATCATACCCGAATCACTCAGGATGTCTAAACAATACTTGTGTTGTGATAAACAAATCCTTTTGCGATTCTGAGAGACATCAATCCCCAGAAAATACTTCATAGGACCAAGATCCTTAGTTTGGAACTGAGATGCAAGGAAGTCTTTCAATTTCTTGATTCCATTTTCATCATTCCCGGTAACAACTATATCATCAACATATACAACTAACGAGATACATCTAGAATTGAATGAAGCAAAGAACACCGAATGGTCAGATGCGCTTCTTTGTAAACCAAACTCCAAACCAGGTATGAGGAGATTGTTTTAGACCATACAAAGACTTTTGTAATTTGCAGACTTTACCACACTCTCCCTAGCCACAAACCCAGGTGGTTGCTCCATATAAACTTTCTCTGGTAAATTGCCGTGCAAGAAGGCATTTTTCACATCTAATTGATGAAGAGGCCAATTGTAAGAAGCAGCCAGAGATATGAACAAACGAATCCATGATCACTTAGCAACAGGAGAGAATGTCTCTAAATAATCAACCCCATAAGTTTGAGCGTATCCTTGTGCAACCAAGCGAGCTTTTAATCTAGTTATCGATTCATCTGAATTAACCTTTAAAGTGAACACCCACTTACAACCAATCGCCTTCTTGCTTGTCGGTAAACTTACTAAAGTCCACGTGTCATTGTGCTTAAGAGCATTCATTTCTTCGATCATAGCAGTTCGCCAACCAGGATGAGCTAAAGCCTCACCAATAGTTTTAGGAGTGGATATGGAGTTTAACGAAGCAACCAATGATCGAGAAGCTGTAGACAAATTGCCATAGGACACATAAGAATCAACCGGATAAGTACATGACCGCTTACCCTTCCGAAGGGCAATAGGAACATCATGATCGGACTCTTGAGACGATGAATCGGATTGAGGATCCTCTACTGTATCAGAATCACTACTAGATGATGGATCACATGTTGGAACCTCAAGGTTTGGAGGGACATGGCCAGAACTTGGAGCCACGGGAGTTTCTGAAGTAGGTCGGCGTTGCCTACTATATACATGAATCACTGGCGGTCATGGCGGTTCCGAGGACTGTTCAGAGGAAGATGGAATTGAGGATTCAACAGTTGAATGCGGAATCGGTATAGTATAAATCAACAAATCATCATGGTTTTCACGACTAGGAGAAGTGGGTACCGGGAAGAAAGGTGCTTCCTCTACAAATGTGACATCACGTGAAACAATGTAACGATTGAGGGTAGGAGAAAAATACCTATAACCTTTATGAAGACGAGAATATCCAAGGAAAACACACTTGAGAGACTTTGGATCTAGTTTACTAATGGTAGGTCAAATATCTCGAACAAAACAACTACAACCAAATTATCTTAGGTTTAATCAGAAACAAGCGTTTATTAGGCGTTTATTAGGAACAATAACAGACATCGGAATCTCCCCATGCAGAACGGCCGATGGCATACGGTTGATTAGAAAACAGGCAGTAGAGATTGCATCTGCCCAGGATAGTTTCGGGACCATCATCTGAAACAATAGTGCACGAGCCACTTCAAGAAGGTGGCGGTTCTTTCGCTTAGCAACTCCAATCTGGGCATGGGCATGAGTATCTACTCATGAGGATTCATGAAGCATACCTTGTTGATGCATGTACGTCTGAAAGACATCAGAGATATATTCCTTTGCATTGTCACTATGCAAAGTTTTCACATAGACACCAAATTGCGTTATAATTTCAGCAACAAAGGAACAAAAATGAGTGAATACTTCAAATTGATTCTTCATCAAGTATAGCCGAGTAACCCGGGAGAAGTTGTCCACAAAAGTCACAAAATACTTGAACCCACTTTTTAGAAGTGATGGGACAAGGACCCCATACACCTGAGTAAACCAATTCAAATAGAGATGAGGCTCGTTTGTTAATTCTCGGGCATAATAAATGAACACAATTATGCTTAGCAAATTGACATGAGTCGCAATTTAAGGATGACACATGTGAAAGTTGAGGATATAATTTCTTTAAACTCCGAAGGGATGGATGCCTTAAACGACAATGCATTTCAAGTGGAGATAATGATGCTAAACCTGCTTGTGGTTTTACTTCCTGAGGTTCAAATATATAAAGTCCACCGGATCCTCGTCCTCTAGCAGTGATTTGCTTTGTTGACAAATCTCGAAAGATACAATAATTAGGATAAAAGGCAACATTGCAGTTTAATCCACGAGTAATTCTATTGAGTGAGAGTAAATTAAACGTAAATTTAGGTAGGCTTAATACTGACGATAATGACATAGATTGAGAAAGTTCGACTGTTTTGGACCCAATTACTTGAGAGATAGATAATCGGCAACTACAACCTTATCGGAAGATCGGTGATTACTGAAGTTACAGAGTAGACTTTGATTACAGAATAGACTTTGATTACCTGTGATATGATCCGAAGCACCAATATCAATAATCCATTCGGAAGCGCATGATAATAAGCAAGTAGGATTACACTCCTCGACAAAAGTAGAGAATGAGGTAGATGGTTTCAAGTTAGCCATAACTAATGATTCAAAAAATCGTAATTAAACCTCTTGATCCAATCAATTATCAAACCCCAAATGTCATACAAATGAACTGATGAAAAATTTCAGATGTTACCACGAGAGCCAAACCAGATAAGAAATACCAACCGAGAAACAACAACCACGTAAAGTAAATTCCAAATCAAGCCACTATCAACAATACCATATTCAAGAATCACAACAATCCTCTTTCACAATTAAATGTCTCTTCCAGGAAATCAGAACGTAAACCACAACATTCAAAACCAGAGTAGAATACCCAAGTGTTAAAACTTAAATGACGGTGTCCACTAGGAAATCTCAGATATTTCTACAAGAAGACAGATATACTAACCGAATTCAAGAGCACAACAATCTGAAAATAGAAATGGAACCAGGGGACAAAATCGAGACCAGCGAAAAGACCGGCGTCAACAATGGCCAGAGATGGCCTCACGCGCCGGCGGATAGAGCGGCGGTGGCGTGTGGCGGTGCATGGAGCAGCGGATGGTAGTCGGGGCAGTTGGGTTTTGGTCGCCGGAACTCACCGACTACGATCACAGGGGAGATGTAATCGTACGAAATATGAGGTCCGATTGAAGCAACAGATCTAGATCTTTGTACCTTCAACTGTTCAGACTTGTATCTTCGGCTCTAATACCATGTAATCAGAGAGAGAAACCGAGGACTGAAACTATATTTCATACCTTCTTACAAGATACAACAAGGTATATATACCTAAAGAGGAAAACCAAAACTCAGTGTTTAAAACCCCAAAGCTAGTTAAGGCCTCTGACTCTACAACTTCTAACTCCCACTAACTTTATATATTCTAACATTAACTAAGAATATTAATTCTAACGGTTACACTACTTTTGAAGTAATTTAGGAAAAATTCTTCATTATATATGTGTGGGGAAGGTTCATTTGAGAAACGTTTTTATTGCGAGAAACGTGAGAACCAATCTTAGTCGTTCATTATGGATAATGGATTTCATAGATGAAGACCGTGAGGGGATTGAGTGTGGCAAGGTGCATATAAGGAATTCATGGGTGGGCAATCCAATTGAAGGAGGGAGAATTGGACGGCTAAGATTGGTTTTTCGAAGTTCTCGCAATAAAAATGGTTCTCAAATAAACTTTTCACATATATGTGTTATATTGAACTTCAAAGATAATACTTTAGTTTAAAAGCAAAAACAAGACAAAACATACGATACTAACACTATATGTTGAATTTGAAGTCAGTAATTGTGTTTTATTGTTAGTCAAGAATAGGATGTTAGTCTAGATTAATACTAAAAAAAGTTGAAATGCATATTTCTAAGGAAATAGAAATTACAATTAATTATAATCATGAAATTTGCTTGCTGCAAGAAGATAAAACATAGTCAGAAACGTCTATTTGTACATATATCCTGCAATAAAAAATATAATAATTATAATAAATAGATATGAAAAGATGTATAAAATAAGTAGTTGAAAGTATCTTATTGGTCACAATCATTCCAATTTATCAAAAATTTCAAAATATCAATTTATTCCTAATAGTTAAAACATTTACAAAATGGTAAACTAAAATAAACCACTTATATACTACATCCTTTTGGTTAAAACCCACCATTAATCCTATTATCCGTTGTTATGCTATTAAAAAAATTACAAGCTCTATAACTTTATCAGATTATTAAGATTTTTTAACTATAAACTAAAAGTAAATAGAAAAATAGCCGACTGAAAGTGATAAAAAATTAACCAAAAAAGAGAAAGAAGGTTTAATCTTAGGGAGAGTAACTAAAGCACATACCTAATCTTACCTAAATAAAGCATAAGAAAGAAAAGTAGACAAATATGTGTTTACCGCTTGGAGATTACAAAGACAACTTTCCTAAATTACACCTGCTAAAGTAGTGTCATTTGAAATTCTATTTTTTTAAACTTATACCCACTATTACAAAAAACACATTCAGGCTCACAGTTTTAGACAATTTTTTTAAAAAAACACTAAAAACCGGGCTACAAAGTATGGACGCTTGTTTTTAATGATTCAGGCCCTGGCCCGATTCGTTTAAAGAAAACAAGGTCTAAATATCAGGTTTCAGTGTGTCTAAAATGTATGAACACATGCAGACCCGGTTCTTTATGGGAGAAACCGGGTCTAAAAATTCAAATTCATTCGGACCTCTTTTTTATTATAAAACAGGGTCTAAATAGTATCATTTAATGCTCCAACAGATCACTCAACTACCTTCATAAAAACGGGTCTGGAATGTGCATTTTAGTGCAAAAGTTACCTCTTCTACTTTATTTTTTCTTTCTAATCCATTAATACACTCAAAAAAACCCTTAAATTCTTTCAAAAAATTCAACTTTTATCCATTAAATCCTTTTCATATTTTACATAAAGTGATTATTCAATTAAAGTTATTATAATTTTTATACATTTCACAAAGTTTTTTTAATTTTATATTAATTAACTTCACCTTTTATATAATTTTTGTTGTTTGTTGTGTATATATGTTCTAGGTATCTGTGCAATCGTTAATTGGACTACATTGCTTCTTCCTATCTAAAATATCAAGGTATTTTTACTATTTTTGATGATTTTAATTTAGAATAATGAAACCCCGTGGATATTTTGTATTATATTGACAACTATATTTTTACTATTTTTGATTATTTTAATTTAGAATAATGAAAACCCCGTGGATATTTTGTATTATATTGACAACCATTTATAGATAACAAAATGAGTCAAACCCTAATGTGAAACCCTAGCCCATTTACACAATTGAGTTGTGTCATCTTACACTAAACCCTAATATGCATTATCTCTAATACTCCCCCGTAGTGAGAGCGGTAGAAGATCGGACGCACACACTAAAGCGAAAAATATAATGAAAGAGATTAAATACATAAGAAAAAAAGATATGTAGAAAAGAACATAGATATATAGAAAAGAACACTCCGTGGTGGCAAGAAGAGCGGTAGCGGTGGTAGGAGCTACGACTGCGGCGGTAGAAACTACAACTATGGCGGCGGTGGCAAGAGGCGCGGCGGCTACGGGTGGCAACAGTAGGAGTTACGACTGCAACGGCATGAGCTAACTACGGTGGTGGCAAGAAACGCAGCAGCGGCAAGGTAGAGAAAACTAATAACTTTTTTTATTTACAATTCGTCCTCGGGGTAGGACGAGAGGGTAAAGAAAAGAAAAAAAGTCGTCACTCAAGGGGGACGATGGGGAGAAGGAAAGCGGTGGCGGCGGGGAAGAGAAAGAGAAGATATGGTTAGAACCCTAAGGCTCTGATACTATGTAGAATAATGAAAACCCGTGGATATTTTGTATTACATTGACAACTATTTATAGATTACAAAAGGAGACAAACCCTAATGTGAAACCTTAGCCCATCTATATAATTGGGCCGAGTAATCTTACATTAAACACTAATCTACATTATCTCTAATATTTAAGTTTTGTAATTGCCTTTGTTTAGGTATGTGTATGCGCACACACACATACTCACACGCACGCTCACACACGTACACACGCGCACACACACACACACACATATATATATATATATATATATATGTATGTAGAGGAGGGATTCAGTGAGAACACATTTTAAATGGAAAACGGTGAGAATATTTATAGGCCAATCATTTAACTAAATAAATAAGAGATCTAAAATCAACCTACCTTAATTAAATCAAATAATTAAAATTCAACATAACTTAACTAACCAAAATTAATATCAGTCATTAAATAAAGATCATCCAAGTGTTATAAACTGTTTTCCAAGTTCTCACATTAAGAGGTGAAAGAGATCTAAAATCAACCTACCTTAATTAAATCAAATAATTAAAATTCAACATACCTTAACTAACCAAAATTAATATCAGCCATTAAATAAAGATCATCCAAGTGTTATAAACTGTTTTCCAAGTTCTCACATTAAGAGGTGTTTTCATTTGATCCTACATCTCTCTCTATATATATATGTGTATATATATATAGTTTATATGTATGCATATGTATATATACAAACATACCATTCATTTTGACATTTAGTGTGGGTCACCAATTGTTGGGCAAACATAAGATCAT
Source organism: Dittrichia graveolens (assembly GCA_038502395.1). Classification (NCBI taxonomy): domain Eukaryota; kingdom Viridiplantae; phylum Streptophyta; class Magnoliopsida; order Asterales; family Asteraceae; genus Dittrichia; species Dittrichia graveolens. Next base: position 80,777,875 of record JARJIL010000005.1, on the reverse strand, counting down.
AGCCTTTAGTTAAAACATACTTGTCTGAAATTAATCTAATAAAGGTTAATTTCAGACTCTCCCCGTTTTGAGACTATATTTTGAATACTTGTCTCATGTAGGATGTGAATACATATTAACAAAGTATTTAAGAAAAAATTGGCTTACATTTTTCTTTACTCCTATAGGTTTGTGTTGTAATACACATACTCGAGGAGTTAAGGGAAAATGCTATAGATTTTTTCTTAAATACTACATTTGTTGATATGTATTCAAATGAGGCAAAGTATTCAAAAACTGGGTTAAGATGGACCACCCACAACCACATTCATATGTATATATTATGCATACATGCATCATATTAACAATACTGTTTTTAAAATTATTTATGGATTGAAATAAATACATGGATGTACAAGATACCACATGGCTCGGTTAAATATGTTCATTATTTGTGTGATTTTTTGAAAGTTGTTGAGGATTATAAGGTTGAAGAAGGAAAACATGAAACTTTATGTCCTTGTAAAGTTTGTAAGAACCGTGTTCTATTTGAAAATTCAAACGAAGTTAGTGGACATCTATTAGTATATGGGTTTATGGATGAGTATACTACTTGGTCACGACATGGTGAATTATTATCAAATAGTAATCTGAATGTCTTCAATTTTATTGACCATGACAATGAAGATTTAATTAATGACTATGGTTGTGATAATTTAGGTGGTATGTTACATGATTTGGAGGAAAATATTGATGAGAAAAATTATGATAAATTTTAACAATTGTTTGAGAACTTTGTAAAACCTTGATACGATGGTTGCCGGAAATTTATCAAACTTTCTTTCTGTTGTTTTGAAACTACTCAATCTAAAAGCCAACAATAGTTGGAGCGATAAAACTTTCACAAGTTTATTAGAGATTTTGTATGAAATGCTTCCCGAAGATAATGAATTACCAGTTTCACTATACCAAGCAAAAAAATTAATGTGTCAAATGGGATTAGAATCAAATGAATACATGCATGTCCAAATGACTGTATGTTGTATAGAAATCGATACAAAGACTTGCATGAATGTCCCATATTGGTACATCTAGGTATAAGGAGAAAAAACAAGTGAAGGAAAACAATATTGGTGTAACAAATAATGGACCTCCCGCTAAATTGTTATGATATTTGACTATCGTTTCAAGATTGAGACGATTGTTTGCAAACTCAAAAGAGGTAAAATTGTTACGTTGGCATAAGGAAGAATATGAAAATGATGAAAAATTAAGACACGTGGCCGATTCTCCTCAATGGAGAAATATCGATTCTGAATTTGGAGAAGATGTGAGAAATATAAGGTTATGACTTAGTTCATATTGAATTAATCCTTTTGGAAATATCAGCGGTCGTTACAACACCTAGGCAGTTCTATTGTGTATCTACAATCTTCCACCCTGGTTATGCATGAAACGAAAATACATCATGATGTTATTATTAATTCAATGTCTAAAACAACCCGGTAATGACATTGATGTGTATTTGGCTCCATTAGTCGACGACTTAAAAGAATTGCGGAGTCCTTGTGTCAAAGTTTATAATACTTACAAGAAAGAGAATTTTTGTTTGTGGGCTATGATTTTTTGCACCATAAGTGATTTTCCGGCTTATGGCAATCAGAATATAGTATAAAAGAAGAAAAACATGTCCTGTTTGTGAAGATGACATACATTCATTATGGTTGAAAAATTGTCGTAAAATGGTTTATATGGGACATCGAAGATCACTTCATATGAAGTACCCATATCATAACCATACGATCAAGTTTAAAGGTAAAACCAAGAAACGAGTGCTTAGGTGACCATTGGATGAAGAATCTACCTTTTTTCGAGTAGCAGATATAATCAATAAGTTTGGGAAAAAGGTACACGTCATTTGCAAGTCACATACTCACATGCCACATAAAAATTTCTGAAATTAATTTAAAAATAATCCATGTTACTATATAGAAATTTTAAGGATTAAATTTGCGAATATCATGAACGTTTCATGGATGTTTTGGTATGGTACCTAAAAATTTTATTTTACACATATGCCCCTTACTAACCATTCACCGTACGGCATAAAACCTGTAAGTCTCCTTTCCAGCTAATTCACTAATGGTGCAAATTCAGACTATTACACATAACAATAAAATTTTCGAGTTGATGCAAAACACAGATAAGTAGTTGATCCCATTTATTGTTGATGGGCAGTGCTAGGATCGCGTGTTTTGAGAGTGATAATTTCTTCTTCTATCTATCTAGGCTCCATATGTGTAATTGTGACATAATTGTTGGAAACTTGTGATTCCATGCTAGATGAAGTCTGGGGTCCAAATTTATCCTCTTCCGTATAATAACCAGGTTGCCTTGGCTGGGGCAACCGATCGTCACTACTCATCATCATAACCACCATAGACATGTCTGGTCTATCTTGTGGGTTATGTTGAACACATAACAAGGCCATATGGATGGACCGCAACACTTCAAATATGTCGTTCGACTCGACTGAAGATTCTTCAACTAGTTCCAAAGTCTTTCCTTCGATATAAAGTCTCCATGCCTAAGGTTCAATTAGTTTGTTAAGATAGTAAGATATGATATTATAATATAATATCCGCAATTGAAACTTAGAAAGAACAATATTTACAAATATTACATGTCCAAGAAGGTTGTGATTGTGAGCTTCATGAATAAATCGTCTATTTTGCTTTCCACTTACAATCTCTAACACTAAAACACCAAAACTGAATACATCTGATTTTGTCGAGAAGATCCCATCTCCTGCATACTCAGGAGACATGTATCCACTATAATAAATATCAGGTTAAGTACACAAATTAGAAATGAATAAAAATGTAAGAATAAAAGTGTGCTCATAATGAAATCTTACTATGTTCCAACCACCCTCTTTGTATTTGTTTCGGTCTCATTTCCTCCAAAGCTTCTTGCAAGGCCAAAATCTGAAATCCTAGGATTCATATCATGATCAAGTAAAATGTTGGCAGCTTTGAGATCTCTGTGGATGATCCGTAGTCGAGAATCTTGATGAAGATATAGTAGACCCCGTGCAATCCCATTGATAATATTAAATCGTTGTGACCAATTGAGCTTTTTTGTGTTTGTTTCATCTGGCAAAAAGACGAAAAGATTAGTTTTTTGTCTTGAATCTTTAAAATAAATTTATTATTGTGTACTGCATGATATCGTGCTTACGAAATAGAAATAAGTCTAGGCCTTTGTTTGGCATGAACTCGTAAACCAACATCTTTTCTTCCCCTTCGATGCAGCATCCTAAAATCTTTACAAGATTTCGGTGCTGGAGCTTAGAAATAAAGATTACTTCATTCTTGAACTCTTCAACACCTTGTGTGGAACTCTCGGAGAGCCGCTTCACTGCCACATCTCTTCCATCCTCAAGAAGACCCTTAACATTCACATATAGGAATTTATTCCTTCACAGTTCACATATATATTCGCAATCAAATCTAAATGAAAATCATTGATTATATGTTTCCAGTCGTACCTTATAAACAGGTCCAAAACCCCCCTCTCCGAGTTTGTTTTTGTTCGAGAAATTGTTGGTTGCACTAAGGATTGTGGACAAACTGAACAACGGAAGGTCTTCAACATTATCTTGTGAAACTGAACCAACCCTCTCTATTAAATCACCAAATTAACCCGCGTTAAATAATGAATGTTTAGGTTAATCACGGATCAAAAGTTATTACCTGTTCCTTTTAGCTTCAGCTTCCTCTTCATGATGATCGACAAACAGAGTCTTGATGAAACGGCTAATCCAAGAAAAACAAAGATGATCAGGAAGATCACCTTTTTGTTGCTTGTGGAGACCCTTTTATCTTTCTCTATAAATTCAAACATATGCCACAAACCATTGTTAGGAACTACTATATATGTTGTCAAATTATTTTCGGCATAGTATAATGAAGTTGAACTTTACCTAATTCGGCAGCAGCTAGCCGTATGTATATGTCTTGTCCATCTTCGCTAAACGTTCTCATATCGATCAAATCATTGTACCATAACAAGCACCCTGTATTGTATTTGATGTCCAAAGTTGCGTAAGCCATACAATTACATTCCTTTCTACATTTCACCTCACATTGTTCTAGGGTCATATTCTTATCAAACCACGATTGTCGGGTGTCTGGTAATTTCATCGATGAGTACTTTCGAAACCCTACTTCAACACCACAATCCAAAGGCATTTCTCTTTTACATCCATTAGTCCAGTCAGCCAAATCCCATTGCTTTGGTGATTTAGGCGTAAACCCTTTCAAACACTCACAAGGGGGAGACATTTCAGACTCGCAGCTCCCATAAACTCCACACAATCCGTATCGTGCACAAATATCATATGGGGGTGCTGAAAGTAGAGTCCATCCTTGTGTTCGGTTAATCCAGTTAAACCGGCCCATACGGCCTTCCGGAGATATGGTTAACTTACTAAGAACAGAGTTGTTAACCAAAGTGAATATGGTATACACCTCCTTTTCATTTGAAACATAATCCATCACGTAAACCTGATTGCGATTTACACTAGGCCTTCCGGTAAAAGCAAAGCCATTCCACGATCCAAGTCTATGTTGAATCACATTTCCGTTCTTTTGAAATATTTGCGGAAGTCCGTTGAAATCCATATAAAGCATAAACGGACCTTGAGCAGGATTATCAACACTCTTCCATGATGTTATATTTGTCACCACACCCCTTTCCAAGTTCCTTCCGAACTTCATTCCCGGTAGTTCGGTATCTCCAATATAATCAAAGCTCTGCCAAATATAATTCTCCAGATTATAGTCACTATCGATAACCACAAAGTTCCCGCTATCCAATAGCCGTGCGACAGGGTTTTTAGCGGTTCCTGATGATCTTGATGACCATACGACTCGATTAGTGGCAGAGTCACGGAGAACCAAGACTCCTTCGGGTTTTAGAGTTAGCTCGCTGATGTTATTTCTAATTGGAGTCTCTCTATTGGCAACCCAAACAACAGTACCTGTTGCTAACCGTTTGTACCATATTCCTAAGTATCGATCATTAGAGGTGTTGCTGGGGCTAAAGAAGCCTAGTTCAAAGGTTTCTTGAGGTGAAACAATGGTTTGGCCATCTCTAATAGTTTGATTCACGATCATAGTGTCTGCTTTCATGGTAGGAATGAATAACACATGAAAAGAGATGGTGTAGCTAAACAAAAACATGAAAAGCAACTCCATTGATGAGGCTAGCTGCACCAGTATCTGGGATGATAAAAAATATTTTACTTTATATATAGCCGTCGAATGTTAATAGTAATTATAAACCTTCATGCAAGAAGTCAATTCTTACGTTCTGTAAAACGAGTGGGGGTACCTTTTGAAATAATGGGAGACTTGATGAAACCCAATAAATACGCTAAATAGACAGTTGTTGACTTAAGTTTTGTCACTGTACGTTGGGAAAAATATCTCAAGATTTTTACTGTAATAGACAGCAGTGCATATAAATTTTAATAAGGTCGTTCTTAATTATACTTTATCTAGAAAAATTTAGAGGGGAATTGCTTTTTATACGAGAACTGTTTGTAGCATAATTACTGACTCGTTAATAGGGTACTTTTTTAATTTATATATTTACCAAATCTTGAATTATGTACGTGTGGATTAGTCATTATTTAATTATTAAATGAGTCTTGGTTTTGCCAAAATAATCCCCGATAATGTGCCACACAAAATTATTAGCAAATTTCAAGGGTCAATATTGTTTCTTGCCGTTCTCACACTATAACTGCATATTCGATTTACGTAATCTACATATTACGTCAGAAACTACATATTTGATTTACGTAAAATACATATTCGGTCGTAATCTCATCCAAATCTAAAGGCCTTCGTATATTTTGCGTACAAGGTTGCTTTTCTACCGACCCTTACCCTATATGTATGCATTTATATAGTCATAAATTAAAAAATTATATTAAAAATTTAAATCCATCAAAGAAATTGAGTGACTTTCAATGAAGCCTCAAAGTAAGCTCCATAAGATCGTATAGAAGATTGACATATGTGTGGTTGTCAATGTTTGAGATATTACATATCCACAATCTTCGGTAATCATATGTTGGGTTTATGTGATTATCATTCCCTCAAGCCAGTCAAATCCGCGACTCTTAAACTCACCGTTCCTGTAGCAATGCAGAAGCATTTCACATCGGTGAGGCAAGAGCGATTCTTCTATTTTATGAGGGGGGGCTAACAATTGGTATCAGAGCTAGGGCCGCACCGATGTGGGGGGGGGGGATGTTAGGTTTATGGGGCTCATCGTTCCCTTGAGCCGGTCAAATCCGCAATTCTTAAACCCACCGCTCCTGTATCAATGCACGAGCATCTCACATCGGTACGTCAGGCAAGGGGGATTTTTCTTCTTTATAAGGAGAGGAGATCTTACTCCTACCATATGACGCGTTTTAAAGCCTCGAGGGGCAGAAGCATTCCACATCGGTGAGGCAAGGAGGATTCTTATTTTTTATAAGAAGGGGGGATAACAATTGGTATCAGGGGCCGCACCGCTGTGAGCGGGGGGGGGGGGGGAATGTTGGGTTTATGAGGCTTATCGTTCCCTTGAGCCGATCAAATCCGCGATTCTTAAACTCACCGCTCCTGTAGCAATACAGGGGCAACCCAAAGCGGACAATATCGTTGGTTGGTTCTCTGATTGCGATCCTAACATCATATTATATAGCCATGTAGGATAATGCATACATACGTAAATCTGCATAGTTTTAAAGCCTCACATTAACCTAGTTTATTCTCACTTTATTATTTTGCAAATAATTTGCCAACTGAACTGTTATATAAATTCCAATAAGTTGTGGGTATGGCAAGAGTAATGTAATAATTTATGTGATTAAATACAAGCTTTAAACAAAATATGTGAAATACATAGCACCTCAAAATTGTTGGGATAGACTACCATAAAGCGAACTCAAAGAACTACGGCTAATGAATATATGTAAAAAGAAATTTAAAAGCAAACATACCGATTAACGTGGTTCAACCTTACTCATGTCTCAATCTCCTCTTGTTTTGAGAATTTGAACACTTTGTCGAACTGCCAGGTTGATTGTTTTCTCTTAGAATCATCAACAACTAATAATTTCTCCCCGTTCGGGAAACTGTCATTCCTCGTCATTGTTTCGTTATAATCATTGGAAAGATAACCATTTCTATCCAATAATCAAATAATCTTATTGAAATATATAAAATTTGATCATCACAAAACTATTACGTGTAATAGACTAGAAATTATCTTGACAACTTGACATGTGTCGTTAAGATAAGACTTATAATTTTTATTAAATCTTGTAGACTAGCAGTCAACTGATCATACACAATGTGTTTGCATTAGCTTATCATTATGTGTGCACAACTAACCCGGTACTGATGGTCATCGGCTAAACAGTGTTAATCGCTTAGCTGAGCAATCCTCTGCTTATATCAAAGCAAGTATATCTCAGCAATCCATTCTTAGCTGTGTAGTATTATCTTATCAATCATGGCAAAAAAAACCGAAACCGACGGGGAAAACCGAAAACCGACCTAAACGGGGCGGGGACGGGGAAAACCGATTATTTAAACGGGGATGGGGACGGGGATGGGTTTGATGATCCCCGCCCCGATTACCTGACATACCCGATTATAATTTAATATTAATTATCTTACTTCTATATAATGCATTTACCACCTAAAAAACTCTTAATTTTAAGAAGAGTAAATTTACTAAAATACCCCACCTTTATACCTCACCTTTACCCCTCCTTTAAGTCCACAATTAATGAATTTAAACAAATAAATATTGAAAACATAACCGACAATTAATAAATGTAAACCAATACTTATAACTGAATTATTTCTAACCATATATTTTTAATATTAACTTTTGTTTCATGAGATCACCATACTTATAACTGAATTAAGTCTAATCATATATTTTTAATATTAACTTTTGATTCATGAGATCACCTAAATTCCTGTTTTCAATAAATCAAGTTTAAGAGATTTCACAAACACCAAACAAATGAAAGAGTCAAAGAGTTGAAATTTATAAACATTGCATTCTAACTCAATTACATAATAATTGGAACTATGAAACATTACACACACATATATATACATATATATAATCAACAACTTCATGATTCAGCTATGCGACAAAATTCTTCCAACAAACCGAAAGACAAATAACTTAGAGTTAGCAATTTAATTCTTAATTTCAAAGTGGCTCTCGCAAAGAATCTTCACAAACTCATATTATCTTCATCTCGCAAGGAATCTTCGCAAACTCATATTAGCTCTTTGTGATTATTCTGCACAAAATTCATCACAACCTCCTCTTTATTCGCCGTCGTCGCATTGCGCGGATACCCCACTAGTGTGTATATATATATATATATATTAATATACATAAAATTAATTTTAAATATAAAATATACAAATCTTTATACACTTTTCTACAACCTAATTATAATCGTTGTCTTTATTTGAATTATTTGGTTTTGATATTTTGGATGCATTTAAATTCTTTAAGACTCTAATTTAAATGCATATATGTTTGTATTCGATAATGTCGTGTAATTTAAAACTCGTGGTAAAATCTTAACGGTGACGATCCCTGTAGTGAAAAAATCATAGTTTTAGTTTAACGGGTATCTCTGCGATGAAAACTACCTATTTAATCAAATCTTTATATTAAACGGGGATACCCGTTTCCTCGCGGTTTTCCCCCGTTATCCGACAGGGATCCCCGTTTAATCCCCGCGGTTTTTTAAGCGGGGATGGGGGAACCAATTCCCGCCCCGAATCTGCCCCGTTGCCATTCCTAAATCATGTGCTATGTTGCTTCTTTATATTTCTATATGTATAAATTATTTAAGTTAGGGTGGAATGTGTGTTGTTCATTATAGTCGTAGGTCTTCTATTTGTAATGTATGAGCACCCCAAGTCTTGCGAAGTTATACTTAAAGGATAGAACTTTATTCTCATAAAAAGAATCAAGTTGTTCAAGAAAGATCTGAAAGATCTTAATTTTATCTTAATCATGGCCGACAATACCATGCTTGAATTAGTCAAGTTGATTGTAAGAAATATTGAATACAAAAGATTTATATATGTAATAGGAAGATCGCACTGCTTAAGAGAATGGATATGAGTTGTTCGTTTAAATATAGTTAGTGGAAGACACTTTCCATAAAGATTCCTTCCGGTATCTCTAGGATAGTAAAAACTTTGCCAAATGTAATTATCAGGGTCATTATCATCATGGATGACCATAAACTTTGAGTTCGATGACCAGACGACTTGATTTGTGGCAGAGTCACGAAGAACCAAAAGTCCATTAGAATGGGGAGTTAGCTCACCAGACTTGTTTCTGATAGTTGTTTCCCTGTTGGTAACCCATATAATGGTGCCTGTTGCCATCTGTTTGACCCATATGCCTAAGTATCGATTTTTGGAGGCATTTCCTGGGCTAAAAAACCCGACTCAAAGGTTTGTTCGTGCGAAACTATAGTTTTGCAATCACTAATGGTTTGATTCACAACCATGATATGATGTCAGATGCTTGTGAATACAAAGGAATAACGATGAAACAAAATACTAATGATATGGAAATTGCCTCCATTGATAAGATTTTCTTGTTAATATTCCAGCTATTATTTAAAATGAAGTTTGACTCATTACGAATCTTTGAATGGTAGGCTCGACAGGTTGCTTTCGATCAGGAAATTGGTGGACACATCAAAAAATTGAAAATTCTGGGCCCCGAGCTGCAGTAAATGAACTTTCTGGTACTGCGCATGATCAGAATTTCAATAATAAACATGATATTTTATTTTAGTTTTACATGTTCTTTTTCACTCTTTTATTTTCAATAACAACTAAAATCAAATTTAATTTACACAGTATATAAATTATTAATTAATCTTATAATTTTTCTCTTTTTATTTTTTAAACAACTAGTAGTACTCGCACAATTTGACTGTAACAATTAAAGATTAATGGTGTTGAAAGCTTGTGGTAGTGAGTTTTTATGACAACTAACGATAGAGAAGATGGAGAAGGCAAAGATAATTGTGAATTATTTTCAATGTTACAATATATTTGAAGTAATTTAGGTAAATTATTTGTTATGTACATTTGTGTTATATTGAATTTTAAAGATAATATTATTTATACACTTTAATTAACTTAAAAAGCAAAAACAAGGCAATACAAACAACACCCTTTTGGTATTTATCCAAATTCTTAAACCTTAAAACATTGTATTTGTCCATTCTAATCTATAAATATCATATTTATCCTTTATAACATTTCACAATAACATATTTATCCAAATTATTAGTTTTATCATTTTAAAATTATTTTTATCACTTTAATGTATAATCGATAAATGTTTCACCTTATTCCTTTTAATTATAATGATTAGAGTTAATTACAAAATTGGTCCTTTTAGTATACCACTTATTTCACTTTTAGTCCTTTCTTTTAAAAAGTTGCGGTATTAATCCTTTAAATGAGGTTTCTACACACTATTGGTCCTTTGATCGTTAACTTTAACAATGTTATGGTTAAATTTTTTTAAAATGACTATTATACCCTTAGTCCTTTATATTTAAAATTATTTATTTATTGTAATGTAAACATTGAATGGAAAAAGAATCAGATACAAGATTTCGATGAGATGATCCATAGGTTTCTGCTCCTGTACATCATCTTCATCATTTTTTCTTCTATTTCTTCATTTGAGATGGTCCATAGGTTTCTGCACCTTCTATTTTTTCTTCTATTTCTTCATTTTTTCTTTTATTTCTTCGATTCTTTTCGTCTTTCGGGTAACAAGATTTTGAGAAAGAATATTCTTAATTTCAAGATTTTGTGCCCTAAATTTCGTTTGAAAGCAGTGAATTTGGGGATGCAAGATGTGATTTCTACAAGGAAAGAGACAGAATCTCAGCTCTAATCAGACTGAATTTATTGTGGTTTTGATTGTATGATGTTCGATTAATCTCGTTTCCGGCCATTTCCCACAATTCTTTACGGCGGCAATAAAACCACCTCCACCGTCTCCCTTCTCTATGGACCATCTCAAATGATTGAAACCAAACCAAACGCAGATTGAATGACAGCAAGCAGTTCCAAAACCCATCACATTCGATTGGGTCTTTCGACCATAATCATTCGATCATATCCGATGAACCTTAAATCAAGAACAACGATGAAGATGAATCTTAAATCAAGAACAGCCAATGAGAAACTAAATCGTTTGAGCACATCTGAACACAAATTGACTGTCGATGAATCCTAAAATCGATGAAGAAACATAATCCTAAGATCTGAGCACAAATCAATTGTAACTAGCGGAGTTCTTGCGAAATATATATATATATATATATATATATATATATATATCTGACACAAACAGTTAGCTTGATGTTCATCGATGGCTAGCAGTTATGTCGTCGCCAAAGACATTCTTGTCGTCGATTAAATTTAGAGAAAGACAGAGAGGCCTGAACTTCGTGGAGATTTATCTAGTGATGGGCCGTGGGTGTGTGTGAGCCCATAACTCCATGGCGGCTGTCGGAGTGTGGTGGTAAGCAACGGCGATCGATGGTTGGTGTAAGTGAATGGGTGCTCCGATGGTGGTTTGATGGAAGGGAGCTCGAAGGTGGTAGTTGTTCGGCGGTCCGGCGAGGTGCGCCGGCGGTGGTTGAAGGCGGCTGCAGGGGGGAATCTTTATTGTGTTACTTTATCATTTAGGGTTTAAGTCTAAAAATTATAAAGGACTGGGTTTGTAACGGGTATAATAGTCATTTTAAAAAATTTAACCATAACACTGTCAAAAGTTAACGATCAAAGGACCAATAGTGTGCAGAAACCTCATTTAAAGGATTAATACCGTAACTTTTTGAAAGAAAGGACTAAAAGTGAAATAAGCAGTATACTGAAAGGACCAATTTTGTAATTAACTCTAATGATTATGGTAGAGACTTATGCAAAAATACAATTACATCTTTTTGTATTATGATATCATATTTCTGAAATCATGTCTGCACCCGCCTCGTTTGATACTTTTACTGGTCTTGGTGTTGACGTCGTCGTCTGTGATCATTTTACTAAATTCTTATTTTTTACACGTTTTGTAATTATATAATATTTTTTTATTAATGTTTAACATTTATTATTTTTTAAACCAATATGCGCATCACGAATATTTTATCTAAATTTATATTATAACATATTACAAAATTGTTTTTTTCTCCTCAAAAGAACATGACAGAATCCACTTGCGTGTTAATACCTTTTTAGTTGAAAAGTCAAAAGTAATATTCAACAATTCATCAACCATATTGAAAAAGGACTTTACATTGCTTCAAATTACTAGTCCATGAATTTAGAGAATTTATAAGCTATAGTTAAAATTACTAGTCCATCAATCTAGAGAATTTTAAAGATATAGTTAAAATTGTTAATACTGTTTCTTTGAAGTTAATTGTTAAGGATTTGAAGTTAATACTAGTAAACAATGTTGATGCTGGTTGAACAAGTTAATACTACTTCAACAAAGTTAATACCGTTTTTTAAAGATGAGTCTTTGTTTTTGATTTTTTAAAATTTGTTATGTCATGTCATTAATAAACGGTCACATCAATAATATTAAAAAAATCAAAAGATAGAAAATCATATGGATGAACATGAACAAATAAAGAACTGATTCATATTCATCATAAACCATAAACAAAAGCCTAAGACCTTCCATCGAGTAGGGTAAGAAACACCATTACGGATGCATGGGTTAGCCATTTCGGGTACCCTCAAGAGATTCATTTACTTGATGGAGAAGCATTAACCCCCCCCCCCCCCCCCTCTAACGGTTTTTTTTAATTTGAACTTTTTTTTTAATAAATCACAATTTTCACTTATATATACATAACCTTTTTTATACCCAATTTTCACACCTGTTTTCACATCTCTACTAAAATCCTCTATATATTCTCTCTACCATTTACTCTCTATTTAAAACAAAACATATCTACATAACTTTTTATGGCTTCACCAAATTGATCTTCGTCATCTCTACTAATTTTTAAATATTTAGATTTTATGTAATTTAGTTGTTATTATTATTAAAACTTTAAATTTCTAGAATTTTATTTGTAATTTTTATTTATATTTTAGTTATTAATGAAAAAGATAATTAAGTTTAATAATTTTGTTAATATAAAAAAGAATTAAAAAAATGGGAAAAGTTTGGGGAAGAAAAGGGAAAGTATAACACTTGATTTGGGTAGAGAGAAGGAAATAAGAGAATGAATGATGTGACACATATATGACATTAGGTAAGAGAAAGAAAAAGGAAAACTATAACTCATGACCTAAACGTATCTAAATACACAATAACAAGATAACAAAAGGTGAAGATGAAGATGAACCCTAAACGTGTAGATGAACCATATATAAAACCAGATATATCTAACTTAAAGATTAACCCTACAGGTGAAGTTGAAAATGAAATTGAACATATATAAATCAACCTTAAATATATCGAACCCTAAATCGAAAACCCTCGGTTAAGAATCACAAACCCAAACATAATCGATAGTGAAATTGCATACTTGTTAGGACTCTAAATCGAAACCTTCATCAAAGAAACAGAAGCATATGCTGGATTGCTTCTACTCTCATCAAGAACCCAAAAGCAATTTTGAAAACCCTAATCGCAAATTAAAAGAGAAGAACCAATCGATGAGCAATAATCTCGCCAGATCCTTGTTGATTCCAGGAATCAATTAACAAAAGGGAAGAACATTTAGTTGGCCATTTGATCAACTCCATTATTATTCAAATGAATATCGATTAACTTAAAGATGAAGGTCTCTATGAACTAGATCTATTCTCCAACCCCATCTGATTCCATTGTTTTTAATAATATATATAATAACAATAAATTAATAACTAAAAGTAATCTTAATCTTTATTTTAAATTATTTTATAAGAAACTATGTCAATAGCTACTTCACCTCTATTTCATTACCATGTCACATAAACCGGTGCCACGTAAGCATTAACTTACTATATGAGGTGAAAAACATAAATTGTAAATTTTTACAGTTAGATATATTAAATTGTAGTTTTTAAAATTGGATATATAAAAATAAAGGTGACAATTTTAATATATTTTTAAAAATTAAAGCCAGAGAAAAATATTAAAGGTTAAAAGTTCTTGCTAATAAATGGGTTGTCCATTAATGGGTGTTGGGTTACGGATCCTGTAGAAGTTTTTAATTTCTTTGCTAATAAATGTCAAGATGATTTATCTATGCGTCCTTTTTTAGTAACAACTTTCAAAAGTTTTCTATGCAAAGCTCCTCTATTGAGGTTCCCTTTACAATCGAGGAAGTCAAGAGTGCAGTTTGGAGTTGTGGTTCAGAGAAAACCCCTAGCCCAGAAGGTTATACTTTCGGTTTCTTGAAGAAATATTGGGAGAATATCAAAGGCGATCTCTTCTTGGTAGTAAAGCATTTCGAAAATACCACGATGTTTGACAATGGATGCAACTCTTCGTTTATTGTGCTTATCCCGAAATTCGATTCTCCTATGTATACTATATTATGAGAAATGTTCAATACAGTCCTAATTTAATTTATAGTCCTGGGGACAATTTATATATATTAGATTTTAAGATTCAATTGTCCAGATTTAAATCTTATATTATAATTAAAATTGATATATTTGTATGAATGAGGACATTTCAGACTTTTTAACTATTGGTCATCACATTCTCTCTCCTCTAATTTATTTAAAATTAATTATCTCACAAACCGTTAATCGTTAAACGAAACGAATTATACCGTTGCGATCCCCGTGTTCCCCTCTTTTATTAGAGAGATCACTTGATATACTTTTGACAAAAAAAATTTTCTCATTTTGTTAGATTGGACTTAAATTTTATTAAAATATAATCACATATGATTCATAGAAGTGTGATTAATATAGTCTTTATAAAATTATAGTTTAGTGTTTGATAATCCGGCGAAGATCTATGGTTTAGTAACAAAAAAACAACAATTGAAAGTTATTCTAAGTTATTAGTTGTTTCATAACACATGTGATTATCCATGCACATAATTATTGGTGATTTGATTAAATGTAGCATTTTTATGTCACATATTTGACAGAATCAATCACATGTGATTGCGTATTCAATCACATGTGATTTTGTACAGAATCACATGTGATTGAATACCAAAAACATAAGATTTGGTATTCAATCACATATGATTGCATATTTAATCACCTGTGATTTTGTACAGAATCACACGAGAGTTTGTACAGATTCACATGTGATTGAATACCAAAAAACATGAGATTTGGTATTCAATCATATGTGATTGCATAGGTGATTGTTCAAACGAGAACTATTCTTATTACGAGAACCAATATAAAAGACATCGAATTCGAAGGAGAACACATCTGGACCTTTGATAGAGGGGATAGGGTGTTGCTAGTACACAATATATGCATTCATGAGTAGATAATACAATTGGATTGGGTGAAATTGAATATGTACATACATGTATAAACAGTTTTAAGCAAACGTTGATTTTTTAAGCAAACATTCAAAATTAATAAACATTAAATAATATACAATTTAAGAAGATAAAAAAATTAATAAAACAGCACATGTAATATTGTTATGAATCACATGTGATTATACATTAATAAAATTTAAGTCCAACCTAACAAAATGAAAAAAAAGTTTGTCAAAAGTATATCAAGTGACCTCTCTAATAAAAGAGGGGAACACGAGGATCGCAACGATATAATTCGTTTCGTCTAACGATTAACGGTTTGTGAGATAATTAATTTTAAATAAATTAGAGGAAAGAAAAAGTGGGAACCAATATGCAAAATTTCAGAATTGTCCTCTCTCATATCAATTTTAATTATTATCTAAAATTAAATTTAGACTATTGATCTTGAAATCTAATGGCTAAAAATTATTCTTCAAGAATATGATTTTAATTATGACTATCTTGAACAAAACCCACTATATTATAATTAATTACCCCTAAGATAAATTAAATGAAAACAATTAAATAGAGTTAATAAAATTCTTATATTTTATTTAATAACTAGAACTTCCATATATAAAAAAATCAAGTCAATACAAATTAATTTAACTATTAAAAAAATATTGTCATAACCAAACCTTCCCATTTTAAATATTCTGTTATGTAATAAATATTTTAAATTAACTATTATAAAATATATATATAAGTAGAACTTAACTTGAATAACCTATAACTAGAACTTAAACATTTTAATTCTTTTTAAATAGGCATATAATCAAAATAAAATGGAAAATTATCCACTATTTTACTTTATTTTTCTTAATCTATTAATTTTAAATAGTTTCAAATTATTAATTTACTCCATGTATTTAAAGTAATCTACCCTGTATTATAAGTAGGGATTTTTCTTCTTATTTTATTGTTCTTAAAATTTATTTTAAAAATTAATAAAAGAGTTTATTGAGAATAGAAAATAAAAGAAAATGAAAAAAAGATAAAGAAAATAGATATGCTACCAAATGAAAATTATTCGTTGTAACTATATTACATGAACACTGAAAACGGACATATGCGGGTATCATGCTAGTTACTCTAAATGAGTTTAGACATATCATTTTACTAGATTGTTTATACAAAAGAGTAGCTAAAGTACTGGCAAATCGG
Source organism: Dittrichia graveolens (assembly GCA_038502395.1). Taxonomy (NCBI): domain Eukaryota; kingdom Viridiplantae; phylum Streptophyta; class Magnoliopsida; order Asterales; family Asteraceae; genus Dittrichia; species Dittrichia graveolens. The sequence goes on along the minus strand of JARJIL010000005.1, from coordinate 80,761,077 downwards.
CTTAAGATGGTGATTACCAATGTTATTCGACAGGAGCAAACTGCATCTTAGAGAACAGAAGTATCCTTGACGGTCCGTTCATCATTAATGAGATTATTTCCGGGCCGAGAAAGCTAAAAGGACTTTTATCTTCAAGGTTGACTTTAACAAAGCCTTAATTTGATTCAATCGAATGGGATTTCTTGGAAGAGACTACGTGTCAAATGAATTTTGGAAGGAAGTGGTGCCAATGGATCAAAGGATGCTTATCTTCTTCTATGGTCTCGGTTTTAATCAACGGCTCTCCTACTAAGGAATTTCACATGGTAAGGGGGTTACACAGGGAGATCCTCTTGCTCCCTTCTTATTTATCATTGCAGCAGAGGCACTCAATATTGCAATGAAGGAGGCCTACAAACCTGGAGTTTATCATGGTGTTCGTCTTCCTAATAATGGGCCGTCCATTTCCCATATGCAATATGTGATGACGCAATCTTCTTGGGGATTGGTCCCATATGAATCTCTATAATTTGATTTGTATACTGTTAGGAAAAATAGGCTTATAAATATATCCTCTTTTGTTGACACAAAAATATACAACTTGTGTATATAATTGTATGTATTAACATTAACATATGTGCACATATACATATATATATTCAATCAAATATATTCTTATCTATAATCTACAAAACAAGCTTCATCAAATGTCCAAGCTCCAATCGTCAAGATCCGAGTTCAAGTAGAAGCCGATGTCGAAGATTCCTACAAACAAACGTTTGAAGTTTATGAGCTTACAAAATAAATAATCAAATGAGTTTAAGTTTTTATAAAATAATTTTTATAAAAACTTTTATAAAAATTGAGACAATTTTTTATAAAATCACAAACTTGGTAGTCAAAGCAAATGAAATTCCTATTTTGGTAAATACTAAACACAATCTTCTATTTAAATAAGCCAAAACAATATTTAGCAAAAGGAATTTCCCAAAGAGGTAAACTTCCAACATGCTTTGTGCATTTGGTTTCCAAACTACCATTTTCATGATTAAATTCAAACTTAAGAAGTATGACACTAACCCAACTTTTCTAAAGCTTCTTTTCAGTGCATTTTTATGGTAAAAATGGGTTGTGTGTGGTTTTGATAAAAGGCCAACGTCTATATTCACAAGGCTCAAAAAGTTCCAGCAGGCTGACAGTCGATGCCACGGTCGACCGTGGATCGACCGTGGACAGTCTGGACACTTTTTGAGCTTGCACCTTTTTCCTTATTTAAGGCAACTCAAGTCTTGTTTTTTACTAAGCTCTTGCAATCTGAAAAACACATAACACATACTAAATCTTGTGAGCTCATATTCTTTGATAAATATTCAATCTTTCAAGATCAAGAATGAAGCAAGAGTGAAAGCATTCAAAGTTCAAACACTACATTACCTTCTTATATATTTGTAATAGTGTGAGGATCATCTCTAGCCTTAGAATTAGAGAGAAGTGAGGATCATCTCTAGCCTTAGAATTAGAGAGAAGTGAGGATCAACTCTAGCCTTTCCAATTAGAGTGAAGTAAGGTTTATCTTAACCTTGTTTGCAAGAGTGAAGTGTAATTCTTGTAAGCTAAAGAGAGAAGTTGTAAAAGGTTTATCTCTACCTTCAAAGAGAGAAGTTAGTGGAGCAACTCTTGGTGGGTGAGGCCAAGGAGTGGATGTAGAGCAAGGTTGTTAACCCTTGCTTGAACCACTATAAATCATTGTGTCGAAACTACTTCATTGGTGATATCTTTCTTCCTTAAACTCTTTAATTACTTGCAAATATTGTTAAAAACTTCAAAAAGTGGGCATATAACCTATTCACCCCCCATGTAGGTTCTAACAATTGGTATCAGAGCAAGTTGCTCTAGATAATTTTTGAAAAGTTGTTTAAATCTTCTAAAAATATTTTTCAAAAATTTTTGAGTTGATAAAATGGGACAAAATTATATAGAGGGGAATTCTATGGTTAGACCTCCACTTCTTGAAGAAAAAGACTTTTGCTATTGGAAGCAAAGATTCATGACCTATGTAAAGACCAAAGATATTGACCTTTGGGAGATTATTGAAGAAGGAGATCATGTTTCAAAAACCTTTGATTCTAAACAAAATGCTTATGTTCCAACCCCTAAAGAAAAATGGGATCAAGAGGACAAGAAAATGGTTTCAAAAAATTTTCTAGCAAAACTTTTTCTATACAATGCTTTACCTAGAAAAGAGTTTGAAAGAGTTTTCATGTGTGAAAGTGCAAATGCTATTTGGAAATCTCTTGTCATCACACATCAAGGAAATGCCCAAGTTCTAGATAACAAAATTGAATTACTTGTGCAACAATATGAACAATTTCAAATACTAGATGATATGAAAATTGATGATGCTTTTACAAGGTTTAATACTATTGTTACTAGTCTCAAGGCACTTGGGACTACTTACACTAACAAAAAGATTGTAAGAAAGTTTCTTAGGGCTCTTTCACCAAAATGGAGAGCAAAGGTGACGGCTATTGAGGAGTCAAAGGACTTGAACATACTACAAATGGATGAGATAATAGGAAATCTCAAGGTGTATGAAGTAATCATGCAAAAAGATGATGAAAGTGCCAAGCCAAAGAAAGAAAAGAGCAAACGCATTGCACTCAAAGCTAAACATGTCAAAGAATCCTCAAATGATGAAGAAGAGAAAAGAAAAGAAGAAAAATGTCTCATGGCTTTTGAGACAAGTGAGGTACATTCCAATTCTAGCTACTATAGTGATAAAGATGACAATCAATATGATCAATTATGTGATTTTAGTTCAAAAATACTTGCTAAAAATAAGGAATTAAAAAATGAGAACAAGAGCTTGAAAAAGGAAAATGTCAAGTTAAGAAATGAAAATGATGACTTGAACTTGAAAATAAAAGATCTAGAAAGTAAAATTGCTTCTAATATATCTCCAAGCTTGCAAGATTTGGAAAGTAAGCTAAAGACAAATTTTGACAAAACCACCTTGTCAAAATTTGAGATAGTTCAACCAAGTTAGATGAGATGTTAAAGATTTAAAAATCATCAAAAGATAAGGGTGGTCTTGGTTTCTCAAGTTACTTAAACAACATGCCAACTAGTCACTTAACACCTATCAAATTTGTGAAAGAAAAGGGGAAGAAAAAATCCAGGAGCCTCACGGTCGACCCACGGTATCGACCGTGCATCGACCGTCAGCTCACTGGAATTTTCTAAAAGTTCAAAATTGCAACATTGTTTCTAGTTCTTCCACTTGTATGCCAAAGGTTGCAAGTAATGAATTAATAAGAAAGTTTTATACTCCAACTACAAGGCATGGACTTGGATTCAAGAAGCCTAAATCAAATACAATTCAAAAATCAAGACATTCTCATAAACCTATTAACTCTATGAACATATGGTATCATAAAGGGTTCAAGATTACACAAAGGTGGATTAGAGTAGGAGTTTTTGATACTAACCATCCTGGACCTATGAAACATTGGGTACCAAAGGCTTGAATGAAAATTACACAAGTGTAGGGGTGAAACAAAAATGAGATTATGTCTCATTAATGGATTCTTGATAGTGGTTGCTCAAAACACATGATCGGTAATAGAGAACTCTTCACTTCATACAAGGAGTATGATGGAGGACATGTGGTGTTTGGAAGCAACCTAAGAAGAAAGGTAGTTGGTAAAGGTAACATTCTTCATGACAATATCAAATTCTGGAATGTTGAGCATGTTAATGGTTTAGCTTACAACTTAATAAGTATTGGTCAACTATGTGATAAAGATCTAAATGTTATATTCTCTAAACATGAAAGATTGATATGCAAAGATGATAAATTTTTAGTAAAAGATGTTTGGAGAAATGGACTCTATACATGTAGACTTGGTGATAATCCTAACACACAAGTATGTCTTGCATCTATAATCGATAGAAGACTAGGACATGCTAACATGAGATTAGTACAAACATTGACTATAAATGAGCTTGTTAGAGTCTTACCAAATGTTAAATTCGATAATCATTTTTGTGATGCATGTAAGATAGAAAAACAAGTGCACTCATCTCATAAATCTAAAATGCTATAAAAACTAAGAGATGTCTTTGGGCCTTCATTAATTCAAAGTTATGGGGGAAACTTCTACACACTAGTTGTTGTAGATGACTTTTCTAGATATGCATGGACATTATTTTTGAAAACAAAAATTGAAGCTTTTGACAAATTCAAGAATCTTGGCAAGAAAACTCAAAACCAATTGGGTTGAATGATTATCTCAATTCATGCCATCTATGAAAGAGAAGTTGTCAATGTAGCGCAATTTGGAGCATTTTGTGATAAACATGGAGTTTCTTATAACTTTTCGGCTCCTCACACTCCCCAATCTAATGAGGTTGTTGAAAGGAAAAATAGGTCTTTACAAGCTTTGATTAGACCAATGTTAAGTAAAACACCATATGAAATCATCAAAGATAGAAAACCATCCAAGAACTCAAGTTATAGGAAACCTAAATCAAAGGCTCACTAGATCCCAAGCCCAACACCTTAGTACCTCCTTTGCCTTTGTGTCACACATAGAACCCAAGAATATTAAAGAGGCAATTAAAGATGAAAATTGGGCAATGGAAATGCAAGAAAAGTTAAATCAATTTACGAGAGGCCAAGTTTGGGACTTAGGACCTTTACCTAGTGGTCACATAATAATTGAAACTAAATAAGTATTTAGAAACAAAGTTGATGAAAATGGAAATATCACTAGAAACAAAGCTAGACTAGTAGCCCGATGATATAATCAACAAGAAGGGATAGACTATGATAAATTCTTTGCTCCGGTTACTAGATTGGAATATATTTGGAGTCTACTTGCTTATGGTTATGCTCAAAATTTTAAATATATCAAATGGATGTCAAAAGTGCTTTTCTAAATGGCCTTATAAATGAGGAAGTCTATGTATGTCAACCTCCCGGTTTTGATTTTTGAAGACACCATCATATGTATATAATCTTAGAAAAGCATTGTATGACCTTAAACAAGCACCTAGAGCATGGTATGATAAATTAAAATCATTCTTGTTGAAAAATGAATATAGTATAGGTCAAGTTGATAATACATTATTCTCAAAGAAAAAGAAAAATGACATCTTGCTTGTGCAAATTTATGTGGATGATATCATATTTGGGTCAACATGTCAAGATTTGTGTGATGAGTTTTCAAATCTTATACATAATGAAATTGAAATGAGAATGATGGATGAGTTGAATTACTTTCTTGGATTTCAAATAAAACAATATGAAGATGGTACATTCAAATTAGGCATCATTTCCTACATGACAATATGCAAAAAGGAAATATAAATTTAGAAAAGGCTGCTTCATGTGAAAATATTGTGGACATATTCGCTAAACCGCTAAAAATTGAAATGTTACAACTTGGTTTAGGAATGATGGAACATGTTCCTTGAAAATAACACCTAAATGTATGAAAATGGTCAAAATATACATTCCAGAAGTACCACGGTCGACTCACGGTCGATACCGTAAATAGACCGTCGGATCACTGCCTAAATTCAAAAACTAAGCAAAAGGCGCGGTCGATATCACGGTCGACCGTGGATCGACCGTCGTAGGCCTGGCGGATTTTTGACCCTATTTTGCCTTTTCTCTCTCTTTCCTCTCCACTACATCTCATCTTATCTTCCCCCACAAACCCTAGCCGCTATTTTCAACATTTATCTTTCAAAAAGCTTGAAAATCATCACAAGAAAAAATACTTTACCTTACGGTTGAAGTTGCGTTCAAAGGCTCGGTTAGATTCACGGTTGAAGATTCTTCGTCTCGTGATTTCTTATCTTCACAAATTTCTTGATAAAGGTAAACTTTTATCTCTTCTTCCTTTTCTTAGAACTCTCTTTGTGCACCAAAGAATCATGTGATCTATAGAATTTGGGAGATTTCTAAGAAGAAAGTATATTTGCTTTAAAAATGATTTTTTCGTTGTGTAAAGAAAAATAAATAGATGATATTGGTGTTGGTTAAGTATGATAAGTATATAAATATCATGTCACAAAGGACAAAAAGTCAAATTTCAAACAGCTTACCTACGGTCGATACACGGCCGATCGTAGCATCGACCATCGTGTACATGAAAATTCCAGGCGAACCACGGTCGATCCATGGTCGATATACCGTGCATCGACCGTCAGCCCACTGGAAATTTTTGAGATTTTCAATTTTCATTTTTTGACTTTTAATGCCCAAACTCAATCTATTCATGCTTAATATATCTTAACTAACATTAGCTATTACATGATTAATAAAAGTTTCAAATCATTCTCCACTTTAGGACACATACATATTATGAACATATTGTCAAGGAGTTTGCTATATTCTTTGAACACACTCTCAATTATGTTGAAGTATATTACCTCTTGTCATGCTTTTACAAAGCAAAGGTCTTTTACATATCTAGTGTCATGACAAGATAAATTGAGTTGATTCAAGGGGAAGTAGTTATGGTGATTGTTTGTTGATATGATATTTGCTACTATTTGCTATGATTCTTATGTCATGAATTACGTTACTTGAAACTTGGCTTGTAATAAATGCATATTTAGAATATTGTTTATACTCACATCTCTTTTGCAAGTTCTTGGTAGTATTTCCATATATTATAGATCAAACATCTCAAGAAGTAGAGCTCTACGTTCAAGGGGGAGCTTATGTCAAGGGGGAGTCTTTTTTTTGTTAAGACAAAAAAGGGGGAAAAGATAGAAGAGTATATAGAAGATAGAAGAATATATACATATATATGTATATATGCACATGTTAACATGTTAAAGTTATATATATACAATTCTTATACAAGTTATAAATTTCTGTTTTCAACAAAAAGGGGGAGATTGTTGGGAAAAATAGGCTTATAAATATATCCTCTTTTGTTGACACAAAAATATACAACTTGTTTATATAATTGTATGTATTAACATTAACATAGGTGCACATATACATATATATATTCAATCAAATATATTCTTATCTATAATCTACAAAACAAGCTTCATCAAATGTCCAAGCTCCGATCGTCAAGATCCGAGTTCAAGTAGAAGCCGATGTCGAAGATTCCTACAAACAAACGTTTGAAGTTTATGAGCTTACAAAATAAATAATCAAATGAGTTTAAGTTTTTATAAAATAATTTTTATAAAAACTTTTATAAAAATTGAGACAATTTTTTATAAAATCACAAGCTTGGTAGTCAAAGCAAATGAAATTCCTATTTTGGCAAATACTAAACACAATCTTCTATTTAAATAAGCCAAAACCATAATCTCCCAAAGAGGTAAACTTTCAACATGCTTTGTGCATTTGCTTTCCAAACTACCATTTTCATGATTAAATTCAAACTTAAGAAGTATGACACTAATCCAACTTTTCTAAAGCTTCTTTTCAGTGCATTTTTATGGTAAAAATGGGTTGTGTGTGGTTTTGATAAAAGGCCAACGTCTATATTCACAAGGCTCAAAAAGTTCCAGCAGGCTGACAGTCGATGCAACGGTCGACCGTGGATCGACCGTGGACAGTCTGGACACTTTTTGAGCTTGCACCTTTTTCCTTATTTAAGGCAACTCAAGTCTTGTTTTTTACTAAGCTCTTGCAATCTGTAAAACACATAACACATACTAAATCTTGTGAGCTCATATTCTTTGATAAATATTCAATCTTTCAAGATCAAGAATGAAGCAAGAGTGAAAGCATTCAAAGTTCAAACACTACATTACCTTCTTATATATTTGTAATAGTGTGAGGATCATCTCTAGCCTTAGAATTAGAGAGAAGTGAGGATCAACTCTAGCCTTTCCAATTAGAGTGAAGTAAGGTTTATCTTAACCTTGTTTGCAAGAGTGAAGTGTAATTCTTGTAAGCTAAAGAGAGAAGTTGTAAAAGGTTTATCTATACCTTCAAAGAGAGAAGTTAGTGGAGCAACTCTTGGTGGGTGAGGCCAAGGAGTGGATGTAGAGCAAGGTTGTTAACCCTTGCTTGAACCACTATAAATCATTGTGTCGAAACTACTTCATTGGTGATATCTTTCTTCCTTAAACTCTTTAATTACTTGCAAATATTGTTAAAAACTTCAAAAAGTGGGCATATAACCTATTCACCCCCTCTAGGTTCTAACATATATACTTTGTTGTTTCTATCTTTTCTCCGGCCTCAAAATAAATTTTGATAAATGCTTCTTGCTAGTGATTGGTGTTGTATTAGAAGAGATTGAATTTATGGTCAGTTTGATACACTGTAAGCCTGGATCATTCCCGTTCAAGTACCTTGGGGTACCGGTTGGTGTTTCAATGAATATGTGCGAATATTAACCAATTGTGAACAAATTTAGAAACAAATTATCTACTTGGAATGCTCAATCACTTTCCTATGGGGTAGGTTGACCTTGGGGAAGCTGTATTAAGTAGCCTTGGTTCATACTTCTTTTCATTGTATAAAGCTCCGAAAAAGGTGTTAAGTAAACTAGAAAGTCTATGGCTGAATTTCTTTTAGGGTAGTAAGAATGGTAAAAGGAAAACTGCATGGATTCCATGGGATTTTGGTCTTTCGAAAAAAAGGAAAGGTGAACTTGGGATTGGAAGTTTAAAAGCTTTGAACTTGGCTTTATTAGCTAAATGGTGGTGGAGGTTCAAAAAAGAAGATGGTACATTATGGAAAAGAGTGGTGCAATCCTTTCATGGGATTCAAGGTGGGATGAACAAAGCCAATCCTAAAGGTTTCATTATGGGTGTTTGGAGGAATATTCTTAAAATTCATATTGTCTTTGACAAAGTTAACATTCCACTTGCAAGTTGGTTTGAAAATAGTTTTAATCAAAAGATGATCAATCAACTTTTTGGTGATGGGCGTTGGAGTCTTCGGGATGTTTTATGGATTCCTCATTACGGAAGGCGTTTGACAGTTTCAATTTGAGGACTTCATGTAATGTTCCGATTGCATGGAACAATTGGGTGCCTGAGAAAATTAACATACTGGGATGGAGGATATTTCACAAAAGACTGCCAACAAAAATGAATTTACAAAAAAGAGGTATGATGCTTATTTCTACCTTATGTCCATTGTGTAATCTGGTAGATGAAGTCGAAGATCATATTTTTAAAAATTGTAGTGTGGCTGCAAATGTTTTAGGGGAGATAATTAATAGGTGGGCTATGGACTTTGGTGCTGCCTATTCTAATTTGCGTCCTCTTAACTAGGGTGTTGCTTTGAATATAAAAGGGGACAAATGGAAGGCTTTGATGAGTGTTATCTACTCATTCTTTTGCGTCAATTGGAAAAGTAGGAAGGCCATGGTGTTCTTGTCACATATGCAAGGAAAGGATGATATGATTTTTGCCCAAGTTCAAGCTAGCTCTTTCTTTTGGATCAAACAAAGATCGGGTGATGTTCATTTTAAATACAAGTGGGTAGATTGGTGTAATTTTTCATTCTTTTGTTTTTGATATCTTTGTACATTTTCTTCTGGCATCTTGCTATTTGATTAATGAATTTTGCTTGCTGTTCAAAAAAAAAAAAAAACAAACAAACAAAACAAAAACAAACTTATATCCCTTTGACACCTTTTTCCCTAACAAATTCTATATATATATATATATATATATATATATATATGGTTTATGGTGAGTGTAACCACCATGTTTAAACTTCATTTTGAACCGTCGGATACTTCTAAGTTTAATTCTTAGCGCTTTAAAGTCTCTATTTTATACAGCCGTTGGATTAGACTCATATGAAATCAAGACCCTTGATCATGCCCAGTAACAGTTAAAAACTGAGTATAAAAGAAATCAAAAGCGGATGAACATACAAGACACACGAAAATGAAAAAAAAAAGAGAAATCAGAAACATATATGAGCATATGATGGTGAATCATCGAAGGTCGCCTAATGAAGATGAAGAAATTAGAAACACAATTTGAAGACGGTGAACAATTCTGGAATGTAATCGAGTTCTTCTAATGTTCTAAAAGATCTTTATATCTTCACACCATCATTGTTGCCATGTACCACTATCGGCGCCGCCATGAATTGCCATTCCACTACCTTTAACCCTCAAAATCTAACCTAGCAACGTACACATTTTAGATGACACACTCAACACGCTTACAGATCTGTGATGGCACACTCACTCACTCACACACACACACACCTAACACACTTACAGATCTGAGATGATGGTGTGCAGTGGCGGTGTGCTATCGTATGTGCGCCGGGAAGGCGGTGACGGTGTGCAATGATGAGGAGGTGGTGGTGCGCAACAGCGAGGTGGTGGAGGTGTGTAACAGCGAAGCGGTGGTGGTGTGCGATGGATGCTACATTGACACAATCAAACACACACTCAGCACACCTACAGATCTGAGATGACGGCGTGAGATGGTGTGTAGTGGCGATGTGCGTCGGGGAGGCAATGGCGGTATGGAACAGTGGGTCGGTGGCTGTGTGTGACGGTATAGCGCTGGCAGTGTGACAATTTAAAGAGCGAAACCGATGAGAGAAGACGTCGAGAGATATTGAGAGAGGACACATAAGATAGTGGGGCAGTGGGGGTGAGGGCTTTTACAAGGAGTAGGTACTCATAAAAAAAGTTCAAATTTGAATGACTCAAAGTCTCACGAACTTAAATTCTCATGCTTAAAAAAGAAAGTACTTTTGGGTAAGGGGCTCAAAGCACACGTTTGCATGTAAAAGAAAAAAGGCAGAGTTAAATTATACAGTAAAAGCCAAACACCTTTCTTTGGCTTTTTATTTTTTTCTTTATTTTATCATATATAATATATTAAATATATACACATATGATTATGTCTATATATTTATGTCCGATTCGGTTTTTTATATCTATCTATATGTTAATTATAAAAATTATAATTTTTATATATGTAAAAAGCTATGTTATATATATATATATATCTATATATATATATACGTGTGTGTGTGCGTTTGCGTGTGTGTGAGAGAGAGATTGATGGTCTTTACATATAAGTTAGATAGTGATACAAATTAAAGTTCTTTTGAACCCCTAAAAGAATTATTTAATTTTGAATGCCCGTCATAAAACCTTTAAATAAATAATTATAAGTATTTAGACATTCTAAAAGTTAAACATCATAACACACGTCAAAATTTGGATATTTGATCTAGCTCTTAATATTCAGATGTTTCATTCGGATTCAAATACAAAATATCTTAATAAACAAATAATATCTAACTCACTTAAAATTAAGGCTATTAAGCAAAGCCTATATTAAGTAAGCAATATTGTGTTCAATAAAGTCCGTTTAAAAAAACATAGTACTAAAATTTTAATGTTTCATTCTGGACTATTGATGCAATTGATCCAAAGGCTAAAATTAGTCCCTTAGAACTATGATTTAATTATGGACTATATTGAACATTCTTCAATTACTTTAATATTAAAATTGAAAAATTATTTACTTGTGTTAAATCTTTCTACTTTATCCTCCTACTTTTTCAGATTGACATATGTAATGCAATAATTAAAACCGAGTTAGAAATATTATTTTTGCTTAATGATATATAATTAAAACTCCATATATATATATATATATATATATATATCTCGAGTCTCATCCAAACTAGTGTAATACCCAAGCAGTGTTTGGTAGACCGTTTTAATTATATATATATTTTTTTGTGATAGACATTATTTTGTCTACTTTTTAAATTTAGTTTTTTCTATATAAATATTCGACTTGAAACTATGGTGGCTTTGAAATAATTAATATAGTCAACCATTGACCATCATAAAACCTTCGAGTCTCCCTTTCCTACTAATTCACTAGCTAATGGTCAGAATATTACACATAACAATTAGTAAACATAGATAAGTAGTTGATCCTATTTATTGTTGATAGGCATCGCCAGAATCGCGTTTATTTGAGAAAGATAGTTTCTTCTTCTATCTATCTAGGATCCATATGTGTAATTGTGACATAATTGTTGGAAACTTGTGATTGCATGCTAGATGAAGTCTCGGGGCCAAATTTATCCTCTTCCGTATAATAACCAGGCTGCCTTGGCTCGGGCAAGCGATTGTCACTACTCATCATCATAACCACCATAGACATGTCTGGTCTATCTTGTGGGTTATGTTGAATACATAACAAGGCCATATGTATGGACCGCAATACTTCAAATCTGTCGCTCGACTCGACTAAAGATTCTTCTACTAGTTCCAAAGTCTTTCCTTTGATATAAAGTCTCCATGCCTAAGGTTCAATGTTAAGATAGTAAGATATGAGATTATAATTAATATAAGCGGTTGAAACTCACAAAGAACAACATTTACAAATATTACATGTCCAAGAAGGTTGTGACTATGAGCTTCATGAACAAATCTTCTATTTTTCTTTCCACTCACAATCTCTAACACTAAAACACCAAAGCTGAATACATCTGATTTTGTTGAGAAGATCCCATCCCCTGCATACTCGGGAGACATGTATCCACTATAATAAATAGCGGGTAAAGGACACAAATTAGAAATGAATAAAAATGTAAGAATAAAAAATATGCTGATAATGAAATCTCACTATGTTCCAACCACCCTCTTTGTATTTGTTTCGGTCTCATTTCCTCCAAAGCTTCTTGCAAGGCCAAAATCTGAAATCCTAGGATTCATATCATGATCAAGTAAAATGTTGGCAGCTTTGAGATCTCTGTGGATGATCCGTAGTCGAGAATCTTGATGAAGATAGAGTAGACCCCGTGCAATCCCATTGATAATATTAAATCGTTGTGACCAATTGAGTTTTTCTGTGTTTGTTTCGTCTGGCAAAAAGAAAAAAAGATTAGTTGGATATCTTGAATTCTTAAAATAAATTTATTATTATGTACTACATTATATCATGCTTACGAAAAAGAAATAAGTCTAGGCCTTTGTTTGGCATGAACTCGTAAACCAACATATTTTCTTCCCCTTCGATGCAACATCCTAAAATCTTTACAAGATTTCGGTGCTGGAGCTTAGAAATAAAGATTACTTCATTCTTGAATTCTTCAACTCCTTGTGTTGAACTCTCGGAGAGCCGCTTCACTGCAACCTCTCTTCCATCCTTAAGAAGTCCCTTAGCATTCACATATAGGAATTTATTCCTTCACAGTTCACATATATATATTTGCAATCAACCTTAAATGAGAAGCATTGATTATATGTTTCCAAGTTTTATCGTACCTTATAAACAGGTCCAAAACCACCCTCCCCGAGCTTGTTTTTGTTCGAGAAATTGTTGGTTGCACTAAGGATTGTGGGCAAACTAAACAAGGGAAGGTCTTCAACATTATCTTGTGAAGTTGAACCAATCTTCTCTATTAAACCACCAAATTAACCCGTGTGAAATAATGAATATTTAGATAATTATATTTTATCACGGATCATAGGTTATTACCTTTTCGTTTTAGCTTCAGCTTCCTCTTCATGATGATTGACAAACATAGTCTTGATGAAACGGCTAATCCTAGAAAAATAAAGATGATCAGGAAGATCACCTTTTTGTTGCTTGTGGAGATTCTTTTATCTTTCTCTATAAATTCACACATATGCCACAAACCATTGTTAGGAACTACTATATTGTCAAATTATTTTGTGCATAGTATAATAAAATCGAACTTAATTTACCTAATTCGGCAGCAGCTAGCCGTATGTATATGTCCTGTCCGTCTTCAGTAAACGTTCTCATATCGATCAATTCGTTGTACCATAACAAACAACCCGTATTGTATTTGATGTCTAAACTTGTATAAGCCATACAATGACATTCCTTTCTACATTTCACCTTACATTGCTCTAGGGTCATATTCTTATCAAACCACGATTGTCGGGTGTCTGGTAATTTCATCGATGAGTACTTTCGAAACCCTTCTTGAACACCACAATCCAAAGGCATTTCTCTTATACATCCATTAGTCCAATCAGCCAAATCCCATTGCTTTGGCGATTTAGGTGTAAACCCTTTCAAACACACACAAGGAGGAGCCTTTTCAGACTCGCAGCTGCCATAAACCCCACACAATCCGTATCGAGCACAAATATCAGATGTGGGTGTTGAAAGTAGAATCCATCCTTGTGTTCGGTTAATCCAGTTAAACCTACCCAGATGGCCTTCTGGAGTTAAGGTCAACTTACCAAGAACCGAGTTGTTAACCAAAATGAATCGGGTGTACACCTCATTTTCATTTGAGACATATTCAAGCTCGTAAAGCGGATTGCGCTTTACACTTGGCCTACCAGTAAATGCAAGGCCGTTCCATGATCCAAGTCTATGTTGAATCACATTTCCGTTCTTTTGAAATATCTGCGGAAGTCCGTTGAAATCCATATAAACCATAAACGGACCTTGAGAAGGATTATCAACACTCTTCCATGATGATATATTTGTCACCACACCCCTTCCCAAGTTCCTTCCAAATTTCATTCCTGGTAGTTCGGTATCTCCCATATAATCAAAACTCTGCCACATATAATTCTCCAGATTATTGTCACTATCAATAACCATAAAGTTCCCACTATCCAATAGCCGTGCGACAGGCTTTTTTGTGCTCCCTGATGATCTTGATGACCATACGACTCTATTGGTGGCCGAGTCACGGAGAACCAAGACTCCTTCGGGTTTTAGAGTTAGCTCGCTGGTGGTATTTCTGATTGGAGTCTCTCTATTGGCAACCCAAACAACAGTGCCTGTTGCTAACCGTTTGTACCATATTCCTAAGTATCGATCATTAGAGGTGTTGCTAGGGCTAAAGAACCCTAGTTCAAAGGTTTCTTGAGGTGAAACAATGGTTTGGCCATCTCTAATAGTTTGATTCACGATCATAGTGTCTGCTTTCATGGTAGGAATGAATAACACATGAAAAGAGATGGTGTAGCAAAACAAAAGCATGAAAAGCAACTCCATTGATGGGGCTGCACCAGTATATGGGCTGATTGAATAATATTTTATTTTATAGCCGTCGAATGTTATTATTTATAAAACTGCATACAAGAAGTAAGTCAACTCTATCTATTACGTTCCGTTTAATTAGCAATATCGGAGTATCTTTTAGGTACCAGGAAAACGAGTACGGACTTCAGAAATAATGGAAGACTTGATGAAACCCAATAAATACGCTCAGTCGACAGTTGTTGACTCAAATTAATTTTGTCACTGTCGGAAAAAATATCTCAAGATTTTTACTTGAATAGATAGCAGTGCATATTAAATTTAAGAGGTGGAAACAATTTTCTCTCGCTTATTTTCATACTCACAAGATAAACTCTAGTATTAATTATCAAAATCAATAAAGAATGTAAGAAAAAATAATTAGTGAACTTTACATGTCATCTTATAATAGATAGAAGGAAAATTAAAATAGAAGGATATATATATATATATATATATATATATATCATTTTTCATCAAATTTTAATAAAGGTGGTGTTGATTACTCACCCTCGTATCTAAACATGTTAGGTATATATTATAGGGTTTTATTTAATAGAGTCCTTATTAAAATCATCGTTTTGAGGGATAATTTTTAGCTATTAGATTTTAAGATCAATGGGGTAGATTTAATATTAGATGATAATTAAAATTGATATAAGGAAGGATAATTCTGACTTTTTGCATATTGGTCCCCACTTTCTCTTTCCTCTAATTTATTTAAAATTAATTATCTCACAAACCGTTAATCGTTAAACGAAACCAATTATACCGTTACGATCCTCGTGTTCCCCTCTTTTATTAGAGAGTTCACTTGATATACTTTTGACAAACTTTTTTTTCATTTTGTTAGGTTGGACTTAAATTTTATTAATTTATAATCACATGTGATTGATAACAATATTAAATGTTTAACGTTTATTAATTTTGAATGTTTGCTTAAAAAAATCAACGTTTGTTTAAAACCGTTTATACATGTATGTACATATTCAATTTCATCCAATCCAATTGCATTGTCTACCCATGAATGCATACATTGTGTACTAGCAACACCATATCCCCTCTATCAAAGGTCCAGATGTGTTCTCCTTCGAATTCGATGTCTTTTATATTGGTTCTCGTAATAAAAATTTTCTGGTTTGAACAATCCCCTATGCAATCATATATGATTGAATACCAAATCTCATGTTTTTTGGTATTCAATCACATGTGAATCTGTACAAACTCTCGTGTGATTCTGTACAAAATCACATGTGATTAAATATGCAATCATATGTGATTGAATACCAAATCTTATGTTTTTGGTATTCAATCACATGTGATTCTGTACAAAATCACATGTGATTGAATACGCAATCACATGTGATTGAATACGTAATCACATGTTATTGATTCTGTCAAATGTGTGACATAAAAATACTACATTTAATCAAATCACCTGTAATTATGTGCATGTATAAGAGATAGATAATCACATGTGTTATGAAATAACTAATAATTTAGAATCACTTTCAATTGTTGATTTTTTGTTACTAAATCATAGAACTTCGCCGGATTATCAAACACCAAACTATAATTTTATAAAGACTATATTGATCACAGCTCTATGAATCACAAGTGATTATACTTTAATAAAATTTAAGTTCAATCTAATAAAATCAGAAAAAAAATTGTCGAAAGTATATCAAGTGACCTCTCTAATAAAAGAGGGGAACACAAGGATCGCGACGGTATAATTCGTTTCGTCTAACGATTAACGGTTTGCGAGATAATTAATTTTAAATAAATTAGAGGAGAGAGAAAGTGATGACCTATAGTTAAAAAGTCATAAATGTTTTCTTTCATACAAATATATCAATTTTGATTATAATTTAAGATTAAATCTAGACAATTGAATCTTAAAATCTAATTGATATAAATTATCCCTAAGAACTATAAATTAAATTAGGACTGTATTAAATATTTCTCATATATTATATATAAGATCTACTTTTAATCCTTAATACCATCAAAAATCCTCTCAACAAGATTTTCTTTCCAAGATTTGACAAGAGTATGCATACTCATACTCTCAAAGCGAATAAAAATTACTACATTGTTAAAATATAGTCCTCACTCCCTACCACTTCTAATACAATGTCACATTAGTATTTTATTCTCATCATTTAATTAGCCCACTATTAAGCAGTGTAGTAGTCAATCCCATAAATATTCTAAATTCCGAGCTTTATTAATTTCATATTTAATAATACTCTACATATATATAGTGAGAAAAAAGTTTAAACGAGAATTGTTTTTCATATGATAATGGTTTGTAACATCATTAATGACATACTTTGGTCACTTATATATTTACCCAAGTATGCATTGCGTCCAGATAGATGAGTCATTATTTAAATAGCCTTAATTTTTCCAAAATAAACCTCATCAATGACCTAGCCAAAATTATTAGCAATTGGTTTATTTATTCAACGGTCAAGATTTATTTTCACACACTAAAATCGAATCTCGTTTAAACCGTTCCTCTTGTGTGTCTGTATAGGGTGGTTGATGCGAAAAACTTTTTTATCCATTAGATCTTGGTCAAGGTACATTATGGCATTTATGTAATTAAATTGACTTTTATGGAGAATAAAATAAAACAAAAACGGGGTAAAATGGACATTTTTCACCCCAAATGAGACCTACCCCAATTAAATCCCACCCCCTTAAGTCAATAGCATCTGCCCCATTTTATGAAACCTCTACTTCATGTACCCTTCCCACCCTCTTTCTCTCTCTTGGTTCAATGTGATGGCATCTCTCTCCAGCGAGATTTTCACCACCGTCTCCACCACCATCACCACCTTGCTTAACATCGATCGTCGGCTCATCTCCTTTACTCTCGATCACTACCCTATCACGCATAGAATTGCACACCAACTCTCGATTTGCGACCATTTCCACTGTCATAAATAGCTGCCGCCTTTGAATATTAGGGTTTGTTTTTCAAGGGTATCGATTTCCATTTTAATGTTCCATTTTCAACGACTAATTTGGTAAGGATGTATTTCTTTCTAGTAATTAATTTGTTTATGTTTTGATTCGTTAGTGAACAATTTTTTTATTTGTTGATCAATTCATCTCCTTTTCCAATTTCATGTCCTCAAAGAACACCAATGATAAATTTGTTTGTTCACTTTGACATTTTTCCTTGAATTCTTGCTTGCTAGTAATGTAATTCTTTACCTTCATACTTAGTTTCATACTTAGTTTTGTATTCGGTGTTCATTAATGAAAATGGAGGTTAGGTTTTTTTATCTATGTTCACTATAATTTTGTATTTGTATATGGGTTTGTTTGTGTTGAATGGTGAACGCATGTGTATAAATAAATGCTTATTTCTATTTTAACCGGTCTGATTAGATTCTTAAAAATAGCTTTTGTTATTAGTTCACCGGTGAACAAATATCATAGAATTTTTATTTGTTTTTATTTTTTAGTGATGAAGAATTAGATGTTTATTATTTAGATAGAAATTTGTGATTGTTTCTAAACTTTTTTTTGTTGTGTTTTGTAATTGAACACATCGTATAAGTAATGGAAAACAATTAATGGTTAGTTGTGTTTATTTGTGAATATAAACTTTAATTATTTGGAAGCAGTAATTTAAAGGGTAAAATATAATCATTAAGCACAAATGTTTAATACGTTCACTTAGGAACTTATAATAAGATCAAACATTAATTACTTGGTTAATGAAAATGTTAATAACATGTTCATTAATGAACAATGACATGTGATAAGTTTGGAAGTTAAAATTTGACCAGAGAAAGAACATATAAGAAAGAAGAGAGAATTAATTTTATTTTTACTATTTTATCCTTTTGAGTTAAAAAATCAATAATTCTGATTATTGTAAACCATTAGATAAAAAAACGAATAAATGAATGTAATCTTCTCGCACTTCTTGCAAAATGAGATCTTCTCGCATTAAATCTCACTCTCTCTCTCTCTCTCTCTCTCACACACACACACACATATATATATATAGAGAGAGAGAGAGGATTAGGATCAAATAAGAGTTAAAAAATTGTAAAAAAGGTAAGAGTAAAAATTGTAAAAGAGGTAAGAGTGATTGTGTGAGTGACATGTGGCATTTTAATCAAAAGGGTATTATAGATATCTTAACATTATAATTAGAGTATTTATTAATTAAAATCCTTTAAAAATGGTAAATCTTCCCCATTTATCTCACCCAAAATTATGACTATATATATATCTTCTCATTCTCTCACAACCTTAAATCAACTAAATTGTTTATCGCCGTCACACGAAGCTACGATCATCACCGGCGCAAGAACCTTCACCGCCACACGAAGCCACCATCGTCGTCGCTGCCTGAGACCGCCACCATCGTACACCATCATTGCTGACAAGGGTGCAACATAGCCACGCCGCCCTCTTGCACCGCCACCATCTCCACCCTAACCGTCACCCCTCGTTTCATCAGACGTCTTTCGTGCACCCAAAAGCGGCCACCACCCTCACACTCAACCTTATCTGCGAGAGGATGATGGATACCACCACCGCCTTAGTCATCAATGTGTAGACCCAAAAACGTTACCACCTCTCGGTCGTTATAGCACTCATCAGCAACCACCATTGTACTCATCAGTTTCCTTCATCAATTTGACGATGGTTTGAAGGTTTGATTTTTTTGGCATAAATGAGGAGAGGTGGTATACTCCTGTCACCGTCTATTTTGACAGGGTTTAAGCTCGATAAACATGAACCGATTCATAAACTCCCTTCATTCATCAATTTTTTGTTTTGTTTCATTCATCAAATGTATATGTATTAGTTTTTTACGTCTCAATTGATAGTGTTCGTCAAATACAAATTTGATGATTTATATATCAAGAATAGCTTGAAGCTTGATGATTTGAGCATCAAATCTAATGGTGATTTTTTAATTATTTTTTTTATAATTTAATTTTTAATACTTTTCGTATGTGAGTTTAATTGTATTATAGATCATTTGTTTAAGGTTGTTTATTGTTTTTCCCGAAAGATGTAAAAACTAACAAAGATATAATAATCTAAGTGCGGAAATAGTTTTAAATACGAACACGTAAATTTTCAAAGTAGGATTATATTGATAATCAAACTCCAAAATGCACTAAGAACAAAGTTGAGCACATAGTACAAACTTAAATCAAGAACTTATTTGAAACAAAATAGTGAACAAATTCTTACTTTTCTCAAACAAGTGAGAAGGTATTTATTTACATAAAAGTATCAATTGAGAAAATTAGGAAACAGATGTCCAAACTGCCATTTGAGAAAATTAAGGAGCGCTGACTTCGCACATACTAAACTTGTAGGCAACAGTACTAAAACGTGCGTTCAGTTGTGGGAACCACTTTACGACGGAAGACTTTCTTCGGTAGTTATGTTCTTCTTCAAAGAGACTGAGCTTTTCTTCGGACGAACAATCAGGACTCTTTCTTCGGATGGATAATTTCAGGACTATTACAATGAATAAAGAATGATCCTTCGGATGCTTTCTTCGAAAGACATCCTGAGGGATGGAATATAGACAAATACGAGACTAACAATCTCCCGTTATTTGTTTATAATCCATCAGTTATTTACAAAGAATTAAAGAATAAACAATACAAAAGAATAAAAGAATATACTCTATTTGATCTCAGGTTTGAACTCATTAGGAATGGGTTCAGTAGGAGTCTTCAGCTGAATTTGCTTCCAATATTCATCTGGAATATCTCTTATGGTTGGATCTTTGTAATTAAGGAAATATCGTAGTGACCTCAGATGCTCACCGTCAACGATCAACCTCAATATTTGTTGTTGAGACTTTTTATAGGTCAGTTTCTTTCTCTAAAATAGCAGTGTTTGAGCTTTAGAAGGTTTAGATTTTTCAGAAGTTGTTTTGGTTTACGAGGCTCTTCCTTTCATCGCATTATTGTAATAACGAATGACCTGGGAGATGTTACTTTGAATTATCTCCACATCATCGGTCATCTTCAGTCTTGATAAGCATCCCACTATTTCAGCCCATTCTGTATATCCACATCTAATTGTGACTTGCTTCACTGTATATTTGTAAAACAGTGGATTTCCTTTCCTTTGAAGATTCAGAAAGATTTCATTATTTTCCTTTTTCAGTCTCACTGAAGTAATCTTTTCAGGATGAAGTCTTTGATTCCTGGTAGATAGCAACTCCCGATGTTTTTCAGCCGTAATTTATTTTCTCCTTGCCATCTTTTCTTTTTCTGCTTTTAATTCTTCCTAAAGTTTCAACCGATAAGCACGAGGAGACATGTTGGCTTTGCTTGTAGCGGCTTCTTTAGTGGCTAGCTTTTTAGCAGCTATTCTACCAAGTTCTTCAATGACCTTTTTCTCTTTCAAAAAGTTCAGATTTTCTTCATCTGAATCTTCAGATTCGGCATCTCCATACTTTCCTATGTACATTAAGTCATCAGGTGAACTCAGAACCATGGGCCTTTTCCTTTGTCAGATCGACTGGGTTGACCACTTGTAGTAGGAGCACTGGGTCCTTCAGAAATCAAGGTGTTTGGAACATTTGGTTCCATCCCAGCACTTGATGTTATAGCTTGACGTGCTGCAATTATTGTTTCACAGGCAGCAACATCAATTTCAGAACTAAAAAGATCTGTTTTTGCCTTTTCTGATCAAGAAAAGCTTTTAGCTCCCCCTCAGCTTGTGCCCTAGCTTCTTCAGCTTTGGCATTTTCCTGTTTAGCCTTTTGAAGTTCAGCTTTAGCTTAATCTAAAGCTTTATTTTGAACATCCCCAAGATGTCTTAGCCGGGCTACTTCATCTTCTAGACTTTTTATGGAAGTAACCCTTGAAAATTTCTTCTACCACAGAAGATCTTTTTTATTAGAGGCAGCCTTCTTTCTCATTATCTAACAGACTTTGGTCTGTCTTCTAATTTTCTCCCCTATTAGAAGCAGAGGAGAATCTATATGCTTCTACTTTTGTAGACAGTTTCTGAATCTTAGCTGAAAGGCCCTCAAATGAGGCTGTAAACATTTCCCTGTACACATTTGACGGCTTCCTCGGAAAGATTTATGGCATAGAATTTATCCACAAAAGAAGAAAGATTATTTATAGTGGAAGAAAGTGTTTGCATTTGAGTGGATAAAGTTGAGAATTTAGAGGTAGCGGATTGAGACAAGGTTGAAATCATGTCATGAAGTTGTTTGAATAGAGTTACACGAATTTGATTGCTCAACGCAATGTCTTTAGAAAGAGAGCTGGAGTATTGAACCAGAGATTCAGCAAGCTTTTTGAATTTAGATTGGAATTGGCATTGATCTTTGGAATAAGAAGAAAGATTGAAAGAAGTAGTTTTCACAAGTTGAGAAAGAGAAAGAAATGTTTCAAAGAGGCTTTGGACAGAAGTAAAAATATCAACAGAAGGGTCTGAGGATGGAGAATGTACAGACCTAGGAGAAGGAAGGAAGTCAAAATCATCTGTATCATCATAAGGATTGATACCTGTTTGAGGGGAAAGAGGAATATCAAAGAATTTTTGAAGGTCAGTTATCTGATCTTGAAGAGAACCAGATAAATCTACCATAGGTGAGGATGGTGGGTTAGAAAACTCATGCATTAGGGGCTTCAGGGTGAGTTGCTTCAGTTACAGTCTAGTTCTGGACTGTGTCTTCATTAGCAAAAGTAATCTCAGTTGAAGTATGACTTCAGCATCACCGATTAGTTTTGGGAGGGCATCACTTTCAGTTTGGGATTTAGTTGTAGAGGTGCGACTTCAGTAACAACTTGGGATTTAGTTGTTTCTTCAATAGTCTGAGTTGCTTTAGTGATAATTAGTATTGCTTCTATCACATCATCAGCAGTATATGGGGTGATTGCAGAAGAGGTTTTTGATTTCTAAAACTGGACCTTACGCTTGATGTGGGGTATCTCATCGGCAGTGTCCTTTTCCAGAGGAATAAAAGAAGTCAATGAAGGTGGATGAAGAGGAGTGTTTGGAATGCTTGGACAGTTTGCGAGTCTTAGTGGGTTTAGTATGATGTTTTCCAGGTTTGGAAGGTTTTGAAACGATTTTTCGTTTCTTGGTATGAGGAGCAGTAGATGCAATCTTAGAAGATTGTGCAGTTTGTGTTTCAAAACATAACCTAGAAAATGGAGAGGGAATGGAGGGAGTAAGGATCAGTGAGACATACGTTAGCATCGCTTCAAGGAGCGATGGATTGAAAGCTGATGCAGAACCTACCCACACAGAGCCTGGAGGAGTTGGAGCAGAGACCGAATGAGAAGCGGAGTTGTACTTTTCAGTAGTTAGCAAATAGTAGATGATCAGTGATACAAACAGAGGAAACGGTATGCGTTGGGATCTGGAGCGTGCCGTCAGTGAAGCAACAAGACTGTCCATGATGATTTCAGCAAAGTCAATGGTTTGACCATGAATCAAGGCATAGACCATTTTCAGCACTTCACTGCCTTGATCAAGACCACCTGTCTTGCTAGTCATACAGAAATTCAGATGAGTGACTATGCAATTTTACTCTTTAGGAAGACGAGTGCAAACCATAGAGTTCCCATTGACTTTGAACTCATCAGGATAGCGGAAGGAGGCAAATAGGTTTTCCTTAGCCTCGAGTTCGCCGGAGTGAAGTTGCGATGGGGAAGATGAAGGAGTGTGGCTAGAAAATCCTTGGTGATAGCAGCAGGTTTGGTGCCAGAGAGCATACTGAAGTGAATGCTATGTGAAGGGGTTTTGGGTGCAATAGCCTCAGCAGTCATCCAGAATATGTTCCCAACCTTCGCACATAGGGTGAAGTTCAGTGGGTAGTTATGAAGGTAGGTCATAACTTCATAGAATAGAGAAGAGGACGGGGGAACAGTCAGGTTAGCGGAGTACTTGTTATCTTTGTAGCAGATGGAGGAGATGTTGATTTTTTTGAAATTCAGATGAGACTGTCATTTATGCCATAACCAATTGACCTTTGAGTCAGCTTCGGAATAAAAGCATGTGTCATTGGCAGATGAGGAAAAACTGAAGTCTACCACATACATGTTTCCCTACCTTTTCACTTGTAGGACTTCTTTCCCTTTGTTGTTGAAAATATAACCTTTTGATTTTCTGAACAGTGCCTCATCATCAACATCACAGAGTTGACTGATGCTTATCAGATTATGTTCAAGACCTGTAGCATGAGCGACATTCTTGATGCTCATAGGTCCTTGACTTAAGCAACCATTTAAGCAACCATACCCGTCAGTCTGTCCACACTTTCCTCCTCCAAACGTAACCTTAGGGCCATTTGCATCTTTTACCCCATTCAGCAGGGACTTACATCCGGTCATGTGTCTTGAGCATCCACTGTCAAGATACCAAATGTTTTCGTGATGATTGCCCTGCAAATAATAAAGAGTTGGTACCTTTGATGAGCCTAAGTTTGACTGGGCTCCAAAACATAGTGCTCAATAAAGCAAATAACTTTAGAATTGGTGTATTCTGACAGACAAGATGTGGCTTAATGACCTCTTTTGCCACACTTATAACATTTTCTAGTAATTTTGGTGTTTTCTTGTTTGACCTTTTTTTGTTTTCTTGTCTTTATTCTTTTCTCCAAATAATTTTAGTATTTTGAAGAGTGAATATTTCACTTCTTCAAACTTTGAAACGGGCAAGATGAAGGCTTTGTTAATCTCAGTTGATGTGTTGGTTTAAGAAATTTTAACCTTTTCAGTTAAGAGCTTAGATGGTTCAACTGAGACACTGTTACTAGAGGATTCATTTGGAACAGAGACTTCATAGAAAATATCAATTTCATGAAGAGATTCAGGATCAGAAAATTTGATTGTGTGACTTTTTGCTTCTGAGTTTTGTTCTGAACCCTGTTCGGAGGTATTTTCAGATATACTTTCAGAAGATGCTTCAGAAAAAGAGACTTCAGTTGACAGATTCTTTTCTTTTGAAATTTGGTCTGAACTTTGTTCAGGTTTCAGAAATACTTTCAGATGACTTTTCATATTGAGACGAAAGTTGAATATTTCGGACTTCAGAATTTGTTTTTTCGGTAAACCGGGATTTAGATGTTGAGACTTATCAAAGCTTTTGTATAATAAATTAGGATTTCTAATGTTGTCAATACTCACACCATTAAAGATCATTTCACTACGTGTTTACACTTTTTACTGAACGTGGCGGCTTGCTTGATGTGACGTATTCCCACTCTTTCTCTTTGAATAATCATTTGATGATTTATGCTTTCAAAGGCTAATTTATTAGGACTTAGCCAAAGATCAATGATCGACTGACGATCATCGACTTTTTCATTTGAAATTTCCAGATCACTTTTGACACTTTTTAGTTCATTAGTGAGAATTTCAGGTGACATTTTAAAGCATAAGATTCTTGCAGGTATTTTTTTGTTTTCAGTTTTAAAAGCATTCACTTCATGTGTAAGTTCAGAAATGATTTGTTTAGATTTGTTTTGATTGTTATGAGCAATAGACAGATCAGAACACAAATAAGCAAACATATCATCATTTTCATTCGAACTGTAATTCTTAAAATTTGATACGTTGTACATCATTGTGGGACTCCAACCTTTAGGAGAACTTAGTTTTTCTGCTTCAACCATATCAACATTGAACTTGCTTTCAGTTGCCATCAGGCATATTTCAGGATGTACTGATCCAAACATCTCTTTAGCAACTAAACACTTTCCTTTGACAACATCACAATCATCCTCATCAGAAGAGGTGTCAGAGTCAGTCCAGTTCAGGTTTTTGAGCAACCATGGCCTTTTCCTCCTTCTTTTTGTAACTCGAAGACTTAAATGCTTTGTACTTTGCTTTGTACTTGTCGGCCTTGGATGGATAGCTTTTTCTTTGATCAGAAGAGGTCTCTTTGACATAGCATTTAGCAGCAAAGTGACCAAGCCTTCCACATTTAAAGCATTCTTTTTTAGACTTTTCAGATGAGCCTCTTTGTTCACCGGTGTGCTTTTTGTCAAATCTCTTCTTGCCATCTGATTTGAACTTTAAGAACTTCTTGTAGTTCTTCATTATGAATGCTTTTTCAGTACATTCATTATCAGAATCTTCTTCTTTTTCAGCAACGTTCTTCATCTCCGATTCAGACTCAGATTCTTTAGTGAATCTGGAAGTTATCTTTTGAGGATTTTCAGCAACTAGAGCTAGAGACTTCTTGAAGGACTTCTTCAAATCAAGCTTTTGAATACGAGTTTGCTCGTCATTCAGTAAAATCCCATACAACTAACGCATGTCCATGTCTCTTAGCTTATTGTTTTTTCTCAGAATCATGCACATCATGTCCCATTCAGAGGGAAGAGAATCAAGAAAGCGATTCAACATGTCATTCGGTAGACATGTGAATCTTGTATATACTTCAGTTAGAGTTTCAGAATCCTTAGCACAAAAGCTTTCATACTTCCGGATAATGTTTGTTTTCTTGTTCTCTCTAACTTCAGTAGTACCTTCGAACGAGATGCACAAAATTTCCCACATATCTTTAGTAGTTTTTAGATTGCAAACAGTATGGAAAATCTCAGTTGGTAAAGCGATAACTATACTGTTTCTTATCTTTGCATCAAGATTAATGTACTTTTTCTCTTCCTCAGTCCATTGAGATCGAGGTTTAGGACTAGAAGGAATAGGAGCATCTGAAGAACCAGTGTCCATAGAAATAGTCAAAGGAACAAAAGGACCTTCCTCTAGAATAGAGATGGACTTACAATCGATGTTCTCTAAGTAAAGAAGCATATGATTTTTCCAACTCGAAAAATGTTCAATAGAAAACTTAGAAGGTTTGGCAGAGGGCCCATTTTCCATGTATTCAAATTTAGACATCTGAATAGATCACTAATTTATCAATAAAATTAGAACCTTCTCTGATACTAATTGTTTTTCCCGAAAGATGTAAAAACTAACAAATATATAATAATCTAAGTGCGGAAATAGTTTTAAATACGAACACACGAAAATTTTCAAAGTAGGATTATATTGATAATCAAACTCCAAAATGCACTCAAGAACAAACTTGAGCACAGAGTACAAACTTAAATCAAGAACTTACTTGAAACAAAATAGCGAATAAATGCTTACCTTTCTCAAACAAGTGAGAAGGTATTTATACGCTAAGTAAACTAATCATGACCATCTAATTTATTTACGCGTGTACTGCTCTACATAAAATTAGGAAACAGAAATCCAAACTGCCGTTTGAGCAAATTAAGGAGCGCTGACTTCGCACATGCTAAACTTGTAGGCAACAATACTGAAATGTGCGTTCAGTTTTGAGAACTACTTTACAACTGAAGACTTATTTCAGTTGTGATGTTCTTCTTCAGAGCGATTGAGCTTTTCTTGAGATGAACAATCAGGCCTATTTCTTCACATGGATAACTTCAGGACTATTACAATGAATAAAGAATAAGCCTCCAGATGCTTTCTTTGAACGACATTTTCAGGGATAGAATATAGACAAATACGAGACTAACATTTATAATTTCTTTTTATTCATCAATTTTAGAGTTTGTATATCAGTGTTGATGACTATAGAGTTCTTTATGTATTAGTTTGAATATCAAATAGGTTTTCTTATTTTCTATTCATCAACTTTGTTATTTGTATCTAAAATAGGTTTTCTTATTATTGATGTTTCTCAAAAGGGTTTTCTTTTATTAATCAATTATGCTGGTTGTAAATCACAGTCCTAGAAGCTCAATATCATCAATATGTTGTTTGTTTATGCATTTCTATGTATATAATGAGTTGTGCTTTATGTTTTTCATCATATTTAGTAAAATTGTATCATCTAGTTTTCATCAATTCTTAATTAGGAATAGACGTGATTGTAGGAGCTATTAATAATTTTAGATTTTATAATCTACCCTTAAACTTTATTAATTAGCCGTTACTATTAATTAGCTTTTGACCATTTTAGTCGACTTTTGATGAAATCTAATAGCTCAAAATCCCTCTTACACCTCTTACCTAAATTTAACTCTTACAATATCCCTACTATATATATATATATAACTTATATAACCAATCTGAGCCTTTAGATTTGAATGATCAATAATTGAAATTACGACTGCATATTCTATTTACGTAATCGGCATATTCCGTCATAAATTGCATATCCGATTTACATACTATGTGTAACACCGTATTTTCAACCCAAAAATTTTCATTTTAAACAATCACTGCGGAAGCGAATTAAATACCAAAAGGATTTACAATCAATGCATCCCAAGGTCATAATACTGATTAGCCGATAGCAAATGAACCCAGCCCATATGCCCAGCCGAAACTGACTTCCCAACCATCATGCATACATATCACTGACGCAACAATTAATTAACAATCAACGGTTAATCAATCATCAGATATACAATCTATCCAAGCATCAAACCAACAATAGTTGCAACCAAACCAGTACAACTAATATCACCCGTGAGTAAACGTCCACTCACCTCTAGTTCTCTGCTTTTCCGCTCAGTGATCTAATGTTACTGAGCCTTGTCTGTGCCGGAAAACACAACAACCAACCATCAGTATTCAACTCATAAATATATATCAATCATATATTTATATCCATTTAATCAAACATGAACATGTAAGATTCATATATGTATGCACATATAACACTTAGCATTAAACAATGCAAACAACAGCCAAAACTATCGGATTTTATAGGAAATCCGACACTACCATCGGATTAATGCAAAATCCGCTAAAAACCATCGGATTCTATGAAATCCGATACATCTGTCGGATTTGAAGTCAATCCGCAACACTTGCCGGTTTTCAATGAAATCCGACACTACCATGGGATTTCACCCTTTAAACTTCAACTGTCGGATTTATTCATCGGATTACATACATTTGGATTTCATACTTGGAATCCACCATCGGATTCAAACAGTTGGATTTCACCATGAGTTCCAGATTTCACCATGAGTTCCGGATTTCACAAGTTTCGGATTTCTAAAGTACCGGATTCAACACTCAGATTTCCCACACTCGGTTTTCATCATCATCATCATCAAAATCCGCCATCTTCATTATTCAAGAATCCGACAACTTCATAACTTGTATAAATCTCATTTCCAGATCATACAATTCACATACAAGTTTATCAAAACACATATAAAGATGATTAAACATGAAATCATGCATCAAAACACCTTAACACCCAAGAACACCAAAATACGACAAACTCATAAATCAATTTCACATGATGTTCATATCAAAACCCAGCATAGTTAAAACCGTAACATGCTCATCATGTTTCAAGAAGTATAGCATGTTAACAAGAATCAAATAATAATCAACAAACCTTGTTATCTTGAATCACAAAATCAAGAAACCAACAAATCCGATTGCTTCTTCTTCCTTGCTTTCTCTCGGTTTCACACTTAATACACACACAAGTATTCTTCAAAGTGAAGAAAGGATTATTGAAACCCACGTATGTATAGATTGAAACACCAGCATGAGGTGGCATGCTTAACTTAATTTAAACACATGCACACATACAAACATATAACCGTATACATATACATATATATATATATATCAACACATATATACATACAATACTTATTTGAATAATTAACAATTAATTGAATAAACATAATAAATTAATAATTCACGTGTAACATACCCAAGCTTACGTGTCTACTAGGCCCAATCTCAGGATGTTACAAATCCTCCCCCCTTAAACTGGATTCCGTCCTCGGAATCTATTCACTATCAAACAGATGAGGGTAACGAGCTTTCATGTCGGCTTCGGTTTCCCACGTCAAGTCTGAACCCAAACTGTGTCTCTACTTAACCAGAACCATCGGAATCTGTTTCTTACGCA
This sequence comes from Dittrichia graveolens, assembly GCA_038502395.1. NCBI lineage: Eukaryota > Viridiplantae > Streptophyta > Magnoliopsida > Asterales > Asteraceae > Dittrichia > Dittrichia graveolens. Next base: position 80,731,191 of record JARJIL010000005.1, on the reverse strand, counting down.
GTTTCGTCACTTTCCGATCTAGTAGTTCAATGGGTTCTTCTACTAACGTCTTGCTGGAATCCATTTTAAGATCATGTAGAGATAGAATTTGACTCTCATCCTCAATTCTACATTTTCTCAAGTAACAAACGTTGAAGGTATTGTGAATTCCTGTCAATTCTGCCGGAAGATCGAGAGTAACCGTCTGATCATTAACCACCCGTTGAACACACACGAAACGGTCCAATATAACGAGGGGGCAACTTTCCCTGCTTTCCAAAACGGATAACCCCCTTCCACGGAGAAACCTTCAGATATACCAATTCTCCTTTAGCAAACACAACAGACCTACGACGTGGATCAACATACATCTTTTGTCAATCCCTCGCAGCTTTCAACTTTTCTCACGCAATAGCTACTTTATCTGCAGTGATCTGCACAATATCAGGCCCTGCATACTGTTTCTCACCCGCCTCTAACCAACAAGTAGGAGTACGGCAGCGACGACCATATAACATTTCATAAGGCGGCATACCAATACTCGAATGGTAAGAATTGTTGTACACGAATTCAATCAACGGAAGATGAAGAACCTCCATATTCTAACACACATGCATGCAACATATCCTCGTGTGTCTGAATAGTTCGCTCAGATTGCCCGTCTGTCTAAGGATGGTAAGCTGTACTTAGATTAACACGTGTACCCAACTCCCGCTGTAAACTGTTCCAGAAGTTTGACACAAACCTGGAATCTCTATTTGATACGATCAAAAGCGGTATACCATGTCGGGAAACAACTTCATCTATATACAACTGAGCCAACTTACGGAGTGATGCCATCTCACTGGTAGCCAAGAAGTTAGCACTCTTGGTCAATCTGTCAACGATCACCCAAATCATATCATGATTCCTCTGCGTACGTGGAAGTTTAGTTACGAAATCCATCGTTATGTGTTCCCACTTCCAATATGGAATCTACAACTGTTTCAGTGATCCATAGGGTTTCTGGTGCTCTCCCTTGACCTGTGCACAAATTTGGCAAGACTCCACAAACTGTGCAACATTTGTCTTCATTGTAGGCCACCAATATAACACCTTCAGACCGTTATACATTTTTGTGCTACCTAGATGAACAGATAGGCTTGATTTATGCGCCTCAGTCAAAATCAAACTCCGGAGACCTCCAAGCAAAGGCACCCAAACACGAGTTTGATAAATCTTCAATCCCCTAGAATCATTGGTCAGATCATTCTTTTTCTTTAACATAATCTCTGACTTCAAGTTTTCATCCTTCAAGGCTTCCAACTGAGCTGCCTTTAATGGATCAATTAAGTCAGAAACTATTTCAATTCGCATGAACTTGATATGTTCACTAACTCCCTTGCGTCTCAAAGCATTGGCTACCACGTTGGCTTTCCCTGGATCATAGCGAATCTCACAATCATAGTCTTTAACAAGTTCCAGCCATCGCCTCTGTCGCATATTGAGTTCTTTCTACGAAAATACATACTGCAGGTTTTTGTGATCCGTACAAATGACGCACTTTGTACTATAAAGATAATGTCTCCATAGCTTTAACGCAAAAACCACAACTGCCAGTTCTAAATCATGGGTTGGATAGTTCTTCTCATTAGGTTTCAACTGCCGAGAAGCATACGCAATAAATTTATCCCGTTGCATCAACACACAACCCAACCCTGACAATGACGCGTCACAGTAAACTATGAAGTCATCTGACCCATCCGGTAAAGCAAGAATAGGAGCCTGGCACAAGAGTCATTTCAACGTCTGAAAAGCTCTCTCCTGTTCATCACTCCATTTAAATGGAACCTCCATGCGAGTCAACTTAGTCATGGGATTCGCAATCTTAGAAAAATCTTTTATGAATCTTCTGTAATAACCAGCCAATCCCAAGAAGCTTTTAATCTCAGAGGGTGACTTCGGAACCTCCCAATTCATCACTGCTTCTATCTTTTCCGGATCAACCTTGACTCCATCACTACAAATGGCATGCCCCAGAAAGTGAACTTCTCACATCCAGAATTCACATTTTGAGTACTTGGCATACAATTGCTCTCGCTTCATAGTTTCAAGAACCTGTCTCAAATGAACCTCGTGATCAGCTTCAGATTTAGAATAAACCAGTATGTCGTCAATAAATACTATTACAGATTTATCCAAGAATGGTCGACAAACCCGGTTCATCAAATCCATAAACACTGCAGGTGCGTTAGTAAAACTGAACGGCATGACTAAGAATTCATAATGACCATACCGGGTACGGAAGGCAGTCTTGGCAACATCTTTGTCAGAAACTCGTACAGGGTGATAACCCGATCTCAAATTGATCTTAGAGAAATACGAAGCACCCTGCAACTAATCAAACAAATCATCAATCCTGGGCAGAGGGTATTTATTTTTTACCGTCCTCTTATTCAGTTCCCTGAAATCAATACACATCCGTAGCGTGCCATCTTTCTTTTTCACAAATAGAACCGGTGCACCCCACAGTGAAGAACTCGGATGAATAAAACCCCGATCCAACAAATCCTGAATCTGTGTCATTATCTCCCTAATCTCAGAAGGAGCCAACCTGTAAGGAGATCTAGCCACTGGATTAGAACCTGGTATCAAATCAATCTTATACTCCACCTCTCAAATAGGAGGTAGCCCAGGTAACTCATCCGGAAACACTTCAGGAAAATCAGATACTACTCGTACATCAGTAACTGTCCTCTTCTCTTTTCTAGCATCAATAGCATATGCTAGAAAACATTCGTATCCCTTACTCAAGGATTTCTTGCCCTTTAACATAGATATAATAGGAAACGCAGACTTGTTTTTTTCCCCACGAGCCACCACATGCGACCCATCAGACAACGGAAAATAAATCAGCTTCCTATGACATTTAATACTCGCCCTGTGCTTACTCAACCAATCCATCCCCAATACCACATCAAAACCCGCCAATGGCATCAATAGGAATGATATAGGAAAGCACTTACCATCTATGTCAATCTCAGCACCCGTCACAGAAGTCGTAACAGGAACTATCTTACCATCTGCTACTTCTATCTCAATCGATACAGAAATAACAGTAGTAGGCAAATTCAACTTACCACAAAAAGCCACAGAAATAAAGGAGCGATTCGCTCCAGAATCAAATAACACACGAGCAGGTAAGGAGTTTATAAGAAACGTACCGGTGATAACATAATTAGTGGCAGTAGCATCGTCTACTGTCATCCGGAACGCCCTACCCTCCGGTGTTCGGAGGATTCTTTCGTTTCTGCGCCCCTGACGATCATCCCCCAACCTCTCCTGCCCCTGTCCCCGTCCCGGATCTTTTCCCTGTAGGGCAATCACCAGCCCTGTGCCCTTCTTTCAAACAGTTCCAGCAGACATTACGGGGAAACCTGCAGTCTTTCGTCTCGTGCCCATGTATTCCACAACGCAAGCAACGCATGGTCTGAGCAGTACACTGCGCAGTGTGAGTGGATCTACATTTGGTACACCATTGGGACTTCATATTCGTACCCTCCGTGGTCGGATTCCGACTCTGGTTTCCTGAGATGAGCTACCCTGCCATTTCTTCTTTTGTTAACCACCTGGTCATACTTTGGCTTCAGCAAAGCCGCCTCGGCTTTATTTTGCTTGTCTCTGGCTTGAATGTCCCCCTCAGCAGATTTTGCCAAGGTGAAGGCCTGGGACAATGATCCAGCCAAACGAGTAGTACTCCTGTACTTCGGTAATAAAGCTCTGATGAAATGTTGAACCTAGGAAGGTTCATCAGGCACCCACTGAGTTACAAACCTCAGTTTAGCATTAAACTGCTCAATTAACTCATCTACTGACATCTTCCTTGTCATCAGTAGACGGGATAGTAGGGGCACCAGTTGAGTGATCACGATCAACCATTGTTATCTGTAACAATCACATCACCTCACGATTTATTAGATAAATCCGTTAGTACAAAACATACTAACTCCACCACACTCCAATTCACCCCAATCCCACACCTAAGGAGTAATCGACCTACCACGAGCCAAGATTTGGGAATGTAACACTTTCACTGTGCCTACACTACCAAACCAAGGCTCTGATACCAAACTTGTAACACCGTATTTTCAACCCAAAAATTTTCATTTTAAACAATCACTGCAGAAGCGAATTAAATACCAAAAGGATTTACAACTGTACATAAACCATCCTGTTTAAATATTAGTATTATAAAACACGGCTCGTCACAAATAATCTATCAGAGTCCTAGGTGATTACTCCCCAAGCTAACCACTCTCAACCGAGCCGCTGACTTACCAAAACCTCTAAAAAGAGTGAGAGGTGGGGGATTAGCACAAAGATAAGTGAATGGAGTACAATCACAACAGATATATCTGCCTGAACCGCATGATATCAACAACCACAAACAAGCACCCTGGGAAGACCAGCGGTTCTGTAGGAACCTACAACCAATGCCGGCCAAAGCAAAGGTTTACCGCTAGTCCATTTGCTATTTTCACACAGTATTATCCTCTATTAGCAACAAATGAATCCCAAGGTCCTAATACTGATTAGCCAATAGCAAATGAACCCAGCCCATATGCCCAACCGAAACTGACTTCCCAACCATCATGTATACATATCACTGACGCAACAATTAATTAACAATCAACGGTTAATCAATCATCAGATATACAATCTATCCAAGCATCAAACCAACAATAGTTGCAACCAAACCAGTACAACTAATATCACCCGTGAGTAAACGTCCACTCACCTCTAGTTCTCTGCTTTTCCGCTCAGTGATCTAATGTTACTGAGCCTTGTCTGTGCCGGAAAACACAACAACCAACCATCAGTATTCAACTCATAAATATATATCAATCATATATTTATATCCATTTAATCAAACATGAACATGTAAGATTCATATATGTATGCACATATAACACTTAGCATTAAACAATGCAAACAACAGCCAAAACTATCGGATTTTATAGGAAATCCGACACTACCATCGGATTAATGCAAAATCCGCTAAAAACCATCGGATTCTATGAAATCCGATACATCTGTCGGATTTGAAGTCAATCCGCAACACTTGCCGGTTTTCAATGAAATCCGACACTACCATGGGATTTCACCCTTCAAACATCAACTGTCGGATTTATTCATCGGATTACATACATTTGGATTTCATACTTGGAATCCACCATCGGATTCAAACAGTTGGATTTCACCATGAGTTCCAGATTTCACCATGAGTTCCGGATTTCACAAGTTTCGGATTTCTAAAGTACCGGATTCAACACCCGGATTTCCCACACTCGGTTTTCATCATCATCATCATCAAAATCCGCCATCTTCATTATTCAAGAATCCGACAACTTCATAACTTGTATAAATCTCATTTCCAGATCATACAATTCACATACAAGTTTATCAAAACACATATAAACATGATTAAACATGAAATCATGCATCAAAACACCTTAACACCCAAGAACATCAAAATCCGACAAACTCATAAATCAATTTCACATGATGTTCATATCAAAACCCAACATAGTTAAAACCGTAACATGTTCATCATGTTTCAAGAAGTATAGCATGTTAACAAGAATCAAATAATAATCAACAAACCTTGTTAGCTTGAATCACAAAATCAAGAAACCAACAAATCCGATTGCTTCTTCTTCCTTGCTTTCTCTCGGTTTCACACTTAATACACACACAAGTATTCTTCAAAGTGAAGAAAGGATTATTGAAACCCACGTATGTATAGATTGAAACACAGCATGAGGTGGCATGCTTAACTTAATTTAAACACATGCACACATACAAACATATAACCGTATACATATATATATATATATATATCAACACATATATACATATAATACTTATTTGAATAATTAACAATTAATTGAATAAACATAATCAATTAATAAATCACGTGTAACATACCCAAGCTTACGTGTCTACTAGGCCCAATCTCAGGATGTTACACTATGTGTATTGGTTCGTAATCTTAGCAATTAATCATCCAAATTTAAAAGGATAGTTTGGTTCCGTAGGTTCTGCATATAAGGTTGATTCTGTACTGAACCTTAGACGACGAGTCTTGCTATATACTTCTCGATATTTTCGCTTCCATCTTTCTTAAACTTGAACACCACACATTCTTCAAGGCTTTCTTTCCTGTGGAAGTTTCACCAACTCGTATGTATGATTATTTTGCAAAGAAATAATTTCATATTTCATGGCCTTTTGCCAATTAGTCTTTTCACGTTGATTCAGCTTCCAAAAAGCTCTATGGTTCCCCTCGCTATTAAGGAGGGTGTATTCTATTGATGAGTACTTGGTTTATGGAACAAACCCTCTTGCGGAATATCGAACTTGAACATTATCTGAAAAAATCTGAGGTTGAACATTTTCTAGCTCCCCGTGAGCATGAACTTCTTCAACAGGATCATCATGACAGACATTTGCGGGATCATCATTTCCCTGCTCATTAGGAACATTCACTTCCTCATTGTCTAAAGGAATATGTGATGATATATGGACCTCTTCTGGAACATGAAAACTTTGTTTTTTACAAGTAGATTCATAAGACTGGTTTTCATGGAATACAACATTTCTTCTCCGAATAACTTTCTTCATTTCGGGATCATACAACCGGTATCCAAACTCTTGATCTCCGTAGCTTACAAAGATGGATAGAGTTTATCTGAGATCAAGCTTTTGTCTCAACTATTTAGATACATGCACAAATATCTTTTCCGCACCATATCTTCTCTTGAACTTCAAAGTTCAATGGAACTCAATGCGGCCTGTTTATAAGATAACAGGTTGTTAGCACAGCTTTACCCCAAAATGGCTTAGGCGGTTTAGCTATACTAAGCATGCATCAAACTTTCTTTACAATGGTGCTATTTATACTTTCTACTAAACCATTTTGTTATGGGGTATGTGGTACTGTCTTCTCATGATCCCATGTTCAGCACAATATGCTGAAAACTCCGAGGAAGTGTACTCGCCTCCATTGTCAGATCGAAGGTATTTAAGCTTCGTTCCAGTTGTTCTTTCTACCATGGCATGGAACTTCTTGAAGCGATCAAATACTTCATCCTTTGACTTAAGACAATAAACACATACCTTACGAGATGCATCATCAATGAATGTCACAAAGTACTTACTTCCATCAAGAGATTTTTCTTCTAGGTCCACATACGTCGGTGTGGACAAGGCTCAACAACTCAAAGTGGTTCTTTCTTGTGGAGCGAGCCGAAGGAAACTCTGTGATGTTTCCCGAACAAGCAATGCTCACATGGATCCAAGGCTACATATATGACAAATGAGATAGCCTCATTCTTTGCAAGAGTTATCAATCCCTTCTCACTCATGTGGCCCAATCTTCTATGCTACAAATTTGGAGACGTCTCTTCTTTAACAACATTTAGACTTAGATGTTGCAACTTAACAGGAGTTTATAAAGAGTCCCATAAATATGTCCTGCCTTGTAACAACTTCCACACACCTCTTTTGAATCGATTTTCATAGCCCTGCAGATCTAGAGCCAATCCTAAGATAAGGTTTAATCTTAGATCAAGAACGCATCAAACATCTTTCAACACTAGTGCATATTCGATGCTGGTTTTTATGTGCACATCACCAATGCCAACAATGCTTAAGAAACTAGTGTTGCCAATCTTTACATCCCCATAGTCTCCAGATTGATAATTCGTGAATAAATCCCGATATGGAGTGGCGTGAAATGATGCAGCGCTATAAATCACCCATTTAATTTCTTAAGTTCAGACATGTAGGCATGTTTCCTCTCCGGAAGTAACGAGTGCAATCTATCCGACATGATGACCATGGTCTCACCCTTTTCTCTACCTAAGTCTTGGTTTGTTTGGGGTTGCTCTCATCGAAACTTTCAACTATCCTTCTTCTTGTGTCCATAATTACTACAACAATTACAATAGTCTTCAAACCATGTATTATTATCGACAGACTTTCCTCGTGACTATGATGTGTCTTGAACTTGGTATTTGCCTCTGTTTTGACCTCGGCCTGTACCTTTGTTTCGACATGTAACAACCCATTTTCTGAAGATAATATTTAAGAAATTTCTACAATAAAGTCATGACCAAAATCTATAACAGTTATATTACAAAACATTAAAAAGGAGTAATTGTGATCATATATGTATATAAAAGTTTCCATAAAAGTTTCTCAAAGGTTAAGAGCCATCGCCTTCATCAAAAAGCCGGAGCCTTGCCCTTATCTATCCCATATTTACATGAAAAGTAGATATAACAACCGTTAAGCTTTTCTCTTAGTTAACATACTTAATCAACACATAATGTAATAAGCAAGCATGAATGAAAACGAACTAGCAAAACCCTCGGAGACCCAATAACCAATACTGGGATCTCTAAACCTTGAACCTGGTACGAAGCTAAACCCTGAATGCTTAAAGTAGCACATAATTGTATTGCTAGATCAACACTTTATCATAACATGTTCATACATAAGTTTCATAGTAAAAGGAGATCAAGTAAACTCACCTTATTATGTATACACATACAATAATAGCTCTTTAATTATTGCAAACCAATGGTACGTAACGCTATAGACATATTATATAATCAAGCATTAATTTTTTGATTCTGCTACTAAAATAAGGCCTACTCGGGCCATGTAGCTCAACCCTACACGAATAGAGTAATGTTACACTACTTGTGTAATACTAGGGCTCTACACGGACGTGTATATACCAATACAGGCCGTGTTGCCCTACATGACCTTGGCTACACAGGCACCCTATGCCTACACGGGTCGTGTAGCCAAGAACACATCTTGATGTTTATAGTAAATAGTGTCATTTTTTTACCCATTTTGTGTCTAAAACTCGATTTTTCCCACAATTAGTGTGTTCCCTCCACTATATCAATTAACAAACTAGTTCCCATTTCTACAAAAATTAAGCTAAAACTAAGCATGAGCTAAACATGAACACAAGATCATACATACCTACATCTTGATATGTTATGTTTAGTTGCTTGAAAACACCTATTGAAATTTCCCTTTTCCTTCTCAACTTTCTCCATTCCTTTCCTATAATTTTCTTCTAATTTTTATATATTTAATTTGAATTAAAATGCTTATATGGACAATACTTTAGCTTATTGGAAGCTTCGGTCCCTGGACTTCTATTCATTCATATTCAATACTTTTAGTCCCTCTAGCTAGTTTTACATAGAATTGCAATTAAATTCTAACTTTTATAAAAAATATAAATAAATTAATGTAAACTAATATTAAGTTAAATATAATTATGTCTAACCTCAGGGTATTACACGACCTCATCCTCTACCTCTTCCTCGTCTATTATTTTCTAACACAAGGGCATACGATTGATTCATCCCGGCTTCTTTTCTTCGGGTTTCCTCGCTCAGTAAGGCATCTGTCACCATCTACATTGTGACGTTGCCATTAGGGGTGCAATTGCTGAGAGTAACGAGAACTCAAGAACGGTATTGTTTTTTCCTCATCCTTAGAACCTAGCCTAAAGCTCTTAACTGGTTCACCGACTCGTGTGCTCTATAGAGAAGTACAATCACGTAACTTGTGGTTTACCAATATTCTCATCAATAACATCTTATTTCGAGCCATCTTTGCTTGGTACATACTCTCAAGCTTTTCCCAAAGATGCAACATGATGAAAAACACCGTGATCAATCCATTGTCGGATCTAAGCCACAGTTTTTCTATTCATTTTAGCCCAATTTTCATTGTTCTTCCCTTTTGGTTTGGTGCCATTATTGAAGAGTGGCTTGGCTAAATCTTTCAAACTTAGGAAATCTTTCATCCGTGGCTTTCATATATTATAATTTACGGAAGTAAGTCGGATTATTGTATCAGAATAATTTGTAGGAGTAAGTCGGATCATTGTATTTGAACTTGTAGATTCCATAAATAATGCGTAAAATAACTTTTACACATTTTTTGAGGAAGAAATAGGAAAAACGAAGTTCACGTTAGATCCGGTACGGTCAAAATCGGTAGGGTAGAACTTTTTTTAAAGTATAAGGGTTAAAAATGTTGTAACATCATCAACTTGGGCCTAGTTGTAATCGTACGTACGTATGTATAATTGAGCGGGATTGATTACCCTGCAAGACACGACTCTTACTGATCTTGTCAACACACCGCTATGTGCTAAGCTAGCAATGATTGTTTATGATACGATGCATGACTTACTGTATTGATGCTTATGACTGTATTTACTCACTAGCTAGTGTAGCTAATGATGCTATGATTTCCCTTTTCAGGTAAAGAATAGATGGCCTGCAAGGCGGGTTTGCTTTTGGGATATGTATTGCCCCTTATGGGTGGAACACTTATGTTTAATGATGTAATGTAAATAGATACAATGGTCGGTTCCTGTACTTGGTAACACCAACTTTGTTTTGAGAAGTTATAAATGTAAATAACTGTTTGGTTGTTTTAAAAAGAAAAAATGTCCACTACTAAAACCTGATTTGTCATTAAAGCAACTGAATTCAGAAGCGGTATTACAATTAGGTATCAGAGCCTAAGTTTGAGCGAATTGGGTACTTGTAAGAGTATTCGATCTCAAGCTCGGGCCCGACCATAAAGAAGTGTTCCAAAAAGGGGGGGATTGAGTGAGTGTTATATCTATGCTAGTAGTATATGATGACTTGTTAAGTTAAGTCAGTAAGATTGAGTATTAACTACTCTTTTTCTGTCATATAGAAAGTTGATATAAGATGTCTACCGAACGTGGCAACACAGAGCAAGCATTGAAAGAGATGGAAGATGAGGCTTCTCATATGCCTCATCAGTCTGAGGATCAGAGGTCTCAACACAATATTGGTGGTGGCAGACCTGAGCCAGATTAGGCTGCTATTATCAAGCGTTTGGAGGAGGATCTTCGTGTGACGAAGGAGCTCTTATTGCAGGCTACCTTGAACAGGCCCCGCAAGACTTGTTCATATAAAAAGTTTTTGACTTTCCATCCTCCAACGTTCCAGGGGAGTGATAACCCCACAGTTACCATACAGTGGCTCCGGGAGATGGAGCAGGTATTTGAATCTTGTGAATGTGAACCGGAGTACTGTGTCAAGTATGCAGTACGTATGTTGAAAGGCCGTGCCATCTTCTAGTGGGACACGGTGAAAGCCTCTATTAATAAGGAGGTGCTGAATGCTCTCACCTGGGAGCAGTTTTCTGAGAAGGTTCTAAAGAAATATTGCACTGATTATGACTTAGAAAGAATGGAGAGGGATTTCAATGATCTCCAGAAAGGGGATAAGCCGATTGAAGAACATATAACCGCGTTTACTGATAAGATGCGGTTTGTTCCTCATCTAATTCCAGACAAGACCACCAAGATAAGGCAGTTTGTGGCAACTATGCCACTGGAATTTCGCCCTCATGTATGAGCTGCTGTGGAACTTGATCGGGCATTTGATATAGCCCGACAATTGGAAGGTGACCGTCTATACTGCAAGGGCGAATCTGCCGCTGCAGGGTCAAAGAGGAAATTTCAGCCGTCTGATAAATCGGGTCCTTCCAAAGTACAATCCACTGTAGTCGGGAAAACGGATTCCTCAAAGAAGCCGAGACCTAATTCTCCTTGGTGTAATCCATGCCGTACATACCACTCTGGTGAGTGTTCTAACTCTACCGGACGTTGTTGGAGGTGCGGGTAGAAAGGCCACGCTACGACAGAGTGTGGTTTTAAAGAGGATGTGTGTTACTGGTGCCACAAACCCGGGCACAAGCTGACTGATTGCCCAGACAGACAAAGTACTGGAGTAAAAGGGTCTTCTTCTTCTAGGAGACCGAAAAGAGATGACGTGTCCCGCGTGAAAGACAAGGCTTTCCAGATGACGGCCGACGAAGCCAAAGCAGCAGGGGATGTCGTCACGGGTACTTTTCTTATTAACTATATCCCTGCTAGTGTTTTATTTGACTCTGGAGCTACCTACTCCTTTGTATCTGTGGCCTGTCATAGAATATTGCAATTACCTGTTGTCCCTTTGACTGAGCCGCTCAGAGTAGAGGTCGTTGACGGCAAAGTAGTCTCTGTTACAGAGAAAGTCCCGGTAGCTGTGATTTATATTGACGGGAGTAATATCCCTATTTCTTTCTTTGTTATGCCCATTGCGGGATTTGATGTCGTGATCGGGATGGATTGGCTCAGCAAGCGTGATGCTGAGATTATCTGTTCCAAAAAGATGATTAAGATTCCTCTCTCTGATGGATATTATGCTGTTGGACGTGGAGAACGACGGGATTCTGATATTCCCATTGTCTCCATGATTAAAGCTCAAAAGTCGATTGCCAAAGGTTGTGACTCTTATCTGGCATATGTTATTGATGCTACGATGGAGAAACGACCAGTTCGTGATATTCGGGTTTGCCAAAGGTCTGACTACCCTGAGGTATTCCCTGAAGAACTTCCACGTTTGCCTCCAATACGTGATGTTGAATTCAAGATAGAGCTTATTCCAGGAGCTACACCTGTGGCTCGTTCTCCGTATCGTGTTGCTTCTTCTAAAATAAGAGAGATGATGACTCAAATTCAGGAGTTGCTAGACAAAGGTTTTATTCGTTCGAGTTCCTCACTGTGGGGAGCTCCTGTGTTATTTGTGAAGAAGAAGGACGGAACAATGCTAATGGGCATAGATTACAGGGAGCTTAACAAGCGAACTATAAAGAATAAGTATCCGCTTCCTCGTATAGATGATCTTTTTGATCTGCAGGGAGCTACATGCTTCTCTAAGATTGATCTCCGGTCGGGGTATCACCAAGTACGAGTTCGTGAAGAAGACGTACCGAAGACTGCATTCCGAACTCGTTATGGTCACTATGAATTTCTGGTTATGCCGTTCGGCTTAACCAATGCCCCTGCCGTCTTCATGGATCTGATGAATCGGGTTTGTCTTCCGTTTCTTGACAGATCTGTGATTGTGTTTATTGATGACATTCTTGTCTATTCGAAGATGGAAGCTGATCACGAGCTTCATCTTCGTCAGGTTCTCGAGACGTTAAAGCGAGAACAATTGTATGCCAAACTATCCAAGTTTGAATTCTGGCTTAAGGAAGTTCATTTCCTCGGCCATGTTATATGTCATGACGGTGTCAAAGTAGATCCAGCTAAGGTGGAGGCTGTGATGAATTGGGGAGTTCCTCGGACTCCTTCCGAAATTAAAAGCTTCCTTGGCTTGGCTGGCTACTATCGGCGGTTTATCCGTGATTTCTCTAAGCTTGCGGGTCCGTTGACCAAACTAACTCGCAAGGATGTTGCTTTTGTCTGGTCGGAAGCTCAAGAAGAAGCTTTTCAGACCTTGAAACGACTGCTATGTGAAGCTCCAATCCTTACTCTTCCTGAGGGTTCGGAGGACTTCATGGTATATTGTGACGCTTCTTATGCGGGTTTGGGTTGCGTCCTAATGCAACGTCATAAAGTGATTGCCTACGCTTCTAGGCAGTTGAAATCACATGAACGGAACTACCCAACCTATGATCTGGAGCTTGCTACCGTTGTTTTTGCACTGAAGTTGTGGAGACATTATCTTTATGGCACAAAGTGTGTGATTTGCACATATCACAAAAGTCTGCAGTATGTCTTTTCTCAGAAAGAACTCAACATGCGGCAACGCCGTTGGTTGGAGTTAATAAAAGACTACGATTGTGAAATCCGTTACCATCCTGGCAAGGCCAATGTTGTAGCAGACGCTTTAAGCCGTAAAGGACCGACAGCAGAAGCTAAGTTTATGAAAGTTACAATTGTGTCAGATTTGATTTCTTGACTGAAGGAAGCTTAGCAGACTGCATTGCAAGAAGAAAATCTCAAGGCTGAGACAATGAAGAAGTTAAAAGATCAGCTTACCGAAGATAATCGTGGGTTGAAGACTTTTCAATCCAGGATTTGGGTACCTTCTGCGGGAGGTAACCGTGAGCTGATTCTGCAAGAAGCCCATAAGTCCAAATTATCTGTCCATCCGGGAATTACAAAGATGTACCACGACTTGAAGATGCTATACTGGTGGCCAACTCTGAAGAAAGACATCGCTTCATTCGTGGAGAGATGTCAGATCTGCGCGCAAGTGAAGACGGAGCACCAAAGACCTTATGGTAATCTGCAACAACGGGATATTCCGGAGTGGAAATGGGATAATATCACGATGGATTCGTGACGAAGCTACCGAGGACATCGAGAGGGCACGACATGATTTGGGTTATCGTTGATCGACTAACGAAGAGTGCTCATTTCTTGGAAACGAACGAATCTGCTTCGCTGACCCGTTTAGCCCAGTTGTATATCGATGAGATAGTGTCACGTCATGGTCTTCCATGTTCTATTGTATCTGATCATGACTCTCAGTTTGTCTCGAACTTTTGGCAGAGTCTGCAATGCGAACTTGGCACTCGTGTTCGTGTAAGCACTGCCTATCATCCGCAGACTGATGGCCAATCTGAACATACGATACAAACGTTAGAAGATATGCTTCGTGCTTGTGTACTCGAATTTGGTGGATCGTGGGATTCTCATTTCCCATTGATTGAATTTGCTTACAACAATTCATATCATTCCAGCATTGGAATGCCACCATACGAGACGCTTTACGGAAGACGATGTCGCACTCCGACCTGTTGGTTGGAGCCTGGCGAGAAGCAATTCGCTGGACCTGAAATCGTCCAGATTACTTCTGATAAAGTGAATGTGGCTCTTGAAAAGCTAAAAGCAGCTCGGGATTGACAAAAGATATATGCGGATCCAAAGCGTCGTCCCGCTACATTTGAAGTCGGTGACCGTGTGTTCTTAAAAGTTTCTACTTGGAAAGGCGTCATTCGTTTCAGGCGCAGGGGGAAGCTAAGTCCACGTTTCATTGGCCCATTCAAGATTATACGCAAAGTGAATGATCAGACGGTGACTCTAGAGCTGCCACTTGAACTATCTAGAATACATGACACCTTTAACGTGTGCTACTTAAGCAAGTGCCACGTTCAGGAAGAACAGATTATTCCTTTGCACGAATTGAAAGTTGAATCTTCCAAGCGACTAGTTGAAGAACCTGTTGAGATTCTTGACACGAAGGTCAAGAAACTACGTAAGAAGATGATCAAACTAGTCCTTGTGAAGTGGAAGCATAACTTAGGTCCAAACCTGACGTGGGAAGTTGAGGACGAAATGAAGACAAGATACCCTCGCCTGTTTATCACTGAGTAGATTCCGAGGACGGAATCTTCTTAAGGGGGTAGATTTGTAACATCCTCAACTTGGGCCTAGTTGTAATCGTACGTACGTATGTATAATTATCGTAATAGGAAGTATTATGTGTATATTTGTTGAATTAAATGAATAAGTATTTGTGTTTATGTGTTTGTATGTATGTACGTATGCATGCATATTAAATATGTATGTATGTTAAGTGTGTATGTAGTTAGATGATTGAGGAAAACCCATAGTGAAGAAAGGTGGTAACCGCCTTTGTTAAATGAGAAACACATATATGTGTGTGGTTTGTTGACTTTAGTCAAACATAGCAAAGACAAACACATAAAACCGTATCCTTTCTCTCGTCTCTCTACCCTCCTGCTCTCTCGGATTTCCGGAAAAGAAGAAAGAAGAACAAGAATTCTCGGTTGTTTAATCTACAAAAGGTTAGCAACTTAGAATCATTGATGTTAGAAGATTTCATGAATATTAGAATCATGAAATCATGCAAGAACACCATGAAGACCATGCAAAAGCTTACTTTAAAGTGGGTTTTGGTATATTTGGTGTTCTTGTTGGGATTTCATGCGTGTATGATGATTAGATGATGATGTTATGATGTTCTGGGCTTAAAGTAAGCCAAAAAGAAAGTTGTTTAGATGACCAAATGATGTTATCGGAATTTCAGTTGATGAAGTTGTCGGATTCCGCAACTCTGTCAGGTTTCATGTTTTGTAGTCCTTTTAAATAAGGAATCCGCAAGTCTCGGATTTCCATAGTTTCATATTCTAAGTGTCGGAATCCGATAAGTATCGGATTTCAATGGAAGTATCGGATTTCCTTCTATGTATCGGAATCCGCAAGTGTCGGATTTTGTGTGCATGGTTGGAATTCATAAGTGTTGGAATCCGAATGTTAAGTATCGGATTTCATGAATCCGACAGAACCATCGGATTTCCCCCCAAATCTGACAATTTTAGCGGATTTGTGTAATGTCCAAAGTTGAATGTTGTTTTGTGAAGTCTTGAATGCACATGTGAATGATTAATGTAAGTATTATATGCTAGGTGAACTTGTTAGAGGACTCAAGTCAAATACCTGTGCCTAGTAACAGCTCAGGTGAGTGCCTACTTTCATGAGACTCAGTAGAGTAAGGCCTTGCATGCTATGTGGATGTATTTTGTGTATTTAACTTCCTTTTGCAGGTATGCTTGAGGAGGTAAGTGTATGACTTGTATGATATTAGAATATGTGTCAGGAGCATGCCAGTGGGTCCAGATTGGAACCACTTAGTTAATACATGATGATATGAACGTATGAATAACTGTATGATGTTATATGTAAAATGATGGATCCCTGTGGGGTCAAATGTACGTATATGTGTATGTGACCTGTCTGCAGACTATCTGACGCATGGTTAAGGTCAGCCGGTTAGCTGGATCCTAACAGGACTTCGGTCATTTCTGGATTTAACGGTGATTCGGGGTGCATCCCGGGTCAAGGTTCTGCAGAACCACCGTGCCTTAACGTGAGTGGTGATCAGCCGGTTGTAGCTGGATTACCTGTGGAGTCTTTGACTCTGTGAACGATGCTTGGTGGACTGCCTTGTGCTCCCCCACCAGCGCGGATTGGTCGTGTCTGATCCCCCAGTCTGAGTTGTTGAGCGGGATTGATTACCCTGCAAGACACGACTCTTACTGATCTTGTCAGCACACCGCTATGTGCTAAGCTAGCAATGATTGTTTATGATACGATGCATGACTTACTGTATTGATGCTTATGACTGTATGTACTCACTAGCTAGTGTAGCTAATGATGCTATGATTTCCCTTTTCAGGTAAAGACTAGATGGCCTACGAGGCGGGTTTGCTTTTGGGAAATGTATTGCCCCTTGTGGGTGAAACACTTATGTTTTATGATGTAATGAAAATAGATACAATGGTTGGTTCCTGTACTTGGTAACACCAACGTTGTTTTGAGAAGTTATAAATGTAAATAACTGTTTGGTTGTTTTAAAAAGAAAAAATTTCCGCTGCTAAAACCTGATTTGTCATTAAAGCAACTGAATTCAGAAGCGGTGTTACAAATGTATTTTTTGAAAGTTCAAGGACCAAGATGTAATTTTTGAAACTATAGGGACAAACTGTAATTTTTGGAAACTTAGGTTGTTGATAATGACGTGGCAGCCACGTGGCATTGACAGGACAATAATGGGGCGTAACGTGGTGCTGAATGGACGATGACGTGGTGCTGACCGGGTCGTCTTCTCCGGCGAGACAGTAGGTTACCGGTAAGTTTTCGGGTGGCCGAAGAAAGAAACAACTTTGGGGAGGGCCTTCCGGTGGTCGAAAAATTATAAAAAGTATATTTTTGGAATCGCCCCAAACCCTACCCTCCCTATCGCCCTCCCAATGCTTACTATCCAGATGGGTTCGTTAGGCTTTACTCCCATGATGGTACTATCAAATTTCAAACCCAAAAACAGATAGACACTGAAAAAGTGGCCAATTTTTTCTCTCACACTTGATTATTACAAAACACTATTTATACACAAGTCAACCACTATATCATTAAATGAGTTCACTTGACAAGATGATTTTTCTTTGAACGGTGGACATGTTTTTCAACAAAAGAGGCTATTGTAGCTATGGTGGCTATGATGTGTTTGGAGTCTAACATGGAGGCAGGAACACAACAATAGTTTACGTAGATCTATTGTACATGAATAATGATTGGTATTTCTCAATGTAGAGTCCTAATTGGTTTAATACATCAATCAAACTCAACACGCCCATCAACTACATTGATACTTGATTGATTCAAATAGGTACATGAATAACAATCAACATTGCTTAGCAAACGTCATCTTTGTGTATATAGTTGAACCATAGCAACTGTTCTTACTGTCGTGCATTTTAACGGTGTTCTCATTTAATCCTAACTCATATATATATATATATATATATATATATATATATATATATATATATATATATATACACACTATATTATAAAGCATTTAAGTCATTCTAATATCTTAATTTTAAGTAATTTAAAATTACTAATTTACCATTTATTTAAACCTATAAGGAAACTATTGTATGAAGTTAATTAAATTCTTAAATACCATTTTTATAACTAAACCTTCCTAAATAATGTTTAAAAAAGTCAAGTCAATACAAATTAATTTTCAATCTATATGATATTAAATACAAATTAAAAATTAAATAAAAAGGATTTTCATAAAAATAATAGTTTAAATATTTTATCATAACGTACTTTAATTTAAGTATTAAAAAATACGTATAGCTAGAACTTATAAACCTATTAGCATATAACCTAAATTTATAGACATTTCCAGATTTTTTAAATAACTCATGCAATCAAAACTAGAGGTTTAATTTATAGTATATTTAATACTCTTTTTGTTTCTTACTTTTTTTAATAAAAGAGATATAAAAAAAGAGAAATAAACAAAATGGAAGAATGAGACAAAAATAGATCGATTGCGAACAAAAATTGTTCAATGTCATTATAATGCATGAATATAATTACCTTACGTTATCACAAACGAACATGTTATCAAGTAGGAATTATTTCTTACCGTCGCATTAAGCGGGTACTTTACCAAGTATATATATATATATATATATATATATATATATATATATATGGGAAAAAGATTGTTCCACATCTAACCTTACACGCGAAACCTTCAAAACTAAGTTTGTTACTAAAATCCTTTTACTAATCAATAAAAAAATTCCTAAAATGTAATTCACTACTTGCTACGTCATCAGCTTTTCTTGCCGTTTTCTTCTTCAACCTCAAAAACCACGAATCTTCTTGATTGTGATTTGTGATCGATTTCCTCCTCCAAACCAAGGCTCCTGATCAATTTCCTCCTCCAAATGCACGTCACTGTTTTCCTAATTCTAATCAAATCTGCAAATATTGATATTTTGTCTTATCTGGTTGGTAAATTTTAAGAATTGTATTGCTTTCACAATTGTGCGTGATCGATTATGTGTAATAGAAATCCCAAACCCACTAGATAGATCACAAATAACGATGATATGTTATGCAATTCTTGACACATTTGATCAACTAGTAGCAATAAAACTCACAGGTGTACTTCAATATAGTAAACAAAGGTATCAATTTTACTTCAAATTTAATGTTGTATCTTGCATTTCTATCTTAACTTTAAAATATATTGTGATTATAGTGTTTCAATTTAATTGTATCTTCATCATATTGCATTTCATAAATGCTGGAAATATGTGAGTGATGAATTGTATTTGATTGTAAGGATTTGATGAAATGCATGCCACATGTTCAATGAATTGCTTTAGTGAAAAGTTTATAATTTCATCGATTTTGTCTTTGTTATTAACCACCTAATTAGTTTCAGCTTGCTATATATTGAGCCATAGAAGTCTTCCAAAGTTAGTGTTCATTAAATTTGTTGCTATTTTGCAGTCCTGCTTTATAGTTATGTTTATGTGGAAATTCTTAATCATGGAGTTGCTTACCAAATTTTCTGCTCATTTATGTTATATTGAAAGAACACACCATTTCCAAATACAAAAGGGATCAAATTGTCCTTCTCATATGGACTTGGAAAATCACTAATAACATGAAGGCTATGATTATTAAATGAAACTTACCTATCACAAATAAGGAGCCATTTAAGTCAACCATGAGCGTATAGAGACATTTACTATTGAGTAACATATGTGTTTTGCTTATGAACTGTTATTCATTTTCATCTAACCGGATCACACTAACATTTTGGTATCAAAAATAGGTTTAAACACAGTAAACACGAAAGCATAGCAGAGGAGATGGTAATATGAGGATGAGTTATTCCTTACCGCACCGGTACGGGATGCACAACCCTTATCCCATGTATTCTAAGGCAAATGATCCAAATTCTGAAGCAATAGAGTGAAGACTCTACTATGTTCCCAATATCATTAAGAACTTGTTTTGTGGGTTAAGATGACCTAAATTAATGAAGATAATGCTAGACTAAAAGAGAACTAGAAGAAGTATTATTGGGCATCTTGATATGTTTGCATGATTTTTTCTTGTAAATTTTGTAACTAAAGTATTCTTAGTTAGGCAAAGTTTTATAATATGTTTTTATCCTGTAACACACATGTAATCTTAAGAAAACAAGAATTTTAAGAATTATTGTTTGGCATCTTGATATGTTCAAATGAATCCAAGAAAGTTGTTGCATCAGTCTTGTATATAATGACCAAAAAAGCTCTAGTTTTTGACCTTGTTCTTCTTATTACTTGCAATTGGGCGTGTTTCATTTTTAACCGGTCGAATAAGTATGTTGCGCCTCTAAAGAGTCAAGCATGTATTTTTCATTATTTTCGACCTATCTAACTTTAATTCGTTACTAGATTTTCATTTTGACCCGTTTAACTTAATTTCACTATAATTTAACCCTTAGCCTTGAATAACTTTATTTCGTTACTATTTTCAACTCGGTTGACCCGTCTAACTTTAATACGCTATAGTTTCAACCCGTTTGACCAATCTAACTTTATTTTATTACCATTTCACTCATTTAAGTTTATTTTAATATATTCTCAACTGTTGACCCATTCAAGTTTTAATTCATTACCCATTTGACCCACTTAACTTATTCATTACTATTTGACTCATGCGACTTTAGTCCAATATCTTTTGAACTAGTTGACCCGTTTGACTTTAATTCAGTACCTTTTGACCCGTTTAGCTTTATTATACTACCGTTTTACCATTTTGACTAATTTAAGTTAAATAATATGCATAATACAAAAAAATATGAATAGAAATAAACCTGAAAAAACAAACTGAAATCAAAGATGAAGTACGTATTTGTTTAACTCTAGTCTAATATCTATACAACCGAAGTAGCCCTACCTATCACTTCTTATCATCAAAACTACAAAGTCTTCGAGAGTTCAAGTTTATCGACATCTCGTTCATCTCTTTGTCGTGAAATACCATCAGCCTGATAGAAAAAAAAATATAAGACTATGAAAACAAAAGTAAAATAAAAGGAAAAAGTGTTAATTATACCTTCTTTTTTGGACATCCGCTGATGTAATGACCCAATCCTTTACAGTAGGAACAAGTTCTCCTTTTTGGTACTTCTATGGATGATTTAATTTTCGTTGCCTTTTTAGGACGCCCTTTAGTATTGGTAAGAACTCGAGGATCACGAATACATATTTGAGGCATCATATTTATTTGTGAACTCTCCACGTTAGTGTCTTGTGACACATTTTCAAACTGTTTTGATTTTTGCCGAACCATTTGTTCTTCCAAAAATTTCACTAACATGTTATTTAGTTTCTTTACATCTAAAAAATAATCTCCAGCTTCTTCAATTGCTTTGGTAAAATTTGCTTGAACACCCCATAGTGTTAAGTCATTAACTTTATTTTTGCTATCAATATCTTGGAGTATTATATTGCAACTATCCGCATTATACCTTGCATCAAGTGTCCATCTACGTAAAATGTAATGATGAGGAAGGGTTTCAATATGTCTTTTCTTCAATACATATAAGACGTGTTTGCATAATATCCCATATGTTTCAAACTTAGCACACGAACATGTGACATCAAGATCATTTGAGACACGAAAGCTAACAATTCTCCAACGTGCTTTCACAATATTTATTTGCCCAACTTTATATACAATCTTTTCTAAAAACTTCTGTAAAGTCTTGTGAGTTAAATTACTACTAGCTTCTATCTATTCTTTTTGAAAAACATCAAACATCTTTCTCGTATAACTTGCACCTGCTTTTGCTTCAATTGGATTGATAGAAGAAAGAATTGGTCTCGTGTTCATGGTTTTGAAGTCTTCATCTTCTTCAGCAGCCCTTCGAGACTCAAGAGCTCTATCATACTGTACGACAAACTCATTTAACATGGTCTTTGAACTAACATATCCGTCGAAAAAAGAATGAATGCTCTCACTTCTTCCACTTGTTGTCACGCCAGCAAAGAAAACATCTTTCAAGAAGGCTTTAGCCTAATGACGGTTGTACATCTCCTTCCGTGTTTCAAATGCATTGATTGTGTCACTTTTTACCTACTACATGTACAACTCTTGAAAGTCATTATATAACGACCTCTAAGAGGTGAAAGATGTTCAATCTCATGTTTCTTAATGTGCCATGAACAATACCGGTGTCGTTTTCCGGAAAAACTATGCTAATTGCATTGCCCATCGCTTTATCTTGATCGGTAATTATTGCTGACGGATGTTTGTCAAACATACACTTTAAAAACTCTTTAAATAACCATTCAAAAGTTTCTCATTTTTCGACAAATGGAGAGAACGGAAACTTAAACTTGTTTGTCATATGGATTGACCATGATGATTCACTCCGACAAATGGAAAGAATAGAAACTTAAATTTGTTCGTCATGTATGTTACATCAAACACAAGAACGTCACCGAATTTTATATATGAATCTCTTGACCTTCCATCACCCTAGAAAATATTTCTAGGAGACCCATCATCAAACAAATCCACAACAAAATAAAGGTCTCGCTCTTCTTTTGATTTATCTTGAAGATGTTTGATCAACCCTTAAAACTCGTTACCTTTATATTTGACAAGGTTTTAATCCAGATTGGCCTGGTTTTGACATGAGAGATTTGCAAGTCATTGAGCGATGAAACTTCCCATGAGAACGGTGTTTCATTACTTTGGTAGGTGTAAGAGTTAACTCATGATTGTGTATGTCTTTGAAGATATCTACAAACCACTTCCCATCTTTTACTTTTGAAATCCGAAGTAATGCTTCACAACCTGTCCTTGAAACTCTACGACGTTTCTTAAAAAGAATATTTTTATCAAGAAAATAATATTGTGTGGGATATGGATTTAATGGTGGACTAGCTTGATGTACTTAGGCTTGAATATATATATATATATATGGATGAATAAATGGACTAAGGTAAATAAGCCAATTGGGCTTAAGTAATTGAGAAGTTGTGTTGGGCTTACATGAGTAGTTTAATTAAAATTGGTAGTGGGCTAGGACTTGGGAATGAGGCGTGGGCTTAGGCCTTATGAAGTTTATGTATATGGGTATAAATAGGTGGTTAGGGTTCAGCCCCCAAGATACCACCATTTTCATTGTTCCATTACCAGAGAAAACTAGTGTGTGTGTGCTCACAAGAAGTAGAGAAAAGAAGAAACCAAGAATCTTTGTGAACTCAAGGAATTGTTGAAAAAATTCATCAGGTAATGTTTCCTACCTCACTATGATGTTGTAGGTATCAATTTTAGCTTGTTTGAATGATTTCAAGAGAAGTTAGAATCTGGGTTTTGGGTTTATGAAGAACAAGAGAAAATAATTTGAGATATAAGCTTTAATACTTGATGAAATGTGTAACACCCAGAATTTTATTTATAAGTTAAAATGAGAAAGTGTATAAAGTAATATACGAGTTATAAATGGATATACGTGATAAGATGTGGTTTTAAACTAGAGGGGCTAAAACCGTCAACTTATAAGTTGATTAAGTGCAGGGGCCAGTTATGCAATAGTTGAAACTTATGTTTATAAAACACCAACTTTGACTAAAGAGTCAAAGTTCTCATTGTTCATCTGCAACACACGTATTCAAGAGCTGTGCAATTTATTACTCCACTTGCTGATCAGAAGTAGTAAAACTCAAATAGTACAAGTGATCATAACCACCTTTCAAGCATAAAGGTATGATTTATGGCTTTAGTTTTCAAGTTAAGTGGGTTTAAGAAGATTCAATGGTGAATCACGGATTTGAGCATGTTAATGTTGTTATTATTAGTTTTAAAGTTGTTTGGGGTGTAGGAAAACATCCCAGGGTCATTAGATTGAATTTAAATTATGTTTTTGGTGGAGTTTTGGCCGGAATAGCGTGTAAGTCGGCAAAACTGCTGCTGCCAGTTGAAGGGCACAGGCGTGCCTCTCATGATCCAACCGTGCCTCAGGGCGTACCTGTAAGGCACGGGCGTACCCTGTTCTAGAAAGGCCCAGATTATGCCTTGAGACCATGTGAGTACTTGGCTATAGGCACGGGGGTATCTGGGTAGGAGGCACGGACGTGCCTAGTGTTGTGTTCAGTTGTTAAGATCAGCAGTATTATATGTTTGATATTTATTTGGTATTAATTCATGTAGAGACTTGCCATTTGGCGTGTTCACTAGATTACTATCAATTGTGGACTGATATACAACATTATTAATTATAAGGTGAGTCTTCTAGACTTCACTTCATATGTGTAGCATGTATGCTATTATATCAGACTATTGACATGTCATGTTATTCATATGTGTGTATAAGCTTGCTGATTTATGCAGTAAGTCTCAGAGGTGGGGTGCTTACTGCTAAGTCTAGTAAGGCTCAACTATGGTACAGTATTGTGACCCATGTTGCTGCCCTGGGTCTAGAACCAGAGGCTAGCATTGTTTGCCAGACATACGTGTATTATCTTCATATGATTTTATACGTGGGTTTATATGATGTTTAGTCCGGTTTACTCACTAAGCTCTCGTAGCTTATCGGATACTATTTTAAAAAATGTTTTTGCAGGTTTTATCAGAGGCAAGGGCAAAGCTCCGGTTCGACTTCCAATTGTTAAACTCTTTGAAATTAACGCCTGGTTTGTAAACATCAAGTTTTTGGTACCTAACTTACGATAATATTTATGGGAGTATCTATTGACACGTCATGTTTTCAAACAAGTATTGCTTCCGCTTTTATGTTAAACTTTCAGATGCAAACACTTATAGGTGTTTGATCTTAATATTTCAAATTTTGGTTTTTGGGGCGTTACAACTTGGTATCAGAGCCACGGTTTGAGGGATCTGGATGTGTACAAGACACATTCTGGACTTAAACCATGGTTTTGCGAATTTTGAAAATTGTCAAACTGGAGGCTTGCAGCTTGGTGAGTATACTAGCAATTATACTGATTATGTATTATGTGAGCATTGTATGCGAGTACAGGATATGCTTAAGACAGGTATGTTATATGTGTATACAACTGTTAAGAGTTGCTTTTATATGTGCATTCAAGATGAATTTAGTGTTATATGAATATATGAGAACATGATGTATAAACTTTGGCCTAAGCCTGTGAATCGGGACTTTTTGTGATTAAGTTAAGATCAAACGTGTGTAGTGTGTTTAGAGTAATATAAGGGCCCATATTATTACAAACACATGATACATGTTGGAGCTTAATGGAATCATGAAGAATCTTGTGAATCGGGTGAGAGGTACTTGTAAAGGTAGTACACCTTAGAGTATATGTAGAATGCCTTAGTATGTATAGAAATACTTTAGATCTGATGATAGGTGTACTGATACGTGGATATACAAGTAACTGTTTGTTATATAGGATAGTGTGATAAAGCCACCGTTTGCTTTAATGCTTTATCTATACTACCAGAATGATATATACAAGAGGTTCAAGAGTAGTGTATAACCCTAAGAGTGATTTTAGTCACAGACACGAAGGGATAAATATTAGTGTTACAAGTGAATGTATTCTTATAAGAATATAGTATGATAGGGTGTTTGAGCCCCAGATATAATTGTTAAATATCAGAACCTACATCTGAAGAATTCAGTGCAGAAAACTTAGTAAAGTGGTGAGGCAGAGTTTATGCCATATATTGTTGTATGAGTCGTAGAACAGATGAAGGAACAAAGAAATGATCAGATAAGAGTCAGTATCAAGATTGATTGTAAAAGGAGTGGTAATAAAGCAAATTTACAGATGTCATGTACATAAAGTTATTATGAGAACTAAGGAAAGTAAGTTAACACAAAGTGGAAAGAGGTATGTATTAGTATGATCTACGATAGTATTCAAAGACGGTAAATGAGTAGAGTGTTTGCGAAATAAAGGCAAGTATAATGGTGCGAGATGTGATTGATATTATGACTAACCAAGAATTGTTTTGTTACAGTGTAATGGATCCTAATGCGGATTCTAGAACAGAAAATGAAGTAAGAAATGAAGGAAACCCTGATATGGTTACCATAGGAGAGGTTGAAGACTATATTTCTCTTTATGGGGAAAGGCGTGGAGCCATACCTACCAAACACCTTAGGGGTGTTGTCTTGGATGAGTTTGAAAAGTGTATTAAGACAGTTATACCGTCCATTATGACCGAAATGAAGAATGGGATACGAAGTGTAGTTCGAGAAGAATTTCATATATTGAAGGATGAAATGATTAACGAGATCAAGAAAGATAAAATGGAGATAAAAGCCGAGGGATCCTATAGAAGAACAGGATGCAAGACTTGTGGTAAGAACCATACGGGCTAGTGTAAGTATAAAACTACAAGTTGTTATACGTGTGGAGAAGTAGGACATAATTATAAGGATTGTTTATCCTTGGGAAAGTTTTGTTATGACTGTGCTCAGTACGGGCATGAGTCCTCAGAATGTCCTAACTAGCTGAAATTCGTTAGTGGAGATATTAAATAAATAAGTGGAAACGATGTAAGGTTTCTTTTAGTATGTATGTAAATTATGTAGAACCGGTATGTACTTTTCTTAGATAATAAATGTTAAAGGACGCATAATCAAAGAAGATTTTGTGTTATTGGTTGAAGTATGGGTAATGAATATTCTGTACTTATGTATATGAGTGAATTCCAAATAGTAATTGGAATGGACTGGTTAATTTATAACCAAGTTATGATATTATGTGAACAGAAGTGATACGAGTTCATATCCCTAGTGGGAAAGAACTAATCATATGTGCTAAGTCAAAACAGGAAGGTGGTATGGGTATTCAGTTTCAAAAACTGGGGAGTGTCTTCAGTATGGATACATTATTTTTCCCAACCTATGTTATAAATATTAACTTATAGAAGAACAGATGAGTTAGAAAGATATGAAAGTAATGTGTGAGTATCTTGTTATGTAATTCAAGAGGTTGCCAAGGTTACTGCCAGACAGACAGAGTATATTTAGAATTTGTGTGGTGTTGAAAGCTTCACTGATTACGAGAACTACGTACAGACTTGCTCCTTCAGAGATACAGGAATTATTGAAATGATTTCAAGAATTATTACACGTGGGGGTTTATAAGACCCGTTACTTTTTTTATGAGGTGTATTCATGTTATGTGTATTAATTATTATGAGTTCAATAACGTGATCATGAATATATGTCCAGTGTTCATAATATATGAATTACTTGATCAGTTATTATGGGGTAAAGTGGTTGTCAAAGCTGACTCAAGATCGGATTTTTTCAGCCTAAGATCAGAAGGGATGGTATTTCTTAAACTATGTTCAGAAATGTTTAGATATTTTGGAGTGGTTATAATACTTTTGGCCTTGCTAACGCACCATCAGTGATTATGTAGTACATCAATAGGGTGTATAGGCCAATGTTAAGTAAGTCAGTAATTGTATTCATAAATGATATTCATATTTATTTCAGAGGTTTATCAGATCATAAGAATCATGTTTGAAAAGTTTTAGTGACACAGAGGAGAAAATAGTTATATGTTAAGTTTTCAATGTGAATTTCAAGATATAAGGAATGCAACTCTTTAGATAATGTATTAGCAGAAATGGGATCGAGATGAATTCGGAGAAATAGAGAAGGTGATGAATTGGGAGCCGCCAAAGAACCCGACAGTAATCAACAGTTCTATGGGATTATTTGAAGAAATTATGTGATGCAACAGTTTGCACTACCTGAATTGATTGAAGAGACGATAGCATTGTGTGATGGCTGGTACAGTGGTTTGGATGGATGCAGAGGGGCAGAGTTATTATTTGCACTTCTAGACAGTTTAATCGTATGAGAATGAATATACGGACTCACACCTGATAGTAGTATATGTAGCATGTTATTTATATGATACGGGGGGATTATACCTCGAAAGTGGATGGATAAGTAGATGTAAGACTATTGTCGGTGCGCCGCAATAGCATTCATAGGTGATGTAAGACTATCGTCAGTGCGCTGCGATAGCATTTAGAGAGGAGTAGATGTAATACTACCGTTAGTACGCTACAGTAGCATTCAGTATGATTTGATGAGATTATGCGTTTATATGTGAAGTGTTGTTTACACTAAATTATAACAGTTGGAAATAATTGTTGAATGAGAAAGACCTGTAAAGATGACAGAAACAGTGGTTAGAATCAGTGGAGGATGATGAGCAGAATATTATGTTATTCAGAGTAAGGCTAATGGTATAGCCGACAGTTTGAACAGGAAATCAGAAATAGTACTTATGTGAATTAATTATCTAAATGACAGTGACGACATTCTTATTCAGAGATGTTGAGAACAGTTCAGTGAAAAGTGATCAAAGGTGAAAAGTATCTTAAAGAATGGATAAAAGGGGACAAGTAGTTAATCCGTTTAAAAACAGTCGTGATATATTAATTGAATATGATCGTATATGAGTGTCAGGTTACAAAGATGTGTATAAGACACATCCATATGGAGTCCATAAGTTTATAATGGTGGTGTAGCCAGAAGTTAATAAGGGTATGAATACCTAAAGGATAGATTAATGATAGTTGGAGGTGAAACTAGATATGGTCAGATAAGTGGAGGAACATCATTAAAGGTATATACCTTGTTCCATTAGAGAAATTTATTAATCAAAACAGTTAACAGATCTGTATGTGAAACAGATTGTGTTATGTCATAGCATATCAGTGCTTATTGATTCAGACAATGATATCAGATCTACTTCTAGAATTCGGAATAGATTTCATATAAAGTTAAGGATTAAGTTTCATCTCAGTACAGGCAGAATGAAAGAAATATACAGATGATAGAAAGCATGTTTTATGATTGTGTTATTAATTCAGAAGAAAACCGGGGTACATATTTGCTTGACAGAGTTTCGTATTACAACGGATATCAGTTCAGCACCGGGATGCCAACGTATGAAATTGTATGATATTACTGCTAAACTTCAGTGTATTTAGTGACGTGAGTCAGAAAGTGTGGGGTAGTACAGAAATGATGCAGTGAAAGACAGAACAGATTCAAAGAATATGACATAAATTGTTAGCTGCTCAGAGTAGACAGAAAAAGGGTTATACAGATAAACAGAAATGGCCACATCAGTCTTAATGGGAGAATATGTATCATTGGCAGTAGCATTGTGGGAAAACGTGATCTGTAATTCAGAAATTATTGTATATGAGGGGAAGGGCAGTTTATCTGAAGAGTTGTTATAAATTCAGAACACCTTTCGTGTGTTATATCTCAGAAGATGTTTAGCAGTTAAATCTATAATAAATAGAGTAAATGGGTCAATGACCGGAAATAGCATATGAAAGGATCAGATTACATATAGAAGCCTGAACCGATTATGATGAGTAGTTTCCAGAACTCATCGGTAGTTGATTTCGGGGACGAAATCATTTCATGTGGGGAAGAGTTGTAACACCCAGAATTCTATTTATAAGTTAAAATGAGAAAGTGTATAAAGTAATATACGAGTTATAAATGGATATACGTGATAAGATGTGGTTTTAAACTAGAGGGGCTAAAACCGTCAACTTATAAGTTGATTAAGTGCAGGGGCCAGTTATGCAATAGTTGAAACTTATGTTTATAAAACACCAACTTTGACTCTAAAGAGTCAAAGTTCTCATTGTTCATCTGCAACACACGTATTCAAGAGCTGTGCAATTTATTACTCCACTTGCTAATCAGAAGTAGTAGAACTCAAGTAGTACAAGTGATCATAACCACCTTTCAAGCATAAAGGTATGATTTATGGCTTTAGTTTTCAAGTTAAGTGGGTTTAAGAAGATTCAATGGTGAATCACGGATTTGAGCATGTTAATGTTGTTATTATTAGTTTTAAAGTTCTTTGGGTGTAGGAAAACATCCCAGGGTCATTAGATTGAATTCAAATTATGTTTTTAGTGGAGTTTTGGCCGGAACAGCGTGTAAGTCGGCAAAACTGCTGCTGCCAGTTAAAGGGCACGGGCGTGCCCCTCATGATCCAACCGTGCCTCAGGGCATACCTGTAAGGCACGGGCGTGACCCAAAAGGGTACGGGCGTACCCTGTTCTAGAAAGGCCCAGATTATGCCTTGAGACCATGGGGAGTACTTGGCTATAGGCACGGGGGTATCTGGGTAGGAGGCACGGACATGCCTAGTGTTGTGTTCAGTTGTTAAGATCAGCAGTATTATATGTTTGATATTTATTTGGTATTAATTCATGTAGAGACTTGCCATTTGGCGTGTTCAATAGATTACTATCAATTGTGGACTGATATACAACATTATTAATTATAAGGTGAGTCTTCTAGACTTCACTTCATATGTGCAGCATGTATGCTATTATATCAGATTATTGACATGTCATGTTATTCATATGTGTGTGTATAAGCTTGCTGCTTTGTGCAGTAAGTCTCAGAGGTGGGGTGCTTACTGCTAAGTCCAGTAAGGCTCAACTATGGTACAGTACTATGACCGATGTTGCTGCCCTGGGTCTAGAACCAGAGGCTAGCATTGTTTGCCAGACATACGTGTATTATGTTCATATGATTTTATACGTGGGTTTATATGATGTTTAGTCCGGTTTACTCACTAAGCTCTCGTAGCTTATCAGATACTATTTTAAAAATGTTTTTGCAGGTTTTATCAGAGGCAAGGGCAAAGCTCCGGTTTGACTTCCAATTGTTAAACTCTTTGAAATTAACGCTTGGTTTGTAAACATCAAGTTTTTGGTACCTAACTTACGACAATATTTATGGGAGTATCTATTGATACGTCATGTTTTCAAACAAGTATTGCTTCCGCTTTTATGTTAAACTTTCAGATGCGAACACTTATAGGTGTTTGATCTTAATATTTCAAATTTTGGTTTTTGGGGCGTTACAAAATGTGTTTAAATCTTGAAGGAAGTGCTTAAGTGAGTGGAGAAATTTTTTGAAACAAAAATGAAATGAATTGATTAAGTTTTTAAAGAGTTTGTTTCTGGCTATAGAGGCTGGGTTTTTGGAGAAATGAGCTGACAGGGATGAATATCATCCATGCGACATTCATGATTTCATGCGACTTTTATACACCCAGGTTACTTCCATGCAACTTTCAGATGGCCAAGTGGCCATGCGACTTTCGGATGGATAAGGTGTTCATGCGACTTTCAGATGGCCAAGTGGCCATGCGACTTTCGGATGGCCAAGGTGTTCATGCGACATATACATGTTCCATGCGACTTACGCATGAGCCATGCGACAGTCACCCAGTGCATGCATAAAGTGCCATGCGACTTTCAGGCCATGCTTATGTGCCATGTGACTTTCAGATGAGTATGTGTATACACCATGCGACTTTCAGATTATGGGTAGTTGTTCCAAGCGAATTTTAGTGAGTGTATGCACTCATGCGATTTTTAGAAGTGTCCATGCGACCTTCAGTAGGCCCATGCGAATTTCAGTATGTTTATGTGACTTCCAGTAGCGTAAACTCATCTGACCCATGGAGAGTTGTGTAAGTGAGTAAGAGACTAGTACCCGGAGTTGACCTTTTTGGACTTGGATCAGGTGACGGATAATTGAAGGATAATCACGAGCAAAGTTGTAAAGTAAGAGCAGCATGACGAGAACTACCGACGGGTGAGTATTCTTACTTACATTTCTAAATAGACATCAAATACGTTTGATAGTGCCTATGAAAGTGAATAATAATTGTGGAATACGTGAATACTATGTGTAGACCAACACTTCGGTGTCGGGTATGTTTTAAATAGACTTTGCATACGACCTATGATGTGTAAGCAGATGATAAGTTATGAGACATGCGAATACACTCAATTACATGATAGTAGTACGTGTGACGTGTTATGTATGTGGTATATGATAATTATATCATCAGTATTCTCATTATGATCTAAATAGATTCCAGTTGTTTATATATGCATGTGAATACGTGAACAACTATGAGTTATAACCGAATGCGATTAGACCGTTCACTCCGGTGACGGGTATGTTAGACCGCACACTTCGGTGTCGGGAATGAGAG
Source organism: Dittrichia graveolens (assembly GCA_038502395.1). Classification (NCBI taxonomy): domain Eukaryota; kingdom Viridiplantae; phylum Streptophyta; class Magnoliopsida; order Asterales; family Asteraceae; genus Dittrichia; species Dittrichia graveolens. The sequence continues at coordinate 80,698,896 of JARJIL010000005.1, read as the reverse complement.
CGTACACTCCGGTGTCGGGTATGAGACCAACACTTCGGTGTTGGGTATGAAACCAGCACTTCGGTGTTGGGTATGAGACCAGCACTTTGGTGCCGAATATGTTAGACCGTTCACTCTGGTGACGGGTATGTTAGACCGCACACTTCGGTGTCGGTTATGAGACCAACACTTCGGTGTTGGGTATGAGACCAGTACTTCGGTGCCGAGTATGTTAGACCGTTGTGACGACAACGGGTGAGACGAGACCGTCTAACAGGCGGGTATGTTGAGACCACTTACTACGGTAGTGGGTATGAAATACGTGTTATTTGATGAGACCACTTATTGCAGCAGTGGGTACGAAGAATGTGTTCTGATGAAATGTTTGGTTTGTAAGTAAAAGTACTCGCTAAGCTTCGTGCTTACGGTTGTTGTTTAACCATCTTTTCAGGTGATGACCACAGCGGGGCTCCAGCTCGTGTTTGATAGCTCATCCCCAGCAAGCTTCCGCAACGTTTTCACTCTCATGAGTTTTCTAATGTAATCCAAAATGATTGTACTTGAACTTAAGATTTTTAGGGGTTTTCACCGGGAATGTAATTGGTACTATACAGTGTTTCAATTACCGTATATCTTTAATCATATGATTTAGTAGTGGCAAAAAAAAATTAGGACGTTACACTTTAAAACCTTCTTTGTTGTATACATATATCTTCCGATAATGCTCCTTGGTTATCCTATTTTTAAAGGTTGAATAAATCTGTATACCAAATCCATGGAAATAGGCATAACGATTATAAAATGCATATGCATCATTAGGAGTATCAAAAACCTTTCCCATGACTTCATTACCTTCTTCTTTCTTAGATACAAGTCTTGTGACAGCATCATTAAGTTCCGCCTTATCATACTGATCTGATCTGTATCAATTTTTTTAAATTTCCTCTTTATCAGATCCAAGATAACCATTAGTATTAATATCATCAATCAAATGTGCTTCAATAGGCTCCTCCGGTAAATGAATTTCGGTATCCACAGTTTTTTCCATTTCGTGTAGTAACAAGCCATTAGCAAAAAGAATCAACATGCCATTCATTTAGAATTGATAACCAAGAATCGATAAATAAAACCCAATTACCGTTTTAAAATTAAGAATGAAAACTGAAATCATACGGAATTTGTTCTTTAAATTCCAATCTAAATTTAATGTCTCATAACTATTCTCGAAAAATAATGTTCTACGTGAGTTTTATTGCTACTAGTGATCAAATGTGTCAAGAGTTACATAACATATCATCGTTATTTGTGATCTATCTAGTGGGTTTGGGATTTCTATTACACATACTCGATCACACACAATTGTGAAAGCCATACAATTCTTAAAATTTACTAACCAGATGAAGAAAAAATATCAATATTTGCATATCTGATACAGATTCGATTAGAATTAGGAAAAAGGTGACGTGCGTTTGGAGGAGGAAATCGATCATGGAGCCTTGGTTTGGAAAAGGAAATCGATCACAGTCAAGAAGATTCTCGGGTTTGGAGGTTGAAGATGAAAACGGCGAGAAAAGCCAATGGCGTAGCAAGTCGTGAATTACATTTTAGGGAGTTTTTTATTTGATTAGTAAAAGGATTTTAGTAAAACTACATAGTTTTGAAGGTTTCGCGTGTAAGGTCAGATGCCAAACAGCCCTACATTCACTTTTCCCATATATAGTTAGGTTCAAGTAAAAAGAAAATTAAGGTAAAAAGAGTAAGGAAAATCTGAGATTGACATGTGGCAAATATAGTTAAAGGGTATGTTAGGTAAAGTAAAATTAATTTCTTATTCCTCTTTATGAATAGCCTCCACCATTTTATCCCTCTCCTCTCCCCCACTATTTAAGAAACCTTCTTCCTTAACCCTAGACCTAAAACCACGGCCGCAATGTAGCTATTGACCACAGCATCGCCGACAAGAGCCACAATCGCCACGGCTCATAGCCGCTCTCTTGTCAATCGCTAATTGGCTACCGCTCACAGTCAATCGCAAACCGGCTGCCTCGTCTAGCAACACAATCGCCTCTAACTCCTAAAACCAAATTCTTCCTTCCCCGTATTTAAGCTCTGAAACTACGGTTTGCCCGTGTGTATGTCATCGCCATCGCCGTGGCAACCTTGCAGTCATCTGCAACCATCAAACCAGTGTATTCATCGGTCATGTAACCATCTAAAGAGTTCATTCATCAAGCACCACCAATCAGAACAACAGATCTATAGAAGTTAGCCACACGTATCCACCGTAATCGATCATCCAACCAACCACCACCGCCACATTAGACAAGTTTGTTCATTATGTTCGAAGTTGGTTTTTTTGGGGAAAAAGCTTCTTGAAATCTGTTTCTTCATCATTTTCTACTTTCTCTAATAGGTTAATCAATTTTTTTGTTCATCAATTTTGTTGCAAGTTATTGTTTTAATTTATCACCTTCTTAAATATGTTACCTTTGTTATTACCGATTCATCGGTTTTTTATTCAAGATTGTACTATTTGTTTACTTTATAAATCAGTGTTGGATTTGATTATTTGTGAATCGATTTTGTTTGGATTGTGCATCAATTTTTGTTACGATATTCTTCAATTGAATATGTAGTCTCTGTATCTTAAAAGGTGTTGTTTCTAAATTGTGCATCAGTTGCTTTGTGAATCCAAATGCTTTGCGGCCATTGTGCATCATTTTTTCAAAAAAAAAAGTTGGTTTTCTTATTCTTGAATTGAGCAGTAAATTAAAACGGGAGTTACATGTATTTTCAAATTACAAGTATGCCCATAATTTGAAATTTTATAATTAAAAGTAAAAGAAAAAGGCCCATGTTTTTAAAGATATGATCTAACAAATCAAATGGATGGAAATTCTTCTTACATTTTTTACCTTTATTTTCTTTTTAGTAGATCCCCACCCTATATATATATATATATATATATATATATATATATATATATATATATATATATATATACACACACACACACTAGCATTATACCTACGTAATGCAGCGGTTACGAATATTTTTTTCTCGATAACTTATCCATTTTTAAAATAATGGTGATTTGTTTATTTTCTAATTATAACGTGTCAATGAAATTTTACATAAATGGTAAAATCTAACAAGAATATTGGTCTTATAGCTCTATTATATTTTAATTATATTACCTATTTAAAATATTTATCATATGATAGAATATTTAATATAAAAGTGTAATTATTAATATTTTTAATTATTAAGTTAATTTGTATTGATTTGATTTTTTAAATAATCTTTATTTTAGAATGTTTAGTTAGTAAAATGGTATATAAGATTGTCATTAACTCCATCAAATAGTTACTTTATTTAATAGTTTCCATCAATTGTAATATTAAGGGTAAATTAGTAATTTTAAATTACTTAAAATTAAGAGATTTAGAACACTTAAATGTTTTATAATATAGTATAGATATATATATATATATATATATATATATATATATACACACACACACACAAGCATGATATCCACGCAATGCGGCAGTAACGAATAATATCTACTCGTTAACATATTCATTTTCAAGACGTATGAAGTATGATATTCATGTAATATATATATATATATATATATATATATATATATATATATATATATACTAGCGTTGTAACCGCGCAATGCAGCGGTTACGAATATTTTTTTCTCGATAACTTGTCTATTTTTAAAACAATGGTGATTTGTTTATTTTCTAATTATAACATGTCAATGAAATTTTACATAAATGGTAAAATCTAACAAGAATATTGGTCTTATAGCTCTATTATATTTTAATTATATTATCTATTTAAAAAATCCAGCAATTTTTATAAAATTAACTATTTAGATCTAATATTCTTAGTTATACGTAAATTTTAAGAGTTAAGTTAAAATATTTATCATATGATAGAATATTTAATATAAAAGTGTAATTATTAATATTTTTAATTATTAAGTTAATTTGTATTGATTTAATTTTTTAAATAATCTTTATTTTAGAATGTTTAGTTAGTAAAATGGTATATAAGATTGTCATTAACTCCATCAAATAGTTATTTATTTAATAGTTTCCATTAATTGTAATATTAAGGGTAAATTAGTAATTTTAAATTACTTAAAATTAAGAGATTTAGAACACTTAAATGTTTTATAATATAGTATATATATATATATACACACACACAAGCATGATATCCATGCAATGCGACAGTAACAAATAATATCTACACGTTAACATATTCATTTTCAAGACGTATGGAGTATGATATTCATGTAATACGGTGACGGCAAATTGTTTTCATTTGGTGACATGTCTATTTTCTTTATCTTTTTTCTGTTTCCTTTGCTTTTCTGATTTCCATAGTTGAAAAAAAATTATGAAAATATTTTTTAATAATTAAGTTAATTTGTATTGCCTTTGACTTTCAAAAAAATTGTATTGACTCTAATTTTCTTAAATATGTAAAGTTTAGTTATTAAAATGGAATATAAGAATCTTATTAACTATATCTAATAGCTACTCAATTTAGTTTATATGAGGGGTAATTTAGTAATTTCAAAATACTTAAAATTTAAGAGTTTAAGCAAAAGGCTTAAATGCTTTATAATATAGTATAAATATATGAGTTGTGTTCAATAAAGTCCGTATAAAAAATATAGTCCTAAAACTTTAAAATTCAATTATAGTTGATTCAGTATACAATCATATGTGATTTGTAAAAACATCATATATGAATTACAAAAATGTCACTCTGCCAAAATTTTAAAATACAATCCGGACTATTGATGTCATTGACCCAGAGACTAAAATTAGTCTCTTAGGATTATAAATTAAGTATGGACTATATTAAACATTCTTTATAGATATAATATATATATATATATATATATATATATATATTAGCATGGTACCCACGCAATGCGTTGTTGAGGAATAATTTCTAGTTGATAAAATGTATGTTTTCGATAACGTAGAGATATAATATTCATACATTATTTTAAGATTGAATAATTGCCATATAAAATTTATATGTCGATTTACAATACATGGTATTTTCAATTTTCTGATTTGGAATTCAAATTATATATAAGATATTGATTGCATTATAGTTTCCAAATTAATTTCTACTCTAATTATGGCTTTACTATCAAATATATTTTGTGATGTTGAGGTAATAAAGTAATCTCTACTTACTTAAAAATTAAGATATTTAAAATGTGTAAATGCTTTATAGATAGTGTATATATATATATATATATACACACACATATATATAGGGATAAGATCAAGTAAAAGGGGTTTTTTTATAAGATGTGTAAGAGGTAAGCAAAATATGACACGTGACATAATTAATTAAATTGTAGAATAGACATTTTTGTCAGCCTTCTCTCTCTTTCTTGAATTAATGTCAGATCCCCTTTTTTGATGAATCAATTTTCATATCTTACGTGTATCAATTTTTGTTGATGAATACCATTAGTTCATCAATTTTTTGTGACAAATTTAGTTATTATTCATCAATTTTTGACTCATGTCATCTTAAAATAATAACTTTATTTGATGAAAACTAAGTATCACTTAAATCTAGTTGTTCATCATTTCTTTTAAATTTAGGAAAGTGAATTTTAGAAGGTAGCTTGATTTTAAGAGTTGACGTTGTTTTAAATTTCCTAATATAGCCTTAAATCTTATTACTAAGAATCAATATTTCACATTTTGTTGTTGACTTTAGTGAGATCTAATAACTCACAATCACTCTTACAACTCTTACAATTATTTATCTTTTACAATAGCCCTACCCTATATATATATATATATATATATATATATATAGGGGAGGGTTCAATCAAGAACTAAGAGAAACAATATTGACCATTGATTAAAATAAATCAATACCTAATAATTTTGACTGCTAATGATTGAGTCATTAACGATTGATTTACTCATTATATATAATTCCAATTAACATCTCATTAAGAACGCCCCTTCAAACTTTATTTAATTGGGCCGAGGCCCAATCCTTGCTCCTAAGTCCATGGTCACGAACTCACGATTAAGATTGGAATTGGGTTTTCAATTTTACATGAGTCCAACTTTTCAATTGGTAAAAGTTTTCAATTAAACCATGGCATAAAAGGTTTCAATTAAATTTAACCATTCTAAGGCTCACTATACCAATTATAATTGGGCACAATTTTAATATACGAATGAGCCCAATAAATCCATCCGTAGGGCTTAACCCGAAGGTCCCGGGTTCCCTTCGGGTTCCTTCGGGAACACCCATACGCGCGTGTATCGGGTCCGAGGGCTGGGTTGGCGAAACCGATCGAAACCGAAATTTTTTTTCTATGAGTAACGTATACTTTTTTTAAAATTTTTTTTTTACCTTCAACGGATATATATCCGTTGTGATATATATATATATATATATATATATATATATATATATATATTTTTAATTCTCCTATATATACCAAACACTTCTATCTCATCCTTTCATTTAAAAAATTTTCAAACTCCATATTTTATTTCCATCTTTCATCCAACTCTTTTAAAAAAAATTACACTCTTCTCCTATAAATACATAATCACCCCTCAACACTTCAAATAAAAAATTGTCTTTCAAAATATGGCATCACTACCACATGCTTCATCGAGCGGTTCGTCGGCTTCCGTATCAACCGACGAACAGATCTGGCAGGAAGAAGAATTTTATATAGAGTTGCTTCCAGAGGCCGAAAACTTGCTTAATAAGAACACCGCGGAGTCATCGAGCAGAATTAGAAGCGGAAACATAGAAAGAGGTCAGGTAGCTGCAAACGAGCGGTTGTTAAATGACTACTTTGGCGATAACCCTGTCTATTCTGCGGAGATGTTTAGACGGCGGTTCCGTATGAGCAAACGGCTATTCGAAATAATCGTTAACGATCTACAAGCAGAGTACGAGTATTTTAGAGATGGATGGTACGCGCGAGGGAAAAAAAAATTTCTCCAATACAAAAGTGTACTTCCGCTATTCGGCAATTGGCGTACGGGGTAGCCGCCGACTCTCTTGACGAGTACTTGAGGATGGGAGAGAAAACATCACGGGATTGCCTACACAATTTCTGCAGTGGTATTATTGAGCTTTATGGTAGAGTTTATTTACGGAAACCTACTTACACCGATGTTCAACAGTTATACACCGCGCATGAGGAATACCACGGATTTCCCGGCATGCTCGGCAGCATAGACTGTACTCATTGGGCGTGGGCAAATTGTCTGGTTGCATGGCAAGGTTAGTTCATGAGAGGTGATCACGAGCATCCAACAATAATGCTAGAAGCGGTGGCATCACAAGACCTATGGATATGGCACGCGTACTTTGGCGTTGCGGGTTCCAACAACGATATAAATGTTCTCAACCAGTCACCCATCTTCAACGATATCTACGACGGAAAAGCCCCCGAGTGTCTATTTGAGGTGAACGGGGTCACCTACAAGCACGGATATTATCTAGCTGATGGGATATATCCGAAATTGGCTACATTTGTAAAATCATTTACGAGCCCACAGGACGATAAGCGGAAAAAGTTCAAGGTGGCGCAAGAATCGGCACGAAAAGATGTTGAGCGTGCTTTTGGCGTGCTCAAACACCGTTAGCATGTACTTCATAATCCGGCACGCGGATGGCATCCAAGAAGACTAGGAAACATTATGTACGCTTGTATCATTTTACACAATATGATACTTGAAGACGAAGACAATGTCATTTGTAGTTTATACCCGCACGACATTATATCGTCGGATATCGAAACACAAATAAGTGAACAAGCACGCGCAGCTAACGTACGAGAAGTCAAAAACCGAGAGACGCATAATAACCTTCGGTCGGATCTGGTCGAGCTTATTTCACGTATCCAACTTTCGGATAACGAAGACGAGTAGCTTTTTTTAATTTATTAATCTAGATTTAGAGTATTTTAATTTTTATTTTATAATAATAAGATTTTTATTAAAATCTTATGAATTTTTTATATTTTTTTTATTTTTTATAGAATTGTTTAAATATTTGAATTTGTTAAATATATAAATGTGTAATTAAATAAATTAAAAAAAGTGGAAAAAAGTTTAGGTTGAAAAGGAAAGGCTATACTAGAGTTTGGGGTTAATTTGGGTTGGAAAGAAAAAAGTAAAAATAGCTGATTTGACGCTGATGTAGCATCGGGGTTGAAAAGGAAAAAGGGGAAGCCATACTCATGGCCTAAGTGATAAACAATCCTCTTAAGCAATTTGCCATGGTTGCCAAATTCCTAATTAATTGTTTGTTGTCCAGGGACATGTCATTTGTGATTTGCTGAAGACAATATCATACATATAATTTGCGATTACAACGTGGTTCAAATTACATTTCATATCCAAGCATTAATGTGCGATTCATTATTTTGCCATTTATTTTGCAAATCCCATATTTAAACAACAATATGCGATAGGGGTGAGCAGAAAAAACCGAAACCGAACCAAAAACCGAAAAAACCAAACCGAAATAACCGAACCAATATAAAAACCGACGGTTTTGGTTTTCAAATTTTCAAAAACCGACTTTTTCGGTTTGGTTTTGGTTTTTACAATTCCAAAAACCGAAAAAACCAAACCAAACCATTCGAAGGGACAACAATATAAATATACATGTCCAAAAAATTAAATACTCTATGATTTTCTCATTTTTATAGCCACCTCTAATTTACATTAGGGTTCCACCAAAGATGTTTCACACTAATTCAAATATCCTTCGCAGTTGCAGCTTTGTTTGGTCATTGGACTACTCGATTGAGTTCCCAACATCACTTCATTTCGAGTAGACGAATTCACTTCTTTTCGATTTTATCTATTTTCTCTTAATATAGAAATCTAATTCTAGTTGTTTATCTTGATTTTCATATTCTAGTTTATGAATTATATGCAGTTCAAGTTGTTCATCTCGATTTTAAGTTTTGTTAATATGTTATTTATCGATTTGATTTAAGTTTTGTTTTATTTCCACTTTGGCTTTAAACTTTAAACATACGACAGTCATTTTGCTTGTATCAATTGAAATATATATAGCTTGAATAGGCGGCACACATCTTTAGGGATGGCAAAAAAAACCGAAACCGATGGGGAAAACCGAAAACCGACATAAACGAGGCGGGGATGGGGAAACCCGATTATTTAAACGGGGATGGGGACGGAGACGGGTTTGATGATCCCCGCCCCGATTACCCGACATACCCGATTATAATTTAATATTAATTATATATATACACATTAATATACATAAAATTAATTTTAAATATAAAATATACAAATCTTTATACACTTTCACACAACCTAATTTTAATCGTTGTCTTTATTTGAATTATTTGGTTTTGATATTTTGGATGCATTTAAATTCTTTAAGTCTTTAATTTCGGTTCAAATAATGTTTGTATTCGATAATGTTGTGTAATTTAGTATAACTGTTTTGTAAAACTCATTGTAAAAATCTTAATAATGACGAAAACCGTAGCGAAAAATCATAGATTTAGATTAACGGGTATCTCTACGGTGAAAATTACTTATTTAATCACATGTTTATATTAAACGGGGATACCCGTTTCCCCGTGGTTTTCCCCGGTTAACCGATGGGGATCCCCGTTTAAATCCCCACTGTTTTTAAGCAGGGACAGGGGACCAATCCCCGCCTCGAATCCGCCCCGTTGCCATTCCTACACATCTTGATGTTTTTTATATAGCTTCAATTTTGTTTAATTTCATAGCTTTACAATGACAATTGTATGACTTCAAATCTAGAGAGTTAAAATGGAAAGGCTGTAAAATCGAACCAAAAACCGACCTCAAAACCGAAAACCGAACCACTCCAAAACCGAATGGTTTTGGTTTTAGTTTTCCAAAAACCGAAATTTTCGGTTTGGTTTCAGTTTTAGGCCAAAACCAAACAAAACCGAATCATGCTCACCCCTAATATGCGATCCCCCTCCCCTCAAGAACTGATTTGCAATTCCCAGGAACAAGCATGTATATACACACACACCATCGAGGCCTGCCCAACCAATCTAGATTCTAAGCCTCCCCGTTTTTTATTCATTCTTGTTGCAATCAATTACAAACATCATTTAACTCCAACCTACTTAATTAATTTGATTATCACTGCATTTCTTGGTCTCTAGACCTCTTTTTCTTGTCGGTTCTACACCCAATTCGAACAGCTCATTTATGCCCATTAAGATCCCAACAAATTGGGCAATGTTAGCTTTGAAACCGATAATGATAGCTCAATAATCATACCTCGATGCTTCACTGCGGTTTGCCCGATCGATTTGAGAAGGGTTTGGACCAGTTTTGCTCTCGGCCGACGATACAGCACCCCACACATGCCGCCGATTCCACTGTAAATCCCTCAAACATCATCATGTCCATCGAGCCTTGGTGATATTGTGTCGGTCGGAGTCGAAACCCATGGAGTATCCCCTCCTTCATTCGTCGGCACCATCGCGAAGGTTCAAACACACGCACACAAACTTTCTTCAGACCAATACGTCGGCTAGAGAGAGAGAGAGACTAAAGAGTAAAGCCCTAATAACCCCCAATATCTTCCTTTAAAATACTTATTGGGCCATCAGCCCGTCAAACGCTTAAAGACCAATTATAAGGCACATCTCTCTTTTCTAACAACATTAAGCCCATATATAAGTTACTTAGTTCCTTTTAACTTTGGGCTCTAAATGAATGATGTTACTTTTGGTTAATAATAAATTATACAACTTACAACTTACAACAACCACAAGGCTTAAATAATTATAATTACCTTAATAGCAATTTTTCTTATTAAATAATAACAATAATCGGGAACGGGCATTACACGGACCATTCTTTTCGGCCCGTATCCCACACTAAGCTGAATTCGTGTTAGATCCCTTGAGTTGTTTTCAATATATTTTAATGAAGTTTAGTTTATATATGACATTAGTCATAGTTTAGGGTAACTATTGTAAATACTCAAGGGGTATAAATACAAGTTTGTAAACCCTAAATCATTAAGCAATTCATATATAAGGTTTATTGTTCTCGGTCGGTTCTCTCCACGTACGAAACTCCAACCGAGTTCATCATTTTGATAATTGCTTCAAGATTAATTGATACTTGATACAATTGGGTCCTACAATTGGTATCAGAGCCTCCTATGGATTAAAGGTTGGTGTTTTTAAAAGAAAATTATCACTTCATCCTTTTGTTTTATGTTCTTCGTGACCTAGTTTATGGTCTATTTTGATAATCAAATCCCTATTATTTGTGTTAGAAGTTGAAATTGTTGCTTGTTTATGTTACATAAGAGTCCATCATATGCAGAGATTCTTCTTCTTTCTTCGATAAACATTAGAAGATCGTTGTTTGAAGTTTTGAGTCTTCACGAGTTCTTCAAATACTCATTAGCAGTGATCAGGTTGTTTATCAGATATTGCAGTAGAAGCCTTGGGCTTATTAGAATTTACAACCATGATCATCTATTTTGTCTTCACGTGAACAGTCTTGAGCTTTACACGAGTATAATCTTTCTTGATTATGCATAGATGTTACTTGAGGGTTGGATTGACTGTTTCAGCAACTTTGAACTTTTCTTTAAACATAATTTGCTTCCCCTCGAAAGTAACTCGCGATCTTTAACACTAAAATCTAAAACTTTTTAACTTTTTCAGAACCTTGCTTTGATAACCTTGCTCCCCTTTGACTTGATATCCCCCTCAACATATGAGTTATGACTTCATTTGCACGCTTTTGATGAGTTTTGTCTTCTTATCGAATAAATTGGAACTCATCTTTGACTTCTAGTCAAACTCAGTAAGATTCAAGTAATTATCTCATGTAATTCTCGTTGATTATTATGAACGGTATATCTTCCTGGATATCATTCTGTTTTGTTCATATTCGTTGCTAATAGAAAGTGTCCAAATATATCCAATCAAAGATACATCCATTCATTTTAGAAAACAGAGTTTGAAGGAGAAGTTGAAAAATTAATTAGAGAGCTGAGGGTGTGAAATAGGATCAAAAGAAAAGCAAGATCCTTACCAAAATGTATCAAATATCCGGGTAGCCACATCTACTAGTAGTTTTATACTTGTATTGAAGTAGACATTATGGACCCAGTAATGCAATGTACTAACCCCACCAATCTACTCAATTATCTCTTAAAAGATAATTGTTTCAATTTTACACGGATATTTTTCACATACACTATTGAAATCTCACTTCGAGATTGTTGATATTGAAAATAGGAGGACATCTACTCCTGTCCCCGACTTCTTTAATGCACTTATTGAGTCTAGAGCCAATTGTTATATCATTTTCTTGTAGGACACTTATGGAATCATTTGCCTGTTTTTTTTACAGTGATGGAATATCTTGAATAGGGTCACACATTTACAATCAATGGACACCAATTACATATTTGAATATGATTTAAATATGTTTCCAACTCATTATATATATATATAAGTATATATGCATTGTTGCATATTATTATTTATGTGAAATAATAATATCACTCTTATATATTGATATAAGGTAATTCATATCAAATACATAAATATAAACATATGATTTTATATATATGTATGAATATATATATATATATATATATATGTATAAATATATATTTGTTACAAGTAAATTGTTACTAGTAACAATTATATAAATGTATGTATATCCTTGTTACAAGTAAAGAGTTACTAGTAACAATCAAGTATGTATATAAAATACATGTAGATGTATTTTATACATAGTATGACATATCTAGTATATCTTTTATATATTTAAAAGATTAATAGCTAGAAATTCTCACAATGAGCAAGAAAGGGGCCATATGGTGTATTCTTGCATAAGACTTAACCAAGACATGCATGTATGGGACAAGTAAGGAAGCAAGAGGGGACCCTCCCCCCTCTAATTTTCGTCCATAATGCAAGGGAGGGGGTCCTCCCTCTCTTGCTTTGCTTCTTGACTTTTATAATTACATGCATGGTCCCTTTTGTAACATACTTGCATGCTATCACCTTTCTTTGTGTTCTTAGAATTGTTCTAAGTGTTTTATACTTGAAAAACATCCTTACTCTCTAGTATTGGTGTTCTTCAAGTTAGCAAAGGTGATACATAAACACATACTCAAAATACATACATCTACTTCAAGAAGAAGAACAAAGGTTGTTGCTTGCATTCTTGAATATCAAGGGTTGGAGAGACTAGCATCTTGGAGGTATTGGACTCATTGATTTGTGGATACTTTGGAGGAAGTCTTCTCTTAGCTTCTCATAGATCAACCACTTCACCAACGGTTTACTCACGCTACAAAGGTTGTAGTTCTAAACACCCTATGGTTGGTTTTGTTTCTTAAGGCTTGCATATGGATCATTGGTGGGGAGTTTTAAAAAGTTTAAAATTGTTGTTCATGCTTCCGTTGCTAAAATATATTTTGAAAAACCGAACAAACCCCAACAGTGCTAACATCATGCCAACGTTTATTGTTCTTGGCCGGTTCTCTCCAGATACGAAACTCCAACCGAGTTCATCATTTTGATAATTGCTTCAAGATTAATTGATACTTAATACAATTGGGTCCTACAATTCGCATGTTCGCCCTTACTAGTTAAGGCCCAAACCAACTTAAACTCAAACCTTGTTCGTCATTTGATGAAGACGGAGTGGGAGGATAGGCGTCAACGTGGTTTATGCTTTAGTTGTGGCTCGAAATACACTCCTTAGTATAAATGCTCTTAAGGGCAGCTAAGAATCACTCAACAAGATCACAAAGCTTCTTATTGGTGTAACATCCTATGTTTGGGTCTAGTAATTACGTAGGCTTTCGGTACGTTGATACGTGATTATTAATTGATTTAATGTTTAATTAATTTTAATCTTTAGTAACTAACTTTTAATTAAGTTTACGATTAATGTATGTGTGTATGTGTATATATGTATGTACGTACGCATGCATGTCTTAGGTGTTATATTTGAGATATAAGCTTGACACCTCCTGCTTATTCTTTTGAGAATGGCTTACGTGGATTTGGTGATAATATTGAAATCTTGTAAACACCTGTCATTTGAAATCTGCCGGCCATAAGCGTGTGTATTGTGTGTGTACCGAGAGAAAAGCAAAGAAGAACAAGTAATCGGATTTGGTGTATTGAATTCGTAAATTCAAGTTAAAGGTTGGTTTGATTCTTGTTTTATTCTTGAAACGTGATTCTTGGTAACATGCTATAGTTCTATTCAATAACATGCTGGGTTTTATATGAATCACCATGGATGAACATGATGCATACTTGTTATATGGGTTTGATTGACTTATTCTTGTTCTTGGGTTTTTATGGTGTTCTTGTTGATGATAAGCATGTTTTAGATAGTTTTAACATGATTAGAGGTGATCTTTGGTAAGTTTATGTTACTGGATTAATGGTGCATTATATGATTGAAGTTGGCGGATTTCTTGTTGAAGAAGATAATGAAATCTAGGTGCTGAGAATCCGATACTTATGAAATCCGGGACTGTTGCAATCCGATGGGTTGAATTCCGACACTTGAAATCCGGTTACCTTGAATCCGAAAGAATAGAATCCGATAATGGATTCCGAAGAGTTGAATTCCGATTGATTAGAATCCGAAGGTGGTGGAATCCGACACTATGTATCGGATTTCCCCAAAATCCGACGATTCTAGCGGATTTCTACAAATCCGATGGTTGTATTGGATTTCCCTTGAAATCCGATGATTTTGGTTGTCTGTGAAGGTATTTGTTTGGTTTTTCAAGAGTAACGCGGAAGCATGATATAAATCAAAATTTCAAAGCAAACCAAACAAATACTTCCCATGGACCAAAATCTAAACATGGTTATGCAACTAGAAAAAGTAAACAAGATAGAAGGAAAGGTTATACCACAATGCAAGATCACAAAAGATTTCCTCCTTGTCAAGGTGTTAGAATTCAAACAAGAATTCCTCTAGAGTTGTCCACCCCAAGGTTTCTTTGATTCCCAAATGCTAGTATGTTGATGTTAGACACCAAAGCAACAACCAAAGTGTATATCTCACTCTCTTGTGCACCAAACTTGATCACCAAAGAGAATAACAACTTGGAGAGAATGTAAGCATGAACAAAACACTTGAACTACTCCAAGTTCTGTTCCAGAGCTCTCAAAAACGTAGCAAGCATTAACCTCCCTTTTAATCCCATTAAAATGAGTGTTTAAGGCTGTTAATTCTGCTATTACAGTGTACATACATGGCCCGTATTCATCAACACGGCCGTGTCGGCCTAAAGTCCACGACCCCAAATGGGCCAAGACGCCCTATGTTTAATAGACTGGACACGCCCTGTGTTCAACTACACGGCCGTGTCGGCCCAAAATACACGGCCTCGATTTGGGCCAAAACGTCACGTGCCTATTGGGCTAGACACGGCCCGTGTTCAAGCACACGTCCCCGTGTCTTATCCTGCCAAAACCCATTTTGGCCTTTTTCTCTCTTTTGCTTGATCGTGTTGCCGGAATCAATACTTGGTGTGTAACCCAATAGGCCTATGCCTCATTAGCAGTGTTATTAACTCGTGCATGCCAGCGGGCATATACCAACAGTTTGTTGATTATATGATATTATATGCTAAGTGTTCATGCATATGTGAATCTAACATGATGTGTTTGATTTAAAGATGATATAAATATATGTCTGATATATATTTATGAATCAGATACTGATGTTTGGTTTGTTGTGTTCTTAGGAATAAACAAGGCTCAGTAAAATTAGATCACTAAGTGGAAAAGCTGAGAACTCAAGGTGAGTGGATGTTTACTCACAGATGATTTTAGTTGTAACTGGTTTGGTTGCAACTGTTTATGGTTTGACGCATGGATATATGTTATATCTGATAATTGATTAACTATTTGATTGTTAATTAATTATTGCGTCAGTGATATGCATACATGATATTGGGAAGTCAGTTACGGCTTGGCACATGGACTGGGTTTGTTTGCTATCGGCTAATCAGTATTGGGATCTTCTGATGCATTCGTTGCAACTTAAGGATAATACTGTGTGAGAATAGCAAATGAACTATCGGTAAACCTTTGCTTTGGCCGGCATTGGTTGTAGGTTCTTGCAAAACCGCCGGTCTTCCCGGGACACGATTATCTGTTATTTATCTGTTGTTGTTGTTGATATCATGTGGTTTTGGCTGATATATCGGTTGTGGTTTTACTCCATTCATTTATCTTTGTGCTAATCCCCCACCTCTCACTCTTTTTACAGGTTTTGGTAAGTTAACGGCTCGGCTGAGAGTGGTTTGCTTGAGGAGTAATTACCTAGGCCTCTGATGTGTTATTTGTGACGAGCCGTGATTTTGTAATACTGATATTTAAACTAGATGGTTTTGTAAACAGTGGTTTATGTACAGTTGTAAATACTTTTAGTATTTTAAATCGCTTCCACAGTGTTGTTTTAAAAAATAAAAATTTTGAGTTGAAAATACGGTGTTACAATTGGTCTAATTTTGCTATAGATAGCAATAGCCATCTTAGCTACACTTAATTTGTGTGTTTTTTTGTTCATGTAATTAAAAATAAAATATACCATTAGAGATATATTATATAAAAATCTAAAGTCATAGTTGTAAGGTAGCCATTGTTGATGGTCCTAAAACTACTTTATTAGTGCATGTAGTTAGCTAAGGTTATTTAAGCAAATATAGTAGCAAAACATAAAACAAGGAGTTTGGCATCACTATTGATAATAAACTTACATGATCAGTTGGTGCTCGAGTTTTTCTAGCTCCATGGTTAACTTTTTTTTATTTTTAATTTTAGCATTTGATGAAGTTGTTTACTTTTTTTTAGATCTTGCATTATAATTAAGAATTGAGGTATGTCCCAAGATAGTGGAAAAAAGAAAGCAGTATTTGCCTCAACTTGGACAATGGTAAATGAAAGGTAAATTAACCATATCGGCTATTTATTAGTGTAGGAAGTGTTTTCAACTGCCGGGCTTGTATCAATTTCTCACCATCTAAGTTAGAGTCATCGGTTTGTCTAAAGGTGCCACGAATCTTGCATGGTATAATTACATCAAATAACTTACAAATATTAAATGTAGGCCTATTAAAAACATGTTTTTATTTAATTTTGTTGAAACTTTCATGAAGTTAAAAAGCAAAAGGGTGGTTCTAGTCTATATGTTAAGGCCAAATCAAGTGAAGAAGGCTCTAAACTCGGAGGAAAAGAATTGGAATTGCCTATTGCCATTCCTTTTGATAACAATGGAGGCTTGTATGGTATGTAGCTTTCATTTGCAATTCTCCTAGATTTACATCTCTATTAAATGTCTAAAATCACTAATTTCCCACATCCCAAAGGATGTGGGTTCGATTCCTAATGTTTTACATCTCTATGCTACTAGATTCTCATATTTTATCATGCCATGCTGTAATAGGATGTCCTCAGTAAAATTTGGTAATTGTATTGTAAATATGATTGTATTCACACTCTATAATACGTAGATACACACGGTATATATAAAGAACATATTTACACATTGTGTCCTCCTATTATAAAGTAATTTTAAATCTGTCTAATATTCCCCCGCAAGCTAAGGCTGGGAAACGACCTGCAGCTTGGACCGAAGATTCTCAAAGCGTTGTGATAACAGTGGCTTGGATTAGCAATCTGATCATTGGTAGAAATTCCTGGCTGACCACGACACAAGATTTAAGCCCAATAGATAGCATACCCTCTGGTGGATCGACGGTCATCTAGGCAACTGGCCCAATCAGCTTCCGAAAATGCATTGATTGAAGAATGACCATGAATAGGCATGTAAAATGGAACTTGAGTTTTGTTTAATCAACAGGCCATAGTTAGATATTTCCTGTAGGTACGAAAGAATGCGTTTAACAGCAGACCAATGATTTTCCGTTGGTGAATGCATAAATTAGGAGACCTTGTTGACTGCATAGGTAATATCTGGACGCGACAATGTGGCATATTGTAAAGCACCAACCACCTGACCATACCGAACCGGGTTCTAAAAGGGGGGCTGTCACCAAGAGCTAAGTTAGTGGAGGTAGTGATGGGTGTGGGGAGAGGCTTTGCTTGTGAAAAACCGGCCTTTTGCAAATCTCCAAAATATACTTCCTTTGAGATAAGATTAAATCAGGTCCACTTGATGTAACTTCAATTCCAAGGAAGTACGAAAGAGGACCCATATCTTGAACAACAAAGGTCTGACTCAGATTACTTACGATCTGATTAATAGCTATAGGATTGTTACCTATCAAAATTATGTCATCAACATACACCAACATATCTATAGTAGATCCCTTAAACCCAAGTGAGAACACGGCCTTAGACAATCGATGAAGAAAAACATGCTCTGGTCTTTATGGATCGGTTTCAGTGAAACCAGGGGGTTGACGTAAATACACCATCTCAGTCAGGTCACAATGTAGGAAGGCATTCCGAACATCTAATTGTCGAAGTGGCTATTTCTGTGATACGGCAAGAGAAAGAACCACCCGAATAGTAGTGAATTTGACCACGAGGCTAAAAGTTTCTTCATAATAAATTCCCTGTTGATTGAATCCTTTACCCACAAGACGATCTTTGTATCGTGTAATAGCACCTGTTTGATCCCGCTTAATTTTGTAGACTCACTTACAATCAACAACATTAACATTAGATACCGGTGGAATTAAAGACCAAGTGCCATTCCGAATTAACGCAACGTACTCTTCAACTATGGCCTTGCGCTAGTGCGGATCTTTGTTGGCAACAGAAAAGAAAGTGGCTTCATTTCACTAGTGTTGACGGTGTGAAAGGCTAATGAATTGTAGGGTACTCTTTGTTTGGGATTAGACGGAGAGTAGGAGGACGAACACGAAGAGGAGGAGAGACAGTCGGCTGTGGAGAAACCGGTGGTGGAGTATGGAGAGGGACGGTTGTGTTTGGCATGGAAGATTTTTGGTGCCTGCTATATGTTTGTAGAGGAACAAAGGGCTGTCCGGAATTAGATAAGGAAGGGGTTGGATGGTTAAACCAAACATGTCTAGCAATGTAAAGACGATTAGTGGTAGGGTCTAGGCATCGATAACCATGATGAGAGGGACTGTACCCAAGGAAAACACAAGTGATAGAACGGAAATCCATCTTATGTCTGTTGAAGGATGCAGATGAGGAAAGCATTGACCTAAAAACCCGTAGGAAGGAGAAATCAAGTTTGCGTTTAAAGATGTATTCAAAAGGTGAGGTGTTAGAGGAATTACTACAGGGCATAAGGTTGATAAGATAGACTGCTGTGTCATAAGCAAAGTGCCAAAACTTGGAAGGGACACATTATTGGGAGAGAAGAGTGAGACCAGTTTCCACCACATGTCGGTGGCGTCTTTCAACATATCCATTTTGTTTACTGGTATGAGGGCATGAAAGACGATGGAGAACCCTGAGAGAGTTAAAAATTGTGACAGATTTCTAAGTTCACCTCCCCAATCCGTTTTATCAATTTGAGTTTAGTAGCAAATTGACGTTCAACCATGGCGAAAGACATTATAGACATTAGATTTTTGTTTCAAAGGAAATAACCACATATAGCAAGAGTAATCATCCATACACAATAAAAAATAAGTATAGCCATCAGAAGAAGTAACGGGCGCAGACCCCCAAACATCACAAACAAATAGATCTAATAAATGAGTACTTTTATAATTAGAAGATGTCAAATGGAGTTCTGATGATTTCCTAATGTGACAAGAATTACAAAAGGAATTCGAACTTCTATTTAAAAACAGGAAGCTTATATCTAGATATCATATCTTGTAGAAGTGCGGAGGGTGGATGATCATGTCTTTGATGCCACACATCAGAAGAGGCATGAGTGGTAGTGGCAACAACTCTGGGAAGAGACTGGATCGGAGGAAGGGTGATAGAGTAGAGCCCGTTGTTACTTGGACCCGTGAGGAGGGTAGTGCGTGTAAACTTGTCCTTCATAGCAAAAAGGTATAATGAAATTCAAAATAAACATGATTGTCTTGACAGAATTTTTGAACAAAAAGTAAATTGCATTTGATTTGTGGAACATGGAGTATATTAGAAAGAGAAAAGGTTTTGGAAGGAGAAAAAAACTAGTGGAACCAATATGAAGAATGGGTAAACTCTTACCATTACCAACATGAAGAGAATCCTCACCATAGTAAGGCTCATGACTGTCAAAGCTGGAAACGTCCCGAGCAACATGACTATTCGTGTTGGATTGTTGTGAACGGTAATCAGCAAAGTTCGCTATAGGCTGCTATTGTCTTGTTCTCATAGTGGCAGGGTCGCGGTTGGGGCAATGGGATGATATATGTCTAATATCACATCTGTTGCATGTACCATAAATTGAGTTATGAGTAGAGGCCTAAGTAAACTGATTTCTATTCCAATCCTTATTGCTGATTATTGAAGGACCCCCGCCCACGGCGGTTTTGTGATCCACGACCCCGAGTATTTTGAGAACGAGAAGTAAAAAAGGCTTGTGTAGGTGGTTGGTTTAATGGTTGAAGCTGAAATTAATCCAAGTTGAGTAGCAAGCTGTTAAAGGGCCTACATTGTGTCAGGTTGTTGGGAGCCTGTAATTTGTGAAGAACGGGCTGAAGTAGTTGCTGTGAAAGCTTGTTGAGGTGTAACAACAGAAGCTGATAGTGTATTTCAGCCCATTATAGTCTTCACAAAGTCCTGATATAACTAACATGACTAAATCCTTTTCTTTTACTAGTTCACCAATGTTAGCAAGAGCATCAGCGTATTCTTTTGCTCGATTGACATAAAGAGAGGCTGTTTCATCATATGGCGTCTCAATTTTGAGTAACTGTGTCTTCAAAGTATGTTCCCTAGAGGATGTGTGAGGCACATAGGCGCGCTCAAGACAGAGCCAAAGTTCCCTGGATGTCGTACCTTGAACATGATGGAAGGAGGCTTCTGAGATCGTGGAGATGATTAGCATCTTGACATGAGCATCATTAGCAATCCAATTATTGTGGATTTCGTTGAGATAGGCCGGGAAGCCGTATCCTTATTAGAGGAGGAGGTAGTTATACTGATGGTGGGTGAAGCGTAGGGAATTGTTCCATCAACATAACCAATCAGACCATTGGTGATGAGGAACGGCTGTCTCATGGTTTTCCAGAAGTCATAGTTTGTAGAAGACAGCGTGAAAGCAAATTTATGAGAATTGTGAGTTATTTTTTCTGCTGAAGTGAAGGCAGTGATTATAACCATGGTGACAGAAAAGAAAAGAAGAAAAAAGAGAGAAGAAGGAGGGTGTCGCATCTGTGGAAGCTGTTGTGGAGTGCGACAAAAGGAGGGTGTCGCTTATGTGGAGAGCGCCACTGCTAGGGTTGACAACAGAGAAGAAGACGGCTCTGATACCAAGTCAAACATGGTAATTGTATTGTAAATATGATTGTATTCACATTCTATAATACGCAGATACATAGGGTATATATAAAGAACATACACATTGCATCCTCCTATTATAAAGTAATTATAAATCTGTCTAATATCCACTAAGAATTTTACATAAAGGTCAATATCAAACTCGGGTTTGTATCTTCATTCGTTATTAGTTTCAAAACATAAACAAATGTTAAACCATTTTGTGTGTGTAAATGAAAATTACTGTTTATTTTTTATTATGTTATGTTTTATGTTTACTTGTGTTGTATCCATGCATGCATGGGTCATTAAGCTAGTAAAATAATTAAGAATCTATACCAAAAACTTGTGTTTTAAGCATAAACTCACATGCCTTGAAGGATTGTAAGTTTCTACAATTATCATATAGAACTGTAAACATTTGCCTTCCCACAAAAAAACAGAAAAGAAAACCTACAATTGGATCAACATTAACGACAATCCCCATGGATAATATTTAGGAAAAACGAACAGCAAATTGATTAGTTGCTTATCTAGGTGCTATTGCCGAAACTGTGACAAGATTGTATGAGTCTTGTGTTGGCATGCTACTTGAACTCGTAGAAGTAGCTTCCGTGTAGAAGCCTGGTTGTCTTGGTTCTGGCAATTCACTTTCACTACTCAACATCATAACCACAGAAGCCATGCTTGGTCTATCATTTGGGTCGTGTTGAACACATAATAAACCCACATGGATAGATCGCGACACTTCATATTCATCGCATGTCTCGAAAGATCTCTCAGCTAATTCCAAAGCTTTTTCTTCTTTATAAAGTGTCCATGCCTAAAGACCCCAATATGTCAAGAATCAAAATGCATTAAGATCAAAACAAGAGCAAATCTCATTAAATTAGATTCTCTTGTGAATTTCTTTTTGAAAATAGAGTTATAACCTATATCAGAAGGAATAGATAATGTTGTGACATAATATGTGTAAAATATTTTAACTTGTATTCCAATTGTGTAAAAATTCTAAACATGTTCGGATGAGTGAGGTGGGGCAACAAAAGAAGCTTCGTTAGTGTTTAATTAGTGGAGTTTAACTTGAAAGCTAAACAATTTCACATTCTTAAGTCATTATTTGACTTGTCTTACATGTCCAAGAAGGTTATGGCTACGAGCTTGATGAAAAAATCCTCTGTTTCTCATCCCACTTATAATCTCAAGTGTTAAAACTCCAAAGCTGAAAACATCTGATTTAGTTGAAAAAATTCCATCTCCAGCATACTCTGGTGACATGTAGCCACTACATCAAAAGATTGTTCAAGTTTATATATGACAAATAATGCAAATTTGGAAAATATTATTGTACGGGTTATTTATTTAACATGTAAAGCGAGTATAATGTAAACACATTCGTAATGAATTCTTACTATGTCCCAACCACTCTTTTAGTATTTCTTTCACTCTCATTTCCTCCAAAGCTTCTTGCTAGACCAAAATCCGATATCCTTGGGTTCATATCATGATCAAGCAATATATTGGCAGCTTTAAGGTCTCTATGAATTATCAACAGCCGAGAATCTTGATGAAGATAAAGTAAACCTCGAGCAATCCCGTTGATAATGTTAAATCTTTGTGCCCAGTCAAGCATTCTGCTTTTGTTTTCTTTAACCAAAAGATTTGATATGTTAATATTTTTTTTAATAAATAAATGCATGAATCAAATCTTTTCCTTTCTTTTTATAAATATTTCATATTTAACTTACCGAACAGAAGTAAATCTAGACTGCTATTAGGCATGTACTCATAAACCAATAACTTTTCGATCTCTTCATTGCAATAACCTAGAATTTTTACGAGATTTCGATGTTGAAGATTTGAAATGAAGATAACTTCATTCTTGAACTCTTCAGCTCCTTGTGTTGAACTTACAGAAAGTCGTTTCACTGCAATTTCTTGACTGTCCTCTAGGACCCCCTTTACAAATACGTTGTTAGATGCTTTGAATCAAACTATTTAATATGCTAAATTTTGTCGGATAATATGGTCTTTTAGGTCTGTAATATACAATCTTAATATTCTTGTAGATATCTTATTTATGGACACTCAGGCGTACATGAAAAACAGGTAAATCTAGTATTAATTCAAGAAAAGACAACTTTATTATGGAACAAATTTAAAATTGAAGAATGGTATAGTACCTTGTATACCGGTCCAAAACCGCCCTCCCCAAGCTTGTTATCGAGTGAAAAATTGTTGGTTGCAATGCTCAATGTTGATAAACTGAACAGCGGCAGGTCTAGATCATCACGGTTGATAATTGAATCATTTTGTCCTATGTAAGTAAAGCCAAGTTTAGATCAAGAGGAAAATAGCCAAATGAATTGAAGAAAACAATCATAAATGAGAGAAATTTACCCTCTGCCTTCAAAACCTTCTTCATTCTCTTCCTGATGATCAACATACATAATACTAACAGGATTACAAATCCTAGACTACCCATGATGGAAACGACCTGGACTTTCGTTTTGCTTCCCAAGCTTCTTTTATCTTTCTCTGCAAGTAATGCAAAATTCAGCGATTACGATTTTCTCAATTCGAAAACAATGAAACGTGGTTTAATGTATGTAATGATTGTAAATCAAACTGTCTCTCTTTCATAGTTAGCTAACAAGATAAATTTTTTACCTAACTCAGTTGCAGTCATTCGTATGTATATCTCTTGCCCATTATGTGGAAGAGTTCTCATATCAATCAATTCATTGTACCATAACAAGCAGCCGCTACCATGTTTGATGTCCAAAGTTGCATATGCCGTACAATTACACTCACTTGCACATTTCACCTTGCATTGCTCCAAACTTATATTTCTATCGAACCATGATTGTCGGGTGTCCGGTAATTTCATAAAAGAATACTTTCGAAACCCTTCCCCGACACTACAATCCAACTGTATTTCCCTTTGACAACCGCTTGTCCAATCTGCTGTTTCCCATTGGACGGGCCTTTTAGGAATAAAGCCTCTTAGACATCCACAATTAGGGGACTGTGCAATATCACAAACCCCATGAACCCCACATAACGCGTATCGTTCACAACTATCTGTCGTGAGTGATGAATATAAAAACCATCCTTGGGTCCGGTTGATCCAATTCCATTGTTGCATATTACCCTCTGGACTTATTGTCAGCTTGGTAAGAAACGATTGGTTAATCAATACAAATATAGCTGAAATTTCTATTTCATCCATATAGAACGAATGTCTATAAATCGGATTGGGTTGGTTATTCGCGTTGCCAGTATATCCGAAACCATTCCAAGATCCTAGCCTGTATTGGATCTCATCTCCTTTCTTTTGAAATATTTGTGGGAGTCCATTGGAATCCATAAAAATCATATACTGACCTGTGGAAGGATCATCACGACTCTTCCACGATGTATAGTTTGTCACTATACCCCGTTTTAAATTCCTTCCGAAGTCCATATCTGGCATGATGGTGTCTGTAGGGTGATCAAAACTCTGCCAAATGTAATCTTCCACTCCATCTTCATCATCAATAACCATAAAATTCGAATTATCCATTAACCGAGCTACTGCATTTTTACCATCTCTGGAAGAATTCGAAGACCAAATGATCCTACTGGTGGTTGAGTCACGGAGCACCAATAAACCTCCGGGATTGAGAGTTAGCTCACCGGATTTGTTAGTAATAGGAGTTTCTCTGTTGGCAACCCAAACAACAGTGCCTGTTGCAAACCGTTTGTACCATATGCCCAAATATCGGTTTTCGGAGGTGTTGCCCGGGCTAAAGAATCCGAGCTCAAAGGATTCTTGGGCTGAAACAATGGTTTCACCGTCTCTTATGGTTTCGTTGATAAATAACGTATCTACTGCCATGGTACAAGTAAATAATGCGTGGAAGCATAACCAGATTATGGTCAGCACCTCCATTAATACTGTGATTTTTGCTCAAATGGATGATGATAATATTTTCTTTCACAAATATGATTGCTGGTCCAATTAAGTAGCCGGCTTTGATTATATTAATTTGTTTATATTCGCGTTTCACGGATATGATTACAACTCCAACTTGTAATACTATAAATCAAATGGATCATATATATATATATATATATATATATATATATATATATATATATATATATATATATATTGAAAGGTTCATTTGAGAACCGTTTTTATTGCGAGAACCAATCTTAGCCGTCCATTTCCCCCTCCTTCAATTGGATTGCCCACCCATGAATTCCTTACATGCACTCAATCCCCCCACGCTCTTCATCCATGAATTCCATTATCCAAAATCAACGGCCTAGATTGGTTCTCGCGGTTCTCGCAATAAAAACGGTTCTCAAATGAACCTTCCCCTATATATATATATAGATATATATATATAGATATATATAGGAGGGTTCATTTGAGAACCATTATTAGTGTGAGAACCACAACAACCATTGTTAGCCGTTCATTTTGGATAATGGAATTCATAGATGAAGAACATGAGAGGATTGAGTGTGACAAAGTGCATGTAAGGAATTCATGGGTGGGCAATCCAATTGAAGAAGGGAGAATTTGACAGCTAAGATTAGTTGTTGTCGCAGTAAAAACGGTTTTTAAATGAACTTTTCAATATATATATATATATATATATATATATATATATGTCATAGCATGTTGTCTACTTTTGTTGTTATGCATAATTGTTATATAAGGAAACCAGTTTTTTATTTTAAACAGGAGACTCGTTATTTGTCTTCACCAATAATCCTATTATTTAAAACAAAAGGTAAATAGTTAATTTGAAAATTGCGAAGAAATTCCTCTAGAAAGATTAGCTAAAAAGGTCGAGATTTCAAGGCTGCAGCTCATCTCATTAGCTGTTTCTTCTCAACCTCGGTTAAGATTAAACTACACAGAAACATATACAAATAAGAAAAACATATTACAATCTGTGTATTTATCATCTGACAGACAAGGATCTAATGAGATGTGCACAATATATCACATTCTTCGTTTATAGATAACTTGAGTTAAAGAATCATTGATGATACTGAAGAGGGTAAAAAACAATCTATAAATAATCATTGATGTAAGCTATGTTCATCTACATAATTGCTATAAAAAGTTTTTCTAACTTGCATTAAATCTCACAAATACACAAAACTTAAAACACTTCCTTTCTATAAATACAAAGCATCTTGCTCACAAGTTTTTTTAAAGGAGTTTTTCGGGATATGACATGATGGGGGCCGAACCTTTGACTCAAGTGTACACGGTCTTACCGGTTTTACCCATGGCAGTTTTCGAACTATCCCCAAATAAGGATCAAAACAACACCTTGTAAGGATCGAACTTGAAACCTTAATAAGAACATGTTAGAAGATGGGGATAACAAACAAGACAAGTAAACACAAGATATAACGTAGTTCGGGTTAGAGTCACGACTTATGTTCACGGGCAGAAGCTAGAGACTTATTTATTAACCCATAGTGTAACATGATGGGATATGACTTGAAGGCTTGGAAGATATTTGGAAAACCGGAAAAGAGGAAAAAGGGGAGTGCTTGGCGTACACCAGGTGCTCCACGACGGCTTGGCGATGCTCCACGGTGTGGAGCAGGCTGTAAGTCCAGGGTTGGTTTCTTCTTGTGCGGCAGCTGAGAGATCTTCATATATGTTAATTATTGTTTCCTAATGAAGTTTAGGGCATCATTAGAGTTTTCTTGTTTGGTTATAAATATCTAGCCTAGGGTTTACTCATATGTACACATCAAACACTCTGAGTTAATAAAGAAGTCTCTGTTCCTGCCCGTGGACGTAGGTCGTGACCCCGACGACCGAACCACGTTATATCTTTGTGTCGTGTGACTTGTCTTGTTCGTTATCCGCATTATATTCTAACGCTTGTTTTAGGTGTCTCGATCCTAACATTAGATATACATATGGTGGAACCTAGGCTTGATATTTATAACTAAACAAATAACCCTAATTTTAAATTACGAAAACCCTAATTAATTAACAAAATTAATAAAATCACAGCTGCCGCACACGACCAAATTGGACACAAGTGTGCGTGCGAGAAAAACCCAATTTTGCAGAGAAAGAACCCACGACGTGGAGCCTTAGAGAAAAACCCAATTTTTGGTCCGTGCTGAGCACACCTACTACACGCTGAGCACCTTGTTTTTTCGGTTTCAAATATCCTCTAAGCTACTTCAAGTCATATCGTAACAATCTCCCCCTTAACTTGAACTCTCTTCGACTAGTCAACAACCATAGAACCATCTCTTTCCGGCTAACTTCCTCAAAGGGACTACCTCTTTATACCACAAAGTCCGACATCACGTCATGTGATTTTATGGGAGACCATATCCATCCGTGTCATCTCTACTTCATCCAATCAATTTTTCCAGCTCCAAGGACGGTACATGCAACCTTTTGACATTCGGAGGATCATACACAGCTTCTGATAAGGCTTATCACCCAACTTTTTTCCATAGACCAGCACACGTTGCTTGATCCACCTCCCCGTACAACACCTCATCAGTTTAGCACAGCAAAATCACACAGTATGCTTTTGCTAGAACATCTCTCTTCACGTCCTTCTTCATATCTTTCGGAAACTTGTCTTCACCTTCTAACACCACCGCGTCATCCTACTGAAGCAGAAGAGTCCTCATATAGCAAAACAGCACAACATGTTTTTGCTTGAGATCTTCAATCAACAATACGCGAGCCAAGATAACCTTGCTCTGAAACCACTTGTAAGGAATCAGATCACCGTTGTTAGGATCGAACTTCAAACCTCAACAAGAACGCGTTAAAAGATGCGACCAGAAACAACATAAACGCGACACCAAGATATAATGTGGATGTAGGTTGTGACCATGACCAAACCGCATTATATCTCGGTGTCGTGTTTATCTTGTTTCTGTTATCCGCATCTTCTAACAGGTTCTTGTTAAGGTTTCAAGTTCGATTCTTAAAAGTAGTGATCTGATTCCTTACATAGCCACCCCTCGTTGAATCCCTGTGGGACTTAAACCTGGACCTCCCATACTGGGCAAGTGATCCACCCGATATCGGGAGATGATTATGGTTTATTGTAAATTATCTTTAAGCATCCAAAATATAAACAGTAAGCATAATAAAAGTTATGAAGTAGAGGAAAAATACAATTGGCGAGGAAGAGTTTGTGGGGATAAAATATCTAAATTAATAACCAAAAAGAATTACAAAAAATATTATAAAGGGAATGACTAAATAGACACCTCAAAATAACCAAAAGTTACAATTAAATAACATCAAAAAACAAATACTTGAAACAATTTCCATGTTGATTCAAATCCAACTGTCCAATTCAAGCCTGCGTCTTCAAAATCTTCACTCCTAGAGGTTCAATCACGCATTTCTTTAAATTTGGCTCTTCCCAATGCTTTCGAGAACACTTCCACGCGTTCCTCATCGGTCTAGATATACTTGACAATAATTTCTCTCCTTTCTACACATTCTTCGATAATGAAAGCGGGTATCAATGTGCTTAATTCTCATGTGAAATACGGGGTTCTTCGTTTAATAGGTTGCCAAATTGTACTCAAGATAGAGAACATAGAGAGCTACTGGTTCAACTTGACTCTTTGTAAGATGACTCATGAGTGCTCGTAACCAAACCCCTTGACACGTTGCACTCGTAGCTGCGATGAACTCAACTTCACAAGATGAAAGTGCTACGGTTTTTTTGCTTTTGTGATGACCACAATATCAGATTGTTTGTCAAGGTAAAACGACACACACAAACTCCTAAGAAGTCTACATGAGTACAAGCCACATTTTAAATAATAGTATCATCTTACATTGTGTGTCATCAAATAAATTTCACAAAATCATTCTTTAAAATAATTAAATAGGATTCAGTAAATATTGAAGATGTATCCAACTAAAATCATATTTTGGCCCTCCCACATAGCATATCATAAATCACAGTATAGATCAACTAACATCATAATCGTCTATCATCATAACATCCATTTATCAATTGTAATTGTTCATCCTTAGCATCATATGCTTAAGTGGGGTCTATCGTAGGTAACTCATCATAATTGGCTACCCCTTTATGTTAAGGCATGCCTCACCACTCTATGTACTAAGTTGGGTGTCACTCGCGCCTGTATATAAGTCTGTTGGTCCGACCACCCCAACATTGGTTCTCTAAATGTACCATGACAAGTCATACACTAAGTGGGGCGTAACTCTCACCCGAAAAAAACTGCCAAGATCCTTATGCTTTCGCTACTCTGACTTAGAGTCGTTCTAGTATATGGATTCACGGTGTTCTATACATCTCCCATCAACACACGTGATGTTATGAGCTTAGACCTCAAATCCCGGTCAAAAATCACTCTAGTATATAGCACCCAAAGGTATTCGCACACCACATGTTACATAGGTTGTCTAGAAAACACGACAATTTATTATTGTGCTAGCAAATTCCTAGAAGAGAGAATTCAACCTACTAGGCATTGTCTATTCTTGGTTAAGGTAGGGCTTGTAAGAAAATACACATTAGAAGATGCGGATAATACTAAAATAAACACCACCAAAGATTTTACATGGTTCCTGTTGGGTTTTTGAACCGTCAAAACCACCACGTGCATCACAAACGGGACCACGCGACTTTTAACAAAAATACAATCTTCTTGGTTTAGTATATTAAAAATTAAAACTTTAATATCTATATACAGCGGAAACGGTTTAAATAATACACAAAGATTTAAACTCCATAAAACCCCAAAAAGAGTGATCGTTATTAATCTCATTAACTTAATAATACATCAAGAACAATAAACAAGAACAAGTACAAAACATGTTACTTAGGTTGCTCAAGATATAGGTCACCGGTGATTATACCAACGAAATCATTCTATACGGAATCAACCAACACGAACAAACACGGATTTGGCTTGTAAGTGTATGATACTCGGTTCACACGAGACCCCAAACACCACCCTTGGTGGTTTCGGACGAATGAGAGGGAGAGAGAGGAGAGGGAGTTTTCTTTGTATATTTTCTCATTAGCTTTATCAAATGGTTCATCACACATATATAGGCATAATTAGAATCCTTTTATTAAGGATATATATACCGAGGAAGGTTCATACGAAAAGCTTCCTATTTGCGAAAAGTGCACGAAGTATTTTAAACCCTTAGATAATCTAATCAATGGTTAAGATGATTTATGGCATTTTAGTAATTAAAATTCAATTAAAAGGCAAAATAATTAACACTAAAACGAAAGAAAGGTAATTTAACTCAAACCTAATCTCATCAATTAAGAAATTCCTTTATATATCCTTCTCTAAATATGGAAATGCCTTTCCATCTCCCCTAAAGCCGCAAACTACCTCCGGCCCATCTTTCTATGCTTCCTTTTTACGCCGGCGAGTGAAGGTTTAGAGAAAAGAAAATACAATGTGGTGGCCGGTTATTTGTTAGCGACGGTAGCTTTATGACAGGGAGGAAGCGACTGTGGCCGATATTCGACGGTAGCTTTGCGATGGGGAATGTTCATGCGTTTTGCGATGGGGATCTGCCGGAGATGATGTTGATGGTTTACAAAGCAAGCGACGGTGGCCGGCTATTCAAGAAGAGGTGTCGATATTTTGGTGGTGGTGGTGGTAGCGGCGCCAAAACCCTTTCTTTTATGTGAATCGAGCAATACCAGTGCCACCAACGGCTAATCAAGTATTATGGTGGCGGCAGCGGCGACAAAACCCTTTCTTTTATCTAACTTGAACGACACCATTGCCACAAAACTCTATATCTAATATATGACTGGTCATCGCTTTATTTCATATTCATCGACCTCCTTTGTTTTTTTTAGTAATTTGATTTTAGGTTTGTTTAAATGGTTCATTATCGAACAAGAAAAGTTTGGATGTTTAATATTTTGTTGTTTATTAGTGAACTGATTTTGGTTTTGTTTCTATTGTCTATTAGTGAAAATAAAATTTTGGGTTGATATAAGAGTTTGATGTTTGGTGTTTATTAGTGAATAAATTTTGGTTTTGTTTAGTGTTTGTTTACTAGTGATGGTTTGTTTATATTTGAACAGAACTTTTGTGTGTGTTTTTAGGTTATTTGGATAATTGTCCATTAGTAAACCCGAATTCTCAAGTTCTTTTTGTTTATTTTTAGGTTGTTCGTTGTTGAACAAACAATATAAATTATTTATTTTCGTTCATGGTTGAACACAAATATTAATTGTAAGTTTTTGTAATAAAAGATTAAAAATCCTACCAAAATGTTATGATTCATTAATGAACATTCGAATATATAAAGAAATTTCTGGAAAAAAATAATTAATTTGAAAATAATAAAAACAAAAAATTAAACAAAATCTAAAAAAATTAATTAGAGATAGGAGAGAGAAAATATTTTTGTTTACTAATATACCCTTTTGAATTAAATAAAAATATTAATTATAATTAATATAAACCACAAGATCAAAAACCAATCGGTGGTTGAAATTGCTTCTCGCACTTTTTGTAAATAAAACACTTTTCGCATGAACCCTCCCCTATATATACTAACCATATTAACAAAACTTATTTACCAAGTTAATATATCATTATTATTAAATTTGCTTTAGCCGTATATATACGTTTAAACTAAAATATTTAATCTGTGTTTCGAGATACTTAATTAATTAAATATATATATATATATTTATTGTCTAATAAATATATAAACATTAATTAATTAATACTTGGTAAAATACTCTCAGATTTATAATTAACCTTATAAATCCTCCCTCCGAGTACAGTTGAATTTGCTACTTGAATTATAGGTACTCATGGTTGTGACCCTTACGTTAGACGTGACATTAAGTGTTCGCTAAGTGTGTACACAACTCTAACTATTCGGCCGTCAAAGTTGAAAGTGTTTACAATGTTAGAACCCTAGATATTAATAACATCTAGGAAACCCAATTTGCAAATGAGTCAGGCCGTACATGATAAACTTGCAAAACAAGTCTTCACCCGAAATTAATGTCACACTTCATGCAAAAGTGCACTAGCACCCCTCGACTTCTACAAATGCAAAGCCGTTTATCGAACCCTGCTCGTTGTGCTCATATACTCCACGCCAAGCTCCATTTGATTAGATTACAATCTCAAACCATTCTTATGCTAATTCCAAGTCACACCTAATAGGACTACCCCCACCCCGGTCATCATTATTCATTCGTCATATGCAATCATAACTTCATTATTCGTCCATCGCATGCAAAGAATATTATTTTCATTCATTCATACATATCATCATTATCTCTATCCTTCTCCATTTGTTACATCATAAGTAATCATTTGTAAATTTCATCATTATCATACATCATATCATCTTATAAATCATAAAATCATATCAAGTTCTAAATCATAAATCTTCAGAAAAACTGACTTGCCTTGTTTTAGAAAATGCTACTAAATCGTAAATCTAAGGAGAAAAAACATTTGTAAATCTTAAACCTTGTAAATATTATTCAAACCTATACATAAATTCTTCAAATGATAAAAAAACATACCTCCGAAAATGATGAAAGGGTGAATCAATGGAGTCTAAAGACCAACAATTTCACCTTGCCCTCGACCTCCATGATAACTTCCAAATGCTCTCTTTAAATCTTCAAACTCACAAAATATTAAACCCTAGGTTTGATGCAAGAGAAAACATCACTTATATAAACTAGGGGTGAGCATGGGTACCGAAAATACCAAACCGTACCGGTACCAAGTTAAAGTTTTTGGTCCGATACTCGGTACCTGGAATATTGCAAAATTAGTGCTCGAGACTCGGTATTCGAGACTAGTACCAAATTCACTAGGTAGAATGGTTACTTGGTACCGGTACCGTCTATTAATACTCGGTATGGTATTTTGTACCATCTTTGAACAAAATTTGGTACTCGGTAAAATTGGTACGGTACCGTCTATTAATACTTGGTATTTTGTACCATCTTTGAACAAACCTTGAGTTCACCATGGCAGGATGATGAGAGATGATGATTAAGTGCTCCACAAATAACTCTCTACAACTCCTTGTGGAAGAATGCTCAAACGGGTCGAATAGGTTGAGTGGAGATGAATGGATTTTGATTATGCATTGAAACGGATGTGTTCTGGATGAAGGAGATGAGTTTTGGGAGAGAAAACAAGGGTTTGGGCTGTTTTTTTCATGGAAGAGGAGATGGGGGAGAAGAAAAGGAAAGAACTAATTTATAGAAAGAAAGAAAGGCACCAAACATCACTCTTGAGTAAACTATCTCTACTCCTCAATCTGAGAGTAATGCTGAGTAACTCTACATTTTTCTTGTTTTCTTTGTTCTTGCTTCTTAAACTCTCATATCATATAGCATATTCATCCCCATTTCTTTTAAGCTTTCATCATCTACATTTTAATCACTCCATTTAAGTTTTGTAGGAACCTAGAGGGGGATGTGAATAGGTTCTTTTACCTTGTTTGCCACTTTTTAAAAAATATTAGTAAGTTGTGTTTTAAAGATTGATTTTGAAGTTTATAACAACACAACAAATATTTGCAAGAAACAAAAGGAGTAGAGATAGAGAGATATCACCAAGTAGTAGACAAGAGATTTATAGTGGTCCATGCAAGCGTTAACAAACTTGCACTACATCCACTCCTTGGTATCACCTTCCAAGAGTTTGCTCCACTAAAACTTCTCTATTTAAAGGTAGATATAAACCTTTACAACTTCTCTTCTTAGCTTACAAGAAATAATCTTCTCTCTTTCAAACAAGGCTAAGATGTGCCTAACTTCACTCTAATTATATTTGATAGAGTTAATCCTCACACTTCACTCTAATTTGTTGGCTAGAGTTAACCCTCACACACTTACACAAATAAAATGATAGAATGAGATGTAGATTTGCTCTTCAAAGTTTTATACTTTTTCTCTTGATCTTGACCATGAAGGATGATCTTTTGTGTAGAATATGAGCTCACAAGATCTAGTATTTAAGTCTGACTTTTTAGTGTTCAAAGGCTAAAAAAAGTGAGGTTGCAAGCTTATTTAGATAGCTATAAAAGGGCAAAAGCTAATTTTGTCCGGATCTCCACGGAAGATGTCACGGTCGACTGTGGACGTGTCGTGGGGTACCCATGCACAAATTTTGATATTTTGAATATATACGTTGGAGATTGTTTTATACCATACTCATAACTTTTTTACCTTGTAAATGGTTTGGAAAATATGCTAGAAAAAGGTAGGCATTGACCTTCCAAAAGAGTTTGAATTTTATCACCAAAATGGAAGGAGAAGAAATCTATGTAAAAAAAATTTAAAAATTTTCCAAAAGTAAAAGATGTTTTTACCAATTTTAGGTTTGTAGTCTTCTAATGTAAGACTATGTTTAGAAATGGCCTAAACAAGAAGATTTTTGTTTTATACTCTTTTTGTCTATTGTGGTTTATAAATCATTGGATATTTTTATAAAATATTTGCTTGTATTTTATAAAAATTTTAATGTGATTATTTTATAAAATATTTATAAGTTATTATAAAGTTAGATCGCAATTTTCCTTGGTGCTTTTTCTCTTGATCTTGACCATGGGGTAGACCGTGAGGGTTGAATGTGTCTTTTCAGCTTGTTTTCTTGTTTTCTTCTTTTCTTGTTGATTTAAGATCTTCACTATGTT
This sequence comes from Dittrichia graveolens, assembly GCA_038502395.1. NCBI lineage: Eukaryota > Viridiplantae > Streptophyta > Magnoliopsida > Asterales > Asteraceae > Dittrichia > Dittrichia graveolens. The sequence goes on along the minus strand of JARJIL010000005.1, from coordinate 80,663,692 downwards.
TGTTCTTCACTTGTTAATATCTTAATAATGTAGCACATGAACATATGAATACTTTTGATAAGCAATAATATCACATGTTTATATTTTTATCATCATCAAAACAAGGAGTACATTTCTCAATGTGTGGTCACACACCTATCACAAACACAAAAGTATATCAAAGCATAACTATTATAGACAAAATAGGTGCATCATAATCAAATTATGCATGTGAAGAGTATACACAAAAGACACACATCAAACCTCCCTAACTTAGCTCCTTGCTCGTCCCGAGGAAGAGTTTAGACAAAAATAAAACAAAAACATACTTCTCTATTGCACATACATGAAGCTACATTTTCCAAAATATTTGATAAAACCAAGTGAACACAAGAGATTAGGAGTTCACCCGTCATCAGAGAATAGATAATGGATACTTCATATCGACAAACTCTTTATCACTAAGTCGGGGATGAACATTCCATGTACCAATGCGCCACAACACCCTCGCCAATGGCTTAAGGTTGTTTGCTAACATGCCCTCACTAGGTACTAGAAAAACAATTTCTAAGTGACGATTCCACTCCTCTTCATTATCTTTAAATTCACTCGGTGGGTATGTGTACTTCCCATTGGGTTTCTCCAGAATTCCCATATCTACTTTGAATGCTTTTCGAATAAAAGCAAGATCGAGAATGGCCACCTTACTACCAACTTTCCCTCTTGAGAGTAGACGTCCATTCAATCACTTTTTCTTTTAATAGACTTGGCACTTTCAAGTTCAAAAGTCCATCCTAACCAAGTCTCGTGAAACACTTAATAACACCAAACCTTTCGAGTTCTTACTTTTTAACCGCTTTATCTTGAATGAATGGCTTTTTCTTATTGACCTTGTTTTTGAATAACTCTGGTTGAATGTGATTCTCATGCAAAGATTACAATGGGTGAGTCCATTCTGCTAGTCGAGATGATTCTCAAAGTTGTGTGTCTTGAGATGTATCGTTATCATGTTCAATCTCCATGTTTTTTCATCTCTTGCTACTAGGTTAAGATGTAGGACCCACTTGTGTCATTCTACAAAAAAAATTCCAAGTTTAGTCATAATGATAAATACCATATAACTCAATTAATGTAGAATAACCTCAAGTCACATGTAATTCACCATACCAAACCATATATGAACACAAAAGACACTTGATACCACAATCCCGCATATAAAACATTCAAGTTCAAGAGGTCAATGAATTTATGAACCCACACCCGCAGTAAAACCAATCACATTTGACCGAGAGATGGTTTTATGGTTTAGTTTTTTTTATTTTTATATTTAAATTATTTATTTATTTAGTACTCTTGCTAAAAAAAGAAAGGGGAGCAACCTTACCCTAATGTTTATTGCCTTTACCCCTTCAATTTAGTATACTAATTTTTTTGTGTGTTTGTTTGTTTTATAATAATTATTGAAAAAACAATAATAATAAATAAGCTAAATATCAAATAAAAATCACTAATTAAATAAAAAAACATTATTCTTGTTATTTGTTTATATATATATATACACACACACACACATAGGAGAGGGTTCAAACGAGAATTGTTTTTCGTACGAGAATTGCGAGAACCAATCTTGGCCGTTCTCGTATGAAAAACAGTTCTCGTTTGAACTTTTGCCTATATACATATATATATACATACATATATATATATACAAATATATATATATATATACATATATACATATATATATATATATATTGTAACACCTTAGACGAATCCCACATTGGCAGTCGTAGACCGGAGAGGTGTTGGGCTTATTAGTAAACTTTGGTCTTACATGACACAATGCGTTTTGGGTCCACAAGCAAGGCAAATCCCATGAGAACTCTGCAATTAAGCGTGCTTGAGTGGGAGCAATCCAGGGATGGGTGACCCTTGGAAAGTTCTCGTCTGGTCGCCAGAAACAAATCCGTGAGCCAATGAGGCAAAGCGGACAATATTGTATCGTGGTAAGACGAGGTGTTACACATGGTATCAGAGTCACTCCTGTGCCGTTCGGGATGGTGGGGAAAACCTCATCGAGGACGATGAGTCCCAAAGGGGGGTGTTTGTAACACCTTAGGCGAATCCCACATCGGCCGTGGACAGGAAAGGTGCTAGGCTTATAAGTAAACTCTAGCCTTACATGACACAACACGTTTTAGGGCCACAAGCAAGGAGATCCCACGAGAACTTTGCAGTTAAGCGTTCTTAGGCAGGAGCAATCCAGGGATGGCTGACCCTAAGAAGTTCTCATCCGATCGCTAGAAACAAATCTCATCCGATCGCTAGAAACAAATCTGTGAGCGAGTGGGGCAAATCAGACAATATTGTGTTGTGGTAAGGCGGGGTGTTACATATATATACATATATGGAAAGTTCAAATGATAAGTGAAGGGGTGACTTTTTTTCTTTGATATTTCAGTGATAAAACACTAGTATTTCATGACCGAAATATCAATATAAAAAGTGAAGGGGTGACTTTTTTTCTTTGAAATTTCTGTCAATAAACAGTAGTATTTTACGACTGAAATATCAAAGAAAAAGGTGAAGCGGTGGAATAAAAATCAAATGTATGTCATTTCAGATATGAAACATGTCAAAATTATAAAGTTGCGATTAATTACAAAAATGTCACTGCGTGATTTTTTTAGATCTACGACGAGATCGACATCTTCCATTCTCATTTAATTTATTATTCTCATTTGAACCTCCCCCCTCTCTCACATATATATATATATATGTGTGTGTGTGTGTGTGTGTGTTTTAAGAACTTAATCAAATTTTGGCTTCCTTATTAACCCCTCCTTAACTTATCTCTCATGCGGCACTAAGTTTAACGTCGTTAGCTTGACATTACTTCGTTACGTCTCTTAAGTAGACCGATAATATGGTGCATCCGTTTGAAGATTCACTGCATCAAATTTAACACATTTTCGCGTCACGAATAAAATATATGGTTTGAACCGGTGCCCGTTAACTCTAAACGGTTGCCCGCCTTACAAAGCTTGGATCTCCACCACACGTTAATCATCCACACTCCTTACGACATAAGGACCTATCCACTTACTCTTTAACTTACCCGGAAAAAACATTAATCATGCATTATAGAGCCACAACTTTTGACCTTCAATAAACTTTTTGATCCTCAACTTGGCATCATGAAATGCTTTCATCTTTGTTTTGTAGTTTTCTGCACAATCCTAGGCTTCTTCTCGGATCTCCTACAACTCGCTTAGTAGGAATTTTCTTTTCATACCTGCATCAACATGATTAAAATTAACATTTTTCATAGCCAATAATGCACGGTGAACTATCTCAACCGGTAAATGACAACCCTTCCTATAAACTAGCCTATAAGGGGTAATCCCATTCGGCATTTTTTATGTCGTTTGATAGGCCCACAACGCATCGTCTAGTCTCAACGACCCTTTTTATATGCCGATTGGAAACCTCAACTTAACCACTAGTTTACGGATGGTAAGGGGTTGCAATTCTATTGTTAACACCATAATGTTGTAGAAGTTTGCCAAATTTCCAATTTTTGAAATGTGAACCCATCACTAATGATAACTCGGGGGATTCCATGACGAGAGAAACCAAAATTTACACACATTTAGACAAACTTACACACAACACTATGATCATTCGTTCTAGAGGCTTCAGCTTCAACTCATTTAGACACATAATCAACCACCACCAAAATATACAAATTACCAAAAGATGTGGGGAATGGACCGTGAAATCAATTCCCACACATCAAAAAGTTCAACTACAAGTGTAGGGTTCATGGGAATTTCATCTCTTTTGGAGATACCCCTAACTTTTTGACATTTCAAGCAACTTTTCACAAATACATAGGCATCACAAAAGATAGTAGTCCAAAAGAAACCACATTAAAGGATACGATGACTCGTCTTCTTGGCACCAAAGTGACCACCACATGTATAAGACTGTGCATGAGCTAAAATCTCATTAATATCATGATCAAGAATACATTATGGAATAATTTGGTCCGGGCCAATCTTAAAAAGAACCGGCTCTCATCCTAAATATAGTGCTTCACTTGCGAGAGGAAATGTTTCCTATGCTGGCTCGACCAATGCTCTCAGCATTTCCCTGCAACTAAATAATTGACAAAATTAGCAAACCAAGGAGTTTTAGAAATAGAAAATAATTGCTCATCAGGAAAGGTATCCCTAATGTCCCCCTTGTTACCACTCACAAATACGGGGAGACGAGTGAGGTGGTCAACTACAACATTTTCCGACCCTTTTTTATCTCTAATCTCAAAGTCAAATTCTTGTAACAATAAAATCTAACGAATAAGCCTAGGCTTAGCATCTTTTGTTTCCATAAGGTACCTTACAACACTATGGTCCGAGTAAATAATGACTTTGGCTCCCCACACATACGGCCTAAATTTATCCAAGACAAATACCACTACTAGTAATTCTTTCTCGGTGGTCATATAATTGAGTTGTACATCTAATAAAGTTTTAGTAGCATAGTAAATGGCAATAGGCTTTTTATTCACCTGTTGACTCAACACCGCCCTAACCGCATAAACACTTGCGTCACACATTACTCAAAAGGTTGTGACTAATCGTGAGATTGTAAAATGGGGGCGGCAATGACTTATGTTTTTAGCTTTGTAAATGCCTTTAGACAAGCTTCATCAAAGACAAATAGTGCATCTTTTAAAAGTAAATTGCATAAAGGTTTATAAATCGCACTATAGTCTTTGATGAACCGTCTATAAAACTCGGCATGCCCAAGAAATGAGTGAATGCCCTTGATGTTAGTTAGGGGAGGTAAGGTTAGGATGATTTGTACTTTGGCACGGTCTACTTCCATGCCTCTTTCACATACTACATGCCCAATTACATTTCCCTCTTTAACCATGAAATGACTTTTCTCCCAACTCAAAACAAGATTTGTCTTGGTACATCTTTTTAAAACATTTTCTAATTGATGGAGACAAAAATCAATAGTATGACCAAATATCGAGAAATCATCCATGAAAATCTCAAGAGACTCCCTTACCATATGTGAAAAGATACTCATCATACACCTTTGGAAGGTGGTGGGGGTATTACACAATCCAAAAGACATCCTTCTAAAAGCGAAGGTACCATATGGACATGTAAATGTAGTCTTCTCTTGATCACGAGGGTAAATCGATATTTAGTTATAACCAAAGTACCCATCGAGAAAACCATAACACTTTTGACCGGTTAATTTCTCAACAATTTGATCAATAAAAGAAGGGGGAACTGATCTTTTGATGTCGTCGCATTCAATTTGCAGTAATCAATGCATACCCGCCACCCGGTGACAGGCCATGTGGCTATTTGTTCCCCATCTTTCCCATGCAAAACCCGAATGCCGGATTTTTTAGAATTGTTTGGGTCGGATAACCCACACACTATCATAAATGAGATAAATAATCCCGGCATCCAACCATTACAAAGCTTCTTTTTTTACCACTTCACCACATGTTTGGATTAAGTCTCCTTTGAGCATCACGAGTTGGCCGTAATTGGCTCGGTTATGATCAAGAATCCCGACATCCTCCCCAACCCTTTCCTCCCCAACTTTAGAGGACACCAATTTTTGCACGGTTTCTTTAGGAATTGAATTTTGCTTTTCACTTTTATTTTAATCAACAAACCCGGGCTCATCTTCCTCTTCAAAAACATAGTCCTCCACCACACCCTCAACTGTGTCGGGTGTAGGAATATGAACATTATTATCATAAGTCTTACCACTACGCAAAGTTTTTACGTCGTTGATGTATGCGTTCCTAGAATTCGGATGAGGTTGACTTTGGTGTTGTGGATTCACTTGGGTAGTACTTAGTAGCTTTCCGGGATCATGATTTGCTACTTGTTCGGCTAGTTAACCCATTTGTTTCTCAAAAACAATCAACTTCGCATTGATTTCAGATTTTTGCTTGGCTCTTTGGGACACTTCAAGGTTCTTTGCCATCATTTCCATCCGCTGATCCATCCTTGATGAAAACATACTCATTGGATCCTTTGCTTCATCTCTTGGTGAACCCGCGTTGCGGTTTTGATTTTTGAATTGATTGTTTGAAGTACCCGCTTGCTAATTGGAACCTTGATAGTAATTCCTTTGATACCCTTGAGATCTTTGTTGACGTTGACCCTGATTTGACCCTTGGAAATTCGGATTGAGTTGATTGGCCGGGTTTCCATATCTTAGATTAGGATGATTTCTCATTCCCGAATGCTAGACATTTGAGTTGTAATCAAACTGCTTCCTACTTCCAAACACTTAATTCACTTCCTCATACTAAGGAACCGTCATTTGGCATAAACTGGAATCATGTCCCATGTTCCCACAAGTTTGGCAAGCTTCTTGTACATGCAAGACATTAACACTACCTTTTCTAATACCTTGGAAAATTAGATGAAGTTTCTTGTTAGGTTTATTGATCTGAGCCCTATCATTATTTGGATAATAGTGGGGTTGCTTAAAGTTTTAACACAAGATGAAGAAAAAGCATTTTGTCTATTAACCGGACCTTGGGTCTTAAAACCCTTACTTAGTTTCTCCAAAAAAAGTTCCATTCAAATTCCATTAGTATTCTTAAAAATGGACCCCCACTAGTTGTAACTACAAACTTTTGATTTTGTATGTTCCAAACCATCATAAAAAGTTTTCACAAATTCCCACATAGGGATCTCATGATGAGGGCATAATCTCAACATATCATTTAAACAATCAAAAGCCTCATGTGACTGCTCGCCCGGTAATTGATGAAAAGATTTAATACAGTTCTAAACCTTAGAAGTTTTACTCATCGGATATAATTCATCCTAAAACAATTGTTGCATCTCTTCCCATGTATGAATACTAGCAGGACGAAGAGATACATACCATTGTTTGGCTGTCTTTCAAAGAAAATTAAAAAAAAGATAGAGTTTTACCTCATCGAAAGTGAGACCTTGCACATTGTGTGTGTTGCATATAGCAAAGAACTCTAATAAGTGAGTATAAGGCTCCTCTGCACCAAATCCATGAAAGTGAGGTAGAATGGGAAGCAATTGCGGTCCAATCTCAAAGTGCCGACCAACTTCACCTTGTAACACAACCGGAAAGGGGTTTTGAAAAATGATGGGCGTAAAGTATGTGTCCACTCCCCGTTGGAGTGGATTGTTGTTGTTTTGATCACCACCATTATTAAATTGCCCTCCTTGGTTGTTGTTATAACCTCCAAAATTGTGTTGGTTATTTTGATAATCTCCACCACGGTTGTTGTTTGGGTTTCCGCCTCCATAGTTATTAAAACCTCCATCTCCTTGATTGTTATAGTCCATTCCACCATGGTTGTTATTGCGGGGGTGGGTTGTTTGGCGGTGGATTATTGTTTTGAGGTGGGTTTTGATTTTCATTTTGGTTCTAAGACGGGTTGTGAACTCCATCCATATTCATCATATATAGGATTGGAAGGCGTGGTGTGCCATCATTGGTGTTATGACCCTCCATATGACTAACAGTTGTTTCGGGTTCGGTGTTGGAAGAACTCTCAGAATTTGAGGTATAGGCGCAAGGACTTTCAAAGTCAAGCAAGTGATATCCGATGAATCACTATTTGCTTGTTATCATTTCTTGTGGTTTTTTCAATTTCTGGATCAAAAGTAAGTGGTGAAGTACGCTTCGAGTATCTTGTATGCATGCACCGTCAAAATAACCTACACAACACAAACAAAGCACCCAAACGTAAATAGGAACAAGAGAGCAAAAGGAAAACAAATATTTTTGTATTTTTAATTTAGAACTAGCACAAAAGACAAAATCAAACAATAGATAGAAAACTAAGTGCACAAGCTCCCCGGCAACGGCGCCAAAATTTGATCGGTGTCGAATTAACGATGAAAAATAAAGCAAATTACCTTATACTAGATAGGACAAGTGGGTATCGAATGCACGAGGAGCATGTGGTTAGTATTTATATATTATGTTCAATTGAAAATTAAAATCCAAAGTTGTGATTGAGTTTTGGTAATTTCTATAACTACCCAGTATGAAAGAACATGAAACAATAATAAAGGATTAGTTGTAAAAAATATATGGAAAATGTAAATTGCCAACGGTTTCGGATCTAGTCAATATATGCTCAAATGATTACTAAAACATGTAAATGAATAGGCTACATAGACATAAACATTAATTCATTAATCAACTCGAATTTAGGTACGGATTATGCCTTACCACACCAACCGTCTTATCCCTAACTACACTACACTACACTAATGTTGGAATCGGAACGATTAGGGAGATCATAATAATACCGTCTTAAAACTCAAAATCATCTAACAAGTGTTCACACAAGAATAAAGATCTAATCATATGAATTAATCTCAAAACTAACGTTCAAGTATTCATATACACAATCGTTCATCAAAATAGACATATAAAAACCAAACCCTAACCCCGGTTGCCATCACGGGGTGTTTAGCCGAGCATGATGGTTTGAAAGATGCAAATATGGTAGAAGAAGACATTTTCAAATGATAGACTAAACTAGAGTTTGTGATGAAGGAGAATTGGGTGGAAAATGATGTAATCCGACTAACCGAATGATTATTGAAGGTGTTGGTGAAGTAATCATCCAAAAACAACCTTTATGACAAACCTTGAGTTCACCATGGCAGGATGATGAGAGATGATGATTAAGTGCTCCACAAATAACTCTCTACAACTCCTTGAGGAAGCATGCTCAAATGGGTCGAATAGATTGAGTGGAGATGAATGGATTTTGATTATGCATTGAAAAGGATGTGTTCTGGGATGAAGGAGATGAGTTTTGAGAGAGAAAACTAGGGTTTGGGTATGTTTTTTTCGTCGAAGAGGGGGGAAGAAAAGGAAAGAACTAATTTATTGAAAGAAAGTAAGGTTGCATCATTACTCTTGAGTAAACTGTCTTTACTCCTCAATTGGAAAGCTTTGAGAGTAATGCTAAGTAACTCTACTTTTTTTGTTTACTTTGTTCTTCCTTCTTAAACTCTTATATCATAGCACATTCATCCCCATTTCTTGTAAGCTTTCATCATGTTCGTTTTAATCACCAAATATCTTCATTAAGCTCCATTTCTCACACACCTATCACAAACACAAAAGTATATCTAAGCATAACTATTATAGACAAGATAGGTACATCATAATCAAATTTTGCATGTGAAGAGTATACACAAAAGACACCCATCAAACCTCCTTAACTTAGCTCCTTACTTTTCCCAAGGAAGGCTTTAGACAAAAACAAAACAAAACAAAAACATACTTCTGTATTGCACATACATGAAGCTACATTTTCCAAAATATTTGATAAAACCAAGTGACCATAAGAGATTGGGAGTTCATTCGTCATGAGAGCATAGATAATGGATACTTTGTATCGACGAACTCTCTCTGGATCACTAAGTTGGGATGAACATTCCAAATACCAATGCGCCACAGCACCCTCACCAATGGCTTAAAGTCGTTTGATAACATGCCCTCACTAGGTACTAGAAAAATAGTTTCTAAGTGACGCTTCTACTCCTCTTCATTATCCTTAAATTCAGAGAATTCCTGCTCAGTGGGGTATGTGTACTTCCCTTTGGGTTTCACCGGAATTCCCATGTCTACTTTGAATGTTCTTCGAATAAAAGCAAGATCGAGCATAGCCACCTTACCCCCAACTTTCCCACCAAGCTTGATATCTTGAGCAGTTTTCCGGTCCTCTTGAGAGTAGACATCCATTCAATCACTTCATATTTGAATACACTTGGCATTTTCAAGCTTAAAACTCCATCCCAACTGAGTCTCGTGAAACACTCATAATACCAAACCCTTCGAGTTCATCCTTTTCAACAGCTTTATCTTAAATGAATTGCTTTTTCTTATACAACTTGTTTTTGAATAACTCTGGTTGAATATGATTCTCATGCAAAGACAACACTGTGTAAGTCCATTCTCCTGGTTGAGGTGATTTTGAAAGTTGTATATCTTGAGATGTATCCTCAACATGTTCAATATTCATGGTTTTTCGTCTCTTGCTACTAGGTTAAGATGAAGGACCCACACGTGTCATTTTACAAAAAAAATCCAAGTTTAGTCATAATGATAAAGACCATATAACTCAATTAATGCAGATTAACCTCAAGTCACATGTAATTCACCATACCAAACCATATATGAAGACACAACACACTTGATACCACAATCCCGTATATAAAACATTCAAGTTTTGAGAGTAATGCTGAGTAACTCTACTTTTTTCTTGTTTTCTTTGTTCTTCCTTCTTAAACTCTCATATTATAACACATTCATCCTCATCTCTTGTAAGCTTTCATCATCTTCATTTTAATCACCAAATATCTTCATTTGAGCTCCATTTCTCACATACCTATCACAAACAAAAAAGTATATCAAGCACAACTATTCTAGACAAAATGGGTGCATCAGAATCAAATTATTGATGTGCGTGAATCATGTCAGGTTTTATATTTATAAATTGGAATCACCAAAATTCTGACTACAATACAAAACGGCAAGTGTACCTAATCGTATCGTGGTATAGTTATGGTAAGACAGAGTGTTGAACTTGGGGAACGGGTATGATTTCAGATTTAAAAGATTTAATTATTAATTAATCTAAAAAGAGCGATTAAATGGGGAATTAATCTAAGAATACGATAAACAATACTAATTATAAAAACATTAACCCAATGGTCATGACATTAACTATCCCTATAATTAGTCAATAAATTCGTATCAAGTTAGACTTAATCTATTGATATGTATTCGTGACAAAATCAATCAATTAACACCGAATGGTCATCGCTCGCAATTGTCAAACATGTAAAACCCGTATTTTGTAAAATTATAAATATATATATATATATATATATATAATTGCCCATTTGTGTGGTATTAGTAATTTATGTGTTCAATATGTTATTTAAATGTGCTATGTTATGTATTTATGTGCCTACAACCTACTTGGGGTTAATATGGAAGAAGAAAGAAATATTAGGGGCTAAATTGGTAAATATGCATATAAATTGGAGTTGACTCCAATAATTGGAGTCAATAGAAAAGAAGGAAAACTCTAGAAGTGTCAAGAGAGAGAGAGAGACGTGTGAAGAAGAAGAAGAAGAAGAAGGGTTCAAGAGGTTGAGAAGAAATCAAGAAGGAAAGGTGAGGATCCAAGTGCACAACTTCTAGAAATTGAGGTGGTTCTTCATACTCTTCATTTTGTGCTTGGTTAAACTCAAGGAAGCAACCATTCTAGTGGGTTTTGAGAATCAAGTAAGTCTTAACTTAATTGGTGTTTGATTTGAGTTATATAAGTTGTATTTGGTGATTCTTGGTTTGATTTTGAGTTTAGTGTGTTTAATGGGTCAAAAGTTGGGATTATTGCTAAAGTTAGGGTTTTGGTTGAGTCAATATGTTAAAATGTTGATTCTTGGGTTAAAATTGTGATTTGGTATGTGGTATTGGTGGAATATTACAAAAGATTGGTTGATTATAGTGATTATTGGGTATTTATGTTGAAAACTTGAAAATGGTAGAATCAAAGATTTAATCCTTGATTATATTGTGTTTTAAAGTGGTTAGAAGTGGTTGAAAATGGTTATGTTAGAGTTATGAAGTAGTTTGGTGATGGTTTTGAAGATTATAATTGAAAGATAGAGTTTTGTTGTGGAAGGAAGTGTAAAAATCGAGGCCTGCAGCACCAAGAACAGCCCAGAAACACACTGTTCACGCCTGCGTCGCGGCGCGACCAATAGGCGTCGCGGCGCGAGGGTACTGTTTGGCCAAGGGTCATTTTCCAGAGATTTTCTCCCGGCGCGAGGTACCCTGTCTCGCGGCGCGAGACCCCCTGGAAGGTCCAAAAACTTGTTTTTAACCCCATTTGACCTTGTAATTGATTGGGGTTTGTTTCTAATGGTTTTAGGGAGTCTGAAAGACCCGAAATGAGCGTTTAAGTCGTGTTTTGAGTCTATACTTGCGTGTAACTTCATGGTATGGTTAACTTAACTAAGTTAACATTGTGTTATGATCATAGGATCATTGTGCGAGTGATTTGTGGCCTTGTGGTGAAGTGGAAGTGATCCTCATCACTTCAATCAGGTGAGTTGTGCCCTGCGGATACCCAAAATGCTTTTTATGTGCAAGTCATCAACTGTTTTCGTATAAACTATGTTTATGTATATGTATGGCATCGTTGTGATCTGTAATTGATATTATCATGTTTATGATAATGTTTTATGCAATTGAATGTATGATTCACCTGTTTTGAAGCATGCTATGCTATGTATGGATTATGGCAAGTTGTTACCTTGTGTATATAACTTGCATGTGTTTATGTGACCCTTCGGGGTATGTGCTATGTGACCCCTCGGGGTTTATGTGCTTGGTCCGGACCGCTATTGTGATGTGAACTTTGTACCATAGGGTTCCTAGTCATTGGGACGTACACAGAGGTTCCTGTGGCTTCGGCAATTGGGGAACCGCGAGGTACGGGTGATTAAGGGATCGGTGCAGAGAGTGGAGGGGTATGTCAGTAGCCATCATGACCGTGTGGGTTCACTGGGCTGACAAGCCACCGAGCCCGGGTAACACGAGTGGATTTTGTGAACAGGGCTTACACTCCAGAGAACCGTTGTATGGTGGACTGCTTTGTGCTTCCCCCACCTTGACGGGAGATGTGGATACACCCCCACGAGGACTTGTTGACCATGGTTGGCCCCTATGGAACATACAAGTATAAGTGGACTTGTCCCCCACATCTTGTGTGAACTGTTTTATGATGCCATAACTGTTTTATGATATATGATGACTTGTTTACTTGTTTAAATGATTTTGGCACACTCACTAGCTTCGGCTAACAAGATTTGTGTTTATGTATTGTATCCGCAGATAAGCAACAGTATGATGCCAGTGAGGCGGGTAGAAGCTTTTGGGGAGTACTTGTTGCCTTTGGATATGTTTGGAATACATGATTATTCTTATTTTGTTTATTTAATGGTCGTGTATTTGGTTCAACAAGTAACACCATATTTTGTATATCTGACAAGCTTCCGCATTTTGATGTAAATAAACACACTGATGATGATGTTTTGTTGAAATTTAAAAAGTTTAAATTTGTACCAAAATTCAGGGTGTTACAAAACACATTAAAGTTAATTACTTTATAACCTAACTCTAGGATTTGGTCCATCACTAGTCATGAATCCTAATTGTCATAGAAACTCATGATTAAAGCAAACATAAATAGAATGGTATCATCTCAATTATGGAATACTTAGCAATAGGCATAAAGATCAAAACTTTAACACAAATGGATCTTTGAAAAAGCTAAACATGATAAATTATACAATTACTAAACATCCACGTCCATTGAAATCAAACCAATAACCAAGGGTTCATCTAATCAAGGTGAAAAACAGAAAACCTAGCCCATAGACAGACTAGAACACATCAAAAACAAAAAAGAATAGAACTTGAAAACCATTATAGACCAATGGTGGCAAACCCGAGTCAATCCCATCAAAGTTGTGGTCTTCCTTTTCGTTATTGAGCTCCAACCCTTCTCTCAGGCCTCAAATTCACTTATGGACGTCCTTAGCCGTCATATAGGAACCCTAGAATCGCATATATGTTCCTTGGGTCAAAAATAGAGTTGAATTTATAGATTTCACGTTTCGGCACTAACGTGTCGCGTTCCTCGTTAAAACGAGTTGCGTCTGGAAATCAATTCGTGACATTATCGGCCTGTGCATTAGACTTACTAACGCATTGCGTTGTCGACTAAAGCAATATTATTCTTGGTATGGTTGTAGCCCTCTGAGTCTAGTTTCCGTGGCCTTTCGAATCACCTCAATCCAAGTTTGTATAAGTGAGATATGATTAAAACAGTAAAGGTGTATCGGAGTTGACAACTTTTCTCATTTTATCCGTTTCTTCGATTTTTTCCTCAAAACTTTTCATAACCCACCTTTTTAACCTGAAAATCAACAATTCAAGGTAGTAAGTATCTTTTGACTTATTTATGAACAATAACAAGCTAAAATATATCGCTCAAAATATGTATCTAAATATAACGATATCAATTATGCATGTGAAGAGTATACACAAAAGACACCCATCATTCATCACTACGACCAGCTAATTCCGCCAAACACCGTTCATAAAAATATATATTGGTTCTTAGATACAAGACAAACGAACATATAAGCCTATCAATTTGGGTCTGACATACTTAATAATAGCCAATTTTAGTTTACTAAACATTCCCTTCATAATTAATATTAACATACTGATGTAAGATAAAAGGGAGAATTTCATTTATATCATTCAAAACTTTTATTATTACGTATATATATATATATATATATTCTTATAAACTTTAAAATTGCATCTATATCCTTGTAAACCATTTAAACTCTCAAATATATCCAAAAACCTAATTTATTTCTATTTAAACTATTTAAAAGCTAAAAGATTTAATCTTTAAATTGCTTATTATCTAATTTACTAAAATGCCATATTCATTATCATGCTTCTTTATAAAAAATGAACCAATGCATCTTCAGTATCCAAACCTAGTGCCGAATTGTACCATCGATCCTAGGTGAAACAAAATTTAATCAACAGATCTGAAAATTCAAAGAATTCAAAACCTATCTCTCGGTGAAACAAAATTTAATCAATAGATCTGAAAATTCAAAGAATTCAAAACCTATCTGTTAGTTCTATGTGCACAAGATACAAATTAATATGATATTTAATTACTAATAATAAATAAACCCACAGGGTCACACATTTACAGTCAATGGACACCGATTACATATTTGAATAAGATTTAAATATGTTTCCAATTCATCATATATATATATATATATATAAGTTTATATGCATTGTTGTATATTATTATTTATGTGAAATAATAATATTACTCTTATATATTGATATAAGATAATGCATATCAAATACATAAATATAAACACATGATTTTATACATATGTATGTATATATATGTATAAATATATATTTGTTACAAGTAAATTGTTACTAGTAACAATTATATATATGGTTTAGTATCCAAAAGTGTACCGAAGTTGTCACTTTTTGCTATTGTGTATACTCATCTTTCAAAACTACCATTTAGTGTACTGAAGTTTCAAAAACTATCATTTAATGTATCTGAAAACTTATTCTTCAGGTAACAGGTAATTTTGTTATTTTTTATTTATTTTTTAAGCAACTTAATTCCACATATGCTGCCATGTCATTAAATGATGCCAAATCATATTTAAATCTTAAATATAGCTTTTATCATCATGAGGATGAACTTGATGAAGAACATGTATCTGGAAGAAACCATAAAGAAGAAGAAAACTATCATGAATCTCAACAACACATATGAGAACAAACAATTGATGAATCTCAACACCAGATCCGGGAACAATTAATCGGTGAACAACTAATGAAGAAGAAAATCGAATATTGAACAACAAATTGAAGAACAATCTAAACAATCAAATGTTCTTCATTCGTGAATACTCAAATCTGGAATTGATTGAAATCTAAAATCTGGAATCGATTGAAACCTTAAACGATTGAACCCTAAAAGCTGGAATCGATTGAAACCTCAAACGATTGAACACTAAAATTTGGAATCGATTTAAACCACAAACAACCGAACCCTAAAATCTGGAATCGATTGAAACCTCAAACAAAAACCCTAAAATCTATGAACCAAATTGAACTCAAAACCAAAAACGAAAACCCTAAAATCGAACACTAAAATAATCGAAACTTACCTTTGAAGTCTAGATCGTTGAAGTCCAGATGAACGCGTAAATCTGCGAAAATGAAGACCTATGAACACGTAATCTCCCGAGAACCCAAGATGAAGATAGATTAATGCGTAATCGCCTAAGAAACCTAAATCTTTGAATCGATTTCATACTATAGATGAAGATGAAGACTTATGATCTGCAATCGTATGAGAACCCCAAATCAATTTCTTTGAATCACTCAAGTTGAACAACTTTGAATCCAGATCGATGGTGCAGTCGGTGGAGGTGTGTGCTGAACATGAATCTGTCGAACATGAAACCCTAAAATCGACACACTCCCTTTAAATAATCAGTCGAACATGAAACCCTAACTTCGATGTTGAAACCCTAAAATCTGTTAAAGTCGAAGTTTCAAGCTTGAAATATACACACTGATATGGAAAATTTTATTTATTTATTAATTATTATTATTATTATTATTATATTTTCAATTATTTTTAAATAAAAAAATTACATGTTAGCACTCAAGTCCATTGCCACGTCATCAAAACCGGTGCCACGTCAGCGAGTCACCTCCTATACCAGGTTGGATACACTAAATGGTAGTTTTGAAAAGTTGGATACACAAAATGGTAGTTTTAAAAGTTAGGTATACACAATAGCAAAAAGTGTTAACTTCGATATACTTTTGGATATTAAACCCTTGTATATATGTATGTATATCTTTGTTACAAGTAAAGCGTTACTAGTAACAATCAAGTATGTATATATAAAATACATGTAGATGTATTTTATACATTTTATGGCACATCTAGTATTTTCTTTATGTATTTAAAAGAAAAACTAGAAAATTCTACATGAATCAAAAAGGGGGTCATGTTGACTTTTTTGCAAGAAGCTTTACCAAGCATGGAGCTAAGATTTCTTTAAGGAAAACAAGCAAGAGGGGACCCTCCCTCTTGTTGTTTCCTTCTTGATTTTTATATACATGCATGTCCCTTTTGTGTAGATATGTGCATGCTACCACCTTTGCTTATTCTTTGAAGTATTTTTCTAAGACTTACATGCATCCTTACATGCTTTTATTGGTGCATTAAGTTAGCAAAGTGTGATACTAGAATACATACTCATATACATACATAGTTAAGTTCAAGAAGAAAAACAACAGGTTGTTGCTTGCTTGCTTAAATTTCAAGGGTTGGAGAGACTAGCATCTTGGAGGTGTTAGACTCATTGACTTGTAGATACCTTGGAGGAAGTCTCTATTTGGCCTCTTATTGATCAACCACTTCACAAACGGTTTTATCACGCTACAAAGGTTGTAGTTCTAAACACCCTATGTTTGTTTTGTTTTCTTAAGGCTTGCATATGGATCATTGGTGGGAAGTTTTAAAAGGTTTAAAATTGTTGTTCATGCTTCCGTTGCTAAAATATATTTTGAAAAACTGAACAAACCCCAACACTATCCACTATCGTATTTTACTATCAAAGAGCATCTCCATCAATATTATGCCATGAATGGATATATAAACAAGACATAGACGTGAAAGTACAATTATTCTATTGTTCAAAAAAGAAAATATAGTCCATCTCTCTCTATCTAGACTCCGATCCAAGTTGAAACAAACTTCAATCAACAGATTTTCAATCTCCACTTGCAGCCTCAATCAACAGATCTGAAAATTCAACCAAACCATTCACCGATGAAATTGAAATCGAAATCGGTTTGTACTATGAAGTGTGCAGACACGTTTCAAACAAAAAATCCTTTATAGTTTTGTTCACACACAAACAAATCGGATGAATAAAAGTTGAACACCTAAATTCGCATGAATAAAAATCGCCACGAGTTTGCAGACCTATTTCAAACATAAATCGCATGACAAAAATCGATTCACACACAAACCCTAAACTATCGTGAATAGAAATTGAGCATATGAACGAGGGTTCGTGAGATGAAGTCTGCATATTTGTAAATTAGATAAAAAACAAACAAAGGGATGCAACAATGAAGATGGATTTGTTTATTTTTTTATAAATAAGCAAGATAATAAATATGGGCATTTTAGTAAATTAGATAAAAACCGATTTAAAGATTAGATCTTTTAGTTTTTAAATAGTTTAAATATAAATAAATTAGGTTTTTAGATATACTTGAGAGTTTAAAAGGTCTAGAAGGATATAAATGTAATTTAAAGTTTATAAAAATGTATACATAAAAAAAATTTTGTCAGATAATGTTTACAAAAAGATAAGGAATGGAAAAGAAAACTAATGGAAGAAAAGAAGACGAAAAAAAGAATAATGATTTTGATTATTTGTATTCTTGAGTCAAAAAGGAAATTTTTTTTTTAAAAAAAAATAAGTTAATATTCCTGAGTTAAAGAGAATAAAAAAATATTTATTTTATAATAATACTCTTATTTTTTAAATTATTTATTAAGATTAAAAATAATTACATGACTTGCAATGAGTTATAAAAGTTTTCCTTACCTTTTTTTTTCTTTCAAATTCCTCACTTTAAAATAACAAATCACATAACCTCTTCATTTTCCTTTGAAACGGATTTCTTGTGAGATATAACTTCTGGTCTTCTGTAACCCCATTTGACGCGCCACAAACACCCCTTCGACAACCCCATCTGAAAATCTCTGTTCATCGTATTTTCTTGTGAGATTTGACTTGTGTTCGACCTTATCATTATCAGGTATGTGAACCCCAACTCCTTAGCATAATGTGATACCGAGATCATCCCTGTTGAACTTTCTTAGGGTTTTTTCAGTCATGAAGACCCGAAGAGTTTTGTATACAATCCCCCACAATGTGCAAAAATTACTTGTTAGTCTGAATTCCTTGATGATTTTCGACACCAAACTACCCATCTCACGAATTTTTCCTCGGCGTTTCTAGGATTTTGATACCTCTGTCGAACCGAGTGTCTTTGAGTTCTTGTACACATACTTTCTTCTTTTTCGGTAAAATTGATGCTTAGGCTATGTTTAAATACCTTTTTCACTTCGATTGCTGTGCTCTCTAGGCTTAATTTTGAAATACTTCATTAGTATATGCTTCTCGTCCTTGCGTCTATTGTTCATCGCCATTTCTAGGGCTTTATTTGATTAATGAGTTGGATTTGTAGATATCACCATCTGTTCTTTCCTCATAAATCTGAATTGCGTGATGTCATCATGCTTGGGAGTGCCTTGCTGGAGTTCTACTAGAACTAGATTTACTTGTGTTTGCCACTCTGTGATAATCACATTGTGTTTTGACACCATATGCGATACCTAGTTCCTACAGGTAATTGTTATTGATAAACATGTTATGAGTGTTGGAATGTTGCTTCTACATTTGCGATAACCAAAAGCACCCTTAGGTTCTGGTTAGAGTTTAGCTATAACCAGAATGACCCTTAAGTTCTGGTTTGGGTTTAGCGATAACCAGAGTAATCAGGTTGTGATAAGACCTTCTTAAATACTTGATAACCACACTTCTAGTTTTTCAGTTGCTAAAGCTAGCGATAACCACATCAACCTCATTAGTCTCTTGCCTTGCGATAACTAGCTTTGTCTCATATTTTATCACACTCATCTGTGATAACCTTCTCATGCCTTTTGAGGGTTTTGTTCTAGTCATCTGTACTATCCAAGATGGATTGACTTAGAATCGTGGTCACCTTGTGGCTTGTGCGATAACCAAACCTATACTTTTCATTAGCGATAAGCACATTAGTTCAGCTGTTTTTGATCATGCTCTTGCTATCACCAATACTCCCTAGATGGACTTGACCCTGCGATAACCATAGAATACTTAGGTTGTGTCTATGTGGTTTGTGATAACCGGTGATTAGTTGGGTGTTTGAACTTTCTTTTTGTTGCTCATGTGTGATTACCAGTGATTATTTGGGTGTTAGACACTTTTTGTTGCTCATCTGCAATAATCGGTGATTATTTGGGTGGAACCTTTTATTCTTACTTTGTGATATCCATTTAGATTTCAGAGTTAGAATCTTTAATTTATCTGCAATGCTTAGGGTGTTAGAATTTTTTCTGCTGATCTGTGAGCCACACGTAATGTTTCTGTCTCAGTTGCAATAACCAGATGGGTCTTGGGATTTGTGATAACATACATAACCTCATTTGCAATAACTCTTCTGATCAATGTGTTATTCATTTCATTTGCATGCGATAACCATCTGATCAGTGTTCCATTTCAATTGATGGTGCAATAACCACCATAGATGTGTTGCTTCACTGTCTGCATGAACCACATTAGGTGTTGCTATTATTGATCCATGTTTGTGATAGCTTTATGCCTTTGTTCACATGTTTCCCTTGGTGAAATGACCGGTACCGTGCCTTGCGATAATCAAGTACCTCCAACACTTTGGAAATTATTAGAAAATTTTTTGATTTCAAATATTTATAATGGTTGTTTTTCTAGTTTTTCAATATGCACTGTGCAGTTCATTATGAGTATAATCTTACACTATTCATGCTTTCATGCACATGTGTCTGAATGCACACTGTCATCATTCACAAGTTGGTTTTCCGTCTCAGTATTCACTTTTGCTTCATATACATTCACTCTTACACTTTTACCAATACTTGTAGTGTATCTATCACTGAAATATCTTTCTCAGGCACATTTGAATCCCAAAAGGAGTTCAAAGCATCTTTCAACATCTTTATGCTGACATTAATGGTCTTGCAGAATACATGGCTGCTGAAAACCTAAACCTGATCCTTAAGGAACAATTACTTTTTAGAAACCAATTAATACCCATCCTAGTCAATAACCATCACCTAGGCCCCGAAACCGTCATCTGCCACCATGCTAATGCAAGTATTCTGACTGAAGAACTCTATGAAAATATTCCCTTTTGACTGGCTCCGACTTCTCTTCAATCTGAGACATCAAGATTTCAAGTTGATCAATCCATCTATCATAAATCATTTGACTTCGAAAAAGAAATTGGTGGATTATAAAATTCTCAAGTTCAAGTGCTTTTCGGAAATTTGATGTGCGGGAGAGTTTCCCGCACATGTCAAGTCGGGTTACCACATCTGCTGTTGAGACTCGTGTTGAGTTCCAGCATTGAACAAGTCGTCCAAGATGCATGCATTCAATCAACCTATCTACTCAATGGTCTCTTAACCGATAGTGTGTTTCATTGCACGGAAATATACCACATATACTATCGGCACCTCATTTGGAGGCTGCTAGTATTGAAACTAGCGGACTGTCTCTCCCATCCTCCACCTTCATTCATGCACAATCAAGTCTAAAGCCATTTCGTATTAATTATATTCATTCTAGGACACGTGCACCACCCACAAATCTCAGTGCCAGAACTTCTGTAGTGACACCTCTAACAGGTCGATCATGAGGATCGGAAGGAAATCCTATCAACGGTATCATCACACCAAGAGTGAATTTGATAGCGCCCTAAGTGGCTCCGGAATTGCTCCATCGAAAATTGTTTTTAGTGAAGAATTTGATAGCGCCCTAAAGGCTGTCCAAGAATCCTTAACTGCCAAATTAACATCTCAGTTCACTACTCAACTTCTAGACTGGCTCAAGCCAATCCAAAACCAACTTAAAGCTAAAGGTCCAGTAGTTGAACAACCTAGATCCCAACCTGAACTTAGCCAGCAACCACCCTCTCAGCCACCACATATTCAATCCACCAATGAATTAAAATCGTTGCTCCTTGCACAATTACTTGCTGAAAACCCTACCTCTGCAAACATCGACCTTATTTCCTTGCTTTATGGGAGTCTTACTCCTCACCACTCAACATCACATTTGGAAGAAAAGACAGACTCAACTCAACAAGCCCTTCATGATTTATCTCGTTGGGTAGCTGTACTCGAAGCATGAGAAGAGATAACGCAGATATCAGAGCTCAGGATTGGAGCATACATTGACAGAATCAATCTCCTCAAGCTGACCAACAAGGCTGCAATTGATACCCACCACTGATGAACCTATGACAGTTGAAAAGCCCGACGTCAATTTATCAGCCGAAGAGCAAAAACTTATGATGCTTTCATTATCTCAAGTTCAGCACTACACAAATCAGTTCTTCATTAAAAAGTTGTCCAACCACAGTTTGTCTTTGAAGAAGAGCCTGAAGATGAACTCCCTGACATCAACACTTTGTTTACAAGGATCAATAAAGAAGTTCAAGATTTATTCCCCTTCTCCAACAATAACAAGGTTGAAGACCATGTTGAGATTGATCTTATAGTTGTCAACAGTTCCTGGAATCTTAACCATCTTTCCATTAGTCTGAAACAAAAGAAGGTGAATGGAGAAACTGTAGGCTGAAATCTCCATTAAGATTTTTGGAGAAAGGTTTGGTCTCATTGAAAATAAAACCCTTAACTGCGCCAATGTTCTTGGTATTCAAAGTCTTAATCCAAGCCCACATTCTGAATACTGGGTTAGGATGATCACCATATATACATCAAGTAGAGACAAGGAAGAGACTTAAGCGAATTAAGAAGATTTAAGTCTATAAGATTTATCTGTTACTCGTACCCAGAGTTTTTCGTAGAAAGAGAAGATGAACACAATTGGAAATTCGTAGAATCTGACTTTCCCATATTACAAATTGACGACATTGAATATCTTTATCACGAAATGAGAAACACGACCTTCCCGAATCACATGGTAACTTAGGCTCTATTTGAAATCAAAAGGTTCATGAAAAGGGGAATACTATATTCATACATTACGGACATTCAAACGGCATGTGAATCAAATTAAAGAAAAGTCAATATGCACAGGAGACTTTCCAACATTGATATTTACCTTGATGCACGTCCTTGCAGGACCAAATTTTGGAGAAATACTAAAATCTGAATGGCTAAAAATGTTTACTATTCAATGAGATTGCCAAATATTGTGATGGAACCTTAAGGACCATTCAGATGAGGCTAAAGAACATATGGGAGTTAGATAACGAAACTGATGAGGATGCAAAGATGGACATCTCATAGTAAGAGCACGGGAGAAGATCAACAACAGAATGGAGTTCAGGAATGCTCCAAGACGTTTTGGGATGTATTTTGGGATGCGACAAAGACCAACAAAATTTATCCTAATGATGATTCTCACACATTAAAACACAAAGAAGAAGAATGTTAGACCCAAATTGTTCAATTAATGGCAGGACTACTTGGTGAACTGAAATTAATTGTCCAAGAAATACATTCAAAGGATGTGGGTTTGATTCCTAACATTTACATCTCTATGCTATCAGATTCTCATATGTTGTTTCAGGTTTACTTGTGTTATACCTCGTTCATGAACGGGTCGCTAGTAAAATAATAAAGGTGCAGTGCCATAAACTCATGTTTTAAATATAATATCACTAGCGTTGAAGGATTCTAAGTTTGTACTATATCATTTAGAACTGTACATACCACAAAAAAGAAAAAAGAAAAGCTACAATTGGATCCAAATTAATGAAAGTCCTCGTGGATATATTTAGGAAAAAAGAAATGAAAATTGTTGGGTTTTAATGTTGCAAGTGCATTAATACTACTATTTGATATTAATACTGTTAGTATAAACTTAATACTGCCAAGATATCTTTTGAAGACCGAAGTCAGTACTGTTAGAACAAAGTTTATACTGCTAAAACAGAAGTTAGTACTGCTAGCACAACTTACTATTGACAGAACAAGGTTTATGCTGATAGTATAGAATTAATGTTGTCTATGATATTACTACTTCCAGTATCACCAAAGATAATATGGCTTGACATTGTTAATACTGTTAGTACAAAGTTAGTGCTGTTAAGCCAATTTTGATGTTGTTCCATGGTTAATACTGCTTGCTTGCTTGGTGCTTAAGAGGCTATAAAGTCAGATTCTCTCGAACAAAGATAAAGCCTCAAGGACATTTTTTGATCCTTGCATAGAAAAGTGTGTACGCCTGTTATTGTATGACAGATTGGGACCGCTATTTGTAATTATTACTTAGATTGTAATCAAACTTTCAAGTGATTAATACAATTAAGTTTGTTTAAACATATTTTGTGTTTATACATTATACCTTTTTCTTGTGTAAGTACTAAGGTGCTATTCATCAAGCTTCCTTGGTATATCTTAGAACAATTTGTTCGTGTGAATTTGGACAAAAATAAATACTTGCTTATCTAGGCGCTAGTACGGAAATTGATGCAAGATTGTTCGAGTCTTGTGGTAGCCATGCTTGGTCTATCATTTGGGTCGTGTTGAACACATAATAAACCCACATGGATAGATCACAACACTTCATATTCATTGCATGCCTTGAAAGATTTGTCGGCTAATTCCAAAGCTTTTTCTTCTTTATAAAGTTTTCACGCCTAAAGACCCCAATATGTCAAGAATCAAGATGCATTAGGATCTAAACAAGGGCAAATCTCATTAAATTAGAGTCTTTTGAGAATTTCTTTTTGCAAAGAGAATTATAACCTATATTAGAAGGAATATATAATGCTGTGACATAATAACTGTGTACAATATTTTAACTTGTACTCCGATTGTGTAAAACTTCTAAACAAGTTCAAATGAGTGAGTGGCGCTACAAACGAAGCTTTGTTAGGGGGCGTTTGGTTCGCTGGAATTGGACGAAATTGGAATTGAGCATTCTTAAATCTTGTTTGTGTTTGGTTCGCGGAATTTATGGAATGAAATTTGGCCATTCTAATAAATTTCTTAAATCATTCCTTCCCTAAATTGATGGAATTCTAAGGAATTCTTCAAATCTATAAGAATTCTCAAAATATAATTGATGTCTTCTATCCCACCCCACCCCAACCCCATCCCAACCTACTCTACCCTATCCACCCCTACCCTCACCCCTACCCTGCTCTACACCCTCCCACCACCACCACCATTGCCGCCGTCACCACCACCACCACTACCGCTACTGCCACTGTCACCACCACCACTGTCGCCGCCACCACCAACACCACCACTGCCACCACCGCCACTACCGCCGCCACCACCAACACCACCACCGTCGCCGCCGCCACCACCGCCACCACTGCCACCACCACCTACACCGCCGCCGCCACCGCTACCGTCATCAACACCACCGATCTTCGCCGCCGACCATCGCTTACTGCCACCCTCCACCACCACCCACACCCGCCGCCATCGCCACTGCCGCCCTAGGTAGACTGTAGGGTGGGGGTGGGGTAGGGGGAGGGGTGGGGTGGGGTAAGTGGGGTGGGAGTAGGAGGTGGTGGACGGTTGATTGTATAATTTATTTTGGTTTATACATATTGAATTAATTTATTTTTTGCTAGATTTCAATTCCGGTCTTTACCAACCAAACAAGATATAGGTTTTCACAAATTCCAATTCCTATGAATTCAAATTCCCATGAATTCCAATTCCTTGGTCAAATTCCAATTCCTTCATATTCATTCCGCGAACCAAACGGACTCTTAGTGTTTAATTAGTGGAATTTGACTTGAAAGCTAAACAATTTCACATTCTTAAGTTAGTATTTGACTTATCTTACATGTCCAAGAAGGTTATGGCTATGAGCATGATGAAAGAATCCCCTGTTTCTCATCCCACTTACAATCTCAAGTGTTAAAACTCCAAAACTGAAAACATCTGATTTAATTGAAAATATTCCCTCTCCAGCATACTCCGGAGACATGTACCCACTGCATCAAAATGTTGTCAAGTTTATATATGACACGTAAAGAAAATTTGTAAAATGTGATCGTACGAGTTATTTATTTATTATGTACAACGAGTAGAATGTAAAGACATTTGTAATGAATTCTTACTATGTACCGACCACTCTTTTAGTATTTCTTTCGCTATCATTTCCTCCAAAGCTTCTTGCTAGACCAAAATCCGATATCCTTGGGTTCATATCATGATCAAGCAAAATGTTGGCAGCTTTAAGGTCTCTATGGATGATCAACAGCCGAGAATCTTGATGAAGATAAAGTAAACCTCGAGCAATCCCGTTGATAATATTAAATCTTTGTGCCCAGTCAAGTGTTCTGCTTTTGTTTTCTTCAACCGATAGATTTGATATGTTAGTTTTTTCTTTTAATAAATAAATGCATGAATTGAATTTTTTTTTTCTTTTTTATAAATATCTCATATTTCACTTACGGAATAGAAGTAAATCTAGACTGCCGTTAGGCATGTACTCATAAACCAATAATTTTTCGATCTCTTCATTGCAGTAACCTAGAATTTTAACGAGATTTCGATGTTGAAGCTTTGAAATGAAGATAACTTCATTCTTGAACTCTTCAGCTCCTTGTGTTGAACTTACAGAAAGTCGTTTCACTGCAATTTCTTGACTGTCCTCTAGGACCCCCTTTAAACAATACGTTGTTAGATGCTTTGAATCAAACTATTTAATATGCTAAATTTTGTTGGATAATATGGTCTTTTAGGTCTGTTATATACGATCTTAATAGTTTTGTAGATGTCTTATTTACGGAACAAATTTAAAATTGAAGAATGATAGTACCTTGTATACCGGGCCAAAACCGACCTCCCCAAGCTTGTTATTGATTGAAAAATTGTTGGTCGCTATGCTCAATGTCGATAAACTGAACAACGGGAGGTCTAGATCGTCCTTGTCGATAATTGAATCAATGTTCCCTATGGAGGTAAAGCCAAGTTCAAATCAAGAGGAAAATAGCCATATGAAATGAAGAAAACAAAGCTAAACGAGAGAAATTTACCTTGTGCCTTCATAACCTTCTTCTTTCTCTTCGTGACGAACAACATACATAATCCTAACAGGATTACAAATCCTAGACTACTAGTGATGGAAATGACCCAAACTTTCTTTTTGCTTCCTGAGCTTCTTTTATCTTTCTCTGCGAACAATGCAAAATTTAACGATTACGATTTCCTCAATTTGAAATCAATGAAATGTGGTTTAATGTATGTAAACATGTAATTATTGTAAATCAAACTGTGTATCTCTTTCTTAGTTAGCTAGCAAGAAAAAAAATATTTACCTAATTCAATTGCGCTCATTCGTATGTATATATCTTGCCCGTTATTAGGAAGGATTCTCATATCTATCAATTCATTGTACCATAACATGCAACCGGTACCAAGTTTGATGTCCAAAGTCGCATAAGCCGTACAATTACACTCACTTGCACATTTCACCTTGCATTGCTCCAAACTTATATTTCTATTGAACCATGATTGTCGGGGTGTCTGGTAATTTCATACAGGAATACTTTCGAAACCCTTCCCCAACGCTACAATTCAACTGTATTTCCCTTTGACAACCGCTTGTCCAATCTGCTATTGCCCATTCCACGGGCCTTTTAGGAATAAAGCCTCTTAGACATCCACAATTAGGGGACTGTGCAATGTCACAAACCCCATGAACCCCACACAAAGCGTATCGTTCACAACTATTTGTCGTGAGTGATGAATACAAAAACCATCCTTGGGTTCGGTTGACCCAATTCCATTGTCCCATGGTACCTTCTGGAGTTAGTGTCAGCCTGCTAAGAACCGATTTGTTAATCAATACATATATAGCTGAAACTTCTACTTCATCCATATAGAACCAGTTTCTATAAATTGGATTGGGGTGGTTATTTGTGTTGCCACTATATGCAAGACCATTCCAAGATCCTAGCCTGTATTGGATCTCATCTCCTTTCATTTGAAATGTTTGTGGGAATCCATTGAAATCCATACAAATCATATATGGACCTGGAGAAGGATCATCAACACTCTTCCATGATGTATAGTTTGTTACTATACCCCTTTTCAAATTCCTTCCGAACTTCATATCCGGCATGAGGGTGTTTCCAGGGTGATCAAAACTCTGCCAAATATAATCTTCCACTCCATCTTCATCATCAATAACCATAAAATTCGAATTATCCATTAACCGAGCTACTGCATTTTTACCATCTCTTGAAGAATTCGATGACCAAACAATTCTATTGGTGGTGGAGTCACGCAGCACCAATAAACCGCCAGGATTGAGAGTTAGCTCACCGGATTTGTTCGTAATTGGAGTTTCTCTGTTGGCAACCCAAACAACATTGCCTGTTGCAAATTGTTTGTACCATATGCCCAAATATCGGTTTTGGGAGGTGTTGCTGGGGCTAAAAAACCTGAGCTCGAAGGATTCTTGGGCTGAAACAATGGTTTCACCGTCTCTTATAGTTTCGTTTATAAATAACGTGTCTGTTGCCATGGTACAAGTAAATAAGGCTTGGAAGCATAACCAGAGTATGGTTATGGTCAGCACCTCCATTAGTGTGTTTTTTGCTCAAATGGATGACTAACATTTTCTTTCTTCCGTGGTAATATAGAATATTCTACCGAGTAGCAAATGATCTTGACAGGTCCAAGTAGCTGGCTTTAATTATATTAATTTGTTGGTCTTCGCTTTTGATTAATTATGATAAATAAAAATCATTGATCTAGCAAGTTATAAATGAGATGCCAACTCCAACTTATAATACTATAATTCAAATGGATGTGACCTTACCACAATATATTAAGATTGTTTGAAATTCATCATTTTCAGACTAACGTGGCTACTTTTATTGTTATGTATAATAAATAAATAATAAATTCTCTTTGAAAACCGTTTTTATTTCAAGAATCAATTTTAGTTATTCAATTCCCTCCATCAATTCCATTGCCTACCCTATGAATTCATCTCATGCATCTTGTAAAACTCTATCCCACACGCTCTTCATCCATAAATTTCACTTATCACATAGAATGACCAAAATTGTTTTGAAGACTACAAAATGCAGTTTTGAAAATCTACTTTTGAGTTACATTTTCAAACTGATTATTTGATTATTGTGATTTTAACCTCAACCAAAATTTATAAATATTTTTAAATAGCTCATATAATAAAATAAAATAAAATAATTATTCATTATTTTACTCTATTTTCTTAATATCTTAATTTTAAACAATTTTAAAATTCTAATTTACATTATGTATTTTCATAAAATTTACCATATTTTATAATTAGGGACCTTTTCTTATTATTTTATTTTTGACAAAATATATTCTATAAATTAATAAAAGAGTTTACGGAGAACAGAAAAATAAAGAAAATGAAAAAAAAAAGATAAAGAAAATAGACATGTTACTAAAAGAAAATTATTCATTGTTACCGTATTAGGTGAATACCATACATTTACGTCTTAAAAACAAATATGTTATGTAGTAGAAATTATTAGTTAGCGCCGTATTGCACGGGTAACATGATAGTATATATATATATATAGTGAAAAGTTCATTTGAGAATCGTTTTTATTGCGAGAACCAATCTTAGCCGTCTAATTCCCCCTCCTTCAATTGGATTGCCCACCCATGAATTCCTTACATGCACCCTGCCACACTCAATCCCCCCACGCTCTTCATCCATGAATTTCATTATCCAAAATAAACGGTTAAGATTGGTTCTCGCGGTTCTCGCAATAAAAACGGTTCTCAAATGAACCTTCCCCTATATATATATATAGGGGAAGGTTCCGTTGAGAACTAATATTAGAGTGAGAACCGCGAGAACCAATCTTAGCCGTTCATTTTGGATAATAAAATTCATGGATGAAGAGCGTGGGGGATTGAGTGTGGAAAGGTTCATGTAAGGAATTCATAGCTGGGCAATCCAATTGAAGGAGGAGAATTGGACGGCTAACATTGGTTCTCGCAATAAAAACGGTTCTCAAATGAACTTTTCACTATATATATATATAGGGGAGGTTCAAACGAGAACTGTTTTTCATACGAGAACTGCAAGAACCAATTTTGGCCGTTCATTTTGGATAATGGAACTCATGGATGAAGAGAGTGGGGGATTGAGTGTGACAGGGTGCATGTAAGGGATTCATGTGTGGGTAATCCAATTGAAGAAGAGGGAATTGAACGGCTAAGATTGGTTCTCGCAATTCTCGTACAAAAAACAATTATCATTTGAACTTTTGCCTATATATATATATATATATGTATGTATAGGCAAAGGTTCAAACAAGAACTGTTTTTCGTACGAAAACCGCAAGAACCAATCTTAGCCGTTCAATTCCCCCTCCTTCAATTGAATTGCCCACCCATGAATTCCTTACATGCACCCTGCCATACTCAATCCCTCCACGCTATTCATCCATGAATTTCATTATCCAAAATGAACGGCCAAGATTGGTTCTCACAGTTCTCGTACGAAAAACAGTTCTCGTTCGAACCCTCCCCTATATGTGTGTGTGTGTGTGTGTATATAGGTAGGGTTCAAACGAGAACTGTTTTTCGTACGAGAACTGCGAGAACCAATCTTGGCCGTTCATTTTGGATAATGGAATTCATGGATGAAGAGCCTAGGGGGATTGAGTGTGGCAGGGTGCATGTAAGGAATTCATGGGGTGGGCAATCCAATTGAAAGAGGGGAAATTAGACGGCTAAGATTGGTTCTCGCGGTTCTCGAACGAAAAACAGTTCTCGTTTGAACTTTTTCATATATATATATATATATATATATAGAGAGAGAGAGAGAGAGGAGAGTTCATGCAAAAAGTGATTTATTTGCGAAAAGTGCGAGAAGCAATCCTAACCATTAGATGAATTAATCAATGGATAGGATTAAGTATGACATTTGTGTAATTAAAATGAATTTAAAGGAGATTAAATAAAAAACAAAAAGGATATAAATGACATTTTACAAATTTACTCTATCTTTTCCCTAATTAACTCCACATTTTATGCTCATAGTTATGGTTGCAGATCTTCAAAATTTCAAAAGTCTTTCTCTTTTTAACTTCCACGCAGATCTCTTTTTCTCTCTTCAATTTGGCCGGCAACACCACCGCACCGCCTCTACCACCACCACCGCTCCATCACTAGCTCTAAACATCAACCAATTGTCGCTGGTTATAAGACACAATCGATCGTCGCCGGTTGCAAGACACGCCAGGTTCGTTTCTGTTTGCACCCAAACCAATATTGTTGTTCGTCGGAGGCGATGAGTTCTTTACTAGCAAAGCACCGTCGACCACCCCCGCTTCCACTGCCTTGCCGCCTTGTTCTTCTTGGGTTTTCTTCAACAGAGCTGCCGCCCCACTCACCGACTCCTTCAACGATGATTTCTCCTTTCTGTGAGGGATTTCTTTTTTGGGTTTATAGTTTAGTAGAATGTGAAGCAAATTAATGTTTTTTAACATTATAGTTTCTGGATTCTTCATTCATCGTGGTTCTTTTTTTTGTTAAGGTTTCTTAAAGTTTATTGTTTTATTAACAATAAAATATTCAATAATGAATATCAGTGACTAAAAATAATTATGTATAAATCTTTCACTATTTTTAGACATAATTACTAATGAAGCATGTAAATTTTTTTATTGTTATGGTGTAACATGACACTAGGGGTGTGTTCTGTAACATCCGAAAACCCGGCCTAGTAGTAGGCGGGCTAATGGTAAGATGAAATGTGTTGGTATGCATATTTAAAGAGTTGTTTTGTGATTAAACGAGTATGTGAAGTTGTATGTGTTTATGAGTAAATAAGATTGAGTTTGATACGAGAATTATAGAAAATACCACGATCGTATGTTAAGTTAAATGATCGAGAAAGATTAATTGTTTGAAATTAAGTGGACATAATAAATGGTATTATGATAGTGTATAATTAATTGGTGATTAATTGGCATGTGGTATATGCTAGAAGAGTTAAGTATGTATGTAAGAGGTTATGTATGTATGTATGTATGGATATATGTTAGTATGTATGTATGAGTATTTATAAGTTGGTGTGTGTGAGGTGGTGACTATTATTTGAATGGTGTACACGTGTGTACATGTGAATATTTGATGAGAAATTGATTTAGAAAGAAAGAAAGAAAAAAAAGAAAAGTGTATGTGTGTGTGCCTATATTTCTCTCTGAAAAAGAAGAACAAGAAAGAAAGAGTAGAACTTGGATTTTTAAAAGAGAAGAATTGTGTTGTTATAATTCAAGGTAAAGGTGAATTGTTGATTCTAACATGATTAGAACTATTTGAGTATGCTTGATTTATAAACTTGAACTTGAAATATGATTGTTTGATTTTGAAGAAAATGTATGAAATGGGTTTTGATGAATTTTGTTGTTTGATGTGTTAAAAAGGTGTTTATGGTGTTAGATATGCATGATATATAGCATATACGAGTTTAGAATGAAGAAATATTATGTTAGAAATGAAATCTGTGAGTTAAGTTGGTTGGAAATCCGATTATATGGAAGAATTAATGCAGGGCGAAGAACGTAGCGGCGCTATGGTTGAATGTCGCGGCGCGACATTCATTCAAATCCGAGGAATGGGTCGGTTTGTGTAGAAATCCGCATGATTGAAATCCTAAACTCAAAATCCGACATTTGAAGTCCGAGAACATGAATCCGACACTAGAAATCCGAGAACCCAAAATCCGCAGCTCAAATCCGATGCTTAGATCCGGATTTTGAAATCCGACAGTGTCGCGGCGCGACACAAAGGGTGTCGCGGCGCGACGAGGCCCATTTCAGAATTTTTGTTTGTTTTGACTGTGTTTCGCTTGGGAAAAGTTGTATTGTTAATTATATGATTAAATCAAGTTGTTTACATGATTATGAGATATAAATATATGTTGAAAGATATATTTATATATTCGAGACTGATTCGGTTGTTGCTGTGTTTTCAGGCAAACCACAGACTCAGTGATATTAGACAACTGAGCACGCGTGACACGAGGACTGGGGTGAGTGGAAGTTTACTCACGGGTGGTTACGTTGGTAACATTATTGAATGATTGAAAGATCGTTTGTTTGCAAAGATTGCTTGTTGATAGACTGTTAAGTCTGCTATATGATATATGAGAATTACATGTTCATATATATTATGTAAAAGAGATTTGTTTGTGATTGTGACTAGAGGAGTAATTAGATTGTTTGAGAACCGATTTCTGTGTTACGGATCGCATGAGATCAGCTTCTGTGTAAGAGCTGGTTGGGGTCAGCTGCTGATGCTAGGGCTGGGCTCGCTTGCGGTTGGTTGAACGGTAGTAGCTCCTCTGTTGCATTTGTTGCTCAGAGGGGAGTTTACTGTGCCAATCGGCAGGGAGCTATCGGTAAACCTTTGCTTTGGCCAGCTTTGGTTGTAGGTTCGGCAGAACCGCCGGTCCTCGGGATGGAAGAGATTGTTGAATTGACGGATTGACTGTTGAGATTAATGTTCAGAGGTTCCGTTGGGAACAGTGATTGTTATGTGCTTTGTTGGGAAAAATACGCTTACAAATATATCCTCTTTTGTTGACACAAAAATATACAACTTGTTTATATAATTGTATGTACTAACATTAACATATGTGCACATATACATATATATATATATATATTCAATCAAATATATTCTTATCTATGATCTACAAAATAAGCTTCATCAAATGGCCAAGCTCCAATCGTCAAGATCTGAGTTCAAGTAGAAGCCGATGTCGAAGATTCCTGCAAACAGACGTTTGAAGATTATGAGCTTACAAAATAAATAATCAAATGAGTTTAAGTTTTTATAAAATAATTTTTATAAAAACTTTTATAAAAATTGAGACAATTTCTATAAAAATCACAAGCTTGGAAGTCAAAGCAAATAAATTCCCATTTTGGCAAATACTAAACATAATCTTCTATTGAAATAAGCCAAAACCATATTTAGCAAAAGGAATCTCTCAAAGAGGTAAACTTCCAACATGCTTTGTGCATTTGGTTTCTAAACTACCATTTTTATGATTAAATTCAAACTTAAGAAGTATGGCACTAACCCAACTTTTCTTAAGCTTCTTTTCAGTGCATTTTTATGGTAAAAATGGGTTGTGTGTGATTTTGGTAAAAGACCAACGTCTATGTTCACAAGTCTCAAAAAGTTCCAGCAGGCCGACGGTCGATGCCACGGTCGACCGTGGATCGACCGTGGACAGTCTGGACACTTTTTGAGCTTGCACCTTTTTCTTTATTTAAGGCAACTCAAGTCTTGTTTTTTACCAAGCTCTTGCAATCTGAAAAAACACAGAACATATACAAAAACTTGTGAGCTCATATTCTTGATACAAATTCAACATCTCAAGATCAAGAATGAAGCAAGAGTAAAAGCCTTCAAAGTTCAAACACTACATTACCTTCTTATATATTTGTAATAGTGTGAGGATCATCTCTAGCCTTAGAATTAGAGAGAAGTGAGGATCATCTCTAGCCTTAGAATTAAAGAGAAGTGAGGATCATCTCTAGCGTATAGAATTAGAGAGAAGTGAGGATCAACTCTAGCCTTTCCAATTAGAGTGAAGTGAGGTTTATCTTAACCTTGTTTGCAAGAGTGAAGTGTAATTCTTGTAAGCTAAAGAGAGAAGTTGTAAAAGGTTTATCTCTACCTTTAAAGAGAGAAGTTAGTGGAGCAACTCTTGGTGGGTGAGGCCAAGGAGTGTATGTAGAGCAAGGTTGTTAACCCTTGCTTGAACCACTATAAATTATTGTGTCCAAACTACTTCATTGGTGATATCTTCCTTCCTTAAACTCTTTAATTATTTGCAAATATTGTTAAAAACTTTAAAAAGTGGGCATATAACCTATTCACCCCCCCTCTAGGTTCTAACAATTGGTATCAGAGCAAGTTGCTCTAGATAATTTTTGAAAAGTTGTTTAAATCTTCTAAAAATATTTTTCAAAAATTTTTGAGTTGATAAAATGGGACAAAATTATGTAGAGGGAAATTCTATGGTTAGACCTCCACTTCTTGAAGAAGAAGACTTTTCCTATTGGAAGCAAAGATTCATTACCTATGTAAAAGCCAAAGATATTGACCTTTGGGAGATTATTGAAGAAGGAGATCATGTTCCAAAAACCTTTGATTCTAAGCAAAATGCTTATGTTCCAACCCCTAAAGAAAAATGGGATCAAGAGGATAAGAAAATGATTTCAAAAAATTTTCAAGCAAAACTTTTTCTATACAATGCTTTACCTAGAAAAGAGTTTGAAAGAGTTTTCATGTGTGAAAGTGCAAATGCAATTTGGAAATCTCTTGTCACCACACATCAAGGAAATTCTTAAGTTCTAGATAACAAAATTGAATTACTTGTGCAACAATATGAACAATTTCAAATATTTGATGATATGAAAATTGATGATGCTTTTGCAATGTTTAATACTATTGTTACTAGTCTCAAGGTACTTGGGACTATTTACTCTAACAAAAATATTGTAAGAAAGTTTCTTAGGGCTCTTTCACCAAAATGGAGAGCAAAGGTGACGGCTATTGAAGAGTCAAATGACTTGAACATACTACAAATGGATGAACTAATAGGAAATCTCAAGGTGTATGAAGTAATCATGCAAAAAGATGATGAGATTGCCAAGCTAAAGAAAGAAAAGAGCAAATCCATTGCACTTAAAGCTAAACATGTCAAAGAGTCCTCAAGTGATGAAGAAGAGGAAATAAAAGAAGAAAAATGTCTCATGGCTTTTGAGACAAGTGAGGTACATTCCGATTCTAGCTACTATAGTGATAATGATGACCATCAATATGATCAATTATGTGACTTTAGCTCTAAAATACTTGCTAAAAATGAGGAGTTAAAAAATGATAACAAGAGCTTGAAAAAGGAAAATGTCAAGTTAAGAAATGAAAATGATAACTTGAACTTGAAAATAAAAGATCTAGAAAGTAAAATTGCTTCTCATATATCTCCAAGCTTGAAAGATTTGGAAAGTAAGCTAAAGACAAATTTTGACACAACCACCTTGTCAAAATTTGAAGATAGTTCAACCAAGTTAGATGAGATGTTAAAGATTCAAAAATCATCAAAAGATAAAGGTGGTCTTGGGTTCTCAAGTTACTCAAACAACATGCCAACTAGTCACTTAACACCTATCAAATTTGTGAAAGAAAAAAAGGAAGAAAAAATCCAGGAGCCTCACGGTCGACCCACGGTATCGACCGTGAATCGACCGTCGTCTCACTGGAATTTTCCAAAAGTTCAAAATTGCAATATTGTTTCTAGTTCTTCCACTTGTATGCCAAAGGTTGCAAATAATGAATTAATGAGAAAGTTTTATACTCCAACTACAAGGCATGGACTTGGATTCAAGAAACCTAAATCAAATACAATTCAAAAATCAAGACATTCTCATAAACCTATTAACTCTATGAACACATGGTATCATAAAGGGTTCAAGATTACACAAAGGTGGATTAGAGTAGGAGTTTTTGATACTAACCATCCTGAACCCATGAAACATTGGGTACCAAAAGCTTGAATTAAAATTACACAAGTGTAGGGGTGCAACAAAAATGAGATTATGCCTCATTAATGGATTCTTGATAATAGTTGCTCAAAACACATGATCGGTAATAGAGAACTCATCACTTCATACAAGGAGTATGATGGAGGACATGTGGTGTTTGGAAGTAACCTAAGAAGAAAGGTAGTTGGTAAAGGTAACACTCTTCATGACAATATCAAATTCTTGAATGTTAAGCATGTTAGTGGTTTAGCTTACTACTTAATAAGTATTGGTCAATTATGTGATAAAGATCTAAATGTTAAATTCTCTAAACATGAAAGCTTGATATGCAAAGATAATAAAATTTTAGTAAAATGTGTTAGGAGAAATGGACTCTATACATGTAGACTTGGTGATAATCCTAACACAAGTATGTCTAGCATCTATAATAGATAGAAGACTAGGACATGCTAACATGAGACTAGTACAAACATTGACTAAAAATGAGCTTGTTATAGTCTTACCAAATGTTAAATTCGATAATCATTTTTGTGATGCATGTAAGATAAAAAAAAAAGTGCACTCATCTAATAAATCTAAAATGCTATAAAAACTATGAGATGTCCTTGGGCCTTCATCAATTCAAAGTTATGGGGGAAACTTCTACACACTAGTTGTTGTAGATGACTTTTCTAAATATACATGGACACTATTTTGAAAACATAAATTGAAGCTTTTGACAAATTCAAAAATCTTGGCAAGAAAATTCAAAAATCTTGGCAAGAAAATTCAAAACCAATTGGGTTGAATGATTATCTCAATTCATACCAACCATGAAAGAGAAGTTGTCAATGTAGTGTAATTTGGAGCATTTTGTGATAAACATGGAGTTTCTTATAACTTTTTGGCTCCTCACACTCCCCAATCTAATGGGGTTGTTGAAAAGAAAAATAGGTCTTTTCAAGCTTTGATTAGACCAACGTTAAGTAAAACACCATATGAAATCATCGGTAGAAAACGATCCAATAACTCAAGTTATAGGAAACCTAAAACAAAGACTCACTAGATCCCAAGCCCAAAACCTTAATAACTTCTTTGCCTTTGTGTCACACATAGAACCCAAGAATATTAAAGAGGCAACTAAGGATAAAAATTGGCCAATGTCAATGCAAGAAGAGTTTAATCAATTCACTAGAAGCCAAGTTTGGGACATAGTACCTTTACCTAGTGGTCCCACAATAATTGAAACTAAATGAGTATCTAGAAACAAAGCTAGACTAGTAGCCCGATGATATAATCAACAAGAAGGGATAGACTTTGATCAATCCTTTGCTCCGGTTACTAGATTTGAATCCATTTGGAGTCTACTTGCTTATGGTTGTGCTCAAAATTTTAAATTATATCAAATGGATGTCAAAAGTTCTTTTCTAAATGGCTTTATAAATGAGGAAATATAAATTTAGAAAAGGTTGCTTCATGTGAAAATATTGCCGACATATTCTCTAAACCGCTAAAAATTGAAATGTTTGATACATTACAACTTGGTTTAGAAATAATGGAACATGTTCCTTAAAAATAACACCTAAATGCATGAAAATGGTCAAAATATACATTCCAGAAGAACCACGGTCGACTTACGGTCGATACCGTGGATCGACCATCGGATCACTGTCTAAATTCAAAAACTAAGCAAAAGGCGCGGTCGATATCACGGTCAACCGTGTATCGACCTTCGTGGGCCTGACGGATTTTTGACCCAATTTTGCCTTTTCTCTCTCTTTCCTCTCCACTACATCTCATCTCATCTTCCCCCACAAACCCTAGCCGCCATTTTCACCATTTTTCTCTTAAAAAGCTTGAAAATCATCACAAGAAAAAATACTTTACCTTACGGTTGAAGTTGCGGTCAAAGGCTTGGTTGGATTCACAGTTGATCCACGGTTGATGACTCCCTTTTCGTGACTTCTCATCTTCCCGAATTCTTCTTCCAAAAGGTATTAGGGATCTCCTTTTGCACTAAATAATCATGTGAATCATAAGGATTTGTGAAATTTTTTTAAAGAAATCATGTTGAGATTGTTGATTAGAAAGTAATCTCTCTTGGCTCTATTATAAGAGATAAATGATAAGCTTTGTGTAAGAATAGAGTTGTTTAGGTAAGATTTGGTTATGTATACATATCATGTCAAAAAGGACAAAAAAAACCAAAATTTCAAACAGCTCACCTACGGTCGATACACGGTCGACCGTAGTATCAACCATCATATTCACAAAATGCTGCAGACGCACCACGGTCGATCCACGGTCAATACCGTGCATCTTCCGTCAGCCCCCTGGAAATTTCTGAGATTTTCAATTTTTAATTTTTTGACTTTTAATGCCTAAATTCAATCTATTAATGCTTGATATATCTTAACTAACATTAGCTATCACATGATTAATAAAAGTTTCAAAATCTTCTCCACTTTAGGACACATACACATTATAAATTTATTGTCAAGGAGTTTGTTATATTCATTGAACACACTCTCAATTATGTTGAAGTATTATGCATCTTGTCATACTTTTACAAAGCAAAGGTCTTTTACAAATCTAGTGTCATGACAAGATAAATTGTGGTGATTCAAGTGGAAGTATTTGTGGTGACTGTTTGTTGAAATGCTATGTGCTACTATTTGCTATGATCATTATGCCATGAATTGTGTTACTTGAACCTTGGCTTGTGATAATTGTATATTTAGAATATTTCTTATACTCACATCTCTTTGGCAAGTTTTTGGTAGTATTTTCATACATTATACATTAAACACCTCAAGAAGTGGAGTTCTACATTCGAGGGAGAGCTTATGTCAAGGGGGAGTCTCCTTTTTGTTAAGACAAAAAAGGGGGAGAAGATAGAAGAATATATAGAAGACAGAAGAATATATAGAAGATAGAAGAATATATACATATATATATGTATATATGCACATGTTAACATGTTAAATTATATATACAATTCTTATACAAGTTATAAATTTTTGTTTGGGAAAAATAGGCTTACAAATATATTCTCTTTTGTTGACACAAAAATATACAACTTGTTTATATAATTGTATGTACTAACATTACATATGTGCACATATACATATATATATTCAATCAAATATATTCTCATCTATGATCTACAAAATAAGCTTCATCAAATGGCCAAGCTCCAATCGTCAAGATCCGAGTTCAAGTAGAAGCCGATGTCGAAAATTCTTGCAAACAAACGTTTGAAGATTATGAGCTTACAAAATAAATAATCAAATGAGTTTAAGTTTTTATAAAATAATTTTTATAATTACTTTTATAAAAATTGAGACAATTTTTATAAAAATCACAAGCTTGGAAGTCAAAGCAAATAAATTCTCATTTTGGCAAATACTAAACATAATATTCTATTGAAATAAGTCAAACCATATTTAGCAAAAGAAATCTCTCAAAGAAGTAAACTTCCAACATGCTTTGTGCATTTGGTTTCTAAACTACCATTTTTATGATTAAATTCAAACTTAAGAAGTATGGCACTAACCCAACTTTTCTTAAGCTTTTTTTCAGTGCATTTTTATGGTAAAAATGGGTTGTGTGTGATTTTGGTAAAAGGCCAACGTCTATATTCACAAGTCTCAAAAAGTTCCAGCAGGCCGACGGTCGACCCTTTTTGAGCGTGCACCTTTTTCCTTATTTAAGGCAACTCAAGTCTTGTTTTTTACCAAGCTCTTGCAATCTGAAAAACATAGAACATATACAAAAA
This sequence comes from Dittrichia graveolens, assembly GCA_038502395.1. Classification (NCBI taxonomy): domain Eukaryota; kingdom Viridiplantae; phylum Streptophyta; class Magnoliopsida; order Asterales; family Asteraceae; genus Dittrichia; species Dittrichia graveolens. The sequence continues at coordinate 80,623,824 of JARJIL010000005.1, read as the reverse complement.
CTTGTGAGCTTATATTCTTGATACAAATTCAACATCTCAAGATCAAGAATGATGCAAGAGTAAAAGCCTTCAAAGTTCAAACACTACATTACCTTCTTATATATTTGTAATAGTGTGAGGATCATCTCTAGCCTTAGAATTATAGAGAAGTGAGGATTATCTCTAGCCTTAGAATTAGAGAGAAGTGAGGATCATCTCTAGCGTATAGAATTAGAGAGAAGTGAGGATCAACTCTAGCCTTTCCAATTAGAGTGAATGAGGTTTATCTTAACCTTGTTTGCAAGAGTGAAGTGTAATTCTTGTAAGCTAAAGAGAGAAGTTGTAAATGGTTTTATCTCTACCTTCAAAGAGAGAAGTTAGTGGAGCAACTCTTGGTGGGTGAGGCCAAGGAGTGGATGTAGAGCAAGGTTGTTAACCCTTGCTTGAACCACTATAAATCATTGTGTCCAAACTACTTCATTGGTGATATCTTCCTTCCTTAAACTATTTAATTATTTTCAAATATTGTTAAAAACTTTAAAAAGTGGGCATATAACCTATTCACCCCCCTCTAGGTTCTAACATGCTTGTCTGTAGCTTCCATTCACTTAGCTTTGTGCTAATCCCCCTCGGTTGATTGCTTTTTGCAGGTTTATGTGAGTAGCTGTTTAGCTTTGTTTGTGGAAAGGGGAATTTGACCACTACTCTGATATTGTGTTTTGAGAAGTGACGAGCCACGTTTTATAATTTTTGTAACACAAACGAATGTTGTGATTTGTAAAGTACTTTGTACTTATGATGTTTATGTTAAATAAAATTAAGTATATGCTTCTGTAGCGTTTTTAAAAAAAATGGCTTGAGTTTTATGGTGTTACAAGTTGGTATCAGAGCCCTGGTGTGATGCAAGCACGGCTAGAGTGTTGCATTCCCAAATCTTGGCTCGTGTTAGGTCAAACTTTCCTTTGGGGGGGGATTTAGAGTGAATTGGAATTGTGGTGTGATAGTTAGTATGTTATGCACTAACGGTTTATCTAATGAGCTTGTGAGATGATGTGATTGATCAGATATGGCTGACAGAGATACCTCTGCTGACACTCTTGTGACCCAAAAAGTGACTGAAATTTCATCAGCAGATGTTTTGAATGTAACAGGTCAGGTTAGTACTTCAAGTTTTGAATCTGGATTGGACCAGAGAGAATATATTTCCAAGTTGGAGAATGAATTGTGGGAACTTAGGAATGCTATGGGCAATATGGAACGAGAGAGGATTATCCAGAATGAACGAATTCAGAACCCTATGATTAATACAACTCAAGCTACAAATGTGCAAGTTACAGTTCCGTTTTCTTCAGTATCACAAGTGACTCAACCATCGAGCTTCCATCCTTATACTACCCAAGGAGTTTATCCTTTTGCGTACCTAGGATTTAAACCACCTTGCACTTATAAGCAATTCTTGGATTGTAAGCCTTCAGAGTACTATGGCAGTACAGACCCCAATATAACTTTGAACTGGTTGCAAGAAATGGTAAAGGCCTTTGAAGCGTGCAATTGTGAGCATGAACTAAGAGTTTGTTTTGCGACTCGTATGCTAAGAGGAGATGCAATGGTTTGGTGGGATTCCCTTACAGGGCATTTTTCTAAACAACAACAACATAGTGTGACGTGGGATCCGTTTCAGGAGAAACTGTGTGAGCAGTATTGTAATACTTTTGAGATAGTTCGTATCAAAAGAGAATTCATGGAGTTGCGTATGACTAAAGACATGACTGTGGATGAATTAATCAAGCGATTTAATGAGAAATTGCGTTTTGTGAAGCAATGGTACCTGATGAGGCGTCTAAGATACAACACTTTGTGGGAGCTTTGCTTCCTGAGTATCGAAGTACTACCAGATAGGCTAATACACTGTCGCATGCATTTACCTTGGCCAAATCGGCTGAAGATGATTTGAAGGCTACAAATAGAACGAATCGAGATGAGGTATCTCAACAGAAATTGCGATTGGAACAGTATAATGTTGAAAAGCAAAGAGGGCAGAGTAGCCGGAGTAAAAGAAATTTGAAACGTAGATCTGTGTCTGATGTATCTAATCAACGAGTGCCACGGTGTGGGAAGTGTAAGTCTCACCACACAGGACCATGTACGACTCAGACTATGCGATGTCTGACTTGTAGGCAGTTTGGCCATGAAATGAAGGAATGTCGTTTCCCGCAAAAGGTATGCTAGATTTGTTTCGAAGAAGATCATCGAGCAAGAGATTGCAAAGTTGGCAAGGAGTTAGAGTCAGGGTCAGGAGCTGTGGCAGGTGGGGGATCCTCGTCAGCAAGTGGGCAAAAGAGAAAGAACCCGTCTGAGCAAGGGGGTAGAAATTTCAACATGATGGCTGATGATACTATCACTACTGATGATATAACGGGTACGTTTTGATAACCCTTATATTTGTGCGTATGTTTCTTAACCTTAGAGTTAAGCGAGTGATTTTTATGTGTGCCAAGTATGTTTGATTGATTCTAAAGAGTATGAGTCTTTAGAAAGTTGAGGTATTTGATTGTGAAACTGTTTGATGTGCATGGTAGTAAGTAAATATGTCGGTAAATGACGAAATACATGATATGACATGAATTGGGTATGAAGTACCCTAGAGTGATGTTTGTAGATTTGTAGAATTGCATGCTAGGTTATGTGTTGCAAGAATTGTCTTGCCTTCTGTGTTTGCATATGTTTATATGTATATATATGCTTGTGTTTGTACAAAGAAGGAGGAAAATGGATAAGCTAATGAAGTTTGGAAGATTTGTGATGATCAAGAGATAGTATGATAAATGTATAACTGAGATTGCGAGTATGAGTAGAGCTAACGATTGAAGATAATCTGTGATATCGATTAATGAACTTGAGGAGATCGATGATTTGTTGAGATACTGCATTTGTTGGATTGATGTAAAGCTACCATGTTATGAAAATGGAGGAATAGTCTATGTTTTGTGACAGTTGAAGATTCTTGAGAGGAATGATTTAATCCCTATCCTTGAAGTTACAACAGATGCGTTGCATTAATAATATAAAGATACTGAATCGAAGATTTTAATCGAGAAGTTTGATATTTGGGAAGACTATAATTATCAGATATGAGGGAATGCGAGGGAATTTGAGATGATAAGCTTGAAGATTATGTGAATCGATGCGCACTTGACTTGATGGATGAAATAGAGATTATCCTTATCGGAAATTGATGACATGGGTGATTGAGATTATTAAGTAAAAGGAAGGAATAGATTGCTACAGATTGGGCAGGTACGAAATATGCAAAAAAAAAATTGTATGGATAAAGATGATGATTGACACTTATGAACTGAAGATATAAGTAAATTGAATGACATAACGAATTTATGAGAAAAGATAAATGTAATGGTCTAAGCTTATGGAACGAAGATTTGTAGATCATATGAATGAATTGCCTTTGCTAAGGAGTACCTGTGCTTGGAAGTGGAAACTTAATTTGAACCGAACTCTTAGAATTAATTTCCAATGCACTTGGAAGGGCTAAATAGTAAAATGCCATACGAAATAATTGGTTGATGACTTATCAAGATGGATGAATATGATATATATATATATATATACTTTTGTGGAAATTATGATTTGATCATGTCTAAAGCAAAGTATCAGAGATTTACAAACTGTTGAGAAAATTTGAGATACCAGAATTATAATAATGACGAACTATGATGGAATTGATGTACTACATGAAAAGGAATTTAATGTATCACCAGTGATTGTGGACTGAGTACTAAGAAGTGTTGGTAATAATACCCTAGTGGAATGTGATCTTGTGGGAAGAATTACATTGATGAGATAATCTGAAAATATAAAGATTTGTGATGAGGATTGAAGGAATTAACTAAATTTCTAGAAGAATTTATGACAAGAAAAGGGATGCGAAATGAGCGGTACAACTGAATTTTATGAGATAATCAAATAGAAAGAATTGCATAGACATATAAGAGGATGAATTTGTACTTTGCATTGAAATTTTGATGATTCGTGGAATTTATAATTAGATTGAGTAGATAAACGTGATGTGAATTCATAAGATATCAGTGGTGAGTTAATCTGTGGATAAAGTGGTAATGTTTGACATATTAATTGGAAGCAAGAGGGAGAAGTGATACAAAGATACCTTGGTATGTGAAAGAATGAATGACAGATATGTAGATTTGTCAATTGAGATGAACAGATTGACATGAACAGGTATTCAAGAGAGGTTTTGATATTGAATATAAGTGTAAATGTGAAAGAAAACGACTGAAAGATAGATTTCTCGAGTTTATAAGTTTTTTATGAATGAGTTGAAGAAGAGTTGTTTAACTCCGAGGACTACTTGGTGACAGAAATAAGTAGAAATAAATGTTGATGACTGATAGTAAGATGACTGTGTGTATCTGAGGAGATGAGTCGTTTGACATGTGCTATAGGATTCCGAGGACGGAATCCTCTAAAGTATGGAAGATTTGTAACATCCGAAACCCGGCCTAGTAATTTGCGGGCTAATGGTAAGTTGAAATGTGTCGGTATGCATATTTAAAGAGTTATTTTGTGATTAAACGAGTATGTGAAGTTGTATGTGTTTATGAGTAAATAAGATTGAGTTTGATACGAGAATTATAGAAAATACCATGATCGTATGTTAAGTTAAATGATCGAGAAAGATTAATTGTTTGAAATAAAGTGGACATAATAAATGGTATTATGATAGTGTATAATTAATTGGTGATTAATTGGCATGTGGTATATGCTAGAAGAGTTAAGTATTTATGTAAGAGGTTATGTATGTATGTATGGATATATGTTAGTATGTATGTATGAGTATTTATAAGTTGATGTGTGTGAGGTGGTGACTATTATTTGAATGGTGTACACGTGTGTGCATGTGAATATTTGATGAGAATTTGATTTAGAAAGAAAGAAAAAAAAAAAAGAAAAGTGTATGTGTGTGCCTATATTTCTCTCCGGAAAAGAAGAACAAGAAAGAAAGAGTAGAACTTGGATTTTTAAAGGAGAAGAATTGTGTTGTTATAATTCAAGGTAAAGGTGAATTGTTGATTCTAATATGATTAGAACTATTTGAGTATGCTTGATTTATAAACTTGAACTTGAAATATGATTGTTTGATTTTGAAGAAAATGTATGAAATGGGTTTTGATGAATTTTGTTGTTTAATGTGTTAAAAAGGTGTTTATGGTGTTAGATATGCATGATATATAGCATATACGAGTTTAGAATGAAGAAATATTATGTTAGAAATGAAATATGTGAGTTAAGTTGGCTGGAAATCCGATTATATGGAAGAATTAATGCTGGGCGAAGAACGTAGGGGCGCTACGGTTAAATGTCGCGGCGCGAAATTCATTCAAATCCGAGAAATGGGTCGGTTTGTGTAGAAATCCGCATGATTGAAATCCTAAACTCAAAATCCGACATTTGAAGTCCGAGAACATGAATCCAACACTAGAAATCCGAGAACCCAAAATCCGCAGCTCAAATCCGATGCTCAGCTGCTGATGCTACGGCCGAGCTCACTTGCGGTTGGTTGAACGGTAGTAGCTCCTCTGTTGCATTTGTTGCTCAGAGGGGAGTTTACTGTGCCAATCGGCAGGGAGCTATCGGTAAACCTTTGCTTTGGCCAACTTTGGTTGTAGGTTCGGCAGAACCACCGGTCCTCGGGATGGAAGAGATTGTTGAATTGTCGGATTGATTGTTGAGATTAATGTTCAGAGGTTCCGTTGGGAATAGTGATTGTTATGTGATTGTCTGTAGCTTCCATTCACTTAGCTTTGTGCTAATCCCCCACGGTTGATTGCTTTTTGCAGGTTTATGTGAGTAGCTGTTTAGCTTTGTTTGTAAAAAGGGGAATTTGACCAATACTCTGATATTGTGTTTTGAGAAGAGACGAGCCACGTTTTATAATTTTTGTAACACAAACGAATGTTGTGATTTGTAAAGTACTTTGTACTTATGATGTTTATGTTAAATGAAATTAAGTATATGCTTCCGCAGCGTTTTAAAAAAATGGCTTGAGTTTTACGGTGTTACATGTTCGGTTCTGGAACCGGACCGGAACCGAAATAACCGATAACCGAAATTGGTAAAAGCTAGAACCGAAAACCAAACCGATATAAGGGAACCGGTTCCGGTTCCGGTTATTAACATGTTATTTCGGGTATAGAACCGGATAAGACCGAAAATTTACTTTGGAACCGGTTTCAAGAGCGTGAATCGAAATAACCGATAACCGGTGAATATTTTTGTTATTAAAGGCAAATATGATACATTTATATTAGTTATTTTTTACCTATAAAGGTCAACTAATAACCAAAAAACTAAACGGCTTAAATTTAACACTAAAAATACTTGAAATTGTAAGTGAACATGCATGCATCGTCGACACTAACATATGACCATAAATAATAGTTCGTTGATTTCGTTCTTACAAACAATAACCAATAGTCATATCGCTAATGATAATAGTTCAATAACTAACAATATCACCAAAAATAATTGTTCATAGTCAACCATATGGCAAATACAAAATTTCATACAAACCGGTTCCGGTTCTAAGACCGAATTACCCGATAACCGGTGGAACCGGAACCGAAAGAACCGAAAACCGAAAATGAGGTTTTACGAGAACCGATAACCGGACCGAAAACTCTAATCCGGTTCTGGTTCCGGTTCGTTTTTCGGTCAAAAAGCTCATCCCGACATGACACATTTGAGTATTATTTAATAGAAAAACTCACGTATCTATAGCCTTGTTCAATATTGAATTTTTGATGTATTCATTGTTGAATAAAGCATCGGTGAACAAATCGTAAATGTTGTAACACGACACATTTGAGGTTCCTTCTATGAATAGTTAATTATTCGATCATTGGTGAACGAGTATTACTTAATAGAAAAACTCACTCGTAAATTTTTTGGGTTTATTCAACGGTAAACTCTGTAAATTTAATAATTTTTAGTAAATTATTTTGTTATTTATTTAAAATTTAGGAAATAGAAAAATAGGAAAGAGAAATAAATTGGTGAGAGATAAATTTTGTTTACTATTATACCCTTTTAAATAAAAAAAATAAAAAACATAATTAATCTATACCACTAGATCAAATTCAAATGAGTGGCTGAGATTGCTTATAGCACTTTTCAAAAATAAGCCACTTTTTCCATTTTTTTTTATTTTAAGCAGGAGACTCTTACGTTATTTGTCTTCATGACTAATCCTGTTGATTCAAACTTGAAAGGTATGACCATGTTTCAACTTTTTATTTAAATATACTGGTAAAATCTTTATGATGTACTTATATTGACTATTATGCATTCAATGATTGTACATTTTTAATTTGTAAATTGTCAAGAAATTCCTCTAAAAAATTAGATAAAAAGAAAAAAGCATTCAAACCTGATGAATTTCCAATGTAAGCATATGTCGTAGGAACTAGGAAACCGTTCCCAGCAAAAAAAAAAGCAAATATAATAAAGATGAAATCATCAATCATACGTTCAGTATCGGATTATCAGTATCACATTCAAATTTCTAAGGCATGTTCAAAGATTTTAATTCAGATCAAGCTTCAGATAATCAATTGAGCAGCAACCACACATCTAATTTCTAAAGCTTAATTAACACCATTGCTAAAGGCTGAGTTTAATTTGAAGGCTACTGCTCATCTCATTAGCTAAGATTAAACTACACAGAAGCAAATACAAATAAGAAAAACATGCTTAGTCAGTAACATAGAACCATTAATTAAAGTTCAAAATCAAAAACTCCCGACTATACTGACAGCATGTGACAATGCTATAACCTTTTAAGAATTTTCGTGTATGTTATTGATATAAGTTAATACGTACTGTTCTTTTACAAGCTTATCTTCCTCCAATTACTCGACCGAAAGTCTATCTCCTAAAAATATTTTTTTTTCATTTTTAGCATAGAGTTTATAAGATTCTCTTTTGGTTTATTTGTTGCAGTGTATTAAAGTTTTGTGGCAAAAGTTTGATCCTAGAAAAGTCTAGAGGACTAGTCTACAAAGTCTTCCCCATCATCTGCTGTGTTTATGTCAATCTTGGCTTGCAAATTGATTTTATTTCCTAAAATCAAACAAACTGAATGCTTTCCTTCTTCTAGCTTCATAGGCATCTTATAGCCTATAAATTCATGGTTGGGCTTACCTTCTCTCAAGCTTCAAGACTCTCTTAAAACAAAGTACCTTTAACTTCAATTGATCAATCGATCCTTTTCACTGTTTTTTCACACTATCCCTTGTCATCCAAACTTTGATAGGAAAAGATAGCTTAAGTTAATAAATCAGTATTGAAAACGTACAGGTCGAAAATTAGATCATTGTTGAAATATAGTAATTTTTGTAATTATATTACAGTCTGTGCATTTATCATGTGAGAGACAATTGATTTGACCGGATGGTTTACATATGTCTCTTCTTTTTAGTAGATCTCTTCCCTATATATATATATATATATATATATATATGTATGTGTGTGTGTATAGATGAAGGTTCAATTGAGAATGAAATACTTAAGTGAGAATAGGAGACTTAATCCTAGCCCTTCATTTGATTTGACCGGATGGTCTACATTTGTCCCTTCTTTTTAATCATTACCCAACCATGAATTGCGACGGCCATGAATTGTAACGGATGAATTACAACCTTTAGATATAATAGATCAACATTTAACTAACGACTAGGATTTGTTCTGCAATTCTCACCTAAGTATCCATTTTTACAATAACCCTCCTATATATATATATAATATATATATATATAATATATATATATATAGGGAAGGTTCATTTGAGAACCGTTTTTATTGCGAGAACTGCGAGAACCAATCTTTGCCGTTCATTTTGGATAATGGAATTCATGGATGAAGAGCGTGGGGGGATTGGGTGTGGCAGGGTGCATGAAAGGAATTCATGGGTGGGCAATCCAATAGAAGGAGGGGGGATTGGACGGCTAGAATTGGTTCTCGCGGTTCTCGCAATAAAAATAGTTCTCGTTTGAACTTTTCACTATATATATATATATATATACATACTAGCATAGTACCCGTGCAATGCAACGGCTAGAAATAATTTATACTCGATAACATGTCCGTTTTTAATAACGTAAGAGTATTATATCACGCATTATAATGACATCGAACAATTTTTATTCGCAATGTATCTATTTTCTTTCTCATGTTTCCATTTCTTTTATTTCTGTTTTCCTTATAACTCTTTTATTATTTTTAAAAAACAATAAAATGAGAAACAAAAAAAATATTTAATATATTATAAATTAAACCTTTTGTTTTAATTACACGAGTAATCTGGAAAGGTGTATAAATTTAGATTACATGTTATTAGGTTTATAAGTTCTAGCTATACTTATTTTTTAATACTTAAATTAAATATGTGTTATATAATAAAATATTAAAACTATTATTTTTATGAAGATTCTTTTTATTTAATTTTTAATTTGTATTTAATATCATATAGGTTGAAAATTAATTATTTTTATGGAAGATTTAGTTATAAAAATGGTATTTAAGAATCTAATTAACTCTATATAATAGTTTCCTTATAAGGTTAAATAAGGAGTAAATTAATTATTTTAAATTACTTAAAAATTAAAAGATTTCAATGGCTTAAATGTTTTATAATATAGTATATATATATATAGAGAGAGAGAGAGAGAGAGACCAATACAGTGAGTATTGGTCCCTCCCTTTACGGTACTTGCATAGTTGAACTACTCAATATTGATATATACATCATAATCACATCAAATAAACTGAAATGACGTATAATTCATACAATAAATTCATATTACACACATGTTAAAGAAGAGTAGTAGACTCACCTTGCAACTAATTACAGTGATATAAGGCTTATGTGTTCAGTTACGTATTTAGTCACCTCCCTATGGTGTGTGTTGACAAAAGCTTCTACACACGCCATGTACTCCTCATTTACACGACCATGTAAAGACTACATGGCCTGGAACCTCCCTAGGTCACTACACGGGCCAACCTACACGACCTTCCCAAAACTACACGACCGTGTAGTTGATCATCTTGCAGCCTGTGTACCGAACACAACTGTTGTTCCCGACTCTTTTTCATTCAAAACTCAATTCTATCATCAAAGGGGTGTTTTCCTACACCCCAAATAGTGTATAACTTCACAAATAACATCTAGGAACACAAATAACATCTAGGAATACAAATTACAATATCTTCTCTTTGATTCAACCTTTTGAATCAATTTGATCCATTTGAACTTGAATTCAAATAAACCAATCATACCTTGAGCTTATGTGGATTGAGATGCTGACAATCTGATATTAATTATGTTGATTTCTTGATCAAAATTTGAAAGTGAATTTAGCATCTTAGCATGTAAGTTTGTAAGTATCAAAACGTGTCCGTGTGTTTCATGGTTTATGAACAAGAGATTTGATAATAAATCCATGAATATCACATAATAGCAAGAATGGTCCCTTGACTAGTTAACTTTTATTTTAACGGTTTTAACCCATTTAGTTTTATAAAAACATCTCATCTCACATAGGCATATTATAATGTTTATAACCCTTATATATTAATTTAGTTATAAGATTTCGAACCTTGGGGCGTTACAGGTCTCGCTAACTAAGCATTGCCATTTGCTTTTCGCCAACCTTCTCCTCGCCATTGCATCTCGCCATTTGTTTCTCGCCAAACTACACCAAGCCATCTTCACTCCACCATTGTTGAAAGCCATCCTTGGTCTTGCCATTTGATTCTCGCCAACTGCACCAAGCCATATTTTTCGAGCCATCGTGCCAAGCAATCCTACCTAGCCATCCTCGCATAAGCCATCTTCATATTGCACATATTTTTTAACATTCACCTTTTACCTTTCACTGTCCATTGTCAAGTATCAATCGTGCTTAGAGTCAACCTAGAATCTAGGCTTGGTGTCAGACAGCAAGAAATTAATGAATTAAAGATGAAATTAGTAGCAAGAAAAAACTCCATATATAAGACAAGAAATATCATGATTTTGAGGTTGAAGAAGATGCCAAGATAAGAAATAGAAAATTTTGAGATGGAAGGAAATGAGTTTGTCCTTATTATTCAGAAACTAGAACAAGATTTACAAAATTGTGTAGAAGAAAAAGTCACGATTTCTTGTGATTATAAAAAAGTTCAAAAGTGTAAGTCTTCCGAACGTAAAGTAATCAAGCTGGTTCTTATAACAGTACATGCAGGTGAATTTACACCGAGAAATTATAAAAAGAGTCAAACTTTGGAGAAATCTTTGGAATGAAAGTAAAGATAATTATAAAGGAATGAAACAACAAAGTCTTCCTCAAAACCATTATGGCTTTGTTTCTCATGTTACTCACCATGCTTACAAGAATTGTGTTGCTCACCATGATAGAACAAGGCTCGTCATAACTTCATGAATCATGACTCTACTCGTCCATTTGTGCATGTTAGTCAAACAAGATCGTTCTCGAATGCTAACACGAATGCATGTCTTCCCACACTATGTGAGCTTAAATATCCATTTGTGGTTCGTTCTGTCAAACATCTCTTAAGACTTTCTAAGAAAAGATTTGCATAAAACCACATCACTTTCACCCTTTGTGTACAATACGATGGTATATGTTCGAAAGATTGAGGGGAGCAAGGTAATGTAAAAGTTTCAAGTCATTGTTGAAGATCAAGAGCTACATTCGAGGGGGAGTATATTTTTTGTTTGATGAATAATTGCAAGGATACCGAAACTCAAGATTCCCTCAACGATCATTATGTGTTTATGCTCAAGATCAACTACTTCAGTAAAAAAGAATAATTGTTGATTTCGATTTGATTGTTAATAAATTTTATGCTTAATTGTAAAATGAACACAAAGGGGGGGATCGTTAGATCCCTTATTCTAGTGAAGTTAAATGTCCATATGACATTAATAATAGATTAGGGTCTTTTATGTAAATACCTAAGTGTATAAATACTTTGCTTTTAAGCCTAATTCTATTGAAGCTTTCATTAGATCGTATAGTGTGTTCCTATTCATATTCTATATCCCACTTATGTATATTTCATATCTCTAAGATCATTATCATTTTGTGTTGATTGGTTCGTTATTCTTTGATACTTGATTTTAATACCCACTTTTAAAATGTAAGGTTTATTATAAATTTAATAAGAGTATTTTTTTAATTATTATGAAGTTCTTGATTAACTTAAGGTTATCACTTAGAAATTAGGCAAACAAGGGGTGTTTGGACACTAGGAGATTTAAGAAAGGGAACGAGTACAAATTTTAGGGCACTAAACCCTAGAGATTTGCATTGTAGCCGTTTTGAGAGAACCTTTGAGATGTGTGTGTTTTTAGGGGAATCGAGCAACAAAGGTCGAAGTTTTTGTGTTTAATCTGCTACAAACTATCAGGTATTGATCCTTAAACATTCATGGTTAGTTTCTTGCAAATTTACAGTTTTATATAGGGATTTGTTTAGGTTTTTGTTGAATTCCGTCACTATTCGAATGGTTGAACCGATCCGAGAACTATTTGGGACCTTAATCATGTTTTACACGTTAAAAACGAAATTAATTGCTAAGGGTTATTATAATGATATTAGGGATTTATTGCAACAACAATCGGTCCAAACGATTTAGTTTAAATCGAGTTTGGAATTTTGAAAGTGTGGAACTGTATATTTCAATCGCGAAGTATAAGTGGTAGATCAATAGCGAAGTACAACTATTGTTATATCATCGATCGCCAAGTACATGCCATTGTTTGTCCTAGATCGCCAAGTACATGTTGTTTGTTGTCTCTGAATTGGGAAGTACTTTGGGGTCATTGTAAGGGATCGCCAACCTCCTAAGGATATCTAAATTGCCAAGTATTAGTTAGTGTTTAATATTGCGGAATCCATTATTGTATTTAACCTGTACAAGGTGAGTTACATTAACTTACTCCTTGTACCAAGATATTTAATGTGATATGCATGTCGCTTATGTATGAACTACGTATTAATGATTATGATAACTATTGCGTGTTAACTATTATAATATGTGATAGTGTAACCAACCAAGCCTTAGTGGTCGGTTAGGGCAAATGACATCATCTAAATGTGAGACATGTGATTAGTTATAGCGGGCAGGTAACTCGCTAAGCTTTGTGCTTACCCATTGAGATGTTTAACCGTTTCCTTTGACTTAAATGTTGAAGTACTTGAATGAAAGAGTTGTAATTAAAGATTGTGTGTTAGTGCATAATATATAAATTTTGTTGGTTAGTTATAAAAAAATTGAGATGCCACATTGATACCATGGATCCTACGGTTATGATGATCACCAGATTTTCATCAAGTAGAGACAAGGAAGAGACTTATGAGAGTTAAGAAGATTAAGTCTATAAGATTTGTCTATTACTCGTATCCAGAGTTTCTCGTATAATATAAGATGAGAGTGTGATTGGAAATTCCATTAAAGCTGGCTTTCCCATATTACAAATTGATGACATTCAATATCTTTTTCACGAAATGAGAAACATGACCTTCCGGCCTCATGCAGTATCTTAGGCTCTATTTGAAATCAAAAGGTTCATGAAAAGGAGAACACTTTACTCATACATTACAGAAATTCAAATGACTTGTGAATCAAATTAAAGAAAAATCAACATGCATAAGAGACTCTCCAACATTGATAACTTTCCCTTGATGCACGACCTTGCATGACCAAATATCGGAGAATCTACAAAAATCCGAATGGCTAAAAATGTTTACTGGGATTCAATGAGACTGCCAAATACTGTGATGGAACCTTAATGACCATTTGGATGAGGCTAAAGAGCATACTAGAGTTGGACAGGGCCAGTCCAAAGAGTTTTGATGTCCTTATGTATGGAATTTTTCGCGCACAAACAAAATATATAACATAAATGTTTAAATAAAAAGAATACAAAGTAAATCAACTATGCAATCAATTAATCATGCAACTAAGCAATAAAACAAAGAATACAAAGTAAATAACAAACTTAAATAGATAAAACCTGATTAAGCTAATAAACTTCAAGCCTTCAAAGCTTGTGTTGTATTGTTCATTTGACCTTTTTAAGACAATTAGGCAAATGCACTTTGATTAATTCTACAACATTTCAATATACAAAACACAGTTATAAAATCATATTAAATTTAAAATCAAATAAGATATAAAAATTATAATAAAAAAGCAGATTAAATAAAATTTTAAGAAATTAGAATTTAAAAATTGAAGGATTAAATAGACTAGCTCATAGAGTCATAGTGGTCTTATAGTGGTCTCAATGTATTAGTGTCAAGGACATGTTACTTTTTAGGTGTCATGTGTCTATCATCTATCATCTGTCTATCACTAATAAAATAATAAATAAAATAAAACAAAATAATATCATATTAAATCTTAAAAAGAGAAAGCAGATAGCATGTCTATCACTAATAAAATAATAAATAAAATAAAACAAAATAATATCATATTAAAGCTTAAAAAGAGAAAGTAGATAGCAGAGCAGAAGGCAGCAGCAAACCTGCGATTCAAAAAAAAAAGGGAAACTTACTTATCGCCGTTGAAACTTGAAGTCGGCGACCGGCAAGAGACAACCGGCGAGCAGCGAGGCAACGACTAAAGAGTGAAGACCGGCGAGCAGTGGAGGCGTGGAGCAGGAGACAGACCGAAGACCGGCGAGCAGCGGAGCAGGAGGGCAGAGCTGTAGCGACCAAAGGATGGAACTGTGGAACAGTGGAAGTCGACGACAAGAACTCAAGGTTGCAGGTTGAAACTTGAAAACTCAAAGCTGATTATCGATTTTTCGAAACAGAGTTACACAGGTATGTAGTTGAGTATAGATCTTTCGAAATAGGAATGAGTAGCATTGGGCCGGGGATTCAACCAATCGACAGACCATAGGTCTTCTCTTGCCTCTTCGGTTTCCACCGCAGCACTACCCCCCTTGGTTACCTTCGCCGTTGAAACTTGAAGTCGCCTCTTCGGTTTCTGTCTTTTATTTATTTTTATTTTTTTAAATGAGTCTAGGTATACATGTAATGGGTTGAACCTATGATGCCCCCAAACCCACTGCTGCCATGGGCTTGCGCACGAGCCGCACAGGCATTGGGCCGGCCCTGGAGTTGGATAACAAAGCTGATGAGGATGAAAAGATGGACATCTCATAGAGCTCGGGAGAAGATCAATGATAGAATGGAGTTCAGAAATGCTAAAACGCGTTTTGGGATGCGACAAAGACCATCAACATTTACCCTAACGAGGATTTCCACGCATTTACAC
Organism: Dittrichia graveolens; assembly: GCA_038502395.1. Taxonomy (NCBI): domain Eukaryota; kingdom Viridiplantae; phylum Streptophyta; class Magnoliopsida; order Asterales; family Asteraceae; genus Dittrichia; species Dittrichia graveolens. The sequence goes on along the minus strand of JARJIL010000005.1, from coordinate 80,608,458 downwards.
GAAGGAGAAGAATGCTAGACCCAAATCGTGTTCAATCATCTTTTATTAACTTTTGTTAGTTTATGCTTTATTATGAAAGTCAAAGGACTATGAGTTAAAAAATTTTAGGGTAGATACTCACGTGGAGTATAAATTGGATTTTGCTTTTCTTTCTCACGAGTTTTCAACATATAAATGCAAAAGTGTTCTTCTTAAATGTGTTCAATGTGTGCTCTCTACATTGATAGATCTGACTTCTAAGAGCTTTTTGTTTGTTGATTTCTTCTTAATTTGATGCTTGACACTTGGTTCCTATATGTACTTTACACATTTTTTTGAACGAATGCCATCATCGCGATATTAATGGCGAGACTACTTGGTCAACCGAAACTAAATGCGTGAGAAATAAATTCACTTAAGATCGCAAAGTTTCTTTTAATTTGGTCTAGTTGCTTAATTTAGATAGCAGTAACCATCTTAGCTTCACCTAATTTGTGTGTTTCTTTAGTTCATGTCATTTTAAAAAAAGGAAATTTTTTATCTAAATCCCTACAAAACTTTATAATTACATCAATATCCTTACAAAATTTAAAATTACGTCAATATCCTTCTAAAATTTCAAACTATTGTATATGTTTAAATACTTAATATTATTTGACTTCAATGATTCAAATTTTTTATACAAATTGAATAATATGTAAGCTTACTAAACAAAATACGTCTCAATCACTTTTCTCATTTTCCTTCTTCATTCTTTGAGGTGCTTCTTCCCACAGCGTTTACGGTTAAAAACCCTAAATTCATCATATTGTATCGATTTAGTTTTAATTGCATGACGTTTGTGGTTTTCTTTCCTCCTTGGGTTGAATGATCACAGAATCAATGAAAACAAATTATTGATTGTAAAGTCGCATACTTTTTGCTATATTTGAAGTGGATTCTTGTTAGTTGTTCAAAGCTCAAGAAGCAATATATACCTCAAATCCAACTGTTCTTAATGGTAATTCATCTTTGTTTCTATGTGCGATTTCAGCCTTGTGCTTGTTCTTTCTACGCTTCAAATTTTAGTCCCAAATTTTGAGGGCATGCATCTTTTGGCTTTTGAGGGTGTCTTTGTATTTATTTCTGCACGATAGGATGAATGGTACGTATTGTTTTTGGGACTAATAATGGAAAAGTGCAAATAATTTCATACTTTATGGTATTTTCATCTTTATATATGTACATATGAATTTTAGCAGATTGAATTATTCCTGGAGTAGGATACCATATTCAAAGTGGTCAACTAATTTGTATAAGTTATTTGGATGCGCTTGTACCGAGTTTCATCAGCTTCAAGATCCTATTGTTGATGTGCGAAAGAGTTCAAGAGATGCTATGTATAACTTTGAGAAAAAAGATGATATTGAAGATAGATGAAGAAGAAAGACTTGTTAGCTGGGGAAGTGTTAACTTAGCTATAGCAAACTTTCCTTGTCCATATTAGAAGTAATGGTTGTTATTGTTTATTTGTTAATAGGTGGAGGTTTAAAGTGTAACTTTCTCATTTTATAGAAACAAGAGTGTTCTTCATTCTCTCTTGGCAACACTCCATATTTGAAGGAGAAAATTGATTCTCCAGCTCATCTCTTCCAAGATTTTAGCTCCTAATTGAAGCTAAGAGCTCCTCGATGCTTCCTATATAAAGGGATTGATTCAAGGCTAAAGACACACAATAAAATACTATTCATTTCTCGGTTGTGATTCTCAGTTCTTATTCAAGGTTTTGTAATACTACAGCTACAGTCATATGACATTTTAGGGCTTCTTTGAGGGGACAAGTTCCGGATGTTCTTGAAGTCGATTGTTGCTGGGATCTCATTTGTTCGAGGTTTTTGCTTTTTTCTCTAATTTCTTGAGGCCCATTGCTACTCGGTCGACTCGATCTGGTGGCTTGATCCTTGTTGGTTGAGGACGACTCTAAATCTTCTTTACCGGGTGTTGTTTGAGACTGTTTGGTCTTAAACGTGGTGGACATTATAAAGTCCTGGTGTTGCTTACTAAAATTCCGCTGCAATTCCTGAGCTTTAAGCTTTTGGTAGTGATCTCTAAAGACTACTCTGTAAGTATTTTCTACCGGGTTTCTTCCATTTTTTCTTTTGTTATCATTGAATTTAGAAACAAAGGCAGTTGTTTGAACTTTTCCAACAGAGTTACCGGAGTGAATTTCTCTATGGGATTCCTCTCTAGATACGATAGCAAATTCAGATTTCACATTAGGCAAGGGATCTCTAGTAAGAATGTTACTTCTAATCGGGAGATACACATCATCTAAGCCCATTAAGAATTGCATTAGCTTTAATAATTGATTGTGTTCATGAAATTCTCTTGATGCATGGCATGTGCAAGTTGGTAATTTAACCAAGGGATCATATTGTTTCCACAATGAATTAAGTTTGTGATAATATTCAGAAATTGAAGATCCATTTTGCATTAGAGAATTAATTTTATGATGTAGATTAAATGTAACAGGGTCATCAACTTTATCATACATTTCTTTTAACTCTTCCCAAACTATAGCTGCGTTTTTTGAAAAAAATTGGCCAAGATACAATTCTTCAGTTACAGAACCAAGAATCCAAGATAAGACAACTGAGTTACACCTATCCCATTGTTTGGCAGGAATGTCATCGTTAATTGGTCTAACACAAGAACCATCTATAAAACCAATTTTATTTTTTGTTTCTAGAGCAAGGATCATGGCACAACTCCAAACATCGTAGTTTTCAATCCCATGTAATTTAAAGGCCAATAATGGAACTCCATTAGTATCACTAGCATGTAAATAGAGGGGATCACCAAAATCAAGACTTCTAACTTGGGTAGTGAGTGGACTATTAATCAATTTAGGTGGCATGATGCAAAAAATAATCAATACTAAAATAATATTACGAATGAAAACAGAACACCAATAGACCAGGTTTGAATTCAGTCAACCAAGTTTCAAGCTAGAACACTTAAACAAGAAGCCCTTGTCAATAGGCCAAAGGAGTGACTTGCTTCTAAACCAAGGTCGGTGGAAAATACTAAAACTTTTTGAAGCATCACAAAATAAAAATTGGGTAGAAACCATGAACAATGAAATGGAAGCTCTTTACAATAATAAAACTTGGGACTTGACTAATCTACCTCCCGGTAGAAAACCTATAGGATGCAAGTGGGTATACAAAATTAAGTACAAATCAACAGGTGAGATAGAAAGATTTAAGGCTAGGTTGGTTGCAAAAGGGTATAGTCAAAAGGAAGGAATAGATTATGAGGAAACCTTCTCTCCCGTGGTTAAGATTGTCACCATTAGATGTCTTATTGCCTTAGCCATTAAACGAGGTTGGAATATCTATCAAATGGATGTTAACAATGTCTTCCTATATGGTGACTTAGTTGAAGACATTTATATGAGTTTGCCTCAAGGTTACTTTTCTGAAAATAATAAAAGAGTTTGCAAGTTAAATAAATCCTTATATGGTTTAAAACAAACTCCACGATAGTGGAATGCAAAACTAACTTCTACTCTGATTGAAAATGGGTTTGAACAAAGTAAAAGTGATTATTCTCTCTATGTTAAATCTCAAGGTGAGACATTTATTGCATTACTTGTTTATGTTGATAATATTGTGGTAACCGATAATGATGAACACGAAATAGAAAAGGTAAAAGATTTTTTAAAAACCAAATTCTTAATAAATGATCTTGGAAAATTAAAATATTTTCTTGGTATTGAAGTCTTACCTACCGCTCAAGGCGTTTGTTTATCTCAAAGAAAGTATTGTTTGGATTTACTTAGTGAATATGGATTGTTAGGTGCAAAACCCGCTCAAACTCCCATGGACCTAAATCTAAAAATTTCTAATAAAATTGAAGAGTGTGATCCCTATTTAGAAAACGTTACCGAATATCAAAAACTTATTGGTAAATTGATGTATATTACTATGACTAGACCAGCCATTAGTTATAGTGTTCATTGTGTAAGTCAATTTATGCATTCACCAAAGCAATCACATTTTAAACTTGCTTTGAGTGTTTTAAGGTATCTCAAAGGGTGTCTGGGTAAGGGTATTCACATTACAAAATGTATGGATTTAAACCTCTCTGTTTTTGTTGATTCTGATAGGGGAAATGCCCTTCCACTATGAGATCAGTAACTGGGTTTTGTATCTTCCTTGGGAACTCCTTGATTTCTTGGAAAAGTAAGAAGCAAGCCACTGTTTCTAGGTCCTCTGTTGAGGCAAAATACAGGGCTTTGGCTTCGGTAACATGAGAAGTCTTATGGATTTTGAATATTCTTAATGATTTAAATTTTGGTAAAACTATACCGGTTGACGTTTTTTGTGATAATAAGGCAGCAATTCAAATTGCTACTAATCCTGTCTTACATGAGCGTACAAAACATATAGAAGTTGACATTTATTTTGTTCGTGAAAAGGTTAATTCAGGAATTCTAAAACTTCACAAAATTGAGTATGCTGAAGAACCGGCTGACATCTTCACTAAAAGCTTAACGAAAAGTCAACATTCTTTTTGTGCAAAAAAACTAAACTTGATTGACATGTTCCAAGTTAAGTTTGAGGGAGGATGTTAATTTAGTTGTAGCAAACTTTCCTTGTCCATATTAGAAGTAATGGTTGTTATTGTTTATTTTTTAATAGGTGGAGGTTTAAAGTGTAACTTTCTCATTTTATAGAAACAAGAGTGTTCTTCATTCTCTCTTGGCAACACTCCATATTTGAAGGAGAAAATTGATTCTCCAACTCAATTCTTCCAAGATTTCAGCTCCTAATTGAAGCTAAGAGCTCATCGATGCTTCCTATATAAAAGGATTGATTCAAGGCTAAAGACACATAATAAAATACTATTCTTTTCTTAGTTGTGATTCTCAATTCTTATTCAAGGTTTTGTAATACTACAGCCATAGTCATATGACTGCTTGATTTCTTCATTTTGTATTAGGAAAGACCAATTAGAGTTGAAGAGATGGGATAGTATTTTATTTAGGGTGGGGGTGGTTTAGTAAGATTACATATTAATCAATGTGCAGATAGTATTTTAATATTTATGTTATTTAATTACTAGTTTATACGGGTATTAGTCTATTAGACAAATAAACTTCAAATGCATTAAAATCAAGTAGAAAAATGTTAGTATTGTACATATACAAAAAATTCCTAATACGTACATAAGAAACCAAATTAAATTTGTTTTGAAGTACTTTATACACAAGTAAACTTGAAAAATAACATAATTAAATATAAAATATGTTTCAAGTATGTAGATAACGACTAGACTATTAAGACCAGTACATAAAATATAAAAAAGTATACATACAAATTGTTTAAGATATATGCAAAACAACAAAACACATAAGAAGCTTAAGCATACTCATATCAAATATTATGACATCTCACAGATCGGTTAATGGACGATTTAGAAATAAGAAAAATAAGTGAATCTACTCAAAACACAAATTCTTAAATCAATCGAAAGCAACAATATTCAAATAAACAAACGTTCTACTTGATCAACCTGATCATTGGAAAAAAATGATAGTTGGTATAAACTATCAGATATAAAGAACAACTAACAGTTTTTCATAGTTGGAGAAAATGGAAATCCAAGTTCGCATAGTGACGATTTAAGCGTACAGGTTTAAGACAAAGGAGATATACATACAAATTTGTACACACGAGCATTATATTTGGTATGTGTGCTATTTGTTTATTTGCTTTATTTTAGAAAATTACTAATTTAATTTAAAGCCACGAGGTTAAAAAGGGGAAATATATATTTTATATTTTTATGGATTTAATTGATTATTTGGATTCGTTTTTAGATAAGGGTCACGAATAATACCTCGTTGGTTTATAATTAATTGAGTAGGACCGCTTAATTAATTAACTGTGAGTTAGAAGGCAGATAAGTGCACTGTATGTGTGTGTGTTAAATCGTGAGTTAAGTGGCAGCCATGCCACCACCTCTTGCCATTTTAGACTTATCTTCTATTCTTCTTACATTTTGGCTTTGAAGAACTTCCAAGAAATCCTTTGAAGGCAGCCTTCCATCCTTTGATTTCTTGTTCTTTTGTGTTGATTAATTGCTACAAATTGAAGGTTAGTTGTATTCTTGAATATCTCTTACTTTAGATATGCATATTGCTTCAAATTAGGGTTCTTGAGTTTTGGGTATTTGACTAATTGATGAAGTTAGTTTGGTTTGATAATTGGTAATAGTTATATGATGTTATGGTACTGATTTTATGTTCAAACTATATGAATTTATGGATTAAAACATAGAACTCCATTGATGGAGGTAGAAGATGAACTTGGAATTAGGTTTGAAGGATTTGATGATGTTATTGTGTTTTTAGTTGTGGTTTATATGTTATATGAGTTTGGTAATGTTAGACAACTGCTGCAACTTAATTTCCAGCCTTGAAATGGTCATTTGGGGTGTTTGTAGTTTGCTGTTGTAGGGCAGTGTTTAACTGCAGACCTGCTGCTGTTCGATCACGGACGCGCCGTGCCAAGAGGGGAACGCGACGCGTTCCCTGCTGACAGAAACAGTTTGGTCTGTTTTGCTTCATTATTTCAGTTTTGTTCTGTTTTGGTTGCTTATACTTGATTCTAATCATGATTTAGTTGTTATACTTGGGTTAGTTAATGTTGGATAACATATATGGATTATTATTTGGAATTTATGCTTACTTGAAATCATGATAGGATGTTTGAAAAGGTTTATGCAAGTTTCATTGATTCCTACATGTTAAGTATTTTATTTGAAGTGATTCTTGACTGTTGGATATGCATTTCAAGTTTGTTTTACATGTTTGGTATAACGGGTTGGTTTTGACCCGTTTATGAGTAAATTGGTATGTATATGCACTTTGTCCATGTTTTGGTGCTTGTAACATGTTTAGTACCTTGAATATAAATTGTATACAATTTAGGCATATTCTAAATATTGGTTTTCACATGTGAAATGCATCGGCTTGGTTTTGACCCGTTTGGTACTAAACTTGATGTTTTGAGATAACTATGAATTGATTACTAATTCTGGTTATCCTGTGTGTTCTCAGGAGGAGACAAGACTCAGTGAAATTAGATTACTGAGTTGGAGATTCGGAGATCTAAGGTGAGTGGATGTTTAACTCACAATTGGTTTAGTTGTAACGGTTTGGTTGCAATTGTTTTGGTTATTACTTGGATAGACTTATTGTCTGCTGATTGATTACTTGGTTTGTGTTAATTTAGCCTTTGGTATGTGCACATGATTCGGATGAGAAGTCAGTTTCGGCTGGGCATATGGGCTGGGTTTGTTTGCTATCGGCTAATCAGTATTTTGATCTTTTGATGCATTTGTTGCAACTTAAGGTTAATACTGTGTGAGAATAGCAAATGAACTATCGGTAAACCTTTGCTTTGGCCGGCATTGGTTGTAGGTTCCTGCAGAACCGCCGTTCTTCTCGGATACTTGATTATTATTGTATCTTTCGGTTGCATTGTTGTTAATTGTTGGTTTAACTTTCATTCACTTAGCTTTGTGCTAATTCCCCACCTCTCACTCCTTTTTACAGATTTTGGTAAGTTGGTAGTTCAGCTGTTGAGTGGCATGATTGGGGAATAATTGATTGCTACTCTGATATTGATTGATGAGCCATTGGTTTATGTAACACTACATTGTTGATGTTGTTTTGAAAACAATTAACCCTGGTTTTAAGTATTATCTTTGTGAACATATGTATATATATTAATCTATCGCTTCCGCAGTATTTAAAAAAAATGGGTTGAAATTGTGGTGTTGCATATATCCTTTTTCTTGTTTTTGTGTTTTTCGTATTTTAAACTAAGAACCGAGACAACCTATTTATAGGCATCCAAAACGGCGGTTACGCAGCGGTTTTGAGCGGTTACACGACGGTTGGGGGCGGCGGCCACCGCCGCCGGCGGCTAAGGCGGCGGTTACCTGCGGTTGGCGCTACTCCTTGAACCCCACCAAGGGGCTCTACCCCTCGGACCCCGCCAGGGGTGCTGCCCCTTGGACCCCGCCAAGGGGCGATGCCCTTGAAACCTCACCAAAGGCAGCCCTGGACCCTATATTCCCGATACCAACTTAATTTATTCGATTGTGCACTCCGCACCTCCAAACCCGAATTATAACTAAGTCTAGAATCAGCTAGTCTCATGTCAATCCCGATTATACTAAACAGCTTGATGACACTAAAATCGTCAACATATATTATATAAAAATCTAAGCTATAGGTGTAAGGTAGCATTGTCGATGGTCCTAAAACTACTTTATTAGTGCATGTAGTTAGCTAAGGGTATTTAAGCAAATATAGTAGCAAAACCGAAAACAAGGAGTTTGGAATCACTATTGATGGGAAAACTTACATGATCAGTTGGTGCTCGAGTTTTTCTAGCTCCTGATTAACCCCTTTTTAATATAAAATTTAACATTTAATGAAGTTATTTACTTATTTTTAGATCTTGCATTATAATTAACAATTGAGGTATGTACCAAGTTAGTGGAAAAAGAAAGCAGTATTTGCCTCAACTTGGACAATGGCAAATGAAAGATAAATTAACTATATAGGCTATTTATTAGTTTACGGTAGTTGTTCGAAATTGCTTATCATACTACTTTTTTAAAGAAAAATGATATATCATTTTGTTATTTCTTCCTACTTTATCCTTCTACTCATCACAAAATAATATGTGAAATCCATTAGTTCTCTTTTCTCATCATATCTCATCCATTGATTTTGACAATTGTGTTGATCTTGACACGAAATGATATATCACATCTCTTTTTTTAATGTGACACGGATATTGATAGATGGAAGTGTTTCTAAGAAAAATGATATATCACATCTCTTTTTTAATATCACGTCTCTTATTTTTTCTTATTTTGAAAAGCTAAAAACTACAACTTTTTTCGCATATCTTCTAAATCACATCTTTTTCTTAAAGACATAATAAATTTATGTCTTACAAAACAAACAACACCTAACTTTTTAAAGATCAAATGTAACATGTTTTTATTTAATATTGTTGAAACTTTCATGGCGTTAAAAGCAAAAGTGTGGTTCCTGTCTATATGTCAACGCCAAATTAAGTGAAGGCGGCTCTAAATTAAGCAGTTTAGCTACCTTTAATAAACTCGGAGGAAAAGAGATGGAATTGCCTATTGCCATTCTTCCAAGCAACAATGGAATTGCCTATTGCCATTCCTTACGTTTACATCTCGATCTATGTTACCGATATCTCATATTGTTTGTAAATGAATTACTATATATTTATTTTTTATTCTGCTATGTTTTAGGTTTAGTTGTGTTATACCACGTACATGTACGAAACATTAAGCTAGTATAATATTAAAAGAGCAATGCTAAAAACTCGTGTTTTAAGTATAAATTCATAAGCCTTCAAGGATTGTAACTTTATAGAACTATATATATATATATATATATATACATACATATATATATATATATATATATATATATACATATACATACATATATATATATATATATATATATATATATATATCCCTTCGGACGAAAAGCAAAAAACAATAAAGAAAAGCTACAATTGGATCCAAATTACGACAATCCCCATCCCCATGGATAATATTTGAGAAAAAAGAAGAGCAAATTAATTACTAGCTTATCTAGGCGCTAGTAGGGAAATTGAGGCAAGATTGTATGAGTCTTGTGGTTGCATGCTACTTGAACTCATAGAAGTAACTTGTGTGTAAAAGCCTGGTTGTCTTGGTTTTGGCGATTCACCTTCGCTGCTCAACATCATAACCACGGTAGCCATGCTTGGTCTATCATTTGGGTCGTGTTGGACACACAATAAACCCACATGGATAGATCGCAACACTTCATATTCATCACATGTCTTGAAAGATTTATTAGCAAATTCCAAAGCGTTTTCTTCGTTATAAAGTGTCCAAGCCTATAGACCCCAGCATGTCAAGAATCAAGATGGAGTTAGATCAAAACAAGGGCATATCTCATTAAATCAGAGTCTCTTGAGAATTTCTTTTTTACAATATTAGAATTACAACCTATATTAAAAGGAATATGCAATGTTGTGACGTAATAACTATGTACAATATTTTAACTTGTATTCCGATTGTGTAGAACTTCTAAACATGTTCGAATGAGTGAGGTGGAACAATAAAATAAGCTTTGTTAGTGTTTAATTAGTGGAATTTGACATTAAAAGGTAAACAATTTCACATTCTTAATTAATAAAGTTAGTATTTGACTTATCTTACATGTCCAAGAAGGTTATGGCTATGAGCTTCATGAAAGAATCCTCTATTTCTTATCCCACTTATAATCACAACCGTTAAAACTCCAAAGCTGAAAACATCTGATTTAATTGAAAATATTCCCTCTCCAACATACTCCGGAGACATGTATCCACTGCATCAAAACGTTGTTCAAGTTTATATATGACACGTAAAGAAAATTTGGAAAATGTGATCGTACAAGTTATTTATTTAATATGAAAAACGAGTAGAATGTAATAAAACACATTCGTAATGAATGATCTTACTATGTACCGGCAACTCTTTTAGTATTTCTTGCACTCTCATTTCCTCCAAAGCTTCTTGCAAGACCAAAATCCGATATCCTTGGGTTCATATCATGATCAAGCAAAATGTTGGCAGCTTTAAGGTCTCTATGAATTATCAGTAACCGAGAATCTTGATGAAGATAAAGTAAACCTCGAGCAATCCCATTGATAATGTTAAATCGTTGTGCCCAGTCAAGCGTTGTGCTTTTATTTTCTTCAATAGTAACATTTGATATGTTAATTTTTTTATTTTAATAAATAAATTTATGAATTGAATGTTTTCCTTTTTTTATAAATATCTCATATTTAACTTACTAAATAGAAGTAAATCTAGACTGCTGTTAAAATATCCCCTTTACAAATGTGTTGTTAGATACTTTGAATCAAACTATTTAATGTGCTAAATTTTGTAGCAATCATGCTCTTTTAATTCTATATATAATACACAATCTCAATATTTTTGTAGATATAACAAGTTCAAATTGAAGAATTATGGTACCTTGTATACCGGTCCAAAACCGCCCTGTCCAAGCTTGTTATTGATTGAAAAATTGTTGGTTGCAACGCTCAATGTTGATAAACTGAACAACGGGAGGTCTAGACCATCCTTGTCGATAATTGAATCATTTTTGCCTATGAAAGTAAAGCCAAGTTCAGATCAAGGGGAAAATAGACATATGAAATGAAGAAAACGATGCTGAGAGAAATTTACCTTGTGCCTTCAAAACCTTCTTCTTTTTCTTCATGATGATCAAAATACATAATCTTAACAGGATTACAAATCCTAGACTACTGATGATGGAAATGACCCGGACTTTCTTTTTGTTTCCGGAACTTCTTTTATCTTTCTCTACAAGTAATACAAAATTCAACGATTACGATTTTCTCAATTCGAAAACAATGAAATGTGGTTTAATGTATTTAAACATGTAATTATTGTAAATCAAAGTGTGTCTCTCTTTCTTAGTTAGCTAACAAGATAAAAAATTTACCTAATTCAGTTGCGCTCATTCGTATGTATATCTCTTGCCCGTTATTTGGACGAGTTCTCATATCGATCAATTCATTGTACCATAACAAGCAACCGGTACCATGTTTGATGTCCAAACTCGCATATGCCGTACAATTACACTCACTTGCACATTTCACCTTGCATTCCTCCAAACTTATATTTCTATCAAACCATGATTGTCGGGTGTCTGGTAATTTCATAAAGGAATACTTTCTAAACCCTTCCCCAACGCCACAATTCAACTGTATTTCCCTTTGACAACCGCTTGTCCAATCTGCTATTGCCCATTCGATGGGCCTTTTAGGAATAAAGCCTCTTAGACATCCACAATTAGGGGACTGTTCAATGTCACACACCCCATGAACCCCACACAATGCGTATCGGTCACAACTATCTGATTTGAGCGATGAATACAAAAACCATCCTTGGGTGCGGTTGATCCAATTCCATTGTTGCATGTTACCCTCTGGACTTATTGTCAGCTTGGAAAGAACCGATTGGTTAATCAATACAAATATAGCTGAAATTTCTATTTCATCCCAATAATACGAATGTTTGTACATGGGATTGGGGTGGTTATTAGTGCTGCCACTAAATCCAAGACCATTCCAAGATCCTTGCCTGTATTGGATCTCATCTCCTTTCTTTTGAAGTATCTGTGGAAGTCCATTGAAATCCATACAAATCATATATGGACCTGGAGAAGGATCATCATCACTCTTCCAGGATGTATAGTTTGTCACTATACCCCGTTTCAAATTCCTTCCGAACTTCATATCCGGCATGATGGTGTCTGTAGGGTGATCAAAACTCTGCCAAATGTAATCTTCCACTCCATCTTCATCATCAATAACCATAAAATTTGAATTATCCATTAACCGAGCTACTGCATTTTTACCATCTCTGGAAGAATTTGAAGACCAAACGATTCTGTTGGTGGTGGAGTCAAGGAGCACCAATAAACCTCCAGGATTGAGAGTTAGCTCACCAGATTTGTTAGTAATCGGAGTTTCTCTGTTGGCAACCCAAACAACAGTGCCTGTTGCAAGCCGTTTGTACCATATGCCCAAATATCGGTTTTCAGAGTTGTTGCTGGGGCTAAAGAATCCGAGCTCAAAGAATTCTTGGGCTGAAACAATGGTTTCACCATCTCTTATGGTTTCATTGATAACTAACGTGTCTGCTGCCATGGTACAAGTAAATAAGGCGTGGAAGCATAACCAGAGTATGGTCTGCAGCACCTCCATTAGTGTATTTTTGCTCAAATGGATGATGATAACATTTTCTTTCTTCTGTGGTAATATAAACCACTGAGTCACATATGATGTTGATAGGTCAAAGTAGCCGGCTTTAAGTACAAATATGATTGCTGGTCCCGATTGATAAAAATCAACGATCTAGGTATAAATGAGTTACCACCTCTGACTTTAGATTCTATAAATCAAATGGATGTGACCTAAGTACCTTAACCCCAATATTTTAAGATGGTTTGAAATTCATCATGTTCAGACTAACATTAATACTTTTGTTGTTATGTATAATAATAGTAATAATAATAATAATAATTGATACTTTTGTTGTTATGTATTGTAATAATAATTGTAATATCTATGTATATATATAGGAAGGTTTATTTAAGAATTGTTTTTATTGTAAAAACCGCGATCTTAGCCGTTTATATTGGATAATGAAATTCATGGATGAAGAGCGTGAGATGATTGAGTGTAACAGGGTGCGTGTAAGGAATTTATGGGTGGTCAATCCAATTGAAGGAGTAGAAATTGAACGGCAAGATTGGTTCTCACAGTTCTCGTACGAAAAACAGTTCTTGATTAAACTTTTCCATATATATATATATATATATATATATATATAAACCAATTTTTTTATTTTAAAAAAGAGGCTCATTAATTGTCTTCATGACCAATAGCTAGGATTCCTAGCTGTGTTGTTGTCGACTTTTTGATGATTGTGATATGTAATGAACATCATAATCATTTACTTTATTAGGTCATCCGTAAAGCTTAAATACCACATTACTCCCACATTAGTTTTTTTTTTACTTTTTCCTTTCCAACTCAAATTAACCTCAAACTCAAGTATAACCCTTCTCAAATCAACCCAAATTTTTTTTCACTTTTTTAATTTATTTAATTACACATTTATGTACTAAAAAAAATAACATATTTAAACAATTCTATAAAAAAATAATATAAATAAAAATTTCATTAATAATAATAATAATATATTAATTCCAACCGTATTTTTCGCTAATTATTTTTTTCCTCGCTAACGATGCCCTTAAAATATGACCCGTAAGGTGATAATGCAGGGTAATATAAAACTCGAAGTATTTATCAAGTTGTTGTCTTTGTAAATCGAGCTCGACTTGTTTAACCAACAACGCTTTTTCCTCGACTTCAAGTTTTTTCATTCTATATGACATATTTTTTATAACCCGTGATTCGTAACTAGATATTCGGTCCACCAACGAATCAAATCGATCTCCCGACGGTACGCCGGTATTTCTTGTACTCGTTGATGGCCTCATTCCCTTGTTTCTCTCGATAGGCCTTTGAGGCTCCTCTATTTGGATATCGTCGTCTACACGTATATAAAAAATGGTTAGAATAATAATATATATTATATATAATATATATATTAATAATAATGTATATAGTAATAATAATAATAATATATATAAATAATATATATATAGTAATATATATAACTTATATATATAATATAAATAGTAATATATATAATAATATATATACCCCTCCCCACAATTGCGCGTTTCCGATAACGGAGTCCTCGGAAACGTCAACCCAAGCTTGAACCAACGTCACCTCTTCAACGAGCGTCTATTTAATCGCCTTTGCTCGGCCCTCAAAATTTTTATTTCCCATTTGTGTTGTCGGGATTTCGTCTTGGGTTGGGTTGGAATAGATTGGAGCGTCTCTTGTGGTTGACTTTCCGGGACATATTCAATATCGTCAGCGTCGTCTTCACCCTAGGTTCTAGGTTGATATGTCGGGTTTGGAGGATTGAAGGTTGCCGGAACGAAACCCCCTTATATCATCCCTTGGTACGTCAATTGGTGAGGGATGTAAGGTTGAAAGCCGGGTTGGAACCCAGGTTGAAACCGAGGTTGGAAACCGGGTTGGAAGCCAGGATGGAAGCCGGGTGATTCTGAATATTGTGAAAACTCGAGCGGAAATCCGGTAGACGTCGTTGTGGTTAAATCCAGGTTTTGACAGCGGTTGCGTCTAGAATCCATGTTGATTTTTTTTATGAAAGGTTGGAAGTTTGAAGTTTGGAGTTAGAAGTTTTAAGTTTAAAGAGAAATTGAAAGTTGGAAGTTTGAAGTTGGGTGAGAAGTTGGAAGATTGAAGTTTAGAGTTTGAAAATTTTTTGCATGAAAATGTTAAAGGAATAGTTTGGGTATTTATAGGAAAATTAAAAAAATTATATATATATATATATATATATATATAACGATTTCTATCCGTTGGGGAGATGAATTTTTTTTAAAAAGTAGCCGTTAATCCAGAAAAGAAAAAAAAACAAAATTCTGCAGTTTCACCAACCCGACTACCTCACCCAAAAATGCACCTTATGGGTGTTCCCGAAGGAACCCGAGGAAGCCGAAGGGAACCCGGGACCTTTGGGCTTGGCTTTACGCATGGACTTATTACAAACTTTCAAACAAAAAGTAAATCTTTAATTCGTAATTTGCCAAGAAATTCCTCTAAAAAGTTTAGCTAACGTTATAGTTAAAATAATTATATCGAATCACGTGTAAGTGAAATATGAATAAATAATAGAAATACAAGAAAATCAAGATTTAACATGAAAAACCTTTGCGAGGAAAATCATACGCATAATAGATGATATTACTATATATATATATATATATATATATGGAAAAGTTCAAATGAGAACTGTTTTCCGTACAAGAACTGCGAGAACCAATCTTAGCCGTCTAACTCCCCTTCCTTCTATTGTATTGCCCACCCATAATTCATTACATGCACCTTGCCACACTCAATCATCTCACGCTTTTCATCCATAAAATCCATTTTCCACTTGAATGGCCAAGATTGGTTCTCATACAAAAAATAGTTCTCGTTTGAATATATATATATATATATATACACACACACACACACACACGGAAGACACTAGAAGAAAACAGGATATTAACTGCTAAAGCCTCCAAATGTCACCGCTAAAGGTAACAGCGGTGATGCGTCGCCGATATTGCCTCGCCACGGTTGCGGGTTGCCTGTATGTCGCCGCTATTGCCGTCGTTGCTATTGCATGTTGCCGCTATTGCCCATTGTCGACGCTAAAGGCATTGTCACTATTACTTTTTTAATTATTTTTTATTTATTTATTTTTCTTTATATCTGTCGCCACTAAAGCCCTGTGTCGTTGCTAAAGATGTCGTCACTATTAGTTTTCTATTTTTAATGTTTTTATTATTTTATTAAAGGTGTCGCCACTATTAGCTTTTAAATTTTAATGTTTTTATTATTTTATTTTTATTAAACCTATATATATATATAGGGGAGGGTTCAAACGAGAACTATTTTTCGTACGAGAACTGCGAGAACCAATCTTGGCCGTTCATTTTGGATAATGGAATTCATGGACGAAGAGCGTGGGGGAATTAAGTGTGGGAGGGTGCATGTAAGGAATTCATGGGTAGACAATCCAATTGAAGGAGGGGGGATTGGATGGCTAAAATTGGATCTCGCGGTTTTCGTACGAAACACAGTTCTCGTTTGAACTTTTGCCTATATATATATGTGTGTGTGTGTGTCTGTGTGTGTGTGTGTGGGATGGTTCAAACGAGAACTGTTTTTCGTACGAGAACTGCGAAAACTAATCTTGATCATTCAAGGGATAAGTGGAATTCATAGATGAAGAGCGTTGGGGATTGAGTGTGGCAAGGTGCATGTAAGGAATTCATGGGTGGACAATCTAATAGAAGGAGGGGGAATTGGACGGTTAAGATTGGTTCTCGCAGTTCTCGTACGAAAAACTATTCTCGTTTGAACTTTTGCCTATCTATCTATATATCTATATATATACATATATATATAGGGTCGGGTTCTTTGGAGAACACCTCCTAATAGAGAACAGGAAGAACATATTAGATCCGTATGATTGAAATTGAGTTAACGGCTCTGATTTTTTCAAAATCAAACTAATTAACGTTTAATTGAATTAAAAAGGGTAAAATTGGTAAATTGAAAATTCATGCTTCCGGCGGTTTATAGCGTCGGTTGTTCTACCGTTTTTTTAAACACCAAAATCTTTGTTTGATTGTTTCTTCGAAATCATTAAATTTTTTATCACGATAATAAAATGATTAAATTTGATTTTTTATCTTCTTTCATTTGATACCACTATTGCTTAATTAAAAAACATGCATCAATGTTGGTTATGTATAGGGATGAGCATGGTACCGGAACCGGTACCGGTACCGTTTTTACCGAATACCAAATTTGGTTTAAAGACGGTACCGAATACGATACCGAGTATTCATACTACGGTACCGGTACCTATTTTACCTAGTTTTTTCAGTACTAGTCCCGAATACCGAATCCCGAATACCGATTTAGCACTATTTCAAGTACCGAGTACCGGACCGAAAGCTCTAACTCGGTACCGCTACGGTGCCGGTAGGGTTCGGTATTTTCGGTACTCATGCTCACCCCTAGTTATGTATAAATACAGACCGTGTATGAAAAGGAAAAAAAAGGTGTAGAATGAGAAATTGAAGATGGTAGAAGAAGAAGAAGAAGAAGAAGAAATAGATGAATTAAATGTTACCTGGTCTTTTTTACAAAAATCTTGAAATCAAATTTCTTCATCATTTGATTATTCATTGTTGTGTACTTTAAATTACATTAAACCACAGCTAAAAGCACACGCTTGATGATTGCTAATAGTTTTTGATTAAGATGCAGCGTGGACAATACTGCATACATTCTAATTGATGTATCCATCCAACATGACCCTGCATATGTTCAAAAAGAAGACATCAAATGAAAGCATTGCATAGAAGTCAAAGTAATGCATACAAACATAAAATAAACATATTCAAAGGTAACGAAACTATAAAAATAATGCACCTAGACTATAATAATTCATGCATTCAACACCAATTCAAATTCTCGAAAATAATGAATAAGTCTTTAAGTCAATACATATATTCATAAAAAATGGACGTCTACAAATTAATTAGGAATATAATGTGTGTATTCAAAAGTAATGTACATAGTTAAAAGTAATGCATCTAAAACAATAAACAATTCTAAATCAAGAATCTAGAACATACATCCAATTGTTAAAGAAATGCATAAGTATAATTAATTCATAACTAATGCATACAATCATAATTAATGTTATAACAATGTTGCTCATCAATCATCACTTTCAAAAATAATTCAACTTGAAGAGGTAGTGGTTTGCCTTGATGCATTGAAACATCATCTAAAGCAAACCCCAATTTTGTATCAAGAATGTAAGATGTGCATCCAATTGTTTTTTCTAGATTTTGATTCTCCCTTGTTTATAGTCAATAGCAATGAATTGTATCTTGCAATATCAAATAAATTCCAATTACATCTTAAACTCCAAATTGAGCATCAAGGTCCATCAAATGTATAAATGGTAAATCTCTTACAAACTAGAATGGTATGATAATACACATTATGGATATCTCTTTAACAATAAACTCAATATTTAAGTAGTGTGTTCCTTCAATTTCATGCAAAACAATGATGTAGAAATTAAGTAAATTGAAACCGTTGGTATTATTTATAATTTTAAAGCATGAAAGCATGATCCTGCCATTTTATTAAGCAAGCAAAAATATATAACTTGCT
This sequence comes from Dittrichia graveolens, assembly GCA_038502395.1. NCBI lineage: Eukaryota > Viridiplantae > Streptophyta > Magnoliopsida > Asterales > Asteraceae > Dittrichia > Dittrichia graveolens. The sequence goes on along the minus strand of JARJIL010000005.1, from coordinate 80,589,940 downwards.
AGGGAGAACTATCATTGAAGTGTATCTCAATTTCCACTCTATTACAGTGACCGAATATATATGCATGAGTGTATGTATATAGTCATGTTTATTTACCTTAAACAACAAAGGTAATATCCTGGAAATATTTTTGATCCAAGATGACACTCATTCTCCAAAAGTTCATTTAAAACAACGAGATATCCACAAATGAATTTCTTACTACTCAGTCCACTCACCATTATCTCATATAGATATTCAGGTAGCATCCCCTTTTCTGCATTATATGCTATTTGCATTAAAGAAAGTCACTAAGAGATAATTCAAGGTTTCAATAGCTGGTAAATTATTTGCTTCCACGGTTCCACCATGTCTTTATACACACAATACATTACAAGAAAAATGGTTTTTTGCGGCGACACATTTTCGTCGCAAATACCCTAATTGTCGCCCCAAAAGGTTTTTTGAGGCGACATGTCGCCTCAAAAAGTACGCCGCAAAAAATTTGTCCAAAAACTTATTTGCGGCAAAAATTTTAACATTTGCGGCGAAAAATCGTTAACATTGTCTAGTTCACGGGGCCTTTTGCGGCGACATATGTAGCCTCAAAAACTTTTCGTCTCAAAAAGTCATTTTTCTAGTAGTGATAGGTTTAAGCCCTTTCTTCTCCTTAACAAACAAGAACACCTAATAATCGGTTAATTAAGGCAATATCAGGCTTATAGCTAAATGAATCAAGTACGAAAGGAAACATTAAAACTTCATAGGTTTTGTGGTACTTAATACCAATCAAACAACCTTAAAACAGCTCTGATGCTGAAATAGCATATTTCACCATTTTGTTACAAAACCCCTCCATTTCATCAACCCTCGAAGCCATTCCCAACCGCATGATTATGTTATAATATGTAATTAGTAGTGTGTTGAAACTATTTTTGAAGTGAAGCTCATTTGAACTATCGCAAACGGGATTTTAAAGTGAAGGCCATTTGTACACCTTTCCCAGGTTTTGAATTGAAGGCCATTTTAACATATGCAAAGGGGATTAAGCCCATAAAACTGAACCTTAACCTTCGTTGAAGTTTCTGGATATGTCGTAGACTCATCGCTGTATAGAGCACAACGAATCTGACAGATTGGCACCCGGTAAAGAGAGAGTGGGGATGTGTAAGAAGAAACTGGTCAACAGCCTTCGATGATGATCAGCCTTCAATGATGATCAACCTTCACCGGATTGGAGACGCCAGACATTTAGGGGGTGTTTGTTTAAGCTTTTTTTAAGGGCTTAAGCTTATGAGCTTATAAGCTTTTGAGAAAAAAAAGTGTTTGAATTAGCTTATAACTTATGAGTTAATAAACTTCTTTTAAAAATGTAGAAAATGACCAAAAATGGCTTCCTTACATTAGCTTATTAATGTATAATGACTAAAAAGAGGGTATAAAGGTAAAATTATAAAAATAAGCTCACATGAAAGAAAATAAGCTAGTTCAAGATGGCTTATGAAAAATGGCTTATTTTGTTAAAAATAAGCCAATAAGCTTAAGCTAATAAGCTTAAGCTAATAAGCTTAGCCAAACACCTAAAACATGATAAGCTCAAAATAAAAGCTCATAAGCTAATAAGCCAAAATAATAAGCTTGGACAAACACCCCCTCAACATCGACGTGAGAAGCAAGGAGTCAAGGGCTGGAAAAATCTAAGAGAGAGATTGTGTGTGAGAGTGTGAAAGAAACACAGTTGGAACTTGGAAATTGGAATCAGTTCCTCTTTTGTTTTCCTAAAATACCCTTTACTCACAAATCAATCTCCTAATTCCCATCGTTAGATTAAAATTGATCAAAAGGTCAACAAGTGTTCTCTTGTTGTGTAATTTGAAATGGTTCTCTCTTGAACCTCTCTCTCTCTCTCTATATATATATATATATATATCTTACTCCTTTATAATACATTTACAACTTTAAAAATTCTTAATTTTAAGTAGCTTGAATGTATTAAAATACCTACTTTTAACCATTTTATTCTCTATCCTAATTTACTTTAACTTTTAAAATACTCCTTTTTAATCATTTCATTCTCTCTCCTAATTTATTTTTAACTTTTTATCTATTTAAAAGCAACATATTATTACATTTTTAAAAGCAACATGATGTAAAATAGAAATTATTTATCGTCACAGCATTGCGCGGGTACCTTGCTAGTCTATATATATATATGTGTGTGTGTGTGTGTGTGTGTGTAACATTGCAACCAAAATATAGAAAAGTAGCAATTTTTATAAATCTGCAAACTACTACGTACTAATTAATTAGTTATATACTCAAACACGCCTACTAAATCCAAGTATATATGTACAAATATTTTAAATTTGTTGTTTGTTAATGCGTACATACAAGCCTAGTAATTAATACACACACAAACTACTCGTCATCGTCGTTATCATTCTCGTCCTCATCATTCTCTACGCTATGTTTTTGGGTTGTGACTGGTCGAACCATCGCAAGAAGTTGTTCTCTAAACTCCGCGTTATTAAACAATGCTTGAACTGGATTCGGCTACAAAATAAACATATAAACATTTATAATAAACATATATACACATAATAAACATACATATATACTCATATGGCATATATAAACGCATTAACAAGTAAAAATAACCAATTCATACCCAATATGACGAATTCATACCTAATATAACTCATTCATACCAAATATGACTCATTCATACTCATATGACATATATAAACGCATTAACAAGTAAAAATGACCCATTTATATAAAATATGACCCATTCATACTCATATGACATATATAAACGCATTAACAAGTAAAAATGACTCATTCATAGCCAATATGACCCATTCATACTTATATGATATATATAAACGCATTAACTGGTAAAAATAACCTATTCTTATCTATATATGACACATTCCCACCATATATGACCCATTTATACTATATATGACCCATTCATACTCATATGACTTATATAAACCCATTTACAACTAACAATGATCAATTCATAGCCAATATGACCCATTCATACCTAATATGACCCATTCATACTCATATGATATATATAAACGCATTAACAAGTAAAAATAACAGTCCATACCCAATATGATCAATTGATACCTAATATGACCCATTCATACTCATCATTCATAGCCAATATAACCTATTCATACTCATATGATATATATAAACGCATTAACAAGTAAAAATAACATATTCATATCTATATACGACCCATTCATACCATATATGACTCATTCATACCTAATATGACCCATTCATACTCATATGATATATATAAACGTATTAACAAGTAAAAATAACCTATTCATATCTATATATGACCTAGATAATTGTTCAATATAGTCCTAATTTAATTTATAGTCCCGAGGGACAATTTATAGCCATTAGATTTTAAGATTCAATGGTCTAGATTTAATCTTAGATTATAATCAAAATTGATATTTGTATAAAAGGGGGCATTTATGACTTTTTAACTATTAGTCTTCACTTTCTCTCTCCTCTAATTTATTTAAAATTAATTATCTCACAAACCGTTAATTGTTAGACGAAACGAATTATACCGTTGCGATCCTCGTGTTCCCCTCTTTTATTAGAGAGATCACTTGATATACTTTCGACAAAAAAAAATTCTCATTTTGTTAGATTGGACTTAAATTTTATTGTAGTATAATCACATGTGATTCATAGAGGTGTGATCAATATAGTCTTTATAAAATTATAGTTTGGTGTTTGATAATCCGGCGAAATTCTATAGTTTAGAAACAAAAAAATCAACAATTGAAAGTGATTCTAAGTTATTAGTTGTTTCATAACACATGTGATTATCTATCTATTATACATGCACATAATTACAGGTGATTTGATTAAATGTAACATTTTTATGTCACATATTTGACAGAATCAATCACATGTGATTGCCTATTCAATCACATGTGATTTTGTACAGAATCAAATGTGATTGAATACCAAAAACATAAGATTTGGTATTCAATCACATATGATTGCATATTTAATCATATGTGATTTTGTACAGAATCATACGAGAGTTTGTACAGATTCACCATATCACATATAATTGCATATTTAATCAAAGGTAAATCTATAGACCCCAGCACCATATCACATAAATTTTTAAGTTCTTAATGGAATTCATATTTCATACATCAACTGGATCATTAAGAAACTCTTTTCAACACTACCCAAAACGGGTCACTTAGTCGGCTTATCAACTCTCAATCATTAACACTTATCGCAGTTCTAATGAACTTACAACTAATCATTCCCACTATTGGGGATAAATTGACACATAAGGTCACACCAAGAGATAATCCAAATTTTCATATCACAAAACTGTCCTTATAATTGGTCTATCCTCATAAGAGGTTCAATAATTCACAATTATCTTTCTTTAACACAAATCTCTAAATCATCAAAGAAGAGAGATTTGGTTATGCAGACTCTTAAGTGATCAAATCACTAATCAATCGTATCACAATCTTAATCTCATAAAATCTCAACCACTAGAGAGTTCAAATCTCTAAGGTTAATCAACAACCTTATCATAAGGTTACTCAGAGTACAACCTTACTTAAACATTTCGTTACATAATCTCAATCACAAGATACGATTGGGATTCCCCCAACTTACTTATACCTCTTATCTCCTCTACGCACATAACAAGTGCCAAGAGTGGTTAACCGCTTTCAATCAAACTTGAGAGCTTACGTGACTAAAGGTTTTCAATTCATCTTAGTCATTCTACATTACATCCCAACGTGAGACCCATTAGATCACAAGATCTATACTCGATTCCCATGAGGAGTCCAACTCATGGGGACCAAACCACACCACCTCGATGGTGACACAATATCTATTCTTCTATCATAGAAGATACACTTCAAAAGAAGATTCCTGTTTCTCTCGGAGAAACACACAAACACTATTTCGTTTATAACGTAACTCATGAGAGTAAGTCTATCATACATGAAACAATAACTTCAATTTCAATTTCAACTTAACCAATAATCCCAATAGGATTTATACTTAGATAGAGAAATGGCTCTCAAGTCCAAAACACATAGAATGTCACTAACAGATGACTCTATCAATCATCCATAACAGATCCAAACCCGCAACCGCAGTTGAATGAAGGGTTCATTCCATAGACTAAATCGTCATTTATATCACTTCACATAAGATGCCTCCCTCCTTGAACCAAGGATAATTGGCATTTTTCTGACCTAACTCCATTCCATGGAGTTCATCACTCACTTACCTTATCATTAAGGCATACTAAACAAAGCTTCTAAGATCATAATCTCATGTTTCTATTGGCGAAACTAATCTTAATCAAGACTTAGTTTCTCATTCTAGCGCTCAAAGCGTCTCATATATCATCAAGGAAATCTTTCCTTCTAAACCAGGCTATCCTTACCAAGGATTCATCCATAACTTATCCATAATACAGGATTCAACACACGAGATAAAACAGCTTTCTGTCTCTATCCGAGGTTCTACGTGAACCAGGACATCTATTCTTAGTACTCAACAGTACAATTAACTTCCAAACTGCTACTCAAGGTAGGCTTTCTCATAAATGTATCTCATCTCAGAAGTCAAACTTAGTAACATAGGGCTAGCAACACACTTGAGTTACCTAACACTCAGGCAACTCTCATCCTAACCCAAGTTACCCTCTTCCAGTTCAAATGGATTTCCTGAAATGGCCGGCCTGGTTTGAGACCAAACACTAACTCGAGTGCATGATTCACTCAAACCCAGGCTCTGATACCAACTTGTAACACCTTGATTTTCAGTCCAAATTTAAATTTTCCAGAACTCATTTTGAAACATATTTTATACACATTTGCGGAAGCATTTTAATCTCTATTAATTATCTGAACAAGATATGAAACCTTTCATTAATATAATTCCAAATCCTTGGTGTTACCACAGTCAATCTCACGACCATAACTAAAAGAGTAGGAAATCCAAGATTACTGGAACTGCAAGTAAAACTATGCCCAAGGCATCTACCCGCCTCACCAAGGCCACTGTACATCCTACGGATACAAAACATTTTTATACACAGAGTTAGCTATAAACATAGCTAGTGAGTACAACCAAAATAGTTTGTTTTACCAAAACAGTTTGTTTTACCAAAACCAAGTCATCCTTTTACTTCTTTTGAAAACATAAGTTTGGCAATCAATTAAACTTTTGAAAGCATACGCATTAGCACATAAGGATGCGGGTCTGTCCATTGAGTCACAATGTATCCACGTGGTAGCTAGCCACGGTCAACACGTGCCCACATGGGGGATAACCATATCACCCCGTCAAGGTGGGGGATGCACGAAGCAGTCCACCATACAACGGTTATTTGGAGTGCATGCCTTGTTCACCAAATCCACTCGTGTTGCCACGGGTTCGGTGGTTCGTCAGCCCAGTGAACCCACACGGTCATGATGGCTACTGACATACCCCTCCACTCTCTGCACCGATCCCTCAGCCACCCGTACCTCGCGGTCCCCCCAATTGCCGAAGCCACAGGAACCTCTGTGTATGTCCCAATGACTAGGAACCCTATGGTACAGAGTTATATCACACAATGGTCCAGACCATAGCACATATACCCCGAAGGGTCACATAAGCACATACCCCGAAGGGTCACATAGGCACATACCCCGAAGGGTCACATAATCACTTACCCCGAAGGGTCATAAAATCTCTTACCCCGAAGGGTCATAAAACCACTTACCCCGAAGGGTCATAAAACCATTTGCCATAAAGGCCACAAATAATCCAAACTTTACAAGTTTATTAACCAATGCATACGTGACATAATTATATCTCTTTGAGCATAAATGCTCAACAATTAAAATCATGTTTGGCACCTCGATGCCCAAAAACATCATTTGTATGAACATATCTTTATTTCTCAAAACCATGTTACAGTTGGCATTTCAATGCCCAAGATACACCATAAGTGAAAACATGAATTTCATTAACTCAAAATCATGTCTTTTGTTTCAAAATCAAAGTTCACTCCCATATGGAGTACCATGTTTCAACAACCATTCATTAAATCACAATTTAAGCATAGACCATCTCCAACATGGAGCAATGGTCTTATTTTGAAAACCATCATTTAAAACACATCTTAAATCAAATACACAATTCCTCATTCTCAAACCCAAAGGTTTCATAAAGCATTTATACTTCATAAAAACCATAGTATAAAACAATACTTGGTTTACATATTCTGTAAGTTCAAAAACTCATAAACAGTTTCAATTCATATAATCCGCATTTATAAAACAGTTTCATAATCCACATCATTTGAATCATCAAGATTCATCAAGTAATTGCCAAACAATCAAAACACAACATGATGACTTGTAATCTTATCAAACAGTTGGGTATCCGCGGGGTATACTCACCTGAGGGTGTGATGAGGATCACAACCCCATCCAAATCATAGCTCAAACCCTTGATCATAAACCTGTGATCATAAAAGACAAGGTTAACTAACATAAGTTAACCAAAGACAAGGTTCTAGACTCCATTCAAGACTTAGACACATTTTTGGGTCTTACAAGACTCCAAATAATCCTCCTATAACCATAGGAATCAATCCCCAAGCATATATAAGGTCAAATGGGGTCAAAAACAAGTTTTTGGACAATTCAGGGGGTCTCACGCCGCGAGACAAGGTGCCTCGCGCCGGGAGAAATTCTCTGGAAAAACGACTTGGGCCAAAACGTGACCTCGCGCCGCGAGCTTGTATATACAACAACTCCCTACTGTTTTCTTGTTGTAAATCCGGCCCAAACAAAGACCTTTCCAACTCAAACTTGTTTTTAGCATATCATACACTCAAGGACACTTCCAAATACCATCATAACAACACATAACATATCTTTAATCATCAAAACTCTATCTTTACCAATTTCCCCATTTTTGACCCATTAAACACAATAAACCCAAATTTAAACCAAGAATCACCAACCACAACATGTATTACTCAAATCAAACACAAATTTAAGTTTAGAACTTACTTGATTTGCAATTCCAATCCATTCCCCAACTTTCTTGCTTCAACCAAGCTTAAGAGTGAAGAAATTGAAGTCTAAACACTTCAAAACTTGAATCAAACCCAAGAACTATCAATTTTCCCTTTGATTTCTTCCTCTTTCCAAGATCTCTCTCTCTCTAGAACTCTCTCTCTCTCTCTATTTTTCTTCCAGAAATTTCTTCTTCTTTTGACTTCATTAGATGAAGTCAATGTATATATATATATATACATATTTACTCTTTTGGCCCTCCACCTTTCTTCCATTTAACATTTATTTACCACTTTCTAAGATATTACACATATACACAACACATAGTATTTAATTAGTATGATATGCACATAATTACTAATTTCTCATTTAATATTGCATGCACATACATATTTTGAACTTCCCAAAAATACGGGTTTTACAACACATACACACACCGACTCACACGCACGCACATTGGACCGTACCACACACACACGAACACACAGAAACATAACACACACATACACACACACACACACACCCAAACAAAACACACAAAAAATAAGGGTCAATCATACCTTTAGAAGATTTAGATGGGTGTTTGGAGAAATGCAGGTCGGCCGGGGAGCAGCGGCGTCGGGCGAGCAGAGGCGAGCGAGCGAGAGAGCGAGTCTGTTTGATGTGATAAAGTGAGCTCAACCGGTACCAATTGAGGGATTTATTTTAGAAGCATTAGCGGCGACGCCAAGCATTAGCGGCAACGCATGAATTGTTTGGGTGGGAAAGTTACATGCTCTTTTATAGGCATTAGCGGCGACATGTAGCCCACCCACCTACATGTCGCTGCTAAAGCCCTCATTTCTTGTAGTGAGAGTTCATATGAGAAGTTTTATTTTTGCGAGAAGCAATTACAACCATTAGATTTTCCTAAATCAAGATCTTAATCAAAATGATATTTATGTATTTATAGTTATTATAAATAATTCATTAATATTCTAAATATGGTACTTCCCTTGTATTCTCTCTAATTCGTTGTATCCAGGATTTTCAAATTAGATTCCAGATATTTTGTTTGTTCATATCGATCTATTGTAATTTAATCTTGATCATTTTTACAAGTTCTACGAATCAACCATTTTAATTAAATCCTTATGAATATCTATGACTATGAATATGTGATATAAACATTATCAATTAACTAAAAGTTCATATTTTTGAACAAACCGTCATTTTAATTAAATGGTTATAGATATTTATGAATATGTGGTATAAACATCTTCGTTTACCAAAAAAATATATATATGGTTGGATAGTTATGTGAATCTACCATTTAATTCAATTCTATAATTTTTTTCCTCTAAACTAATTGTTTCCAATAGGTAATAGTTGATGAGTGAATAACTTTTATATATGTCATATGAGTATGAATGTGTCATATTTGGTATGAATGGCTCATATTAGGTATCAATTGATCATATTGGGTATGAATGGGTCATATTTGTTTCCAATATGAGTATAAACGAGTCATATTTGTTTCCGGTTGAGGGATTTATATATGCCATATGAGGCTAAAGAACTTATACGAATTCAATTGATAAATACAAGATTTAAATGAACACACCTGTAACTTGATGCTTGTAGGTAAGAGAAAGATAAGAATAGTCTAATCTCATTTAAGAAGACTTGGAACCGACATTGCTTATTGTTTTTGTTGAAGATCAAGCACATGGATTTGCTGACCATTTTGAAAAGAAAAACAAATGCACCGAAGGACTAGGCATTTATGAAGATCAAACAGAAGGACTTGTTGATCATTTTGAATAAATTGTAGTAGGAATTGATACAACAATAGAACCCACCTAGCATATCTCAAGCAACAAAGGAGTTGGTCAATCAAGATATACGTTTGATCAAAGCAGTATTGGTTGAGATGGGGTTACTAGAACTAGAGATCAAGGAAATCTTAACACTCCAAGGAAGAAGACAAGCCAAGAGATGGACTCAGTTGAAGTTGGTCTATGTCACCATGGATTTGTTGTCAACATTTGTCAAAGCGACCCCTGTTCGTAGAAGTTCGTGAGGTTAAAGAAGACTAGAAAACAAAGATCCTAGCATCATGTACTATACAAACGGAGATATTGAAGACCAAGAGGAAGATGGTGGTTTCATCATCATAAGCTCGAAAACTTGAACACTTTTGACAATTAGGGGGAGACTCTTGGAATAATTGTCAAAAGAAAAATTATAGTTTTTATTTATTATTTGTAGTTAGTAAATATGTGTGGTTGTGGAAACACCACCGCGGTAACCATGACGGCCAACCACCGCCTTCTGCCGCCGTCAAACGGCAGTAACCGTCACCATCACACTCTATAAATATGTATCAAATGTACTCAGATTTAGTTAATCCAAAAATATATAGAAACAGAAGAACTTTGGCATATTGTTTCTTTGTAATTTTAAGTTTTCGATCCAACAATAACAAAGTAATTCTAAACTCTCCTCCCTAATCGGCCCTAGCCCCCTATTTATAACCTAGAAATTGATTAAGATAAGAAAACAATTTAAATTACGGAAATAGGATAAATACTATTCTAATTTAAATAGATACATATCAAGAACATATTAGAGTTGGATAGCAAAGCCGATGAGGATGAAAAGATGGACATCTCTTAGAAAGAGCACCAGAGAAGATCAATAAAAGAATGGAGTTCAGGAATGCTCTAAGACGTTTTGGGAAGCGACAAAGACCATCAAAATTTACTACAGAGGATTCCCACACATTAAAACACAAAGGAGAACGATGTTAGACCCAAATTGTGTTCAATTATCTTTTTATTAACTTTTGTTAGTTTACACTTTGTTATGAGAGTCTAGTGACTATTTAGTTAAAACGTTTTAGGGTAGATACTCATATGGAGTATCCATAGGAATTTGCAAAGATAGCAGTAAAACAGAAAACAAGGAGTTTGGCATCGGTATTGATGACTAACTTACATGAGTTGGTGCTCGAGTTCTTCTTGCTCCATGGTTAACTTTTCTTTCTCTTTTTTTAGCATTTGATGAAGTTTTTTATTTATTTTTAGATCTTGCATTATATTAACAATTGAGGTATGTACCATGATAGTGGAAAAAAGAAAGCAGTTTTTGCCTCAACTTGGACAATGGCAAATGAAAGATAAATTAAATATATCATATATTTTATTAGTTTACGATAGTTGTCCGAAATTGATTATCATACTATTTTTTGATGACATGGATAGTGATAAATGGAAGTGTTTTTAACTGTTAGGCTTGTATCAATTTCTCACTTATCGTCCCCAAAAGTGCTTGTCAAAGTTATTGTCATCGGATTGTACAAACGTACCAAGAATCTTGCATGGTATTATTCTTTCAAAACACTAACTTTTAAAGATTAAACGTAAGCATATTAAAACATGTTTTTATTTAATGTTGTTGAAACCTTCATGAAGTTAAAAGCAAATGTGTGGTTCCAGTCTATATGTCAAGGCCAAATCAAGTGAAGAAGGCTCTAAAGCAATATAGAGCTACCTTTAATAAACTCGGAGGAAAAGAGATGGAATTGACTATTGTCATTCTTCCGGACAACAATGGACGTTTGTACGGTATGTAGCTTTCATTTGCAAGAGTCTCCTAGGTTTTAAGCTTAATTAAATGTGTAAAATTATTTTCCCACATCCAAAAGGGTCTGTTCGATTTGACGGAAATGAATGATAAACGAATAGAATGGACAAAGGAATAAAATGATTCATTACCATTCCAGCGGCATGTTTGGTTGCTTTTTCGGAATGGAATGAATCATTACGGGATGATTTTTGGTAGAGAGATATAGACATTCCAGAATGGAATGAAATAATAACCAATGACCAAAGTGCCCCAATATTAAAAAATTAGATATAACCTAAAATAAAATAAGTTCTTATATAAAAAGTTATTTTAAATACACTTTACACATCTTAAATAATTTAAATAAACACGCATAGAAAGCTTGTCAAATGAATTCATAAAACTAAAAAAAAAACACTAAATGTTCATGACAATTTTAGCTACGTGCCGACCGGAAATTACGCAAAAATGAAATTGTTAAGGCCTCTAAACAGTGTCGTCAACACATTTGTTCTTAATATGGCAGGCTACGCATTTTGAGCACATAAGTAGACACTAGCTAACTCAAAACTTTTAGTAGACCTAAATGAATATAGTAAGAACGTGCACACAAAAATCTAGAATCTTTTTTTACCCTTTGGCACCCCTAAGTAGCCCTTGACCCGGTTTACTTGTTACCGGGTCAATTTCAGTTCGTTTCATCTTGAATAAAAAAAATATAGCACACAAGTTGATTTCAGTGTGTTCCATCTTGAAAAGAAAATTTTTCTTAATATGATTTAGGCAATGATTTTTTTTATCTGACGGAAGTTTCCCTTATTTGTTTTTTTATCTTTTTTTTTTTAACTTTTCAAGACATTTTTCTTAATTTAGCAAATTATGATATCAAACTCAATTGAAAGGTAAGATTTTAACATGAAGTGGTTGGCATACTAACACTAATATATATACACACAACTAATACTAATAACATATTGCAATTGAAATGTAAGATTTTACCTTCTATGCACTACCAGTAATCACTTCCCCATCTGGTTTCACATTCATATTTCACATTGATATTTTATGCCAAGGTTTAGTCATGAAAATCAAAGATTTCGAAACAATTATTAAACATTATGATGTCAAATATAACTTTCAAATTGCTTGTAATCCAAAATAAGAAATCGAGTGTTTGGGGTTTAGTTCATCAAAAATATGTGTACACTATAAAATTGTCATAAAATATTTCACATAGAGATTTTAACCCCCGGAGGGCATGTCAATAATCAAGTTGAACAAAGTTAAAATCCATAAGAAATATGCAAGAAACAAGATGAGCATGATATAAAGAAAGAGAAAGATAAGAAATCATCAAACCTTTTTAACTTGCTTGAAATTGACTATAGGAAAGCAGGAACAAAGCTTCAATTGATCAGATTGAAAAACAAGAGTTGCGGTACTGAATGATGAATAAGAATGTAGTGGAAATATAACTGGGGAGGATTATGTGGGGATAGCTATTATTGTTAGTTAGTTAGAGGATATAATGGTCAATTTTCATATAGTCAAATAAATAAAATGAGAAAAAAAACGTTGAGAGTAGATGAAATAAAAAAATGGATAGTTGAAAGAATGTGATTATGTGTGCAATCATTATTTCCTTTCATTCATCTTAAATAAAAAAGTTTTTAACGAAGGAATTGCCCCAGCTTTTCTTTCCCTTCCCGCCTAACAAACACCACCAAAGGATGTGGGTTTGATTCGTAACGTCCACTAAGAATTTTACATTAAAGCCAATATCAAACTCGGGTTTGTAATTACATTTGTTATTAGTTTCAGAACATAAACAAATGTTAAACCATTTTGTGTGGGTAAAACAATATTACTATTTATTTTTTATTATGTTCTTTTTCAGATTTACTTGTGTTATACCCCTTCCATACACGGGTCATTAGGCTAATAAAATAATTAAAGAGTAGTGCCAAAAACTCGTGTTTTAAGTATAAATTCCCATGCCTTGAAGGATTAGTAAGTTTGTACCATATCATATAGAAGTGTACATATATGCCTTCTGACAAAAAAGAACAAAAAAGAAAAGCTACAATTGGATCCACATTATACTATATACATTATGAAAATTTATATATTTTTGTCATGACAATCATTACCTCACACTTTCCTTTATTTCTTTTTTTCATTTGATTTTTAATTTTTATTATTATTATTATATCGCTCACTCACGTATTCTCTTTATTAGTTTTTTCACTTGAGTATAGAAGTTTATTATTATTATTATAGTAATTTATATAATATTTGTTTTTCTCTCTTAACTTTTATATATAAAGCTCCCTTTTATATAAAATTTTACTTGTGACAATCTCATATTTAATTATTTCAATACAAAACTTATTACAATACAAAAAAAAACATTTTTAGAAATCATAATAACTAAAAACTTATTTCATACGGTCTAAATATAATATATTTTTGTGACAATTTTTATTGATTTTTCCAGAATTATTACAACTTTGTTGTTGGTATTGTTTTAGAAACTCACTTTATTGTAAATATTTATATTTTCAATATATTAGTTTTATATCTTATTTATCTTTATTTTTTTCCACTTCGACGCATGGATAATGACATCTCATATATAACATTTTGAAAGAAGTATGAGCAGTAGTATTTTTATCCTGTAGTGAAGTCAATTATTTATATAAGCGCTAAAACAGGATATTAATATATATTATTCCTTGTAAATATAAATACATATTTGTAAATGTCTTGTTTTTGTTTATATTTGGTATAAATTTTATCACAATAAGATTTTTATTTTAAAAATATTTTTTTAAATAAAATCACAATACTAAAAAAATACATTTAATAAGGTATATTTTAAACTTTTTCCATTCTACATTTCAAATGGTTATATGAAAGGTTTTTGTGCGAATATTTCTCCTTGGTTGTAAAAATTAAAAATGATAAATGTTATATTGACGGTAATATGCACTATGAATTCTATAAAAATGAAATTTCACCAATTTTTTAATATTATTTTTTTTAGTTTTTGTTCCCTCACAAAGTGCAATAAAAATGAGACGACCGTTAAGAAAATAGTTTAGTTCACCAAAATGTATTCAACTTATCACGTTTTGTTATTGTGCGTATTAGACTTTAAAATTTTTTATTGTGTGTATTAAACTTTCTATTATATGTACTAAACTTATACATTTTTCCTTCTTTTTATGTAACTCAAATATATACAATTGTAACAAATTAAAAGTTTGATACACACAATAGAAGCTTTTAAATTTCAATACACATAATAACAAAACGTGACAAATTAGATACATTTTGGTTAAGTAAACCCTTAATTAAGAAAACTACGAAGATTTTTATCTTTATTTTATCCTGCCGCAACGCGCGGGTTAGTGTGTGCCTCGTTAACTACAATCACCATGGATAATATTTAGGAAAAAAGAACAGCAAATCAATTACTTGCTTATCTAGGCGTTAGTACTGAAATTGAGGCAAGATTGTAAGAGTCTTGTGGTTGCATGCTACTTGAACTCCCAGATGTAGGTTCTATGTAAAAGCCTGGTTGTCTTGGTTTCGGCAATTCACCTTCGCCGCTCAACATCATAACCACGGTAGCCATGCTAGGTCTATCATTTGGGTCGTGTTGAACACATAATAAACCCACATGGATAGATCGCAACACTTCATATTCATCGTATGTCTTCAAAGATTTATCAGCAAATTCCAAAGCTTTTTCTTCTTTATAAAGTGTCCAGGCCTAAATACCCAATATTCAAGAATCAAGATCAAAACAAGGGAAAATCTCATTAAATTCAAGTCTCTTGAGAATTCCTTATTTACAATAGAATTACAACCTATATTAAAAGGAATATAAAATTTGAATGAGTGAGGTGGAACAACAAAATAAGCTTTGTTAGTGTTTAATTAGTGGAATTTGACTTCAAAACTAAACAAATTCACATTCAAGTTAGTATTTGACTTATCTTACATGTCCAAGAAGGTTATGGCTATGAGCTTCATGAAAGAATATTCTATTTCTCATCCCACATACAATCTCAAGCGTTAAAACTCCAAAACTGAAAACATCCGATTTAATTGAAAATATTCCCTCTCCAGCATACTCTGGAGACATGTACCCACTGCATCAAAACATTGTTCAAGTTTATATACAACACATAAATTTGGAAAATGTGATATTCTGAGTTACCTATTTAATATGTAAAACGAGTAGAATATTGTAAACATATTCGTAATGAATTCTTACTATGTACCGGCGACTCTTTCAGTATTTCTTTCACTCTCATTTCCTCCAAAGCTTCTTGCGAGACCAAAATCCGATATTCTTGGGTTCATATCATGATCAAGCAAAATGTTGGCAGCTTTAAGGTCTCTATAGATTATAAGCAGCCGAGAATCTTGATGAAGATAAAGTAAACCTCGAGCAATCCCATTGATAATGTAAAATCGTTGTGCCCAGTCAAGCGTTGTGCTTTTGTTTTCTTCAATCGAAAGATCTGATTTGTTAGTTTTTTCTTTTAATAAATAAATGCTTGAATCGAATGTTTTCCTTTTTTTTAATAAATATCTCATATTTAACTTACTGAATAGAAGTAAATCTAGACTGCTGTTAGACATATACTCATAAACCAATAACTTTTCGATCTCTTCATTGCAATAACCTAGAATTTTTACGAGATTTCGATGTTGAAGCTTTGAAATGAAGATAACTTCATTCTTGAACTTTTCAGCTCCTTGTGTTGAACTTACTGAAAGTCGTTTCACTGCCATTTCTTGATTGTCCTCTAGGATCCCCTTTACAAATGCGTTGTTAGATACTTTGAATCAAACTATTTAATGTGCTAAATTTTGTAGCAATCATGCTCTTTTAATTCTATATATAATACACAATCTCAATATTTTTGTAGATATAACAAGTTCAAATTGAAGAATTATGGTACCTTGTATACCGGTCCAAAACCGCCCTGTCCAAGCTTGTTATTGATTGAAAAATTGTTGGTTGCAACGCTCAATGTTGATAAACTGAACAACGGGAGGTCTAGACCATCCTTGTCGATAATTGAATCATTTTTGCCTATGAAAGTAAAGCCAAGTTCAGATCAAGGGGAAAATAGACATATGAAATGAAGAAAACGATGCTGAGAGAAATTTACCTTGTGCCTTCAAAACCTTCTTCTTTTTCTTCATGATGATCAAAATACATAATCTTAACAGGATTACAAATCCTAGACTACTGATGATGGAAATGACCCGGACTTTCTTTTTGTTTCCGGAACTTCTTTTATCTTTCTCTACAAGTAATACAAAATTCAACGATTACGATTTTCTCAATTCGAAAACAATGAAATGTGGTTTAATGTATTTAAACATGTAATTATTGTAAATCAAAGTGTGTCTCTCTTTCTTAGTTAGCTAACAAGATAAAAAATTTACCTAATTCAGTTGCGCTCATTCGTATGTATATCTCTTGCCCGTTATTTGGACGAGTTCTCATATCGATCAATTCATTGTACCATAACAAGCAACCGGTACCATGTTTGATGTCCAAACTCGCATATGCCGTACAATTACACTCACTTGCACATTTCACCTTGCATTCCTCCAAACTTATATTTCTATCAAACCATGATTGTCGGGTGTCTGGTAATTTCATAAAGGAATACTTTCTAAACCCTTCCCCAACGCCACAATTCAACTGTATTTCCCTTTGACAACCGCTTGTCCAATCTGCTATTGCCCATTCGATGGGCCTTTTAGGAATAAAGCCTCTTAGACATCCACAATTAGGGGACTGTTCAATGTCACACACCCCATGAACCCCACACAATGCGTATCGGTCACAACTATCTGATTTGAGCGATGAATACAAAAACCATCCTTGGGTGCGGTTGATCCAATTCCATTGTTGCATGTTACCCTCTGGACTTATTGTCAGCTTGGAAAGAACCGATTGGTTAATCAATACAAATATAGCTGAAATTTCTATTTCATCCCAATAATACGAATGTTTGTACATGGGATTGGGGTGGTTATTAGTGCTGCCACTAAATCCAAGACCATTCCAAGATCCTTGCCTGTATTGGATCTCATCTCCTTTCTTTTGAAGTATCTGTGGAAGTCCATTGAAATCCATACAAATCATATATGGACCTGGAGAAGGATCATCATCACTCTTCCAGGATGTATAGTTTGTCACTATACCCCGTTTCAAATTCCTTCCGAACTTCATATCCGGCATGATGGTGTCTGTAGGGTGATCAAAACTCTGCCAAATGTAATCTTCCACTCCATCTTCATCATCAATAACCATAAAATTTGAATTATCCATTAACCGAGCTACTGCATTTTTACCATCTCTGGAAGAATTTGAAGACCAAACGATTCTGTTGGTGGTGGAGTCAAGGAGCACCAATAAACCTCCAGGATTGAGAGTTAGCTCACCAGATTTGTTAGTAATCGGAGTTTCTCTGTTGGCAACCCAAACAACAGTGCCTGTTGCAAGCCGTTTGTACCATATGCCCAAATATCGGTTTTCAGAGTTGTTGCTGGGGCTAAAGAATCCGAGCTCAAAGAATTCTTGGGCTGAAACAATGGTTTCACCATCTCTTATGGTTTCATTGATAACTAACGTGTCTGCTGCCATGGTACAAGTAAATAAGGCGTGGAAGCATAACCAGAGTATGGTCATGGTCAGCACCTCCATTAATACTGTGATTTTTGCTCGAATGGATGATGATAACATTTTTTTTCTTCTGTGGTAATATAAACCACCGAGAGTACATGGAGTGGGTGTTAAAGTTGCATAGTGAAAAGCCCATCGCGTAGTGAAACCACTCCATATTTACGTGAATAATAAATGGCGTGATATGTTCCCCTGTGTGAATATGAATGTGGACCAGATTTTTTGAGTATTATTTATTTTTATTGATTATTACTATATTAAATTTGAAATTAATAAATAATGTGGGTCTCATAGTTTGATGTGGTGGGAGGTAACCATTACAGGTGTGTGTGGTGTCTAAGTGATAAGTTAAGTAGTGGGGGTAAAAAGCTGACATAACGGTGTGATAAGTGTGATAGAAATCAACCATAGTCACATATGATGTTGATAGGTCAAAGTAGCCGGCTTTAATTACAATTGCTGGTCCCGATTGATAAAAATCAACGATCTAGGTACAAATGAGTTACCACCTCTAACTTTAGATTCTATAAATAAAATGGATGTGACCTAAGTACCTTAACCTCAATATTTTAAGATGAGTCCGTCTATTCGCATGTAGTGGCTTTGCTTATGACATTCTTGTTTTGCAAATGCGATACAATCTAATTAATAATTCATCTATTTCTCACTTAGCAAGTGAGATTTATGATTTCCTTTTATTTTTCCCTTTTCGAAGTTGGTAATAGAAACTAAACCTTTTTTTAACATTTGAAAATCATGTTTTTATAGGTGTAAGATAGATAAAATATTATTATAACATTAATATTTACGTCAATAACTTCTATACTATATGTTTAAATAATGGGTTTGCTTCACCAATATATATTTAAGTGGTCATGTTTTGCTATTGTATGTATTGTATTTAAAAATTTTCTTTTGTGTGTATCGAATTATTAATTTGTCGCTATTGTGTGTATTAAACTTTTATTGTATGTACTAAACTTGTAACTTTTCTACTATTTTATGTAACAAAAATACATACAATAACAACAAATTAAAAGTTAGATACACACAATAAAATTTTTAAAGTTCGATACACCTAATAGCAAAACGTGACAACTTATATACATTTTGGTGAATTAAACCTTAAGAAAATTAAGTCCTCAATGAAGATTAAATCTTAACATATATATATATATATATATATATATATATATATTAAATAAAATAAAAAATTAAATAAAGAATCTCTATTAAAAATAAATTTTCTCTATATTGTAATAAATATTAATAAATTCATATAACTACAATTCATCAACCCAAATAATATGCAACCCAAATTTATAATCTCCAACTTATTTATTGACTCGTTAATTAAAATAAAATACAATTATCCGTTGTTGTGCATGAGTTTTTCCTAAAAATACAAAAAAATCTATATTTATCATAATCATATATATGTTCTGTATTTATTTCAATAGATAACTATAAATTATACAAAATTTCTATCAAAATATTAATAAAAATGAGTACGGAACCCGCTATAGCAGATCATCTGATGCTGTGGCACCGGTTTGACTAACTTAGTGATGACATGGTAGTGAATTGGACACTCACTTGTCTTCTCTTTTTTAAAAATAATTCACAGTTAAGTAATATTATTTTTAATTGTTATTATTTAATGTTTGAGTAATTAGTTTAAATATATTATTTTTAATTGTTATTATATAATGTTTGAGTAGTTAGTGTAAATATATTATTTTTAATTGTTATTATTTACTGGTTTGTTGAGCTGCGAAATGGAGCAATGGCTTGGGTAGAACGACTATGATATTTCTAGATGATCAAATTATATGGGTGATTTTCCTTCTTTTTTTTAAATAGTATGAAGGGATCAATTAAAAAAAGATGCTAACTTTAAAAGGGGTTTGCTTAAATTAGACGGTGTTTTATGTGTAGTTCCTATTTCTCACTTGGCAAGTGAGAAATAGATAATCATTGAATTGTTTCGCAATTGGTTAAGGCGATAGTGACATAAATGTGATACTGACAATACTAGCCACACGGAATCCGTATGCATATCAGGACCCTTTTAAGATGGTTTGAAATTCATCATGTTGAGACTAACATTGATACTTTTGTTGTTAATAATAGTAATAGTAATAAAAAAGCGTCGTCACTATTGCTTTTTTAATAATAGTAATAGTAATAATAATAATAATTGATACTTTTGTTGTTATGTATAAAAAAGCGTCGTCACTATTGCTTTTTTAATTATTTCATATTTATTTATTTTTCTTTATACTTGTCGCCGCTAAAGCCTTGTGTCGTTATTAAAGATGTCGTCACTATTAGTTTTCTATTTTTAATGTTTTTATTATTTTATTAAAGGTGTCGCCACTATTAGTTTTTAATTTTTAGTGTTTTTATTATTTTATTTTTATTAAACCTGTATATATATACATATATATATACACATATATATATATATATGTATCTATACATATATATATATATACATATATATATATATAGGGTAGAGATCAAGTAAAAAGAAAATTAAAGAAAAAAGGGTAAAATGAATGATTATTTGATCATTTTTCGGTATATATATCAACTGATAATCTTAGTTCATCATCTTTATTGATTAAAACTAGTTCTTCATTAATTTCTTTTTGATGAATCCAACATATTCATCAATTTTTAGATGAAAGCATTTTGTTCATCAACAAATTATTCCAAAATTTTGTTTTCAAAATCTGTATTTGAAATAAAAAAGAAATTGATGAAGAACTAGTTTTAATCAATAAAGATGATAAACTAACGATTATCAGTTGATATATATACCGAAAAATGATCAAATAATCATCCCTTTTACACTTTTTACTTTAATTTTCTTTTTATTTGATCTCATCCCTATATATATATATATATATATATATATATATATATACTAGTGGGGTACCCGCGCAATGCGGCGGCGGCAAATAAATAGGAGGTTGTGATGAGTTTTGTGTAGAATAATCACAAAGAGCTAATATGAGTTTGTGAAAATTCTTTGCGAGATGAAGATACTTTGCGAGATGAAGATAATATGAGTTTGGAAGATTATTTGCGAGAGCCACTTTGAAATTAAGAATTAAATTGCTAACTCTGAGTTATTTGTGTTTCAGTTTGTTGGAAGAGTTTTGTCGCATGGCTGGATCATGAAGTTGCTGATTATACATATATATATATGTATATGTCTGTGTAATGTTTCATAGTTCCAATTATTATGTAATTGAGTTAGAATGCAATGTTTATAAATTTCAACTCTATGAATCATTCATTTGTTTGGTGTTTGTGAAATCTCTTGAACTTGATTTATTGAAAACAAGAATTTAGGTGATCTCATAAATCAAAAGTTAATATTAAAAATATATAATTAGACTTAATTCAGTTATAAGTATGGTGATCTCATGAATCAAAAGTTAATATTAAAAATATATGATTAGAAATAATTCAGTTATAAGTATTGGTTTAAATTCATTAATTGTCGGTTATGTTTTCAATATTTATTTGTTGAAATTCATTAATTGTCGGTTATGTTTTCAATATTTATTTGTTTAAATTCATTAATTGTGGACTTAAATGGGGTAAACGAGAGGTATAAAGGAGGGGTATTTTAGTAAATTTACCCTTTTTAAAATTAAGAGTTTTTAATTGTCAGTTATGTTTTCAATATTTATTTGTTTAAATTCATTAATTGTGGACTTAAAGGGGGTAAAGGAGGGGTATTTTAGTAAATGTACTCTTCTTAAAATTAAGAGTTTTTTAGGTGATAGATACATTATATAGGAGTAAGATATATATATATATATATATATATATATATATATATATATATATATCTGTGTAACATTGCAACCAAAAAATAGAAAAGTAGCAGTTTTTATAAATCTGCAAACTACTACGTACTAATTAATTAGTTATATACCCAAACAGGCCTACTAAATCCAAGTATATATATACAAATATTTTAAATTTGTTGTTTGTTAATGCGTACATACAGGCCTAGTAATTAATATACACACAAACTACTCGTTATCGTGGTTATCATTCTCGTCCTCACTATTCTCCGCGCCATGTTTCTTCTGTGGTAATATAAACCACCGAGTCACATATGATGTTGATAGGTCAAAGTATCCGGCTTTAAGTACAAATATGATTGCTGGTCCCGATTGATAAAAATCAACTATCTAGGTATGAATGAGTTACCACCTCTAACTTTAGATTTTATAAGTCAAATGGATGTGACCTAAGTACCTTAACCCCAATATTTTAAAGTGGTTTCAAATAGGGATGGCAAAAAAAAACGAAACCGACGGGAAAAACCGAAAACCGATATAAACAGGGCGGAGACGGAGAAACCCGATTAGTTAAATGGGGATGGGGACGGGTTTGATGATCCCCGCCCCGATTACCCGACATACCCGATTATAATTTAAGATTAACTATATATATATATATATATATATATATATTAATATACATAAAATTAATTCTAAATATAAAATATATAAATCTTTATACACTTTCACACAACCAAATTTTAATCGTTGTCTTTATTTGAATTATTTGGTTTTGATATTTAGATGCATTTAAAATCTTTAAGACTTTAATTTCGGTTAAGATATGTTTGTATTCGATAATGTCATGTAATTTAGTATAATCATTTTCTAAAACTCGTGATAAAATCTTAACGGTGACGTTCCCCGTAGTGAAAAATCATAGTTTTAGTTTACGGGTATCTCTGCGATGAAAATTACCTATTTAATCACATGTTTATATTAAACGGGGATACCCGTTTCCACGCGGTTTTCCCCGGATCCCCGACGGGGATCCCCGATTAATCCCCGCGGTTTTTTAAGTGGGGACGGGGGGACCAATCCCTGCCCCGAATCTGCCCCATTATCATTCCTAGTTTGAAATTCATCATGTTCAGACTAGCATTGATACTTTTGTTGTTATGTATAATAATAATAATAGTAACATTAATAGTAATAATAATTGATACTTTTGTTGTTATGTATAATAATAGCAAGAGTAAATTACTGAAATGATCCATGTGGTTTGTCAAAAGTTACTGGTTTGGTCCTTTAAGATAAAAAAATTACACTACATGTCCCTATGATTGTTTTTTGGTTACTAAACCGGTCCTTTAGCCGTTTAAACTAACGGCGCAACTGTTATAAATTAAAAAATGACCATTTTGCCCTTTTATAACGTCACAAACTCAGTCCTTATGGTTTTCACATAGTTTCACATTTAGTCCTTTAACATTTTTTTAATAATTTACTCTATACATTTATGCATGTGCGTGTACATGTATATATATTTAGTATTTTTATTCTAGTACTTAGAATTATATTTTATTCTTATTCTTATTTATTTTTAATAATTTTGACTTATATTTGTTATCGTACAACAGAACATTAGAATTAGTGTTATAATACATTATTATACACTACCTTAACTTTTTGTTGTTTACTATTTATTAACGGTCAACATTATTTTTATTTTTTATTCAAATAATTATATAATTAATCTCAAACTTTACTAATAAAATTATCTTTTTTTTCTCCATCTATTTTTATCTTTCACATAATAATATACAATTTTGAAATATTAGCTAATAATGGGTTATCTAACTTAATAGTCTGATTATATCCGAAATTAAATAATTTATCTAATTAAGTTTAAATAAGATATGAATCATCACGTAATTAGGGTTAAACAATTTGAAAAATCTTTCCCATCTTTCCTTCTTTATTTGCATCAAGAACAACGGAACCGAGAGTGTACTAATTGTTTGTTTAAATTTTTTTCGCAATTTGATTTTAATTAAAGCTTTGTTTTTATACTTTAGCAAAAAATTAATTTTAAAGTATAATAACAATTAATACATTTTAAAGTATTGCTTAATTAAACCATTTAAACAAAAAATAAAAGTATAAGAAATAAAATTTTAAAACAAAAATTTTGCTGAAGTATAAAAAACAAAACTTTAATTAAAATTAAATTGCAAAAAAAATTAAACAAACAGATTAAACATTTTAAATCCCAAAATGATATTTATTAAATATCAAACGTATAATAACAATTAATACACTTTCGGTTCTGGTGTTCTTGATGCAAATAAAGAAGGAAAGATGGGAAAGATTTTTTAAATTGCTTAACTCTAATTACGTGATGATTCATATCGTATTTAAACTTAATTAGATAACTTATCTAATTTCGGATATAATCAGACTATTAAATAAGATAAACCATTATCAGCTAATATTTCAAAATTGTATATTATTATGTGAAAGATAAAAATAGATGGAGAAAATAAAGATAAATTTTATTAATAAAGTTTGAGATTAAATATGTAATTATTGAATAAAAAATTAAAATAATGTTGACCATTGATAATTGGTAAACAATAAAGTTAAGGTAATATATAATAAAGTATTATAACACTAATTCTAATGGCCTGTTATACGATAACAAATATAAATTAAAATCATTAAAAATAAATAATTATAAGAATAAAATATAATTCTAAGTACTAGAATAAAAATATTAAATATATATACATGACACATACATAAATGTGTAGAGTAAATTATTAAAAAATGTTTAAGGATTAAATGTGAAACTATTTGAAAACCATAGGGACTGAGTTTGTAATGTTATAAAAAGGCAAAATGGTCGTTTTTTAATTTATAACAGTTGCGCCGTTTGTTTAAACGGCTAAAGGACCGGTTTAGTAACAAAATAGCAACCATAGGGACATGTAGTGTAATTTTTAATCTTAAAGAACCAAACAGTAACTTTTGACAAACCACATGGACCATTTCAGTAATTTACTCTAATATAATAGTAATAATAATAATTGATACTTTTGTTGTTATGTATAATAATAATAATAGTAATATATATCTATGTGTTTTGTTCACTATAGTCCTTATTAAAATCATAGTCCTGAGTGATAATTTTAGCCATTAGATTTCAAGATTAATGGTTTAGATTTAATCTTAGATAATAATTAAAATTGATATAAGTAAGGATAATTCTGACTTTTTACATATTGGTCTCCACTTTCTCTTTCCTCTATTTTATTTAAAATTAATTATCTCGCAAACCGTTAATCGTTAAACGAAACCGATTATACCGTTACGATCCTCGTGTTCCCCTCTTTTATTAGAGATGTCACTTGATATACTTTTGAGAAACTTTTTTTTATTTTGTTAGGTTGGACTTAAATTTTATTAATGTATAATCAAATATGATTCATAATAATATTACATGTGTTGTTTTATTAATTTTTTTATCTTCTTAAATTGTATATCATTTAACGTTTATTAATTTTGAATGTTTGCTTAAAAATTAACGTTTGCTTAAAACCGTTTATACATGTATGTACATATTCAATTTCACCCAATCCAATTGCATTGTCTACCCATGAATGCATATATTGTGTACTAGCAACACTCTATCCCCTCTATCAAAGGTCCAGATGTGTTCTCCTTCGAATTCAATATTTTTTTATATTGGTTCTCGTAATAAGAATGGTTCTCGTTTGAACAATCCCCTATGCAATCATATATGATTGAACACCAAATCACATGTTTTTTGGTATTCAATCACATGTGAATCTGTACAAACTCTCGTGTGATTCTGTACAAAATCACATGTGATTAAATATGCAATCATATGTGATTGAATACCAAATCTTATGTTTTTGGTATTCAATCACATGTAATTTTGTACAAAATCACATGTGATTGAGTACGCAATCACATGTTATTGATTTAGTCAAATATGTGACATAAAAAATGCTATATTTAATTAAATCACCTGTAATTATGTGCATCTATAAGAGATAGATAATCACATGTGTTATAAAACAACTAATAACTTAAGATCACTTTCAATTGTTGATTTTTTGTTACTAAACCATAGAACTTCGCCGGATTATCAAACACAAAACTATAATTTTATAAAGACTATATTGATCACACCTCTATGAATCACATGTGATTATATTTTAATAAAATTTAAGTCCAATCTAACAAAATGAGAAAAAAAATTGTCGAAAGTATATCAAGTGACCTCTCTAATAAAAGAGGGGAACACAAGGATCGCAACGGTATAATTCGTTTCGTCTAACGATTAATTGTTTGTGAGATAATTAATTTTAAATAAATTAGAGGAGAAAGAAAGTGAGGATCAGTAGTTAAAAAGTCATAAATTTCCTCTTTCATACAAATATATCAATTTTATTATAATCTAAAATTAAATCTAGACAATTAAATATTAAAATTTGAGAGCTATAAATTATCCCTCGATACTATAAATTAAATTAGAATTTTATTAAATATTTCTGCAATATATCTATGTATATAAACCAATTTTTTTATTTTAAAAAGGAGGCTCATTACTTGTCTTCATGACCAATAGCTAGGATTCCTAGGTGTGCTGCTGTCGACTTTTTAATTATTGTGATATCTAATGAACACCATAATCATTCACTTTATCATACAAACTTTCAAACAAAAAGTAAATCATAATTCGGTAAATTGCCAAGAAATTCCTCTACAGAGATTAGCTAATGTTGTAATTAAAATAAATTATATCGAATCATGTATACGTGAAATATGAATAAATAATAGAAAAACGAGAAAATCAAGATTTAATATGAAAAAACACTTGTGAGAAAAATCACAGGCACAATAGATGATATTACTATTTATATATATTAACACACACACACGGAAGACACTACAAGAAAACAAAGTATTCGTCGCTGTTAAACATAATAGCGGCGACGTGTCGCCGCTATTGCCTACCTATCGCCGCTATTGTCGTCGTCGCTTTTGCCCGAGTATATATATATTAAGTCCTCATGAAAGTCAATTTTTGTTGGTGATTTTCAATATATATGTATTTATTATTATTATTATTATTATTATTATTATTATTATTATTATTATTATTATTATTATTATTATTATTATTATTATGTGTGTGTAAAGATAAGATGCAATGTTTTTAGACAAGATGCAGTAATTTTATACTAGATGCAGTGGTTTTTATACAAAATGTATTGGTTCCGAAATGAGAATCCACCGAGTAATCGTGTATGATGGACTAGTTTTAAGAGAACTCCATATTTTTTAAATATTATGCAATAATTTTATAAACTAGATGCAGTGTTCCTAAAGTTCTTATTTTAGAAACCGTTTCTATTGGATCCTCACCCTAGATACATACATATATATATCTATATATATATGTACATATATATATATATGTACATCTATATATATCTGTGTAACATTGCAACCAAAAGAAAAGTAGCAGTTTTTATAAATTTGCAAACTACTACGTACTAATTAATTAGTTATATATCCAAACACGCCTACTAAATCCAAGTATATATGTACAAATATTTTAAATTTGTTGTTTGTAAATGCGTACATACAAGCGTAGTAACTAATACGCACACAAACTACTCCTCATCGTCGTTATCATTCTCGTCCTCATCATTCTCCGCGTCATGTTTTTGGGTTGTGACGGATCGAACCATCGCAAGAAGTTGTTCTCTAAACTCCGGGTTATTAAACATTGCTTGAAGTGGATCCGGCTACAAAATAAACATATAAACATTTATAATAAACATATATATATATACTCATATGGCATATATAAACGCATTAACAAGTAAAAAATAACCAATTCATACCAAATATGACCCCATTCATACTTATATGACATATATAAACGCATTAACAAGTAAAAATGACCTATTTATATCAATATGACTCATTCATACTCATATGACATATATAAACGCATTAACAGTAAAAATGACTCATTCATAGCCAATATGACCCATTCATACTCATATGATATATATAAACGCATTAACAAGTAAAAATAACCTATTCTTATCTATATATGACACATTCATACCATATATAACCCATTTATACCATATATGACCCATTTATACTCATATGACTTATATAAACCCATTTACAAGTAAATATGTTCAATTCATAGCTAATATAACTCATTCATACCTAATATGACCTATTTATATTCATATGATATATATAAACGCATTAACAAGTAAAAATAACCATCCATACCCAATATAATCAATTTATACCTAATATGACCTGTTCATACAAAATATGACTCATTCATACTCATATGGCATATATAAATGCATTAACAAGTAAAAAAGACCCATTCATAGCCAATATGACCTATTCATACTCATATGATATATATAAACACATTAACAAGTAAAAATAACCTATTCATATCTATATATGACCCATTCATACCATATATGACCCATTTATACCATATATGACCCATTCATACCAAATATGACCTATTCATACTCATATGATATATATATATATATAAACATATTAACAAGTAAAAATAACCTATTCATATCTATATATGACCCATTTATACCATATATGACTCATTCATACTCATATGACTTATATAAACCCATTTACAAGTAAAAAAGACCAATTCATAGACAATATGACCCATTTATACTCATATGATATATATAAACGCATTACCAAGAAAAAAATTAACACTAGTTAACTACAATTAACAATAATTAATAGCAATATACACTGAAACACACACACTGCACAGACCCACACACACATACTCACACACATGCACGCTAGAACACACACACGCACACTGGACCCCATTCACACACACGAACACAAGAACACACAAACAAAACACACACTAAAAACATACACACACATCACTACTAGAAAATTGATTATTTCCAACCTTTTTTTTCGACGACATAAAATCCGTCGTTAATTTCCGACAAATTTGCAACACTATTTTGACAGAATTAACTAAAAAACCACAATACTACTACTAACAATTTACCATCGCTTTTGCAACCATTTTTAGACAATATTAGATTGGTTGCAAAATCGTAGCTTTTTCACGACTATTTACTAACAAAATACAGACCAAAACATTAAAAGTAATATATTTAATAAATTTAATAATTTATTAAAATTTTCGTCGAAAAATCGTTAGAAATACCGACGATATAGCGACGCTTTGTATAAAATAATTTGAAAACAATAAAATAGTTCTAAAAGTTAATATTTTATAATTTATTATATAATTTTGGTCGGCAAATCGTCAAAAGTTCCGACGTTATAGCGACGGTTTGTAAATAACAATTTAGAAAATAATCAAATAAATTTAACACGTAATAGTTTATAATTATAATAATTTTCGTTGGAAAATTTTCGGAAATTCAAATGATAGCGACGCTTTATATAAAATAATTTAGAAAATAGTTAAATAATTTAAAACTTAACTTTTATAATTCATTAACATTTTTGTCGGAAAATCGCCGGAAATTTCGACAATATAGTGACGGTTTAGATAAAATAATTTTAAAACAATAAAATAAATTTAATATCCAATATTTTATATAGCTTTTTCACGACTATTTACTAACGAAATACAGACCGGAACATTAAAAGTAATATATTTAATAATTTATTAAAATTTTTGTCGAAAAATCGTTAGAAATACCGACGATATAGCGACGCTTGTATAAAATAATTCGAAAACAATAAATAGTTCTAAAAGTTAATATTTTATAAGTTATTATAAATTTGGTCGGCAAATCGCCAAAAGTTCCGACGGTATAGCGACGGTTTGTAAAAACACAATTTAGAAAATAATCAAATAAATTTAACACGTAATAATTTATAATTATAATAATTTTCGTCAGAAAATTGTCGGAAATTCTGATGATATAGCGACGCTTTATATAAAATAATTTAGGAACACTTAAATAAATTTAAAACTTAAATTTTATAATTCATTAACATTTTTGTCGGAAAATCGTCGAAAATTCCGACAATATAATGACGGTTTAGATAAAATAATTTTAAAACAATAAAATAAATTTAGTATCCAATATTTTATAGTTTTTTTAAATTATTGTCGAAAAATCGTCGGAAGTTTATGACAATATAACGATGGTTTATAAAGGACGATTAAACAACTAATCAACAAAAAATCTAAAACTTAATATTTTTATAATATATTAAGATTGTTGTAAAAAATCATTCAAAATTACAACGCTATAACGATCTTTTATAATAAAATAAGTTAGAAATAATTAAATAAAATTAATACTATCATGAATATGTATATAAGTTTCCACCTCCCTTGGAGACTTGTAGCTATATTATATATGTTTATTTATGTGTATATTATGCTATCTATATAAATTTTGTGATTTTTATGCTGTATTTTGTTGGCTATATGCATTTTTATAATTGATTTTTGTATTGGATACAAATATAAATAAAGCAAGTATTAAAAATGTAAAAAATTAAAATTTATTGAAAATATATTAAACTATCACTAAATAGTCAGCAGAAGTAAAAAAAATAAAAAAAGAATTAAATATTGTAGCTAAAGCATCGATAAATATTATGAAAGAGTGATTTTAAATAGATTTTCTTTAAAAAAACGGTCGGTAATTCGCTAGTAAAAGATAAAATTAATAATAACATATAGAAAAATAACCCTCAGTATTTCGTCGGAAGTAAATAAATTAAATTTAAAACATAAAATTAAAAATCGTCGGTAATTCCTCGATATAAATAAATTAAAATTAAAATGTATAAAATCAAGTTGTCGGTATTTCGTCGTTAATTTTAGTCGAAAATTCGTTGGTATAAATATTTCCACAAAGTTTTAGAATATTATTAATAATATTATTATTTATTATTACTTAATACTCTAAATTAAGTTCCAACAATTTAGTGACGACTATTTTAAATTTAGCGATAGTGTTTTTTCCAACTATTTCATTTAGTTGGAAATTCGTCAAAACTGGCCATTTCTGACCATTTTCCGACGATTCTAGTAGTGAGCATTGACTCACACACATGCACACTGGACCGTACCCACACACACGAACACACAGAAACATAACACACACATATACATAGAAAACACACACACACAAACAAAACATACAAAAAATTAGGGTCAATCATACCTTTAGAAGATCTAGATGGGTGTTTGAAGAAATGCGGGCCTGCCTGGGAGCAGCGGTGTCGGGCGAGTGAGAGAGCAAGTCTGTTTGATGTGATAAAGTGAGCTCAACCAGCATTAGCGGCAACGCATGCGGCAACACATGAATTGTTTGGGTGAGAAAGTTACACGCTCTTTTTTATAGGCTTTAGCGGCCGCTATTGCCCTTTGTCACTGCTAAAGCCCTCATTTCTTGTAGTGAGAGTTTATTTGAGAAGTTTTATTCTTGTGAGAAATATTTACAACTATTAGATTTTTCTAAATCAAGATCTTAATCAAAAGAATATTTATGTATTTTATAATTATTATAAATAATTAATTAATATTTTAAATATGATACTTCCCTTGTATTTTATAATTTTGTTTGTTCATATCGATCTATTCTAATTTAATCTTGATCTTTTTTACAGAGTTCTACAAATCAATTAACTAAAAGTTCATATTTTTAAACAAACCGTCATTTTAATTAAATGGTTATAGATATTTATGAATATGTGGTATAAACATATTCGTTTACCAAACAAATATATATATGGTTTGATAGTTATGTGAATATATATAAACATATTCGTTTACCCTAAATGATCGGTACATTTTATATTACATTCTATTACACTTTATTCGCTTAATAAATGTACCGATATATGATTAAATATACTACTTTGATAAGTTTTATTGTTCTGTAGGTTAGAGAGCAAAAGAAGCTAATTTAGTATAATTATCTAATAAGCTAGTCAAGTTGATTGGATCAAGAGAGCAATCAGAAAAATAATTGTAGTCATCAACAACTAAAGTGGTCGAAAAAAAAGATCAAAGAAATAAATGAGATAGTAAATATTTTATATAGTATATATATCTTAAATTAATAGATATTATATATTATATATATTATATACTATATAACTATTTCATTTAAAAGAAAAATCAGAAGAAAACGTGGCAGAGATAGCAACTAAAAGATAGATAGATTGAGAATTTAAATTTCAAGGAGTGGATATGTAGCAAATAAAAAGGGATGGGCATAAGTTTAAAAAGGATATGCGACCGGTAGTAATTTCAATTGGAGTTGGAGTAGGACACGTATTCTGGCAACAATTTAAAAGGAAGTATTCTCCATAATTTGGAACCAATTACTACGTACGCAGCAGAAGACATACGAAGGCCCTAACTCACGGCAGAAATCAACGAACGACGGCAGAAGGAATTTTATTCCTTGGAGGTGGCTGGTGACGTCGCACAGAAGGCAACAATTCGTTCCAGTTTACATCGCAAGGCAGCCTGATCGTACAGCGAACGTGAATTCAAAAAAAATTAATTTTCTAGTAAGTTTTGCTGTATTTTTCTTCCCCATGTCAGGCTATATTTATCGTGATCACTATCACGAGTAGGTTTCAGTTCTTTTTCTTGATGTATATAACGTAGTAGTATTGTTTGAACCATTTAGGGGAGTTTTATGTTTATACGTTGATTTGAGTTTAATGATTATTATTTGTCTTCCGTATATACATTCTCGTTTATTCTTTAAGGTTAAGTGTAACACAACTTTGTAGTGGTTGGACTGATCGTGCTTAACCATCCTTCGTGATGCTATAGACAGTGGGTGCTGACTCACACAATTTGTGCCCAGATTTAGTCTTTTTGAAATAATATCAATGGTTTTGTCTATGGAACCTAACAACCTTAAATGAAGTAAAATAATCATATTTGGTAAGATTAAAGAAAAGATTGAAAATGAAACTCGTAGTGGTTGCGTTCGTGATATATTATTCTCGTTTGAAGTTAATTAATTTCGTTTCTAGGTTTATATTTTAGATTAAATTAGTTTAATCGTAATCTTAATATTAAATTAGGTGCTTTTAAATTAGTTTCATCTTTGAATATTAAATTAGTTAGTTAAAAAGTTTCATTCTTTTGAAGTAGTTTATATTCTCTTTTAAAATCTAATTAGTTTTAATAATAAAGTTTCAATTTTTATTTTAAATCAATTAAAAACTAATTTGCTAATCATAGTTCCTCGTGGGTTCGACTCTTACTTGCCCTAGCTAATAGGTGTATTTAAGGTATTTATTTTCTTGATAGTCTACGACCTGTCAGTAAACTAATTGTTTCCACTACTATAAAACACACATTTAGCCCCGGGTTTTTTTGGCTTTTAACCCCGGTTTTGAGAGGGGGTTAAAAGGGGGGGGGGGGGTTAATGTGGGTAATCAAACCCGGTTAAAAAACCGGGGCTAAAGAGTATTCAGCCGCTGTTAAATAACGCGTCTGAAGGAGATTCCAACCGGGTCTGAAGCAGACTTTCTACCCCGGTTTTTTAATTAAAAAACCGGGGCTAAATAGTTTTTAAAAATAAAAAAACATTTTTTACTATTAATTTCCATATTTCTTGCTCATAATGGCAAGAAAAAGTAACCCAATTAACTAGATAACAATTATACTATAAAAATAAACCATTACAATTAAAAATACATGAAACTATACAAACCATACAAGTTTTGAATCCTAACTTATAACAAACTACAAGTAAATGTTCAATACTAACTTCCTAAACGATACTATCAAGTCAATGGAAAAATCAAGAACAAGTACAGCCCAATTGTTCGTTTGAAGACTTGTTGTTCGTTTGAAGACTTGAATATGCTCCATCGTTTCAAATCTTCAATAATAGCTTCACAAACTATCAATATAAACAAAATAAGTAAAACTAAGTTTCATATGTTCTAATCCAATAAAAAGAAGTTTAGTTCACATCATGAATAAATTTGTACCCAACCTATTTAACAACAAATTTACTTGGGCTATACAGCCTTTATAAATGGCAAAACGGGTGAGTTGGGTCGGGTTGGATAGCGAGTCAAAGTAAGCAATTAGAAATGATATATATATATATATATATATAATTTCTTGTTATCTACTCTTAAGAGCATAATATAAAACTAAACTAAGTTAAAAGGAAAAATAACATTTATATATAGATATATACCTGCGTATATGATCATTTGCTAAAGAAAACGTGCAAAAATGTGCCAAGCCAATACAAGAATGACGGTGTCTAAAATCTTTTGGTCAAATGGAGACGTGTCGTTCCAAGGGATCTACATATAGATATACAAAAGTTTAAACAAAAATAGTTATCTTACAAATGACACTTTAACGTAATAGACAACATTCAAAAAGATTTTACAGATTACTTACTTCAGCTGGAAATTGAAACTGATAAGTAAAGATAAATTCATGAATCCAGCGCATAACATAGTATCCACACTCCAAACCACCGCTTTGTTGATTGCACTAAATTTTAATACCAAGTTATACATTTAACAAACTTAAACATGCGCATAAGTTTAGTATATATGCAAAGTAAGACAATTACTCAAGATAAATTTACCTCCGCAAATGTCCATGATGTATGTGTCTCCTCGGTATCATTCATGAAAGTTCTAATAGCCCTGAAAAAAGAAATAACCAAATTAAATCACTTTGTTTACATTCTATGATTCTTAGGTGAAATACATATCAATTTGAGTACTCTTACGTTTCTAGATGTTTTGTAATGTGGTAGTTGTATGGATCTTTTCCATTCTTGATTGAATCCAATATGAATCCCTTATGTGCGTGAGGGAGAAGTATAAATAACGTCCAATGTTCACTAATAATATATTTATACAACTAATATAATACACATATGAATCATATAATAATCAAGACGGTAACATATAATACCCTTGCCAATATGGTGCGAGGAAAAAGATTTTATGAATATGAAATTGCAATGTCTCGATCAAGTAACGTGTGACCTCATCACCGTATTTCAAGCATTGGGAAGAACGAATCATCTCCGGATTAAAAAAAGCACAACTAGTCTTCCTATTATGCATCATATGTAATGATCTACAAGCATAAATATATATATATATATATATAATATATATATATATATAAAGACATGAACACCAAATGTTGTGCTTATTGTAATATAATTAACAATAACGTACATACGTACCTTACAAACCAAATCATGAGAGTCATATCAATCCAACAACCCGCCATCATATCCAATATATCTACGGGTTCCAAAGTGAATTCATATCCATTCATGCCAAAGATACCGGGCTCAATAATAGCATCAAACCATTTTGTAAGGTCAGGTCATGACATAATCCTTTTGTAGGGGTTAGATATACAAGCTTCCTTTTTCATAATTACAGCTTGTCTACTTTTCAAACGTTTTAAATTATCTTCCTTTTCATCTTTTTTTCTTCTTTGAAATACCCCTCAAAGGTGCCGACACTACTCCCTTTTTGGCGGGTAATGTTACCGATGCTTGTTGGTTCAATGTGCCCATAGACTTGGAGGCCTATTAAAAACTTAAATATTCATGTCATTAAATCATGCTAAAATATTACACAAACAAAAATGATTAGGTTTACCGTGGAGAGAACAACTGCACCCCGTGGCCATTGAATAAATGTATCCAATACGCAATACTTGATCGGTGAATAACTTTTATATATGCTATATGAGTATGAATGAGTCATATTAGGTATGAATAGGCAATATGAGTATTAATGGGTCATATTTGTTTCCAATATGAGTATGAATGGGTCATATTTGTTTCCAATTGAGGAATTTATATATGTCATATGAGTATGAATGAGTCATATTTGTTTCCAATAGGCAATAGTTGATCGGTAAACTAATTGTTTCAAGTCGGTTGGCTCCTTTTTGGCCGGTATCCGCTTCCCTATCCTTACAACTCATCCATACGTTATCTATAAATACAATTGAGGATATATTTGAAATCATTATAACTTTTATTCACTTATGTCAACTTTTACTTAACTCCTCAATTTAATAACTTTTATAAAATTTGGGGTATTACACCACTGTATCGCCACCGCATAACCACTCCCACCACACCATCAACCTCCACCAAGCACCCCACCCACCACCCGCCTCCAGTTAACCACCCCCATATTTTAAAAAAGTACAAAATAAATTACAATATATTTACGATATTGGTTACACAGTAAATCAAATACAAAGTTCATAATTATATATGTCATTTAAATGGAGATGAATATATGCTAAAGAATACATTAGCAAACATATTTTAATTAGAAAACAAATCATTTTTAAAAATTTTTACAAAAAAAAGTTATGATATTTTAGAGATGATTACTGTTACATTTTTTTGTAGAAATCTTTATGTTACCAAAAAAAAAAAAAATCAATTTTCATTCTCAAGACCATATCCTTTTCTCTGCAATTATAATCTTTACAATTTTTTTGTATGCCTATTTCTTGAATGGTAAGTTAGTAACTACTAGTTTTCTAATTATATTCTTTTCCATTATGTGGCATTTAATACTAATAGTTATAATTTCTATATTACTGATTGGGCTTTATAATAGCAAGATCTTTTTTGGGTTGGTTACATGTTTACTCCATCTGTTTCGAACAAAGAGATGGTCAAACTGGAGTTGTGTGTGCGTGCGGATATTTTTTCACAAATACTACAGATTTTTAAAAAATTAACAAAACTAATGTTTTTTTATTTTATTTTTCATTTCTATAATATTTGGGCTTTCAAAAGTTGGGATTTTTGGAATATTTTAATAGTTCTTAACTTTTTAAAATTCGGTTTATTCGTTGTGTGACATGTGTCAAATAGGTAAAGTTACTGACTTTTCAAAAGTCGGGAACTTCAATTTTATAGCAAAAAAAGTAGATTTGACTACACCATTCACGAGACTGTAAATGCTTAGTATAAACACCGACTTTTCAAAAGTCGGGATCTATTAAAAGTTTTCAAAGTTCTTGACTTTTCAAAGCCCGAAAATTGTAGAAGTGAAAACGAAGAAAAAAAGCATTTATTTTGTTAATTTTTTTAAAAAATAACCTTATTTGTGAAAAAATCGTGCATGTGACGGGTACGGGTTTATATGCATGAGCTTCTGCAATGGTGCCTAAACTTAAGAATGCAAAGCAAAAACATGGCAACTATGGCATTGGAAGCATAACATGTTGCTCCAAACTCTATAACCATATTTACTTCTTGGATGGTTATGTGTGTGCACGTGTCATTTTTTAACTCCGGTTTATTCAATACAGACACTTGGAGGTAAAATCAATCAAGACTTTGGAGATACCTTTCCATCTAAACCTCATCAAATGACTAATGGAGTCGCTGATGTGGGTAGTACAGTAACGATGGTTTGGAAGAGGCTAGAGAAGGTATTCGTGATATATATTTTAATTATTATTATATATAAATAATTATGTTAAATAGGTCACGTATGAGTTATCGTTTTCGTGTGAATCATTTTTGTGTCATTTTCGGATCAACCCATTTCTGACCTAATTCAATTTCGTGTTGTGTTCTATCTAGGTCATGTTTGGTTCGGGTTGAGTTTCGTTTCTTGTTAGGATTTGCCGGCCCTTGTATCTAAGATCTAATACATGTTTTCATGAATGCGTGTTTGGCGAAAATAGTGATAGTTGAAGCTACAAGTTGTATATTTTATTTGTATATGTGTTTGTCAAAGTAGCTACGAGATAGAGCTTAATAGTATAAAATGACAAAAAAACAATTAAGAGGGTATATATCTATATCTATACTACTATATAAAGCATTTAACACTCTCTCTCCTCCTTAATTTTGAGACTTCTTAAAATTCAATCAAAACAACATCTTGGCCTTTCATTTTATTTAACTTAATCTCATCCACTCAATTTTTAACCATTCCAATCTCTCTCCTAATTAGTTTAACTTTTTATTCAATTAAAATATACTCTCACACAAACATAATTATACACCCATAACAACATAATTTCTAATATCTTATTAATTCTATATCCTTATTTCACAAATATGATTTTTTTTTCTTATTTTAGTGTTTTTTAGATTTTATTTTTAAAATTAATAAAATAGTTTATGCAAATAAAAGAAAAATTGAAAGAAAAATGAGACATGTTGCTAAAGAATTTTGTTTATGACATTGAATTTTGCGAATAACATATCATTACATTTTTTAAAGCAGTATATTATAAAAAATTATATATATATATATATATATAATTTTTTATATAAAAATCTTTTATCAAGTTTTAAAAGCTATTTTAATTATTTTTTTTAAAAAAAACTTCAAGCTTTTGAATCGGACGAGACAAAAACAAACAAAACAAAAGGCTAAAAAGTTGCTTTCGGAACAGATGGGATCTGCGACAATCCCATTTGAAAATCCCATTTGACTTCTGTTCGACCTTATCATCATCAGGTATGTGTTCGATGTGATACCGAAATCATCCCTGTTGGGTCAACTTTCTTAGGGTTTTTTCGGTCATGAAGACCCGAAGAGTTTTGTATACAATCGCCCCCAATGTGCAACTTTTTGTTGAAATTACTTGTTGGTCTGAATTCCTTGATGATTTTCGACACCAAACTACCCATCTCATGAATTTTTCCTCGGCATTTCTAGGATTTTGATACCTCTGTCGAAACGAGTGTCTTTGAGTTCTTGTACACATAATTTGTTGTTTTTCGGTAAAATTGATACTTAGGCTGTGTTTAAATACCTTTTTCAACTTCCATTGCTGTGTTCTCTAGGCTTAATTTTGAATTACTTCATGAATATATGCTTCTCGTCCTTGCGTCTACTGTTCATCACCATTTCTAGGGCTTGATTTGTAGAAATCACCATCTGTTCTTTCCTCATAACTCTGAATTGCGTGATGTCATTGTGCTTGGGAGTGCCTCTGGAGTTCTAGTAGAACTAGATTTACTTGTTTTTGCCAGTCTGTGATAATCACGCTGCTTTTTGACACCATATGGGATACCTAGTTCCCGCTGGTAATTGTATTAAGGTAATTGTACTAGAACTAGATTTACTTAGGTTCTGGTTAGAGATTAGCGATAACCAGAAGTTCGTTCCGGTTTGGGTTTAGCGATAACCAGAGTAATCGGGTTGTGTTAAGACCTTGAATACTTGATAACCAGACTTCTAGCTGGTCAGTTGCTAAAGCAAGCGGTAACCACATCAACCTCATCACTCAATAGCCTTGCCTTAGGAGGGGTTTGATCTATTCATCTGTACTATCCAAGATGGATTGACTTAGAATTGTGGTCACCTTGATAACCGAACCTTGAAGGCTTGAACTAATTCATTAGCGATAAGCACATAATTTCAGGTGTTCGTGATCATGCTCTTGCTATCACCAATACTCCCTAGATGAACTTGAACCTGTGATAACCAAGTAATACTTAGGTAGTGGTTATGTGGTTTGCGATGACCCTTGGATTAGTTGGGTGTAAGAATTTTTTGATGCTCATCTGCGATAACTTCATTGGGTGTTTGAATTCTTTTGCTGTTTATCTGCAATAACCAGTAATTATTTGTGTGGAATTTTTTATTCCTACTTCGTGATATCCATTTGACTCAGAGTTAGGATCTTTAATTCATCTGCAATAACCTATTCCTTAGGATGTTAGAATTCTTTCCGCTAATCAGTGAGCCACACGTAATGTTTTTTTAGCCTCATTTGTGATAACGACACGGGCCTTGGGATTTGTGATAACATACATAACCTCTTTTACGATAACTCTTCTGAACATTTTTTAGTCATTTCATTTGCATGTGATAACCATCTGGTCAGTGTTTCGTTTCAATTGATCTTGCGATAACCACCATCAACGTGTTGCTTAACTTATTGCATGAACCACATTAGGTGATGGTATTATTGGTCCATGTCTGTGATAACTATATGCCTTTGTTCACATGTTTCCCTTGCTGAAATGACTGGTACCGTGCCTTGGGATTTGTGATAACATACATAACCTCTTTTGCGATAACTCTTCTGATCAATGTGTTATTCATTTCATTTGCATGTGATAACCATCTGATCAGTGTTCCATTTCAATTGATCTTGCGATAACCACCATCTATGTGTTGCTTCACTTACTGCATGAACCACATTAGGTGATGGTATTATTGATCCATGTTTGTGATAACTATATGCCTTTGTTCACATGTTTCTCTTGCTGAATGACTGGTACCGTGCCTTTGCGATAATCAAGTACGTCACTCTGGAAATTCTTAGAAAATTTTTTGATTTTTGATTTCGCATATTTTTAATGGTTGGTTTTCTAGTTTTCCAATATGCTCTGTGCAGTTCATTTTGAGTATAATCTTACACTTTTCATGCTTTCATGCACATGTGTCTGAATCCACACACTGTCATCATTCACAAATTGGTTTTCCATCTTAGTAGTCACTTTTGCTTCATATACATTCACTCTTAAACTTGTATCAATACTTGTAGTCTATCTATCACAGAAATATCTTTCTCATTCACATTTGAATCCCAAAAGGAGTTCAAAGCATCTTTCAACATCTTTATGCTAACATTAATGGTCTTGCAGAATACACGGATGCTGAAAACCTAAACCTGATCCTTAAGGACCAATTACTTCTTAGAAACCAATACTGACCATCCTAGCCAATAACCATTACCTGTACCCCGAAACCTTCCGCTGCCACCATCCTAATGCAAGTATTTGGTCGAAAGAACTCTATGAAAATATTCACACAAGCTTTCTGGTTGATCAACGTCTATCATTAATCATTTGACTTTGGAAAAGAAACGGGTGGATCATTAGAATTCTCAAGTTCAAGTGCTTTTTGGAAATTTGAAGTGAGGGAGAGTTCCCTAGCCGTGTCAAGCCAGGTTACCACATCTGCTGTTGGGTCTCACGTGTTGAATTACAGCATTGAACAAGTCATCCGGGGCGCATGCACTCACTCCACCTATCCACTCGACTATCTCTCAAAAGATACTTGTTTCCTTGCACGGAGATCTACCACATATACTATTAGCACCTAATTGTTTCTAGGGCACGTGCACCACCCGCAAACCTCAGTGCCTGAACTTGTGTAGTGACACCTCTAGTAGGTGTTTCACGAGGATCGGAAGGAAATCCTATCAACGATATCATCACACCAAGAGTGAACAGTGTTTCCATTATTGACACGGTTTAACAAATGTGTTAACGAACACCTAAGTGGCTCCGGAGTTGCTCCATCGGAATATGTTTTTAGGGAAGAATTTGATAACGCCCTAAAGGCTGTCCCCAAATTAACATCTAAGTTCACTACTCAACTTGTAGACCAGCTCAAGCCAATCCACCAACTTAAAGCTAAAGGTCCAGTAGTTGAACAATCCAGATTCCTACCTGAACTTAACGGGCAACCACCCTTTCAGCCACCACAAATACAATCCACTAACGAATTAAAATTGTTGCTCTTTACACGATTACTTGCTGAAAACCCTACATCTGCAAACATTGACCTTATTTCCTTGCTTTATGAGAGTCTTGCTCCTATCACTCAACATCACATTTCAAAGAAAAGACCGACTGAACTCAACAAGCCTTTCAAGATTTATCTTGTTGGGTAGCTGTACTTGAAGCATTATGCAAGGCTCAACCTGAATCACAAAAAAAGACAACATGAC
This sequence comes from Dittrichia graveolens, assembly GCA_038502395.1. Taxonomy (NCBI): domain Eukaryota; kingdom Viridiplantae; phylum Streptophyta; class Magnoliopsida; order Asterales; family Asteraceae; genus Dittrichia; species Dittrichia graveolens. The sequence goes on along the minus strand of JARJIL010000005.1, from coordinate 80,547,874 downwards.
GACCAGGATAACACCTAACACGGATCCTTAGAGATGGAGAAGAGACAACGTAGATATGACAGCTTAGGCTCGGAGCATTCATTGACATAATCAATCTCCTCATGCTGACCAGCCTTCTACCACTAAAAAGGCCCAAGAGGCGGAACAAGCTGCAATACACAAATCAGTTCATTAAAAAGTTGTCCAACCACTGTTTGTCTTTGAAGAAGAGCCTGAAGATGAACTCATTGACATCAACACTTAGTTTTTACAAGCACCAATCAATAAGTTTAAGATTATTTCTTGTCTCCTACTATGACGAGGTTGAAGACCATGTTGAGATTGATCTTTTAACTATCCACGGTTCCCAATCTTAACCATCTTTCCATTAAGCCGAAGCAAAAGAAGGTGAATGCAGAAACTGCAGGTTGAAATATCCGTTAAGATTTTAGGAGAAAGATTTGGGCTCACCGAAATTAAAACCCTTAACTGTGCCAATGTTCTCGGTACTCAAAGTCTTTATCCAAGCCCACATCTTGAATATTGGGTTATGATAATCACCCGATTTACATCAAGTAGAGACAAGGAAGAAACTTATGCGAATTAAGATGATTAAGTCTAAGATTTGTCTATTACTCGTACCCAGAGTTTCTCGTAGAAAGAGAAGATGAATGTGATTGGAAATTCGTAGAAGCTGACTTTTCCATATCACAAATTGACGACATTGAATATCTTTATCACGAAATGAGAAACATGACTTTCCGGCCTCAAGTACTAACTTAGCTCTATTTGAAGTCAAAAGGTTCATGAAAAGGGGAACACGATGCTAATATATTAAGGACATTCAAATGACCTGTGAATTAAATTAAAGAGAAGTCATCATGCTCAAGAGACTTTCCAACATTGATAGCTTCCCTTTGATGCACGTCCTTGCAGAACCAAATTTTAGAGTAATCTACAAAAATCTTAATAGTTAAAAAAGTTTATTGAGATTCAATGAGATTGCCTAATGTTGTGATGGAACCTTAAGGACCATTTGGATGAGGCTAAAGAACTTATACGAATTCAATTGATAAATACAAAATTTAAATGAACACACCTGTAACTAGATGCTTGTAGGTACAAAAGAGGGTTGTACAATAGAGGTCCTGACACTCGAAACTTACTGGATTTCTAAAACAAAGAAAATAATAAAAATAACTCTAAACTCTCCTCTCTCTAATTGGCCCTAGCCCCCAAATTCATAACCTAGAAATTGACCAAGACAAGAAAACAATTTAATATACGGAAATAGGATAACTACTAATTAATAAGATAAATACTTTCCTAATTTAATTAGATGTGTGTCATTACCCCTGCCCCAAAAATCTACCTTGTTCCCGAGGTGGACTTGTAACTACTTGACATGTGGGTGAGGGTCTTCCAAATCACAACTGTCTTTATTGTCAATCACGATGTCCACGTGCAAATTTCCCGTCACATCTAAAACGAAGTTCTTTAGCCCTTTTCTTGTCTAATTCCGCTACTGACATCCATTTGGACTGTTGTTTGGCCTCATTCGAGTGCGGTTGCTGCACCATGGAGTTCATTGTCCGAACATTGCAAGGCCTCTCCCATGGTTCGGCTAGACGGAACTCCGTTTTTTCCTCCCCCTTCCTGTATCCCATTATTTCTATTATTGCCGGACCGGTTTTCATCCACCATTATTGCAAGTTTCACGGACTGTTTTAGTCCCTTGGGCTGCAATAAACAAAGTGAATTCTGGAGCTTTGGTTTTAAAGCCTTAAGCAACGTACCTTCCATAACCCGATTTGGGATCCCATCCGGCTGGGCATCCATTGTTTTAAACCATCCCACATATTCTTTAGCCGTACTCTCTAGTTTAATGGCTAGAAACCGTTCATACCCGAGACAGTTGAAAACAATCTAAAAATTACTTTTTAAAATTTCCCAGCAGCAAAATGGACCCCGCGTCCCTTAGTTTTTTCCTATAGTCACAATCTCTTAAATATCAAAAAAACCTTTCCGTACAGTAAAGCCACCCGTATGCATTCCCCTCTTGAACAACGCCCATACTCGCCTCCAAAAGGAGGCAATCTTATATAAGAAAATTTAAAGTTATCACCCTTGTGTGTAAACTGGCTTGTAGGACCCCTTTGGTTGCGCTATTCCCCTCTCGATGTGATGGCAGCGACATCCTGTTCTCGTCCAACACCAAACTTGATTTTTGAAACAGGGTTGGGTCGTTGCCATCATGGACGTTAAAATCCCAGTTGAAGGCATGGCGGCGGTGGTGGTTTCATCGCCTGCTGCATTATCTTCATTGTCTCGGCGTGCCGTTGTTCACATTCCACACATAGGGTTTCCATGGTAGTTTCCCATTTTTTGAAGAGTTACGATAAACAATGTTTTTTTTGCTGCATAGAATCGATGCGGTTTGATATCAATTTGATACGAATCCAATTGATAAAAATAAAATTGGATAAAACACACCCGTAATAAGATGCTTGTAGGTACAAAAGAGGGCCTCATAGGGATTTCCAAATCAAAGAAAATAACTATTGAGATAGTAGTCAAAAGAAAAGTTATAGTTTTTATTTATTAATTGTAGTTAGTAAATGTGTGGTTGGGGCAACACCATTGTGGAGTAACCACCCGACGGCCAACCGCTACCTTCCGCCGCTGTCAGACACTAGTTACCGCCGGTAATCGACACCATCACACTCTATAAATATGTATCAAATGTACTCGGATTTAGTGAATCGAAATATATAGAAACAGAAGAACTTTGGCATATTGTTTTGTTGTAACGTTTAGTTTTCGCTCCAACATTTGGTATCAGAGCTTTTGTTGTTGCCAAAGTTCTCATCTACCAAAAACCATCATATGTTTGAAATCAGCGGGGGTTACCTAGAGTGACCGGAAAATCTAACAAGGGGGATACCTAGGGTAGCCAAAACACTGTTTTACCACCATCTCGCTGTTGGAATCTGCCCACTGACACACGTAGGCCGGCATCACTGCTAATGAAGCGCGGGCCTATTGGGTCATACACCAAGTTTCAATCTCGACAGCCTGCTATAAGAGAGAGAGAGAGAGTCAAAATGGTCAAATTCAATCTGACCTAAGCTTCACGACTGTGAAGGATGCTCCACGAGTCGTGAAGTAGCTCGTGTACACGTGTCTTGTCATGGCCGCATGGTTCGTGAAACCCTAGGGCTTCACGACCCTACACGACCCGTGAAGGAGGTCGTGAAGGCACGAACCCTCACGATTCTTGCACGGCGCGGTATGACTCGTGAAGGATAAATGGCCGGTCGTGGCGCATTCATCCTTCACGGCCCGTGAGAGCCCGTGAAGAAGTCGTGAAGGCAGAATTCTAAGTGACACTTGTATTTGGTTGGACCATTTTGTTGGTCCAATGAATGAGTAACATTTAGCACGACTCTGGCCTCTCTAGAACAGAAGAAGTCTCTTTATAAGGGGTGTTCTTTGTTCATTTGCTACTCTTGGTCCATTAGTGCAAGACATACACTTTGTGAGTTCTTCTTTTGTGAGAGAGAGCAAGAACAAGTGTTGGTGGTTTGTGCACATTGGTTTTCAAGGCTGTTCCAGAACCTCATCATCAAGTGTTGGTGGTTTGGTGGCTTGCTAGTACAAGGCGAAAGAAGCTAAGCGTGGTGTGAACTTCTTTGGTGCTTGGAGCCTTTTGTTTCAAGAGCTCATCCCAAATTCGAATTGTTCCAGCTTATAATCAAAGTCTTCAAGGGTATGATTTGATTCCCTTCTTCTCCTTGTTCTTGTTTTTGGTTGCATGCTTGTTCTTACAAGTTTTCACCACCTTTGGGACTTCATGGTATCGTTTGTATGTGTTTTTGTTGCTTCCGTTGTGTGCTTTGATCCCCATGGATTGCTGCCATACTTGTAAGATGTATACACCTTTGTGGCTTGAAAATCCATATTTTCGATTTTGGACATTCTGTCTAGAAGGTCTTCACGGGCCGTGGAGCTTGCTTCACGGGTCGTGAAGGCCACACGACCAGTCTCGTGGGGTGTTGGTCGTGAAAGGTTTTTTTAACTGTTTCACGAGTCGTGGAGTGTACTGCCTTCAGGCCCGTGAAGAGCAGTAGCTCGTGAAGGCGTCGTGAACAGGCTGTTTTTGGCCTTTTTTGAAAAACAAAACTTGATATGGATTTTTGCTTTTGGTTTTGGTGTTTCCAGAATCATTTTAGGCTTTTTAGCCTTGTAGATTAAGCCCCATAATATCCTAATTCTTGTATATGTATGTATTGGGTGGTTTTGGCATAAAATGCACACATGCATACATGTATATTGTGTATATATGAATATGGATTTCAAAGTGTTTGGAATCCTAATACATATGTACAAGGTTTATTCTTGTGCCTTTAGTTTTTGAGTAAACTTAATTGGGATATTGTTTTGTGCATGGTTTGGTGTGACACACCATGCTTTGTGGTTGTTTCGTTTTTGTGAGCACTGGTTTGAGCCTAGACCTTTGTGTGGTTGTTTGGTTGCTTTATTTATTGTTCATTCATTTGGTGGTTTGTACCACATTTGGTTTGTAATAATTTATTTAATCCGGTTTGTAATTTATTTATTTATTTGTCGCTTGCACGCCAAAGTATTTATTGTTTGTAATTTGTAAATTAACTTAGAATAGATTATGTGGCTTGTATGCCATTTCTCTTTAAATTATGTATGTAATGAAGAAGAGAAGACCGGAGGCACCAACGGGAGTCTTGGGAGACGTCTTGGCTACCTCGGATCCGGAGGCGTGGGATCGAGTGGGAGCACGCCACCAAGTCTTGGATTGTTTGTCCTTAGTAGACTTTGTTCCTCGGATTGGCTCACCCGGGAACACTTAGGTTGGCTCAAATCGGTTTTGTATGCGTGGTTGTGTAGTTTTATTTATTTATTTTCTTGCGTGGTTGTAGGATCTTCGCATGCTAGAAAATCTTTTGAAAATAATAAAACTATATAGTTTTCCTTAATTGGTTAACAAACCCCGCTCGCTCACATGATTAACAAACGAATATAAAGTGTTTATGTTCAAATGGTGAAAAATGCGTTTTGTCACTTATTTGTTAATCAAAACGAAAAGAGGTTTTTAACCGGAAAAACAAAAGTCCTGTTTTTCTTAAAAACGTAAATCACACGCCATCCAAAAGATGACACCACCCGAATCTAATGAAGCATGGGACAATTGTCGAGCTTAGCACGAGTTGTTCCATGTGGACTTGTGTGGAAGGTGCGTGTGGCGTCTTGAACTTTTTGGTTGTCGAGCTTAGCACGAGCCAATTATTGTCAAGGGCATCATCGTATATCTTGTTGGACGATTTGCAATTCCAATTTAATACGCCTTGGTAATTGTCGTGCCTATACCGAGTTACCAAAGCGGCTTATTGAGGAATCGGCGTGGGAAGGGATCAAACATGCCAAACCGGTTCTTTGAGTACCGATGGATCCCGCAAGTGCCTAAGAGTTGTAATCACGGATTGCAATTGGTAAAGCGTTTACCGGCCTAAATACCTTCACGAAGTGATCCGCGGTAAACCCATCATGTAGTGAAGTAATGTTGGGTTCTTAGCCCTTGTTAAATTTAAGTGTTAAACTATTGGGTAATTATTTAACAAGGATTAAAATATGTCGAACTAACCTTTTGTGTGCTTTTCCTTCTTTTAGATGGCATCTACAAGCAACACCGCGACACACATGTCACTCCGTCCATTTTTGGAAAAAGAGAAACGCGTGGGAGTAAACTTTATGGATTGGCATAGGAAATTGAGAATTTTCTTACACCATGAAAGTAAGTTGTACGTCTTAGAGGATCATCTCCCGGAGGCTCCTGCTACCATCGCTACACGGGCCGTTAAGGACGCTTATGAGAAGCGCCTTAAAGACACCAATGAGGTGACTTGCCTCATGTTGACAACCATGAGTTCCGATTTGCAAAGGCAATTCGAGGACGTTGGTGCGTTTGACATGATCTCGTAGCTAAAGGAAATGTTCCAACAGCAAGCGAGGCAAGAACTCTACGAGTGTGTCAAGGCCTTCATAGGGTGCCGGATGCAGGAGGGCGGGAACGTGAGCTCCCACGTGCTTCGTATGAAGCAATACGTGGACCGGCTCGAGAGGTTGGGCTTTCCTATGGGGAAAGAGTTGGCTACGGATATTATCCTCCAATCTTTGCCTCAAGCATATGGTCTGTTCATTGTGAACTAGCATATGCATAACATGGATAAGTCCTTGATGGAGTTGCACCCGTCCTAGCCATCCATGAGGGTGGTGCTAAGAGGAAGCGGCCTGCTTCAAGCTCCAAGGGCAAAGGGAAGGGGAAGGCCAAGGTGGCAACACCTAAGCCCAAACCGCTCCCGGCGCCGGAGCCGAAGGGGAAGCAACCCGCACCTATAGCCCCCTCACCGGAAGAGGCTACCTGCTTCTTTTGTGGGGAGAAGGGACACTACCAGCATAGCTGCCCCAAGTACACGGAGGAGCTCAAGAGGCTTCGCGCCAAGGGACAAGGCGCCTCCGGTATGTATATGATTGAACTCCATAACACTTCTACTTCTAACGCTTGGGTCTTGGACACCGGGTGTGGTACTCACATAGTTAATAATGTGTAGGTACTAAGAAGAAGTAGGGACTTGATTGATGTGGAGCTGGATCTCATCATGGGAAACAAGGCGGTTGTCCCGGTTGAGAAGATAGGGAGCGTGGACCTCGCCTTTCCATCCGGCTTATTTATTACTTTATTAAATGTATCTTATTCGCCCTATGTGGCAAGAAACATTTTATCTTTTTATGCACTTGTTGACGATGGATTTAGTTTTAATTTCTCTAATGGAATTATTTCTAGCTTTAAGAATGATTTATTTTATTTTAAAGCACATCCATGTTGTGGCATATATGAAACAAGCGTATGCTTGCAAAGTAATAGATCAATCATGATAGTTGGTTCTAAATCCAAATGTGATTTGGATAAGTTATCTTTATGGCATGGTCGTTTGGGCCACATAAACAAGAAACGCATCGCCAAGCTCCAAGCGGATGGGATCTTGGAATCATTTGACCATGGGTCGGATGATGTGTGTGAATCTTGCTTATTGGGCAAAATCACCAAAGCACCCTTCACCGGCGTTTGTGAGAGGGGCAAAGACTTGTTGGATATCATTCACACGGATGTGTGTGGTCCGTTCAAGCATGTCACTAGGGATAACTCAAGGTACTTCGTAACCTTTACCGATGATTTTAGTATGTATGGGTATGTCTACTTAGTGAGACAAAAGTCGGAAACCTTTGAGGTTTTCAAGACTTTCAAAAACGGAGTTGAGAACCAATTGGGTAAACGAATTAAGATGCTCAGATCGGATCGTGGTGGTGAGTATCTAAGTTCAGAATTCCGTGACTATCTAAAAGATTGTGGAATTGTTTCGCAATTGACACCTCCTAGGACACCACAATTAAATGGTGTCGCCGAGAGGAAAAACTAGACATTGTTGGATATGGTTCGGTGTATGATGAGTCGTAAGGATGTACCCATTAGCTTTTGGGGCTATGCATTGGAAACGGTCGTTAGAATCCTTAACCTCGTATCAACTAAGAAGGTAAAGAAGACACCCTTTGAGATGTGGCATGGAAATGTTCCATCACTTTCATATCTAAAGGTTTGGGGATGTCCTGCCTACGTGAGATGTGAGGTAGAGGACAAATTGGAACCCTGAGCCGAGAGGTGTTTGTTCATTGGATATCCTGCCGGGTCTATGGGATATTTGTTTTACATACCGTCCGAGAACAAGGTATTTGTTGCTCGTAGGGCCGTCTTACTTGAAAGGAGATGCTATCCAAAGACGCTAGTGGGAGAAAGGTAGATCTTGAAGAAATTCAAGAACCTTCCAATGACCAACCTGAAGTTGGCACTAGTTCACAAGATGATTCTCAGCACGGCGATGCTGGAGAACCTGACACGGATCCTTTACCTCTTAGGAGATCCGGTAGGAGTAGCAATGAGCCAGAGAGATACGGGTTTCTCATGTCTGAGGGCTGCGACCTAGTGGTGGATCATGATGAACCATCATCTTATCGGGACGCCGTGGTGGGCCCTGAGTCCGCTAGGTGGAAAGAGGCAATGGAGTCCGAGATGCAATCTATGTCGGATAACCAAGTCTGGGATTTGGTAGATCCGGTACTCGGGTGTAGACCCATGGGGTGCAAATGAGTCTTTAAAAAAAAGACTGGCATAGATGGAGAGGTAGACACCTTCAAAGCCCGACTGGTGGCTAAGTGTTTCACGCAAACTCATGGTGTAGACTATGATGAAACCTTTTCCCCGGTGGCTATGTTGAAGTCTATCCGGATACTCATGGCAATTGCCGCATTTCATGATTATGAGATTTGGCAAATTGATGTAAAAACCGCGTTCCTTAATGGGACACTTAGCGAGGAAGTCTATATGACTCAACCCGAGGGTTTTGTACATGCCAAGCATCCGGATAAGATCTGCAAGCTTAAGAAGTCCATTTATGGACTTAAGCAAGCATCGCGCAGCTGGAACCTGTGCTTTGATGAGAAAGTCAAAGAGTTTGGCTTCTCGAAAAGCAAGGATGAGCCATGCGTATGTGTTAGGGCTAGTGGGAGCATAGTTGTATTCCTAGTATTGTATGTCGATGACATACTCGTTATTGGGAACGATGTCCCGACCCTTCAAGGTGTAAAAACCTGGTTGGGAAATTGTTTTTTAATGAAGGATCTAGGAGATGCGACTTATATTCTTGGGATCAAAATCTATAGAGATAGATCCAAGAGGCTAATTGGGTTTGGCCAAAGTACATATGTTGACAAAGTCCTAAAGCGGTTTAGGATGGAAGACTCCAAGAAGGGGTTCATTCCTATGTCACATGGTTTGGTATTGAGTAAGACTCAATCCCCTAGTTCCTCGGAGGAGCGGGAAGTAATGAAGCGAGTGCCATATGCTTCGGCTGTGGGCTCAATCATGTACGCCATGCTATGTACGAGGCCTGATGTATCGTGTGCCTTGAGAATGACGAGTAGATATCAAGCCAACCCAGGCGAAGCTCATTGGACGGCGGTGAAGAGCATTCTCAAGTATCTTCGGAGGACTAAGGAGATGTTCTTGGTGTACGGAGGTGAGGAAGAGCTTAGAGTAAAGGGTTTCTCTGACGCAAGTTTTCAAACCGATAGGGATGGCTGCCTATCAAAATCGGGGTTTGTGTTCCTATTAAACGGCGGTGCTATATCCTGGAGGAGCTCCAAGCAAGACACCATGGCCGATTCCACTACCGAGTCGGAATATATTGCGGCCAGCGAAGCTGCTAAGGAGGCCATATGGATGAGGAAATTTCTGCTTGATCTGGGGTGGTTTGTGGTTCCAAGGTATCACCGACGCACGAAGCATATTCCGCGGAAATATCATTTTATCCGGGACGTGGTCGAGAATGGAGACATCGTCATTAGCAAAGTACACACGGATAGCAATTTGGCGGATCCGTTCACTAAACCATTGTCACAAGCTAAACACGATGCCCACACACGTGCTATTGGGATTAGATTTGCTAGTGACTTGGTTTGAGTTGTATATTAGTTATTGTATTCGATGTATTTACTATGTTATTGGGAACATTAAGCAATATTGTATTTTTGAATGTATTGATTATTAAATGGAGATTTAATGATACGCGCGTAGCGAATACTTTTTTTAAATCATTATTGTGTTCCAACTTTGCATGTTTTATCACTTCTTTGAATGATTTACATTCTAAATAGTCCACGGTAAGTCATTCTTCATTGGAAGGAAGTATGAACGAAGATCAAGGGAAATGATTGGTCATAGTGTTCAATGGGATTGAATACAAGGGACGTAATATTTCGGCTATACTTGAAAAGAGTTTCAAGTGATTGGACGACTAGGGATGGAAAAATAACCCGAACCCGACGGGGAAAACCGAACCCAACAAGTTTCGGGGTCGGGTCGGGGATTATAATTTCGGGTAAGGGTCGGGTTCGGGGATGGGGCACACTATCCACGCCCCGCCCCGCCCTGTCCCGCCCCGATATATGTTTATATATATATTTTTATATATTTATATACATATATGTTTTATATATTTATGTATATAATAATGTGTATGAATATACAAAGAGAACGATTGTATATCTATTAATGGAGAAGTTTCTAAAGTGATGAAGTTTTTTGTTAAATTTTGAATTTTGATCCCCTAACTTCTTTTAAGTTCTACTTTAGTTAAGTTTTTTATTTAAGTTAATGATGATACTTACGTTCTTATTTATAAAATGATCATCTCACATTCTTATTAAGTTTTTTGTGTAGTTTTGTACTTCACTAACATGTTTTTAGTCGGGTCGGGTTTTGTGAGCGGGTTTCGGGTCGGGGTCGGGTTTGATAGATGCCCCGACGGGGCGCCCCAAAATAATTCCCGACGGGGAACTGGGACGGGTTTTCATTTCGGGTTCGGGGACGGGGCGACCAAAACCCGCCCCGTTGCCATTCCTATGGACGACCCACACCTGATCTTACTTCATGGTACATGTCAAGAGTAAATCAGGATGATAATATCTTTTATCCTTAGACCGGAGATGCATGTGTTTCAATATTTTGGTTTGCTTTATTCTGACTTCTTTCAAATGTAGTCTGTAACTGGCTATTATAAAGGAGGCTTTTGGGTAAAGTATTGCCAATGTATTGGAGGCAATGTAGTCAAAGGAATTTGTTCCTCTGTTTAGAGAGATATCCCTGGCCCCTCGATGATTGGGCGCTGACACCAAAAATGCATGGCCATGCTCGAGCTTGCAATGATTGATGATCAGTTGCAACTCACCTTTTTGGTCACCACCAATCTTGATCGAGAAATATAATCGTGAACGATGGAAGAATGACTTAGTACCATGTCTCGTGCTCACTTGGATATCGCGAACAATAGGATGATTGATCACTTGTCTATAGGATCTTGTCAAACTCTTTTAGTTTTGACTTGGTACTTGTCAGGGATGACATACCCCGTGTTTAGTTGGGGGCAGTGATGCCTTGCTAGAGGCCGCTCCCTGTCTGTGGTGCCCATGGGTACGGTGTGTCATGTGCAAGTGGGAGTTTGTTGGAATCTGCCCACTGACACACGTAGGCCGGCATCACTACTAATGAAGCATGGGCCTATTAGGTCACACGCCAAGTTTTAATCTCGACAGCCTGCTATAAGAGAGAGAGAGTCAAAATGGTCAAATTCAATCTGACCTAAGCTTCACGACCGTGAAGGATGCTCCACGAGTTGTGAAGTAGCTCGTGTACACGTGTCCTGTCATGGCCGCATGGTTCGTGAAACCCTAGGACTTCACAACCCTACACGGTCCGTGAAGGAGGTCGTGAAGGCACGAACCCTCACGATTATTGCACGGCGCAGCACGACTCGTGAAGGATAAATGGCCGGTCATGGCGCGTTCATCCTTCACGGGCAGTGAGAGCCCGTGAAGAAGTCGTGAAGGCAGAATTCTAAGTGACACTTGTATTTGGTTTGGACCATTTTGTTGGTCCAATGAATGAGTAACATTTAGCACGACTCTTGCCTCTCTAGAACAAAAGAAGTCTCTTTATAAGGGGTGTTCTTTGTTCATTTGCTACTCTTGGTCCATTAGTGCAAGACATACACTTTGTGAGTTCTTCTATTGTGAGAGAGAGCAAGAACAAGTGTTGGTGGTTTGTGCACATTGGTTTTCAAGGCTGTTCCAGAACCTCATAATCAAGTGTTGGTGGTTTGGTGGCTTGCTAGTACAAGGAGAAAGAAGCTAAGCTTGGTGTGGACTTCCTTGATGCTTGGAGCCTTTTGTTTCAAGAGCTCATCCCAAATCCGAATTGTTCCGGCTTATAATCAAAGTCTTCAAGGGTATGATTTGATTCCCTTCTTCTCCTTGTTCTTGTTTTTGGTTGCATGTTTGTTCTTACAAGTTTTCACCACCATTGGGACTTCATGTGATCGTTTGTGTGTGTTTTTGTTGCTTCCGTTGCGTGCTTTGATCCCCATGGATTCCCAACACTCGCACCCACAACCAAAAAGGGGACATATGTGATCCGAGAAGACGACTGTAGCAACCGGTAGAAACGCCAAATTGGAGGCAGGGGAGTACCACCATCCGAAGTATACACAACAAATCGCGAATCCGACAACGGGCAACCATCACAGAGCACAGTCGCCGACCAAAATCGAGGGTTTACTCGACTTTCATTACCAAATCGAGGGTTTACTCATTTTTCATCGGAACAAAAAAGAATTGAGGGTTTACTCGACTAAAAGAAGTAGCACAAAGAAGAGGGGCAACTACCGAGCAAAGCAAATCGCGAGCAAATCGCGACCATAGCGCACGGCATAACGCCAAACCAAAAAAACGAGGGCCTCGTTTTTTTTCTGTCGACAACAGGAACCACAAAGAGAGGCTGCCGTTTTCAACCACTTTTTTAGCTTCTTTAAAATAAAATTCTTTATATTCTTTAAAAAAAGGAAGGTTACTTTTTTTTAAAAAAGGGTCATCACAATTTAAAAAAAAAAACTTAATTAAAATCTTTATTAAAGTTTTATTTTATATAAATATTAAACCTTTGTTTAATTTTTTTACCAAAAGGTTATTATTTTTTTTAATTTATTAATTTTGATTAAGTTTGACTAATTTTTTTTAAAAAAAAACCTATAACTATGTCAGAAGGCGAAGATAGTGGAAAAGGAAACGAGATTCGCAAGGAAATATGTTTTACAACCCATTTCCAATTCCCGATGTTAAAATCATCAAATTACACAACTTGAGCCATTCAAATGCATGTCATATCGGAAGCAAATAAATTATGGGAAGCGGTTGTGAATGAATCGACAGAAGATGTTGATGAAAATATAGACAAGAATGCAATTGCTTATATTTGTCAAGCATTACCGGATGATCTAAATACAAGACCGCAAAGGCAATTTGGGATGCTTTGAAGTAGGAGTGTTATTCGGGTATATCCATCGGGTTTCGGGTAGTTCGGGTCGGGTAAAACGGGTATTTCGGTATAGATAATATAGCCGATAACCAAACCATTCTACATTACGGGTATCGGGTTTGGTTAGAATTCGGGTACGGTTCGGGTCGGTTAATGTCGGGTATACCCGCTTTTGGGGCTTCTTTAATAGTTTTTTCCAAGTATTTAAATGGTAATTTTTATAGCATTTTTTTATTATATTTTTGGGCGAAACATTCATAGTAATAAACAAGTTTTAAAGCAAAATGTACAAGTCACCATGACAAAAGGACATCACCTAATCAAAACCAAATAATCAAGTAAACAAAATGTTCAATGTTGTAATGTGGCTAATTGATTTGACTTTTTTAAACAAGGGTATACCACACACACGCACACACACATTATGGTGTAGTTGTAATGTCTATTTTTCGAAGAAGAAGAAGAAGAAAAAGAAGAAGGGAGGAGCCATTGACGGAAATGAGTCCAATTGATTGTTTTGCCCAGAAATTTCTTTGTTTTTTATTAATTGATATGGAATGTGGACCGCCTTTCTTCCTAACTTTCACATAAATGGGTAGAAGAAATAGTACAACATGAGAATATGTACTAGTCAAAGCTGAAAATCAAAATTTTAAGAATTAAATTCGGGTATACCCGAACTAAATTTTTGTTAACCGACACCCGAACCGAATTACATACGGGTTAACCAAATAACCGAAAATTGGTACCCGATAACCGAAATTCTCAAACCGAACTACCCGAACCGTCAACGGGTCGGTTGGTTATTTCGGGTTTCGGTTTTTTTCAACCGGCCTACTTTGAAAACAAGACACTTTGGAGTAATTAGTGTTCATAAGGAAAAGTTATTAACACTCAAATCAGATTTTGAGTTGTTACAGATGAAAGAAAATGAATTAATAGATTCATTTACTACGAAATTGACGGGTATTATCAATAAAGAAGCAAGCTTGGGATTAACATATGGAGATTCTACCATTGTACGGAAATTACTGAATGCCGTACCATATATATTTCTTGAGATTGTTGCATCTATCGAACAATACTCAGATCTTTATTTCTTTAGGCGAAGCAATCGGAAGACTCGAAGACATTTGAAGAAAGATTGATATTTAAGAAATAAAGATCTTTATATACTTTTTAAGAAGGCCTAATGTTCACACAGGAAGAAGATCGAAGACAATCTTTTGGAGGACGTGGACGTGACAGATTTAACCATTCACGAGGACGAAGGAATAACAATTTTAGACCGGATACAAAGATTGGAAATCTCTCTCAAACCTGCTTCAAAAGGGAAATTTTTTTACTGCAGATAAGAGTAAAATAGAACGTTTAAGGTGTAAGAATTATGAACACTATGCAAACAAATGTCCACAGAAATATAAGAATAGTCTAATCTCATTGAAGAAGACTTGGAACCGACATTGCTTATGGTTTTTGTTGAAGATCAAGCATATGAACTTGCTGATCATTTTGAAAAGAAAAACAAATGCACCGAAGGAATAGGCATTTATGAAGATCAAACATTAGGGTTTGTTCGGACAAAAAGAGCTTGATTTGACTATTGCCATTCTTTCGGACAACAATGGAAGTTTGTACGGTATGTAACTTTCATTTGCAAGAGTCTCCTTGATTGCTTCAATTGATAGTTGATACCGGATACACTTGGACCTACAAGTGGTATCAGAGCAAAAGATTGTTCAAAGAGGTTGGTATTTCCACTTTATTATGTCAAATTCTTATTCGTGTGTTTTTGCGACTGTCGAACCAAACAAGGATCCTATTGTTCGTGATATTTTGATTGTTAATCTGCAATTAATCATTAGGGCTTGTTAATTTGATGATTTGGAATTGATAGAGATTGATTTTAGAAGTTTTCATTGTGATTTGTGTGATTATTTGCTTCAATCGTCGATCGACTGTGAAACTGTGTTCTTGACCTGCGCATACTAAAGTCTGCGCATAACCTATTCTGCGCACAAAACTTCTGCTCAGTGCACAAAACTTCTGCTCAGTGCACAAAACTTTTGCTCAGTGTTTCTTGCGCATAAAACTTCTGCTTGGCCTATGCTCATACTTCTGCTCGGACCTCTGCTCGGACCTCTGCTCGAAAGTCTGCTCGGACCTCTGCTCGGAAGTCTGCTCATACTTCTGCTCGGAAGTCTGCTCAGACCTCTGCTTGGAAGTTTGCTCGGACCTTTACTCGGAAGTCTGTTCATACTTCTGCTCGGAAGTCTGCTCGGACCTTTGCTCGGAAGTCTGCTCTAAAGCCTGCTTAGTTCTATTACTTAGTCTTTTTCTATCACACAAGTCACACACCATCTTGTGTTTTTCCAACTTTTGCTGTCAATCTACGATCATATATCTGCGTATCAAAATGTCAAAAGAAGTGCAAGCTAATAAAGAAGATCTGCAGTCTTGCATCTCAGAGTCTGGTTCTGAGGTTAGTACTACTAATTCTCAATTCATTGATATGATTCATGCTTTTCAAAATCAGATTTCTCAATTAGAAAAGGATAAAGCTCATTGTAGAACCTTGGAGGCTAGATTAGATAATAATCACAATGAGTTAGTTCAGTGCAATCGAGAACTGTCATCAGCAAACGATCAGCTGTCTCATGTACAAAGTAAGTTCAAACTTTGCGAAGAAAAGGTTGAATATCTTACTGAAATAAACTCTCAAATTACCGTCAAATTAAGGGATGCAGAAATTCAATGTAAAGATAATGATGCTGAGATTGATCGCTATGTTAAAGAAAGAACCCAATTGTATTCTAAAGTTAAAGAGCCGGAAGATAATCTTTGTAAACGTGGTCAAACAGAACAGACTATATTTTTGAATCAACCGAAAGACACTAAATTTTACAATGTAAAAGAGGGTCTAGGTTTTGAAAATCCAAAGAACTTATCTAAAGCTAACCGGGCTCAATTTTACGAATTTGAATACATGGGTTGGGGATTTACTAATTTGATGAGGTTCATAGGTGCAGAAGAGGATTTAGAAATGGAAAAGATAAAAAGAGAAAATGCAAGTCCCATTGGATTACAACGACTTGAATAAGAGTTATGATACGAGAGAAATATCATTATCAACTGACTTTTTGACTAGTTACTCTCCTGAGGAAATGAGTCAGAAATCAGAAAATCTTTCTGAAAAACCTGAGTTTTCAAATTTATATATTCCAAGTTCAATTTTGAAAAAGAAGATTTCTCAACTTGAACAGAACTTGGAAAACCAGAGAAAGAATTTTGATATCGAAAGAAAGATGCTTCTTGATGAAATTGAGTCTCTTAAAACTCAAAATTCTACTATTACTACTATCTCTCAAATATCAGAAAAGTGCTTTACTAATACTGATTTTCCATACTCTTGTTTGAATTGGAGTTGTCCAAATGATGACGAACCATTTCCTACTTTTGAACAACTCTTTTAAAAAACTCCGTATGTGAGTCCTCATAAATGTGCTCTATGTAAACAACACTTATTTTTTAATACTCAAGACTCTTTAAAAGACGACGAAAACTCTGTTGTTGAACATAATTTTGTTGAATTAACGGAGTCGTTCAAAGAGTTTGGTTTTAATTCTAATGTTCATTCTCATGCTCATGATAGGAAGTATGAATCTTCTACTTTAGTTAATTCTTGTTGGGATGCTTTAGGTAAACCCGATGTGAAATATCCATTTAAGGTGTATTCTATTAGACATCTTATAAGGTTATCGAAGGAGAAAATTTGTACCTCTCCTCAAAAAAGTGAACACATTTTTTATTAATCAGAAAATTCAAAAGGAGAAATTGGATTCTAACTACAAGTGGATGCCTAACAATGAATCTGTAGTTAATTCTCCTCATCCTCCTGGACCCAAACTCAAATGGGTACCAAAATCTGCATAATCTGTTTTGCAGATACGTCAAGAGACATTCTGGAACACCACAGTTACACTACAGAGAATATTGTGAAGTCAAAACAACTGTGTGTTCAATACACGAAGAAGTTCAAATCTCATGGCTAGAAAATCGAAGAGTTTTCCGTGCAGTTCTCACGAACGTTATTCTGTTCCGCATCAGCCCGAGCCTGATGATCTGAGAAACTTATTTTCTTTAGTTTATCATTATTTGATATAACTTTTGTGTTGATGATTGTTACTTTCAGGGAGAGCACAAGTCTTCAGGACCCGCAAGTATGCCATTTTTTTTAATAAAAATTGTTTTTATGCATGCTTGTAGGGGGAGCTATTCAGAAAATTTTCACAAAAATATTTTCTCTTTTTTAGTTTCATATTAGAAAATCCAAAAACATTAGAAAATATTTAAAAAAAATGCAAAAATATTTCGTTGTTTCGATCACTTCGTATGTACTGTGTTTAGGCAACTGTTTACTCCTATGGTCTAGACAGACCTGCCCTAGGAGCTTCCTATATTGTACAAGTGAGAATAAAAGTGTCCATCATTATGGAAAGAGTGTTTGAGGGAGAAGTTGAAAATAACCAGAGAGAGCTAAGGGTGTGAGATAGGATCAAAAGAAAAGAAAGATCCTTACCAAACTGTAGCAAATATCCGGGTAGCCGCATCTACTACTAGTTTTAACCGGTATTGAAGTAGACATCATGGACCCAGTGATGCAATGCACTAACCCCACCCAACTACTCAATTATTTCTTAAAAGATGATTGTTTCAACTTCACACGGAGATTTTTCACATACACTATTGACATCTCACTTGGAGATTGTTGGTATTGAAAATAGGAGGACAGCTATTCCGGTCCCCGACTTCTTTCGTGCACTTATTGAGTCTAGAGACAATTGCAATATTATTTTCTTCTAGGACACTTATGTAATCATTTGCTTGTTTTTGTGACAGTGCCGGAACATCTTGAGAAATATCTTTATGATATTTACAGTGATAGATGGAAATCCTACCAGTGCTAACATCAAGCCAACGCTGAACGTAGGTCACTCACTTTATTTAAACTGATGTGTTAACGGGAAATCTATGTGATCCCGGTGTTACAATGGTTGCGTTAACTGGAATATCATTCTAATTCATTCCAAAATCAAGCTCATTGTGATTTACAAGTGCATGATGTTCATGATGGATCCTGACCATCATGAGGGGGAGAGTCAAGTTTAAGGAACATATTTCACTTGATTTTGACAAAATACAAGGGATGATCACCTGAATCATCAAAAGTGTGTGACTGAAGACAGAGATAATTCATGTGTTAAGGTGAATATCAAGTTAAGGGGGAGCAAGGTTCTGAAAACATTTCAGATTTTAGTGTTAAAGATCTTGAGCTATTTTCGAGGGGGAGCAACATTTTTGCATAATCAAGATAGATTATTCTTGTGTAATGCTCAAGATTGTTTCCGTTAAGAAAAAAAGAGATGATCATGGTTGTAAATTCTGATAAGCGTGAGGCTTCTACTGCAATCTCTGATAAACAATATAAACAACCTGATCATTGCTAACAAGTCTTTGAAGACACGAGAAGACTCAAAACTTCAAAGAACGGTCTCTTAATGTTAGTTGCAGAAAGAAGAAGAATCTCTGCATATTCTAAACAGGGAGATTGTTTGGTGCTTAAATATAGTATTTTCATTAATTATGCTTAATTGTAAATTGAACACAAAGGGGGAGATTGTTAGATCCCTTAAATTGTGTTCAATATATTTTAGTGAAGTTAAGTTTATATATGACATTAGTCATAGTTTAGGGTAGTTATTGTAAATACCCAAGGAGTATAAATACAAGTTTGTAAGCCCTAATTCATTAAGCTTTCATCTGTACGTATAAACGACAGCTCTTGTTCTTCACATACGCATACACCTTTATCAAGAGTTCGTACCATTGTGTTGATTGCTTCAATTGATAGTTGATACCGGATACACTTGGACCTACAGTCTGTTCGATTTGACGGAAATGAATAACAAATGAATAGAATGGACAAAGGAATAGAATGATTATTACCATTCTAGCGGCATGCTTGGTTAATTTCTCGGAATGGAATGAATTATTACGGGATGATGTTTAGTAGAGAGATATAGACATTCCAGAATGGAATGAAATAATAACCAATGACCAAAGTGCCCCAATATTTAAAAATTAGATTAGATATAACCTAAAATAAAATAAGTTCTTATATAAAACCTTACACATCTTAAATAATTTAAATAAACACGCATAGAAAGCTTGTCAAATGAATTCATAAAACTAAAAAAAAACGCTAAATGTTCATGAAAATTTTAGCTATGTGCCGACCGGAAATTACGCAAAAAGGAAATTGTTAAGGCCTCTAAACAGTGTCGTCAACACATTTGTTCTTAATATGGCAGGCTACGCATTTTGAGCCCCTAAGTAGATACTAACTAACTCAAAACTTCTAGTAGACCTAAATGAATGTAGTAAGAACGTGCACATAAAAATCTAGAATCTTTTTTTACCCTTTGGCACCCTAAGTAGCCCTCGAACCGTACTTGTCACTGAGTCGATTTTAGTTTGTTCCTATTAGTATATATGTATATCTTGTATATCCTGTATTTTAGGATAGTTATTATTGTTGATATTGTTGCCTTGTATTTGTTCTCCCTATATTAAGGGATTATTGGTTAATGAGAATCATTGAAGATTTTACCATAATCACTGTTATGGTATGAGAGCTAGGCTCTCGATAACCCTAGCCACCGAGTACCTCCTTTCCTTTCTTCTTCCTCTCCGGCGTAGCTATGGCTCCGGCGAACGAAACAACACCCAAACCTACGGCCCTTCATCATGTCTACACTGTCACTAACATTCAGAACAAAGTTCGGATCTTAGACGGGACCAAGGTTTCGTATTCTTCCTGGGTAAAGCTCTTTAAACTTCATGCGAAAGGATACAAGGTTCTCGATCACATCGACGGTACGCAGTCGCACCGATGAGACCTACGATTCGTGGGTTGAAATCGATGCTATTGTTTCTCAATGGATCTACGGTACGTTATCTGATGACCTCCTCGTACGGGTTCTTGATACGGATGCTAGTGCTCACAATACATGGAAGTAAGTCCGTGACATCTTCCTCAACAACAAAGGCTCCCGGGCTGCCGCTTTGGAACACGAATTCACTAATCTTACCTTAGCCGCATGCTCATCCATGGATGAGTATTGTCAAAAACTTAAAGACATCGGAGACCAACCGAAGGATGTGGATAATCCAGTGATAGAAAAAAGACTTGTACTCCAGTTAGTCCGTGGTCTTCCTGCGGAGTTCGATACCGTAGCCTCATTCATCAACCAAAGTTCTCCATCGTGGGATACCGCATGCAGCATGCTGCAACTTGAACAACAACGTCAATCGGCTCGTCAATCGTCAAACCAAACAGCCATGGTGACACCATCTGCTGCCAAACACCCGGCTGCCGCCGCCGTTCCACCGCCGTTGCCCTCCGCCGACCATCGTTCCTATGGTAGGGGGCGCGGCCGTGGCAGGTCTTCTTCACGTGGTGGTCGCACTCATAATGCTGGTCATGGCCGTTCTGCGCCGTGGGGGCCTCCGTCTAACAGCTACCCGCCGTGGGCCGGGTGGGCTCCGCCGCCTGCCCGTATCCTACACAGCCCAACTGCTGGTCCAACCAATCTTGGCCCGGTAGTAATTCAACACAAAATCCAGCCCAATCTACTGCAGCCCACGTCGCATACCAACCACCAGCCCACATGAATTTTCTGGCCCAATTTAGTGCGGCCCAAACCGATCCGATAGCCCAGCAAACCGAAAACTCCGCTGTGCTAGATTTTAATGCACCGAATCCTACGGATATTGGTACTGCATTCCAAGCCATGCATCTCTCTTATCAAGACCCGTCATGGTACATGGACACCGACGGCTCGGCTCATATGACTGCCGACTCTGGTATCCCCTTTATCATTTTCTAATATTCGTAATGTATTTGTTGGAAATGGCTCTAGTATACCAATTAAAGGATCCGGGAACGCCTTGCATGTCACCCCTACTAATACGTTCCGTCTCCGCAATATCCTTTATACACCAACCATTATTAAAAATCTCTTATCTGTGCGCCAATTCACTCGTGATAATAATGTCTCTATTGAATTTGACCCTTACGGTTTTTTTGTGAAGGATCTCAAGAATGGGACGACTCTTTCGCGCCACAATAGTATGGGTGATCTTTATCCATTTACCGCACCTGATCCTCCACCATCCGTTCACTTAGCCACTTCCTCTACTGACCAATGGCACAACCGACTTGGCCATTCCGGCGCGACTATTTTGGATTTTCTTCGTACTCGTTTATTAATTTCATGTAATAAAGCAAATCCGTTTACGGGTTGCCACTCTTGTCAATTATCTAAACACAAACGATTACCGTTTTATGATTCTCTTACGTCTACTTTTGCACCTTTTGATATTATTCATTGTGATTTGTGGACTTCTCCTGTCTCTAGTAATTCTGGTTACAAATATTATATGGTTCTTATTGATAACTTCACTCAATATGTTTGGATTTATCCTCTTAAATACAAATCGGAAACTTTTCTCAATTTCACCAAATTTCACAAACTCATTCTCACCCAATTTAACCGAAGCATAAAATCTTTTCAGTGCGATTTAGGGGGAATTCGATAACAATGAGTTCAAATCTTTCGCGAACTCAAATGGACTCGTCTTCCGTTTCTCGTGTCCTCAAACCTCTCCTCAAAATGGTAAATCCGAAAGAATGATACGATGCCTAAATGACATTGTTCGTGCCCTCCTTACCCACGCTCATCTCCCACCAAATTTTTGGGTCAAGGCACTTCACACAGCCACCTACCTCCACAACATCCTACCCACCAAACGGTTAAACTCTCTTACCCCTACCTTTGCATTATACCTTCGCCATCCCACTTACGATCATTTACGGGTCTTTGGGTGTGCATGCTACCCCAACACTTCTGCCACTCAGCCTCACAAACTCCATCCTCGCTCTATCCATTGCATTTTTCTTGGGTACCCCTCCAACTTTCGCGGGTACCGGTGCCTAGACCCAACCACCGGCAAGGTCCTTCTCTCTCGACACGTCACATTCGACGAGAACTTCTTTCCATTTGCCATTCCTACCCCCTCCAACTCGTACACCTGTCTTGATGACCATCCCATTCCTTCACCATTCTTCTCGCCACCCACTCCACCACCACCGGATACACCACCCTCTCCACCATTATCTCCGCCACCCTCCCCTCCGTCCCCTACGGCCCCACCTTCCAACACACATCCCATGACCACCCATGCCAAACATGGTATCTACAAACCGCGCCAACCCCTTAACTTACACACATCCACTCGCCAAACCATCTCCCCTTTCTCGTCCAGCTATGCTAAGGCAATCCAGGATCCAAATTGGTTAGATGCTATGAAAAATGAATATACTGCGTTATTAGAAAATAATACTTGGGAACTGGTTCCTCGTCTCATAGACCGTCCCGTTATACCTTGCATGTCGCTATTCCGACATAAATATCATGCAGACGGGACGCTTCAAATATATAAGGCTCGGTTAGTGGTCAATGGCAAATCGCAAACTGTTGGGATTGATTGTGATGACACGTTTAGTCCGGTAGTCAAACCGGCAACCATCCGCACCGTTCTGAGCCTAGCCGTCTCTCGGTCCTGGCCAATACATCAACTTGATGTCAAAAATGCGTTTTTGCACGGGGAACTTCAGGAAACGGTTTTTATGCACCAACCACCGGGATTTGTTGATCGAAATGCTCCAACTCATGTCTGTCGCCTTCGCAAGTCTCTCTATGGGCTGAAACAAGCCCCCCGGGCATGGTACAACCGATTTGCCACATACATCACGCAAAATGGATTTCGAAGTAGTGCTTGCAACAACTCGCTATTTATCTATCGACATGGCTCTCATACTACGTATCTTTTATTGTATGTCGACGATATAATTCTTACTGCCTCGGACCGGTCTTTCTTAAAGTCTATTATAGCAACATTGTCTCGAGAATTTGCCATGACGGATCTTGGTGTGTTACATCATTTTTTGGGCATTTCAGTTAAAAGAGATAATAGTGGATTGTTTTTATCACAGTCTCAGTATGCGCGGGATATTCTCAAGCGGGCCTCTATGCTTAATGCAATACCCCTGTGGATACAGCATCCAAACTTAGTGCTACGTGATCCTCTTCTAGACGGGACTCTATATCGCAGTTTGGCCGGTGCTCTCCAATACCTCACATTTACTCGGCCTGACATCTCCTATGCAGTACAACAAATTTGTCTGTTTAGGCATGCCCCTCGGGATTCCCATTTTAACTTAATGAAATGCATTATCAGATGTATTAAGGGTACTATTGATTACGGCATACGCATCACCGCATCTCCCGGTCACACCCTTACCGCGTATTCTGATGCTGACTGGGGTGGATGCCCGGACTCGCGTCAATCTACTTCCGGTTACTGTGTATATCTTGGCGACAACTTAGTCTCTTGGTCCTCCAAACGTCAATCTACTATTTCACGCTCAAGTGCCGAAGCTAAATACCGAGGAGTCGCCAATGCCGTGGCCGAAGCTAGCTGGCTACGCAACTTGCTTCTTGAATTGCACGTCCCTCTACGTCACGCAACCGTGGTTTATTGCGACAATGTCTGTGCCGTATATTTGTCGGGTAATCCAGTTCAACATCAGCGAACCAAACATGTGGAAATTGACATACATTTTGTTCGCGAAAAAGTGAAGATCGGTCATATCCGTGTGCTTCATGTTCCAGCTGCGTATCAATACGCTGACATCTTCACCAAGGGGTTACCTAGACCTCTCTTTGAATCGTTTCGCTCCCGTTTGAGCGTTTGCTCCTTCCCGCTCCAACTGTGGGGGAGTATTAGTATATATGTATATCTTGTATATCCTGTATTTTAGGATAGTTATTGTTGTTAATATTGTTGCCTTGTATTTGTTCTCCTAATATTAAGGGACTATTGGTTAATGAGAATCATTGAAGATTTTACCATAATCACTGTCAGTTCCATCTAGAATCAAAAAATAAAAAATATGGCACACAAGTCGATTTCAGTGTGTTCCATCTTGAAAAGAAAATTTTTCTTAATATGATTTAGGCAATGTTTTTTTTAATCTGACGGAAGTTTCCCTTATTTGTTTTTTTATCTTTTTTTTTAACTTTTCAAGACATTTTTCTTAATTTAGCAAATTATGATATCAAATTCAATTGAAAGGTAAGATTTTAACATGAAGGGGTTGGCATACTAATACTAATGATATTTTCCAATTGAAAGGTAAGATTTTACCTTTTATGCACTACTAGTAATCACTTCCCCATCTAGTTTCACATTCATATTTCACATTGATATTTTATGCCAAGGTTTAGTCATGAGAATTAAAGATTTCGAAAGAATTATTAAACATAATGATGTCAAGTATAACTTTCAAATTGCTTGTAATCCAAAATAAGAAAAGAATCATATAAATCGAGTGTTTGGGGTAAAAAATATGTGAACACTACAAATATGTCATAAAATACTTCACATAGAGATTTTAACAAACACCTAGAGGGCATGTCAATAATCAAGTTGAACAAAGTTAAAATCATTAAGAAAATATGCAAGAAAGAAAAAAGATAAGAAATCTTCGAACCTTTTTTAACTTGCGTGAGATTGACGATGGGAAAGTAGGAACAAAGCTTCAATTGATCAGATTGAAAAACAAGAGTTGTGGTACTGAATGACGAATAAGAATGTAGTGGAAATATACGAGGGGATGATTATGTGGGGATAGCTATTATCGTGGGTTAGTAAGAGGACATAATGTTTAATCTTCATGTAGTCAAAGGAATGGAATGGAAAAAAACCGTAGGAGTAGATGGAATGAAAAATTGGATAGTTGAAAGAATGTGATTACGGGTGCAATCATTGTTTCCTTTCATTCATCTCAAACAAAAAAGTTGTTAATGAAGGAATGAATGGTATGGGGCTTTTCTTTCCCTTCCCGCCTAACAAACACCGCCAAAGGATGTGGGTTTGATTCCTAACGTCCACTAAGAATTTTACATTAGAGCCAATATCAAACTCGGGTTTGTAATTACATTTGTTATTAGTTTCAGAACATAAACAAATGTTAAACCATTTTGTGTGTATAAAAGAATATTACTATTTATTTTTTATTATGTTCTGTTTAAGATTTACTTGTGTTATACCCCTTTCATGCACGGGTCATTAAGCTAATAAAATAATTAAAGAGTAGTGCCAAAAACTCGTGTTTTAAGTATAAATTCCCATGCCTTGAAGGATTGTAAGTTTGTACTATATCATATAGAAGTGTACAACTGTACATATATGCCTTCTGACAAAAAAACAAAAAACAAAAAAGAAAAGCTACAATTGGATCCACATTAACTACAATCACCATGGATAATATTTAGGAAAAAAGAACAGCAAATTAATTACTTGCTTATCTAGGCGTTAGTACTGAAATTGAGGCAAGATTGTAAGAGTTTGGTGGTTGCATGGTACTTGAACTCACAGAAGTAGGTTGTCTTGGTTTCGGCAATTCACCTTTGCTGCTCAACATCATAACCACGGTAGCCATGCTCGGTCTATCATTTGGGTCGTGTTGAACACATAATAAACCCACATGGATAGATCGCAATACTTCGTATTCATCGTATGTCTTCAAAGATTTATGAGCAAATTCCAAAGCTTTTTCTTCTTTATAAAGTGTCCAGGCCTAAATACCCAATATGTCAAGAATCAAGATGCATTAAGATCAAAACAAGGGAAAATCTCATTAAATTCAAGTCTCTTAGAGAATTCCTTATTTAAAATAGAGTTACAACCTATATTAAACGGAATATAAAATTTGAATGAGTGAGGGGGGACAACAAAATAAGCTTTGTTAGTGTTTAATTAGTGGAATTTGACTTCAAAACTAAACAAATTCACATTCTTAAGTTAGTATTTGACTTATCTTACATGTCCAAGAAGGTTATGGCTATGAGCTTCATGAAAGAATATTCTATTTCTTATCCCACATACAATCTCAAGCGTTAAAACTCCAAAGCTGAAAACATCTGATTTAATTGAAAATATTCCCTCTCCAGCATACTCTGGGGACATGTACCCACTGCATCAAAACGTTGTTCAAGTTTATATACGACACGTAAAGAAAATTTGAAAATATGATCATCCGTGTTACTTATTTAATATATATATGAATGAATTCTTACTATGTACCGGCCACTCTTTTAGTATTTCTTTCACTCTCATTTCCTCCAAAGCTTCTTGCGAGACCAAAATCCGATATCCTTGGGTTCATATCATGATCAAGCAAAATGTTGGCAGCTTTAAGGTCTCTATGGATTATAAGAAGCCGAGAATCTTGATGAAGATAAAGTAAACCTCGAGCAATCCCATTGATAATGTTAAATCGTTGTGCCCAGTCAAGCGTTGCGCTTTTGTTTTCTTCAATCGAAAGATCTGATATGTTAGTTTTTTCTTTTAATAAATAAATGCTTGAATTGAATGTTTTCCTTTTTGTTAATAAATATCTCATATTTAACTTACTGAATAGAAGTAAATCTAGACTGCTGTTAGGCATGTACTCATAAACCAATAACTTTTCGATCTCTTCATTGCAATAACCTAGAATTTTTACAAGATTTCGATGTTGAAGCTTTGAAATGAAGATAACTTCATTCTTGAACTCTTCAGCTCCTTGTGTTGAACTTACTGAAAGTCGTTTCACTGCAATTTCTTGATTGTCCTCCAGGATCCCCTTTACAAATACGTTGTTAGATAATTTGAATGAAACTATTTAATATGCTAAATTTTGTAGCAATCATGCTCTTTTAATTCTATAATATACAATCTCAATATTTTTGTGGATATCTTATTTATGAACAAGTTCAAATTGAAGAATTATGGTACCTTGTATACCGGTCCAAAACCACCCTGTCCAAGCTTGTTATTGATTGAAAAATTGTTGGTTGCAATACTCAATGTTGATAAACTGAACAACGGGAGGTCTAGACCATCCTTGTCGATAATTGAATCATTTTTGCCTATGAAAGTAAGGCCAAGTTCGGATCAAGAGGAAAATAGACATATGAAATGAAGAAAACAGTGCTAACTGAGAGAAATTTACCTTGTGCCTTCAAAACCACCTTCTTTCTCTTCATGATGATCAACATACATAATCCTAACAGGATTACAAATCCTAGACTACCCATGATGGAAATGATCCAGACTTTCTTTTTGCTTCCCGAACTTCTTTTATCTTTCTCTACAAGTAATACAAAATTCAACGATTACGATTTTCTCAATTTGAAAACAATGAAATGTGGTTTAATGTATGTAAACATGTAATCATCGTAAATCAAAGTGTGTCTCTCTTTCTTAGTTAGCTAACAAGATAAAAAAAATTTACCTAATTCAGTTGCGCTCATTCGTATGTATATCTCTTGCCCATTATTTGGATGAGTTCTCATATCGATCAATTCATTGTACCATAACAAGCAACCGTTACCATGTTTGATGTCCAAAGTTGCATATGCCGTACAATTACACTCACTTGCACATTTCACCTTGCATTGCTCCAAACTTATATTTCTATCGAACCATGATTGTCGGGTGTCCGGTAATTTCATAAAAGAATACTTTCGAAACCCTTCCCCGACACTACAATCCAACTGTATTTCCCTTTGACAACCGCTTGTCCAATCTGCTGTTTCCCATTCAACGGGTCTTTTAGGAATAAAGCCTCTTAGACATCCACAATTAGGTGACTGTGCAGTGACACAAACCCCATGAACCCCACACAACGCGTATCGTTCACAACTATCTGTTGTGAGTGATGAATATAAAAACCATCCTTGGGTCCGGTTGATCCAATTCCATTGTTGCATGTTACCCTCTGGACTTATTGTCAGCTTGGTAAGAACCGATTGGTTAATCAATACAAGTATAGCTGAAATTTCTATTTCATCCATAGAATACGAATTGTTGTAAACTGGATTATAGGGGTTGTTATTCGTGTCGCCGGTATATCCAATACCATTCCAAGATCCTAGCCTGTATTGGATCTCATCTCCTTTCTTTTGAAGTATCTGTGGAAGTCCATTGAAATCCATATAAATCATATATGGACCTGGAGAAGGATCATCATCACTCTTCCAGGATGTATAGTTTGTCACTATACCCCGTTTCAAATTCCTTCCGAACTTCATATCCGGCATGATGGTGTCTGTAGGGTGATCAAAACTCTGCCAAATGTAATCTTCCACTCCATCTTCATCATCAATAACCATAAAATTCGAATTATTCATTAACCGAGCTACTGCATTTTTACCATCTTTGGAAGAATTTGAAGACCATACGATTCTGTTGGTGGTGGAGTCAAGGAGAACCAATAAACCTCCAGGATTGAGAGTTAGCTCACCAGATTTGTTAGTAATTGGAGTTTCTCTGTTGGCAACCCAAACAACAGTGCCTGCTGCAAGCCGTTTGTACCATATGCCCAAATAACGGTTTTGAGAGGTGTTGCTGGGGCTAAAGAATCCGAGCTCGAAGGATTCTTGCGCAGAAACAATGGTTTCACCATCTCTTATGGTTTGGTTGATAGATAGGGTGTCTACTGCCATGGTACAAGTAAATAAGGCGTGGAAGCATAACCAGAGTATGGTCTGCAACTCCATTAGTGTGATTTTTGCTCAAATGGATGATGATAACATTTTCTTTCTTCCGTGGTTATATAGACAGTATTACTGAGTAACAAATGATCTTGACAGGTCCAAGTAGCTGGCTTTAATTATATTAATCTGTTGAAATTTACTTTTCACAAATATTATTCCTCGTCCGGCCGATTGACAAGAAAAGACAGACAAAAATCAACGATCTTGGTATAAATGAGATGGCCACTCCAACTTATGATGGATGTGATCTTAGTACCTTACCCCAATATTTTAAGATGGTTTGAAATTCATCATGTTCAGACTAACATTGCTACTTTTGTTGTTATGTAAAATAATATATAAGAATCCCATTTTTTATTTTAAAAAGGAGACTCATTAATTGTCTTCATGGCTAATCCTGTTGATTCAAACTTGAAAGGGATGACTATAAACATTCAGTGATTGTGACATATAATGAACACCGTAATCATTTACACAAATTTTGAAACAAAAAGTAATCTTTAATATGTAAATTATCAAGAAATTCCTCTAGAAAGATTAGCTAAAAAGAAAACAAAGCATTCGAACCTGATGAATTTCTGATATGTAGTAGGAAATCGTTCCCAGCAAAAAAACATATATATGCAAAAGTTCAAACAAGAATTGTTTTTCGTATGAGAACTACTTCTAACGACACTAATGACTCATTAATAGGGGTATTTTGGTAATTTATATATTTACCCAACTGTAAATTGCGTCCGGATGAGCCGTTATTAATTGTGATGCTTCATTTTTCCGAAATAACCCTCGTTAATGCGTCATTAATCAAGCATTAATGAGCCGTCAAAAAATCTTATCCATTGCTTAAGTTTAATCAAGGGCTAAGGAGGGTTCAGACGAGAACTGTTTTTCGTATGAGAACTGCGAGAACCAAACTTAGACATTCAATTGGTAAGTGAAATTCATGGATGAAAAGCGTGGGGATAGAGCGTGGCAAGGTGCATGTAAGGAATTCATGGGTGGACAATTGAATTAAAAGATGGGGAATTGGGCGGCTAGGATTGGTTCTCGCAATTTTCGTACAAAAAATAGTTCTCGTTTGAACTTTTGCGTATATATATATATATATACACACACACACACTATCTATTAAGCATTTACATATTTTAAATCTCTTAATTTTAAGTAAGTTGAAATTACTTTATTACCCCAATCTCACAAAATATATTTGATAGTAATACCATAATTAGAGTAGAAATTAATTTGCAAACTATAATGCAATCAATATCTTATATATGGCTTGACTTCCAAATCAGAAAATTAAAAATATCATGGATTGTAAATCGATATATAAACCAGAAATTATTCAATGTCAACATAGTGTGTAAAAATTATACTCATATGTTATCGAAAACATACATGCTATCGACTAGGAATTATTAGCCACGCCCTATTGCGCACGTACCATATATATATATATATATATAGATATATATATATATATATGTGTGTGTGTGTGTGTGTGTGTATATATATATATATATATATATATATCGATAGGTTCATTTTATTTACTTCTCTTTATAGTTTATTTTAACATTTTTAGTTGTTTTGCATTTGCATCATATTGCATTTTTCTATCATTTCTTTATTATGGGCATTTTTCTGGTACTCTCGAGTCTTCGTGTTTAATTTTAGATTTTTAGAAGACTACGGCAAAGCGGATATTTGTTGGGGATTAATTTGGAGCACAATGGACTAAAAGGGGATATGGACTCAAGACCATGGACTCACTCACTTGGACCAAGGAGTGGGAAACACAAAGTTGGGCTTAACAACTTGGGCCCAAAAGCCAAATGTTCCAGCCCCAACGACGCGGCCGCGTGGACTTCGACATGGCCCACGTGGGGGCCTACGAGGGCAAAAACGACTTTATACCTTGGAACTAGCATTTTAAAGGGGAATTAGGGCAAAAACACCGCGGCCACCGACAGAACAGAGCATCACAATTTAGGAGCTATGAAGGGATGATTTTGGGGTATTTTTGGAGCAATCTTGGAGATTTCTTCCTTCTAATTCATATATCTTGATGTTTGGTACAATTAAACTCTTCTATTTTGTTCTTGCTAGGTGTAGCAAAGCTCCATTTTGGTTGACATTGGTAACTCCATGAATTATTAGCAAATTTTGAAGGGTTTATGACTTGTTCTTGAATTTTATGAATATTATTCCTAGTTTAATCTTTATATCATTCTTGTGTTTGTATATCATGAGTACAAGTATTTGAGTGATTTATGTTAGTTGTTTTCTTGATTACGTAATAGATCCTCAAAACAACAAGTGACAAGTGGTTTCATGAATGTTTAGGCATCTCTCAAACCATGGAATGATATTCTCCAATATGGTAGTGTAAATTTTGACTCCTCTTGGATTTGGTGATTCTTAGATTGTAATGCTAATCAATTTTTGTGAACTAGATTCTTGTTTGGTTCACGACTTTGATTAAGAAGGTGTGTTAGGAACTGTTCCAACCTCCATATTAGCTAAGAAGAATCTAGGTGATTTAAGCTTTTAAATTGCTATAGCCAAATTAAATTAAAGCACAAGTATTGCACCATATTCCTTCGTGATAAACCAGCTAGTAGTTCATGTAATGAAACCAATGTTGACCAATTCACCTCTAATTGATTTAAACCATCTTGCTTAATAGCAATTTTCATTTACTTGTGAAGTCTTAGTTTCAATTAATCAAAATCTCAAACCTCCCTCATTTTATTTTATTGTTGTTACAAAATCACCTAAACTTTTATATTGCATATAAATATAAATTGAACCAGTCTGCGTGGAATCAACCCCTTTACCATTATACACAATTTATATGCTAGAATTAAAGGGTTATTTGTTTGTTGGTCTCGACAACCACCAAATTTTGGCGCCGTTGTCGTTTCTTTTAATCAATTTGTTTTTCTATGCCGAGATCTAATCGTACAGGTGACTTGGTTTACAATCACGAGATTGAGAAAGAAGCAAGACGTTTAGCCATATAAGCAAGACTACGACGTGGTCAAACTTCCAAAGTTAACTTGGTGCCATAGTTTTTATTTGAATCTTCAAGTGATAACGACACCGAAACCTAATCAAACCCCTACCTTCAACAAGTTGGCCCCGAAACACCCCAATCAACCCAAACGATATGGCCGATAACAACCCACCACCCGAAAGAACCTTGAGACAAATGATGGAAACCGATGTCACACAAACACATATTGGCATCAATTACCCCATCCGTGAAAGAGGTATAGAATTGAAGTCAAGTTTCCTCCATCACCTTCCTACTTATCATGGGTTGGAAAATGAAGATCCTCACAAGAACTTGAAGTTGTTTCATATTGTATGTGTAAGTATGAAACCACAAAATGTCACCGATGATCAATTCAAATTGAGTGCATTTCCTTTTTCTTTGCCCGACAAAGCAAAATAATGGTTATTTTATCTACCAAAGAATGGTTATTTTATCTCTCTTCAACCTCCGCATCACAATTAAACATCCCGTTCTCTCGTCTCTTCAAAACCACCGCTCCTCCGCCATCGTGTCCCTCTCTCCTGCTCCGACCAACCGCACCACAACTCTAATTGTCGGCCACCCAAAGTCTCCACCGTTCTGAGTTGAGAGATTGATCGTCGGCCACACAAGAGTTGAGGAGATTGATGACTGTTTGCAACCACCGTCGCCCTCTCGTCTGCCACCCAAAGTCGCCACCGTTCTAAATTTTTTAGAGAAAATTACAACTACCTTCAGCTCACAAAAACCCTTATTGTCACTAGATACGACCATCTTCACCTCACCCATATCGATTTTGGCTTAAGTTGAATCTGGTTTGATTTTTTTATTCTTCAAACTCCAAAAACTTGGTTTATGATTCCTAGTGGAAAGATTTTGTTATTTGTGGGTTTTGAGAGAAGATAAGAAAAGCAGTTAACTGATCTGGTGTTGTGTATGGAATTTGCATTGTTTGGAATTTGCATTTTTGGATTTTGCATTTTGAATCTGCATTTTAATTAATCAATATGCATTAAAAAGAAACTATAAAAAACACAAGTATATAAGCATTTTCAAATAAAAAATGCAAGCAACAACAATTTAAAATGCAAACAACAGCATTTTCACATCAAAATGCAACCCAGATGAAGCAATAACATTTTCACATTAAAATGCAACCGGGATGTTGAAGATAACGAAAATGCAACCCAGATGAATGTGATAACCAAAATGCAACGGAGATGAGGATGATAACCAAACTAGATGAAAATGATAACAAAAAATGCAACCCAGATACACTAAAATGCAAATAACATTAAATCATTCTGAAAATTAAATAAATAGGCTTCAATCACACCTTTAGGGAGTAGTAACAATCGGGAATGGATGGGATGTACGACACAATGGAGCTTCAATCGACCCCCATTAGAGGAGTTCCTACAAGGCGCATTGGAGCTTCAATCGAATAAGACTTGTTGTCGGGACAATGGAGGAGTCATCAAAAGTCGGGAGGAGTTCGTCGAATGAAGGGCTGGGGTGTCGTCGAAGGGAGGGCTGGGCGTATGATTCAATATTTCAAACCCTAGTCATAACCCTTACTGCTTCAAATGGTTGTACCCTAATTAATTGTACAAGTCATTTTTTTCATTAAACCTTTTTAACTTGTAGAATAGGTAGCAGGTAAATTTATCTTTAAAGTGGTAAAAGATTTCAAATTACATTACCTATTTAGGTAATAAAAAAGTAAGTTACCTACCTAGATAATTATGAAAAAGTAGGTTACTATTCTGTGACCTTAACCCTTGATTTAATGATCCAATGGTCCTGATCACTTCTCATATTTTTCGCAAAATTAATGCTTTTAACATATATATATATATATAGGGGATGGTTCATGCGAGAAGCATTATATTTGCGAGAAGTGTCGGAAGCATTTTTGACCTTTGATTAGATTTTGATCTAGTGGTTTATACAAATCATATTTTTTTAATTTTATTTAATAAGAAAGGGTATTATAGTCATCTTAATTTTAATTTCCAAAATTAATTTTTTATTTCCTTATTTAATGTTTACGTTTTTTTCACACGTATCATTAGTTCTCTCTTTTTTTTTCCTTTAAATTTTTGCCCACGTTAATTTTTTCATTTTTTTAAAGTGTCTTTTCCTGTGTTCACTAATAAAACAAAAAAATTAATAAAATATTTATATTCAGTAATGAACAATCTAAAATTAACGAAAAGAAATCCAAAAAGTTTCAAATTCACTCTAAATCAACCCAAAACTACACAAAAATTTTGTTCATTAATAAACAAAACCCTATATTCCTAGTCCAAATCCTCTGTTCAGTGATGAACACCTTAAAAAAAACACTAACTTAATACATGTTCAGTAATGATCGAAACCCAAAGTCCGAAGTCCTCTAGATACCATCACACAAATTAAGTTCATTCGTTAATACAAACATCCATTAAAAATCAAAAATGTAAATACACCAATACATTATATATAAAAAAGGACTAAAACAAATGGCAAATGATGCAAACATAAATACACCAAAGCGTTATATAAATATATATTTTCTTTTAAACAGCCCAAAATTTATTATATTTAAAAAAGCAAGACCAACTATCTCATATTCTCATATCACAACCATCTACTCAACTAGCTTAAAAGTACAATTCATAAAGCATAACTTACAAATTGACCGTACAAACACTTTAACTCAATATTGAAGAATACTTAGGCACACACAACATTTCAAAGTTTGACCCACTTCATCCTTTATCTCTTCCAAAATCTATACCAAATAGCATCCATGTTTGAAGACCTCATTCTAGCGAAAACCAACACTATATAACCCTAAAACTTCAAATATTAATTCTACAATTTTCTCTTGTTCACCTGTGAACAAAAAAAAACCATAAACTTATATAAATAACCATAACAAAAAAGATTACAAGATTTGCATATCTAGATAGAAAACCAAAAAAAGAAAAAGAAAAAAATGGTGCTTACGGGAAGGTGATGAATCGAAGCATTATCTAACATAAAATAAAGAAAATAAAATGTTTATCATTTGATTACTTGAAAAAAGTTCCAAAAAGTAAAAGAAGAAAAGAAACGAGATGAAGGTTTCTGTGACCTTGTTTATCTTTGACGGAAAAATAGGGTGCTTGAAGATGGCGGTGCTCGGAAGGGACGAGATGTACCGGTGAACAACATAACAGTGAGGGGATCTATCATCTATGCGATGGTGTGTCGGCGAATTGTGATTGTCGGCAAGAAGGATAGTGCTGGTGGTGATCGCCGTCAACGAGCAGCACGTGTTCGGTGATTAGTTGTTGGTGTGATGCTTTTGACCGGAGAAGAAGAGAATGGTGTTTGTCGGTAAGTAGGATGGTGCTACTAGAGATCGACGACGACATACAACAATTGAATTGGCGGTGCAAAGGTCTTGCCGTCGACCTAAAAGAGAGAGAAAGAAGTTATAAAACTAGGGTTTTTATAATATTAAAAGAATGGGTGTGTGGGTATATTTATGATAGGAGAGAGATGATAGAAATTTAAGGTGGTTTCTTTTAATACTTTATATAAAATGACATTTGTATCCTTTTATTTATATATTAACTACCATTAAGCTTTGAAATTATTTACTAAAATGTCACAATAAAGATTAGCCATTGATCTAATCATCCTATGGTCTAGATTGCTTCTCGCACTTCTCGCAAAAATAATGCTTCTCGCATGAACCACCCTCTATATATATATATCATAGAACACAAGAAACATTTGATGACTTGTAAGTTTATAAACTAGTTGTGTATCCGCAGGGTACAACACCTGAATGAAGTGATGAGGATCACTTCCAATCCAAATCAAAGCTATATATCACTTTCACAAAGGTCCTATGATCACAACATAATGTTAACTTAATTAAGTTAACCAAACATTAAGGTTCTACAAGAGCATAGACTCAAAACTCAACTTAAACGCATTTTTTCAAGTCTAAAAGACTTCATATAACCCTTCTAAAACATTAGAATCAATCCCAATCAAGTACATGATCAAATGGGGGTCACAACCATGATTTTTGGAGGTTGCAGAGTGCCTCGCGCCGTGGGACAAAAGGTTCGCGTCGCGAGAAAATCTATGGAAAAATGACCTTCGCAAAAACAAGGCTTCGCGCCGCGAGCTTCACATGAACAGTATCCTGCAGCTTGTTTTCTATGTACAAATCGACCAAGCTCCAATTTTTTCCAAAACAAACTCAAGTGCAGCACACAAAAGACTCAAATACACTTCATAACACTATAACATTAACATTTTTCATCACTTTAACCATCAAAACCCTAACCTCACCATTTTCCCCCAATTTTGACCCATTTAACACCATATACACAAATTTCAACTATAAATTACCAAATAAAACATATATAGCTAAAATCAAACACAAATACAAGTTTGAACTTACTTGATTACTAACTCCAACTTGAGTAGTTAGCTTCCTTTGCTTAAATCTAAGCCAAAGATGAAGAAATTGAAGCCCAAACAATAAAATCCTTGAATCCAAGCTCAAAACCACAAATTTTCTCTTGATTCTTCCTTTCTTCTCCTTAGCAACTTTCTAGAACTCTCTCTCTTTTCTTCTCATGATTTTTGGCCAGCAAAATGGGAACTTTTAGCTTCAATTATTGAAGCTTAGGATACATATATATATATATATATATATGTATATGTACACAATTGGTCCCTCAAGTCTTTAATCTATTACATATTATTACTAATTTTAATTTATAACACACACACACACACAACATGTATCATTCAAGTAGTATCAACATACTAATTTTCAATTAAACTTGCATTATATATATTTTATAATTTACAAAATTACGGATATTACAGATGTATCCGTTCGAAAGGTATATGAAAAAACTAAAATACTATGTTAGAAATAAGGCAAGACCGAAAGGTTCTATAGCCGAGGGTTACGTTGCTGAAGAAGCTTTAACATTTTGTTCAATGTACCTTCAAGATATCCGGACTCAATTCAATCGGCCTGAAAGGAACGAGGATGTTTTCGTAGAAAAAACAAAGAAGTTGGTCTTTAAGTCTAAATGTCGACCGACTATCGCAATGCAAGTCAAACATCTTGATGTAAGGGACAAAAAGAACCTAGAATGGTTTGTGCTCCATAATTGTGAAGAAGTTTGACAATATATGACGTAATTGTTCCTATCTCTAACTTTTTATTATCTATTTTTATTTTTTCCCTTTATTAATTCTATATCTTTTTGTCATCAATGTAGTGAATTCAAATTAAAACGCTCACAAAGTGATATAAAAACTAAATTTCCTACATGGTTCCTTCAAAAGGTAATACAAATTAACAAACATATATGCTTGATTTTAATACCATTTCAAGAATAACACACATTTATATGTATTTGCTAGGTCTATGAGATGCAAATAAAAATTTTTCCATTATTTCACAAAGAGTTATCTGCTCTTTCAATGGGTGCCCGAGAAAATGCCTCAACATACACCGCTTGCATAGTCAATGGTGTTCGATTTATGGCACTTAGTCATGACTCACAACACACAACACAAAACTCTGGTGTTCTAATGGAGGGAGAGAAAGGAGAGGAATATTATGGCCAGCGAGAAGAGATCATCGAGTTGCATTATCCATATTGTTATTCAACTGTTCTATTTAGGTGTAAGTGATTTGATACTCGAAGGGGATTTATATGTGAAAATAATATCACAAGTATTGACAGACGACGAGAATGGGACAAAGACGATCAACTCATATTTGCCACGCACGCTAAATAAGTGTTCTACATCCGAGAACCTACTCCAGGAGACCAAATTAATAACTATCGGTGGGTTGTTGAAAATGTTAACCATCGTAAAATCTAGGATTTGCCAATAAACGAGGCCCACGTTGAAGATGTTGACAATGTTTCTCAATAAAATGTTGACGTCGTTCATAGTAACTGTTCATCTAATTGTAGAGTTGCAATCGCCTTCAGCCAATACTTTGAAATTTTGCAATCGACATGGGAAATTGAAGTAAGTCTGCCCACATGTACCGTGAATGAAGGATCTAGTGGCGAGAGTGATTATGAGGAGAGCGATGCAGATTATGATACTGAAATGTCTACTAGCGACACTGAGTTGTCTCAGGGCGAGAATGATTAAAACTTTGTATATATGTAACGGGTCATAATTGCTATTTATGGGTCATATTCACTTCTAACGAGTCATAATTGGTATAAATGAGCTATATTGACTTCTAACGGGTCATAATTGCTATTTATGAGTTATATTCACTTCTAACGGGTCATAATTGCTATCAATGAGTTATATTCACTTCTAATGGGTCATAATTGCCATGTATGCGTTATATTCACTTCTAACGGGTCATAATTGTTATTTATGTGTTATATTCACTTCTAACGGGTAATTATTGGTATAAATGAGTTGTATTCAATTCTAACGGGTCATAATTGCTATTTATGAGTTATATTCACTTCTAACGGGTCATAATTGCTATGAATGAATTATATTCACTTCTAAGGGGTCATAATTTCCATGTATGTGTTATATTCACTTCTAACGGGTCATAATTGCTATTTATGGGTTATATTCACTTCTAACGGGTCATAATTGGTATAAATGAGTTATATTCACTTCTAACGGGTCATAATTTATATGAATGAGTTATAATTATAAATGAGTTATATTCACTTCTAACGGGTCATAATTGCTATTTATGGGTTATATACACTTCTAACGGGTCATAATTGGTATAAATGAGTTATATTCACTTATAACGTGTCATAATTGTTATGAATGAGTTATAATTATAAATGAGTTATATTCACTTCTAACGGGTCATAATTGGTATAAATGAGTTGTATTCACTTCTAACAGGTCTTAATTGCTATTTATGGGTTATATTCACTTCTAACAAGACATAATTGGTATGAATGGGTCATATTCACTTCTAACGGGTCATAATTGGTAGGAATGGGTCATATTCACTTTTAACAGGCCATAATTGTTATTTGTGGGTTATATTTACTTCTATTGGGTTATAATTGGTATGGATGAGTCATATCAACTTCTAACGGGTCATAATTGCTTTTTATGGTTTATATTCATTTCTCACGGGTCATAATTGGTATAGATGAGTTATATTAACTTCTAACTTGTCATAATTGGTATGAATGAGTTATATTTATTTCTAATGGGTCATAATTGCTATGAATGAGTTATATTAATTTGTAATGGGTCATAATTGGTATAAATGAGTTATATTCACTTCTAACGGGTCATAATTACCATGTATGATAAATCAAACTTTGTTTAATATATAATTAATGAATTATATTTATTTTGTAGCCGGAGAATATTAAGCTATTCTTAGCAACCCGGTTTACAGCAAGAATTGTGGAGATATTCCGAGCGCCTCATAGTGATAATGGGTTGCAGAATGCGGGAAACCAGAATGCCGATACCGAAGATGAACTGTAGCTTATATATGTTAGACAATTAAATTAGACTTTGTTTTGTGTAAAACGATTTAAAACAAGCATCTGGATGTCATTGATCATTGATTGTATATATATACAACAAATATTAGTATTTTAGTGTAAAAAACGGAGCTGTGTTGAAGAACTAATAGGGGCGACAACACGCAATAGGGGCGACTTTAATAGGTGTGACACTAATAGGCACGACGTATTGGGCAACAATGGTGAGGTAATAGGGGCGACTCAATAGGAGCGACATGTCGTCCCTAATACCAATAGGGGCGACTTTTAGGGGTATTAGGCGCGGCATATGCCGCCCTAATGCCATGTTTCCTTGTAGTGTAAATATGTAACACCGTATTTTTTAACCCAAAAATTTTCACTTTTAATTACACTGCGGAAGCGTTTATAAACACCAAAGTAATTACAACTAATTACAACCATTGTTTACAAAATATCAGTATGACAAAACACGGCTCGTCACAAATACTTTATCAGAGTCCTAGGTGATTACTCCCCAAGCTAACCACTCTCAGCCGAGCCGCTGACTTACCAAAACCTGTAAAAAGAGTGAGAGGTGGGGGATTAGCACAAAGCTAAGTGAATGGAGTAACACACAACAGATATATCAGCCTGAACCGCATGATATCAACAACCACAAATAAACACCCTGGGAAGACCGGCGGTTCTGCATAAACCTACAACCAATGCCGGTCAAAGCAAAGGTTTACCGATAGTCCATTTGCTATCCTCACACAGTATCATCCTCTAGTAGCAACATATGCATCCTAAGGTCCTAATACTGCTTAGCCAATAGCAAATGAGCCCAGCCCATAAGCCAAGTCGTAAACTAACTTCCCTTCCAACATGTATACATATCACAAAATACAACAATTAACATTCACATTTAATTAACCAACAGATATACAATCTATCCAACAATAGTTGCAACCAAACCAATACAACTAATATCACCCGTGAGTAAACATCCACTCACCTCAAGCTTTCAGCTTTTCCACTCAGTGATCTTATATTACTGAGCCTTGTCTGTTCCTGAGAACACAACAACCAACCATCAGTATTCAATTTATAAATATATATCAAACATATATTTATATCCTTTTAATCAAACATAAGCATGTAAGATTCACATATGCATGCACATAAAACACAAAGCATTAAACAATGCAAACAACAGCCAAACTATCGGATTTCATGAGAAATCCAATACTATCATCGGATTTGCACCAAATCCGCAACCACCATCAAAATCCGCCACTTTTCATCGGATTTGAAGGAATCCGATACACCCATCGGATTTCCACACTTGGTATCTTAATTTGGCACCCACAATCGGATTTCACAATCGGATTTCACAATTGGAATCCACCATCGGATTCATACCTTCGGATTTTAACATGTTCCGGATTCTAAGTTCCGGTTTCACAAGTATCGGATTTCTAAAGTACCGGATTCAACACCCGGTTTTTCCACACTCGGATTTCATCATCAACTCCACAATCCGCCACCTTCAAGCTCCCCATAATCCGATAACTTCAAACCTTGCATACATCTCATATCCAGATCATAAACAAGTTCATAAAAACACATATAAACATGTTTAAACACACAAGCATGCATCAAAACACCTTTATACCCTAAGAACACCAAATCCGATAACTTCATAAAGCATGTTCATATTAAACCCACTCCAAAATCATAGCATGTTAATACCAACCCAATCATATTAACAAGAATCAACTACGAATCCACAAACCTTTAAGCTTTGAATCACAATATCAAGAAATCACAGAATTCCGATTGCCTTGTTCTTCCTCCCTTCTTTGCTCTCGGTTTCACACAAATTACACACACATTCAATACTTCAAAGTGAAGTAATAAACTCTAAACCCACTTATTAATGTGTATGGAAGTTGTAAGCAGGAGGTGTCACTCCTTGAATTCCTTAATTGCATGCACACACACAATCCGTATACATACATACATATACATATAACCATCAATATTAATTAACATTAATCACTTACTTAAATAGTAATTAATAAACATATTCAAATAATAATTCATGTGTAACATACCCCAAAGCCTACGTTTCTACTAGGCCCAATCTCAGGATGTTACAAATCTTCCCCCCTTAAACTGGATTCCGTCCTCGGAATCTATTCATTATCAAACAACTGCGGGTAACGAGCTTTCATGTCGGCCTCAGTTTCCCACGTCAAGTCTGAACCCAAACTGTGTTTCAACTTAACTAGAACCATCAGAATCTGCTTCTTTCGTGGTTTCGTCACTTTCTGATCCAATAGTTCAATGGGTTTTTCTACCAACTTCTTGCTGGAATCTACTTTAAGATCATGTAGAGGTAGAATCTGACTCTCATCCTCAACTCTACATTTCCGCAAGTAACACATTGAAGGTATTGTGAATACCTGACAATTCTGCCGGAAGATCGAGAGTAACCGTCTGATCATTAACCACCCGTTGGACACGAAACGGCCCAATATAACGTGGAGCCAACTTTCCCCGCTTCCCAAAACGGATAACCCCCTTCCACGAAGAAACCTTAAGATATACCAATTCCTTTTCAACAAATACAACCGACCTACGACGTGGATCAGCATACATCTTTTGTCGATCCCTCAGCTTTCAATTTATCTCACGCAATAGCTACTTTATCTGCGGTGATCTGCACAATATCAGGCCCTGCATACTGTTTCTCACCCACCTCTAACCAACACGTAGGAGTACGGCAACGATGACCATATAACATCTCATAAGGCGGCATACCGATACTCGAATGGTAAGAGATGTTTTACGCGAATTCAATTAGTGACAGATGGGAATCCCAAGAACCTCCGTATTCTAACACACATGCCCACAGCATATCCTTGAGTGTTTGAATAGTTCGCTCAGATTGCCCGTCTGTGGATGATAAGCTGTACTCAGATTCACACGTGTACCTAACTCCCACTGTAAACTGTTCCAGAAGTTTGACACAAACCTGGAATCTCTATCTGACACAATCGAAAGTGGTATACCATGTCGGGAAACAACTTCATCTATATATAACTGAGCCAACTTACTGAGTGATGCCGTCTCACCGGTAGCCAAGAAGTGAGCACTCTTGGTCAATCTGTCAACGATCACCCAAATCATACCATTATTCTTCTGCGTACGTGGAAGTTTTGTTACGAAATCCATCGTTATGTGCTCCCACTTCCACTTGGAATCTGCAGTTGTTTCAATGATCCATAGGGTTTCTGGTGCTCTGCCTTAACCTGTGCACAAATATGGCAAGACTCCACAAACTGTGCAACATCCGTCTTCATTGTAGGCCACCAATACAGCACCTTTAGATCGTTATAAATTTTTGTTCTACCTGGATGAACAGATAGTCTAGACTTGTGAGCTTCGGTCATAATCAAATTCCGCAGACCTCCAAGCAAAGGCACCCAAACACGAGATTGATAAACCTTCAATCCTCTAGAGTCATCGTTCAAGTCATTCTTCTTCTTAGTCATAATCTCTGACTTCAGATTTTCATCCCTCAAGGCTTCCAACTGAGCTGCCTTTAATCTGTCAATCAAGTCGGACACTATTTCAATTCGCATAAATTTAATATGTTCACTAACTCCCTTGCGACTCAAAGCATCGGCTACCACGTTGGCTTTCTCTGGATAATAGCGAATCTCGCAATCATAATCTTTAACAAGTTCCAGCCATCGCCTCTGTCGCATATTAAGTTCTTTCTTCGAGAACACATACTGTAGGTTTTTGTGATCCGTACAAATGACGCACTTTGTACCATAAAGATAGTGTATCCACAATTTTAACGCAAAAACCACGGCTGTCAGTTATAAATCATGGGTTGGATAGTTCTTCTCATTAGGCTTCAACTGATGAGAAGCATACGCAATCACTCTATCCCGTTGCATCAACACACAACCCAACCCTGCTAATGACGCGTCACAGTAAACTATGAAGTCATCTGACCCATCCGGTAAAGCAAGAATAGGAGCCTGGAACAAGAGTCGTTTCAACATCTGAAAGGCTCTCTCCTGTTCATCACTCCATTTAAATGGAACCTCTTTGCGAGTTAATTTGGTCATGGGATTCGCAATCTTAGAAAAGTCTTTCATGAATATTCTATAATACCCAGCCAATCCCAAGAAGCTTTTAATCTCAGAAGGTGACTTCGGAGCCTCCCAGTTCATCACTGCTTCTATCTTTGTCGGATCAACCTTGACTCCATCACTGCAAATGACATGCCCCAGAAAGTGAACTTCTCGCATCCAGAATTCACTCTTTGAATACTTGGCATACAAATGCTCTCGTTTCAACGTCTCAAGAACCTGTCTCAAGTGAATCTCATGATCAGCTTCAGATTTCGAATAAACCAGAATGTCGTCAATAAATACTATCACAGATTTATCCAAGAACGGTCGACAAACCCGGTTCATCAAATCCATAAATACTGCAGGTGCGTTAGTCAAACCGAACGGCATGACTAAAAACTCATAATGGCCATACCTGGTACGGAAAGCAGTTTTAGCAACATCCCCGTCAGAAACTCGTACCCGGTGATAACCCGATCTCAGATCAATCTTCGAGAAATACGAAGCACCCTGCAACTGATCAAATAAATCATCAATCCTGGGAAGAGGGTATTTATTCTTCATTGTCCGCTTGTTCAGTTCTCTGTAATCAATACACATTCGCAGAGTATCATCTTTCTTTTTCACAAATAAGACTGGTGCATCCCACAGTAAAGAACTCGGACGAATAAATCCCCGATCCAACAAATCCTGAATCTGCGTCATCATCTCTCTTATCTCAGAAGGAGCCAACCGATAAGGAGATCTAGCCACTGGATTAGAACCTGGTATCAACTCAATCTTGTACTCTACCTCTTGAACGGGAGGTAGCCCAGGTAACTCATCCGGAAACACTTCAGGATATTCTGATACAACTCGCACATCAGTAACTGCCCTCTTCTCCTTTCTAGCATCAATCGCATATGCTAGAAAACACTCGCATCCCTTACTCAAGGATTTCTTAGCTTTCAACATAGAAATGATAGGAAACGCAGACTTGTTCCTTTCCCCACGAGCCA
The DNA here is from genome assembly GCA_038502395.1 of Dittrichia graveolens. Classification (NCBI taxonomy): domain Eukaryota; kingdom Viridiplantae; phylum Streptophyta; class Magnoliopsida; order Asterales; family Asteraceae; genus Dittrichia; species Dittrichia graveolens. The sequence goes on along the minus strand of JARJIL010000005.1, from coordinate 80,503,458 downwards.
CCACACGCGACCCATCAGATAACGGTAACGAAATCAGCTTCCTATGACCTTTAATACTCGCCCTGTGCTTACTCAGCCAATCCATCCCCAACACCACATCAAACCCCGCTAATGGCATCAACAGGAATGATACAGGAAAGCACTTACCATCAATATCAATTTCAGCACCCGTCACAGAAGTCGTAACAGGTACTATCTTACTAGCTGCTACTTCTATATCAATCGGCACAGAGATACTAGTAGTAGGCAAATTCAACTTAGCACAAAATGCTACAGAAATAAAGGAGCGATTCGCTCCAGAATCAAATAATACAGGAGCAGGTAAGGAGTTTATAAAGAACGTACCGGTGATCACATCATCTGTGGCAGTAGCATCATCTACTGTCATCCGGAACGCCCTGCCCTCTGGAGTTGGATGATTCTTCCTTTTCTGCCCTCCCGCTGCAGACGAGCCCCCAACTGCCCCTACCCCTGTCCCTGACCCTGTCCCAGCCCCGGGTCTCCTCCCTGTAGGGCAAATACCTGCCCTGTGCCCCTACTGGTGACAATTCCAGCATACAATTCGGGGATATCGGTAATCCTTCGATTCATGCCCATCGGTTCCACATCTCACACAACGCATCGTCTGAGTAGTACACTGCCCAGTGTGAGAAGACCTGCACCTCGTGCACCACTGTAATTTACTTCCCGAATCCCCTGAAGATACCTTTCGGTTCTGGTTGCCCTAGGACTGGTTACCCTGCCACTTTTTCTTTTGCTGGCTACCACCAGCTTGATCATACCTCGGCTTCTGCAAAGCCGCCTCATCTTTACTCTGTTTGTCTTTGGCCTGGATGTCCCCATCAGTAGATTTTGCTAAGGTGAAGGCCTGGGACAGAGATCCAGCCAATCTGGTGGTGCTCCTGTATTCTGGCAACAATGCCCCGATAAAGTGCTGAACCTAGGAAGATTCATCAGGCACCCACTGAGTTACAAACCTCAGTTTAGAATTAAACTATTCAATCAGTTCATCCACCGTCATCTTCCTCATCATCTTCAGTTCCATGAACTCCTGCCTTATTTTATTCAATTCAAAGGCGTTGCAGTACTATTCACACAACTTATCCCGAAATTGGTTCCAAGTGATTGAATCCATCTGTGATCTCGATAAATGGGTGGTAATGGAATCCCACCAAACCATCGCTTTGCCTTTGAGCATCCCGGTGGCAAAACAAACTCGTATCTCATCTTCACAGTTGCAAGCATCCAGGATTCTTGCAGTATCTCTCAGCCAGTTCAAAGTAACATTGGGATCCGTGCTGCCGTGATATTCATTTGGTTTACAATCCAAGAACTGCTTGTAAGTACACGGCTGCCTGTATCCCATACATGGTGGAAATCCCATAAATGGATAAGAATAAGATCCTTGTAGCATTGACCCCTGTGGAACAGATCCTTGTGGATAAGGCCCCCGAGGAAATAACGGATAATAGAAAGGTTGTGTCATCGGTTGAGTAAATGGTGGTATTGGCATTGACATCGGAGTCCTAGGTGATTACTCCACACTGTTTACCAAAGTAATTACAACTAATTACAACCACTGTTTACAAAATATCAATATTACAAAACACGGCTCGTCACAAATACTTTATCAGAGCCCTAGGTGATTACTCCCCAAGCTAACCACTCTCAGCCGAGCCGCTGACTTACCAAAACTTATAAAAAGAGTGAGAGGTGGGGGATTAGCACAAAGCTAAGTGAATGGAGTAACACACAACAGATATATCAGCCTGAACCGCATGATATCAACAACCACAAATAAACACCCTGGGAAGACCGGCGGTTCTGCATAAACCTACAACCAATGCCGGTCAAAGCAAAGGTTTACCGATAGTCCATTTGCTATCCTCACACAGTATCATCCTCTAGTAGCAACATATGCATCCTAAGGTCCTAATACTGCTTAGCCAATAGCAAATGAGCCCAGCCCATAAGCCAAGTCGTAAACTAACTTCCCTTCCAACATGTATACATATCACAAAATACAACAATTAACATTCACATTTAATTAACCAACAGATATACAATCTATCCAACAATAGTTGCAACCAAACCAATACAACTAATATCACCCGTGAGTAAACATCCACTCACCTCAAGCTTTCAGCTTTTCCACTCAGTGATCTTATATTACTGAGCCTTGTCTGTTCCTGAGAACACAACAACCAACCATCAGTATTCAATTTATAAATATATATCAAACATATATTTATATCCTTTTAATCAAACATAAGCATGTAAGATTCACATATGCATGCACATAAAACACAAAGCATTAAACAATGCAAACAACAGCCAAACTATCGGATTTCATGAGAAATCCAATACTATCATCGGATTTGCACCAAATCCGCAACCACCATCGGAATCCGCCACTTTTCATCGGATTTGAAGGAATCCGATACACCCATCGGATTTCCACACTTGGTATCTTAATTTGGCACCCACAATCGGATTTCACAATTGGAATCCACCATCGGATTCATACCTTCGGATTTTAACATGTTCCGGATTCTAAGTTCCGGTTTCACAAGTATCGGATTTCTAAAGTACCGGATTCAACACCCGGTTTTTCCACACTCGGATTTCATCATCAACTCCACAATCCGCCACCTTCAAGCTCCCCATAATCCGATAACTTCAAACCTTGCATACATCTCATATCCAGATCATAAACAAGTTCATAAAAACACATATAAACATGTTTAAACACACAAGCATGCATCAAAACACCTTTATACCCTAAGAACACCAAATCCGATAACTTCATAAAGCATGTTCATATTAAACCCACTCCAAAACCATAGCATGTTAATACCAACCCAATCATATTAACAAGAATCAACTACGAATCCACAAACCTTTAAGCTTTGAATCACAATATCAAGAAATCACAGAATTCCGATTGCCTTGTTCTTCCTCCCTTCTTTGCTCTCGGTTTCACACAAATTACACACACATTCAATACTTCAAAGTGAAGTAATAAACTCTAAACCCACGTATTAATGTGTATGGAAGTTGTAAGCAGGAGGTGTCACTCCTTGAATTCCTTAATTGCATGCACACACACAATCCGTATACATACATACATATACATATAACCATCAATATTAATTAACATTAATCACTTACTTAAATAGTAATTAATAAACATATTTAAATAATAATTCATGTGTAACATACCCCAAAGCCTACATTTCTACTAGGCCCAATCTCAGGATGTTACAAAATAGTTCAAGTAATGAAGTAGCACTATCATTATTAAACCATTGCCAAGGTGGAGAAATATTGGAGTCTGCCATCATCGCAAGTGAAGACCCAAGAACACTATTTGACCCACTGCTTGAGACACTATTTAACCAAGAACGATGTTGTAACTATTGTTGAGGAATTTGATGTTGTTGCTGACAATTAAAAAGCCATAGGGGTGGTGTCAGCCAGCATTGTGCTGGAGTAGAAGGCTACCTTGACTTAGGCAGCGGCTGCCATTGCCGATTTTTCAACACGGCGGTGTGAGGCTACTGACGGCGGTGATTCTTGTTGTTTCCATTACGATGACGGTTTTGTGTGTCTCGATCAGCATAAAGAACCAAATTAAGGAGACGAACGGTTGTCGTTGTGATTCGAGGATGGAACACGGGATCGATTCATCCTTTGTTCATCGATCCTGCAAGAACGATGGAAGTTGGCGATGATGGCGTATGATGGTAGCAACGTTGTCATACTTGTTTGATAACTCGCTAATCATGTAGGTAACGAGATTCTTTTCCGCAACGGCAGAACCGTGTTGTCAATGTTATGAAGGAGATCGGCCAAGGACTTAATTGATGTGATTACAATATTCGGTAATGGTTCGGTCGCCGATTGTTATGTTCCGAAGCTCGCTATCAATCTGAAGCATCTTTGTTATCGTGAAAGAGAGATTCAAGATGAAGCCAAACATCACGAGCGGACATGTTCTTATTAAGAATCATGGTGAGAAGAGACTTGTATATAGTTCCGTAGATCCAAAATTTAACAATCGAGTCTAGTTTCAACCATTCCAAATCATCCGGTTGACCGGTAGTAGAACCGTCGATATGATGCATGACACCGTAGTTGACACAATGTGTTTGAAAGAGCACACGCCGAGCGTCGTAATTAAGCTCGTCTAGATCGAGCATAAGGGGAATATATGCCTTAATATTTGTTAGTCCATATGGCTTTTCGCTATTTTCATGGTGATTGTCGGCCATATTATAATACCATACAATTTCTAGGGAAAAAAAACCTTGACCAATAAATATTGACAAAGCCATATATAAACCAAAGTTGTAGTTTGCCAAGATGGCTAGCACGCTCATTTTTCATATATAACAAATTCAAACTTTATAGTAATATTGTTTAGAAAAAAACTTTGATAGTTAAACCGAAATTGAACGAAAACTTTGATGATTAAACCATTATTGACCCTATATTTTTTGAAAAGTTATTTTTTAAATATTTTTTTGAATGATAAATTTGTAACATTTATACAAGACATACAATGTTTTTTTAGATAGAACTTTTTTGTAATTAACTATATCATTTGAAGTTATTATTTAAATAAAATAATAATAGAGGTATCTTCATACATTTACCTAAAAATCTTCACAACTATAAAGTTAGTTATGTATTTGAGTCATCGATCAATAATGCAGGTATTTACAACTAATTAAGTATAACTACATGACATAAATCCATACCAAGTTTTCTAATGAAAAATTATCAGTGTCAAATAATAATTTTATAAATATTTTTTAATAGACCCCGCCGCATCGCACGGGTTTAATAAATCCTCGTTGAAGAATTAAAACAAGGTGATATATTGAAAAAGTAAAAAAGGTGATAAAGAATTAGGAAGAGTTCGCCGGAAGTAAAAGGTGATAAATGAACACAGAGTTTAGGGAGGTGATAAAAAGGGTTGGTATCACAAGGGTCTATGACCGAAAAGATTATGAGACCAGGAAGAAAAGAAGGATGACCCGGCCCTAGTAGTTTTTAGGATGGAGAATTAGGAAGGTAATCAGAGAGAGAGAGAGATACCATGTTAAATAATATTTTCCCCATGGAAATAAGCTTTGCATTAATCATGGATATAAATAAGATTATAAAGGGCCTAATCTAAACAATGGGCCTTGGGTCCATACATAAAATACATGGATTAAAATACGGGATACATAATATTCACTAACAGCAAAAACAGTAAAATACAATCAAAAAATGTCTATAGAAAACTCATACAAATTCCAATGTTCAAACCATCAAATATCCAAATTACCAATCACCATCAACAGTCCTGTCTATAATATCTTCATGTTTAGTTGATCTTTCTATATATATAAGAATAGATATTATGTAGCCTTCTGTAATTGACTTATGACCCACCTTTTGACTTTGTCCAAAGTCATCATATCTCGAATAATTCTGTTTTATAATTTTTAAGTTCCATTCAAAAATCACTCACAGTAAGTACCCAATTTGGAGGTAAAAAATATCTTCAATGGATGCAATCCCTATATTCTTGTTTTTCTTCATCTTTTATTTGAGTTCTTTGGTAGTTTCGGTCAACGTAGCAGACACAATAGCTGTGAATCAAACACTTAAAGATGGCAAAACCATTGTTTCTGCCCAACAAACCTTCGAGCTTGGGTACTTTAGCCCTGGCAACGCCACCAAAAACCGATACTTAGGCATATGGTACAAACGGCTAGCCTCTGGCACTGTGGCCTGGGTTGCTAATAGACAGACACCAATCATAAACAAGTCAGGTGAGCTAACTCTTCGCACGGATGGAATTTTGGTGCTTCATGAGTCTGGCAACGACAGTATCATTTGGTCGTCAGATTCATTCGGACCCATAGAACACAAGGTTGGTTTCTTTATTTGACACCAACAGTTGATAACTGCGTCCGATACGCACTTTGTGGGGTTTATGGAAGCTGTGACATTGAACGTCTCCATCTTGTGGGTGTTTGAAAGGATTTACTCCAAAAAATCCTAATCAATGGGCTATTTCGGATTGGACGAGTGAGTGTCAAAGGGAAATACCATTGGATTGTGTTGTCGGGGACGGGTTTCGAAAGTATTCATCTTTGAAACTACCCGACACTCGAAAGTCATGGTTGGATAGGAATATGACCTTGGAGCAATGTGAAATGAAGTGTAGAAATGAGTGCAATTGTACCGCTTATACGACACTGGACATCAAAGATAATATAGGCTGTTTGTTATGGTATGACGAGTTAATCGATATGAGGATATTTCCAAGTAATGGACAAGATATATAAATACGGATGGCCGCTGCGGAATTAGGTAAAGTGTTATCTTCTTACTCATAAGTGATGCAGTTTGGTTTGAATACACTTGGAAATTTACAAAAACCAAACTGCTTCTCTTGGTTATGAAATTAATTGGGAAACTTGTAATTTCCAACTCAGATTTCATTTTATTTACAGAAAAAGATAAAAAGATTTCAAAAAGGAAGATAAAGGTGATGGCAATTGTCATCCCTTTAGCTGTGGGATTAGCCATTCTACTAGGAGCATGTGTTGTTGATTATCAAGAAGAAGAGGAAGCAAAAGATGAAGCCACAATGTAAGTACTGTAAATATATTACTAATAATTTGCTCTTATAAGTTATTCAAATCATTTGGCATTATGGTTTGATGGAACTTTGATTCAATCATATACAAACATATCTTGTATTTGTAGTCACAAAGGATCCAAATGAACAAAAACACGATATAAACCTACCGTTGTTCAGTTTGTCCGAGTTGGTCATTGCAACAGACAACTTCTCAATCAGTAACAAGCTTGGTGAAGGAGGCTTTGGACCAGTTTACAAAGTACTATTCACTCTTGAATTTTATTATTATTAATGTATAATACTTTGTTTACATGCTCCTAAAAACATCAATTTGTGAATATATATCAAGGGTTTCCTAAAAGATGGACAAGAAATTGCAGTTAAAAGACTGTCTATTAATTCCTCACAAGGAATAGATGAATTCAAGAACGAAGTTTTGTTCATTTCTAAGCTTCAACATCGAAATCTTGTCAGAATTCGAGGATGTTGCGTTGAAGGGCATGAAAGGATGTTAATTTACGAGTACATGCCTAACAAAGGTCTTGACTTATTTATATTTGGTAAGTTCAACATCATTCTATCTTCAAGATATTTTTTAGGTTCAGTTCCTTCATATGAGATATATAAAATAACTAGTAACTCTATATTTATAGATGAAACCAGAAGCAAAAGACTCAATTGGTCTCAACGCTTCCGTATTATCAATGGGATCGCTCGTGGTCTACTTTATCTTCATGAAGATTCTCGACTAAGAATCATCCATAGAGACCTCAAGGCAGCCAACATTTTACTTGATCATGACATGAACCCCAAGATATCTGATTTTGGACTTGCAAGAAGCTTCAGGGGATATGAAACAGAAACAAATACTAAAAGAGTGGTCGGGACATAGTAAGATTTAATTATAACTTCGTTTAATGTCTATTATTTCCCTTTTACTGTACGGTTCGATCAGTTCTTAGTCAACTACAAAAAAGTCTAATTTGTTAACTCGACCTATAATTTGATGCAGTGGATACATGTCCCCGGAGTATGCTGGGGATGGGATATTCTCAGTTAAGTCAGACATATTTAGCTTTGGTGTTTTAGTGTTAGAGATTGTGAGTGGGAAGAAAAACAGGGGATTTTTTCATGAAGATCATAACCATAACCTTCTTGGACATGTAAGATTATCATAACTTTTCTTTTCATGTCAATTGTTATTTTTAATGGACATTATACCATACATCACCAAGTACTGAACTTGTTAAACGAATAATATAAAGATTTTTATGGGTACCTTAGCCAAGTTTTTTGGTCTAGATAAACATAAAAAAAACCTTATTGATAACTATTGATGTGTGTGTGGTTACAGTGTTACATTTTAAGTACTTAATTAACCTACTCACCTACATGAACATTATCTTCTCCTTAGTTGTGATGTATGTACTAACTAGTGAATGCACAGGCATGGAGACTCCATACAGAAGGGAAGACTTTGGAACTCGTCCATGCATCTTTCATGGATACAGAACATAGATTCGAAATGTTGCTCTCAATCCATGTCGGTTTACTATGTGTTCAGCACAACGCTGGAGATAGACCCAACATGTCTACTGTAGTAATGATGTTGAGTAGCGATGGTCAATTGCCACAACCAAAACAACCAGGGTTTTATACAGAAGATGATAGATTTGGACCTGTAAATTCTTGTAGCATACAAGCACAACATTCAAACAATGGTGTCACACTTACACATTTAGAGCCTAGATAAACTATCTATTAACATTGAAAGTGGAACCCATATAAAGACATATAGTGAGTCAATTGTACTTAGCATGAGTTGTTTTTGGGAAATGTTGATAGAGGATATACCTTTTCCCATGTCATTGATGTATATTTCCAATTGTATTAAGTATCAACAGTAATAGAAGCAAATCCACAACGAATATTGTATGATCATAGTAAAACTATTCTAAATGATAAAATGAACACAACTTTGGTCTAACATTCTTCCCCTTTGTGTTCATTGTACAAATAAAGCATGTAAATGCGAAAAATATCTTCTTTGGCTTGAGCATTTGATCTTGGGCATAAACAAAGAATGAATGTTGAGAGAATCTTCGGTTTCAACATTCTTATTATTTTTCATCAAACAAAAAATTATACTCCCCCTCCAACAGAGCTCATAATCTTCAACAATGACTTGAAACCTTTTTGTTACCTTGCTCCTTTTTTGAACAAATATTTTCTTATGGTAGATAGGCGGTGAAAAGTAAAGTGGATTGCTTCAAATTTTCTCTTTAGAAAGTCTTAGGAGATGTTTGAGAGTGCGGACTACAAATGGATATTTCAATTCATGTAACACGGGAAGACATGCATTCATGTTAGCATTCCAATACGATCTTGCTTGATTAACACGCATAGATGGTCAAGTAACATGATGAGGAGTAACATGAGAAACATAACCACAATTGTTTTGCAGAAGACGTAGCGGTTTCATTTCTTCATAATTATCTTCAATTTCATTCCAAAGCTTTCTCCGAAGTTTGACCCTATTCATGAATTTATCGGTGTAGGACTTTAGTGTAGTATGATCATCCTTATAATGAGTGGTATTCGGATGCACAACACTTTTTGATGAATCACTTGTATGGACTATTATAAGAACCCCCTTGATTTCTTTTCCTTTGGACACCTTACACTTTTGAACTTTTTCATAACTAGAAGATGTTGTGACTTTTTCTTTTACGCAATTTTGTAAATCATATTCCTAGCCTTTAAATTTTAAGCATAAACCGATTCCTTTCGGTTTCAAAATTTATGCTTTGTGAATGTGACTTGTTCTGAATATCTAACAATTGTTGCTCAAGATTTCATATCTTGACATCTTCTTCAATCTCAAAATCATAATACTTAAGTTTTTCATTCAAGTTAGAAATTTCCAAAACAATTTTGGCATTTTCTTTTTCAAAATCATCTGCTCTCTTTTGCTGCTTATTGGCATAGTCTACATAAGGAAGAAGATATACACTCTTTTCTTCTATCCCCTTCTTTAATTTGATAACTTCTTCCTCTTTGGCACGAAACATGGTTGATACTTGATAATGGATCTTTGAATGGAATGTAAACGTGATAAATTGTGATTGAATGAAATGCAGTTAAATGAATTACAATTGATGGGAATTGCGATGGGAGGAATTGCGATTCGGGATTGCGATTGGAGAATTGTGATTGGTGGTGGTTGTCGAGGCCAACAAATAAATAACCCTTCAATTCTAGCACATATAATAGTGTATAATGGTAAAAGGGTCGATTCCACGAAAACTGGCTCGATTCAAATTTCTATGCAATCTAAAGATAAAGATGATTTTGTAACAACAATAAAATAAAATAAAGAGGGTTTTGAGAATTTTTTTTAACTAAAACTAAAACTTGACAAGTAAATAAAAATTGCAATTAAGCAAGATGGATTAAATCAATGAGAAGTGAATTGGTCAACATTGGTTTCATCGCATGATCTATTAGCTAGTTTATCATCAAGGAATATGGTGCAATACTTGCGCTTCAATTTAATTTGGCTATAGCAATTTAAAAGCTTAAATCACCTAGATTCTTCTTAGTTAATAGAAGGTTGGAACAGTTCCTAACACACCTTCTTAATCAAAGTCATGAACCAAACAAGCATCTAATTTACAAAAATTGATTAGCATTACAATCTAAGAATCACCAAATCCAAGAGGAGTCAAAACCTTACACTACCTTGTTGGAAAATAAAGTTTCATGGTTTGAGAGATGCATAAACATTCATGAAACCACTTGTTACTTGTTGTTTTGAAAATCTATTACGTAATCAAGAAAATAACTAACATAAACCATTCAAATACATGTACTCATGATATACAAAAATAAGAATGATATAAGGATTAAACTAGAAACAATATTCATAAATTTTAAACACAAGTTCATAAACCCTTCAAAGCTTGCTAACAATCCATGAGTATCAACCAAAATGGAGCTTAGCTACACATGGCAAGAACAAAATGAAAGTGTAAAATTGTACCAAACATCAAACAAATGGTTTAGATGGATTTAAGCTTCAAGATTTCTCCTAAAATTGCCCAAAAATCGCCTCCCCAAGCTCCTGGTCGTAGCCCCTGTTTTTCTGCCGAAAACTGCCGTGTTTTTTTCCCTATTTCCCTTTTAAAATGTCAGCTCCAAGGTAAAAAGACGTTTTTGGCCTTGTAGGTCCCCACGCGAGCCATGGTGAAGCCCACGCGGCCACGTCATTGGGCTGGAATATTTGATTTTTGAGCCCAAGTTGTTAAGCCCAAATTTGTCTTCTCCATTCCTTGATCTAAGTGAGTGAGCTCTAGATTATGTGCCTTAAGTCCATATCCCCTTTTAATCCATTGTGCTACCAGTTGATGTCCAACAAACGTCCGCTCCGTCATAGCCTTTTAAAAATCTGGAATTAAACACGAAGACTCGAGAGTACTCGAAATAAGCTCAAATAAATAAAAGGGAGAAAATGCAATATGATACAAATGCAAAACAACTAAAATGCTAAAATAAACTATATATAATTTATGAAAACATTCCCTATATATTTTCATATGGTCCTCATAAACAATACAAACACCTTTGAAACAAAATTATTAAATAACACTAAAGTCAAAATTATGTATTAAAATGCATAAAAAGTAAAAATTGAGATGAAATTATGGGTTTTGATCGGTAGAACTAAAGGTAATTAAGGAAAGATAAATTTGATTATTTTTTTTTTTTGCTATATGAACCCATAGCAAGGTGCTAATTTTAATACTTTTGGTTATAACAAGAAAACCTTCATATATATATTTTTTGAAATGCAAGCACGTACACGAGTACACAACCATAATACCATTACCAATCGAAAAGGAGAAAAGTTCATCCTCAACCTTTTCTGCAGCTAGCAAAAATATTGAAAAATTGTCGACGTAATTAAAAGTATAAACATATAGTTAAGAAATTGTTTATAACTAAAATGTGTTGTGATTAAAGAACAAGTTAGCATATTTTAGAATTATTAGTCATCCTTTCAAGTTTGAATCAACAAGATTAATCATGAAGACAAATGATTGGTCTCTTGTTTCAAATTAAAAATGTTTCTTAATATATTAGTTATCCTTCCAACTAAACCATCTTAAAATATTGGGGGTAAGGTCACATCCATTTGAGTTATAGAATCTAAAGTTAGAGTTGGTGTGTCATTTATGTGTTGGTCAATTATTTTTATTTTTATTTTTAATCTTTAATATATATTAAAAGAAAATGAGTTATAATGTTATCAGTTTATTTTAAATTTTTCACTAATTATCTTCAAATGACTTACAAATGAGTTGTTTCCACAAATGTTATTTTTTAGGTGATTTAGATTTGTTAACACGTAAATATTTTAACAAAAACATTTAGTAGATATATCTATCTATTTTCGTATATATTTATGTAAACACGTATACCAATCAAATTAAATTTTAAAAAATCAAATTCGAATATAAAGAGGTTTAATTTTTTTTATGAGTATTTTATGTATAAATTTATGATTTCTTATAGATTTACCTCTATTGAAGAGATTTTACATCTCTATATATATTTTAAAAGTGTTTTACTATTAATAGATATTGGCCAAATCAATGCTCACGTATTGCATTAGCTGAAATATATAGATACAATATTTACACTTTGGTACCACATAATTTACATTAATTAATATCCTACTCTAATATACCCCCCTCAGTCTAAGGGGGAGGATTACGGATGCTTAGACTGGATCTAAAGTCTGAAAAGAGTGCTCGTGGTAGGCCTTTGGTGAAGATATCAGCGACTTGATAACGGGAGGCAACATGTAAGACCCGGATTTGGCCGCGTTGAACTTTTTCTCGCACAAAGTGGATGTCTATTTCAATGTGTTAGGTCCGCTGATGATGGATTGGGTTTTCTGACATGTAGATGGCGCTAACATTGTCACAATAAACCAAAGACGTGCGCCTTGGATGGTGACCAAGTTCAAGAAGGAGGTGTCTGACGCTTAGATGACCATGAGATGAGATTGTCACCTAGAAACACGCAATAGCCGGAAGTAGACCTACGTGTGTCTGGACATCCAGCCCAGTCGGCATCGGTATAGGCTGTGAGAAAGGAGGTCGAGTTTCGCTGTAAGTATAATCCCATGTCAATGGTGCCTTTGACGTATGAAGAATACGTTTTAATGCACTCAAGTGTGATGTTCGAGGGGCATGCATGTGCATGCAAATTTGCTGGACGGCATAAGAAATATCCGGACGAGTGAAAGTAAGATATTGTAAGGCACCTGCGAGGCTACAATTAGTGGTAGGATCATCGAGCACTTCCCCTGTGGAGTGACTAAGTTTCCCTTCCGTGTCTACTGGAGTATGTGCAAGATTGCAATTAGTCATGTTTGCCCGTGAGAGGATGTCTGCAGCATATTTCTGTTGTGATAAAAATAACCCTTTGGGGTCGCGTTTAAAGGAAATGCCCAAGAAATAGCTTAGGTTTCCCAAATCCTTCATGGCGAACTCGTTAGACAGTTGTTGTAGGAGATACTGTCGTAGAGTTGTTGATGACGTGGTAAGAACAATGTCATCAACGTATAGGAGTAGATAGGCTGTGTCGTGGCCGTGCTTGTAGATAAACAGAGAATGGTCACAGGCGCTGTGATGAAAGCCTAGCTTGGTGACATAATCGGTGAATCTTTGGTACCACGCACGGGGTGCTTGTTTCAAGCCGTATAGAGACTTCTTTAGGCGGCAGACATGATTAGGAAATGAAGGATGTAGGAGGGAGAGAGATTGGGAGAGGAAGCAGCCGACCTAGGGTTGGAAGAAAAAGAAAAGATTGAGAGAGAAGGCTAGGGTATAGAGAAGAGCCCTGATACCATAATAGATATTGGCCAAATCAATGCTCACGTATTGCATTAGCTGAAATATATAGATACAATATTTACACTTTGGTACCACATAATTTACATTAATTAATATCCTACTCTAATAACTATATATATTAGTAATCTTTAACAAAATAAACATTAAAATTTACTTTAATCATCCTTGTGTTAATTCACACAATGTAAAGCTAATTTATCATAAAACCAGAAGTGAAACCGGGCCAGCCATCATTATTGTGAAAAGCTAATATACACAAATATAAACAAGGCCGCCTAGTTGGACCTGGTGGTCAAGATCATTTATTTCTAAGAAGTCTATACTATCACGGAAGAACGAAAATATTATCATCATCCCTTTTGACTGAAAAATTACACTAATGGAGGTGCTGCTGACCATACTCTGGTTATGCTTCCAAGCCTTATTTACTTGTACCATGGCAGCAGACAGTCTATCTATCAACCAAACCATAAGAGATGGTGAAACCATTGTTTCTGCCCAACAATTCTTTGAGCTCGGATTCTTTAGTCCCAGCAACACCTCCCAAAACCGATATTTGGGCATATGGTACAAACAGTTTGCTACAGGCACCGTTATTTGGGTTGCCAACAGAGAAACTCCTATTACTAACAAATCCGGTGAGCTAACTCTCAATCCTGGTGGTTTATTGGTGCTGCGTGACTCCACTGCGGATAGAATCGTTTGGTCTTCGAATTCTTCCAGAGATGGTAAGAATGTAGTAGCTCAGTTAATGGACAATTCGAATTTTATTGTTGTTGATGATGGTGGACCGGAAGATTATATTTGGCAGAGTTTTGATCACCCTACAGACACCATCATGCCGGATATGAAGTTCGGGAGGAATTTGAAAAGGGGTATAGTGACAAACTATACATCGTGGAAAAGTCATGACGATCCTTCTCCAGGTCCATATATGATTTTTATGGATTTCAATGGACTCCCACAGATATTTCAGAAGAAAGATGATGACATCCAATACAGGCTAGGATCGTGGAATGGTCTTGCATATAGTGGCAACACGAATAACCAACCCAATCCGATTTATAGAAACTGGTTTTCTATGGATGAAATAGAAATTTCAGCTATATTTTTATTGATTAACGAATTGATCCTTACCAGGCTGACAGTAAGTCCAGAAGGTAACATGGGACAATGGAATTGGATCAACCGAACCCAAGGATGGTTTATGTATTCGTCACTCACGACAGATAGTTGTGAAAGATACGCGTTGTGTGGTGTTCATGGGGTTTGTGACATTTCACAGTCCCCTAATTGTGGATGTCTAAGAGGCTTTACGCCTAAAAGGCCCGTCAAATGGGAAATAGCAGATTGGACAAGTGGTTGTCAAAGGGAAATACAGTTGAATTGCGGTGTTGGGGAAGGGTTTCGTAAGTATTCTTTTATGAAAATACCAGACACCCGACAATCATGGTTCGATAGAAATATGAGTTTGGAGCAATGCAGGGTGAAATGTGCAAGCGAGTGTAATTGTACAGCTTATGCGACTTTGGACATCAAACATGGTACCGGTTGCTTGTTATGGTACAATGAATTGATCGATATGAGAACCCTTCCAAATAATGGGCAAGAGATATACATACGAATGAGCGCAACTGATTTAGGTAAAAAAAATTCTTGTGAGCTACACATAAATTACATGTTCACATATATTAAACCAAAACTGATTGTTTTCGAATTGAGAAAATCGAATTGTTGACTTTCATATTATTCGCAGAGAAAGATAAAAAAAGCTCGGGAAGCAAAAAGAAAGTTTGGGTCATTTCCATCATTATTAGTGTAGGATTTGTAATCCTGTTAGGAATATGTATTTTGATCATCATGAAGAGGAGGAGGAGGAAGAAGAAGAAGATTAGTTTGAATGCACAAGGTAAATCGCTCTCATATAGCATTGTTTTTCTTCATTTCATATGGCTATTTTCCTCTTCATCTGAGCATAGCTTGGTTTCTGTAGAGAAAAACAATTCAACTGTTGAGAAGGATGGTCTAGACCTCCCGTTGTTTAGTTTATCAACATTGAGCATTGCAACCGACAATTTTTCATTCAATAACAAGCTCGGAGAAGGAGGTTTTGGACCAGTTTACAAGGTGCTTTTCATTTCTACAAACTTAAATTTGTTCCATAATAAAGTTGTCTTTTGTTGAATTACAGACCTAAAAGACCATGTTTTCTGACAAAATTAAGCATATCAAATAGTTTGATTAGAAGTATCTAACAACATATTTGTAAAGGGGTTCCTGGAGGATAATCAAGAAATTGCAGTGAAACGACTTTCTGTAAGTTCAACACAAGGAGCGGAAGAGTTCAAGAACGAAGTTCTCTTCATTTCAAAGCTCCAACATCGAAATCTCGTTAAAATTCTAGGTTACTGCAATGAAGAGACCGAAAAGATATTGGTTTATGAATACATGCCTAACAGTAGTCTAGATTTACTTCTATTTGGTAAGTCAACTATGAGATATTTATAAAAAGAAAAAGATTCAATTCATGCATTCGTTTATTAAAAGTAATACTAATAGAACAAATCTTTCGTTTCAAGAAAACAAAAGCAAAACGCTTGACTGGGCACAACGATTTAACATTATCAATGGGATTGCTCGAGGTTTACTTTATCTTCATCAAGATTCTAGACTTCTGATAATTCATAGAGACCTTAAAGCTGCCAATATTTTGCTTGATCATGATATGAACCCAAGGATATCAGATTTTGGTCTGGCAAGAAGCTTTGGAGGGAATGAGACCGAAAGAAATACCATAAGAGTGGTCGGGACATAGTAAGAATTCATTACAAATGTGTTTACATTCTACTATTTTTATATATCAAATAAATAATTAGTACAATCACATTTTCAAATTTTGCTTTTCGTGCCATGTATATATAAACTTGAACAACATTTTGATGCAGTGGTTACATGTCACCCGAGTATGCTGGAGATGGAATTTTTTCAATTAAATCAGACGTGTTCAGTTTTGGAGTTTTAACGTTGGAGATTATAAGTGGGAAGAGAAACAGAGGATTCTTTCATCAAGCTCATAGCCATAACCTTCTTGGACATGTAAGATAAGTCACATACTAACTTAATTAAGAATGCGAAATTTTTTACCTTTTAATGTAAAATTCCACTAATTAACCACTAACAAAGCATCGTAAAGAGACTGTAATTTAATGATATTTGCCCTTATTTTGATCTTGATGCATATTGACACACTGGGTATTAATTAGGCATGGACACTTTATAAAGAAGAAAAAGCTTTGGAATTAGCTGACAAATCTTTCAATACATACGATGAATATGAAGTATTACGGTCTATCCATGTGGGTTTATTATGTGTTCAACACGACCCAAATGATAGACCGAGCATGGCTACCGTGGTTATGATGTTGAGCAGCGAAGGTGAAATGCCAGAACCAAGACAACCAGGCTTTTACTCAGAAGCTACCTCTATGTGTCCAAGTAGCATGCAAACACAATACTCGTACAATCTTGCCTCAGTTTCCCTATTAGCGCCTAGATAAGCAAGTAATAAATTTGCTATTCTTTTTTCATAAATATTATCCATGGGGATTGTCGTTAATCTGGATTCAATTGTAGCTTTTGTTTTGTGTGTGTGTGTGTGTGTGTGTGTCAGAAAGCATATATGTACAGTTCTATATGATAGTAGTAAAAACTTACAATCTTTCAAGGCTTGTGAATTTATACTTATAACAGGAGTTTCGAGCCCGGCTCTTTTATTATTTTACTAGCTTAATCACCCTTGCACATACGGTTATTACGCAAGTAAACCTGAAACAGAACATAGTAAAAAAATAAATAGTAATTTTCTTTTAAATACATGCTGTTTCAAGTTGGCATCATAACATATGAGAAATTGAGAATCTGTTAGCATAGAGAAGTAAACCATAGGATAAAATATGTAGAGTAATCATAACCTTAAATGAATTTATACTTGAGAGTCCATTTCTGACAGTTCATGTGATTTCAATTCTGAGCATAGCAAGGCAAAAGAATTAATTCTTGAGATATTTTCTATTCATATCCAAGTCACATGATATATTAATAAACGCAAAAAATATCGTAACTAGAAAATTAGTCATGTTTATGAGTTATTCTCAATCATGCATATATTTACAACTAATTAAGTATAATTAAATGACATAAATTCATACGAATTTTTCTAATCAAAAGGAAATCAATGCTAAATTTTATTTTTATCAATTTTGTATCATAAAAGGAATTTTCCCGCTGCAACGCGAGGGTTTAAATAAACCTCGTTTTCAACAAAAAGAAACCATACCTAAATGGGTTGGATTGGTTTTGTTTAATATGTAAAGGGTCAAACACTTCTTATCTAATTAAATAATTGAAGAGGAAATGGGTCTAACACTTCAAACCAGTCAAAATTCTACCACTATATTATAACGATACATAAAACATCTTAAATCATTTTACTCAAAAATATCACATTACTATTAAAATAATACAATTCTTTAAAATGTTGGCCAAACCTATTTTGACCCGTTAACCAATCTATCTTGCTAGCTTGAATGATTTTACGTAAATGGTACGTAAAAGCTTTTTTGTCAGTGCCTTGACAGGTTACCTTCCTCCCTACACTCTAGATGAGTTGTATCAGCTCTAAAAATTATTGTTTGTATATCACTAATCAGAGGGACTTTCCATCTTAAGGCATCTAATGGCAGAATATTCCTTCCACCCATCTAAAGAAAAGTAAAAACATACGTAGTATAGAAAGGGAACTCAAGAGTAATGAAATCAAAATGGGAAAATAAAAGTAATAAATCCTCAAACGAGTTTAAATTACTTTATATTTCAAGTTATTTTAGACAATTAATTAAGTAAGCTTAAAATCTGGGAGACTCTGGCAAGTGAAAGCTACATACCACACAAACTTCCATTGTTGTCTCGAAGAATGGCAAAAGGCAACTCCAACTCTTTTCCTCCGACTTTAGAGCCTTCTTCACTTTATCTGGCCTTGGCATATAGAGAGGAACCAACTTCTGCTTTTACCTTCATGAAAGTTTCAACATCATAAAATGAAAACATGTTTTTAATAGGCCAACATTTAATCCTTAAAAGTTAGTGTTTTGATGTAATTATACCATGCCAGATTCTTGGGACGTTTGGACCAACTGATGATGATAACTTTGAGCTGCACTATCGGGGACAGTTAGTGAGAAACTGATACAAGCCTAGCAGTTAAAAACAGTTCCATGTATATTGTTAAGATGGTCACTGCTATCTAAAGCAAAACTAGACCAAAAGAAACTTTGGAATCTTCTTGAATGTATTTCTCCCCCATATAAGTGCAGTTGACCAAGTAGTCCTGCCATACATTTCACGATGATTGCAGTCGATCGTGCAAAACGTAAACCAAGTGTCAAGTATCAAAGAAGAAATCAGCAATCAAAAATCTCTCAGATATATCAATATAGAGAGCACACAGTGAAACACACAATTAAGAATACTGTTGCGTTTATATGTTGAAAACTTGGTACGAAAGAAATGTAAATTCCTATTTATACTCCATGTGATAGACTGATATCTACCCTAAAACATTCTAACTAATAGTCCTTGGACTTTCGTTACAAAGCATAAACTAGCAAAAGTTAATAAAAGATAATTGAACACAATTTGAGTCTAACATTCTCCCCCTTTATGTTCAATACGTGGGAGTCCTTGTTCGGGTAAATTTTGTTGGTCTTTGTCGCATACCGAAATACATCTCAAAACGTCTTAGAGCAATTATAAATGACAGAAATCTTCTCCGGTGCTCTTTCTATGAAATGTCCATCTTTTCATCATCATATGTTATACAACTCTAGTTTGTTCTTTGGCCTCATTAGGATGGTCCTTAAGATTTCATCAAAGTATTTGGCAATCTCATTGAATCTCAATAAACATTTTTTGCCATTCAGATTTTTGTAAATTACTCCAAAATTTGTTCTGCAATGACGTGCATCAGGAGAAAGTTATCAATGTTGGGAAGTCTCCTGTTGAGTATGAGCATGTTGACTTTTCTTTAATTCGATTCACATGTCATTTGAATTTCCGTAATGTGTTTCTGATTTTGTGATAAAGATGTTCAATGTCGTCAATTTGTAATCTGGGAAAGTCAGCTTCTGCGAATTCCCAATCACGCCCATCTTCTCTTTTTACAGGAAACTTTGGGTACCGGTAATGGACACATCTTACAGACTTAATCTTCTTAACTTGCACAATTCTCTTCCTTGTCTATAGTTGATGTGCAGGTCCAAATCTAGTGTTCATCATAACCCAATATTCAGTATGTAGGCTTGGATCGAAACTTTGGCACAGGTAAGGGTTTTATCTCGTGAGCCCAAATCTTTCTCCTAAAATCTTCTAATAATGAATATTTCAGTCCAATGTTTCCCCATTCAGTTTCTTTTGCTTCAACCTGATGGAAAGATGGTTAAGATTCCAGGAACAATTCTGGTTCTTTAACTTTGATGGTTAAGACTTAAGAGATCAATCTCAGCATGGTTTTCAACCTCGTCATTGTCAGAGATAGAGAATAAATTTTGAGCTTCTTGATTGGTCCTTGTAAGCACGGTGTTGATGCCATGGAGTTCATCTTCAGACTCTTCTTTAAAGACAAATTGTGGCTGGGTAACTTTTCAATGAAGAGCTAGTCGCTGTACTCCTGAACTTGAGATATTGAAAGCATCGACAAGTTTTTGCTCTTCTGCTGATATATTGACCTTGGGCTTTTCAGCCTTCATGTGTTCATCTGTAGTTAGGGTATCGATAGCAACTTGTTCCGCCTCTTGGGCCTTTTTTAGTGGTAGAAGGCCCTATTGGTCAGCTTGAGGTGACTGGTTCTGTCAATGTATGCTCGGATCCTGAGATAAGATTTCTGTGTTGTCTCTTCTCCCTCTCATGAGGATGAGTGTTAGTTATCCTGATCGCCATGCCGTCTTTTTCATGATTCCGCTTGAGCATTGCAAGATGCTTGAAGTACAGCTACCCGACAAGATAAATCTTGAAGGGCGTGTTGAATTGGGTCAGAAAGGCTGTTCATGCTAGCCAGTAGGGTGTCAACCTTTACTTCAATATGTGAAGTTGAGCGGGGAGGAACAAGACTCTGACATAGCAGGGAAATAAGGTCTATGTTTGCAGAGGTAGGGTTTTCAGCAACTAATCGTGCAAGCAGCAACGATTTTAATTCATCGGTGACTGAGAAGGCAGTTGCAGGTTACGTTCACGTAGGGATCTAAGATGTTCAACTGCTAGACCTTTGGCTTTAAGTTGGGTATGGATTGGCATGAGCTGGTCTGCAGGTTGAACTGTTGATTTGGTAATTAAGGATTCTTGGCCAGCCTTTAGAGCACTATCAAATTCTTCCGTGGAAACAAATTCCAATGGGGTAACTCCTGAGCCACTTACACGTTCATTAACACAACTGTTGAGTCAGCAACAATGTGACCTACGTTCAACATTGGTGTGATGGTAGCATTAAAGGGATTTCCTTCTGATCCTAGCGAAGCACCTGGAGGTATCACTACAGAAGTTCCAGCAAAGTCACTTAGACTTGCGGGTGGTGCACCACGTGTCCTAGAACGACGATATGTAATAAGAAATGGCTCTCAACTTGATTGTGCAAGAATGAAGGTCAAGGACAAGAGAGACAGTCCATTGGTTTCAATACCAGCAGCTTCCGAATGAGGTATCGGTAGTATATGTGGTAGATCTTTGTGCAATGAAACAACCATCTATTGAGAGACGGTCGTGTAGATAGGTGGGGTGAGTGCATGCGTCACTGGATCCATGATGATTAGTTCAATGCTGGAACTCGATACTTGAGTCCCAACAACAGATGTGGTAACCCGGCTTGATACGGCCAGAGAATTATCCCTCACATCAAATTTCCGAAAAGCACTTGACCTTCAGAACTCAAATGATCCACCTGATTCTTTTCCGTCACTTTCTGTTTTCTCATACTCATTGCGACTTTACGTTTCTGCCACTACCTCAGTTTCAACTTCCTCTTCTTCCTCACTCTGTGCATCTTCCTCTTCGGCATCTTGTTCATTGTCACTCTGGTGGCGATGAAGATTTCGAGGTCGAGGTGACGGTTATTGGCTAGGATGGGTTGGTATTGGTTTCTGGGAAGTAAGTTCCACACGGATCAGGTTTGGGTTTTCAGCAGCCATGTATTCTGCAAGACAATTAATGTTAGCACAAACCTGTAGAAAGATGCTTGGAACACCTTCTGGGATTCAAATCTGAATGAGAAAGATATTACACTGATGGATACATATCACAAGCGTACAAGTGTAAGAGTGAACGTATATGAAGCACAAGTGAATGCTGAGACGGAAAAGCAAATTCTGAATGATGACAGAGTGTGAATTCAGACACATAAGCACGAAATCATGAAAAGTGTAAGACTGTACTAATAATGAAGTGCACAGTGGATATTCGAAACCTAGAAAACCAACCATTGAAAAATAAAAAATTGAATTCTAAAAATTTCCCAAAGAGTTAGAGGTACTTGATTATCGCAGAGGCATAGTACTAATCATTTCACCACGGGAAACATGTACACAAAGGCATATAGTTATCACAAACATGGATCAATAATAATGACACGTGATGTGGTTCATGCAGACAGTAAAGCAACACATTGATGGTGGTTATCACAAGATCAATTAAAATGGAACACAGATCAAATGGTTATTGCAGGCAAATGAAATGAGTAACACATTGATCAGAACAATTATCATAAAAGAGGTTATCCAGGGTCCATCTGGTAATGGCAAATGAGGTTATGTAAAACAACTCCTAAGGCCCATCTGGTTATCACAAATGAGGTTAAACAAACATTACGTGTGGCTGGTTATCAGCAGAAAAAAGTCTAACACCCTAAGGAACAGGTTTTCGCAGATTAATTGAAGATTCTAACTCTGAAGTCAAAATGAATATCGTGAAGTAAGAATAAAAAATTCCACCCAAATAATCACTGGTTATCACAGATGAGCATCAATCAAATTCTAACACCCAATGAATCACTAGTTATCGCAGATGAGCAACAAAAAACTCTAACACCCAACTAATCACTGGTTATCGTAAACCACATAACCACAACCTTAGTATTCTTTGGTTACGCAGGTTCAAGTCCATCTAGGGAGTATTGGTTATCACTAATGAAAAATTTCGTTCAAGGTTTGGCTATCACACAAGGTGACCACAATTCTAAGTTAATCCATCTTGGTTAGTACAGATGAGTAGAACCAAACCCTCCTAAGGCATGAAAAGGTTATCACAGATGAGTGTGATAAGATCTAACACAAAGCAGATATGGTTCTCTCAAAATTTCATCACAACAGGTTCACAATTAAACTTCCCTTGTGATAGGAAATGAATAGTTAAATACTAAAGGGGGGTAAAGGGTAATTTGTGGGGTGGAAATTGTTAATAAATAGGAAGGTATGTTTTTTTATTTTGGCAGTCTCGTTTATGTTAATTTGAGACTAGAATTGGCTCTTTGGTTTTCACCATTGAGAGAGGGATTCTCCCTAGGCCTTCATCCGATTGTGGGTGATAGGTTTTATCCTTGTTCTAATTTCAGTTATATGAATATATGATTTCAGTTTCTGGGTATCGATTGGTTCAATTGGTTCTGTTCATATTCTGAATTCGTATCATTGTTCTATATTCAGTTCACGTTTCGTATCATTGGTCCGACCTGCCACGCTCTACCACAATCGATTTCAGTTTTCCGATTAAAGTTCTGTTCTCGTACCTTGGTAATCGCTGTTTCACGATCCGTTCTACATCAATTTCAGCAATCAGTCTGTCCCAATTCGTTTTCACCAATCGCTTACGTATCACGATCTGGGAAGTCTTGATAGACCTTCAGTTCGCTGCTCCTCTCGAGTTTTATTTTCCACTCTGTTTTCCTTACTCACGATCCAGAATCACGTTCCTACAATTACGTTTTCCTTTTTTTGTGCTGTTGGATTTGGAAATTGCAGTTTTGGAAACCTGTCATTTTGATCTGCCTTCTTGACCGGTCGATTTGGAAACTGCCGATTTGGAAGGTGCGGATTTGGAAACTGCCGATTTGGAAGATGCGAATTTGGAAACTGCCAATTTGGAAGGTGCCGATTTGGAAACTATAGATTTGGAAATCACGATCCTAAAATCACAATCTGCCTCTTCAATTGTTGATACTCACGATCTCCATTTCACTTTCTGCTTCATTTATTACTTATCACCGATGGACACACGATCTGTCCAAAATCGACTTGATCAACATGAGGAGTATATTCAGCGACTCCAATCGGATGTTGCAGAGATCAAATTATCGCTTCAAGTTTTGGAAGCCGAGCGGGTGGAGAATGTTGAATTTCGCAAACTCATGATGGCGTGGATGAAGAAATCAGGGGGTGGGTCTGGGTTCTGTCATGTTTCTGATGGTGGATTTGGATCGGGAAATTCACTTTCAGAAATTGTCAATACTGGTGGTGCCGCTGGATTGGATAATGGTGAAGCTGGGATTGCTTTCGATTCTGGAGGTGGAAATGGTGGCAATGGTTCGGGTGATGGTGCTCAGCCTGGGTGTGGTGGTTCTGGCGGTGCAGGGCTAACAACGGAGGCTATGTATTTACCTAAAGTTGTGGAGGAGCTGCTGAAACCTTCATCTCTTCCTTCTCCAATCGATTAAACTTCACAAAGCACATATGGTTCTCTCAAAATTTCATCACGACAGGTTCACAATTAAACTTCCCTTGTCACAAACAAAGAATGTCCGACTAACACATTACAGTCTATTAGACGACATGGTAAAACCTTAGCACAAGTTAGTTATCGCAAGGCAAGAGACTGATAAGGTCGATGTGGTTATCGCTAACATTAGCAACTGATCCGCTAGAAGTCTGGTTATCGCAAGTATTAAAGGTCTTAACACAACCTGATTACTCTGGTTATTGCTAAACCCAAACCAGAACTTAAGGGTACTTTAAGTTATCGTAATCTCAAACCAGAACCTAAGGGTGCTTTTGGTTATCGCAAATGTAAAGCTACATTCCAACACTCATTACATGTATATCACAATACAATTGCCTGTGGGAACTAGGTATCACATATGGTGTCAAAACACAGCATGATTATCACCGAGTGGCAAACACAAGTAAATCTAGTTCTAGTAGAACTACAACAAAGCACTCCTAAGCGCGATGACATCATGCAATTCAGACTTATGAGGCAAGAACAGATGGTGATTTCTACAAATCCAATTCATATATCAAATAAAGCCCTAGAAATGGCGATGAACAGTAGACGCAAGGACCAGAAGCATATACTCATGAAGTAATTCAAAATTAAGCCTAGAGAACACAGCAACGAAAGTTATTAAAAAAGGTCTTTAAACATAGAGTAAGTATCAATTTACCGAAAAAACAACAAATTATGTGTACAAGAACTCAAATCCACTCGCTTCGACAGAGGTATCAAAATCTTAGAAATGCCGAGGAAAAATTCATGAGATGGGTAGGTTTGGGGTCGAAAATCATCAAGTAATTCAAACCAACAAGTAATTTCTACAAACAATTGCACATTGTGGTCGATTGTATACGAAACTCTTCGGGTCTTCATGACCAAGAAAACCCTAAGAAAGTTGAACCAACGGGGATGGTTATGGTATCACATTGATGCAAAAGAGTTGGGGATCACATACCTGATGATGATGAAGCCGAACACAAGTCAAATCACAGAAGAAAATGCGATGAACAGAGTCGAGGGGGGAAATGACGGGCGATGAAACAGGGAAATGAAGAAAATATAGAGAAAAGCTATTTTAATTTAAGATTTTCTATTTTCAATTCCTTTTCTAATTTACCTTCCCTTTTTTCAGTTTTCTATTTTTTTTTCTAAATTTTCGAAAACTATTTCTAAAATTAAATAAAATTAAAATGTTTTTGTATAAATAAATATTTTTGTATATTACTTTTCTAATGTTTTTGAGTTTTGTTTTTTTAACTACCGACAAGGTAATGTGTTCGATCCTTTCCTATATAAACACCTCGTGGGTGATATATTCTCTCACTGCAAATGTTTGATGGACTCTGCTGAAATAATCCCGGGTTTAATTTCAACCCCTTGCTCAAGCAGTCAAGACAGGTGATCATTGTCTGCCGACCGGTTCTTGAGAAAGGTCGGTTCAAATCTATATAATCTCGGATGCAAGGTTAACCTGACATAAGCAATCTTTAGCGAAAGTTTTAAGTTTTTCGTATGTTTGAAATTTATACAACAAACCTAAAAAATAAACAAAACCTCTCATATTGGACTATTTGGAGGTGTTGAAATGCAAACGGCTTTTTCAGCAAATGATCAAATCTTTGACCCACTTAGGGTGTTTGGGATTGCGATTTGAAAATAGATTATGTGTTTTTAATAATCAAAATCAGATTATTAGCTGTAAGAGAACGTGTTACTAAATAATAGTGTTTGAATATGATTATGTTATTTCATATCATAATAATCAGATAATCAGTTTTTTAAGTGCTTAGCAAAGTAAATTAATTGATTTTTAAAGGGTAAGATCACAATAATCAAATAATCAGTTTGAAAATGCAACTCAAAAGTAGATTCTCAAAACTGCGTTTTGTAGTCTCCAAAACGCAAATAATTGATTTTTGAAAACACAACCCCAAACGCTTTAAACTAATTATTTGTGATTTTAAATCACAATAATCAAATAATCAGTTTTTAAACGCAATCCCAAACACCCTCTTAGTTCAATTCAAAATCTCTCATATTTTTTGTTAAACACAAGAGGAAACATGGGGAAAAGATTAATATGGGTCAATTGGTGTTATAATCCACTTAATTAGGGTGTTATATCCCTTCATATATAATTAATACCAACATACCATTAAATTTAATGGTGAAAAAGCATGTTAATATAATAGTTTTGCTTTCTAAGTAGAGGTAAACAAGGATTACAAAACAATCAAAAATCAAAAGGATATGTTACAAAACAACATCTAAGTTAGGTGTTGCTAGCAACATGGATCATTTACCTTTTAGTTTCTATGCGACTCAAATCAATTAAAGTGAAACTTTAAAAGAGTAGATATGACAATCTAAGAAGGAAAACACTTGTTTTGATAAAGGGTCAAAATGGGTTGGGTTAATGTATCAACGTGAATTTCCTCCCGTTATCTTGGTTAATGTTGTTGAACCATTTGAAAGAGGATATAGACACAAGAATGGAAACAAAGATGTTTGTCGTAAGTTTTCAGATTTTCGACATATTTGTGTAATTATGGGAAATTCGTTCGTACACATTAGTTAACTAATGGATCGTTGTGAAATTTGATTAGTAGCTTCACAACCCATTTTTTATTTCAATCTGCACGATGGAGATCGTGATTTTAGCTTTCTAAAGAACTTTATTGAGGTCCGAATTTGCTCCATTTAGGTTGGAGTTTGGAAGACTTCTTGTTAGAAGAAACCATTTTGTTGTCCTACTTCACCCCTAGGACTCTGTTCAAATAATGGGAGGTTATAAAAGGAGAGGACTACTCTTGAGGAGGATTAAAATTATTTAGGCTCTCTTGCAGGATTTCATCTAATAGTTACCACACCGTTGAAATGAGGGAATTCGGGCGTTAGATTAGGTTTATATAAATGACGTTTTTCACTTGGATCAAACCTAGGGTTTAACCCTTTGCGAGTTTGAAAATTTAAAGAAAGGATTTACGAGCTTTAAGAATTTACGAGCTTTAAGATTTAAAAATCTTTGTTCTTGTCCAAGTTCATGATAAAGGATGGTTAAGAATGTTGTTTTGATGATTTAGAAGGAAAAGCCTTGAATTAAAACTATGTTATGATAACTTCAATTATGGGATTGAAGCTTGGAATTGTTGACTATATTTGATGGTAATTTGTGAGACCTATAACTTAGGGAGATGAATCTTGTGTAGCCTTCGGGGCTCGCCAACGTTACCTAGCTAGGAGTGAGGGGATCGCAATCCTCCTTTTTGCGTGAAGCTTTGGACATCGCCAAACTCACTTAGCATGGGTTGAGACCACACAACTCCATTTTGCATAGTGTAGGGGCTCGTAAACCCTTGCTTTGTATACTCGTAAACTTGGATAGACTAGGAACTAGACTTATTGTTGTCCGGTCTCGATTACCAACCTATTTTCTTTTATTTGTGATTAGTTTACTTTGAGAGCACATTTGCCTACTTGAGGATTGCTTAACTTTGTTGTTAGATCGAGGTTAGTTTAGTAGCATTTTCTAAAACCGAGTATAAATACAAAATCGGTTTTTGTATAGATTTATGATTTCAAACTTGATATGATTTTCATGATTTATAAGACAATATGATGCATGATAATGATGTAATTTATGAATAATTAATTATAATGTAACGAATGGATGAATGATTATAAATGAACGAATGATAAAAAAAAATTGATTGCATGCGATGGATGAATTATGAAGTTATGATTGCATATGACGAATGGATAATGATGACCGGGTGGCGGTAGTCCTACTTATTGACGAATAGACAACGCCTAGTAGGTATACTTATATCTTCTTAAAAATTGCTAGCACGATAGGTTTTTAGTCGACCTTTGTAAAACTTGTTGTATGAGGACCTTTTGTGCTCGTATACCGGAGTGATGTTTGACAGGGATTTATCATAAATACACATAATGTCACGTTGGTTTATAGGAGATTTGTAGAATTCCGTGAACCCCGATACTCGAACGATTCTAAGTGGAGTAGCGAAAGCTGATCTTAGGAGTTTTGTTTGGGTGGGAGTTGTGCCCAATTTAGTTCATGACTAGCTTGTTGTGGCATGTTTAGCGAACCAATGCTAGGGTGGACAAAGCTATAGACTCATGTGCATGTGCAAGCCACGCCT
Organism: Dittrichia graveolens; assembly: GCA_038502395.1. Classification (NCBI taxonomy): domain Eukaryota; kingdom Viridiplantae; phylum Streptophyta; class Magnoliopsida; order Asterales; family Asteraceae; genus Dittrichia; species Dittrichia graveolens. The sequence continues at coordinate 80,474,920 of JARJIL010000005.1, read as the reverse complement.
TACTTAGTACACGGAGTGGTAGGGCACACACTTAGCATGATGGGGGTAGGGGTTGATTTATGAAGAGTTACTTGTGAGAGATCCCACTTAAGCATGCGCTGTTAGTAAGGAGCAATTACGATTGATAAAGGGATGTTATGGCGAATGATCGTGATGATGATTTATTATGATGATAAACAATTAATGATGCTAATTGACTTATACAATGATTTATGATGATGTTATGCGGGAGGGTTAAAATATGATTTGGGTGGGATACATCTTTAATGTTTACCTTATCTTTTTAATTATGTTAAAGAATGATTTTGTGAAAATTACTCTGAAATACATAAGTTGAAACTTGTTTAACATAAGAGAGACATATTGTAATATCCATTTTCTGAAATATATTAACATATTAATAATAATAATGATTAGTCGCCTCCATTCTTTTACTCTTGGTAACTAAGATACAATTCATTAAATAGAAGGACTAATTGTGACCTTTGGGAAAGATGGGGTGAGGTATTTAAACCAAATTAGGCTATAAGGCTCCATGTGTTATCGTAGCCGCAATATAAAAATTACTAAAAAGAGAGTGTATGTTCATTGTGAAATCAGCATGTATGATAAGATGACACGAGACAGGATTTCTCAGCAGACATCTGGGTTTGAACATTACAATACCCAACAAAGGCAAGAAGGGCAGAGTGGTAAGAAACAGGGAGACCAGAACCGTAGACCTAATCTAACCAACAAACGCCGTGGTGCGCCAAGTGTAAGTCATACCATATAGGGCAGTATATATACGCCACAGACATTGCATTGTGTTAAATGTGGTCAATTTGGCCATGAGTTCAAGAACTGCCGTTTCCCAGGAGTGTATGCTGGAATTGTTTGAAGGAGGGGCACCGAGCGGGCGAGTTCCAAGCTGAAAAGAAGACATGATCGGGGTCGGGGGCGAGAGTGGGTGGGAGATCCTCTTTAGTCGTGGGTCAGAAAAAATATAAGAGAGATAAAAAACACACACTACAAAAAGTTTTAAGGAAAAAATATAAGAGAGATAAAAATCTGGAAAAGATTAATTATAGAAAGAAAAAAAATTAATTAAAGAGAGGAAAGAGAAAATATTTTTGTTCACTAATTTAACCTTTTGACTTAAATAAAATTATTAATTATGATTAATGTGAGCCACAAGATGAAAACCAATCAATGGCTGAAATTGTTTCTCGCACTTCTCGTAAAAAAACACTTCTCGCATGAACCCTCCCTTATATATATATATATATATATATATATATCATCAATGGGATTGTTATTGTTTATTATCATGATTATGATAATGAGATGTGCATAGTATGTGTTTTACAAGTTTTGAAAGCATGTTATGCTATGTGTTGATTCTTGCAAGTTAGTAACTACTTGTGATTAACTTGCTTGTGTTGTGATTGATCCTTGTGGTCCGGACATATGCTTGTGATTTAGTACTTTGTACCGTGATGATTCCTAATCATTGAGACGTGTACCGGTTCATGTGGCTTCGGTAATTGGGAACCTAGATGCACGGGTGGTTGAGGAATTGGTGCAAAGAGTGGAGGGGGATGATAGTACCCATTATGACCGTGTGGTTCAATGGGCTGACGAGCCACCAAACCTAAGCAACACGAGTGCACTTGGGGAACACGTCATTCACTTCTGATAACTGTTGAATGGTGGATTGCTTCGTGCTTCCCCCACCTTGACGGGAGATGTGGACATACCCCCACGAGGACTTGTTGACCATGGCTGGCTACTATGGAAGATACAAGCACAAGTGAACTTGTCTCCCAGATCTTGTATGATTTGCCAAGTGATGCCATGTTGTTTTAAATGTATTGATGACTTGTTTATTTGAGTAAACTATTTTGGTACACTCACTAGCGTATACTAACAACTCTGTTGTTAAATGTTTTTGTATCCGTAGATAAACGATAGTTTGGTGCCGGTGAGGTGGGTAGAAGCTTTTGGGAAGCCTTGTTGCCTTGTGATATGTTTGGAAATACATGACTATTTATCTATTTTGTTTATTTGTAATTAATGTTCGTGTATTCAAGTCAACAAGTAACACCAACTTTTGTAAATCTGATATAGCTTCTGCACAATGTTGTAAACTAATATCTAAACAATGTTGTTTACGTTGAAATTTAAAAAGTTTAAATTTGTACCAAAAATTCAGGGTGTTACAACATCCATCTCATATATACCGGACTTCTGTAAATTGTTTCATCAGGTAAATACAAAACTAAATGAACCATAATGTCAAAAAATGCTCGAGGGTAGATCATCTCTAATTTGCATAAGATTGTAATAATAGCAGCTTTTGCTTTCCTCATATCATCCACCAATAGTGCTCCGGAGCAAAGTTGTTTAAAAAAGGTACAAAGCTCTACTATTGGTGTATATTTATCTTTGGACAAAAATCCTCTAACACCAAACGGGATCAAACGTTGCATAAGAATGTGACAGTCATGAGATTTCAACCCAGCAATGTTAGTATCGTTATCTGTCACTTTCTTGTTGATGTTAGATCCAAACCAATCCGATAGTTTAACGTTTTTTATAAATTGACAAAAATATTTTCGATCAACTTCCGTGAATGAGTATTTTGGACGGGGTTTAAAGAACTTATTACCCCTTTTTTGCTACCATAAATGTTTCCGAATCTTTAGATTTTCCAAGTCGACTCTTGCGTTTGATGTATCTTTGGACTTATCATTCATCAAGAGAGTACCCAAAAAACTATCGCACAGGTTTTTCTCGATATGCATAACATCCAAGTTGTGCTTTAGTTGCATAGAAGACGACTACTTGAGTTCATAGAATATGCTCTATTTAGACCAGTTCAACTCAAACGCCTCCCACTTTCTCTTAACACCTCCAAAGTTAGGATGTTTGCCAGGTATCGGAGTCGGTAAATGATCTAGTTAAGCTTTTATTTCTTCATTACTAAATTGTCTCGGAGCAGCTCTTGTCTCATGTTGCCCGTTAAATTCCAAATTCGTTCTCCATGGATCTTTAGGATCTAAGAATCGGCGATGACCAACATATGCAATCTTATTTGTTACACGACATAAAGGAGTGTCTTCATTACAAGTCGGGCATGCTTTGTACCCTTGTCCACTCCAACCCGATAGACTACTACGAGCTAGAAAGTTGTTTATTGTCCATAACAAGCCTGCTTTCATATTGAAGAATTTGTTTGTCTCCACGTCTTTAGTATGTACCCCTGAGTGCCACAACTGCTTAATTTCTTCCACCAACGGCTTAAGGTACACCTCCATGTCTTTCCCGAGTGATTTAGGGTCATGAATCAACAAGGACATCCATGGTTGGAGATTATATGTTATGAGTACAACTGGCCACGTGTTGTGAGCCGAACTCATGTTACCAAATGGATTAAAACCATCCGCTACAAGACCAAGACGAACGTTTCGAGGTTCCCTCGAGAAGTTAGGGTATTTTATATCAAATTCTTTCCATGAAGATCCACCAACGGGGTGACGCATGGTACCATCTTGTGATCATCCAGTGCCAAATCAATTTTTTTCGTGTGTCTTGAACAATACAAACGTTGAAGTCAGGGGTCAAAGGAAAGTATCGTAACATCTTATGAGCGACTTTCTTAACCTTTGTGTTTTTATCAACTCACGGACTCTCATTACAAACAGGACAAGATAGCAAAGACTTATGTTCCTTCCAAAAATAGAGAGCAGTCATTTTTGCAAACGTGTATCGACTCATAACCCAAACCAATCTTTTTAAGTTTCTTTTTGGCTATATAATATGAAGAAGGAACCCTGTTTTCTTTGCGAAATGCAGATTGCAACAACTCGAGAAGCTGATGAAATGAACTATCAATCCATTTGTTGTTCACCTTGATATGCATCAACTTTGCTAAAAAGTCCAAGGAAGAAAACCAAGAACAACCAGGATATAATTCTGCATGACTTCCTCTAACAGCTCACGAAATCCATCATCAACAACGCTACCCTCCATATCTGAGTCTTTGTCATCGTGGTTGGTATCGTTTTCCCTCAACTCCCCCTTAACGTCATCGATAACGCCAACTATCTTGGTTCTTGGAGCAACATCATCTACAACCGGAGGAGTTCTACTTTCACCGTCATAGACCCATGTAATATAACGTCGAGAGAAACCGAATCTTTCTATATGAGCTTTCATTAACGAATTTTTTATAAAGATACTATTTACACATTTTCGACATGGGCATCTAATTAAACCTCTAATGTCAAAGTGTGCTTCGGATCTCTTGACAAAAGACTCAAGTCCTTCACAGAACTTAGAAGAGTTACGATTTTCAATAGTAGTGCAGGTTTTATCAATAGACATGATGAAACTGAAACATTAATTAAGGTTTAGTGTTTACTCTACGAGAAATAAAAGGACAATTGATAGAGTATTCACAAGGGTTGGCTTCTAAACCCACTTTTTGAATACCTTGCCTCTTATGTGAATGTATATTACACGATTGGTTGTTTAAGAAAAATTCAATAGCATTTCCCCTTAGCCCCCAAGTGTGTGTGTGTGTGTGTATATATATATATATACATACCCGAGAGGCAAAGAGGAAATGGCAACCAAATCTTCTTAAACTAACAATTTTGTATTACGCATTCACATCATAAAAGAGATAAAATATTTAAAAAGCAGTCCCAAAACGGGGACATCCCGAAACTAATTTCTAAATTAATTTCGGGTGAGTATTCTAAGCTTATGATTTAAATAAATATATAAACGCGTTCATATATAAATATACATGTATATATATATATATATGAACACGTTTAAGTGCGTTTATATAATTGTGTGTAAACATACAAACAGACACTCAAACACACTCTCTCTATATATGTGTGTGTGTATATATATATACACACACACACATTTATATACGCACACTATACGTGTTCATTTGTATATATTTAAACCAACGCATTTAGTGTGTATATAAATGTGTGTATTTGTGTATGTGTGTGTGTATATATAATGTGTTTGAATGTGTGCCTGTGTCTTTACACATTTAAATGTAATTATTAAAAATATATATGTTTGATATACTACCAAATAAACAACTAAACATCAAGTTTAAACACTATTTTAATTGTTTTAAACATCACAATTAATAACTAAACATCACATTTCATCGACCTTTATAAACATCAAAACAACAACATTAATCAAGAATCTTTGATTTTTTAAACATCATAACAACTAAATTCATCAATAATTAAATTAACAACTACTTTGATTTTATAATTAAACATCTAAACTAACAACTGATGAGTGTTTTATTCAACCTAACACAATTAACACAATAAAGAAACCAATTAAGAACTTAATTAGCAAAATCAAAAACCATAAACACAAGATTGTTAATTATCGTTTAACTAATCTAACAAAATTAACACAATTAACACATAGAAGCAAACACACACCGAAACACACACACACATAGAAACACACACAAACACAAACACAGAAACACAAAAATAAACACACACACACTAAAACACACTTAAATAAACACAGAAACACACATAAATAAACATACACACACTGAGACACACACAAATAAACACACATACTAAATACACACACACAAAGATACACACATGTACAACACACACACACACCGATACACACATGTACAACACACACACAAACATACCCACACAGACTGAAACACACAGATTTACATTGTAGATTCTAACAACTCACACACATAACACATAGGCAGATTCTAACAAGTCATAAAATTAGTAAAATCCAAATTAAAAACCCTAATTAGCAAGATTTTAACAACAATGAGCAATCAAATATCTTGAAATTTAAAAAAAAAGTAGTGTAGTGTAGAGTACAAGATCTTAAAATTAAATCTAAGAATTAGTGTAGTATATAAGATGTTCAAACTAAACATACCTTTGAGAAGAAACGGCTGGCGATATTTGGAGGTGCAGCGGCGGCAGTAGAGTCGATTGAGAAGTGGCGCCGATATACCAACGGCGGCAGTGAGGTACGGCGGTGGCTAGGACCAGCGGAGGTGCGGTGGTGGCGCGGAAAAGCGGCGGTGGTGGCGTGGAGAATATAGACCAAGTTGATTAACTTATAATGATTGTTGGGAGAATTTATCTATCATAACTATAATTGCTTATCTCTATTATAACAAATTATCAAACAAATCGATTAAGGATTAGTACATATATATGTTAGTCCAAAAAAATAAAAGTCAAAGCATATGCATATGCATATTTTCCTGTTTCACTTTTGCTACTTTTATCGGTTTTGAAATGAAAAGAAACAATGACGTATGTTCCAAAACCAAACAAACAAATCCAATATATTAAAAAAAACCCAACAAGGAACAATGCAAACATCGAGTCAATATATTTCATGTATCATATATTCAGATTTCATCACCAAAATAAACATTATACCAAAATAAACAACAAAAGCATGCTCCACGATCCAAAAAAACAAATCAAACATCCATTGGTCTCTTTCCATTATCTTTTCAATCTTCTTCTTGAATTGCATCTTCTATCTCGATCTATATGAAAACAAAAAAAAGGGTAATTAGTAGCTAATCATTCTACAATATGGTTTGTAACAAATAATAAAGTGTATATATATATTAATGTTTTTATTAAAGAAAAGGAAACTCCTTGTTAGTTTACACTTGTTGATTATTAAAAAATTTAGAGGTTTAATGAGAGTTTTAAGGGTGTTTGGGCATGGGCTAGCAAGGAGAGGGTCTAAATACCCAACTAGGGCACAAAGCCCTACGTTCTAACAACTGTTTCCAACAACTGTGTGTGTGTGTTGTGTGTGTCTTGAGTGAGACTGCCGAGAGGAGGATCGAGATTTTAAAGCCTTCCTTCATCTAATATGTGAGGAATGGGTTGTGGAATCAACAGGTATATAATCCCTACACTCTACAACCAATTTTAATGTTGAAACCTTAGAAAAACAATGGCGTTTTGGACTCTGTTTTGGTAAGCGACGGCGGATAACAAAAGGAGTTGAAACCCATAACTTTGATTGTTGAATGTAGTGTAAATCGAGATAAATGGATCAAGATTTCATCTAAATAGTATTAACAACTCAATGCAATTGGTATAACTTGGATTTTTTGAGATTGGTTGATCTGCTAATCATTTTTGGTGATGTGCTTTATTGGCGATTTTAGTATTCTAGACTTCATTATATTATAATTTGGGTTTGGAGGTGCGGAGTGCACACTCGAATAAACTAAGTTAGTATCAGGAATACGGTACGGTGGTCCGGGGCATCGCCCCTTGGCGGGGTCCGAGGGGCGCTGCCCCTCATGGGGTCCGAGGGGCAGAGCCTGCCTGTGTGGTATTGTGATACTGTGTTGATAATCAATTGAGTTTCACTAACTTATATCTTATGTCGTGATATATGTTCATATGTGATATTATGATGATTACCTAAGCAAATGGCTCGTTTGGCAAATGATCACCCCGCCTATGTGGCACACTAAAGCAAATGGCTCGTTTGGTAGATGGCCACCCCGCCTGTGTGGCATACTTGATGTGATATGTATTATATTTATATATGAAATAATTAACCGCCGCCAACCACCGCCGGCGGCGAGCGCCTCCATGTAAGTAGGGGTGGCAATTATCGACACGACACAAACCCAACACACAAATAAACGGGTTTGGGTTGAGCATAAACAGGTTCAGGTCATTTTCGGGTTGACCCGCCAATCCGTATAAATAAACGGGTCATGTTCGGGTTGGATTGCGGGTTCACGGGTCGACCCGCCAACCGGTATATATTTTTTATATTTTGTGTTTATCCTTATATTTTCATGTTTCCTATTTAGCTACTAGGGTTTAATTTATCTTATTCCTTAGTCATCGTAAACCTAATTAGAAACAAATCCATCACCTTCTTTTGGCTTTTGTTCCTTCTTCGTTTTGAACCTACTAAAAGTAGACATCATAACTTGTAGCTTAAGTGTTCTTAGAATCATCAAGTTTTTATATTTGGATTAAACTATCTAGTTATGGTTGAACTTTATTTAAAATTTGAATTTGAATTGTGTATTTTAACAAACAAGGGACAAAATTAGTAAAACTAGATCTGCTGACTCGCCAACCCATTAATGACCCGCCAACCCATTTATGACCCGCCAACCCGCCAACCTGCCAACCCGTATATTTAAACGGTCTACGCGGGTCGTGTCGTGTTTAGTGTTAATCGTGTGATACCCCAGGCAAAAGAGTCGAATTACAGATTACGGAAAGTTTATTAAACACGGTTCACGAAATTATCCAAGTGTTATTATTGTTATTCTTAACCCTGTATCAAACCCTTTCCTCCAACATGCTTTGCATCACACAAAACCGAGAAGAAAAAGGGACCTAAAAATCTAAAAACTTGATATTAATGAAATTAAACCGGTAGGATTTGCATATGGGATGATAGAAACCTGTTGCAATTGGAACTTTATGTTTTGGTTGAGTATCGGAGGGAGTCGAACATTCATGTACCGACTAGCGATCCTTGAATTGCGAAGTGAGCCAAACAGGTAGAGCTCTTGAGGGAGTTCCTTGGATTGCCAAGAGGAAATGATTGCCATGAGGTGAGGATCGCCAAATGGTGAGGATAGCTAAGCAATTCAGGAAGGGATTGTAGGCTTGATTGGATCACCAAGTACTATTGAGTACTAGGAAGGGATTTTTTTAAATGTTGTATGTGTAGTTCAACCTTATCTTGTGTCTAAATCGATGAAAGTTTGATTGTAGGCCGTTGTCAGTAAAGTCGTTGTGACTCACACACTCATTATTTAACTGTGATACTGTGTTGATAATCAATTGAGTTTCATTAACTTATATCTTATGTCGTGATATATGTTCATGTGTGATATTGTGATGATTACCTAAGCATATGACTCGTTTGGAAGATGATCACCCTGCCTGTGTGGCACACTAGAGCAGATGTCTTGTTTGGCGGTCACCCCGCTTGTGTGGCATACTTGATGTGATATGCATTATATTTCAAATATTATCTGATATAATGAATGAGGGTGGTATGTTTACTAAGCTTTGTGCTTAATCTGTTTTTGTTGAATACTTTCAAGACCATCTCGATTTGAAAAAGGGAAGGCTTTAGCGTGACGGTTACACTTCCGCGCCGTTATATTTTCCAAACACTGAATTTAAAGGATGTTTACAATTGGTTACTGAGATTGAATATTATATCTTCTTAAGTTTAATTGGTTACTGAGATTATTATTATTAATATCACAAGAAAATTCGGGCATTACAATCTTTTAAGATGTCGTGAATGTCGTCTATAATTGGTTTTGTTGACTTTCTAACCCAATCTTGGGTGCACACTAACGCCTCCACTATCGATGTTGTCAAACAAGTTCAATACTCATCTAATATGCAACCACAAGTGCTAAATGCCGACTCGGATGATACGGTTGATAATTGTATCGCCAAAATCTCTAGCAAAACAATATAAAAGTATAACTTTATAAATCGATTTTTTTATATATAAACTTACAAAATACTAAAAATAAGTATTAGAAATCACCTTTAGCCATCCGAGCAACGATAGGAAAACGCAATGCACTCTGTTTCCACCACTTGAGTATGTCAAACTCTTTTTTGTACGGCACTTTGATTTCATGTAAATACCTTTTTAACTCGGTATCCACCGAAACCAAGTTAGTTCCTTCAACGTTTAGGAAATCACCCAAAATGGCGTTATCGTCATCACAAACCACTAATTCTTCATATTTTCCTTCTTGAGATGATCCATGATTCTCGAATTTGTCTTTGTATGTAATAAATAAACACTCCATCTTTTCAATCTCCCGAACCATGGATGCCACCTTCAAGTGTATGGTTGAATCATACATCGGGTTTTATTTCGTTACCGTGGGCGAGATCATTGTTTGCCAAAAATGATGATTTAAATTGTGGATCCAACAACACCAGGAAGTACATGTAATCATTGAGTTTTTCAAATGTACCCCAATACTTGTCATACTTCCACCACACTTCCACACATATGTGGCAAAATTGCGGTTTTGCTGACCAATCTCCTAGAGGTTTGTCTACATCTAAAACTTCCCGGGACCGAAAGAACCGAATCTAAAAAAAGGGAAATGTAACATCCTCAAATATGGCCTATTCGCGTGCTCCATTTGGTATGTGATATTTAATTAAATGAATTAAATAAGAATATACTTATTAGAATTAATAGAAAATAGCTATTGGTCAGTTAAATGTGAAATTAAAAATAGTAATAAAAATAGAAAAGAATTATAAAATAATAACTGGTTTCAAACGAGGTTTCCAAAAATATCCTCGTTAGTTGAAACGGTTACTCGGGTGTCGTGTTGTATGTTGAAAAGGGGAACAAAATACCCCTCGTGGATAACTCAAAAATCATTAGTCGGTTCTTAAGTTATCACTTCTCAGACACACACATACACACCACGAAAAACACACACACACCTCACGATACTTTGTTCTTGTTCTTGAAGAAGGCAACTCAAACAAGGCTGCAATCAAACAAGAAATCGAGCTTATAATCTGCTCCTAATCATCTTATCATCATCATCTTCATCCTTGTAAGGTCCCTCTTCACTTGTTCTTCATTTTTAAGTTTTAGGTTAAAAATGGGTAAAACGAATTTAGCCATTAAAGCTTGGATTTCTTTGCACAAATCAGTTCTAATATCATGTATGAGTAGTTTGAAATTGGTTTTGTGAATTAAAAATGATAGCTTGATTGTAATTCTTGAAATTGACCAAATGGGTCAAAAATGGAGATTTGATGAATTAATCTTGAATAAGATGTTAGAGTTGGTTATTTTGATGTTTATAGACTCCCTTTGATGTCCTAAAACTAGTACAAAAGCTGGATTTAATTAAAGAAATCTCAAACTTGAATTTTGGAAGGAAGCCATGGCTGTGCTGAGGCAGAATCGTGACCCTGGAGGCATGTCGCGGCGCGACCGTTATGGGTGTCGCGGCGCGACCTACTGTGCAGCAAACAGAAATCTAATTTTTAATGGATTAAGTGTAGGTAATGTTCTTGTGTCATTTTTGGTCAATTAAGAGGAGTTTAGGATAGTTTGAGCACTTTGTCAAGTTAGACACATTTAGGAAATTAAACACTAGTATTAGTATATATATATATATATGTATATATATGTGGTGATCTAAATGGAATTATATGTAAACGATAGGTAATTAAGCACCAAGGAAGGACAAACACATACTTGTGTTATATTTGGGCACCAAGGTGAGTACCGACTTGTATGAATTCAATAAAGGAAGTTTTGAATGCTAATTGTTTAAAAGAACACGGTATGTTAATTTTATGCAAATAGACTTGTATATTTATATATATAAGCTTAGAAACAAGTTATTGACATGAAGTATGATATATTTGGCATGTATTTAAATATATACATATTAATTGAGATATCTGGATATATATGATTTCATATGTGAAAGCATGCATGCTATGATCTCTTTTCTGAGATAATGATGAGCTATGTGAATGTCCGGACATATTTGTGACTGAGGTCAGCTTCGGCTGGATCCTATGAGGCCTTCGGGCGACAGTTTGGGATCAATGGTCCTCGAGTGTCATTCCTTAGATATGTGGGGTGATTGCCTTAACTAGTTGAGCCTAATGAGCCTTTGGCTCCGTAACGAGCAGGTGGAATCATTTACGTGATGATACCAGCACAGTTGGCAGTGTTTGATTCCCCCGGTGGTTGTTATTGAGCCGGACTAGCTATCTGGCAAGATATAGCACTGCTGGACATGTTAGCATTACCGCTAATTGTTAGGATAGCATTGTATGCTCATATTTGATTCATGACTTGCTATTATTGCACTTATACCTGTCTGTATTCACTAGCTATTTTATATAGCTAATCCAGTTGTTGTTTCCCTTTTTCAGACAGAGTATAGGCAGGCCTGGTGAGACGGGAACCTTATGCTTTTGTACGGGCTTTGAGGAACACTGCTTTTGGGTATATAATATATATACAATGGTCGGTTTAGTTTAAAGTAACGCCGGTAGTCGTGTTTGGCAAGTTTTGTTTTGTATATTTGTATATACGCCAAACACGTGTTTAAATTGTAATAGTTTAATAGGCTTGGGTTTGTTTATTATTTTTGAAAATTCCGCTGCTTTGTTTTTGAAATTCGGTTAGGATAACTAACAGGTAAACATTCAATTTACAAACGGACCCATGCAGTTTGAAAACTCGAATTTTAACTGATTTTTAAGGTTTCAAAGGCGGTGTTACAAGAAACACTAGAAACGAGACCCGCCCCGTTTACGTGTATTTCCGTTCGGTTCGGTTCGGTCGGGTATTGGTTCTTGTCCATTTCGGTAGGGTCGATACGATTTTTTTTGCTCATCCCTAGTTCATAGCTACATAGTTGAGCATTATAATCAGCTTCAAAACTATCAAATTTGAGAAATTCTAACACATACCTACTATGTTTTTTCGTTTAGTTTGAGGGCTTTGCCCCCTTGATCCCCAGCCTTGTTGACGGGTCAGCGAGACCCTCGCCAATGCAACCCCTAGGACCCCGCAAGGGGTGTGGCTCCCTTGACTCCCGATGTTTGGCGTCTAGTTTTACAACCCAAACTTGAACGAGTGTGCAGTCTACACCACGTGACTCATACATCAAGTTCGTTAGCCAAATCCTTACATTAATTACGCTAAAATAGCCAACAATTCATACTTGATATATATATATATATAGAGACTCGATCTCTGAAATCCACCATTGATGTAAAGTGGTCATAGTTGTCTATTTGGTAGGAGGCTAGCATAATTAATTATGGGGTTGCCTCATTTGCCATAACACATATCCAAAATTCTCAGCTGGTAAACGTGCGTACACTTATGTAAAGTGATCAAAGTGATTTAAGTTTCTTTTTTTCATATGTAATCTTCAATTCCTCTATGGTTATATTAGTCATTTCACATCGAAGTTTGTCCAACCACGACGCTAAAGCCACACAGTGTGCTTATGAAAATAATTCTTGAGAAATAGCTATTTCAATGTAGATATATAGCTGATATAATCCCGAGTTGTAAACAATATAACTACTTTGATAAATCAACTAACACAACAGATTGTGGCACAGCTGTGACAGAATATGCACATCAATGACATGAGAAAAGGTATATACTCTATCAACATTTCGCAAAAACAACTCACACTACGTACAATTGACTCGCTATATATCCTTATATGGGTTCCAATTTCAAAGTTAATAGATAGTTTATCTAGGCTCTAAATGTGTAAGTGTGACACCATTGTTTGAATGTTGTGCTTGTATGCTACAAGAATTTACAGGTCCAAATCTATCATCTTCTGTATAAAACCCTGGTTGTTTTGGTTGTGGCAATTGACCATCGCTACTCAACATCATTACTACAGTAGACATGTTGGGTCTATCTCCAGCGTTGTGCTGAACACATAGTAAACCGACATGGATTGAGAGCAACATTTCGAATCTATGTTCTGTATCCATGAAAGATGCATGGACGAGTTCCAAAGTCTTCCCTTCTGTATGGAGTCTCCATGCCTGTGCATTCACTAGTTAGTACATACATCACAACTAAGGAGAAGATAATGTTCATGTAGGTGAGTAGGTTAATTAAGTACTTAAAATGTAACACTGTAACCACACACACATCAATAGTTATCAATAAGGTTTTTTTTATGTTTATCTAGACCAAAAAACTTGGCTAAGGTACCCATAAAAATCTTTATATTATTCGTTTAACAAGTTCAGTACTTGGTGATGTATGGTATAATGTCCATTAAAAATAACAATTGACATGAAAAGAAAAGTTATGATAATCTTACATGTCCAAGAAGGTTATGGTTATGATCTTCATGAAAAAATCCCCTGTTTTTCTTCCCACTCACAATCTCTAACACTAAAACACCAAAGCTAAATATGTCTGACTTAACTGAGAATATCCCATCCCCAGCATACTCCGGGGACATGTATCCACTGCATCAAATTATAGGTCGAGTTAACAAATTAGACTTTTTTGTAGTTGACTAAGAACTGATCGAACCGTACAGTAAAAGGGAAATAATAGACATTAAACGAAGTTATAATTAAATCTTACTATGTCCCGACCACTCTTTTAGTATTTGTTTCTGTTTCATATCCCCTGAAGCTTCTTGCAAGTCCAAAATCAGATATCTTGGGGTTCATGTCATGATCAAGTAAAATGTTGGCTGCCTTGAGGTCTCTATGGATGATTCTTAGTCGAGAATCTTCATGAAGATAAAGTAGACCACGAGCGATCCCATTGATAATACGGAAGCGTTGAGACCAATTGAGTCTTTTGCTTCTGGTTTCATCTATAAATATAGAGTTACTAGTTATTTTATATATCTCATATGAAGGAACTGAACCTAAAAAATATCTTGAAGATAGAATGATGTTGAACTTACCAAATATAAATAAGTCAAGACCTTTGTTAGGCATGTACTCGTAAATTAACATCCTTTCATGCCCTTCAACGCAACATCCTCGAATTCTGACAAGATTTCGATGTTGAAGCTTAGAAATGAACAAAACTTCGTTCTTGAATTCATCTATTCCTTGTGAGGAATTAATAGACAGTCGTTTAACTGCAATTTCTTGTCCATCTTTTAGGAAACCCTTGATATATATTCACAAATTGATGTTTTTAGGAGCATGTAAACAAAGTATTATACATTAATAAATAATAAAATTCAAGAGTGAATAGTACTTTGTAAACTGGTCCAAAGCCTCCTTCACCAAGCTTGTTACTGATTGAGAAGTTGTCTGTTGCAATGACCAACTCGGACAAACTGAACAACGGTAGGTTTATATCGTGTTTTTGTTCATTTGGATCCTTTGTGACTACAAATACAAGATATGTTTGTATATGATTGAATCAAAGTTTCATCAAACCATAATGCCAAATGATTTGAATAACTTATAAGAGCAAATTATTAGTAATATATTTACAGTACTTACATTGTGGCTTCATCTTTTGCTTCCTCTTCTTCTTGATAATCAACACACATGCTCCTAGTAGAATGGCTAATCCCACAGCTAAAGGGATGACAATTGCCATCACCTTTATGTTCCTTTTTGATATCTTTTTATCTTTTTCTGTAAATAAAATGAAATCTCAGAGTTGGAAATTACAAGTTTCCCAATTAATTTCATAACCAAGAGAAGCAGTTTGGTTTTTGTAAACTTCCAAGTTTATTCAAACCAAACTGCATCACTTAAGAGTAAGAAAACACTTTACCTAATTCCGCAGCGGCCATCCGTATGTATATATCTTGTCCATTACTTGGAAATATCCTCATATCGATTAACTCGTCATACCATAACAAACAACCTATATTATCTTTGATGTCCAGTGTCGTATAAGCGGTACAATTGCACTCATTTCTACACTTCATTTCACATTGCTCCAAGGTCATATTCCTATCCAACCATGACTTTCGAGTATCAGGTAGTTTCAAAGATGAGTACTTTCGAAACCCATCCCCGACAACACAATCCAATGGTATTTCCCTTTGACACCCACTCGTCCAATCCGAAATAGCCCATTGATTAGGATTTTTTGGAGTAAATCCTTTCAAACACCCACAAGATGGAGACTGTTCAATGTCACAGCTTCCATAAACCCCACAAAGTGCATATCGGACGCAGTTATCGACTGTTGGTGTCAAATAAAGAAACCAACCTTGTGTTCTATTGATCCAATTCCACCAAGACATATCGCCTAATGGACTTAACGTCAATTTCGTAAGAACAGAGGTATTAATCAAATTAAAATCAGAGAAAGTCTCGATTTCGTTTGAAACATACCGTAATGTGAAAATCGGATTTGGCTTCAAACTTGGCATGCCAGTAAACCCAAGACCATTCCATATTCCAAGTCTGAATTGGATCACCTCTCCATTTTTTTGAAATATTTGTGGGCACCCATTAAAATCCATGTACACCATATACGGACCTGGCGAAGGATCATCAACACTCTTCCAAGACGTAACGTTTGTCACCAAACCCCTTTCTAGATTCCTTCCAAATCTTACGCCCGGTAGGAAGGTATCGCTGGGATGATCAAAACTCTGCCAAATGTAATTTTCCAGACGCTCGTCGTTGTTGATGACCATAAGATTCCCAGTATCAAACAGCCTAGCCACAGGGTTTGTTATGGGTCCGAATGAATCTGACGACCAAATTACACTGTCATTGCCAGACTCGTGAAGCACCAAAATTCCATCTGCGCGAAGAGTTAGCTCACCTGACTTGTTTACGATTGGTGTCTGTCTATTAGCAACCCAGGCCACAGTGCCAGAGGCTAGCCGTTTGTACCATATGCCTAAGTATCGGTTTTTGGTGCCGTTGCCTGGGCTAAAGAACCCGAGCTCGAAGATTTGTTGGGCAGAAACAATGGTTTCGCCATCTTTAAGTGTTTGATTCACGGCTATTGTGTCTGCTGCGGTGACAGAAACTACAAAAGAATTCAAAGAAAAGATGAAGAAAAACAAGAATGTGGGGATTGCATCCATTGACGATGTTTCTCCTGCAAATTGGGTACTTGATGTCAATGATTTTTGAATGGAATCTTAAATAGTATAAAACAGAATTATTGTAGATATGATGGCTTTCAACATGGTCAAAAGGTGGGTCATAAGTCTATTATTGAAGGCTACATAATTTCTGTTCTTCTATATTTAGAAATTAAGATCAACAAAACATGAAGATATTATAGACAGGATTGTTGATGGTGATTGGTAATTTGGATATTTGATGGTTTGAACATTGGAATATTTATGAGTTTTCTGTTCTTATATGAAACTTATTTTTCAATATATTTATTTAATGAAATCTAAATTATTCATTCATGTAATTTATGCAAGACTTTTTATTCACTTAAAGTTTGCAACCAGTTTTTTAGTTCATTATTGTTGACAACTACAAATTAAATCTACAAGTCGGTCATGTGACATTAACCAAGTTGAGTATGTTGACGACACTCATTTATTGCTTTATGCATTAAAAGCACCTTCTGATAAGTAACAATATGCATCGGTGGCATGCAATACAGATAAGAAGATTATTATTATAAAGAGTTAATTGCATATTTGGTCCCTAAGGTATGTCACTTTTTACATTCTTATCCCTAAACTACGTTTATTACACAAGGCATCTCTAATATATGACTTTTGCTTTACTAATGGTCTCCGATCACTTAAAAAGATGATAGTAACCTTCTCAATTCAATTTGTTCTTTTATTTGACTTTTATTTATTTAAATATTATTATGTTATATTAAAATAATATAACAAATGTTAATTTTAAACAAATATAATTAATAACCATTTCTTATCACCACCTTCTCCACCCACCACCACCACCTTCTTCCAAGTTCCACCTATAACCACCAGCACCACCGTTTACCAAAAAAGACCACCAAAAACACCACCACGGATATGATTGTCAGATGAAGGTGAAGAGAAAGAGGAGTTCTAAAAATTGAATGAAGAACAAGAACTCCAAAAAGAATCCCACATCAAATCTACAAATCAATGATGCAAACAAGAACTCCAAAAATCCCACCACCAAAAATCAAACACACATACCTCAAGAAATCGAATGAAGATCAAGATTTAAAAATCGCATTTACAAATTGATGGCTACACCATTGAAGAACAAGATCTGAATCACAATCACGAACAAGATCTAAACTCGTATAACCCTAATTTGAAGGGAGAAAGAGAAAGGGAGACGCGACAGAGTGTAACAAACAAACCCTAATATAAACGGCGACAGTGATGGTGATGACAATGTTCATGATGCGGCAGCGGTGGAGAAGGGGGAAGGGTGATGATGGTGGTCTGTGGCGGTGGGTGGTATTCTCCGACGATGTTGGTCGTTGCTGTGTGGTGGTAGAGAACAAGGAAGGGGAGGTAATGGTGGTGGTCTAGGGTGGATGCATGGGTGAGAGAATGATTGGCGGTGGTGGTTGGTGGTGGTGGTCGGTGGTGGTGGCTAAGAGAAAGGGGTATCATTTGTAGAGAGAGAAATGAGGTTGAGGTTATATGTATATATATATATACACACACACACGTACACACACATACATACTAGCATAGTACCCGCGCAATGCGACGGCTGTAAATAATTTCTACTTCATAACATATCTGTTTTTAATAATGTAAGACTATTATATCACGCATTATAATGACATCGAACAATTTTCGTTCGTAATGTATCTATTTCTTTCTCATGTTTTCTTTTCTTTTATTTTTCTTTTCTTTATAACTATTTTATTAATTTTAAAAACAATAAAATGAGAAACAAAAAGAATATTAAATATATCATAAATTAAACCTTTTGTTTTGATTACATGAGTTATTTAAAAAATCTGAAAATGTCTATAAATTTAAGTTACATGTTGTTAGGTTTATAAGTTCTAGTTATACGTATTTTCTAATACTTAAATTAAAATATTTTTTATATGATAAAATATTTAAACTATTATTTTTATGAAGATCATTTTTTATTTAATTTTTAATTTGTATTTAATATCATATAGGTTGAAAATTAATTTGCATTGACTTGATTTTTTAAACATTATTTATTATGAAATGTTTAGTTATTTAAGAATCTAATTAACTCTATATAATAGTTTCCTTATAGGATTGAATAAGGGGTAAATTAGTACTTTCAAATTACTTAAAATTAAGAGATTTCAATGACCTAAATGGTTTATAATATAAGTATAGATATATATATAACAAGTTATTAGTTTTAATATTATTTTTAAATTATTTATAACTAAAGAAAAAAATAAAAAAAAGAATTAAGGGTATAATGAACTTTTTCACTCATAAAGTAAGGGCATTTTGGTCTTTTCAGTTGCACTATACCTCAGGGACCAAATATGTAATTAACTCTATTATAAATTATTACTAGATCAGCGAAACTATAACGATAGCCTTTAGGTCGTTGATAAGAATAAAAAACATGATTTTAGTTTTTAAAAATAACAATATTGTTTTATGTACACAAAATAAAAACTTTAAAATTCAATACATATAATAGAAAAACGATTAAAGTTAAAATACATATTAACGAAGATTACCCTTGCATAAAACGATGATATTTTGAATTCATTAATACTTTTTATTTTTAAATATTGTAATTATAATATTTTTCTTAAAAGGCAGTAGTTTTATTCGGCTAAAAATAATGCAACCACTAAATAGGAATCGTCATTATGTCATCCACAAGACGCACAAAACAAACAAATAAAACAAGAAAAATTATATATTTTTCTACTTTTTTTTCATACTCTATCATCTTACTTATTACAAGATGATACGTGAAATTTATTAATTCTCTTTCCTCGTCTCTTTCATTGATTTTGACACTTGTATTTGATCTTGCGAGGGATAAATACGAGAAAGAAATAGGAGAGTATATTATCTCTCGTAGAACAAATCCTTACCACAATAAATATTGTACAACCCAAAACTAAAAACAAGGAACTCATATGCCACGTCAGCAAACAAGCAAGAAGTCCTTTTAAGAGAGAAACAAATTGTTGCGACATTTTAATTAAGAAAGGTGATATATCTTCTTACTTACAATATCATTGTTAAGAGAGGTTGCTGGGCCATTCCCATTCTCATACCTTGGAATCCCACTTGGTGCCGCTATGAATAAAGCTGAGAATTCGCAACCTTTGCTTTCAAATTTTGAGGCTAAACTATCAAACTAGAAAGCCGCAACATTATTTCTAGTGGGTAGAATTGTCCTCTGCAAAGATGTCCTAGGCACGCTTGGCAAATACCTTTTCTCTATTTACAAGGCTCTGGAGAAGATATTAAATCGTCTAGAGAAGTACCCTAAACATTTCTTTTGGGGATGGGGAACTTAACAAAAAGAATAAGATGGCTTGGATTAGTTGGAAACAAGTATTGGCTAAAAAAGAATTAGGGGGTCTTTATGTCGGGAGCCTAAAGGCGTTAAACACGGCACTCTTAGCCAGGTGGTGGTGGAGATTAAAACTCGATGATGGTTCTATCCGGAAGGGGGTGATTCTCTCACTTCACAGTTTCAGAAGAAGACTACATATTGACCCTTTGACTTCAAAAAAGAAGGGTGTTTGGGGCTCAATTGTCAATATCCAATCACATCTCTAGGTTGCCAATATAAATCTTGCGGATATATTTACTGCCATGCTCGAAAACAATCATGAACAAAACCACATTTGTTATAACATGGTGGAACCTAGAGATGGAAATCCCAACATCTATAAATTCGCTACTCACTTCGGGGATTACCTTGGGTCTGAAAGGTTCATCCCTAGAATCCTTTTCTACCTTGATCTGGATTGTATGGTGTCATAGAAACGCTAAGATCTTCGAGGAAAAGGAGACTTAAATGGTCATTCTAGTTGGGAAATTGCAAAGCAACTCTTCTTTTCGTGAAATATGAAAGGAAAGCATCATATAAACCTTTTGTGGGAAAGTTGGTGTACAAATCCGTTGGTTGAATTGTAACACCCTAAATTTTATAAAAGGTATTTAAAATAAATGGGTTGTGAAGTAAAAGTTGAGGAAAGTGAATAAAAGTTATAAATTATTAAATGCTCTAAAATAATGATTTCAAATATATCCTCGTTGGGATTTATGAATATCGTGTGGATGAGTTGCAAATCTGATAGGGGAGCGGGATACCCGCTCAAAAGGACCACCAACTTTTGAGTCGACAGCCCCTTTTCTTTTGTTTCCCTTTCTTCTTCTTGTTTCTCTTTCTTTTCTTGTTCTTTCTTTAGTTCTCCATAAACACACACACATACCATTAAATCTCAAGAAGAAACTTGGAGCTTTCTTCGAAGAATTGGGAAGGGAGATTAACATCAACCATGTGAAAATCAAGAATTGATCAAGCTTTGATTAAGGTTAGTTTAAAAGCTTTGTTAATGGGTAAGATGAGTTTTTCAAATCAAACCTTGAATTTGTTGTAACAGTTAAAAATGATGCTATTTGATGTTATAAAGTCCTTTATGATCATACTAAATATTTTAAAACATCTGGAAATGAGGTTTGGGTGTTTTGAATGATTCCCTCAAAGACAGAGTCTAAATTTGTGAACTAGAGATGTGCTCAAATCAAAGGCTTATAGCCGCAAGTGTTAGAGTTTACAACCATAAGGGTTAGAGCTTACAACCGTAAGAGTTAGAACTTATAGCCATAAGGGTTGTTTAGTTATGTATTGTGATTTAAGCATAGTTAGAGCTATACATTGATACATATTGTCATTATAGGTTCGCGAGGAGCGAACAGAGTATACATAGTTGCTCACTGACTAAGCTTGGACTTGAGGTGATGAGTACCTCAACCTGGTACTAGAGTATTGCGTGTAATTGTACGCATTCAATACTAGAGTATTGCATGAATGTTTTAATCTCTTGAAAGAGAATTGCTATTAATTAGTTGTTAAAGAGTATAGAGATGAATACAAAGTTAACAGAAATGAGTATAATTGTAGTTAAGAGACGCAAAACAGAGATACATGTTTATGACTAAATGACGAGTGATGAATATGAATGATTAAATAAGAAGCGCCAACAAGTTAAATAAAAGAGAGAAAAAGGTGGGGTTAATATTTAATAGTTAATCCTACACCTTAAAGTGCAATTATAACTAATGTGACATGAATCACAAATTTAAAGAGTACACGATGGTTTAAACAAGCGATGTTGATATGTATAATTACATAATTAAAGAGAATGCATTCCTACATATATATACGTTAAAAATACATATTTATATAAATTAAGAGTACACGTGTGTACTTAGAGAAGTCGTATCATTGTGAGATACATTCCACAGTGTTAAATATAATAGTAACTTTATGTGTATATACAAATATGAGAGAGTATGATAGACTATGTCTATGGGTTTACATATATATATATATATATATATATATTATATATATAGTTACATGTTTACACATTCTCTACATTATTCTTTTATATATATATACTATATATATATATGCTTACACCATGATTAAATGAATCAAGAGTAAGAGGATAATTAGAGTTATAAACATTACATGTGTGGCTATAATAGTGATATTTATAGCTTATCAATGTGATTATACGTGTGATGACAGAATATGTGAAATATATGTGAAAGATAATGTGTAAGCCAATATGCTATATGCGATATGTGTATATGTGATATTTACTTGATTAGCAGATGACTCAGCGCACCTTGGTAGCAACGAGAGCAGATGGCTTATTGGTAGGAGGACAACCTGCCCGAGTGGCAGTCATTATCTGTCAATACGACTGGTGATGTAGCATCTAGGGATCCATGTGATCCCAGAAGTCAATGTGATTTCCCGTGGTCGTGGACCACACATGTGATATATTGATGATTTGTTTATTTGTGGTGTTTGTTTATAACTGTTTGTATGTGCTATATATGTTATCTGTTACCCTGATTGTGTAATAGAGATTCCTGTGTGGCAAGAGAGATTGCTTGAGTGGTAAAACAGAGGTCTGAGTGGCACAATTTAATAAGATTACATTTACATATTAACTATTATCATTTGAGTATTTTGTCGAAATACTCATCGGGCTTTCTATCTTATTCCTATTGTTGTTGTAACACCTCAAAGTTCAAAAGTCTTTATGATTAAGTGTTATAAAAGATTATAGGTGTTTTTAAACTAGAAGGGCTAAAATTACCAAAACGAAAGTGAAAGAAGTCCGGGGGCTGTTTTGTCAATTTTTGATACTTATATTTATATATTGACTTTAATGTTGAAAGTCAAGAAAGCAAACACTAGTTCATACATACATGCTTACGTGAAGCACAACAACTCTTTTTCTCTCTTCGGTCTTATCAAGAACAAGTTATATTAGCATCATTTAATCGGTAAATTCTCCTTAGATAGCTCAAGGCATGATCTTCTTGGTTGGTTTTGAGTTTATAAGAGTTTAAATGATTCATAAGGATGAATCAAAGATTAAATCATGTTAGTTATGTTTATTTGATGTTTGAAGTTGATTGGGGTGTACAAAAACACCCCTATAGTGTTAGAATTGTTGTATATTGAGTTTGTTTGTGTTTTTGGCCGAAAAATAGCATAGTAGTCGTGAAACTGTTGCTGGTGTTCTTGAAGCACGGGCGTGCCCATAGGAGTACGACCGTGCCTCGTGACCATGCCCTCCATTGTTCTTGAGGTACCCTCTGTGCTCTGGGGTTAAGGCACGGGCGTACCTAGGGAAGGCACGGGCGTGCCTTAAGGATAAGCTACACCTATGTCTAAGTTAAGCACAACCGTACCTAGTAAGGCATGGGCGTGCCCTTGCACTGTCCGGTTTTCATAATAGATTTCAGAGTAGTTTGAATAGTTTATAATGCCTAGCTAAATTCACTGACGTAGGAAGGTGCCTAGATACTTGACAGCATACGTTATTTGTTTAGCATATTACTCGGTTCCCATGTGAGTATATTATTCCTTTAATATGATTAGCATATGAATATGCACAAAACGAATAACATGATATCTGTGTTAAGTGATATAATTGTCATATGTATTCAATGTGTAGTAGAGGTGTATAGATATATCCAGATGTAACTATGCACGGGGAAAGCAGTAGGGTACATAGTTACGCGCGTGGTGTAACTTTGTACTGAAAATAGTGGGTACCTAGCTACGCACGAGGTGTGGCTTTGTACCGAGAACAGTAGGAGGGTATACAACTTGCTATACCAAGATCAGCTGGGGTAGGCTACACTAGATGTGTAGATACACCCTAGAACAGTAACGGTTTGTGCAGGTTTACAGGTGATACAACTTGGATGTGAGACATCCTGGGGAGATTTCGGTCATGTTATATGTTACTTGTTTTCAGCTAGTATGCTCACTAAGCGTTAGCTTAATTTCAGTGTTGTATGTTGCAGGTGGCACATGTTCAAGCAAGGGTAAGGCCCCGGTGCAGTGATCTGAAGGGTAGCTCACGGTTTTTTAGAAGAAAGCTTTTTAATACTACTTTTGTGTATGTTAGCATATGTGTAAATAGAAACACTATTTTGTAAAACTCTGATATCTTTTAGGTGCTAACTCGTAAGATATTGTTTTTGAGTTAAAACTGGAAAAGTGGTGTTACAGTTGTTTATTCTTTGCAGGTTTTCTGACAGACAAAGCTTTCACGTTGACATACTAGGGAGTTTTTATTCAACATCAAAGGAAATTGTTTTATATTATACCTGAGCCGGTTATTGCCCATTTTTAATAAAATATTATTATTATTTTCTTGTTGCAAGTTTTAAAATAATTGGATGTGGTAAAAAAGAGAATTGGTGAAATACACATGTCATCTTGTAGTGAGTAGGAGGATGAAGTAAGATGATATATCATTTTTCTTTAATTAACCAACCAAACCAAGTAACTTGAATTTTTTTGGTAAAGAATGAAATTCGGTTTTGATTTTTCTTAATTAAAATTGGATATAATTTTGACTTTTATTTGAGTCCTTATTTCTGAGAATTTCATATACGTTCTTCTTAAACCTGAACATAGCGTATTTGTCAATTGTAATTTACAAATATTATATTTATTTTTTATAACATTTTAAAAGATATTTAACCCAAATTCTTAGTTTTATCATTTTATAATATTCTATAACCTTTTTAAATTCTTTCTAATTATAACCAATAGAGATTTGACTATATTGTCCCTAATTGTAACAAAAATGATCGATCACTTGTATAAGGAATACAATCACATCTTTTTGTATCAGGATGCCACGTTTATACTGTCACATTTGTCCTCTTCCTTGCGTTTACGCTTCCCCACCGGTTCCAGAATCATAACAATTGAGCAACCGGTTATTTATAAATTACACGCCAAGATAACCTACACCTGTCAGACTTGGATGTTAGAATTTGTAAACAACTAGTGGTTAGCTTACCCGCGCTTCGCGTCGGGGATTAATTACTTTTTAATCGAATTATTGATTCTCACGGTTCTCACACTAATAATGGTTCTCAAATGAACACCTAACATTAAAAGATTATTTAAATTGTTTAACTTTAGAATTGAAAAATTATTTTGGTTTAATCTATACATTTATTTTCAAAACACCTAACATTTCAAAGTATTAAGTTATTTTGCTTTTATACTTAAATATTATTGGTTTTATCTTTAAATAAATATACATATTACTAACGCATGAAATTCATGTCGTCTTTTATCTGATTAAGAAAACATATTATTAATGAGTTAGTGCAAATTTTATTTTGAAATATATTTGTAAGTTACATTTTTTCCATAAAAAACTTATTTGCTAGTATGTAAAATATAAATAATAACACATATGGAGGAATATTTTTTACCAAAAAAAAAAGAAGTTGCAACGTAAAAAAATCCGTTTGTTCTATAAGGACTTATTTACATCTTGACGAAACGATTAAACTATAATATGATGCATACCTACGTAAGATCCATTCTAAAAATAAAGTTTAATGGTTAAATCAAATTAATTGAAACTTTCATGCTTAAACAATTCAAGAATAAAGGTTAATTTTTTTCAACAAAATAAACTTTAAAGTTAAAATATAAAAATAGTTTTATAGTTTAATCGAAATAGAGTTTAAATTATTTTTATCCTTGATTAAAAATCTTCAAGAAATAAATATATTAAATATTGTTTACATAAAGTTATAAAGTTAAAAATTGGAATCCATATTTTTAAGAAATTATTTAAGTTGAAAAAGCCAAAAGGGTTAAAAAAACAAAATTAAAAAAAAGACGAGGTTGCAAAATAAAAAACCTAGATATTGCACAGGCGAGAGTCGAACCCGCACCTACCACATAACAAAGATGGTCCTTACCAACTCAGCATAATCACTTTTAATTAATAAACGCGTTATCTGATATATATATAATAAACGTGTTATATCCTTAAAATAAAAATCCTGACTTTTGGCAAGATTCGAACCCTCGCCTACCGCCTAACATACAGCGCCCTTACCAATCCGGAAACTTCACATTTCATTAACAAATGCGTTATTTAATATATATAATAAAAGTGTTTTTTTTCCTTGTAAATGTATGGTATTATAATGAGTACTCAAAGATGTGAATTTCGTGTACATTTTTTATTTTGCGAATATTTAGTATACATTAGTTTTAGTTGTAGTTTAATGAGGGTTATTTTAATTCGATCACGGTAGGTTATTTGTAACATCTTGAATTTAAGATTGAATTTTTTTTGTTAAATATATATGATCATAATTGAATAAGTTGACATGATAAATGGGCTCAAATTCATTACGAATAGTTTAGATTCTTATATATTATGCGATTTTGTAAGGTTGTATTCAAGTTGATAAGTCTTTCAAAATTATTTAAACAGAAATTGATTTAATTATATATTGAACTAGCATGGTATACCCACGTAATATGGTGGTGGTAAATAAAGGGTGTGAAGTTTTTCTCTAAATTATCGTTAGGTCAATAAAATTTTATAAGGATTAGTAAAATTTTAGCAATTGTGTTGGTGTCGGTATGTTAATGTAGCTAGGGAGGTTTGCCGGTGTAAGGACTATATTTATTAACTTTTTATAAAATACTGAGGCTATATAGATCATTTCTCAATCAGTCCCCAATACTTATGTAAAATATGTAGTCTTACAAAGTTGAGTAAGAGAATGTTAAAATACATAATACTAAGGATATTAATATATTCATTGAGAATGCTAAGTTAGATTAGAATTTAATTTAATTTCTTTATATTTTCATTGTTGTGGAAGGTTTAATAATTAATATGGTATATAAGGATCTTATTAATTTATGAGGGGTAAATTGGTATTTTAAACTACTTAAAATTTAGAGATCAAAACAACAAAGTAAATAGCGCATCATAAGTTTATTTTATTTACGAGTCATTGAAAAAATCCAGAAATATTAACTAATTCGAGCTACAAGTTATTTACTTTACAAGTTATAATTATACATATTTTCTAATAATTAATCTAGAATATTCAAAATGAAAAATTTAGCTATAATTTTTTTTTATAATTAGGTTAATATGCGTTGGTTTGTTTGATTGAGCATATATTATTTTAGGGCAAAATGCATGAAAATACAATTAACTTTGTCTTAATTGTCATTGTATACAACTAACTTAAAATTTTTAAAAATAATACAACTAACTTTAAAAAAAATTCATTATATACAAACAACTTTGTTCTGTGTCTAGTTTTTAGCTACCATTGTATACAATAAACTTTTTCATAATTTTCATAGTATACAACAATTTGCATACAATGGGAGGATTATAAAAGTTGATTGTATTATTTTTTAAAAAATAAAGTTGGTTGTATACAATGATAATTAAGACAAAGTTCATTGTATTTTCTAAGGCTGACAATTTCTGGGTCGACCCGAAACCAGATACGAACCCGAAACGGGTCAAAAATGGGTTGACACGAAAATAAATGGGTCGGGTTAGGGTCAACCCGCCAATCCGAAAATGACCCGTTTATAAGTAAAACTATAACATTTTAAAATTTTCTTTAATACTTAAAATTTAAATTTTGAAAAGAAGATTATGAATTCAAATAAGAGAGTGACATTTTAGGACAATAAAACCCGCCAAAAAAAAGTACAAAACCCTTAAAAGTTAAAAACTCAAAATAAACAATAAAAGATTTACAGTTCAAACAATAGTACATTGTTTTAGTATTTGTTATTTTTACTATATGATTTTGATACTTTTACATCTGATTATCTGATAGGTGATACTTTAGTATTTTAGATCGATTCATAATTCTATTTAATGATGAATAATCTTGTATTATTCGGTTGTTCAATGAATTATTTATTTGTATAGAATAGTCATACATCATAGTTTTTATTATATTCATTTGTATAAGCAAATAAAAAAGTAAAATCAAAATTTCAATCAAACTGAAATAAATATCAAATTTAAAGTTCGAATACAACGGAACGAACATTGATTATTAAAGTTAGAATATAAATGAAAATCATTTTCGAAATTTATGCCGAACGCTGGAAAATAAACATGGAATTTGAAATATTGATAAAGAAAATCGTAGTTGAAACGGAAAATCGTATTAAAAAATCGTACCCGAAAGCCGTATTAAAAAATCGTACCCGAAAACCGTATTCGAAAATCATACCCGAAAACCGTATTTGAAAACCGAAAAATTCTTGTAGATGACATTTGGCCTGAATGGGTCGACACAAACCCGACACAAAAATAAATGGGTCGAAACTTACCCGAACTCGAACGACACGAACCCGACCCGAATTAACAGCCTTAGTATTTTTATGCAGTTTACTCATTATTTTAAGTTTTAAACTTTAGAAGTATTTCTGGTCTTTGAGAAATTGAAAATTATACTTTTGGTGAATGTATGTTACTCAAGAGGTATAATAGTATTAAAATTGTGGAAAAGTTGGTCAAGAACAAGTTATGGAATGATATTTTTGTAATTAAATACAAATCGGGGCCTAATATGTTATAGATACTTAAAGAGGTTAAAATGTGGGTCTGAGACCCACTTTTCTTATCTTGTACTACGGCAATTGTCTTTTTAACGGCAAATAAGATATTTCCTAAACATATTACTAAATTCATACTTTTTTTCTTCACCATATTTAAACCAATAACCTTGTGGGACTACACAAATTGTAGAGAGAGATAGAGTTAACTTGTGGGTTTGTAACCACATAGCCCTTCTCTTGGGGAGTAAGTTTAAGTAGAAGTGAATGAAAGTTGAAGATGATGAAGCCAAAATTTGTCGCGTCTAAGTAATTAGGATTAAAGATTTTGGCTATTTGGAGTTTGTAGAACATTGGGATGACATTTGATTTTGAAGAAAGCCATTTACATGAACCAAGTATTAAGTATCAAAAGAATTAGAATCCAACACACAAATTCTCTTTGATCTGTTTGTAGAGAGAATGAAGAACACATACTTAAAGAATCTCGTGCATATTGATATATTAGAAAACTTACATAGAAACAGATGTATATTCCTATTTATACTCAATGGGAGTATTTACAATATCTACCGTCTAATACTTTAACTAATAGTCCTCAAACTTTCATTTAAATAATAAACTACAAAATATAATTGATCAAAAATTTAGGTCCGATATTCTCCCTCCTTGTGTTCAATACACCGTTTTGCCATGGAGTTTTTTTGTAAACTTTGAGACTCTTTTGCACACCCCATAGTACATTTAAAAACGTCTTAGAGCTTTCTGAATATTAATTTGTCATCGAATTGTTCAAATGTCATATCAATGAGTTGTCCCTGTCTCAACCTCATCGTTTTCTTTTCATCAGCTTTGTTATCGAACTCCGGTTTGTTCTTTTAGCCTCGGTACGTGTGATAATCCTTAAGGTTCCATCATAGTTTTTTTTGGCAATTTCACTAAATGTCATGAAAACATCTTTTACCATCCGTATTCTTGTAGATTACCCCGAAATCTGATTTTTCAAGGATATGCATTAAGGGATAGTTGTGAATGTTAGGAAGTATTCTACTAGGTTTCAGCATATTGACTTCTCTAACATTTGTTTCGCAAGCCATGAATATCGATTGTGTAGGAGTGAAGAGTTTGACTTCTATATCACAAACAAGGCATTTGTAACCGATCGAGATGGTCATAATTTTGATTGTATTGTAGAGATATTTGAAGTCGTCCATTTTTAATTTCGGAAAATCTTTTGAAGCTATGTTCTTGATTTGAATATCGGATGTCTTGTCACTACTTCATCAGCATGTTTGCTGTTGTCAAACATCATTATCATATATTCTACATTAAGGCTTGGATGAAGGTTATGGATACCAAGGACTTTGACACATCTAAGAGTTTTTATCTCGTGAGCCCAAATTGTTTTTCTAATGTCCTCCAGAAATGGATATTGTTGGGTTTATGGGGCTCATCGTTCCCTCGAGCAGAGTAAATCCGCGACTTTTAAACCCACCGCTCCTGTAGCAATGCAGGAGCATCCCACATCGGTGAGGCAAGGGGGATTCTTCCTCCTTATAAGAAGGGGGAATCTTACTCTTACCAATTGACGAGTTTTAAAGCCGTGAGGGGCAACCCAAAGCGGACAATATCGTTGGTCGGTTCCCCGGTTGCGATCCTAACAGATATCTAAAGTTTGTTTACACCTTGTGATTATACGTGTCTTGTATTAGATGGATAAGATTATTTACATTCATGTATAAATAGCTCATCTCTTAGATCAATTGAATTATCCAAGTTTGTTCTTGAGAAATTGCAATTTAAAAAGTTAGTCTTTCCTTGTGAAATTTGTACTTCACTGAATTTCGAGTATGTACTCAATCATTGTTTGTTTTATAAATCATAAACAAGCATTAAACATCTTTTGGTCTTTGAAGTCCGCAAATGCCTTCAGCACAAGTTTGAGGAGGTCCGAGTGATTTTGCTATTTTACAGTCACTGCAATAAAATGTTATTTAGTGACAGAAAGTTTTAATGACATTTAATGTTTATGCCACTATTTGATGTTTTTAGTTGCACTTTGTCTATAATACTATGAACATCCATCCCGTTACGGAGGCACAAATTGGGCATGGTATATGAGAACACCATCACCCCCTCCTTCAATTCATGGATGGAACCTTTTATGGGTTCTCCATCCCGTAGTCTTCTCTCTCCACTTTATTCTATATAGTTTTTTTTAATGAAAAGGAATGAAATGGATGGATGTGGGTTTGAAGGTTGAAAGAGGGATAAATGAGAAGATGATGTGACGCTAATATAACAAGAGAGATTAAAGAATCGTGTAAGATGAATGCTAAGGATCAAAAGAAATAAAAGTATTTAGTGGCAATTTATGTTTTATAGCACTAGTATACATAATTAATAGCGAGCTAAACGTTAATCTGCCATGATAAATTTTAAAATTGAGTGACACATCATTATATATACCACATAAATATGTCACTCACTATACTTCCTCGTAAGGCCAAAATTATCTCTTGGGCCGGCCCAAACGGAGGGCAACCTGGGCTTCGGCACAGAGCATCGGAGGAGGCAAGCGAGGCAACAATCTCTGTTTCACCCCAACGTTTCAGTTTCATATGGACTGTCCAATCTCTGTGACTCTTCCTTCATCCTTCACAGTTCACACTTTCGCAGAGGTCTGTCATCTCTACCGTGTGCGAGGACAATGGATGGCGGACACAGTGGTGATTTCAATTCTCAAACCTAGTTTGTCGTTAACGATTCATCGTGGAATTCCGATTCGTCATTGTGTATAGATGTATACGTTGATGCAAACGTGATTCGGATCATTCTTTTCAATCAAGACTTTCGTATTTGTGATTTCTCTCGAGACCTACAAATTCTGATCTTCTGGTATATAAGTATGTCAATGGAGACTTGATGCTTACTTGCTTATGGTTATAATTTGAAAGATCATGAGAAGCAAACTTTTGAGTTCAAATTTTGGAAGAATACAATTTTAGGATTAATTTGGCATCAACTGCATCGCAAGTATGTGCAAAGTGAGAAAATTAAAAAGATTTTGCTAGGAATGTCCAACATTGTTTTTGTCATTTCCATCTTTTTGAAACATGATTACTTCCTGTAGTGATTTTCGTTTGTTACAGGTCCCGACTCCCTTATCACTTCACCACGCCAAAATATGCCCTAATTTTTTTGGCACCGACTTCAACCAACGAACTACTTTATCGCAGCAGTCGGTACCCTTGATCCTCGATACTTGCAGAAACAATTAAAGACTTAAAAGCAGTGGAGTCTTCAATGATAACGAGTGTTGGCTTGAGTTCCAATATTAATTTCATAATAACAAGTGTTTAGTATTAATATTCAAGTTGCGTGTTGTAAAATTCATTACCAATGGAGTCTTCAATGTCCAGCTGAAATATCATTTGAACTGATTCTACTTGCTGCTGATTCGATTATACATGTCTTAGTTAGCGGTTCAGCAGGACGCTTTATGAAGCTAAGCTTCGTGTTGTCATTTGGTCTCTTTGGAAGCCAAGAAATGATCAGCGATTTGATAATGCTTGGCATTGGTGTTAGGCTTTCTTCAAAAAATCGAGGGTATGTAGGTGGCACAACCACCAAAAAGTTGTCACTTCAAGTCTCCTCTCGGTGTTTGTCGCTAGTTTTGCAAAGCCTCTTTAGATTTTCCATGACATCAGGATCTACGATATTTACTTTCACTAGATATCAACTCTTATACAAATGAAAGCCAATGTACTAGCAATCGGACAAATTCGAGCTATATGATAAAGGTAATCCTGATCGTGAAAGTCACATTCGTATAATACAATAATACATGTAAAACAATGATGCCATGCTGTGAATAGAATATTAATCTCTCTATCTGGCACCTACCTGCGTAATAGTAAAATTGTTTACTGAACCTCCTGTATAAGTGCCTGAAGAGAAATCAGCTACAAGGAAATCCTTTTCCATGAAAAATGCTGGCTGCTTAGGTTCAGGCAATGCACCCTCTCCACCCAGCATCATAATTACAGATGACATGTTTGGCCTATCTCCTGCATTCTGTTGAACACATGACAACCCAACTTTGATTGATCTTAAAACTTCAGCTGGATGGCAAGATTCAGCTAAACTTTCATCAATTAATTCAATTGACCTGTCTTCACTATAGAGACTCCATGCCTGGATACAGCAGAGTTTTAATAGTTATTAAGTAGTACCTTGAGTAGTTGACCTTTCAAAATTGAAGGAATAGTTTTTAACTAGCTAGTGAACTTACGTGTCCAACAAGATTATTGTCGGTGCCAGGTTGGATAAATCCCCGATTTCTCCTCCCGCTCACAATCTCCAGCACCAAGACGCCAAAGCTAAACACATCTGACTTTATAGAGAAAACACCATCTAGTGCATACTCAGGGGACATGTAACCACTGCACGAATCAAAATGATTATATATCAGAGAAGGCTAAAGAATTCAAGGTAATTAGAGTGAATAAAGAGCTGGTTCCCATGGCTTACTATGTGCCAACCACTCTCTGTGTGTTTGCTTGTGTCTCGTTTCCTCCAAAACTTCTAGCTATGCCAAAGTCTGATATCTTAGGGTTCATGTCTTGATCTAGTAAAATGTTGCTAGCTTTAAGATCTCTATGGATGATTCTTAATCTTGAGTCTTGATGCAGGTAAACAAGCCCTCGAGCAATTCCTTTGATAATGTTGAAGCGCTTTGTCCAATCAAGACGCATGTGTTGTGTTTTATCTGCCCAACATGTTGGTTTAGTTGTTTTTTATATAATTTCTTACTAGGGAAAGATCAAACTTAATGCGAGTGTGCATATATGATTCTGACCAAATATAATTAAGTCTAAGCTTTTATTTGGCATATACTCGTAGATTAACAGCTTCTCATCTTCTTGTATGCAACAGCCAAGAAGCTTCACAAGATTTCGATGCTGAAGTTTTGAAATGCAGATGACTTCATTCTTGAACTCATCAAGTCCTTGACTGGAATACTTTGAGAGACGCTTTACTGCAATCTCTTGCCCCTCTTCTAGCAGACCCTGAAGATTTACCATTTGCAATGTGAGAAACTATACAACCTGCCAAGGTGCCTCCCACGACTACAATTTTTAACAAGTGCGCATGCTTACTCTGTATAGATTTGTTTTCTAATCATAATAAGTAATGTCAATCTGACATCTACACTATATTGTACCTTGAAATGTAATTTCACCACTATGGAAGGGGTCATGATCATGATCAAGTGTTATGTTATATTTAGGACTATGAAAATGGCATAGGTATACCTTGTAAACAGGTCCAAATCCGCCCTCTCCAAGTTTATTGTCGGGTGAAAAATTTGCCGTAGCATTAGCAATGGTAGAGAAGCTAAATAGCGGTTGCTCCATGGATTCTTCCTCGCTTTTAGAAACAATCAAATTCTCCCCTACACATCAGGAAAAAACTGACTTCACACTAAGATAATCTATAGAAAAGTATATCTATTCGTGGTACATATCATTCTTGTTTTCTCATTTTTATTCCACCACTTTGCTTGTGAACTTATGCAATTTCATACCTTTCCCAATTGGTTTGGCCCGGTTATGTTTTATCCGTGCACACCACAACCATGTGGTGATAAAGCCTATAAGAAAAACCCCTGGCACAATTATAAGTAAGATGATTTTAACGTTTCCTCCCTTCTCTTTCGAAATAGATTCAGCGTCTGCATAATATTAACAGAGCAAACATTAATATCAAGAATATTTAAACTACATTGCAAAAATGAAATTGCTTAATTTTACATCTATTGGAGCACAAAGTAGATATGTTATACATTTTATTGGATGTTAAACAAGTAGAGACTATCATTACCTAATTCAGATGAAGCCATTCTTACAAAAATTTCCAGGCCCTCATTGTCATTGGGATACACTCGGATGTCTTTAAGTTCGTTGAACCACAGCAAGCAGCCCCTTTCTCCAAGACTGCTGTCTGGATTTGCATAAGCCATACAACTACAGTTCTTTAAGCATTCTACTTGGCATTCTTGCAAAGTCATGCTCATATTAAACCAGGTACCCTCTGTGTCTGGCAATTTTACATTACTGAATGTCATAAATCCTTCTGTTCCATTTTTGCAATCCAAGGGCTTTCGCCTAACACAACCACCTGACCAATTAGCTCTATCCCATTCATTGGGATTTTTGGGCTCAAACCTTTTTTCATCCAAGCAAGTACAAGACTGTTGGATCATATTAACACTGCAGGTTCCATAACCTTTACAAATGTTGTATGTATCACAGACGTCTCGTGGGAAGTACACAACATTTTGCCAGTTCTTAGTTTCTTCTACCCATACCCAACTTTCTAGCAGCCCAGATAAATTCAAAGCTGTCCTCGATATGATAATATTGCTTTCAAGAATATAACTAAAAGACACCTCACTTTTGTTGACAACTACATCATACCTAAAAGTTAAGTTCTTGCTGAATATAGAAATTCCACTAAATATTTGATTGCTCCATGGTCCGCCCCGAAATTTTACAAAGGTGCCTTGTCTTAGTTTGTTTTCAGGATAACCGTTGTTGTCAGGCCCCCACGTGTATTCACCTGGAGCCGGATCTTCACTACTTTTCCATGTCGATAGACGCCATTCGATGCCCCTCAAGTAATCTCTCCCTAACTTCATGCCAGGTAGAAGAGTATCAGTTGGGTAATCAAAGCTCTGCCAGAGAACCTGCTGCCTTTCGTTCATCACGACTAGATTTCCACTATCACTAAGCTTTGCAGTTGCATCTCGTGATGTTATTGTTGTGTTTGATGACCAAATCCTCGTGATATTATTGGAGAGAACGAGAATTCCTGGATCAGCAATCTTTAGCTCATGTTGAGATGTATCGACAATCGGGTTATCTCTGTTGGCAACCCAAACCACGGTTCTCTCAGAGATGTTCTTGTACCAGATACCAAGATATCGGTTCCTGGAACTACCTGGCCGGAAAAACCCCAGTTCGAAAATTCCGGTCGGAGAGACCAGCGTGTCTCCATCTGTCAAGAACAGTGAATCTGAAATGGTGTCGAGTTCAGCAGCGTAAATTTTGTGAAAAACAAGTAAAGAAAACAAAAGAGAGATGGCTGCTCCCTCCATTGGAGATTCTTCTTTATTTTAAGCAAGTAATGATTTAGTATTTTTATATTGCAAAATGCAAAATGATATTCAAATCATAATAAAACTGAAATGTTCATGTATATTTTTGACGTATATGTTTACGTTTCTCAAACGGCAAATCTTATCCTTACATTCATATTTGGAGAACGCAGCATATGAACTGGCGTTTAGGTTGACTATTTGACGGTCGGTGGTTACCATCATAGGTTAATTAATTATATAACAAGTGGATCTCTAACTTTAATGTTTGAAGGCCCGCTTTGTTGGAAAGACAGCGATGACGGTCATGTCGTTTTCAGGTTTACGGGTTGTGGGTTGATGGATCATGACACGAACACGATACGTATAATTATTTGTGTTACGGTCTGTGACATGAACTTGTATACGTGAAAATATAACACTACCCGTGTAACCTGTTTAAATACATGGGTGTGTGGGTTGGTGGGTTATTTACAAGTTGACAGGCCATAAACAGGTTAGGAGGTCTAGTTTGACTAATTTTTTTTTAAATACATAATCTAAACGTAAAATATCAAATAAAGTTCAACCCTATCAAACAAGTTAGCTACAAATGATAAAACACCGGGTATCCAATATTGTCTACTTTCAAAGGAACAAAAGACAAACGTTAGAATTGTACTTTCTGATTAGGTTTACCTAAATTAAGTAATAAGAGAAAAACTCAATAACAAAATAAGAAACATAAAAAATAAAGTGGTAAATAGAAAAATATCAAAAAAATTATATGAGTTGACGGGTCAAACCCGCGAACCCACTATCGAGCCCGAACATGCCCTTTTATTTATACGAGTTAACATGTAAACCTGAAAATTACCCAAACATATTCATACTTAACCTAAAACTTATTTATTTACGTGTCATGTTTGTATCGGATCAATAATAGTCGCCCTCGAGTAAAAGTTGGACTAAACCAATAAATTTGAAAAGGTGGTCCAA
This sequence comes from Dittrichia graveolens, assembly GCA_038502395.1. NCBI lineage: Eukaryota > Viridiplantae > Streptophyta > Magnoliopsida > Asterales > Asteraceae > Dittrichia > Dittrichia graveolens. The sequence continues at coordinate 80,438,137 of JARJIL010000005.1, read as the reverse complement.
GAAAATGCCGCAGGCAGCTAAGCTTCATTTAAGAAAATTAGAAAGTTTTTCCTTTTTCTTTTTGTGGCAAGAGTAAGGACCACAATGGCTTATACAGTCTTGTACCTTCTTTTCACCGCTAAATATCTGGCCCCATAATAATAATAAAGATTTACCATTTAACACGGCACTTCACTCTCGTCGTTGACAGTGATACACTTAGACTATATTATAGTCTATGGCTCTTCTAAATCTTTGAATGTTCTATTACCACATCATCGTATTTAAAATGATCCATATAATATACGGGTTGATTTAAAAAGTTATTATTATTAAGTATTAATACTAAAACATTAGATAATTATTAAACACGGAAGAAATGAGAATTAAAAAATGATGATAGACAATATCGACACCTAGATTAATAGTGGAAACGTTGACGCGACGTTGAGAGTATACATTGACTTAAGAATGTACATGTATCATGGTCATATTATATTATTAAATCAATTATTGTAATCTATACATATTTATATATTATGTAAATTTGTTTATTAATCTCTATTAATCATGTAAATATGTAAAAATTTGACTTTGTCACGTTTATGAATGCGCTAAATAATTTCAAGATTTTAAGTGTTATCAAATACTAAAAAATGAATGGAGTGCACGAAAATGTAATAAATCATACTCACTTTATGTTATATATATATATATATATATATATATATATATATATAGGGTAGAAATCAAGTAAAAAGAAAATTAAAGTAAAAAGGGTAAAAGGGATGATTATTTGATCATTTTTGGTATATATATCAACTGATAATCGTTAGTTCATCATCTTTATTGATTAAAACTAGTTCTTCATCAATTTCTTTTTGATGAATCCAACATATTCATCACTTTTTAGATGAAAGCATTTTGTTCATCAACAAATTATTCCAAAATTTTGTTTTCAAAATCTGTATTTGAAATCAAAAAGAAATTGATGAAGAACTAGTTTTAATCAATAAAGATGATGAACTCAAGATTATCAGTTGATATATATACCAAAAAATGATCAAATAATCATCCCCTTTACACTTTTTACTTTAATTTTCTTTTTATTTGATCTCATCCCTATATATATATATATTATATAGTGAAAAGTTCATTTGAGAATCGTTTTTATTGCGAGAACTAATCTTAGCAGTCCAATTCCCCCTCCTTCAATTGGATTGCCCACCCATGAATTCCTTACATAGACCATGCCACACTCAATCCCCCCACACTCTTCATCCATGAATTCCATTATCCAAAATGAACGGCTAAGATTGGTTCTCGCGGTTCTCGCAATAAAAACGGTTCTCAAATGAACCATCCCCTATATATATATATATATATATATATATATATATAGAGAGAGAGAGAGAGAGAGAGGTAGGATCAAATAATAACACCTCTTAATGTGAGAATGTTAAGAACAGTTTATAGCCCTTGGATGATCTTTATTTAATAGTTGAAATTAATCTTGGTTAATTAAAGTATTTTAAATTTTAATGATTTGATTTAATTAAGATAGGTTGATTTTAAATTTCTTATTTATTTAATTAAATGATTGACCTACAAGTGTTCTCACCATTCTCCATATAACATGTGTTCTCACCTGATCCTTCCTCTGTATATATATATATATATATATATATATATATATGATGAACTTTATAAGTTTGCTATTAATGTAGTTAGTTTCTGAAATTAATATTCTACCTATAAGCCAGCTCTTTGATGACGTATAGCTGGTTGATGTCATGTCATGCCGAAATGCATTAAAATTATTATTATTATTATTATTATTATTATTATTATTATTATTATTAAATCAATGAAAATGAAGATAAAAATTGTATGTGAAATCTGGAACACATCATGGAATAAGATCTAATGCCCAGAATCTCAAATAGAAACCTTAATTTGATGTATGACGAACAAGAATAGATCGATGTATGATAAAAAAACAGTTGGATATTGGATTTTTAACATAGTCATTAAAGCTATCTCGTAAAAATAAAATATATGGGCAGTTAGGCTACTCAAGATATAAGAAAGATGTAGCGTATTGATCACAAGAATTTCCTTTTAGCTTAGTGGTAGACAAAAACAAATCTTTAAAAACATGGAATTAAGAATAGACCACTAAAGGAAACCCTAGTGGAAACCTATCGTAACTTGCAATCGCACACAAATCAATTATAACACACACAAACACCCATGTTGAAAACCCTAAACTCAATTTCTGAAAACCCTAAAAAACAAAATCGAGTCAAGAAGCAAAATCGACCCATTAGTATGAACAAGATGGAGATTAAATCACACACACATACACGAAAACACCCATCCTATAGGTATTCTTTCTCACTTGAATCATTCGATCTCTCTCTTTCACTCTCACACACCTAAAATCAAACTAACACAAGCGCGCGCACACCTGAACATAGATAAAAGAGGGGTAGGGAGAAAAAGAGAACGAAGGGATATCCATGGCTATTGTTGGTGATGACGTCAAAGGTGGCGCGCGGTGGTAAGGGGTCTTGTGATTGTGGTGACTCGTGGTTGTGGTGCCGGCGTTTCTCTATCTAAGGTGAAGATGAACATGTGTATTTGAGGTCTATAAATTATGCACCACACACCACTACCTTCATCACCCTCTCTTCTAGATTTTCAATTCCTAGATCTAGAGAGAGAGAGAGAAGAGTTTAAAGTTTAACAATGGCGTCTAGCGTTCGTACGATATAAAGAAAGAAATTGTTTTTATTTTTAAATTTTGTTTAATAAAAATTAAAATAGTTAAATGATTAAAATACGAGGTGACATGATTTTTTTTATAGTTGGCACTGATATGTATTTCCATCTCAGAAAGAAAAAAAAACGGCTATCTTTATTTGTAGGTCTTTTTTACATAAAACATCAACTTCTTCACATACAATATTACAATGAGTATATTTGATTACATTGAGTATGTATTTGACTAAACCCGAGAAAATGAATGTTACTAAGTACATAAAACGTATACGATATATAGTTACACTTATAAATCCGTATAAAATGACAATATGATCATGGAAAAAAGTTTACACATGAAACGTTTGCCAATTCCATCACAACTAGTGTATGAAAAACTCAGAAAATATTCGTCTTCCCTTCGAAATGTGAAATTAAACTATATTTACACATTTTCATGTGTGTTATGACTCTAAGAAGTGCATAGAATTAAATGATGTATAACAGTGCTAGCAATCCAAGACATAGCTAGGGAATGTTTACTATAACAAAGCTACAAGTTATAGATTTCTACTTAATTAGGATAGCAACAAAAATCCATCCAAGAAACAAAAACCTTTTTATGTCTATTTTTCAACCATAAAACTATGTAGCTTGAATTTTTTGAATTTAAGTGATACTTATTTATCTTTGTGCCTTATCTTACATTAAAATTGAATTTGAATACTTCTTATTGATTTAATTAAAGTCATAAATGAGTTTCAAGTTTGACTAATTAAAGTTAAAATTGAGTTTCAATTTTGATCACAATAAATTGTTAGGATTTAATTTTGATTAAATGAAGGGTTAAGATTCTTTAATTAAATTGATGAAGGTTAGTTTTTTATTTATATTACTAGTGTAAATACCAGTGTAACACACGGGTAGTCATAAATATTTTTGTAAAAGTAATATTGTATATTTGCTTAGTTAAATATATAATTGTTTCATATTAATGAAAGATTAGCACAATTTAAGACTTTCTTGAAAAATAAAAGAATTTTATATTAATTTCAGTTGACGTAGAAAAGTAAATAACAACATTTTAAAAAGGGTGTAAATTTAATTATGATAATATTTGTTTTATATAATAAACATATATAATGATAAAAAAGTTAAATATTTATTTCTAAATTAATATAGTGGATAGAAATTTGAATTAGAAAAACAATCTAACACAAATTATATTGATTTTAAATACAAATCGAATTTAAAATCAAAACTGAATTTGAAAAATGATTTGTATGAGTTTTGTCCTTGTTACAGTTGTTTACAATCAACTTTTTTTCCAATAAAAATAATACAATTAAATTTTATAATATTTTTATTGTATGTAAACAATTTTTTGTCTCATTTTTAAATTGTATAATTCTCATTGTATACAAAAACTTACGTATAATGAAAGAATTATAAAAGTTGATTGTCTTGTATTTAAAATAAATTTTTCATTATATAAAATGATAATTAAGACAAAATTGACTATATTTTCATACAATTTATCCTTATAGAAAATAAGGTCAACATAATAATAATAATAATAATAATAATAATAATAATAATAATAATAAATTCTAGATATATACTGACATCAAAATATAATAACGAAATATTCTTAAAACACACATGGCAATCTTATATTTTCTAAACAAATATATTTGTGTTATTTTAATTTGAAATTTAAATTATATTTTTTTACCAAGTATCTTATCTTAAATTAGAATTAAATTTTAAAAAAATGAGTTTTTAATTTTGACCATTTAAAATCAAAATTACACTTTCAATTTTTGATAAAATTAATTATTAGGATTTAATTTTGATTAAATGAATAGTTGAGATTTTCTAATTAAATTTATAAACATTAGTATTTTATTTATATTAAATAGAAGATTAGAAGATAGAAGATTAAAATATTAGAAGATTATAAATATTCTAGTACACCATTTAATTTAAAGTCCCTAATAAATTATTATACTTCATACAAAATTAAAACCAACTGAAATAACTTCGAATTAGAATCGCACGAGAACACAGGCATGAAATATTAATGAAAAGAAATAAAAAAGTGAAACTAATCACCTATGGCGTTATGAAATGGATATATTGTAAAATAACCCCCTACTACAAAAATGATATTTAGGTCCGGTTTTTTAGGGTATTTAGACTCAGTTTTGATAGAGGCTCTGAAAGGGAAAAGCTTGAAAGTCGGGGATTAAAGTCTGGTTAAAAAATTGGGTCTAAAAGTTACTTTTAAACCCGTTTTTTTATATGAAAAACCGGGTATGTATGTTCTTTATAAGATTCAAATATTTCTTTTAAACTCTGTTATTTTGTTAAAAAAAACAGGCCTAAATCTTTATGTTTAAAAAGAATTAAGATGGGGTGATTCTAGATTCCGTTGATAATCTAAATGGACCCTCATGATATGATATATATAGGCAAAAGTTTATTTTAGAACCGTTTTTATTGCGAGACCCACGAGAACCAATCTTAGCCGTCCATTTCCCCTCTCCTTCAATTGGATTGTCCACCCATGAATTCGTTACATGCACTCTGCCACACTCAATCCCCCCACGCTCTTCATCCATGAATTCCATTATCCAAAATGAACGGCCTAGATTGGTTCTCGCGGTTTTCAAATAAACCTTCTCCTATATATATATATATATATATATATATATATATATATATATATATATATATATAAGTGTATGCAGGGCCGGTCTAATCGCTTTTGATACCCTGGACGAAGTGGGCTGTTAATGCCCCCATGTGTAAACTTTACAATGTATGAAAGAGATGTAACACAAATGTACAAAACAAAAAGCTAATGAATTTTTTACTTAAAATGTTCAAAGTTACACAAAAATTGTAAACTACATAAAAGAATGCATATGTGCGTTCTTTGAAGCAAATACATCTAACAGTTTAGCATATTAATATTCTTTGGGAAGCAATTAATCAGTCATAAAATTAAGTATATACAACAAAAAGACAAAACAAACAAGATAAAAAATAAAGCTAAAGCTTTAAAGGATGAAATTTGATCAAAGTAACTTGTATAATTGAACTTTTTAGATAAATCTATTCTTCGACTTCAATTGATCAATTCTGCAATATGTCAATACACAAAACTCAATGACATCAAAGATAGAACATACATAATATAATAAACCAACATTTATAGAGTGAATAATTGATCAAATTTAGGTAAGCTTGTTTAATAGAGCTTATAAACCCTTCAGAATAGGTAATAAGCATTTGCAATCAGCATTCGAAAAAAGCACATTCCACCCCTTAAATAAGTTGAAAACCTCTCGAAACACTCAAATTGCACATTTCAGATCATAAAATACATCAAAATCCAAACGGTTTAACTAATATGTTGAATGAAACATCAAATCCAAAACAATAAACAAATCATATGTAATGTATAAACTTTAAACATAAGAAAACATCAAGTTCCAAAAAGATTTAACAGACCTGTTCTTCTAATTCATGATCAAGTGATCGACTAGTTTGGTGGTTCGTCTACTTCTTGTCTTAATCGTGTGCCCCAATCTGAATATCTTATTCATTGCAGATTAATAGAAGTAGTTGGGCCAATCAAATCAGATTGGGACATCAGTTAAGAGTGTTTGAATTTCGATGAAGCATCGTAGATGTCGAGATCTAGACCGGAGAATTGAAAGGTTGTTTTGTTGCCCGAGGAGCATGCTCACTTAACCTCTTCCACCGCCCTAATCTAGTGGCTGTAAACTTCAAAAACCTGAGCCTAGTATATGATACCTTAGCCCAAAAAATGATGCCCCCAGTGGGCTTGATGCCCTGGGCCTGCGCCCAGGCTGCCCGGTAGTCGGGCCGGCACTGAGTATATGACATGTATTAAAAACTATAATTAATTAGTATGACATGTTTATTACGTGTGAATGAGGGGATCTAATAATCTAAATAGTAACTCCTTAGGAATTAGGATAACTAACCTAGCATGGGGAAATGACGAGATGAGATCCATCAGAGAAACACTACTCCACATGTTCCTAGTCTAGAATCTAGATACCTTTTCACCTATATCTATCATTTATAAGTAATGAATTTTTTTAGAGTAAATTAGACCAAAATATAACAAACTATGTTAATATTGTCATTGTATATAATTAACTTTATTTTGTACTTAAAAATACACAAAACTTATAAATTTGATTCATTGTATGCAAGTTACCTATGACAATAGGTAACTTACCGGTAACCTAACAAAAAATAAAAGAACTTTGATACCTTAAAATACAAAAAAATTTCAAATTTTGTTCATTGTATACAATTGATAACCGGTAACCTGGTAAACATGTTATCAATTGTATACAATGAATAAAATTTGTAAGTTATATGAATTTTTAGATACAAAATAAAGTTAATTGAATACAATGACAATATTAACAAAGTTTTTTGTATTTTCACGCATTTTATCCATTTTTTTAAATAGTTTTGTGTTTTCATTTATTTTATATTTTTATCTTTATTTGTTTTATATGTATTTTTTTAAATTATTTTTATATTAAATTACTAATGTATATATGGATTGAAAATTTTAAAAAATAAGATACTACCATTAACCAAAAAGTATTAGTAAATTTTAAAATAAGCTAGATACTAATATCAAACAAGAAAATAAACTTATAGAAATCATAGAGAATTTTTAAGTTTGTAAAAACAAGGTTTAGAAAATAACAAAAAATAGTAAACAAGGTTGCAAAAAAGTAAATTTTAGATATGTAAAACAAGATTTTAAATTTGTAAAAAAATACAAATTTTAAAACAGTAAAGAACAAAACTTAACAAATGTTAAATATATTTCATACTTAATTCATAGTGGCATCAATGGTCCACATTGCATTTTAAAATTTTGAGCGGAGTGACATTTTCGTAATTCACATGTGATGTTTTTACAAATAACACGTAATTGTATACTGAATCAACTGTTATTGAATATTAAAATTTTAAAACTATGTTTTTTATATTGACTTTATTGAACACAACTCTTATCATAGAATACAAGCATTTAATCAAGATATGTTAGTGTTTAACAAAATACTAACTTCCCAAAATATGTATTTTCAAAACGAAAAGATTAAACTCTTTGGGGGTGTTTGATTCGTGGTATTTCATGGGATTTCTTGGGATTGGGATTTTAAATCCTAAGAAATCATGTGTTTGTTTGGAAAAAAGAGTAAGGATTCTAAATGACGGGATTTCTCTAAAATCCCACCAAATGCTTTAAACAAAGGAATGTTGAAATGCTACCCCCCTGGTATTTTAAAATCCCTCGTCTGTGGGGTTTCCTCCAGCTCGCTTCGCTTCCGTCGTCCCTTCGCTGTTCCCTTCGCTTCCATCGTCGACAATACCGTGACCCTTCCGTCGTCGTCCCTTCGTTGTTCCCTTCTCTTCCGTTCACCGACGACAGAAACCCTAGGTCGTCGCTTCTGTAGCCGTCGTTGTCGCTGTTGTCGCCGTCGTTGTTCCCTTCGCTTCCGTCGCCGTCGCTGTTCCCTTCGCTTCCGTTCACCGACGACAGAAACCCTAGGTCGTCGTCGCCGTCACAGTGAAGAAACCCTAGGTCGTCGTAACCGTCGTCCCTTCGCTTCTGTTCCTTCGCCTTCGCTTCAGTTCCTTCGCAGTGGAGGTGGTGGTTGGTGGTGGCGGTGGAGGTGGTAGGTTGGTGGTCGCTGTTGTCGTTGGTGGTTGGTGGTGGAAGTGGAGTTGGTAGTTGGTGGTGGCAGTGGAGTTGGTGGTTGGTGGTGGTGGCGAATAAATCTCAACCAAACACAACTTGGGATTTTAAATCCCATCAAATGCAAATCCCATCAAATGCAAATCCTATTATAAATCTCAATCCCATAGAAAACAATACTTGAACCAAACACCCCCTTTAAGTATTCTAATTTTATCATTTAAAACATAAAATTAAAAAGATTTCATCTTCGGGTTGAAATGAGAAGATATTAGTTTTCGATATAATTGATAACCAAGTCTTTTGTGAAATATTGTAAATGACAAACTATTTTATACCCTAAAAAATATATTATTTTAGTATTACAATATTAAAAAAATATTTATAGATAAATATTGTATTACAATAATGTTTATAGAGAAACATAGATAAAAATAAGATGGACATATATATATATATATATATATATATAAAATATTATTTTATAGATTTTATTATAGAGAAATAAATAATATAAAAAGTTAATTATACCAGTAAATTAAAGTTATAGTAACATATATAAGAGCTAATTAGAATGTTTCCACCATGAGGAAAGAAATTATGTACCAAATTAATTGTTTTATTATATGAATAGTAAAAATAAAAAATCAAAATAGAGGGTATACTGCTTCGTAATACACGTGTTCATGAAAAAAAAAAGGGTAAACCGGATAAAAATATAATGAATAACCTCATAGTTATCATTGTATATAATCAACTTTAAAATTTTAAAAATAATACAAAATTTCATAATTCTCTCATTGTATGCAAACAACTTTTTTATGTGTATTTTGTTTAGTTACCATTTTATATAATAAACTTTGTCATAACTTCCATTATATACAACAAGTTATATACAATGTGAGGAGGGCAAATTGCACAAAAATACAACAAACTATACTAGTATTGTCCTTGTATGCAACCAATTTTATTTTATACCTAAAAATTCACACAATTTACAAATTTGGTTCATTGTATGCAAGTTACCTATGATAATAGGTAACTTAGCTAAAAAATAAAAGAACTTTCGTACCTAAAAATACAAAAAACTTTCACATTTGGTTCAGTGTATACAATCAGTAACGGGTAATCTTGGAATCAATTGTATACAAATATACAAAGAACAAAATTTGTAAGTTGTATGCATTTTTAGGTACAAAATAAAGCTAATTGCATACAATAGCAATATTGACAAAGTTTTTTGTATTTTCGTACATTTTGCTTATGTAAGATTATGAAAGTTGGTTGTATTATTTTAAGAAAATAAAGTTTGATATATACAATAGTAATCAAGATAAATTTAATTGTGTTTTAATATAATTTGTAAAAAAAAAACCTTCTTCCATGCGTTCCTCTCTCTCTCTCTCTCCAACTCCCCATCTCCCAACATCTACTCTCTTTTCACTGAAAATAAGACTTATAAGTAATATAAACCAAGATTTATTGATTGACTAGGGTACATAAATAAAACCCCTAACCCAAATTCAGGCCTAAAAGTCTAAAACAAAAGGAGTGAAGCGCATGGGGCAAGGATGCTAATGGCTGCTAGGTTTTCTCTTGTTTGTAGGTTTAGTTTAGGTTTAAGCTGCATTGATTTTTTTAATAAATATTAAATATTGTAGCTTTTGGACTTGAAAAATGATTCTGAAACACTCTTAGTTATAAAATATGCATGTAAGAGACCTATTTTTATGGAGGCCCTAAAAAATAATAGACTTTGTACGGTTCTGCAGCCCGTACAAGCTCAAAGTCTGTAGTTTGTTACAAGTTAGAAATTAATAGCATATAAAAAAATAGGAGTGAAAACGACCATTGACCTACAGATTGTTCAAATTTATATTTTAAGACTTTTTTGTTGTGTTTTCTGTTTACTTAATTATTATGACAATGGGGTCGTGGGTAGTAGGCTATAGAATTGTCCTCCCTATCCAGATCCCCTTTTCGCACTCACCACGGAGGAATAGATTTGTATCTCTGTCCGGTATTGGGGATTCCCTTGGGGAATCAGAGTTTTTTTTTGTCGTGTATAAGATGTTCATTTTTATTATGTAGATATAATAATCTTCATTTAGAAGAAATTATAAATCCAACATTTTTTCTTCGATCATTTCAAATCAAAAAATGATGAATCAAGTTTTTAATTATTCAATGAATTGAAATGTATAATCTTATGAATTAAAGATATAATATACCTAACGTCATGAATTAAAAAACTATTTGTTTTAACTATAATCAAAGAAATTTAAAAATTAATTTTTTCATATAATCAAAGAAATTTTAAAAAAACGGTTTCAAGAAGAATATACCATTCATTTTTTCATATAAGAATCTATCTTCTCTTAACTTAATAAATCACACTAAGCTATTATGTATGTTTCATTCAGAAAAAAAGGTTATACATGTGCATATTCATGTAAGACCTTAATTTTGATATAAATATATACTCACACGAGAAATTTGATATATATATAAATCGGGTTCGGGTTCGGGTCGGGTACGGGTTCAGAGAACCGAGTGGTATCCCCATCCCTGGCCTGTTTCGAAATTCGGGGAATTCACATCTCCGTCTTCGTCTCAATCCGCGGTCAACTCGGAGATTTTCTAGTCAAACCGGGTGAGGGTATGAGGTTTCCCATCGGATGCAGGTTTTGTCATCCCTACTTATAATTTGTTAATAGTTTTAAGTTAAATTCTCTTTTTTATTTGTTATAGTTAATATGAAAAATCGTGTTAAACAGGTCACCTATGGGTTATTATGTTCGTGTCATGTTCGTATCGATCATTTTCGTGTCAACCCAATTTTGATTCAATTTAATTTTGTGTCGACCTAGTTCGTGTGCGGTTCGAATTGAATTGTGTCGTGTTAGAATTTACGGTAGACGATGAATGCTTTCTCCGTGCAAATAGACCCGCCTCTCTATTCTATTCCACTCAAATGGATCCGATTTTTAAGCGCTGTTATGTTTTTACCCAATTTGACCCATTAGTAAAAAGTCTCCAGCCCAAAAAAACCATGTATCCCAATTGGTTAGCCAACATTACCCACATTTAAATGTATATGTCGACTTTGCCAAGTATAGGTTTGAAGCACCCTCCGCATATGCGTGAGCGTGCTTGTAATGTGGTGTTTTGATGCAACAATCACATCACAGCGACCCTCTTAAATTGACCTTCAGTTTTGGCAAAGTTTAGTTAGGTAGCTCCTAGTGGTTCAATTCGCTTCAAACGTGTCTCTTGATAATGCTCGTCACTCCAAACCGGACAAATAATTCGGTTCTATCACAACAGTTGCCCCGAATGGTTGTGTCTATTCATCACTACTCAAAAGGTTGTGTCTATTCGTCACTACTCACAAAATAAGTACAACAATTCGTTTCTATGATGTCCATACGAAGAGATTGTTTGAACAATCACGATAGCCCTATAAAATGTTGGTGATTCTAGTATCATCAAGCCATTTAGAATAATCGGGATTAACTTAATTAAGACTACCCGATTCTAGACTTGGTTATAGTTCGGGCTAAGTTAGTATCGGGGGATACGGTATGGAGGTCCAGGGGCTGGCCCAAGGAGGGTTTCAAGGGGCATCGTCCCTTGGCGGGGTCCAACGGGCAGCGCCCCTGACCGGGGTGCGGAGCAGCGCCCCGTAGCAAAAATTATTTATATATTTTATGTATGATAACCGCCGCTGCTTTAAGCTGCCGCCGCCGCCGGCCGGTAACCGCCGCCGGTAGCCGCCTCTATTCACGCCTATATATAGGTTGTCTCGGCATTTGTGTTTTTCATGAAAATACGATGGAAATACGAAAACCGAAAAGTATACGAACAATATACGAGCGAAAAATATACGAATACAAGTCGATATTCTAACGAAATAGTCTCTGATATACGAAAGATAAAGCAAAGATATTCTGTGTTTGGATTTGAATAAAGTCTATAATTCAAATCGAGTTTCTTGGATTATCTTATATCTGAATTCGTGATACTCCAGGCAAAAGGGTCGAATTAAAGATTACGAAAAGTGTATTAAACACGATCCACGAAATTATCAAAATTATATTGTTATTCTTTACCTTCTATAAACTCTTTCCTCCAACATAAAATAATACACAAACCTAACAAGTTTTCAAAATTTATAAGTAATAACTAATAATTTTGTAACTGGAGGAATAACGGCTAGGAATTACAATCACAAAATTGATAGATCAATATTTTTGATTTGAAAATGATCAAAGAAAAAATGTTGGATTTATAATTTCTTCTAATTTATATGAAGATTGTCATATGTACATGATAAAAATGAACATTTTATACACAATTTTTTTTTCTGATTCTCTATACCAGACGGGGATATAATTCTATTCCTCTATGGTTAGTGGGATACGGAGATGTGGATGGGAGGACGATCCCTGCTACCCACAACTCCGTTGCCAATTTTTAAGTAATAACTAATAATTTTGTAAGGGAGGAATAATGACGGCTTCAAATTACAATCACAAAATTGGCGGCACTTTAATATTTTTATTTTGATACTTAAAATGATTAAATTATAATTAAAAAACGACATAAAAATTAAAAAACTAAATAACGAATAGTTGAAGTTGAATATGTAAATAACAAAGTTCTATAAGCAATTAATACAACCTGAACCGAAAATGGTAAAGAAAAGTTTTGTAAAATTAATACAATAAAGTTCTATAAGCAATTTTTCCTAAAAACTAAATCAATACGAAACCTGACCTGAAAATAATGTTGTCTTACCAAAAACACAACTCAGAGTTCTCACTGAAAAAATGATTGACCCAAAAACATGATCCGAATCAAACACGAAACTAAATTAGATCAAAATACACGCAAAAGGATATACATTTGATTTGACTTGATTTCACTTGGGGAAGGGTAATTTGATCCGAACATGTCACAACCCATTACCCGACCCGACTCATTCGTTTCACCAGCTCCATTCATACCCATCATAGCTAGCTCACACTTACCTTCTAGCATGAGCTAAGTAATGGTTTATGAAGATTTCCAATTTTTTTGAACAAACACACACACCCATCTAATTCTACACTATATGTCCACCGGGACTTGAACCCACAACCTTAAGGTTGAGGAGTACCTTTTCCAGATTCCAAAACCGCTAGACCAAGGCTCTTTGTCTTCTATGTAAGACACAAGTGAAATCCATCCAAAAAAACATGTTTTCATTTCCTAAGATATATCCCAAAAAATGAATTATTTATTTTTGAAATTCCCGAACGACAATTACAAAAACAAACCTTAAAATTGAGACTAGATCAATGTGCATTCTATCTGCCAACCACCTCTGTAATAGTTAAATCATATGTTGAACTTGCTGGACAAGTGCTAGAAGAGAAATCCGTAGCCTCAAGTAAACTCTTTTCTCTGAAAAATGCTGGCTGCTTTGGTTTCGGCAATGCACCCGAATTTCCCAACATTAACGCAACGGATGCCATGTTAGGCCTGTCTTCTGGACTTTGTTGAACACATAACAACCCCACTTCAATTGATCTTAAAGCTTCAGAAGGATTGCACGATTCATCTAAACTTGTATCAATTAGTTCCATTGACCTGCCTTCACTATGCATTGTCCATGCCTATATAATATATAAATAGTTATTAAGTTAGTAGATAAGTTTTCGAATCAAGAGAGTAGCTTATGTGTAGTGTAAACTTACATGTCCAATGAGGTTATTGCAATGCTCTGAGTGAATGAACCCCCTATTTCTCTTCCCGCTAACGATCTCTAGCACTAAAACACCAAAGCTAAACACATCTGACTTTGTTGAAAAAAGGCCGTCTAGTGCATACTCCGGGGACATATAACCACTATACATAGCAAAATTCTTAGAATAGTAAAAGAAGACATTTTGAAAATATAATATATGAATATACAGTAGGAATCTGTAGCTTACTACGTGCCAACAACTCTCTCTGTGTTTGCTTGAGTTTCATTTCCTCCAAATCGTCTAGCTATGCCGAAGTCTGATATTTTAGGGTTCATATCAAGATCTAATAGAATATTGCTAGCTTTAAGATCTCTATGGATGATTCTTAAACGTGAATCCTCATGAAGATAAAGAAGTCCTCGTGCAATTCCTTTGATAATCTTCAAACGCTTTGTCCACTGAAGCAGTGTGCTTTGCATTTTATCTGCAAACATATACAAAAGTTTAACTTTCATAGTCTCAATCCATGGATAGTTCCTAAGAATAAAACAATGGCATTTATATGATTCTGACCAAATATAAATGAGTCTAAGCTTCGATTTGGCATATATTCATAGATCAACAATTTCTCGTTTGCCTCTATGCTACATCCGAGGAGCTTAACAAGATTTCGATGCTGAAGTTTTGAAATGCAAATGACTTCATTCTTGAACTCGTCAAGTCCTTGAGTCGAAGTCTTGGAGAGACGCTTCACTGCAATCTCATGCCCTTCTTCTAGAATGCCCTGAAGATTAGTATTTATGATGTAAAAAACTATACAAACTGAAAATGTACTTCCTTTCTTTTATTATTATACTGCACAGATTCTTGTGTGCTCTTGACAACTGTGATGACTGATGAGTTACAGTGAGACTTCGTTACATCGTTAATAGAATATTTAAACTCAATCGAATGGGATGTTAAATTGTACTTGGCAAAGTATACGAGAATTACATAAGTATAGTTTCTTTACCTTATAAACCGGTCCAAATCCACCCTCTCCAAGTTTATATTCTGGTGAAAAACTAGCTGTAGCTTTAGATATCATAGAGAAGCTGAAGAATGGCAATTCCATGGCTTCGTCTTGGCTTTCAGTGATTTGTGATGATCTCCCTACGCATCACAAATATGACAGACTTTAAACAGATTGAATAATGTCAAAGAGAACATGTTACTTGAGTTTATCAGATGATTATGGGATTCCCATTAAATTACTACTCCAAGTAGTATGAATTTGCTTACCTTCCTCCATTGGTTGTGCCTGATACCTTTTTCTATATTCATACCAGAACCATGAGCTTAAGCTTATCAGAAGGACTCCCAGGATAACTACTGGTACGATGATTTTGATGTTTGCACCTCCCTTGTTTTTGGAAACTGGTTGACTAACTGTGGTCGCTGTATGGCAATAGCATAATCATATCTTGCAAATACATATATCACAACCATGAAACTTACTAGTAGTTTCACATAATCCGATTAATCTATTTGTGTAGATCGAAGATAGATCTTTCAAAAAATGTTTAAGGTCAGGTTTGTACTGTTTATATTATACTAATTGTGTTTAGCAATCTTCAGAAAAAGACAGAAAGTTACCTAATTCGGAGGAAGCCATTCTTACAAATATATCCTGACCACCATTTCCCTCAGAGTATACTCTGATATCTATGAGATCATTGAACCAAAGCAAGCAGCCACTTCCTTGATCTCTATTATCTGTATTTGCATAAGCCATACAAGTACAATTCCGCAGGCATTTTGTTTCACATTCCTTGAGGGTCATGCTCTTGTTAAACCATGAAGTTTGTGTATCCGGCCATTTTATATGAGAATACTTTATGAACCCATCTGAACCATGATCACAATCCAGTGGTGTTCGCCTCACACAACCACCCGAAAAATCTGCTGTCTCCCAACCCTTCTGGTTATTGGGAACGAATTTTGTCTCATTCAAGCATGAACATCTCTGTGAGTTCAGAATGCTGCAGCTTCCGTGAGCACCACAGAAGTTGTATTCATCACAAATATCTCTTGGAAATTTCACAATAACCTGCCATTTTTTACCATCTTCTACCCACACCGAACGTTCAAGGTTACCATAAGAATTCAAGGCAAACCTTGATATGACGGAACTGTCTACAAGATCATAAGTAAAAAGCACCTCCGTTTCACTAACAGTCACATTGTATGTAAAGATCTTGCTGTTGCTCCAATCAGAAGCCCCAGTAAAGCGTTGACCGTTCCATGGTCCAGACCGGTAAGTGATCACCGTATCTTGTTTTAGTAGGTACTGAGGATAACCGTGGGTATCTGTACTATATGTATACTCACCTGGAGCTGGATCTTGACTACTCTTCCATGACGATAGATGCCATTCCTTTCCAGTCAACAAATCTATGCCAAATTTCATGCCTGGTAGAACAGTATCAGTTGGATAATCAAAACTTTGCCAGATAATCTTCTTGTTATTCTGATCCCGCAAGACTAGGTTTCCGGTGTCATCAAGCTGTGCGATGGTGTCTCCTGGTGATGTTGTCTTGGAAGACCAGATTACGACTTCATTAGTAACGTTTACAATGGCAAGGTTTCCCGGTTGCACAATTCTTAACACACCTGATGCTGCACCATTGAGTGGATCGTCTCTGTTTGCAACCCAAACGACGGTTCTTTCTGGGATTGTCTTATACCAAATACCAAGGTATGTATTCTGAGAGCTTCCAGATGGCCTGAAAAATCCCAGTTCAAAAGTTCCCAATGGAGAGACCAGCGTGTCTTCTTCTTTCAGGAACTGCAAATCTGAAATGATGTCGATATTGGTGGTGTAGGTTTTATGAATGTGGAGCGAAACAAGTAAAATAACATATATTATTGATTCCACCATTGAATTTCTTTCCTCCAAGCTTCTCCTTCTTTGCCTTATCACCAGAATCTATTGTACGGGGGTCTTTTCACCTACCATTGTACGAGGTGCGAGTGTGGTATATTAGGAGGGGAGGGTGTCGTCACCCTCAGAGCATCACATCGCGTACAGCTTTTTATTCCATCACATTGATTATTACTCATCCATCAGACTCAGTCCATACTGGTCACAACTATACCATGCATACTGAAATTCGATCTATTGGGTAAAAAAAGCCCCGTATATATATCAACGTTATTATCATTATGTTTTTTTATTAGTGTTGAGCACGACTATAACACCCAAAACTCTCTCTCTCCCAAATAACATATTAGCGTCGTATTATTTTTCTTACATTTTTTCTTTCTTACCACAAAACTCAAGTATAAACCCAATATTTTTCCTCCCTTAATTACTCTCTTTACACATAAAAAGAAGAATAGCTCCGGTGTATAGGAAACTGTAGGTCACAATTATATCAAGTATTAATCAATGAAGAAGGAATACCACAATGAATTGTATGAACTTGAATCAACTATATGTATAAACTGAGAAAGAGACTCAAGAGCACAGCCGTTTCCGTGAAATGTATTGCTTAGAAAATTAGCACATTACAAAATGGTATTTATACCTCTTAAAGGTATTTACACTTAATATCCTAAACTTGTAGAAAATATAAAACTAATCCAAACTTACTAGAATTAACTTGAACACAATAAAAGGATTCTAACAATCTCCCTTTGTGTTCAATTTAAAATTGACAAAATAAAAGTGGTCTGTTTTCTCTTTCTCTTCTTTTTCAACTCTTGCTTCTTTTATTTTAATTTCATTTTTAGAAAATCCAAAAAATTAGAAAATATTTGAAAAAGAAATACAAAAATATTTTGTTATTTCGATCATATCGTGCGTATTGTGTTTTGGCAACTTTTTACTCATATGGTCTACCCAGAGCAGGATAGATCTACCCAAAGAGCTTTCTATTTTATAGAAATAAGAAAAGAAAAGAGTGTACATTAATTTTGGAAAGAAAGTTTGAGAGAGAAGTTGAAAAATATTTAGAGAGCTGAGGGTATGAGACATGATCAAAAGAAAGGGAAGATCCTTACCAAACCTTATTAAATATTTGGGTAGCTTCATCTACTACTAGTATAATACTGGTATTAAAGTAGACATCATGGACCTAGTGATACAATACACTTATCCTACACAGTTACTCAATTATCTCTTAAAAGATAATTGTTTCAACTTTACACTGAGATTTATCACATACGCTATTGACATCTCACTTAGAGATTGTTGATATTGAAAATAGGAGAATATCTACTCCGGTCCCCGACTTCTTTCGTACACTTATTGAGTCTAGAGCCAATTGCAATATTATTCTTATTCTATGACACTTATGGAATCATTTGCCTATTTTTGTGACAGGGCATAACATCTTGAGTAATATCTTTATTATATTTACAATGATAGAAATCCTGCCAGTGCTAACATCAAGCCAACACTGAACATAGGTCACTCAGTTTATTTAAACTGGAGTGTTAACGGGAAATCTGCGTGATCCCGGTGTTACAACGGATGTGTTAATTGTCATATATCATTATGATAGAGTCATGCCAGAATCAAGTTGATTGCAGTTTACATGTGCATGATGATCATGATGGATCTTGACCATCATGAGGGGGAGAATCAAGGTTAAGGAAGATATTTCACTTGATTTTGAGAAAATATAAGGGATAATAAATTGAATCATCAAAGGTGTAAAACTGAAGATGAGATAATTCACATGTCAATGGGGAGTTGATACATCAAGCGAAGTGAGCCTTAAAAAGAAGAAACAAGACAAGAACTAAGAACAACTGACAAAACAAGAACAGCAACATTTCAAAGAGAAGAAGAAAATTGTTTACAAGTTTGAAAGGGAGCAATGTTTTGAAAAAGTTTCAGTCCTTAGTGTTAAAGATCTTAAGCTATTTTCGAGGGGGAGCAACTTTTGTTTAAAGAAAATTTCAAAGGTGTTGAAACAACCAATCCAACCCTTGAACAACATCTGTGCATAATCACAATACATTATTCTCGTGTTATGCTCAATATTGTTTCCGTGAAGACAAAAAAAAGATGATCATGGTTGCAAATTTTGATAAGCCCGAAGCTTCTACTACAATCTCTGATAAGCAACCTGATCATTGTTGACGAGTCTTTGAAGATCTCATGAAGACTCAAAACTTCAAAGAAGAGTCTCCTAAAAATTGGATGTAGAAAGAAAGACAATCTCTGCATATTCTAAACATGAAGATTGTTTTAGTGATTAAATAGATAATTTTAACTATTATGCATAATTGTAAATTAAACACAAAAGGGGAGATTGTTAGATCCTTTAAATTGTGTTCAATATATTTTGGAGGAGTTTAGTCTACATATGACTTTAGTATAAGTATAGGGTAGATTTTGTAAATACCCTATGGGTATAAATACTTTGTCATTTTGCCCTAATTGGTTAAGTATTTCAATATTCTAAAATTGCTTGTTCTTAGTTTTCTCTCAAGATTCATACTAAGTTCATATTATTGTGGATTTGCTTCATTAACGTGCTTGATACTTGATACAATTGTGACCTACAAAAACAAACCCCCTTACCCAAAGGGGGGGCGTAGTGATCAACCCGAGCTACCTAAAGAAACCTAAAGCCACCCGATTGAAGCCTTATAAGCATGCATATGCCTCCGTAAACAACTACGATACCTCTATAAAGCCACCTGGGGTGACTCGAGAGCCTTCAAGCTTCATCGGGTGAGTCGGAAACACCCGTACGCTTTTGGGTAGGTGGTCGGTTTCCCCAACCTGTCACCCGACCTTTCTTTTAGCACTGTAAAAGAGAGTAAGGCTATAAGTAGCAGGTGTCTTGAAGGGTGATCAGGTTGTTTAGGTGGCCTCGGGTTAGTCAGGAACACCACTACGATCCCCCCTCAGGTTAGGCTTTCGGTTTCCTTCATCGGCCCATTCCGTCCAACTCGAAACCCTTTTTTTTCCTTTTTGACCGTTGAGCAACGTTTTAAATAAAAATAATTCCCTTTTCTTCTTTCACCCCTATAAATGTTGGGGTTTGTTCGGTTTTTAAAAATATATTTTAGCAACGGAAGCATGAACAATAATTTTAAACTTTTTAAAACTCCCCACCAATGATCCATATGCAAGCCTTAAGAAACAAACCCAACCATAGGGTGTTTAGAACTACAACCTTTGTAGCGTGAGTAAACCGTT
The DNA here is from genome assembly GCA_038502395.1 of Dittrichia graveolens. Taxonomy (NCBI): domain Eukaryota; kingdom Viridiplantae; phylum Streptophyta; class Magnoliopsida; order Asterales; family Asteraceae; genus Dittrichia; species Dittrichia graveolens. The sequence goes on along the minus strand of JARJIL010000005.1, from coordinate 80,417,700 downwards.
GGTGAAGTGGTTGATCTATGAGAAGCCAAGAGAAGACTTCCTCCAAGGTATCCACAAATCAATGAGTCCAACACCTCTAAGATGCTAGTCTCTCCAACCCTTGATATTCAAGAATGCAAGCAACAACCTTTGTTCTTCTTCTTGAACTAGATGTATGTATTTTGAGTATGTGTTTATGTATCACCTTTGCTAACTTGAAGAACACCAATACTAGAGAGTAAGGATGTTTTTCAAGTATATAACACTTAGAACAATTCTAAGAACACAAAGAAAGGTGATAGCATGCAAGTATGTTACAAAAGGGACCATGCATGTAATTATAAAAGTCAAGAAGCAAAGCAAGAGAGAGAGGACCCCCTCCCTTGCATTATGGACGAAAATTAGAGGGGGGAGGGTCCCCTCTTGCCTCTTGCTTCCTTACTTGTCCCATACATGCATGTCTTGGTTAAGTCTTATGCAAGAATACACCATATGGCCCCTTTCTTGCTCATTGTGAGAATTTCTAGCTATTAATCTTTTAAATATATAAAAGATATACTAGATATGTCATACTATGTATAAAATACATCTACATGTATTTTATATACATACTTGATTGTTACTAGTAACTCTTTACTTGTAACAAGGATATACATACATTTATATAATTGTTACTAGTAACATTTACTTGTAACAAATATATATTTATACATATATATATATATATATATATATATATATTCATACATATATATAAAATCATATGTTTATATTTATGTATTTGATATGCATTATCTTATATCAATATATAAGAGTGATATTATTATTTCACATAAATAATAATATGCAACAATGCATATATACTTATATATATATATAATGAGTTGGAAACATATTTAAATCATATTCAAATATGTAATTGGTGTCCATTGACTGTAAATGTGTGACCCTATGGGTTTATTTATTATCAGTAATATCGTATTAATTTGTGTCTTGTGCACATAGAACCAACAATAAATACATAATCACACTTCAAAATTCACATCTAAAATCCTCACCATCTCTCTATCTTTCTTCTTCTCTTTTAATACTTCCAAATTTCTTTTAGTTTTACATAATAAGGATTCTGTAACATCCTCAGATCGGGCCTAGTAGTTTAGGTGGCTGTGGTATGTTAACTTGTGATTAGTACTTGATTAATTACTTGTTAATATTAAGCAACATGGTTTTAATTAAATTGATTAATTAAATATATGGGTTATGTGTTAGTATAAATATATATATATATGTACATGTACGGATATATATATATATATATGTGTGTGTGTGTGTGTGTTAATGTGGATATTGGTATGTTATTATATTATATAATATCATTTGACACATCATGCTACACAAATTGAGACATACATACGTGGGACTTAGTAGAGGATTTTAGCTGAATTGCAACATAACTTGAAAACCGACTCTTGGTGTGTGTATGCGTTCTTGAGAGAAAAGGCAATCAAACTTGATAGTTGAAGGTTTTGATTTGTTGTATGTTAATTCAAAGAAAAGGTATGGTTGTAATCCTGGCATGATTCTGATTATCTTAACATGTTTTGCTTGTAAAGATATGCTAAAAACATGAATACAGCATGGTAGAAGTTTAGAATTAAACTTGGTTGGTGGGTTTTGTATGATTTGCCATGTTTAAAAGGATTTGATGTGTTCTTGTTGTTCTATACATGTTATAAGGTGTTTATACATGTTTTAGAAGTGTTCATAATGGATTTGGAGTGTTTGAATCGGATTTGGAAGGTTGGAGTCGGCTGGCAAAATGAAGAAGATGATGCAGGTATACGAGAAACGCGACGCGTTCCTCTCTTGGACGCGACGCATTCTTCAAAGTAATCGGATTCTTGGAGAAATCCGATGGTGCAATCCGAGATCCAAAATCCAAAACTAGCAATCCTACAAGGCAAATCCGACAGTTGAAATCTGAGACTTGAAGTCCGGGATTGGAAATCCGAATGTGGGATTCGGATTTGTGAAATCCGATACTTTTGGGGGCGACGCGACACGTCGGGCCTTGGACGCGACGCGTCCGGGGTTTTTGTGGAATTATTTGTTTGTTTGCATTGTTTAATGTTATGTGATATATGTTTATACATATGTGAATCATACATGCTTATGATTGATTAAAAGGATATAAATTTATGTGTTTGACATATATTTATGAATCGTTACTGACTTTATGTTCTCAGGAACAAACAAGACTCAGTAATATAAGATCACTGAGTGGAGTAACTGAAAGCTAGAGGTGAGTGGACGTTTACTCACAGATGTTATTAGTTGTAACTGGCTTGGGTTGCAACTGTTATTGGTTTGACGCATGGATAGATTGTGCATCTGATAATTGATTAACTGTTGATTGTTAATTAATTGTGCGTCAGTGATATGTATACATGAGGATTGGGAAGTCAGCTTCGGCTGCGCATATGGGCTGGGTTTGTTTGCTATCGGCTAATCAGTATTGGGATCTTTTGATGCATTTGTTGCAACTTAAGGTAATACTGTGTGAGAATAGCAAATGAACTATCGGTAAACCTTTGCTTTGGCCGGCATTGGTTGTAGGTTCCTGCAGAACCGCCGGTCTTCCCAGGGCACGATTATCTGTTATGTGTTGTTGATATGGATGCAGTTATTTGCTGATATATCTGTTGTGGTTTACTACATTCACTTAGCTTTGTGCTAATCCCCCACGTCTCACTCTTTTTACAAGTTTTGGTAAGTCAGTAGCTCAGCTGAGAGTGGTTAGCTTGGGGAGTAATCACCTAGGACTCTGATATATTATTTTGTGACGAGCCGTGTTTTGTAATACTGATATTTTAAAAAGTTGTATTTGTACAGTTGTAAACACTTTGGTTGTTTAATTCGCTTTCGCAATGATTATGAAAATGAAAATTTTTGGGTTAAAAATACGGTGTTACAGATTCACTAAAACCCGCTTCATCGACCAAATCATCAAATTCCTGATCAACCCATGAGCTCGCCCGGTAGTTTGTTTGAGAAGCAAGAGACACGGTTTTTGGTAGCACTTTTGAGTCATCAACAAGAGTCAAAAGTGGGAACATAGAAAGAGGTCGGGTAGCTATAAACGAGCGGCTTTAACATGACTATGTTAACCCTGTTTATTCAGCGGAGATGTTTAGACAGTGACAACTATTCGGATGAATAGTTAATGATTTAGAAGCAGAGTACGCGTATTTTACATAGCACTGAGACACAAGAGGGAAAAAAGGTTTTTCTCTGATATAAAAGTGTACTTCCGCTATTAGGCAATTGGCGTACGGAGTAGCTGCCGACTCGCTTGACGAGTACTTAGGTATGGGAGATAAAACATCACGGGATTGCCTACACCAATTCTACGGAGGTATTGTTGAACTTTATGATAGACAATACTTACGTAAACCTATTTATGTTGATATTCAGTATTTATACTCATTGAGCATGGGAAAATTGCCCGGTTGCATGACGGGATCGGTTCATGAGAGGTGATCATGAACGCCTGAAATTAATGCGAGAGGCTGTGGCCTCACATGATCTATGGATCTATGGATCTGACATGCATACTTTGGTGTTACCGGATCCAATAACGTCATCAATGTTCTTAACTAGTCACCCATCTTCAACTATATTTATGAAGAAAAAGCACTCGAGTGTCTATTTGAGATGAATGGAGTCATTACAAGCACGGATATTATCTAGCTGATGGGATATATCTGGAGTTGGCTACTTTTGTAAAATCATTTATGCGCCCACAAGATGATAAACGGAAAAAGTTCAAGTCTTCTCAAGAATCGGCATGGAAAGATGTTAAGCGTACTTTTGGCGTGCTCAAACAATGTCGGCACATACTTCATAATCCGACACACGGATATCATCCGACAAGGCTGGAAAAAATCATGTACGCTCGTATCATATTATGCAATATGATACTCAAAGACAAAGACCATACAATTTGTAGTTTTGATCAAAACTATATTCTATTGTCGGATATCGAAACACAAATAAGTGAACACACACGTGTGGAAAACGTACGACAAGTCAAAAACCAGGAGACACATAATAACCTTCGGTCGGATTTGGTCGAACATATTTCACGTATCCAAGTTCCTGGCAAAGAGGACGACTAGATGTTTTTATTATTTATTATTTCCGATTTAGAGTTTTGTAATTTTATTTTTTAATATTAATGTCTTATTAATGTTATGAAAATTTTATTTTGATACTTGTTATATTTTTATTTTATACAATTTATTAATATTTTACTTTATTTAATAGTTAAATGTAAAATAAAATTAATTATAGAAGTGTAGAAAAGATTGGGTCGTTTGGGTTAGGCTATACTTGAGTTTTTGGTAAGATAGAAAAAAGGAAGGAAAAGTGATAGTGATGCTGATGTGTCATTTGGGTAAGAGAGAGGGGATAAATGACCACTACTCATGGTTTAAGGGGTAGAAAAAGATTAGGTTAAACTATTCTTAAGTTTTGGATAAAAGAGAGAAAGAACATGAAAAAGTGATGTGACGCTAATGTGACGTTTGTGTAAGAGAGGTAAAGAGTATGCTATACTCAGCTCATGGTCTAAGCACATGAGTATAACCCAAAATTTTATCTCTCTTACACAAATTCCACTTCAGCGACACATCACTTTTTCCTCTCGTTTCACTCTCTTACCACAAAACCAAGTATAGCTAGCATAGCTCAACAAATCCAATCTTTTCCCTCCACTTACACTCTCTTACACTCTTACACTACAAAAAAAAAAGAAAAATAAATGACTCGGATGAGTCGGGTTGGGAAAACCAACCACCTACGAGGCTACCGGAAGGTAGGGGCGTAGCTAATAAATGCACATCCACTTGTCATGTTTGATTGCCAATGTGAATTCAGGGTCGCTATATATAGTTCTTTTTTATATGGTTAATTATAAGTTGTTAGCTAGCCTGTTGGCTACGACCTAGTTTCTTATTTACTATGCCGCCTATAATAAACACCTTTTTCTACAACTTTAACGCATTGATTGGTTAGGTAGTTGTTTATCTCTTCAAATATTGTGAGAACTAATTTTAGCCATTTATTTAGTAAGTAGAATTCATGGATAGAGAATGTGAAGGGATAGAGTATGGCAAGGTGCATGTGATGAATTTATAGGTGATGATGACATTGAAGGAGGGAGATTTGAACAGCTTAGATTGTTTTTCGTGAAACTTGCAATAAAAATGGTTTTTAAATGAACTTATATATATATATATATATATATAGAGAGAGAGAGAGAGACACACACACATATACGTTAGAATGGGAGAACAAATCCTAACCATCAATTAGATGTTGATCAATTAGATTTACCGAATTCACCCGTTGTAATTCATAGTTGAATAAAATGAAGGGACAAATGTAGTCCGTTCAATTAAATCAGGATTAATTCTTACCTAAATATCCATTCTCATTTGAACCTCGCATTATATATGAGAGTGTTTATGCGAAAAGTATTTTATTTGCGAAAAATGCGAGAAACAATCATAGATTCTTATTTGTATTTAATCTAATGGCTTAGATTAATCTTATTTTTTATTTTTTTAATTCAAAAGGGTACATTAGTAAACAATATTTTTTCTCTATCCACAATCTATTTCTCTCTCTTATTTTTCTATCACATAAAATTTTTAAACAAAATAAATTAAAACAATTTAATAGTAAATTAATTAATTTACGGTATTTAACGATGTATATATATGTATATATATATTTACAAGTTAATATTTGTGACCTGTAATATTTTTTTTAATTAATTTTTTTCTATTTTGATTTTTTCTAAGATCCTTTTTATTGTTTGTAAGATTTCTTGGGTGTTCATTAGTAAACTATAGTAAACCATAATCAAAATTAAAATTAATGATATTGTGATTTGAAACCATTAATAATTATATTCGGCAATGAACAGAAAAACAAATTATACCTATGTTCGGTAATGAACAATCTAAAAATAACCAGAAAAAGTTCAAGAAAAGTGAGTTCAGTGTTGAACATATCTAAAAAAACCCAGATCTACACAAAAGTTTAGTCATTAATAAACAAACACTGAACACAAATAATAATAAAACGACCAACTCGTGAATGTTCAATAATAATTAATAGAAAAAAATTTTTGAACATAACTAATAAACCCTATATTAAATACTAAACATAACTAATAAAACAATCAATTCATGAATGTTCACTAATAAACAACAGAAAAAGCCATAAAAAGCTATTAACTAACTAGAAAGATCAAGATGAATGATAGAACAAACAAATGAACAAAATCTTGCTAACTAACCACAACTAAGATCCACAATCAGAAACATTATTTTGCCTTCATCTTCTCGGCTGGAACACAGGAACATCAAATCTATGATAGTAGTGCCGCCTTGCTATGTTGAGGCGGCTCAATGAAGGGCCAACATCGGACACAACCTAGCCGCCATTTATGGGGTTGCTCATTGTTGGTGGTGGGGGTAAGAATTGTAAGGGGCAGCGATGGAGAAGGAGAACACGATAGTGGTTGTAAGCAGCAACAATGGAGATGAATATGGTGGGAATGTTTTTCTAGTCGTCGACAGGGGTTTCTTTGCATTGATGGACCAATGAGATTCTGTCGTGGTGGACTCATAGGGACGGCGCGGCGGTGGTGAATTGATAGTGGCGGTTGTATTGTGGTGGTCGTAACATAGAAAGAGATAGGGAGATGGGATGGTGGCTGCGGTGATGAAGGTGGTCAAGAGAACGACTTGAACGGCGGCCGGCAAACGTTGAGCCTTCACCGGCAGCCGGCAGAGGCTCTGAGCCTTGAACGGCGGCCGGCTGAGGTTGAGCCTTGAACAACAGCGATGATTGAGGGGTGGATGAAAAGTGTATATTAGGGTTTTTTTTAAGGAGGAGACTAGTTTGAGAGAGTTTTATGGTAGGTAGGAAAGAGGGGATAGAACCGATTAATTGAGAAAGTAAAATATAATTTTCTTTTTTTATTTACAAAATGACATTTTTAACCCTCTATTTATTTATTAACTACCATTCAGTTTTAAGTTAAATACTAAAATGTCACAATAAATATTAGCCATTGATTTAATTATTTTATGGTTCAAATTGCTTCTTTCACTTTTCGTATGAACCTCCCTATATATGTGTGTATATATATGTATGTATTAATTAGGATTTAACAAACTTGTATTTATACATCTTAAAGTATTTACATAAAATGCCTATACTAGAATTAATTTGAACACAACTTAGGACCTAATATCTTGACAAGATGTCAATTTTAAAATAAACCCATTAAGTAGACATACGAAATTATGGCATGCCATATGACCAAGGGCATATTGATGACGACACTCACATGCCAATAATTGCAGTCAAGTAATGTCATACTCGTTGATGACGTAGTAATTACGCTTGCCAGAAAAAAAATGCCATGCCTTAGGACCAAGGTTATATTGACAACGACACTAATTAACATTCCAATTATTAATAGCAGTTTCCTTTAACTTCTAACAGATTTAGCAATGAGTTTCTATTGTGAATTTCTGATCTTCGTTTTTCACAATATTTTTTGCTAATTCGATTGCTAAATAAGCACACATAATGAAAGTCTCTTTAATAGTGGTTACCGGTGACCAAAACATTGTACCGTAGTTGTAAATATTTTAGTGATTTTATTAGTGTTGGTCATTAGAAAGCACATACACTACAAAAAAATGAATTTTTGAGCCAACAAAATGTCGCCGCAAAAGATTAAAAAGTCGCCGCAAAAGATTAAAAAGTCGCCGCAAAAAGTCTTTTGAGACGACATATCGCCGCAAATGGTCCGCCTTAAAAAACTCGTCTCAAAAACTTATTTACGGTGAAAATTTTAACAATTGCAGCGAAAAACGACTAACATCATTGTTGTAACCAGGTCTTTAGCGGCGACAACAGCTGTCGCCACAAAAAAAAGTCGCCGCAAAAGGAGTAAAGTCTTATAGTGGAAGCAACTTAGAAGTTTATGGGCATGGTGATCAAAATGCATCTAATCATGCTTGTTACATGATATCACTACCATCTCCTGGGATCTTACACATAAAATCGAACCTAAACAAATTCTACTACTTGGGATTAACGAGCTTGATAAATTGGAGTATCCTGCAAAACACGAACATCTAGACCTTCTAAGAATTTCAATAAGAAAAGCAATCTAATTCTCATAACATATGGTTCTGATTTGATGATAATCGATGTCAACAGTTGGGAGGGATGGAGGCCAGGGTTCGATGGGAGTCTCGATGATGGCATGATGCCAACAGTCGGGAGTTAGGAATTTTTTTAGGGTCTGTTTGGTTCGTGGGATTTCGAGGGATTTTGTAAGATTTGCATTTCAAATCCTGTGAAATCTCATGTTTGGTTGAAAAAAAGAAGGGATTGGGATTTCAAAATCCTTGGAGGAGGGGTGGTATTTCTAAATCCCCTATATATGCGATTTCAAAATCAGGACTTTTCTAACAAACAATTTACAATTCGCCTTCACGGTATCAACCAACGCTTCACTCTCGATGTTGCTACCATAATCGGTCACCATCATAACCGTCAGCGGCATCACCATTGTTGGTGATCACTGCCGCCGTAATCGTTGACCTTTATGTACCGTCTCCGCCTTCGTTGTCATCTCATTTTGTCCATCCTCTCCGTCACTACCCTAACCGGCCACTGCCGTAACCTTCCCCGACTCCGTTGTCGCTCTCTTTCATGTCTCCGGCGTCACCCTTCCCCCTCTCCACCTCTGCCTCTTCTACCATCGCCCTTCACCAGCTCCGCCTCTACCGCCGCCACCACCCTTCACCTTCTCTACCTCCGCCGCCGCCACCCTTCACAGCCTCAACCTCCGCCTCCGTCGCCCTTCACAGCCTCCGCCTCCGCCGCCCTTCACCGACTCCACCTCCTTTCACCGACTTTGTCTCCACCACCGTCACCCTCACCGTCTCTGCCTTCCTCGTCTCCGAGTCAGTCAAGTTGTGAAGGCGAGTCAACTCCTTGACCACCTAGAAATCCCATTGTCTTTTACATGAACCAAACAAACTATTTGATTGGATTTGAAATCCCAAGGGATTTGGAGACCTTAGGAGATTTTCAAGTCCATGAACCAAACACCCCCTTAAGCTAACCGTCCTAATACAAAGTAATGTGGACTAACCTTTTGATGTCCCTAAGCCTTAATGATGCCCTTGGCCGAACTACAGGTCCCCTTCCCCCTCTCTTTGGGTTGGCATAAATCTAGCAATGGCATCGAAGAACCAACCCGGGTTTCAAGATTTGGCGGATAAGATGGTGTCATCACTTCTGATAGCTTTTGGGTCCTCAATCAAATGGAATTTTGTGTTCTTATTGTTAAAATCAATCTTATTTTTTGAAACACATTTTATTGTATTTATTTCTTTATGTCCTTTCCTTTATTATGTATGTTAATTGTTTAATCAAATGCATAACTGAAGGAATTAAGGCAAAAGTGAGGGACCATCTAGCACAATACAAAAGCCTATTTGAATCTTGCTTCAACGGTTCATCTTTGTCTTCTTATTCAAGAAATGCTTCTATTTTGTCACTCCCCGCTAAAGCGGAAACACGAGGTGTCACAGCACAAGGGATCATCGCACAAGGTAGTAGACAATGACCAACCATAGTTAAATAACCAAAATAAAAGATACATAATCAAATGAAATTTAAAGACATTGTTTAGTACGATGCGTAAATTAAATGGAGATTGTTTTTAAAATATGAAGATGAAGATGTCACACATCATGCTTCTACGTGTTGTACCTAACGACGGTCACCTGAAAGCATGGGTAAAACAAATGGGTCAACTACTAGAGTTGGTGAGATCATAGGTTTTTATTATGCACAAGATAACTTTTTAATGCGGAAAAGTTTAATAATAAATGGAAGAGATTTTTGAATAAAATAAAAGTATGCACAAATTATAGGTGATGCATTATGTTGCCCAATACACTGCACGAGGTAAGAATATACTATGATGTTTATAGCTTGAGCCATTATCCAACCTAACCGACAACCAATTGCCTAAGAACAAACCTAACGCCCATATTAAATAACGTTAGTGGTGGTAAAGTACATATCTAGTTCGTCAACCATAAATGGGAGACGTTAGAATCTCCAAATAGCGCTACTTACAAATACCATCGGCTCACTAATGGAGTTAATGGATAATGTCTTAAAAGGGGGGTCTTACAAACGATAACCCAAGCACATCAAAGAATAATACCATAGTGCAACAAAATCATATTTAAAATATATAAGAAGTTAGGCAAACAAATTTTCATGAAATGTACACACATGCTTTCACCCCAAAAACGGTAATAAGTACGATAAAAAGGGGCTATGAAACTCACTTGGTATGGTAACGTGTTAGGTTTGTAAGTAGTTTCTTGATTCTACCGAAGCTTCTTTCCTAATATAAGAAATAAGTAACTTCTATTAGACTTACTATTTTAGTTATTAGTTAGTAATTATTACTAACTATTGGTTATTAATTAATTTTTAAAGGTTTTCCCCTATTTTCTTTATGTTATAGATTTTCACTGGAATTTATATTTTCTTAAGTTAAACTTTAAAAATTATAATCTGTATTCTATAAATCATATTAAGGCTTAATATTTTAATATAACCTTAATGCATGTTTCTAGAATACCCTGTAAAAATATAGGAATTTATAATCCATATTTAATATTTTTAATAATTAAAAGTATATAAGGTGTTCACTGATTCAAAAAAGTCTGTTTAGGGCTCATAAGACCTCGTTTTTACATGATTCAAAAGGGGAAATAACCACCACTTAAAGATGAAACTTTAAAAAAACTAGACATATTTTGACCCAAGAATGGTCAAGTTATACGCGGTTAAAGTGTACCTCTTTTAATCTGTCAGATTTCTAGATTCAACATATGTGTCTTATTAAATACGTTTGAAGGATCAAACCTTCATGAAAATTAGTGAATCTAGGTTCAAATGAAAGGTAACACTTTAAACTAAGATTATCAAAAAGAATCAAATGATTTTGATACCTAGAACTCCAGATATAACAAAAACAAGGGGGAGTTCTAGCTCAAAATCTGTCAGGTTATTATATTTCTTATCTTTTTGGTTCATAACTTTAATACAACTTATTATTTATGAATAAACATCTAATATAAACATAAAATAGAAAATCCATGTGTTCCTTAAAACAATGGTAGGATGATAACATTTTTCATGTGTTCCTTGCAACATTGGTAGGATGATAACACATGTATGATCAAAGTTCTTATTTTCTTGATTTTTAGTTGTATGGATCATGGATTCTTACCATTTTTTAACATTTTCATGTCAAAGGTGAAAAATCTACCATATAAGTGCATGATTACTCATGCATTCTTAGTTCTTCAAGAAATAAGATGAAAATCAAAGAAAATAATAAAAAAAGAGAAGAAAGGTAGAAGAGTAGAGATGGATCTTGTTGTATAATCATCTTACCAAACTTTTCTTCTTTGATCTTGCTTAGATCTTCAAAAGAAAAACAAAGATTTGATGGAGTTCTTGGGGAGATTTTGGTGTAAGAACAAGAGAGAGAAGAAGATGAAGATTGGTTGTAAAGGAAATGATGAGAAGAAGTAGGGAGATTTTATAGACATTGAGGAGTTCAAGTGGCATTATGGGGAAGTGAGGAAGACAAGAGAAAAAGAGAGGGGGGTGGTTGTGGCCGTACATGGGGGGTTATTTTATTTTATTTTATTGTTAATTATTATGTATAAATTGTGTAGGATATAATTTGTATAAGTTGGTGATTTGATTAAATTTTATATTTAGCAAGATTTTAATCACTTTTATAAGTTTATATATATATATATGTTTTATATTTTAACTTATCTATAATTATTATGATGTATATAATAATAATAATTATTATTATTATTAATATTATTATTATTGTATATGATTTATAAATTGTAACGCCCCAAAAACTAAATTTGAAATTGTAGAGATCAAACACCTATAAGTGTTCGCATCTCAATATTTAACATAAAATCGGAAGCAATACTTGTTTGAAAACCTGACGTATCAATAGATACTCACATAAATACTGTCATAAGTTTGGTACCAAAAACTTGATGTTTACAAACCAGACGTTAAATTCAAAGAGTTTAACAACAGGGAGTCAAACCGGAGCTTTGCCCTTGCCTTTGATAAAACCTGCAAAACATTTTATAAATAGTATCTGATAAGCTATGAGAGCTTAGTGAGTAAACCGGACTAAACATCATATAAACCCACGTATAAAATCATATGAAGATAATACACGTATGTCTGGCAAACAATGCTAGCCTCTAGTTCTAGACCCAGGGCAGTAACATGGGTCACAGTACTGTATCATAGTTAAGCCTTATTGAACTTAGCAGTAAGCACCCCACCTCTGAGACTTACTACACAAAGCAGCAAGCTTATACACACATATGAATAACATGACATGTTAATAATCTGATATAATAGCATACATGCTGCACATATGAAGTGAAGTCTAGAAGACTCACCTTCTGATATTTATAATCTGAACCGATCCACAAATGATAATGATCAATGTATAGGTCCACAACTTGTTTCTACAACATAATATCAATAATATATGTATTAACATCTGCTGACTAATCAAACTGAACTGAACAAGGCTAGGGCACGGCCGTACCTGTCAAAGGCATGCCCGTGCCTGCAACTAAGGCACGGCTAGGCTTGAGCGTACCTATCCTGCAGTCACGCCCGTGACTATGCTTAAAAGCACGGGGGTACCTGAAGAACTAGGGTTTGCCACGGGGCGAAAGGCACGCCCGTACCCTCCTTGGTTACGCCCGTGCCCTCCCCTGGTCTGCACAGTTCTGACCGACAGAAGCTGTAATTCCGGCCAAAACTCACATAATTCAATTCCAATCGATCTAAAAACGTGTATAGGGTGTTTTCCTACACCCATAACACCTAAACAACATAACAAACAACAAATTAACATACTTTGATCCTTGTGATCAATTCTTGACCCATATGAACATGAAGAACACAATAACTAAACAAGATACACATACCTCTTCTATGCTTGGCTGTTATGGTGCTATCAAACTGATGTAATTGTTGTTTTCTAATGTTCAAAATCGCCAGATGTGAAGTGTAGTAGCTGTGTTCTTTGCTAGAAGTGTGTATGTCATGAAAATGAAGACTACATACATGTCTTACATGTATATCTATAAGTTTGGCCATATTACACAAATGGTCCCTCGACTTAATTTAACATATAATCTGACATTTTAAGTCCCTCTAGTTTTAAAAACACATCTAATCTCATATATCTATTTGTAACTCATTTACCACTTTTTACATTTCTCGCATTGACTTAATAATAAAATTTTGGGTGTTACATAAATCTTGGCTTTTAATAAATCGGTTTTACGAGCTAGTGAAGGTTCTAACCATATAAGCGGAATTTCTATGAAATCTAAGATTATTATTAATATATTTAAATCATAAATAATATTTTTAGTTATACCAGGCTTATTGTTAGAGTTTCTAATGGCTAAACTGTGCATTTTGTTGATGGTTGTCACATATTTCTCCTCGGTATGTCTTGAATCTTCTTGTACATTCTTTTGCTGTATTCATTAGATTGAAGCAATATATATGTTCTTTCTTGTTATTCAGTCATGGTATCAGAGCCCTAGGCTCTAATCGATGGATTCTTTACACACTGAGTCGGTTCTATTCTATCTTTGATGTTCGATTTTATTTTCTTGTTTTTCTCCTTCTTCATCATAGACGGAGAACAAGCAAGCTATTACATCAAAGTCAAATAAAAAACCCAAGAACCAAGTTAGGGATTCAAGATAATAACCCTAGCTAAGCCTTTTGGGTGAAACATAGAGGTCAAATCGACTTGTTAGTTTTTTATCGCATTACTTCTCGAGTGCGGTATATCTGCTGAATTAATTGGCGTTCATGACTGAGGATCTCAAGAGACCCACGGTAAGGATATCTAACCTACTTTGTTCCGTGGCAAATTTGGTTGTGACTACCTTGAATCAACTGGTATGGCCCACAGGCAGGGACTCTTTTTTTGGATTCGTTTCGTTGTTATTTTATCTGTTTGATATACATCCTATTTGATTTATGTCTTATTTTGGGTGGCTTAGTAGCCTAGTTATTTTGGTGTGCAATTTTTTTTGCTACTTGTTAGCTATCTTACTGTGCTTTATTAACCCGTTTTTTTCTTCAAAAATCATCCAAATTATATCATTTGTGATTACAAAATATGTCTAACAAAGAAAATGTATCTACAACCCCAATAAATAACCTTGACTTTGGAGACGCACTTTATCTTCATGCTAGTGATACTTGCAATACCCCACATATAAGTTTTAAACTAAAAGGAACGGAAAATTACAAGGTATGGCATGTTCCATGGAACTTGCTTTAGAAACTAAAAATAAATTGGGTTTTATCAATGGCACATGTATCAAACCAAGTGAAAATGAAATGCTTGCTAAACAATGGGATAGGTGCAACTCAGTTGTATTATCTTGGATTTTGGGGTATGTTATAGAAGAACTTTCCTTGGGTCAAATATTTTCAAAAAATGCATGTGTTGTTTGGCTGAAACTAAAAGAGACATGATAAAGTGGATAGGTCAATAACCTTAAATCTACATCATAAGATCAACTCTTTATCTCAAAATGGCACAACCATATCAGAATATTAGATGCATTGGTTAAACTTCCCTCATGCACTTGTCATGCTGCAAAAGACTTTCAAGAGCACAATCAGCTCTTGAAGCTCATGCAAATTTTAATGGGACTAGATGACATATATTTACCAATAAAAAGCAACATTCTAACAAGAGATCATCTTCCTAATATTAAAATAGCCTTTTCCATTATCTCTAGAGAAGAATCTCATCCAAGTAACAAACCTAAAGATAACCATCAAACTTCACCTTTCTTTGCTAAAACCAATGATAATAAAAAAACAACATAGGGGTCCTAATCCCAATCCCCAATGCACTCATTGTGGCTCTAAAGATGCTATGAGCTTGTTGGATACACTCCTGATTATAAAAAGAAAAACAATAACAATCATACTACTACTAGAAATGCAAGCAGTTACAACACTGCTGCTGAAAAATTAGATTCTAGGTTATTGACTCTCCCATTCACACCTGACCAAATCCCTAAAATTGTGCAATTGATCGGTGAAAGCCCAAGTTTAGAGAATTTCAATGCCAACATGGCAGGTAAGATTTTCAATCACAACACTTTCTTTAATTTGAATTTTAACAAATTCTTCTCTTCCAATTCCAATATAAACAACACTAATCAAGGTTGGATCATTGACTTTGGGTAAAATCAACATATGACTTCCTCAAGTCACAACCTTTTCAATGTTATGGATGTAACCGACTTAAACCTAAAAGTTAGACATCCTAACGGCACAGAAGCTCAAATAAAACAAAGTGGAAATCTTAAGCTATCTAACAATATCATTCTTTTTTATGTTCTTGTTATTCCTCAATATTGTGTTAGCCTTCTTTCTGTTTACAAACTTGCAAAAGATAACAAGATGTGCATAAGTTTTGATAACAAGAAATGTTATGTTCAGGATTTGAATCAAAAAATCATCCTAGGGACTGGTAGTCAAAGTGGTGTACTATACTTCTTTGATGAATTCATAAATGGTAAGTCCTTCAAAAACAATAACACCACAACCTCTCTTATGTCCTCTTCTCTCTGACACAACCGACTTGGTCACCATTTTGACTAAGTTCTAAATGCTCTCAAAAATCAACTCTTCAACCTAACAAATCACCTTGTGATATTTGTCACCAAGCCAAAGAAACTAGAGCACCCTTTTCCCCTTGAGTGATCACACCTCAAAGGAGATGGGTGATCTTGTTCATCTTGACTTATGGGGTTCTTACAAAATCAGTAGTAGGGAAGGATATTCCTTACCATTGTTGATGACTATACTAGAGTTGTTTGGGTTTTTCTTCAAAAAGGAAAAGATGAAGTATTCTCCAACATTGAAATCTTTTACAATCTTCTTAAAAATCAATTCAATACAAAAATAAAAATCTTTAGAAGTGACAACGGGAATTAATTTGTGAACAATAATATGAACAATTTCATGCAACAAAATGGAATACTTCATCACATTTCTTGTTCTCATTCCCTACAACAAAATGATATAGCCAAAAGGAAACATCGGAATCTTCTTAATGTTTAAGAGCTCTTATGTTTCAAGGAGGAATTCCTCTTTATCTCTGGACTGAATGTGTCCTTACTATTACATACTTGATAAATAGGTTGCCATCATCTCTGCTTGCTGGAAAGTCCCCTTTTGAATTTATCTATGGTTGTGAGCCCAAACTCTCCCACCTAAAAACTTTTGGATGTCTATGTTTTAGCACTATCATAAATTTTAATGACAAATACAGTCCAAGGGTTGATAAATGTGTTTCTATTGGTTATTCAAATACAAAAAAAGGATACGAACTTTTCAACTTTGAGGATAAAACAATTTTTTACTCAAGGGATGTCAAGTTTTATGGAAATATATATCCCTTCAAAATGAAAATAGATTTCAAAAGTTGGTCAAATGTTGAAAGCAAAATAAATCAACTTAATTTATTTGATAATTTTTTTGAAACTAGGACATCCCTCCAAAAGCCTATGATGAAGGGAGAGAAAGTCATGATTGTGAAGGCAACTCTATTTCATGTGGCAGAGAAAAAGGGTTACTCATGATTTAGACAATGCAACACTAATAAATGAAAATCAATTTGATTTCCAATTCCATGAGGGCAATATTGATAATAATCAAAGATCTCATAACAACTCAAACCAAAATAGTGGGGTTGTACCCATTGGATCAAGGAAATCCAGTAGGCACACCAATCTTCCTACCAAACTTAATGATTACATTCTTGATGGGAAAATCAAATATGGGTTAGAAAATGTTATTAACTATTCTAATCTTTGCCACGAAAACTTATGCTTTGTTTCCAACCTTAACAAAATCTCTGAACCTACCTCATTTCACGAGCCTTCTAAACATCAACACTCTATGACCTAGAGATAGAAGCACCTAAATAGAAATAGAACTTCGGTTATAACCGATCTTCCCTCTAATAGGAAGGCCATCGGGTGTAAATGGGTATTTAAAGTTAAATATAAGTCAAACGGAGAAATTGATCGATAGAAAGCCAGATTAGTGGCCAAAGGATTCAATCAAAGGGAAGGGGTTGACTTTGACGAAATCTTCTCTCCTGTAGCCAACATGGTAACAATAAGATGCATCATTAACCTTGCCGTCCAAATCATTAGCCTCTTTGTCAATTAGATATTAATGATGCCTTCCTATATGGAGAACTTGATGAAGATGCCTATATGACTCTCCCTCAAGGATTTTTTTTCTTGAAAATGACACTAGGGTATGCAAGTTGGTCAAATCCCTATATGGGCTAAAACAAGCTCCAAGAAAATAGAATGAAAAACTTACCAGTACCCTAGTTGAACATGTCTTTAAACAAAGTGTTAATGATTATTCTCTATTTGTTACATTCACAAATAATGTCTTCATTGCTCTTCTTGTATATGTGGATGACATTGTCATCACAGGAAATAATCCAAATGAGATTGAAAAATGTAAAAACTATTTAAAAACAAAATGTTTAATCAAAGACTTTGGGAAAATTGAAATGTCTTTTTTGGAATAGAAGTTATTGACAATGAAAAAGGCCTTTGTCTCTCACAAAGGAAATATTGTCTTGAACTTTTATCCGAGTTTGGTCTTCTTGGGTGCAAACCCTCTTAGTCTCTGATGGAGGCAAAGTTATCTTTTTGAGGTAATAGTACCTCAGAAGATCCTCCTTTAACTAACATAAGTGAATATCAAAAACTTGTTGGGAAATTAATCTATCTTACCTTAACTAGACCTGACATATCATATTTTGTTCATTGCCTTAGTCAATTCATGCATGCTCCTCTTCAGTCTCACTTAAAGGTAGCCATTAGAGTCTTAAGATACTTGAAAGGTTGCCTAGGTAAGGGTATATGTTGACTCAAATCGGGGAAAATGCAAAACTACTATGAAATCAGTTACTGGGTTTTGTCTATATTTGGAAAACAACTTAATTTCATGGAAAAGTAAAAAAGCAATCTATTGTTTCAAGGTCTTCAGTTGAGGCAAAGTATAGAGCCTTAGCCTCCGTAACATGTGAGGTCGTTTGGGTTCAAAAAATCCTTGCTAATCTAAACTATATAAACAAAGTTCCAACAAATATCTTCTGTGACAACTCAGCAGCCATCCAAATTGCTACAAATCCAGTTTTTTACGATAAAACAAAATACTTTGAAATTAACCTACATTTTGTTAGAGAAAAAATCAAGAATGGTGTCATTAACACAATAAAAATAGTCTGCCAATAACCTTGCCGACCTTTTTACAAAGGGGCTTGAAATAAGACGTCACCAAGATTTGTGCAATAAAATGGGTTTGTTTAATGTGTTTCACAATTAGATTGTGGGGATGTTAAAATCAAACTTATTTTTTGAAACACATTTTATTGTATTTATTTCTTTATGCCATTTCCTTTATTATGTAGGTTAATTGTTCAATCAAATGCATAATTGAAGGAATTAAGGCGAAAGTGAGGGACCATCTTTTGGCAACTCCATATATATGTTCAATCATCAGTTCATCTTTGTCTTCTTATTCAAGCACTGCTTCTGTATGTCTTGAATCTTTTTGTTCATTCTTTTGTTGTAATCATTCAGTTGTAATCATTAGATTGACACAATATATATGTTCTTTCTTGTTCTTCGATCACTTATGTTCAGATTAAGCCCAGATTTGATGGAACAGTCCCATTTTTTGTTAGAAGAAGCTCTAGAACAAGAAGTTAATAAATGGTATTATCTTTTATCTGGTAATGTACAATAGTAATAATTTGACCAATTTGGAACTGAAAATGGATATCCTAGACTTGGTAGATTACAAATATTTATCTACAATCTACCTCTGTAATAGTTAAACCATTTATTGAACCTGCTGGATTCGAACTTGAAAATTCAGCAACAAGAAATTCTGTATTAATGTAAAAAGCCGGTTGTTTAGGTTGCGGCAATGCCTGCTCACCGCCCAACATTTGAACTACCGACGACATATCTGGCCGATCTGCAGCATTTTGTTGAACACACAACAACCCGACTTCAATTGATCTTAAAACTTCAGGTGGATTACAGGATTCAGCTAAAGTCGCATCAATCAGCTCCATTGATCTGCCTTCTTTATATATATTCCATGCCTGAATATAATGTGCAAATTGAAGGCTATTAGTTTGGTATTAGTTAATTTTAGTGGATGAAAATAGTTTTGTGAATAGTAAATTAGCTTACATGTCCAATAAGATTATGATCATGATCAGGATGGTTGAACCTCCTGTTTTTGTGCCCACTCACTATCTCCAGCACCAAAACACCGAAGCTAAATACATCTGATTTTGTTGAAAAAAGACCCTCTAGCGCATACTCAGGGGCCATATAACCACTGCACGCAGTCTCAGTATAACACCTATAAGAACACGACTAAGGAATTGAAAAAAGAAATAAACAAAAGGAATAGTTGATCATAGTGGCTTACTATGTACCAACAACTCTTTGTGTGTTTGCTTGGGTCTCATTTCCTCTAAAACTTCTAGCCATGCCAAAATCTGATATTTTCGGGTTCATATCCATATCTAGTAGAATGTTGCCAGCTTTAAGATCTCTATGGATGATTCTTAATCGTGAATCATGATGAAGATAAAGAAGTCCTCGTGCAATTCCTTTGATGATGTCGAAGCGTTTTGTCCAATCAAGGATCCTGCTTTGGGTTTTATCTGTTCAACAAGTTTCTTTAAGTTACTTGTATGGATAGTTCAAAGATTAGAAATTTTATGAGTTTGGATATATGATTCTTACCAAATAGAAACGAGTCTAAGCTTTTATTTGGCATATACTCATAGATTAAGAGTTTCTCATCTCCATGTATGCAACAGCCAAGAAGCCTCACAAGATTTCTGTGCTGAAGTTTTGAAATGCAAATGACTTCATTCTTGAACTCGTCAACACCTTGGCTGGACATCTTGGATAGACGCTTAACTGCTACTTCTCGTCCTTCTTCAAGCACACCCTTAAGATAATCATTTGAAATGTGAGATAACTTTGCAAATTTCACAACATTCATTGGCTTGTACTGTATATATTTCTGTTGTTTTATAATTAAATCTTCAGTGGATGCTATGTTATACTTGACTCCACCAAAATCATACAATTATTAGTTACCTTGTACACCGGTCCAAATCCACCTTCCCCAAGTATATTTTCAGTTGAAAAACCGGCAGTGGCAGTAGCTATTGTTGAGAAGCTTATTAATGGTAGCTGAATGTCTTCTTCAGGGCTTTCAGACAAAGGCAACGATCCCCCTATTCATTTGAATTACAACAGGCTTCAAACCAAGAGGATATCTATTCAAAAGATATGCATCTATGCACACTACATATTATTCTTTGAGGATCCACCACTTTGCTTGTGACCTTATTCGTATAGTCAATGACTCAATGAGTAATCTAGACAATATCATATGTCAAGGGGTAAATCTGTAATAACCAGTCATATAACAGATTATGGTTAATTAGTCAGTTGTTAACTGCTGATTTAGTTGTATAAAATTACGCTATAAAATTCATTCAATCAATAAGAAAGTTTCAACTCGTTTCAGTTGTTCTTGGTTTTCTTTATCAACATCGATCATGCAATTTCATACCTTTCCCATGATTATGTTTTATCCATGCGCACCACGACCATGTGGTGATAAAGCCTATAAGAAAAATCCCAGCTGGAATGATTACAAGTAATATGATCTTAACGTTTGCTCCACCCTTCTCTTTGGCATCTGCATTATATTAACAGAGCAAAACATAAATCTGCAAAAAAATATATGTGTATTTGAACCACAATGCAAAAAAGAAAATCCTTTTACATCATCACAGTAACCTGTTGGAACAGAAGGTAGATCTGTTGTAAAACTTTCAGATGAATCCGTTTTTACAAAAATTTGCCGATCACCGTTAGTTTCATTGGGATAAACTCGGATGTCTTTAAGTTCATTGAACCACAGCAAGCAGCCCTTTCCTCCAAGACTGTGGTCTGGATTTGCATAAGCCGTACAACTACAATTCTTTAAGCATTCTACTTGGCATTCTTGCATAGTCATGCTCATATTAAACCAGGTTCCCTCTGAGTCTGGCAATTTTACATTATTGTATCTGATAAATCCTTCTGTTCCATTTTTGCAATCCAAGGGCTTTCGCCTAACACAACCACCTGACCAATTAGCTCTACCCCAATTATTGGGGTTTTGTGGCACAAACTTTTTCTCATCCAAGCAAGTACAAGACTGTTGGATCATATTAACGCTGCTGCAGTAACTGTAAGCATTACAAATGTTGTATGTATCACAGATGTCTCTTGGGAAGGACGCCACATTCTGCCACATATTAGTTCCTTCTTCCCACACCCAACTTTCTAGCAGCCCAGTTGAATTCAAGACTGTCCTTGATACCATATTCTTGTTTTCAAAAATATAACTAAAAGACACCTCACTTTTGTTGACAACTACATCGAACCTAAACGTTAAGCTCTTACCGGATAAAGAAATCCCACTAAATTGTTGATTAGTCCATGCTCCGCCCCGAAATTTTACTACGGAACCTTGTCTTAGTTTGCTTTCAGGATAACCTTTGATGTCAGCACCCCACGTGTATTCACCTGGAGCTGGATCTTTACTACTTTTCCATGCTGATAGACGCCATTCGATGCCCCTAAAGTAATCTTTCCCTAACTTCATGCCAGGTAGAAGAGTATCAGTTGGGTAATCAAAGCTCTGCCAGAGAACCTGTTGTCTTTCGTTCATCACGACTAGATTTCCAATGTCACTAAGCTTTGCAGTTGCATCTCGTGATGTTGTTGTTGTGTTGGATGACCAAATCGTCGTGGTATTATCGGAGAGAAGAAGAATTGCTGGATCGGCGATCTTTAATTCATGTTGAGATGAACCAACAATCGGGTTATTTCGGTTGGCAACCCAAACCACCGTTCTCTCAGAGATGTTCTTGTACCAGATACCAAGATATTGGTTCCCTGAGCTACCTGGCCGGAAAAACCCCAGCTCGAAAATCCTGGTCGGCGAGACCAACGTGTCTCCATCTGTCAAAAATAATGAATCTGAAATGGTGTTGAGTTCAGTAGCGTAAGCTTTGTGAAAAAAAAGTAAAGAAAACAAAAGAGACAAGGCTGCTCCCTCCATTCTTTATTTTAAGCAACTAATGACTTAGTATTTTATGTTGCAAAATCATACATATATAAAGCGGAAATGATTTACGTAATTAACTGTACCTAACTTAGATATAAATATACTCATATATCACTTAATTAGTTAAATTACTAAAATATTTAAATGATTAAAATACCTCTTATTTAAATATAATATAAATACAAATATACCTAAAGAATGGTAAATCTTATCCTTATATTCGTATTTAAAGAACGCAGCATACGGACTGGCGTTTTGGTTGACTGTTTGACTGCTGGTTGTTACGAATGATCATATAACAGGTGGACCTCTAATATTAAAATTTGAAGGCTTGCTTTGTATAAAATTAACAAATTAAAGGCGGCCCAAAAATGCCGCTTCCAGAAAAAGCCAATCTTCCATTACTTTAAAGAAATTAAAAGGTTTTCTAATTAATTCGTTCACCGCTAAGTACCCGGCCCTTGGTGTAATAAAGTTTTAGAAGTGGTAACACGTCGTGTTAGTTTTTTATACCACTTAGCTTTATTGTGGTTACTTTTTATCATTTTTTAACACATCAATTTTTAAGATTAATATATTACTTAACTAACCAATTAAAGTAAAAAAAAGTAAATAAGATACAAATAGGTCCACCTCCCCATACAACACACCCGACCCGCCATGTGGTAAACACCACGATCATTCCATCATACATACCTTAATGAAGTGGTACCACGACACCACGTCCCCACCCATTTCACACGTTACCTCACACTCGTTAGACGAACACGTACAAAGGCGAATCTACATGCAAGTAAAGGGGGTCAATGGACTCCACTACTTTGCAAAATTTAATTTCATGCTAATATTAATAATATAAAAATTCATCACCGCCCTACTAAAAATTTCAATTTGGACTCATCTAAAACGATTACTTAATTGTAAAAATAAAAAATAAAACCATGCCAAATTTCTAAAATCTAACCTCATATTTTAAGAATAAAATTTTAAATTGCTACCTATCCTTCTCAAAGCGTCAAAATTTTGATAAGGTTATTTATAACTTTATGCTTTTATAAAACTATATCCTCATCACTTCCATTACTAGGTTAAAACTTTTGTATTTATTGTCTCAACCTTTTAGAAGTCCTTCTAGTAATATAATTTCTTGATGTGCTATAAAATGGTTTTAAACATTTTATTTTTACTCTAATTGACTCTCACTATACCTGTATATAATGTGAAGGTGAAATAGTGAAAAAAATTATTTTCATTGGGGATGAATTATAAAGGGCACAAATAAGAAATCGAACACTAAGAACATCATAAATCAAACACCACCAAGAACGCCAAGATTAAAAACCTAGAAATTCATCATCCAAATCGATATCAACAAACTATTTTAATGGACATATCGAGGTTTGATCCATATTCCCCACCTCTGATTGATCACCATGAGCCCAAAACCCATTACAAACAACTTTTTATCACTAGATCACATATTGGCTTCTTGAACTATCGATGGAGTGAGGGGTTAAGGGTCACACGTTTGATTCAGTAGATCTTAGGATGCATTCAATTGTTGACTTGAATTTCCCGATCGTAGATGGTGGGGATACGGTTGAGAGGGGTAGAGAGAAAGGATCTAGGTGGTAGGTTGCGGTGGTTATGCGTGAGAGAGAGGGCGTGAGAAAGGATGGGGTCGTAGGTGACGGGGATGCAACAAGGAACACCGATGGGATGTGCTGGTGGTGGTAGTTCTCTGATGAGGATGAGTTGAGGTGGCGGCGGTTCTGCAACGAACAAGAGGAGCTAGGGTGGTAGTGGTTGGGTTAAAAAGAGAGGGCAATGACAGAGTAGAGATAAGAAAGATGAGGGTTTTGGTGGGTAGGGCTGTTCTATCCGTCGGTTGTCGATTTTATGGATTTAATCAGTTCGGTTTTATTAAGTTTTAAAAAAAAGTTTAACCGACCATAATCCTAACCATAAGTATATTAAACCAACCAATCCAACCGAATAACCATCGGTTTAATTGGTTCGGCTCCCGTAAAACCGAGTAAGAAATTTATCACAAAAAAAACACTTACAAGACTTACCATTAGTCACACACTTGACACTTGACCACAAGATCACCAAATTCAAGTAACTCATATTACTATATTAGGTACAAAATAATCAAGCAATATGTCAAAACCATTATATCTCTATAATTTTAAAAAACATAGATACTTCACTTTTGTTTACCCATAAAAACTTTTAAGAAATTACTATTATATTCAATAATTCATAATGAAACCCAAACGAAACAAACTAGGTGATAATAATATATATGATAATAATATATATGTATATATATCATAAAAATTAAAATGTGATCCCTTTATTTATTCGGGTATTCGGTCAGGCCTCAAAAGAAACTTAAAATCCAAATCCAGACCATAATCCGATTAAATATTTAGGTGTATCCAAATAACATATCCAAATCCAATTAAGCCATAACCAATTAACCCAAATTTATATGGACTGGGTAGATTTTCGGGTGAAACCAATTAATAAACATCCCTATTGGTGGGAGTATAATAATTATAATGATCGATAACAACAACAACAACAACAACAACAATAATAATAATAATAATAATAATAATAACAATAACAACAACAACATTCTATAAAACAATTTAAAATGGAAAGAGTGAATAAATAATGAGGTAGGGGCAATATGGTCATTTTAGTTAGAGCGGTGACTAAAGTTATAAGAGGTTTGGTCATTTAGGGACTAAATCCATAAAAAAAAAGTTAGGGACTAAAAGTATAAAAATCACCAAACCATAGGGACCAATAATGTAAGTAACTCTATTATTATTATTATTATTACTACTACTAATAAAAATAAATTATTAATTAAAAAATCAAACGTTAAACACTTATACAAATTAAAAAAAGTTAAAAAGAATATTACACAAATTAAAAAGGTAACTAACAAAATCAAAAATAGTAATCGGTTTAACAGGTCATTGGTTGCATTAACTATAAGAACTCGTATAATCTAACGACTCGATTGAAAAAAAAGTTAAAAAGGGTTGCATAAATTAAAAAAAAATACAAAGTAGGCTGGTTGAAAATAATTGATACTGAAAAAACCCATCGACTTGGTCAAAGTTTGGATAAATTGGGTTGGTTAAAACGATTACCCGGTAGTTTTGATCGGTTAGTTCGTATCCGTATTAATTATGGTTCCGTTACCAGTTAAATTATTTTCCATTCTGGAATACCCGAATTTTCCGAAAAAATAAAAAAAAGAATTTAGTCCGCATCATTACAAACTTTGTAAATTATATATATATATATATATATATATTGTTAGAACCTAGAGGGGGGTTAACAATGTTTGCAAGTAATTAAAGAGTTTAAGGAAGAAAGATATCACCAATGAAGTAGTTTGGACACAATGATTTATAGTGGTTCAAGCAAGGGTTAACAACCTTGCTCTACATCCACTCCTTGGCCTCACCCATCAAGAGTTGCTCCACTAACTTCTCTCTTTGAAGGTAGAGATAAACCTTTTACAACTTCTCTCTAATTCTAAGGCTAGAGATGATCCTCACTTCTCTCTAATTCTAAGGCTAGAGATGATCCTCACTTCTCTCTAATTCTAAGGCTAGAGATGATCCTCACACAATTACAAATATACAAGAAGGTAATGTAGTGTTTGAACTTTGAAGGCTTTCACTCTTGCTTCATTCTTGATCTTGAGATGTTGAATTTTTATCAAGAATATGAGCTCACAAGTTTTTGTATATGTTCTGTGTTTTTCAGATTGCAAGAGGTTAGTAAAACACAAGACTTGAGTTGCCTTAAATAAGCAAAAAGGTGCAAGCTCAAAAAGTGTCCAGACTGTCCACGGACGATCCACGGTCGACCGTGGCATCGACCGTCGGCCTGCTGGAACTTTTTGAGACTTGTGAATATAGACATTGGCCTTTTACCAAAATCACACACAACCCATTTTTACCATAAAAATGCACTGAAAAGAAGCTTAAGAAAAGTTGGGTTAGTGTCATACTTATTAAGTTTGAATTTAATCATAAAAATGGTAGTTTAGAAACCAAATGCACAAAGCATGTTGGAAGTTTACCTCTTTGAGAGATTCCTTTTGCTAAATATGGTTTTGGCTTATTTCAATAGAAGATTATGTTTAGTATTTGCCAAAATAGGAATTCATTTGCTTTGACTACCAAGCTTGTGATTTTATAAAAAAAATTCTCAATTTTTATAAAAGTTTTTATAAAAATTATTTTATAAAAACTTAAACTCATTTAATTATTTATTTTGTAAGCTCATAAACTTTGAACGTTTATTTGTAGGAATCTTCGACATCGGCTTCTACTTGAACTCGGATCTTGACGATTGGAGCTTGGCCATTTGATGAAGCTTGTTTTGTAGATTATAGATGAGAATATATTTGATTGAATATATATATATATATATATATATATATGTATATGTGCACATATGTTAATGTTAATACATACAATTATATAAACAAGTAGTAAATTTTTGTGTCAACAAAAGAGGATAGATTTGTAAGCATATTTTTCCCAACAATCTCCCCCTTTTTGTTGAAGACAAAAATTTATAACTTGTATAAGAATTGTATATATAACTTTAACATGTTAACATGTGCATATATACACATATATGTATATATTCTACTATCTTCTATATATTCTTTTATCTTCTCCCCCTTTTTTGTCTTTAACAAAAAGGAGACTCCCCCTTGACATAAACTCTCCCTTGAACGTAGATCTCCATATCTTGATTTGGATGAGCTAGAGTACATACAAAATTCTACCAAGGACTTGCACGAGTGACGTGAGCATAGCCAATATTAATCACAATACATGTTATATGGAAAGCATGCATATCAAACCACAAAACGTACATCATAGCATAAAATATTGTAGCACATGACCAACATAAATATCATATTGTGTGAATACATAGAAATAAATTGTTTGAAAGACAAATGTGGTAATCATAAAACATAGACTCATGATTAAGACGGCTCACCTCCATCGGTTCCGGAATTACATTTAAGAGCATTCATAATTGATCTCAACATGCCCTTTACCCCTTTCATTTCTTTACGGAGAGAGCGAGTTTCATTCCGTAAAGCATTCACATTGCGATTTAGTGCCGCGATTCGTTCATCGGTAGTGCCTTCAACCATGCCGAAATCCGGAGGAATTGAACTCTCCGCTTCACCTTCCTCCTCTTCACCAAAGGTGAATTTGTCAATCTCGGCTTCCGTATCTCCGGAAGAGGAAGAGTGTGCCCGTTTCGTCCCTTTATGGGAAGACATCTTGCGAAGTGTCGCAAGGTCGATGGGCATGGAGGATCCCGGAGTTGAGACAATGCGAGAAACATCCGGTAGATTCGTAAAAAGAAGATATAGAAGACGGCCATAGGGAAGATCCCTACGACTTGTCACGAGACCACTCATGCGTTTAGCAAGAATGTGTGTGAGGTTGATCTCGGTCCCCGTTTTAAGAGCATGAAGAAGAACAGCTTGAATAGCACTTATTTCAGAATGATTCCCAGATTTGGGAAAGATATTGGAATCAATGATTTTGTTCCAAACGGCACATTCGGGAAGAAGATCTCGTCCGAAAAGATTGGTTGTGGTGTGGGGAACATTTGGTTTGCAAATTGACCCAATGATTTCAGAAATGGTGAAGGCGGGTGGAAGGTTTGTGAGGCTATGACCGGTATGATAGTATTTGAGGCCGGAGGATGGGATGTGTAGAATCCTACCTAGTTGGACAAGAGTGAAGGTAAAGTCCTTACCTTCAATGTTGAAGGTGATTACTTCATCATCCTCATTATAGATGAAGGAGGCATAAAATTCATAGAGACGATTTTTATAAATGACATTTGAGAGAGAAAGGAAAATAGTCCACCCAATAGCCTCAAAGGTGGCTTGGGTCCTATATTGGTCAAGTTGATTGACCGCAACTACACGACCCTCGTTTATGGCCCGTTTCTTTAGAGCATTGGCGGATTGACGAGGGGTAGGGTTGTCGGGTTTTCTTGAAGCCGATGTGCGAACACGTGGCATGATTATCTATAGAGACAATGACTATATGATTAAGTACAAATATATAGTATTAGAACTAGTGTGTGCCTAAATTTGAGAAGATTTGATGAATCATGTGGTTACTAAGGTTAGTTGATGTAGATTAAGCAAAACTACATTGACTTTGGACATTAAAAGTCAAAACATAAAAATTTAAAAGTTCAAAAAATTTCCAGTGGGCTTACGGTCGATGCACGGTATCGACTGTGGATCGACCGTCGTTGGTCTGGATTTTTGGTGATAAGCTGCGGTCGAAGTAAGGTCGACCGTGGTTCGACCGGCAGTGGACTTTTTTCAAGATTTCATTTTTGTCCCTTTTTGATATGATATGCATACACTAATTGAATCTTATAATAATAACTTAGACATCATCTATAGTTAAAATTGAACCCATCATTTTCATATACCATTTACTACACAACAAACCTAACATATTTTCTTTTCCAAAAGTCAACCTAATCCTAAGATCCACATGATTCTTTGGTGCAAAGAGAGAGCCATAAGAAAAAGGAAGAAGAGATAAACTTATACCTTGAACAAGAAATTCGTGAGGAAGGGAAAAGGCAAGAGAGGATAAGTCTTCAACCGTGGATCAACCGTGAATCCAACCGTGCCTTCGATCACCGCTTCAACCGTAGTAAAAACCTTGATTTTTGAGGTAATTTTTAAGCTCTTAGTTGTTAATGGCGGCTAGGGTTTTTTATTTATTTTTTGAGTCAACCAAATGCCACGTAGACTAGCTTTTAATGAAGAAAAATTAAGATGAAGATGAATCAGATGAAAGTGAATGTGAAGTTAAAGATCAAGATCAAGATTTGGGTTTTGTCAAAATTGAAGAACATTCAAATCAAACCCCACAAAACAATCCAGAAATTGAAATCTCATTAACAAATCAATAAGAAACAATCTAGAATATGAACATTCAAGTAATAATGTGAACCCAAGATGAAGATGAAGATCTGGGTTTTTGTAATCAACCATTGAATCAGATGAAGATGAAGATGAAGATGAAGATGAAGGTGAAGGTGAATGTGAAGATCAAGATGAAGATGAAGATCTGGGTTTTATCAGATGAAGATGAAGGTGAAGGTGAAGGTGAAGGTGAAGGTGAAGATCAAGATGAAGATTTGGGTTTTATCAGATGAAGATGAAGATTTGGGTTTTATTAGATGAAGATGAAGATCTGGGTTTTATCAGATGAAGATGAAGATGAAGGTGAAGGTGAAGATCAAGATGAAGCTCTGGGTTTTATCAGATGAAGATGAAGATCTGGGTTTTATCAGTTGAAGAAGAAGATGAAGATGAAGGTGAAGGTGAAGGTGAAGATCAAGATGAAGATCTGGGTTTTATCAGATGAAGATGAAGATGAAGATGAAGATGAAGGTGAAGGTGAAGGTGAAGGTGAAGGTGAAGGTGAAGGTGAAGATCAAGATGAAGATTTGGGTTTTATCAAATGAAGATGAAGATCGTAAATCAAGATCTGGGTTTTTATCATTAACATGGAAAAAAAAGAATAATAATTAATAATAATTTGATTTATATTTATTTTCAAACAAGAAAATCCAAATAAGATGCCACCTCCACAGCCACGTCAGCAGAATACCTACTATATCAGGTTAAATATATTAAATGGTAGTTATGGAAACTTTTGTACACTAAATGGTAGTTTTGAAAGATGGTTATACACAATAGCAAAAAGTGACAACTTCGATACACTTTAGATACTAAACCCAATTACTTACACTAAAAATAGATTGAAAAAGAGTTATATACGTTTGTTTGTTTAGTTTGGTTTGTTTACTGCTTTATTTGGTTTCTTTTTATGGTGAAATTGTATTTTATTTGCTATTAAAAATAAATCATAAAAAACATAAAATAGATCAAAGTTAGTATTTTTTATTATATCCGATATCCATTACAACTGAACCGTACCTGAATATTAAATACGGTTCGGTTGACGGTTAATATATTTTATAACTAAAATAACTGAATTACTCAATTACTCGATTTGTATTAACCGATAACTAGAAAAAATAACCGAAGGTTGTTTGTTTTAGATTATTTTACAGATTTTTTTAATCTTATTAGCTTATTGAAAACTTGATATTTAATTTTACTTATTAGCCTAAGCTTCTTTAGTAAAAATAAGGCACATGAAAACATCCACTTTTTCTGCACATTAACTTATCTTTATACATTGCTCCCCTAGATTGCAAGATAGTAGCACTGTTATATAATTTTTCCCAAAATAAAATAATCGCCGTTGCATAGACGACCCTTCTTCTTTCCTTATCATATCGCCTTTGCATCCTTCTTCCATCCAAACACCAACGGTCAGTGGTTTATTCAGTTTTCTTTCATCTTTTACTGTGTTTTCAAGGTTTTTTTAAAACATATTCTGTAAGAAGAAATCTGATTTCATTTTTATTTTCTTTTTCAAGGTCGATAATCTTGTGTTTTCAAGGTTTTTCTTGAATATATTCTGTAAGCAAGCAATACGGCTCATGGATAATTCGATTCCTGAATGCTTGAATCTTTACCTGTCTACTCAACTCTTGATACACAACCACAGAGGTGCGTTTGTGCTGTTTTCTTGACATTTTCTTAGATTTATTGAACATACTCGTGCATTAAAATTTGTAGCATGTTGATTTCTAGTTTATTATCATAAGAATATAGCAATTCAACAATAGCATTTGCTTTGTGATTGGTGTAAATGTCAACAATATTAGATACACCCAATATTTGTTGCTCATTAGATTGTCTTCCCTTCTTTCAGAATGGTGGTTATTTAGGGTTTCGAAGACCTTTGCATTTTGAAGTAAGAACATTAAAATCTCCACCTTTGTGTACTGCACAAGTATATGATTTTTTTATAAGTTAGAAAACTTTTGGGTTAAAGAAACTCAACCATTGGTTAAAAAATTTCATATACTTATTCTATCTTTGCAGTTAGTAGGAAATCTTTGGAAAGAAAGACTTATAGTTATCAACCTTATAAATATTCATAGTGAGTCTCTAGCCTTAGGGAACTTGGCCATAGATTCTGGGAATTTCCTTCTTGATGATAAACAATTTGACCTTAAATTTTTTATGCTCTGAAGCTGAAGCAATTACCCCCAAGGACCAGTTTCCCTTGTAGATAGAACCAAGTATTTGTATGTTTTAGTGAAGAATTACCCTTTAAATGAAATTATGATATGAGTAATTTCTTATTAGCTTATTAAGTTGACATAAGTCTTTAAGCTCTCTTGATCGGAAACAAAAAAACATAATGGTTATCTTACAGGGAGAAATATCAAATGATCACAAATGTTATAGAAATAACATGAGGAAACAGGGCACACAGTGAGAACAGAGATATTACAAGAACCAAATGATAAAAAACGTTAAGGATACCCTTTTTTTAAAATCATGAATACAGAATATTGATAGTCCTTCCTCTCGTTTGCTATGTGGTATAGAAGTCTTGCACACAATGAGCTGAATTTAAGTTGAATCTTCTTGATATTTGCTAATTACTGAAACGATACGTTCTGAAGTTATTATTATAGTTTTAAATTACCGAGCATTCTCCGAAATTTCTTCAACTTTAATCTTATCTGAATTTTTTCAAAAACCTGGATATGTGTTCCTTTGTCATATAACAGCATGTGTTTACCAATAATTTCATTTATATTTTCTTACACCTTCTTTAGAATCATAGAATCTGTTTTAATTTCGGTTGCTAGAGTAACTCTGTGCCCAATTGATTCATGGAGTTTTAGAGGAAGCTACATTAGTTTAGTGATCAAACTAAAATTTGTCAGTTATGCATATCTATTCATTCCTTCCTGCCTCTTGTTTCCATACGTAGTCAAAAGATGCAGATAGAATTTTAACTTGCCATTAATGTGAAAAAGGTAAAACGATTCATTTTATTCTTGCGACAGTTACTTATTTAAGAACTCTGGTTCCTCTGTTCTTTGTTTTTCATTCTAAAAGATTTGAACATTCGTTTATTGTGTGATTTATTGGAATTGGCATATCTGAGCCATTTACTTATGAATGAATCGTATTCGGGTGTGTTTTATCTGCAACGGGTCTAGGTAAAAAAGGTTCAAATTGGGTTGAATTTGCCCATATTTGACAGTGTTTTAAAGTCATCCAAAGCATACCTCTTCCTAACTCGTTTTCATTTGAAGATCTAGACTTTGATCTAGCAGTAGTTTTCTTCTTAAGTTCATATCATAGGTAACATATTCGTTGTAGATTAGAAATGTAGAAAAAGTTATCTGAACTGTTCATCTTAAACTACATTTTATGTATGATTTACTGCTATATATTATATACCTCTAGCAATTGTGTGTGGATTATTCTTTGTTTTGGGTTGCAACACTACCTATGAACACCTATAAAGTAAAAAAGGTGTAAGCATTATTCTGCCAAAATGTTTCACATCTATTAGACATATTCTTAACTTCGATATCTTTGGCATTATAAAAATGCAGTTTTCTCTTTGATATGTACTTCTAGTTTTCTTGCATCTTGCTATTATCCCCACAGACCTTATTAGACTTTGCAACTAAAAAAGGAACATAGTATTATTATTTAGAGAAACAGAGTTGAAATTCGTCGATGTTCTAAAACAAGACAATTGAACTAGAAAGCATAAGTACGTATAAGAAGATTTAACTACACTATTCATCACTTATAACAATACAAGCATGAGGTGATGCCCTTTTAAATTTTTTCACTATATCTGCTTCACAAAGTCGAAGAACATCAGTTATGCCAAGATCTAGTGTTTCAAGGAGCCTTGAATGTTGAAGTAAAAATTTTAGAATCTGCAACTCCATCGCTTGTCCTGTGAAATCACAAATTGTAATTGTCTTCAATGACTTTTCCAAACAGCCAAATGACTTATCTTGTGATTCCCAATAGTTTTCTTCTTGAAATTCAAAAACATTTGGGACAAAACCCTCCTGGAATTAGAAATAAATATTAGACAATAGTATGTTTAGTCTTAGCAATTTTTTGTAAGCTTTTGAAATGAAAGAATTGCAAATGTCTTACCCATTCAACAATTATTGGCTCATATTCACTATCGAATGTCAGAGTTTGTAAATTTGGACAACTTCTTAACAAGCAACATATACCGGGGAGTTCTTGCTTGATCATAGACACCTCTAAATGTAATTCCTTTGTATTTTGAAGCTGATAAAATGGCTCTGAACCACCACCTTGTCTTGTTGCTAGAACCTAGAAACATGAAAAAGAAAATGACTACAATCTCATCATTAAGAATTAACTTTTTTTCTTCTTATTTTTACCTGAAGACACCAACTATTTAGAAATAAACTTTCACAATGGCGTAGATCCTTTAGGAGGGAGCACAAAAGATCCCCTTGCAACGCGTTTGCACTTGATATGGGAATGTAGATATACACATCCTTCAACTTGTTGGCTCCACTTATGGAACAACTTTCTAGAAACTCTCCACAAAGTTGGAATCTCACCAAGTTTGGTGCTGTTATATGTATCGGGAACACCCACCTTCTTGTTACGCAGTTGCCTAGATTTAGAACCTTGACTTTGACTATGCTCTTGGTTACAAAAAACATCTCTTCAAATTCACAAGATTCCATGTACAGATCGGACAGTATAGGGAATCTTGACAGCAAATGTTCGACTGTGTTGTCAAGCAAGGTAACATTTATTAAATTCAAGACACTTAGGTTCTCGAAAGTTCCTAAACTTGATGCTTTGAAGTGGCATGCATCGAGTGTCAAAGTGGTGAGTACATTGGATGAAAAAGGTTGACACGGCATTGCATATGGCTTTAAATTTAGGTTTTTAAAGGAATCAAACGTCAATGTAACTTCTATAATGTTTCTAGTCATTGCAAAACTGACCCATTTGTCAACCATCGAGGAAGACAAACTGTGGAGTTCATAGTAATTAATTGAAAGATTGAATCTGTTCAATGTAGATCCCGAGTGTAAGCTTAATATTCGATCTACCACTTCTACAAATTTCAATCTTATAACTTGTGCACAGTCTGGATGAGGAAGAAAACCATAGTGATACTCGCCATGTTTGGGACAAATGTGACTTCCCATGATTTTGTCTTCTATCTTATCTTGGTCAAAAACAAGAAACGGTATACGTGTCCAGAGGTTTTTATACCTCTTTGAAACTGTGCTCATGGTTAGCCATGACTCTAAAGGCAAAAAGTAGAAAATATGGAATAGAATATCAATAGGCAACAGACTTATATAATCAGCTTCAGATCTATGCTGTCTTTGTCTTCTTTGTCTATCACTTTCGTTGCTGAGTGTACCACGAGCAACACTTCTCATTTTCTTGTAGGTATTTTTTTATCTGTATTCAAGTATAGTGTATATATTAATGAGATTGACATTTGTTTTTTTACCTTGTATTGCTGAAAGTTTGGAATACATAGAATGAAACTATGGGTACAAACATATTTAAACTCATCAAAAGACAAAGTGAGGTAGTAAAGTCAAAGGGAAGGTGAACACGTTGACCCAATCCAACAACAACCTGTCACTCACGTATTTGGGGACATATGGGCATAATTTTGAGATGATGAGATATTCTATAAAACTGGTATAAGAAAGTATTTATTGGATATCCTGATTACATACACACATCACACAAAGAGAAACCATCTTTAAACATTTAATTTATGTGGGTGTAGATTAGTGGCTGAAATCTGCATAAATATGGAAGTATGGAATTTAACAACAATAGAAAAATGGTTGTGACACATACACAATTATTATATCTTTACGAAATAGATGGCTATGGAAATGGGATAAACAAACGTTCATTAAAAATAACTTCTAAATAAATGAAATTGAAACTTAATATCAAGGAATATCACAACCTTCCTCATTTCTTTTGCAAAGGATAGACAATGCTTGTATCCCTTTCTTGAATTTTCATCTCCTTCCTAAAAGCTTTCTTCCAATAACACAATTGATTTTCCTTTACACAACACAATGGAAAAGGGGGTTCTTTTGTTTTATTAAATATCCCCTTACCTTTTAACAAGGCTTGGAGTTTGGATTTAGAACGGTCAATGTAAAGTGCGTGGAGTAGATATCTAAACCGACATTGAACTAATTCATAAATACATACAAATACCATTAAAGCTCACTAATTCAATTACAAGCAACAAGTTTTACCTTAGAAAACAAATTGAATTTCCATTCTAGTCTTTCTTGCGTTATAATTGCAGTAGTGGAGCGATTAATTATTAATCCAGGATTTCAATAAGGTAAAACCTAAATCTATCGAACAAATTCCTATCTAGGGCTTGAATCCAGGGCAAACAGAAATGTTTGGAAATTAGATTATAATATTTCCGATAAAGAACATATTACATACCTTGGGATCTTAGAAAGCAAGTTAGAAAAGCGTCGATCGTTGCTTTGAGGTAAAGTGAGGGAATGGAAAGGAGTTGGTCGACGCGTTACAATTTGAGAGCTGCGACGCAAGCGGCTATAAAGAGAATAGCAGGGATGGGAGTGGAAAAGAGATGACCCGTATATAAATACCCTTTATATTATCAAGTGAGAACTAAATGCGGCCTCATATGAGTCTACATAGCCCAATGTGATTGTAAATGATTGTAAATTCCATAGTATGCTTATCAAGTCATGAATTAATCCCCTTCCTTTTATCTTATTATGTAAATTCCACAACAATATTAATAATACTTAATGGTAGTGATAATAATAATTTTAATAATAATAATAATAATAATAATAATAATAATAAATAATCATAAAATAATAACAATTAGTAATAATAATTAATTATTTAACTATTAAAATATTTAATTAATTAATAATAGTAATCAAATAATAATAATAATAACAACAACAATAATGTATTATTTTCAAAATAAGAAAATGGAAAATAAAATCTATAGAAAACACCTCAACCAAACAAGTTTTCCACTTTTCCATAGAAAATGGAAACTCCGCCTTTCATTTAAACATGTTTTCCATTTTTCTTAGAAAATGAAAACTCCATCATTTTTCTTAGAAATCTGGAAAAAGAAAACTAGAAAATTTTTCTCCAGCTTGAGAACTTCATTTGGTCAAGTCACAAGTGGATGACCTTAATTGGCAATCAAGGATGAAAATTAATTCATGCTCACTTCAACTTGGCCCAATTAATAAATTTTGTGATCAAATACAATCTATCCTCATGGAGTTTCCTGTTTTATATTTTTTTATTAAAGAAGAATAAATCTAAAATGTCTCTAACCAATGTGGAAATTTGTATCCCTAATCAGGCAACTTACAGTAGTGAAGATTAGGATCCCAAAAGTAAGATCCTTCTTATGTGCAGAATCCTACATTTGTTGGAATTTTCTATAGTTTCGTTCATGATTTTTGTGTTGTGGTCATTATTTATACATGTGTGTGTATATTACTCGTTAGAGCATCAGTGAAATTACAACTTCATACCTTAATCTTTGTAGTTAAACATCGATGAAGGAGAATATTTAGATTTACTATACAAGCAATTGTCTAAAAGTAAGCTGCATAAA
Organism: Dittrichia graveolens; assembly: GCA_038502395.1. Classification (NCBI taxonomy): domain Eukaryota; kingdom Viridiplantae; phylum Streptophyta; class Magnoliopsida; order Asterales; family Asteraceae; genus Dittrichia; species Dittrichia graveolens. The sequence continues at coordinate 80,380,540 of JARJIL010000005.1, read as the reverse complement.
CACCATCTCCCTGTATTCATTGCCTTCTCAACCTTTGCTTCCAAGGTAGTAACCACTTTGATGCTTTATGCATGCTGGTTCAAAGCATTCTATTTTAGATGTTTGGATTCTTGTTTGATAATATTGGCTTGTTTTCAATATAATTGGGCACTTGCTTACCCTTTTCCTATGCTCTTTGAGTTATGCGTGGATTTTTGTTTATCCAAGGACAAGTTTTTTTAATTGATGAAGTATTGGTTAGGATTGTAAATTAAAATAAGATTATATTAAAGAGATTTTTAGGAGATTGAGTTTTGAGATGTCTCTTCTATATAGGATCTCATACGTGGATAAGAAGTTTCTTTTACAATTGTTCTTTGATTACATGTATTTAAATGTAAGTTTTTCTTTTGTTTGATTAGGGTTTGCATTAGATCACCCCAAAGACTGACCAACCACACACCATCATCAGCTTAGAGGCATCAGATCATGAGACCACGTGCCACACTGTCCAGTCTGATTTGATTTCTACAAGGTCACGTTGATTAATTTCTTAACTCCTATTTTGAGTGAATTCTTCTTTGTTGTATTGATTATGATTCTGCTTTCTGCTTCATTCTGGTTATATTTCTGATTTTACTTCACATTTCAGATCTGATTTTTGTTGGATTTGGACCATCACCAGTTTGACCAAGACTGATTTGGCTGACTTTCTAGTTCAAGACTTCTTTGGTTTAGTATATCTCTAGGTTACTGTTCTTGATTATCGTGATGTTGATGTTGTTCAGCTCTAGTCAGACCGAGCGATAGCTTTTTTCTTTCTGATTTGGCTACGGCTTGATTTTTTATTTGGCTTTGTTATTTAATTTTGGGTCTTGTGGCTGGTTTTTAGAGCCTTCTGTTTCTTGTTTCAAACTCATCGTCACTATTTCTATGTTTGAGTTTGCTTGACTTACAACATCTTTGAGACCCTTTACTCGTGGTATACTTTTGCAGAACCTCAATGTCCTACTACAGGTTTGAGACCCTTCTTGACTATTGATAGTTAATTCACATCTCTTTCTCTTATTTCCATATGCAAACAAACCGTCATCCTATGTCACAATTGTTGATAATTCTACCCCTTAAGTTTTTGGATCTAACACTTCAAATCTCACTCCATTATCTTTTCTTCAATGCTATCTAATTTTTAAATTATTTTTCTACAAGTCATAAATGTTAGGTTAAACATTACACACACACACAAAAGTAAAACCGAAGACAAATAAAGAACACAAGAGATTTTACGTGGTTCAGTCAATATTGCTATTAACCTACGTCCACGAGCGGCAACTAGGGTTTGTATTATATTAAGGTGCTCCAAGAAATACACGTACAAGGAGATATATTTATAGGCAAAACATAATTAGGGAAGCCTCCTAACTATGGAAATTGCAATCGCCTAATTAAAAAAACAGTAATCTTCTAATTAAGGTAATTGTCAAAACTAGGATTAGGGCCGGCTGCCACTAATTGAAGCCTACACCTTAACAATCTCCCATTTGGAGGCTTGGAAACACGTTCACCTACACTCCTCTGTACTTCTGTAAACATCAACCAATCTTAACACATGCCTTCTCAACACGATTCTCGAAGACCAGCTGAAATTACACAGAACTTCAGCTGACTTGGTGAACATATCTGATGGATTCTTTGCACCCTATGGAGTCAATTTCGGCGATATCTCGTCGAGATCGGACCTCAGGAAAATCTCGGTTTCAAATATTGCTTGGTTATCTCGGAGGCGATAATCTCGGCGATATTGTCCGAGATTTGGCCGATATTATGATATCGAAATATCGGTATAGTAGCGATTTTTTTGGTCTGCTTCCCATTTGACTGTCGTCTTCCCCTCTTACCTTCCGGTTCCACTCTTCCATACGATTAGGCAGCAGCGACTACCAACAAGGCAACAACAGCCTTTTGATCGAGTGAAACAAGCCACGATTCACTCCACTCGACAAACATAGCCCCACAATTTCAGTAGCGACTATCGCTACTAGCTACGACAAACAGGCCACGAGTTTCTTCCTTCCGGGCAACAAATAGGCCACGTGACTGCATGTGATAGTTGTAGTCGTCGATTGTAGAGAGAGGCTGGTGTGAACTGCAGTGGTAGCCGATGAAGATTAAAGGGAAGGGTCGGCGATGAATTTTGGTGGTTTTAGGGTTACAGTATGTTGTTCTCAAAATAATGGGGGTGGGGGCACGGTTTTGTTAATCAATGAAGGGAGAAATATAGTGATAAAATACCTATACTACCCTCAAACTTAACTAGCCAGGTGTCAAACTCTATTAATTCTTACACTATTTACAATGATTCCATATATATATATATATATTCTACAAAATATAAAAAACCGATATCTCACCGCGATATCCGTGATTTCAAATATCGGTCCTTGACCGATATTTGATTTTGAGCCGAGATAACTGCATAGTTTGCACCTGAGATGTTCTTCAAGTTCATCGTGCCATCACTGATCAGCCCTCTAACGAAATGATACCTCATCCCAATGTGCTTTGTTTTGCCATGATAGACTGGATTCTTAGCAAGTTTCACAACACTCACATTATCACAATATAATGAGTAATTAGCCTGTCTCTTTTCTAGCTCTTCAAGAAAAGTCTTCAACCATACTAGCTCTTTACTGGTTTCAGCAACTGCCATGTATTCTGCTTCCGTTGTAAATAAAGCCACACTTTTCTAAAGTCTGGACATCCAACTAAGTGATGTTTCTCCCACTTTAAAATGTACCCGGTAGTGCTTTTGAATGTCTTTTTACATCCACCCAAATCAGCATCAGTATATCCTCTGAGATCTACATCTTTACCTCTAAAGCATAATCCTAACTTTGAAGTACCCTTCAAATATCAGAGTAACCATTTACAGCTTCCCAATGTTCTCTTCCTGGATCTGACATAAAGCGACTAACAATCCCGGTGGCATGAGCGATATCTGGTCTCGTGCAAACCATGGCATACATGAGACTACCAACGGCTGATGCATAAGGAAATTTAGCCATATCTGCTTTATCTTCTTTTGATCTAGGAGACTAATCTTTGGTAAGCTTGAAATGACTTCCCAAAGGTGTGTTTCTAGGTTTAGTCTTCTAATCATTCATTTTAAATCTCTCTAACACTTTCCCGATGTATTTCTCCTAGGATAATGTCAAAGAGCCATCTTTCTTGTTTCTAACAATACTCATTCTGAGTATCTATTTGGCTGGACCCAAGTCTTTCATCTTGAATTTTTCAGACATTTGTTTCTTTAAGTTGCTGATCTATTTCATATCTGCACCTGCAATTAACATATCATTTATATAGAGAAGTAGAATGATATAGGATCCCTTGAATTTCTTCACATAGCAACAATGGTCCATCTTTCTGTACCCGGTCCTCTCCATGAAGTCATCCAACTTGAGGTACCACTGCCTAGGTGCTTGTTTTAGACTATACAAGCTCCTTTTCAATTTGCAGACCTGGTCTTCTTTACACGTAACCTGAAACCCCTCAGGCTACGCCATGTAGATATCCTCCTCAAGATCGCCGTGTAGAAATGCTATCTTAACATCTAGTTGCTAGCCTTATTCAGCTACAATACTTAAGACCAATCTGATGGCGGTCATTTTCACTACCAGAGAATCTCATTATATTTGATCCCCTTTTTCTGTTGAAAACCCTTGACCACTAAACGAGCTTTGTACCGTTTAGACCCATCATGCTCTTCCTTGATCTGAATACCCATTTATTCTGTAAGCTCTTTTGCCCGGTAGAAGCTTGGTTAAGACCCATGTTTTGTTCTTGTTTAAATAGCCCATTTCTTCTCTCATTGCACGCTCCCACCGAAGCGAATCTTTCTGCTTAACTACCTCAGTGTAGCTTTTTGGTTCACCATTTTTAGTCAAGAGAAAATAATTGACCGATGGATTATACTTTTCCGGTGGTTTAGAGACTATGGTTCGTAATATATGGAAAAATGATAACCCATTAGCTTGGCCAACCAATTTTGTTGATTGGTGTTCGTAATACGCTCCTCCTGCAAATGTTTAAGATCTTTTTGATTTGTGAAAACATTGAACTAACGACCCAGAATGTAAGGCCTCCAATGCTGTATCCAAAGAGCCCATGCCATAATTTCTTTTTCATATGCTGAGTTGACTAATGTTTTGTTAGCTAGAGCCTTATTGAAATAAGATATGGGGCGTATATTTTGCATCAAAACAACCGCTATGCCTTGAGCGGAGGCATCACACTCAATTTCGAAAGGCTTAGTGAAGTCGGGAATAGCAAAGACCGGAGCACTAAGGCGGCTTCAGTTGTAGCATGCCAACAAAAGTTATCCTTTTTGGTCAATTCGGTGAGGGTTGAGCGATCTTTCCGTAACCTTTGATGAACCTACAATAATACCCCATATGTCCTAGAAACCCACAAACTCCTTTCACATGAGATGTGCTAGAAAATTAGTAATGGACTCCAGCTTAGCCGGATCCATGGAAACTTCGTTTTCATTTATGATATGTCCCAGGTATTCAACCGATTGCATTCTAAAGTGGGATTTTTTCTAGTCGACAACCAACTGATGCAGCAATAATAGCTGCAAGACATGGTCAAGGAGCTGGACATGATGACCCCAAGTCGAATGGGGTTGCCATGCTGTTGGAACTTAACCTCCTAAGTTTGCGGATTAAACAACACATCCCCCAACTTACTTAACCAAGCGATGCCCAAAATAAAGTCAAGAGGACCCGGATCATATAGGAGTGCATCAACCTCACACAAAAATGAGCCAAACTTAAGTTGAATGGGGCACCACTATGTATGAGAATCAAGGATGGAAACCCATTGATTTCTCTCATTAGCTTCAAGGTTTTCAAGTTAGGAAAGTGGGAATCAGTAGCGCTACCACACAATTCAAGAGATTGACACTCACCTTCGATTACCGTTTCCTTGTGCTCGTCGACCTTCACTAAACTGATTTCACCGTTTGGTAATTGCCCCAATGAGCACTATTGTTAAGGTGTGTATTTCTGGACACATCCAAGGCATAATCCCCGACGTTGTTTGCCTTCCCATTCAGATTTAGTAAGATGTTGGATAGGTTGGGATTTAGGACCGAATTGGGCCTTGGACAAAGTTTGGCCAGATTGAAAATTGGGCTTAGGGTGTGTGGTGGGCTGATAAGAACGGTTGGTTCTAGTGAACCCTTTCCAATCGGAGTTTACTAGATGGTTGATGACGAATGAGATCGGTCAATTTCTCCAATTGGAACACTTTAGCAAAGAGACATGACGTGCAAAATCCATGGCTTGGTCACAAACTGATCATCTGCTCGTGTGATTCATATGGAATTAGAGCAGAGAGAGATTCAAACTCTTCTATCTATTCCTCAATATCATCCTTCTGGAACAAGGATCCCAAAGCGTCATACGGAATTTGGTCCCATTGAATCGGACCATCCGTTTCTCACGAAATTGATTCCATTTGGTATGGGGATTTAACCATGAGATTTGTGTACCAATTAAAAGCAATACCATCCATACATATCTGAGCTAATCTCAATTTCTCGTTACGAGGGGTCTGGTTTACATGAAAATAGAGCTCAGCCTTCGTAATCCAACCTCATGGGTCAATTCCTTCGAATGGAGGGAGTTTCACCTTGGGTAGAGAAAACTGGGAAGGGTCAAAATGGTGTTAACGAATCATTGGTTGCAGGAACTAGTAGGTCAAGTATCGGTTATTTGAAGCTTGTTCAACAACATGCGCTCCATCGTCTCTTTCAGCCAGAGAACGACCGTGGACATTTTTGCATCTTGCAAGTGAGGAGGTCGAGGCGTGCATCGTGATTGTCTAAATGGGGCTGAATTCTGGTGTTAATTCCCCTATGTTTAGTTTGACCGTGATGGAAGAAAAGTGAATGATGGTGTGGGGATCACCATAGGGAGCTCGGAATGGCAATGGAACCAATTGATAGGAATATAGAGATGGAAATTGGAACAATTATGGCTTAAGGTGGTTTCTATCGATAGAAATCAGAGAAGCTCCATGAGAGACTTCCTGCCCAAGCTCGATCTCAAGAGCCGATTACAACCTTTTGGGAAAGAAAAAACAAATTACATTATAGTATCATACCCATGTGACATACAAATATCTTAATTTATACCTCCCTGCTAACTAACTAACTAACTGAAATGATCAAGACCCTCCATGTGGCTTTCCTCTTCTCTTGTAAACAATCCAAGGACTGGCCTGTTGGGCTGGTCTAGTATGTTAGGCTGAATAGCGGGTTCTCTCAGGAAGCGAGGATAATGCGAGTAGTAGTTGTTCCAAGTTGACCATGTTTCCTGTTGACGACATATTTGATGGTTATCGCAATATTTTCCTTTGTAGTTTGTCCTTTTTTGTTATTAGCCACAAATGCAGAAAGAAGCTAAGGGTAGAAATCGTGGGAGCAACATTAGCTCGAGTCACATTGAGTTACCATTTGAAGGCGTCCGTAATAGTTGGTGTAGTAAAACTAGCTAGGATCTGATATCAGCACTAGCAAGACTCGACTTCTGGCTTTAGTCTAGAATTAGCAGCAGCAACCATAAAGATTTTTCTCCTTAAGCAATGTGTTCAGTACGAGAGCTTTCGCAGGGCATGAGGGCATCATACACTTGCATAAGATCGAGTGCATCCTGAGAAAACGAATCACAAATATTTTAGTAATCCGTTGAGCTATTATAAGAAAATAAACCATGGTGTGTTGAGATATTTAGAGGGTATTTGGGATATAGCTTATATTTAAATTAACTAATTAGAGTGAAATCATTTTGCAATAAGCAATATATGTGAAGTTTGAAATTATTTATTTTATTAAGCAATAAACAAATTATTATAAAACAAACTGCTATAATTTCAGTTGGTTCCTCTTCAACTGATTATAGTGAGACTAAGTGTAAATTACCGAAATGACCTTCAAAATCTTGCCAGAAAATAGTGTATTATGCAAATTGATAAATAATATCCTATTATTCTTAGAGATGTTGCAAGAGTAGTGAATGGTCGACTAGCCTTTTCACTTGCTTTTGGAGACAAAAAATCCTCAAAAATTATTTGAGGACCGACCGTAACGCAAGAAATATTGATATTGATGCAAATATAAAGACCCTAATCTTGTTGTTCAGTTATAAGCGGTAGAGGTGCACAAAAAATCCGAATATCCGATTTCGCGCAAAAACTATCCGTAACCGGTTTTTGGGAAACCGGTTTTTTTTAAAACCGGTCCGGTTTTTTTTTAACCGGATAGTGTAACCGGTTTCTCGGATTTGGCCTAGACCGGATTTTTAGTCGGATAAAAAACCGGTTAAAAAACCGGTCCTCGAGATTCAAAAACTAGTCGTTACGTTACCGTTTTTTTGGCTTTTTTCACATTTTTTTTCTATAAATAGTTTGGGAATGGTATAGGATGATTCACACAAACTTATATCTCTAAAAAACTCTCTCAAATCTCCATCTTTTTTTTTTTTCATGGCTAGTGCTAGTAACACGGTTGAATCTTCCGTTGGGGGGAATGTCGACGTGGTGAGGGTAATCGAACACAATCGAAACAAAGAAATTTGGGAACATTTTGAATTGTGTGAGATGTCAAATGGCTCGAAAAGGGCGCGTTGTAAACTTTGCCGAAAGTATTTTTAGTATTTTAATTTGAACCTTGTAATGTTTAAGAATTTTAAGTAACTTTGTAATGTTTTAAGTATTTTAATTTATAAAAATCTGAAATTTTTTTAAAAAATCGGATAAAATAAAAACCGGATATTAAAAAATCCGGTTACGATCCGATCCGAATCCGGTTACACCGGTTAACACTTTATCCTCAAAAAACCGGTTATGATCCGATCCGGTTTGAAAAAAATCCGATCTCAAAAAAACCGAAAAAAACCGGACCGGTTTTTATCCGATCCGGTTCGGTTAAAAAACCGGTCTTGTGCACCTCTAATAAGCGGGTTTCTAAACTAGTTGTTTTAAATATACTAGGCCCAGTTTGGTTCTTAAGGCAATTAACTTATCATTTTCATTTCTAAATTGCTAAATGCTAAGTTTCTTGGTGGATTATTCATTTTTTGTGTTATAGTTTCATTTATGTGGCTTTTGATTATTCATTTTTAGTGGTCATCAGGTTTATGTTTCTTTGTTGTGGTATTTCTTTGTGACCAGACTAAATTGATGATTTGATGCAAGTTTATAATGAGATTATGAAATTATAAATTTATAATGAAATTTATTTGGTCTTCCAATTTCATGTTTCATTTGTTATTTTTATGGTTATAATAAGGCTATGAGATTATAAATTGATGCTGAAATTAGCTTGGCCAGTGTCTTCTAATTTCACATTTCACTTGTTAGGAGATTATAATAGCATAAAAAAAGAGTAATATAATCATCTCCTCTCTTTATTTTGTGATATATTACAATGATAATGTACGAACTGTTAGGTGATATGTGTTGAACTTGTATTTGAAGTTTATGTGCTTAAATCGTAAGTTCTTATTTTGTTTTCAATAAAAATCGGTGTGAGAATAAGCCGTCTTCTAGCATGACTAGGTTTCAAACCTCTACAAAAAGTATGTTACATGCTTAAAATTTTTGATGGGGCGTCATTTTTCTATCTTGTCAACCGGTCTTGGATCCTTATTAAGGCCGGCAATTTGGCTTGGGTTATCGAATTCATATCATTCTTGCTCGTATAAGTTTCGTGTCAACCCATTTTCGACTTATTTATATTCGAGTTGGCTTCATGTTGTAGCACTTTTTCGTGTCGGGTTCAGGTCATGTGTCGTGTTGACCTGTTTCGCCAAAATATATCTAGGAATATTTTTTCCATATTCGCATACATTTTCGTTTTCAATTTTTCTAAATCTTTGTTTGCTTCTATAATTTCGAATATGATTTTCATTTAGATTTTAACTTCAATATTCATTCTGATTGTATTTGAACTTTGTATGCTATGTTTGTTTGTTTTAGTTTAATTCAAATTTTGACTTTACTTTTTATTTAGGTTTTATTGTCCAAGATGTTGTTTCCTTGTTTAAATTCTCAATCTTCTTTTTGAAATTTTAATTTTAAGTACTAAAGAAAACTTTATAATTTTATAGTTTTACCCTGTCACTTTCGAGTTAACGCTAACCTGTCCCATTTATTTTCATGTCGACCTGCTTTTGACCAATTTCGGGTTGGTGTCACTTTTTTCATATCGTATACGAGTCATGTTTCATATAGTGTCATAAATTGCCGGCGATAAATTATTCCTTGTGAGTTGTGACCTCATTGTTTGACTAACCCATTTCTTTTGACATGTTACCTGGCTTGACCCGCCCATCTTATTATTTGAATATTTGTACATATGGGCACCGCACAACTGCACAAGTATGGATGTATCTCAATCAATGGCTACTACAATTTTCTGGCTCAACTAATCTAATTGATCTTCATGCATATAGTAATAATCAAGTATTTACAAAAACGGGATTAACATCATAGTTAAAATAAATGAAGAAGATTTAATTAGACCGAATACTTCTTCCGTCTCAAAATTACTGTCTTCACATAAAAAAAGCATAGTTTACAGCGTAATTAATGCAAGGCTTAATTAGCAAAAATGTCATTTCTAGTTTTAATTTTAATACTACTTTGACTTGTAAAAAGATGTAATAATGATAATCAATTAAAGTAAAATAAGAAATGTGAGACAATATTTTTTTTAGATGTCGTCGAATAGCGGCAGATGTAGTCGGTGTTTAGTGGAGGCGGATATCGTCGAGAATCAAGGGTCTATTGGGCTCGGATGGCGGATACGGTCGATTCTCGTGGAGACGAAGTTTGGAGATGTCGACAGCGTGTGGAGGATGGTGGGAGCAGATACGGTTTTTTGTGGATACGGTGTTTAGGGTTAGAGACTTAGAGTTGGTCCTTGATAGTGGGCTTTTAGTGGACAGATTTTGTTATTATAAACCATGTGAAATACGTGACACGTAATCTATACTTGAATTATGGCTTTTATTATAAACGTGGCATTTTGACATGTATTTCTTAAACAAGGTGGCATGTATTTTAGTGAACATTCTTTAATACGTTACATTTATTAATAAAAGTTTTTTAATATGTGGCATGTAATGTATTTAAATAATTGAACCCACTTTCACCTTAAATCAAAAGGATAAATTACATTTTGGTTATTATAGACCATGTGAAAATTTTAGTTTGATGTATTATTTTTACTTTTTTTTACTCCTAATATATTCATATTTGTCTACGACAGGACTCGAACTTATAAGCTTAGCCAAAAGCAACACCAAATCTAAATTACTCTAATATCACTAGACTAGAAGTCTTGTGTATATTATTTTTACTTATTAGCAAAAGTTTTGTGATTTAAGGGTGTTGTTCTGCTTTTTTTAAGCTTCGAGTAGATCAGGCCGAGTAGACCAAATATGTTACTAAAATTTTACCGTTAACCGAACCTAAGTGTAACCCAGTTAATCGGCTACCTATTAATGGGTATTACTGGATATACACGAATTTTGAAGTTTGATATTTTAAGAATTTGTCCATGTACACTGCTACTTATCCTTCAAATAGTTACTTGGTATTATTGGAAAAAGAAAAGACAGTTTTATATGTTAATTAATTTAACTATTTACTATGTCATATAGTTTATACTTGAAAATTCCATACAACTCTATAAAATATTTAACTACTTGATTATCATACAAAGAATAGAGAAATACGTAAGACAAGTTATAACTAAAAATTCTATAGTTATTAAATGTATTTGATAATAAAAGGATAAAATAAAAACAAATCTTCTAACAAATGTACTTTGTGAGTTTGTGTATGTTAATTTTTTTTATCAAACTTATTATTAAAATAATAGTGTGTTACATATATATTTTTTATATATTGCTTGTGTTTCTTGTATTATTTAAACCTTATATTTATTACATTTTACTTATATGGTTATCATAGTTATAACCCGGACACCGTCTGGGTATTACACTAGTTGTTCCCAATCTAGTCTTGTTTGCATTGTAATTGCAGTAGTGGATCAATTAATTATCTAGAAAAAATCCATTTACTCATTAAATCATGCTACTCAATTATAGACATGCAAAATCTATAAATACTTTTTCCTTATTTCAACTCTTAATTTTAATATTTTTGTAATCAAATACGTTGGAGAATAAGTAATAAGTTTTAGAGTCTATTATATAAATTGTACTTGTGATTGTTAATAAATTTTACTTTTAGTAATTTAACTTTAAAAATTATAAAAAATGTCTGGTTATCACTTTGTTTCACTTTTAGTTATTTATACTAATCGTTATTATCTTTGCCGTTAAAAACCTCACATGTGCATTGCACATAAGGGTATTTTAGACTTTTTGACCTTTATGTTTTACCAAACATGACTACTTATTTTAAATTCTTAATATTAAAATAAATCCCTCTCACCTCAATATTTTCTTCACCACCGTCTAAACCCTAGTTCTTCTCACTATGACCGCCGCTGCTGCCAAACCTAGAAGGCCACCGCGTGAACCTCCATGGAACACCACCATCGCCTGCCGGCACACTTGTAGAACAACACCGGCGTCCGCCGTTGTGATTCGGTCAAAATGAAAACCACCACCGTACCTCGCTCTCTGAAACAACCACCTTTGTTATGTCATCGGAGATCACAACCACCATCACCGCACCTTGCTATCAAATCTCTAGCGTCGAACCTCTCTTTCTCTCAATGCAATTATCTCAGGGCTGATTAAATCAAGGTTATATGTAACTCTATATTTCTTTGTATGTAACGCAGATCTTAAACTTGCTTTTTGAACACTAATGCCACCTCTCTCTCTCTCTCTCTCTCTCGCTCTTTGGAAGCACACACTCTCTTGCTCTCTCTCTCTCTCTCTATATATATATATATATGTGTGTGTGTGTGTGTGTGTGTATGTAACTCTATCTCTTTTTATGTAACCCGGATCTGCGTAAGTTAGAGAACCCGTTTGTAACCCAGATTTGGATAAATTTGTGGGGTTGTTTGTTTTGATCTTTTGGAATTTTTCCACCACTTTTGTTTGCTTAATTTGGGGTTAATTCGAATTTTCTTTGAACCTTGATGAAGATGATCAATTTTGGTGTGTTGGTTGTGTCCATAAAAAAATCGATTTTGAAGGTTACAATATTATGTGTTTGATTTGTGATGGATCATTTTGTATTTGATTGTGAATCACTGAATCCTTTTTCTTTGAACAGTTTTTTATTTTTGAAGATGGTGTGGAGGACAAGTGGTGGTAGCCGGAGAAGGAGTAGGTGGCCACAAAATGTTTAGGGGTGAAGAATAGATGTCAAATACACTATTAACCTTAATTAATTACTATATGATCATTAAATATTATTTATGAAGAATTAAAAACTTTATTTAAATCGAATAAAATTAAAATAAGGTAGATAAGGGTATTTTAGTAGCAATAATGCCAAAAATGTCTAAAATACACTTATGTGCAAGGCACATAAGAGTTTTTAATGGCAAAGATAATGACGGTTAATATAAAGGAATAAAAGTGAAATAAAATGATAATTACAATGACCTTTTGGTAACTTTTATAGTTAAAGGACTAAAAGTGAAATTTAGTAACAATCACATGGATCATTTATGTAATTAACTCTAAGATTACTCTAAAAGGAGACGTAAAACATATTAATCTTAGGGTTAAAAACAACTTTAGAGAACTAAGATCATTAATCTTATTACATATATCATGATCAGATGTTAGGAATCAAATTAAAGTATGTTGGTCGTTGCTTTGAGATAGGGTGAGTAAATGGACAGGATTGAGTAGACGTGCAGAAACTTTAAGACATGAGAGGTTATTGTTTAAAGCTAGGATGGTAAAAAAAATCCAAGCTTAACCAGGAAAATTGAAACCAGATAGTTTAGGGTTTGGTTAGGTATACACTATTCGGGTAAGGGGTTTGGGTCAGGGATTTTTTTCGGGTTCGGGTTCGGGTTCGGAAACGGGGCACAATACCTTAAAAGAAAATTATTATTGGGAAACATTCTTTTTTTTAATCCAATTAACCAATCACATCTTCTCATTTCATCAATTTTAACCAAATAAACTAATTATGACTACTACTAGAAGTTCTATTTTCTCCATTAATTATTTGAGTACCTGCTTTTTTAAATTATTGGATCCTATTCATACCCAATTCAAATACTCGGGTTTTTTTTTTTGTTTATTTGGTAGCTCACATCTTCTTCAATAAGTTTCATAAAACCCTAAACCAGAAGCGCGATTTCATAGGTGGCTGTGGCTTCTTCAAAGACGGGGATTTCATTTAGTAGGATCTTATTTCTAGGATTTGATCTTTTATTTCATAAACATAATATGCGAACATTTTTAACCCATATATTTGGTCATTAGTTTAATACTTTTAAATTATTTTTAATAACAGTTATTCCTTTTGGTTTACATTCACATATACCATAATTATGCTTATACTACGTTATGAATTAATGCAACAAATGTGTTGTGTTTTTAAAAGATATATTATATTATAATACGTTAATTGCATAACATAAAAAATTTCATATTCTTTATCATGCAAAAACACTTTAATAAAACATAGTTAATCTACTTCATCAAAAAAGTCAAATATATACCTATCAAAATATATTTGCATGACCATATTTCCATTCATTGATGTACAATCTTTTATTGTGTGTAATATATTATAATCAATTAAGAATAGATAACATGCTTTTAATAAAAAAATTATTATTCTTAAAAAATATATGAATTTCTTCTTAAATAATAATACCAAAATATTTTACTTTAACATATTATAAGATCCTACTATATGTTCTTTACCATGAAAATGATAATTATAAATTATATAAAATATATAATAATTTTTTGTTAAATGTTGTTCATGTCCATTATAGATTTCAATTTTATAATACTATAATAGCATTCATGTTTGTTAATTATGATTTTTCAATAATTGTTTAATATGTTTCAATCTTTTATGCTTTCATTTCATTTTAGTTATAAATTATAATTTATTTTAATTCCGATTTCAAAATTTAAAGCAAGTATACAAGATATTAATGACATTAGAGATAATATATATAAAAAATAGATCAATAAAGGTCATATACTTAAACATAGAACCCAAAGTCCAAATCTAGATCATTAGATTTTTTAAATCAATGGTTAAGATCTAATAATGGTTCTTTTGTAATTAAATAAACATTATAAGATTTAATTATAGAAGAAAGGGTATTATGGGAATCCTCCACCCCATAAATTTCGCCCCTTCAATTCTTTTTAACTCACATCCCGAAATGATAATTTTAGCAGATAATGATCTTCAACCAACGAAAATGATAATTTTCCACGCGAAAATGATAACAATTTACAATTGAAAATGATAACATTTTCCAGACACTGAAAATGATAATTTTCCAGGTGAAAATGATAGCAATTCCAATTGAAAATGATAACTTCTAGTCACCAGTTGAAAATGATAAAAACATTTTGGTATCATTTTCATATAGTTTGAATTTTTGAAATAAAATTTTCAGAAATATGGGAAGAGTGTTCTTGTTTGAAAGAGGATTAAAAAATGAGTAAATTGGTATAATTTTTTTGCTTAAATTTTTAAAATTGAAATAGTTATGGTCAATTAAAGATTTAAAGAGTAAATAAACAACTAAAAAGGAAACTTTTGGGAAGTCTTAAGAAGGGGCATAGGCTTTGAATTTATTTTTTTTTATAATTCTTATTTTACCCTTTTAAATAAGTAGCTGAGAATTAGTCTTTGAATTATATGTTTAAGGGTGGGACTATGTGGATCCTTACCTTATATATATATATATATAGTATCCTAAAGGGTTAAGTGCACTAAAATATAACAAAGTTTTAATATTGTGTGTAACAAACTATACTTTGTTGGTAATAATACACTAAAGTCACATGCGATTAATACAATAAAGTCTCCGAATAATAACATTATGTGTAATATGACCCGCAATTGTAGGTTAGCTTTTAGCATGTCACCTTTTGGTTTTTTATTATTTCATTTTCATTTTTAATTATTTCAATACCCTTTCCACACACATGCACATACATAAACCAAAATTAGCACATCCATGCCAAAAAAAACTTCAATCCCATCCTTTCAATGGCATTCATCAAACAAAACCAAAATCAAATAATTTTCCCCTCTTCTAACATCTTCCTTTCTATTCAGATTCAATCACTAGAAATATAAATTGATATATACCATTTGGAGAAGGAAGTCCCAATTTCTTGATTTAAAGAATTTATTGGAATAGTCAAATTACATTACATAAATTTCGCGAACTAAACACAAGCAAGATTTAGGAATGCTCAATTTCAATTTAATCCAATTGCAGCGAATCAAACACACCCTAAATAAATATATAATCTATATTATAAACTCCATTTTATTAGTTTAAATAAGTCATTGAGGATTAATCTATCATTATCGATTAGAAAAAAAAAAGATTTGCAGATTTGTTGTTGTGCGGCATTAATGAAAACCTTCCAAACTTTTGGATTTATCTAAATTAGGAAGCATCCTACGATCTTCCTCTTCTAGTCTTCTTAAGCAAAACGACAACTCTCCGCAACCACGAACTACCCCTCCACCTTCACACACCTTCCTTCGCCGTACCCCAGCGGCAATTCACCTTTCCTTAGCTGTATCTCGGTTGTCCTTCAATCTCCACCCCAATAAATATGCAACCCCCCGAAACTTGAATCATATATCCATATCCCCTTTTCAATCTTCAATTTTCTCCATAAATTTAGCAATGGCGTCGAAGAACCAATCTGGGTTTCAAGATTTCTTGCCATTGATGGCGGATAAGTTGGGTGGTGAAGCTCTGATCGGAGAATTATGCAATGGATTCCGGCTGCTCATGGATGCCGATAAGGGTGTGATCACTTTTGATAGCCTCAAGAAAAACTCGGCTTTTTTGGGTCTTCAAGATTTAGCAGACGATGATCTCTATTCCATGTTGAAAGAAGGCGATTTTGATGGAGATGGTGCCCTAAATCAGATGGAATTTTGTGTTCTTATGTTCAGATTAAGCCCTGATTTGATGGAGCAATCTGAGTTTTTGTTAGAAGAAGCTCTAGAACAAGAATTTAATCAATCTTATCATGTTTTCTCTGATGATGTACAATAGTGATATATAATTTGACCAGTTTGAAACTGACATTGAGCATCCAAGACTCTATAGATTACAAATATTATCTAGATTCTATCTCTGTAATAGTTAAATCACTAACTGAACCTGCTGGATTTGTACTTGATGAAAAATCAGCAACAAGAAATTCTTTATCCATGTAAAAAGCCGGTTGTTTAGGTTGCGGCAATGCCCGCTCACCGCCCAACATTAGAACCACCGATGACATGTCTGGCCGATCTCCAGCGTTTTGTTGAACACACAACAACCCGACTTCGATTGATCTTAAAACTTCAGGTTGATCACAGGATCCAGCTAATGTTGGATCAATCAGCTCCATATATCTGTCATCTTTATATGAAATCCATGCCTGAATACAATGTGCAAGTTGAAGGCTGTTAGTTTGGTATTAGTTTTAGTGAATGAGAATAGTTTTGTGGATAGTTAATTAGCTTACATGTCCAATAAGATTATGGTCATGATCAGGATGGATGAATCCCCTGTTTTTCTGCCCACTCACTATCTCCAGCACCAAAACACCAAAGCTAAATACATCTGATTTTGTTGAAAAAAGACCATCTAACGCATACTCGGGGGCCATATAACCACTGCACACAGTATAACACATATAAGAGTAGCTTCAAAGAAACGGGTAAACAAAGAGGGATCCTTATTCAGGCTACCTAAGGGGAGTCGAGCCTTTTTAGCTCAGATGTATGAAACCTAATCAAACAAAGAATTGAGAAAAAGATAAAAGGAATAGTTGGTTGGAGTGGCTTACTATGTACCAACAACTCTGTGTGTGTTGGCTTGGGTCTCATCTCCTCCGAAACTTCTAGCTATGCCAAAATCGGATATCTTTGGGTTCATATCCATATCTAGTAGAATGTTGCTAGCTTTAAGATCTCTATGGATGATTCTTAGTCTTGAATCATGATGAAGATAAAGAAGTCCTCGTGCAATTCCTTTGATGATGTTGAAGCGTTTCGTCCAATCAAGTATCACACTTTGGTCTTTATCTGTTCAACAAGTTTACTTTGCTTACTTGTATGGATAGTTCAAATGTTAGCATCTAATATGAGTTTGGATATATGATTCTTACCGAATATAAACGAGTCTAAGCTTTTATTTGGCAAATACTCATAGATCAGCAGGTTCTCGTCTCCATGTATGCAACAGCCAAGAAGCTTCACAAGATTTCGGTGCTGAAGTTTTGAAATGCAAATGACTTCATTCTTAAACTCATCAACACCTTGGCTAGATGTCTTGGACAAACGCTTAACTGCTACTTCTACCCCATCTTCTAGCACACCCTGAAGATTAGCAAATGAAATGTGAGATAACTTTGCAAACTTCACAACAAAAATTCATTGGCTTAACTCTACCAAGATCATACTATTGTTAATTACCTTATAAACTGGTCCAAATCCACCCTCTCCAAGTATATTTTCACTTGAAAAACTGTCTGTGGAAGTAGCTATTGCTGAGAAGCTAATCAATGGTAGCTGAATGTCTTCTTCATGGCTTTCATCGACGGGCAAGGATCCTCCTATATATGCATTTCAAATACAACAAGCTTCAAACCAAGAGAATATAATTCATAACATATGCATCTAATATATTCACAGTACATTTTACTCTAGTCTGGTTCTCTTTTATTAGATTCCACCAATTTGCAGATGAATTTGCGCTATTTTCTTACCTTCCTGGAATCGTTTGGCATGAATCTTTTTTCTCCGTGTATGCCACAAGCATGTCGAGATGAAGCCTATGAGCAGAGCTCCCGGGATAACTACAGCTAAGACGATTTTAGTGTTCCGTCCCTTCTTTTTAGAATCCGATGCAGTAACTATATTATATGGTACATATCAAAATTATCAACAATCTTAGTTTGAAACCATGCTGTAAAATGAAACTGTTTATTTAGGAAAAGATGATTACCTAATTCAGAAGAGTCCATTCTTACGAAAATAACCTGACCACCATTTCCTTCAGAATACGCTCGAATGTCTTTGAGATCATCGAACCAAAGCACGCAGCCACTGCCTTCAAGGCTCGGGTTTGGATTGGTATATGCCATACAAGTACAATTCTTTAAACATCTTGCTTCACATTCTTCCAAACTCATACTCATGTTAAACCAAGTACTCTCTGTGTCTGGCAGTTTTATATTTGAGTACCTTACAAACCCTTCTGATCCATTTTTACAATCCAACGGAGTTCGCCTAACACAACCACCGGACCAATCCGCTCTTCCCCAACTCTTTTCGTCCCTGGGCACGAATCGTTCCTTGTCCAAACACGCACACGACTGTTGGATCATATCAATACTGCAACTTGCATAAGAACTACATATGTTGTATGTATCACAAATATCTCGCGGCAACGACAAGGCAAGCTGCCACTTGTTACCGTCTTCTAGCCACACCCAACTTTCTAGCTGCCCCGACGAATTCAAGACTGTCCTCGAGACTAGAGAACTGTTGCCAAGAGTATAACCGAAAGAAACCTCAGTTTGATTAATAACTACATTGTATCCAAAGTTCAAGTTTGAACTGAATGTAGAAACACCCGAAAACTGTTGATTACTCCAGGGTCCGCCCCTGAATTTCACTTGCGCACCTTGTCTTAGCTTGTTTTCGGGATACCCGAGTGTGTCAGCTTGCCAAGTGAGTTCACCTGGTGAAGGATCTTGAGTGTTCTTCCATGCTGATAGATGCCATTCTATGCCTGTGAAGAAATTTCTCCCTAATTTCATCCCCGGAAGAAGCGTGTCAGTTGGATAATCAAAACTCTGCCATAAAATCTTATCATCTTGATCCACCAAAACCAGATTCCCGGTGTCATGAATCTTTGCAGTTGCGTTTCTTGATGTTTTCGTTGTGTTGGAAGACCAAATCGTACTGATGTTATTGGACAAATCAAGAACTCCTGAATCAGAAATCTTTAACACAAGTGGTGATTCACCGGTGTGCGGGTGGTCTCTATTGGCAACCCAAACTACAGTTGTAACAGGGATTTTTTTGTACCAAATACCAAGATATTTGTTCCCGGAGCTACCTGGCCGGAAAAACCCCAGTTCGAAAACACCGGCCGGCGAGACCAACGTGTCACCATCTGTCAAGAACCGCGACCCAGAAACGATATCAAGCTCCACAGCGCGAATCTTGTGAAAGTTGAGTAAAGTAAACAGTAGAAGAAAATATATAATTGCTCCCGCCATCAAGATCTTGTTAATGATTTACTACTGCATCTAATTTTGATGTTTAACATCATAATCACAGCTTAAAATATGATGATTATGCCTTTCACGCCTACCAAATGAAGTTTAAATATCTTAAATTTTGATGATTTAATAATATTAGTCTGCATGGACTGGCGTTGGGTTGACTGTTAATAGACAGTGGTTGGAGGTGGCCAGACTTCAATCGTAAAGAGTTGGATGGGTGGGTATATGCATGTGTCACCATAACTTGTGTGAAATAAATATTGTGTTATTTTTGTTTTGGGCAAAGATGAAATAATAAATATTTAAAAATTATTTTTTAATCTTGTACGAAACCAACAATACAAGTTAAAGATGCAAAACCAAGTTTATACCGATTATCATGAATTTTTCTCGATCTTTATTTTTTACTTCGTGTACACATTTAAAATTATGAATTTTTTAAAATCAATTTTACATATTTAAAAATGTAAGTTTATGTTACTTTTACTAAAATTATATTTATACTTCTATACATTTTCAAGTGAGAATATTCTCCTTAATTCGAGAAGAAATAATATATTTGATGTAGTAGTTTCTTGAAAATTCAACTTTTAAATTATAACACTTAAATTAAGGGTTAATGTAAGCAAGGACTCGAAATTTCTATTATTATTTTAGTTCTAGTCAAAGTTTTCATCATTGGGTCATCATCAAATCTTGATGGTCGGCTTCATGTTGGTAGTCATTACTAGATTTAAATAAAGAAAACCACAACATACACCCACCACCGTAACGACGATTAAGAGAAGTCTGATCAGACTCCAGCATGATCACCTGGAAGAAGTTTCAGACATGTCACCAAGAATTGGTGATGATACAAAGATGAAAACTCTAAGTAAAATTGAAACTCTTATAAGAAAATTCAATGTTTTTACTTGACAAGTCAAGTGTAAACATCAAGTTTTTAATTTATAATAGATGAGTGTGAAGAGATGGGTTCTTTCTTAAATGGATGGACATGTAATGTGTAAACATCAAGTTGTAGTTTTTTATTACAACAATTTTTAGAATAGAGATTAGAAAAATAAAATATATATATTACAATTTAGACAACACAAGTCAAAAATAGCCTCTCCTCCGTTACACGTCATCATGACCTCGAACTATCATCATGACCGCTACAAGCCGATAAGTTCCAAGTACGTCTTTCTAACATTCATTATTTTGACATCAAAAGCTTTTATATATATATATATGGGAAGGTTCATTTGAGAACCGTTTTTATTGCGAGAACCGTGAGAACCAATCTTTGCCGTTCATTTTGGATAATGGAATTGATGGATGAAGAGTGTGGGAGGATTGGTATGTGTGGCAGGGTGCATGTAAGAAATTCATGGGTGGGCAATCCAATAGAAGGACGGGGAATTGAACGGCTAAGAATGGTTCTCGCGGTTCTCGCAATAAAAACGGTTCTTAAATGAACCTTTCACTATATATATATATATATATATAGAGAGAGAGAGAGAGAGGAGGGTTTAAACGAGAACTATTTTTCGTACGAGAACCAATCTTGACCGTTCATTTTGGATAATTGAATTAAAGGATGAAGTGTGTGGGGGATGGAGTGTGGCAGGGTGCATGTAAGGAATTCATGGGTGGGCAATCCAATTGAAGGGGGAATTGGACGGCTAAGATTGGTTCTCGCGGTTCTCGTACGAAAAACAGTTCTCGTTTGAACTTTTGCCTATATATATATATATATATATATATATTGGGGAGGGTTCAAACGAGAACTGTTTTTCGTACGAGAACCAATCTTGGCCATTCATTTTGGATAATGGAATTCATGGATGAAAAACGTGGGGGATTGAGTGTGACAGAGTGCATGTAAGTAATTCATGGGTGGACAATCCAATTGAAAGAGGGGGAATTAGACGGCTAAGATTGGTTCTCGCAGTTCTCGTACGAAAAACAGTTCTCGTTTGAACTATCCAATATATATATATATATATATATATATATATATATATATATATATATATATATATATATATATGGTCCACATCACATGTTTAGCTATGGCTATTTCGTCATTTTTTTATTTTTACTTTTTTGGTTATTTTAATATAAATGACACATATTTTCCAATTAGGTGACTTATTATAACCTTTCTTTTTTTCTAAAGTAAGCAGAGAACATTTATGGAGTTATCAACCAATCTTAAGATATATAGGTAAGTGCAAGGATCTTGATTAGAAGAAAAAAAGTTACACTTAGACCTTCCTAATTAAGTTTTTAATACTTATAAATCACCTCTTAATTAAGTACGGTAAGAGAGAGTTTTATAAATTATAAAAAAAAGAAAAAAAATTACACGTCAACCCTTAATTTGTCAGTAATGTTCAAGCGGTAAATGGTAATCAATTGGTAAACGCAATGAAACTACATTAAGCAGAAAATACTTAATGGGTGAGTCATGAGTTATATGTCACTATCATTCAAGCGGCTGTATTTGGTTTCACAAGCCTTTGTCGGTCGTCGACTACTCTATGCCGCAAGGCTTGAACCCTTCGTGATCAATTTGTAAGAGCATGTACGTGTTACGCACGGGCCGGGTAGGCTATGAGGCTGCCGGCAGCCTATTACACATCGGTATTGTTAAGTGTACGTACCCCTTTTTTTCATATACGTATCCCATCAATAGGTCAAAAGGTGAAAGGTTTCATGATCCATATCCGTTACACATTTACATGCGATGGTCAGCGTCAAGAATCCGCAAATTTAAGGAATGCCTATCCGTATAAGCGGAGTGTGTTATTTTTTTCTTTTTACTTCTTCAGTTGTAACATTATTATTGTTATTTTTTGAATATTCTTCTATAAATATTGTTTTGCATATATCCTGATTTTAAATCAGGCTTTTATGGTAAAATTTAATGTATTTTTAGTTATTTAAAGTATTCTTAGTTAATTATTGTAATATCTTACTCTGTGTATAATTATTGTTTTTATCATTTATAGTGTTCGTTCCATTAATGGCCTCCACGATACAAAAATCGTGATGTCTAGAAAGTCCTCATTTACTTAACTGTTAGGATGGAATAAATCTTAAAGCGTTAAAAGAATGTAGATTACAGATATATAAACATTAAGAATTAACATTCGTTAGGGTTACGACCCATGTCCACGTAAAGGAACAGGGACTTCTTTATTAACTGAAAGTGTTTAGATGTATATATGATTTAACCCCCAGCTTGCTATTTATAATAAAACAATGAAACCCTAAAAAACCCTAATTATTAATTGAAGGTCCGCCGAACGAAATCCGATCCAAAAAACAAGTTGGATTTGCTTCAAATGGCTCCACGTCGTGGAACCATGTGTGGCGCTTTCACCCATCGAAAACCCAAGACTCAAAACCCTGTTTTCGAACTTCTTCTTGTCGTGCATCCTTGCTCCATGCCGAACGCTCATAATTAAGTCCAAGCTTCATTATCCAAGCTAATTCAAGTTATATACTAACAATCTCCCCTTAGATTTGAACTCTCTTCAACTATCAATGAGATTACCAAAGTGCTGTGTCCTTCTTGCCAACATCTCCGAAAGGACTACCTCTTTGTACGAGCCCATGAAGTCTAAAACCGCATCACATGATTTCACCGGAGACTAACTCCATCAATGATGACTTGACTTCGCCCGGTTAGTTTTCCACTCCAAGGACAGTACAATCAACATTCCCTTTACAGCACTGCCTTCCAGAACATAAATACCACGTCACATCCTGTTTCACATTATCATTAAAGCATCCTTAGAAACTTTCAGACAATCCCCTTTACAAGAATATTCATACCCATTCTTAACCAAAATACTAAGGGGGTGTTTGTTTCAAGTATTGTTTTTGAAGGGATTTTCATTTATAATGGAATTGGTATTTGGTGGGATTTAAAATCCCATCTTGTGTTTGGTTCATATTTCTTAGGTGGCATTTCCACCACCCCTAAACTCCATCAACAGTCAACCACCACACCTTTTGCCACCATCGAAGAGGAAGGACGACAACGGTGAAGGTTGACGGCGAGCGATGGTGGACGACGAACGACGGCGGGTTTCTGATGGTGGACAATGAACGATGGCGACAGCGAAGGCGAACAACGGTGGACGAAGGCGAACGACGGTGAGTTTCTGATGGTGGATGAGGAACGATGGCGACAGCGAAGGCGAACAACGGTGAACGAAGGCGAACGACGGCGGGTTTCTGATGGTGGACGATGAACGACGACGACAATGAAGGCGAACGATGGCGGGTTTCTGATGGTGGACGACGAACGACGGCGACAATGAAGGTGAACGATTGCGGACAAAGGCGAACGACAGCAAACAACGATGAAGGGTTTCTGACGGTGGACAACAAAGCGATGGCAAAAGGCGACAGCGAATGGGTGACAGCGCGGCCTTGCGACGACAGCGAGGTCGAAATCAGTGATGGTTCACCGGAATATTACACAGAGAGTCGCCGGAGAGAATACCTCATCTGAGGGATTTCAAAATACCAGGGGGTGGAAGGATTTAGAAATCCCTCATCTGTTGGATTTTATAAAATCCTAGGATTTGAAATCTCATCCCATTGTGCCAAACCAAACACCATATTTGGAGGCATTTGAAATCCCAATCCCATAAAATCCCCCCAAATGACACCAACCAAACACCCCCTAAGAGAATCAGGTTCTTCCGAAGAACAGGAACATACCAACAATAAAACCGTCTAACCACTCCATCATGCATCTTAACTTGCATCGTATCACTACTTTTGATACACCGAATCACGGCGTCCCCTAACTTCACCTTATTATTCCATTCCTTAAAAGAAATAATCAGGTTACGTGAAAACGTCATTTGATGAAATGCACCAATAATATCAAGGATCCATGTATCTGCAAAATTATCCGTACATATGATCAACACATCGCCTAAGTCACTATCTCCCTAAACTAAACTCGCATCTCCCTTCCGTTGAGGATAGTTACTATTAATGTGACTAACCTCTTCATAGTGATAACACTTTACCTTTCCCGTGTATTTTGACTTATAACGCGACCCAAGCACACCATCCTCTGTGTCATGTGTCATTCCCTTATCCACATATAGAGATGATGAGTCTGATTTTGTAAAACACTCCATGTCCCTTACGTGAAAAAATGCTTTTAAAAATTATAACTTGATTGTGCAAAACGTGTATACTTGTTAATTATAAAAAAGTAAATAATAATAATAATAATAATAATAATAATAATAACAAATAATAATAATAGTAACAATAATAATAATAATTATAATAAAACTATCAGAGAACTCATCCTCATTGACTTCAACCATGTCCGAACTTTTTCTTTCTCTTTAATTATCTTAAATTTAGTCAAATAACTATTTAGTTGAATGCTTTTATTACTGTTAAATGAATTCTATTCTTTTTTAACGGCGTTAATTAATAAATTCTATTGATCTACAAAAGAATTATTTAGTTGAATACTTTTTTTTGCAGTTAAAAAAGTTAAGTACATATTTTTTTAACAAAACAGAGTATATTATTCCTTTTTGTTAAAATGTGAAGTCTGATATGTCATATTGATCTTATTACAGCTATGAAGAATTAGCAATCAATCGTGTTAGCATTATTGAAGAAGGTCAACAGCATTGATACTTGATGCTAAAAATAGTTAGCACTGCTGCCGAAAAGTCTTCATTGCCGACAATGTCGTATCAGATAAGACATTAGTTATGACGTCTTGGACTCATGTGCTCGTGAGCCCTACCCGAAAAGTTAATATTAGGTCAACAACTATCTATAAATAGATTTTCTAATATCCTTGTAACCCTAATTCAATTTTCACTTATAGCAGCGTATGTATTTACAATAATAAAAAGTACCTCTCTTATTCACTGTGATCGTAGCATGATTTATTTAATCGTGTAAACCACATAAATCTTTGTATGTTCTTGATTGTTTTCGTACGTTATTTAATAATATATTGTTATCTTTATTGATCCCTACACTATTATAAACATCCAAAACAAGACTAGTTTTATTTAAGTTCCAAGTATTAGGAGGATTAATCCCCTACCACCTCCATATTCTAAGCCAAACTGAATTCACCTTTATCACAAGATAAGAAACAGTGTCCCAACAATACTTGATTAGCTTTGCAAAACAAACAAGAAAGGTTAAGGATGGAAACATTATGTTTAGCCAAATTCCAATGGTTAATTAAAATAATTAAGATTGAATGATTGATTGCTTTTTCTTCCTTGTTTATATTAGTGATATCAATAACATTATGAAAATTAACTTTTTTTTGAATGGTAAACAAACACTTAATCTACACATTATATCTTTATCATTACTTGAACCCAGTTTTTAAGAGGGAGAGACATTTTATTCACATCTTGATACTGCTAGGCCAAAAGCCATTTGATATGAAAAGTTAGTTCCAATAAATAACATTAAATTAAATACAAGATTTGATCCTTTCTAGTCACCGGCCTCGACTCTCATACTTAGAACTTTGTTGCTCATAACACATTGATAAATTATAAAGAAAGCAAGAAAAAAATAAAATAGAAAGAACATGAACAAACAATTTGTTTTTTAGAAAGCAGAACATGAACGAACATTATATATAGATCTAATGACAACTAACACGGTTGTTTACATACGTGTACAATTTGAAGTAATCTCTAAAATTGAGAGGTTCAAATAAGAATAAATATTTAAGTGAGAATGAGAGACTTAATCCTGACCCTTTATTTTATTTGATCGGATGAT
This sequence comes from Dittrichia graveolens, assembly GCA_038502395.1. NCBI lineage: Eukaryota > Viridiplantae > Streptophyta > Magnoliopsida > Asterales > Asteraceae > Dittrichia > Dittrichia graveolens. The sequence goes on along the minus strand of JARJIL010000005.1, from coordinate 80,354,237 downwards.
CTATATTTGACTATTCAATTTATTCAATATCCAACCATGAATTGCAGCGGTCATGAATTGCAACCAAAATTGCGACAATTAGATCTAATAGATCAACATCTAATTGATGGCTAGGATTTGTTCTCTCATTCTTATCTAAATATTCATTCTCACAATAATTCATCTCATCTCCAAAACGACATTCTCCTATTTATACTCAAAGGCAGTCCTATGTATACGGTTTCTTATCAATAAACCCAATCAACTTCTATAATATTCTCATTGTATTCAAACAACTTTTGTATGTGTTCGTTTTAAGTTATCATTATACACAATAAATTTTATATAAATAATAATTGTATGCAACAACTTGCATACAGTAAGAGAATGATAAAAATGCTACCAACTACATCTTTAAGTATTACCGGTAAAAATTTTAAGTGATAAATTATCAACCGTATTGTTATTTTTATTATTGAAATTCGATACATTGATAATTTATTAAACTTTGATTAATTAAACCTTTTGTTAAAGACGGTAGAGTTCATGCTAAAGTATTGTCTCTTGGAAAGACTTTAAGTTTACACTTAACCATAGCTATCAAAATCGTGATCTTGATCGTAGGATCGTACGATTTCATCAACAAAAAACGTGGCGGATCGTATTTAAGATCGTAAATAGGTAGGATCGTAAGATCGTATATACGATCATATGATCCCGCATTATCTCTTATTTTTTTTATATGTATTATTATTACTATTATTTTACATTGTTATTTTTTATATTTTTTATTATTACTATTATATTACTTTTTTTTACATTTTTTAATTGGTTGGCTTTGTGCTAAAAACAATCGATCGTAGTTTTCTACTTTACGCACATGTCACATATTTGGTTTTCTTTTATTATAAGAGATAGAGGTTTACGAGAAAAAATTTTGTTTTGAAATAAGTAATTAATGTTATGCACATTGTGCTATAGATATATTGAATATGTTTAAGAGTTACATATTAAATGTTATTATGATATGTAAACCAACGGATCATGATGAATTTTATTTTTTAATATTTAAAATGTGGTCAGTTTGATGTATGTTATTTTAAAATTTAATATTTCATTCCCTTATAAAAATGTTATATAATTGATTTTTTATAAAAATTATAACATATAAAAAACTAAAAAAAGTTTAGTGACTTATGGTAGGATCTTAGGATCCCGATTTTACGATCTAATCTTGTAAAGACGAACACGATCGTAGATAAAATCTCGATCTTGATAACTTTACACTTAACTACTTGAAATTTTTTGATCGTACCTATTTTTTTGAAATTTTTTACTGTTTTAGTTATTCATATTTGATTTTGATTATTATATTTTTATCGCCACTAAAAAGTCTATAAATCCATCCCAATTTATACTCCTATTTATAAGATAAAATACATCCGTTTTATACGTATAACATAAAAATATTATTATGGGAAAACGATATGTGTTACTGTATCACCTAATTTAGATGTTGTCACACTTACATACTTGTTTAATGATTTTAGTGTTTTACTCATTAAATAACTTAAGTGCTGATATCAACATTTATAATTAATTACCAGTATTATTACTAAATAAAAATGGATGAATTTTATTTTATAATGAGTCAATAACACCGTTAGTCCTTTTACTATATGTGGTATTTCACTTTTAGTTCTTTAAGTCAAAATCTTGCCATATCAGTCCTTTAAATAAGTTTTGTGCACGACATTAGTCTTTTGACGGTTAACTTTAACAGTGTTGCGGTCAAACTTTTAAAATACTCATATTACCCTCCACAAACCTGGTCTTTTATAGTTTATACACTTAAACCCTAATCTTATTTTACTCTTTTTTAAATTTTAATCCAAACACCATATTTTAAGATAAACATTTGTTAAAACCAACAGCCCCTAACTATCCACTTATACAATGAGAAATCCATAGCACCACCACTGTAGAATCGCTGCCACCACCATGAGACCGCCGCCACTGGACTATCACCACTGCCATCATCATCTCCTCACCAACAACATTCACCACCCTAAATCGTCGCCTAGCCAAGATCTGTATAACACACACACACACACACACTCTCTCTCTCTCTCTCTCACTCTCACTCACTCACCAAGCAACACCAAAACACTTACCACCACAGATCTGAACAAATCGACGAAAAAGAAAATAAAAGATTAGAAGTATGGCGGTGGCGATCATGGTCAGTGGTGGTTTCGCCGGAAAATCGCACACACAGATTGGCACGTACACTCTCTAAATTTGTTGTCATCGTTGAGGGTCTCTTTGATGGTGGTTATCGGCAGTAGAAATAGAGGTGAATGTTGTCATCGTTGTATCATGGTAATGATGGTTCCTGGCAATGGTGATGGCCAGTGGTGGAGGGGGAAGTAGAGAGAATGATGATGATTGATGTGAGATGAGAGATAATAGACACTAAATAAATAAATTATAATAGAGATTACGAGGGAGGAGAGATTAAAAAAACATAAATAAATAAATAAGGTGATAAATTATGTAATATTAAAAAGGATAAAATAAATATTTTAAATTTTTTAACTGGGTTACCGTTAAAGTTAGCATAAATAAGGTGATAAATTATGTAATATTAAAAGAGGTAAAATAGACATTTTAAATTTTTTAAAAATAGTATCGTTGAAATTAATCATTAAAAGATTACTCACATACACAAGACTAATTTAAATAACTAATACGATAAGATTTTAACTTAAATAAAAAAAAGCAAAATAAAGAAGGATGGGTATAATGGACTCTTTTATAATTCGTCAAAAAGATATTATTATTAATCTCTCGTGTGGAAGGTTCTCGAATTGCGACGGTGTGCGTGTGTGTGTGTTAGATCCGAGGGGACCGACATCGCAGACTCCTTCTTCAACCTTCCTGCTACACGCCACGTTTTACGTATTCCTTCCTCCACAATTTAAAACAACAAAATTATAAAAAACTAAATTCAGAGCTTCGTCGAAACCAGATTACGCCAATTAATCTCTGCTCTGCTGTCTCCCGATGGCTTTCTTCCCCTTCCCGGAACTTCAAACACCCACCGACCACCCTCTACCAATCTCATCTATTTATTCAATCATCCCTCTGTTTCTCCTCTCATCAATCTCAGCTTAATCAAATCAATTCAATCAATTTAATCAATTTTGGGCTTCTGTTTCCATGGCAACCAACAACCAGCCTCAATTCCACGATTTCTTACCTCTAATGGCGGATAAATTGGGCGGCGATGGTTTAATCGACGAGCTATGCAACGGGTTTAGGTTGCTGATGGATGGCGATAAAGGAGTTATCACTTTCGATAGTTTAAAGAAGAATTCTTCGTTGTTAGGTCTTCAGGATCTGTCGGATGCTGATCTTTTGAACATGTTGAAAGAAGGGGATTTTGATGGGGATGGAGCTCTTAGTGAGATGGAGTTTTGTGTTCTTATGTTTAGATTAAGTCCTGATTTGATGGAGCAATCTGAGTTTTTGTTAGAAGAAGCTCTAGAACAGGAATTTGATAATTTTCAATATTGAATTGTACATTTCTGAATTATTGAATCTTTTATGCTATATTGAGTTGTACTTTGTGAATTGATGGTTGTATGTGATGTTTAGTATATACCACAAAATTATGTTCAACAGATTTGTTGGGTTGGATTTGCAAGATTCAAAATTAATAATTTCTTTTTTAACAAAAGTATTTTTGTATTTAAAAAACATATATTTTATGTCACCATCAAACTATCTTACAATGTTGGTACGACTTATTTTCTTTCTCATTGTGTTTTAGCAATTGTCTAAAAACACATTTGTAAATAGGTTTCATCAGCCAAAGGTCTTTCGGATAGCGGTCTTTTTACGTGCGTGTAGATGTATAGACTGTCTATGGATGTGTTTGGTATGAAGTTTTTTGAAGCATGTAGTTTTTCGTTTCTAAAGAAAAAGCTACAAGTCATATTAGATAAGAAAACTGAAAGCGTTTTTTAAACTTAAGACTCTAAAACAAAAGGCTTCTTAAAGTAGCTTTTAAAATTAGTTAGAAGCTTCTTATATACCAAATTACCTAAATACTCTCTTTAATTGTTTTATAATTTCTTCCAATTTTATGATTTGTTCTTTTTTGTTATTTTACCCTACATCTTGTTTCTTCCATACCCTTGTTTCACTGGATTGAGTATTATTGTTTCGAGATAAACATATACTCATGCATGTTTGGATACAATACATCACCCTTCTCGTAAATCATACAATCACATAAGCATATCATTCATTATCGTTTCAATGCATTGATTATGCACTCCACAATCCAATGCTCATATTCAAGATTCCTAATAATCTTATGATTCTTGTCAAAGTCATGCATTATAGTATGCACCATTATGTATACAATTAAGTGTACTATTTAGGCTTTGTCTGCTTTTTAAAATAAGGTCTTATTTTAAAGAAACGTCTGCGAACGCATAAATGTTTCTGATAAGCTTGTTTGTTTTTTAAATAAACGTCTGCGCGTCCGTAGACGTTTCTAATAAGACTGTTTGTTTTTTCGTAGACATAAAATCTTATTCTGTCTTATTTTTGCTTATTTTAATAAGCTAAAAAATACATCTTTTTTTCGCAGGCATTCTCAACTTAAGATCTTCTAAACCACATATTCTCTTGAATACATGAAATAAGGCATAAGATATTTATGTCTTCGAAAACAAACAACACTACCGTATGCTTATTTAACCCTTGTTGTTTATAGGTACATAACAAATTCATTCGGTATGATTAATTACTCAAAACGAATGTCAAATAAAAAATTTGACACTATATTTGTTTAGTAATAGATTCTTAAGTTAAACTAAATGACTTTTAGATATGAGCCAAATGGCCACACATTCCTATAAGTAATTCAGACAACCCATTTGACCCATTAAGTGCTTCAATTCTCACTATTATTAATCGTGTAAATTTACCCACTTTAAATCTTATTTGTTCATAAACTAGGATTTTATAGTATGTGCGTTGTGTAGGTTTTATATATCTAATTTTTTTATCATAATAAATGATAGGAGTAATTGATCTAGATGATAATATATTAATAAAAAAACTTATTTGCTAGTCTGTAAAATATAATTAATAACACATATTTAAGAATATTTTTTACTCAAAAAGACAGAAGTTGCAACGTTAAAAAATTTGATTTTTAAAGTGATGATATAATTAAAATTGCATGGAATTATTATCAACACTCTTGTTGGATTTTACCATCTATGTGAAATTTTATTGACCCGTTATAATTAAATCAATGCAAATTAACTTAATAATTAAATCTTTGTATTAAATTTTCTATCATATAATAGATATTTTAACTTAACTATTAAAAAGTATGTATAACAAGAAATATTAAATATAAATAAAATATAACCTACATTTATAAAAATTTCTGGATTTTTAAAGTGGTGATATAATTAAAATAGCATAGAATTATTATCAACACTCTTGTTTGATTTTACCATCCATGTGAAATTTTATTGTAATACCCTGTTTCCGTATAATAAATAAATAAACATTTTATTGATGATGCGAGCTTTATATATTTTTGGAGTTGCTAATTATTTATGGAATTTGAGTTGTTAATTGGATTTGGTGGGTTATTTAGGTTAGTAAATAAACAAGAAATTGGACTACCTTATGGTTGGGCTAACTAATTAAGAGAAATGGGATAAAATGTGAAAGAATTAAGCCTTATGGGCTTATAAAAAGTGCCATTGTTGGGCCCAAGGCCTTATTTGAAGCATGTATAAATAGAAAATTAAGATGCAGCCTCTAAGATTTCACTGTTGCATTGAGAGTTCTAGAGTGTGTGCAAAACTCACGAGAGAGCAAGAAGAAGGAGTGAAGAATCATCTGGAAACCTAATGAATTGTCAAGAGAATCATAATGTAATGTTCTCTATCTCTCTATGATGTTGTAGGCATAAATTTTACCTAGTTGGGATGATTATAAGGCTGGATAAGATCTGGGTTTTATGGGGTTTTGGGTTTATGAAGAACATTAGTAAAGAATCTGAGCTAAGAACTAGAATACTTGTTGTGTTGTGTTTAAATCTTGAAGGAAGTGCTTAAATGAATGGAGAAATGTTTTGAAACAAAAATAAAGTGATTTGGTTAAGTTTTGGGAAAGTTGGGATTTTGAAAATGGAGTTTCAAGTTTTGGGTTTTCAAAAGAAAAGATGAACTACAGGGAAGGACTTAAGTCATGCGACCTTCCATGAAGGTCCATGCGACTTTCGGATGATGTAGTTGTTTGTTCATGCGACTTTGTTGGTCCATGCAACTTTTGGATGTGTGCCATAAGACTGTCGGATTTCATAAGTGTATCGGATTTCAATCAGAGTATCGGATTGCATAAATGTGTCGGATTCCTAAGGGTCATGCGACTGTCGGATTCCTAAGGGTCATGTGACTGTCAGATTTCCTAAGGGTCATGCGACTGTCGGATTCCTGAGGGTCATGCGACTGTCGGATTTCATGAGTGAGTGTGCCATGCGACTTTCAGTGATAGGTCCGGCCTAGGGTGGTCCGACTTAGGGTCTGTAGTGTACCCAAAGCTAACCAGTGGAGATATCTGTGTTGTAGGTCCTTGCGACTGAGCTTGTTAACTTTCAGCTTGTGTAATCTGTTGCGTTTATCTGTGCTGCAGATCAGGTGAGTAACCCTAACTTATACATGATATTAGTGTGAAATGTATATGTTATGTCTTATGTGATGTTTTAACTGATGTGATATATGTGAAGTGAAGGGTTACGTTATATTGTGGTGAAAACGTAACTCGGACACAGTCAGACATAGTGTGAAATCCTTGGTACGGCTTGGATAGTCAACTGTGACCCAAAGTGTGAAATCGTCGTCAGTGCACTGCGTAGGTAGAATGTGTTATGATATGTGATCATGGATTTGTGTTATGATGTGACATGTACATGCCTAGTGTGGTGTATAAGTTAGAGTGCTCGCTAAGCTTTATGCTTACTATTGTTGAAATTATTTTTTTCAGGACCTGATCGTGGGAAGGCTCCAGCAGTGTGAAGACGGCTCATTATTTATTCAAACCGTTTCCGCTGTTTAATTTATTCAAACATTTGCTAGAACAATATTTGTAATATTACTTAATTACACTTGATGACGGGTAGTCCCGGGTGCAGGGCCTCGTATGATTTGGTTGAATGCACTTATATTTCTATATTCAATTGTTTTAAATTTTTTTTTGGGATGTTACATTTATTGACCCATTATAATCAAATCAATGTAAATTAACTTAATAATTGAATCTTTTGATATTAAATTTTCTATCATATAATAGATATTTTAACTTAACTATCAAAAAATAGGTATAACTAGAAATATTAAATATAAATAATATATAGCCTACAATGCTAGTATTCATATGAATCATCTATCCAAAGATGAACACACTGAAGCATAGTTATTAAAATCGCGATCTTGATCGTAGGATCGTACGATCCCACCAACCAAAAACGTGGCCGGATCGTATTTAGGATCGTAAATAGGCAGGATCGTAAAATCGTAGCAAGATCGTAGGATCGTATAGCGATCTTACGATCCTACGGTCATAATTTTTTTTGTTTTTTTTTACATTTTTTAATTATTACTATTATTTTACATTTTTTGGTTATTACTATTATTTTATTTTATTAATTTTAATTTTCTAAGTGATCAACCTTGTGTTAAAAATAATTGTTTACAGTTTTTTACTTTATACACGTCACATTTTTCATTTTTCTTTTGTTATAAGAGAGATGTTTACGAGAATAAGATTTTTTATGAATTAAAGAATTAATGTTGTGCACAATATGTTCTAGATTTATTGATTGTGTTTAAAAGTCACATTTTAAATTTTATTATGATATGTAAACCAATGAATTGTGATGAGTTGTTATCTATTCTTTTAAAATTTAAAATTTGGACGATCTGATTTTTTGTTATTTTAAAATTTAATATTTTATTCTCTCCTAAAAATATTATATACTTGGTTTTTGACAAATAATTATAGAATATAAAAAACATAAAAAAACTTTAGTGACTTGTGGTAGGATCTTAAGATCCCGATCTCGATCTTACAAGCCAATCTTACAAAGATAAAAACGATCCTAGGTAAGATCTCGATCTTGATAACCTTACACCGAAACATATGTAAAGTTATCATACATTATTGCAAGTTTCTTTTATTCCAACCCCTACCTTAGTTCTAATGGATGGTTTTTTGCTCTCAAATCTTTCTTAGTTACTACCTTTGTAGAGAGTTTTAGCCTCTCACTCTTTTTCACAAGTACAAGTGTATGTGTATAGCCTTAGAGCAAACGTTATGGTATACCCGATTCCATCAGGTATAAAGGGGAACAACATTACGCATGTATGAGGTAGGAAATCGGGTAGCCACACAGGGTAAAATGACTTGATCGATAAGCTGTTTACCCCCCCCCCCCCCACCCCCTCTCAACGTTTTTTTATTATTGTTTAGTTTTAAGTTTCAAATTATGTAAATTTTTATTTTTATTTTACAATATTAGATTTTTATTATTAACCTCGTATGAAAATTTAATTAATTAATTAAGGAATTATATTATTTATTTAAATAATTATTTGTTAATATAAAAATAAAAAAAAGTCGTGAAAGTTTGAGAAAGAAAAGGAGAGGTATAACACTTAATCTGAGTAGGGAGAAGAAAATGGAAGAGAGAATGACGTAGCGCTGATGTGAAATTGGGTAAGGAGAAATAAAAGAAGAGGTATAAACTCATGAGTTGTGTTCAATAAAGTAAATTTAAAAAACATAGTCCTAAACTTTTAATATTCAATCACAGGTGATTCAGTATACAATCACATATGATTTTTAAAAGCATCACATGTGAATTACGAAAAATTACGAAAATGCCACTCCACTCAAAATTTTAAAATTTAATCTGGACGATTGATATCATTGATCCAAAGGCTAAAACTAGTTTCTTAAAACTATGAATTAATTATAGACTATATTAAACCTTCTTCATAAACTCATGAAATTAGAAAGGAAAGAACTATAACACGGTGGGGATGGGAATTTCGTTTTAATTTGATTACACGACTCCTCTTACAAACTTATATAGTTATATATCACCCATGGTAATTAATTTGACTCGTTCAATATTGCAGTGTTCTGGTACAATCTCGTAAGGCCATGTGTTATACTCTATCTTTTTTTTTCTTACCTAATGTCACATCAGTACCACATTATTCATTTTTTTATTTTCTTTACCCTACTCAAAATAAGTTTTATACATTCTCTTTCCTTACCCAAACCTTTTTCATATATATATATATATATATATATATATATATAGGGTAGAGATCAAGTAAAAAGAAAATTAAAGTAAAAAGGGTAAAAAGGATGATTATTTGATCATTTTTCGGTATATATATCAACTGATAATCGTTAGTTCATTAATTATTGAGTAAAACTAGTTCTTCATCGATTTCTTTTTGATGAATCCAACATATTCATCACTTTTTAGATGAAAGCATTTTGTTCATCAACAAATTATTCCAAAATTTTGTTTTCAAAATCTGTATTTGAAATCAAAAAGAAATTGATGAAGAACTAGTTTTAATCAATAAAGATGATGAACTAACGATTATCAGTTGATATATATACCGAAAAATGATCAAATAATCATCCATTTTACACTTTTTACTTTAATTTTCTTTTTATTTGATCTCATCCCTATATATATACATATATATACATATATATATATACACACATATATATATATATATACATATATATATGATCATCCTATATATATACATATATACATATATATATAATCATCCTATATATATACATATATATATATATATGTGTGTGTGTGTGTGTGGGGGGGGGGGGGCGGGGTGGGGTGGGGGAGTCTTTGGTGCTTCTCGCTCGAGTAAGTAAACCTGGTGAGGGTACCCGATGGGGCTACCCGAAACACCCGAAATGGTGTTCCCGAAGGAGATCGGGTAAACCATAATGCTCGATCTAAGAGTTTAGTATGGTAAAAAGTACGAGGAAAAGTGTGACTGAGAAAAGTGTGATGGTGTGACCACACTATACCATCTATGTGAGTTGACACTGGCGAATCTAGAATCTAAATATAATGGGGTTCAATATATTTTACGTTTCAAGATTAGTAGGCCAGAATGATTAGATAATGGGTTAAAAAATTACGGATCGAAGCGTTGATAATATGGTATGAATCAAAAGCAACATGAATAACTACGAAAAAGTAAACTTATATATTCAAAGCATATAACATAAATTTCTTACACTTGAAAGGGTTCTTAATCATTGTATTTAACAGAAAATGATTAGAAAAGTTGATTAAACATGATCTAATAGAATAATTAAAAAATATAACACAAAAATTTAAGAAAAAAGCTTAACTAGTAGTCTAGCAAAGTTAATTATATAATTGTACTTTGTACAACAATTCAAAATTAAATAAAACTAATTAGAGCAGGATTTTGAATTAAAAATATAAAAATGAAAAATCAATACTATTACATAGTCAATAGACTATGTGATCGTTTCTAGATATGTACGTATTGATAGCAGTGATTACAACACACTCACTCACTCACTCTCTCACTCTCTCACTCAGCTCTCTCTCTCTCTCTCTCTTGTTTCTGATCACAACCCATGGCTTCATCTACTCACTAAATACCTTCATGGAATCATGGCTTCTTTCATTCAAAGCTTTCAAAAATCAAGAGCGAGACTCCCACTCCTTTTCCTATTATAATCTAAACGTTTGCTTGATTGTTTGTTTCAAGTGTCTTGACGGAGAATGGCATTAAGATCAAGATTGCTGTTGGTGTTCTGCTGCTCATTGATGTTCACAAACTCACGAGTCATGACGTACATAGGAGGTCTGAAGGGTAGAGAGTCGACTAATGGGAGGAAATTTCTTTTACTTGTCCATTTTGGGGTCCATTTTATAATTTTAGGGTGGTCCAATTAAAATTTTTATATATAGTTATAAAAAATTTATTTTCTAAGTGGGGTCAACACACCCCATATGTTAATGCATATGATCACCTCTGTGAGTTGAAGACTTCTATAAAAGAGCGGGTTGTCTCAAATATTTTCAAGGTCTGGAACAAAACTAAAATATGGACGTTTAAAAATACTAAATTATATAAAAACGTTGATTAAGAAACTTACAATTATACAAATGTCAGTTAGTTACCAAATAACCAAATAGCTAATTACCAACTAAGCAATTAATATGCAAATATCAATTAAACAATTATCTCTAAGCAAACGAGTAAACAACCTAATATGCAAATAACCGATTAACCAATTACCAACCGAGCAATTAATATGCAAATATAAGTTTAACAATTATACTAAGTAAACCGGTAAACAAACTAATATGCAAATACAAATTAGTTACTAGATAATCAATTGACAAAACAAAACACACAAAAAGTAAAAAGTTGAATTAGTAAAATCTAAATAGTGAATAGAAATTAAACAAGAATTCAAGGAACTAAAATTTTAGAAACGTGTTTAAAAAGTTAGAAGCATGCCAAATCTCAAATATGCCTTAAATAATGAATTCTACCATTCACAAAAGCTTAGGATTTAAGTTTTTAAAAACCAAAACAGGGTTTAATTGTTTCTACACCACAAATCAAAAAATTTAACAACACAAATAATAATTATAACATGCAAAAATGTAAAAGTTTTAGAGAAAAGAAATTTTGAATAGTTGTTCGATTGAATTTTAACGAATCCAACCTATGTCAACTCACTGATCTTCAACCACAAGTTTTCTTTACTAGATCATCTATACTTTTAACGAATCCAACCTATGTCCACTCACTGAACTTCAACCACAAGTTTTCTTTACTAGATCATCTATACTGAACAAAATAGATCATCGGTACATACGTTTTACTGTAGTTATCACATTTTCATCTCACTTAGGAAGGTAGTGATTACCTTTAATTACAATGTCTCTGATACGAACTTATCCCATTATAGGCTTGTGTCATGTCATAAGCCCAAATGTAGAACTCACTCCTAAAAGCAAGCTTGTAGGAAGAGGGAACATCTAGACTTATAAGCCACCAACTTAATTTACTTTCGGCCGATCATAACAATATTCCACGTTTGAAGGACCAATGTCTTTGTTGGTCAAAGCTATGTTGGTCACGGTTGACACCCCTCTTTTCATGTAACATTCTCGATTTGGGCCTAGCTGTTAGTTGTGTTAAGTTAAGAAGGTTATGTAAAGAATCCACATTTAGTTATATAAATGAAAGGTTAATTGTATATTAGTGTGTTATGTGTTAATGTGTATATATGTATATATATATATATATATATGAAAGAAAAGTCAAGTAAAAGAAAAGAATTAAAAGAAAATCCAGAGGCGGTGCCTCTGGATTGTGAGAAATATATATATGTGTGAAATGTTGACTATGGTCAACGTGTCAAAAGCAAACACACATACAAGCAACTTCCGGTTTTCCCTCTAGTTCTCGGATTCTCTCCACTCTATTGCTCTCGGTTTTTTTGAAGCCAAAGATTTGGTGGTTTTAAATTCACACAAAGGTAAACATATGGTTGATGTTCAGATTTAACATATATGAAATGGTTTTTATGTTTAAAACATGGTTAGATACTTAAATCCTTGCAAAACACTACTTAGAACATGCAAAGCTTACTTTGCAAGTGGGTTTTGTTTGTTTGGTGTTATTGTGTGAGTTTGATGTGTTTTCAAAGTCATACTAACGAAAATGGATGTTTTTAGAATGTAAAAATGTATGAACTATGAATGGAATTCTGGAAAATGAGCCATAAATGAAGATGGCGGTTTCTGGGTTGAAACTGTCGGATTCCGAGACATGAGTGTGTCGGAATCCGCTAGTTGCCCAAATCCGATAAAGTGTCGGATTCCGAGACTTCAAGGTGTCGGAATCCGCATATGTCTAAATCCGTGTTATTGTTCTAAATCCGATAAGTATCGGATTTCCTAAAGTTCATGTATAAATTGCAAGTCGGAATCCGAAAGTATCGGATTCCTTTGAAAATGTCGGATTCCGATAAATGTATCAGATTCCGATAGAAGGTCGGATTTCCAACTTTGTGACCAAGTTTCCAAGTTCATAAGTGTTGAAATCCGATAAGTATCGGATTTCGCAAGGTGTCGGATTTCCCTTAAGAATGTCGGATTTCATGTAATCCGACAGTTTGTCGGATTTATGTGGAATCCGGATTTTGGGATTTCCTTTGTTGGCTTTGTAGCTATTCTAAGTATGTTAAGGTAATTAATGTAAATCTAATGTTCTAGGTGAACTTGACACCCTAGACAAGGCAGAAGTAAATTAACTATCTGTTTAAGCAACTCAGATGAATACCGACTTCCATAAGCCTCAGAAGAGGAAGAATTATGTACTAAGTGATTTGAGTGCACTTGTGCTCTTAAGTAAACGAATGAGAATTGCTATGTTACTTAAAGTACAATGCCATGTTAAATACTTGTCGTATATAAAGTTAAGTGCATGCCAGCGGGATCCAGAACTGGAACCGCTTAGTTAAGTAAATGCTATGTATATTACTGATTCTGAATGAATCAGTTAAGTAAAAGCTTGATGATATGTATGCTAGGGATCCAGTTTTGGATCCATAATGAAGTAACTGAATGTAAATGCATGCTAAAAGAAGTAAATGAATATGCATGCTAAGTAAATAATCAAGATATGTGTATGTGTTCGCGAATATCAGCAAGCATGGTTAAGGTTAGCCGGTTAGCTGGATCCCAGGGACCCTTGATCAGGAGATTCGGGATTTAACGGTGATTCGAGGTAACATTCCGGATCGTAGGTTCTGCAGAACCGCCATGCCTTATATCATGAGGGTTAATCAGTCAGAAATGGCTGAGTTACCTAAGGAGCCTCTGGTTTCGTTAACGATGCTTGGTGGATTGCTTTATGCTCCCCCACCAGCGCGGAGGGTTGTGTCTGATCCCCTGGTGTATTGGTGTTGAGTGGGACTAGCTATCCTGCAAGAAACAACTTATACCGATCGTGTCAGCACACCACAATGTGATAGGATACAATTGTATGCTTATTCCTGATATGCATGACTTACTCTAATGAAGCTTATGCTAAGTTTGTGCTCACTAGCTAAGTGTAGCTAACGGTGCCATATTAACTGCTTTTGCAGATCGAAGTTAGATTGCCTGGTGAGTCGGGTCCCCTGCTTCTGGATATTTTGTAGGAACACTTAATGTTGTAATAATTACATTATGGTTGGTTATTGTAGAGTAACACCAGATATTGAAACAATGCTTTATGTAATTATTTCCGCTGCTTAATGACAATTGTTCGTGATTAAGTTCACGTTTTGTTTAAAAACACAATTTTTTGCTAAAATCTGGTATATGCAAAGCCGGTGTACATTTCAGGTCCAAGCCACCACTCCATAGGTCTATCATCAATCTGAGTCATTGGTCACGGCTACATCAGTCACGGTGGACACCCCTCTTTTCAGGTCCAAGCCACAACTCCATAGTTTACCACTTCGAGTGTTGAAACCTTGGAAGATTAGGATAACTTTGATACCAATTGATACTAAGCTCTATCATGTAATATTACACTCTTAAAAGCCAGCTTATAGGTGATGGGACACCTAGACTTATAAGCCACCAACTTAATTTACTTTTGTCTAATATGTGATCGTAACAATACCTCACACTTGAAGGACCAGTGTCCTCATTGGTCAAGGCTATGTGCCTATGTTGGTCACAGTTTGCACCCCTCTTTTTAGGTCCAAGCCACCACTCGATAGGTCGACCACCACTCTGAGTCATCATTGGTCACGGTGGGCACTTCTCTTTTCGGGTTCTAATAACCACCACTTCATAGGCCACTACTCAGAGTGTTGGAACCTTGCAAGATGAGGATAACTCTGATACCAATTGATACCAAATTATCCCATACTAGGCCATATCACGCCATTAGCCCAAGTGTAGAACACACTTTTAAAAGCCCGCTTATAGTAGAAAGGGACACTTAGACTTATAAGCCACCAACGTAATTTACTTTCGGCTGACGAGGGATTGTAACAGTCTCACTAGTCAAGGTAGTGATCACATTTGCAATGTCTCACTAATCAAGGTAATGATCACCTCGATCTATGACATCTCACTAAAAATATAGTGATTACCTCTACTGGCCTCACTAATCACAAGATTATCCACTAGAAGCTACTAAAATTCTGTTAAAAGATATGCATAACATGTTTACTTTTTTTCTTCATTTTATTTTATTTTCATGGCGTTTTTATTACTTGCCAGATAGGTTTGTTAGTTTCTCTTCTATTCAATTCATTTGGAGAGAAAGGAATTACAAATATACATTTATAATAGGTCACAGTTTAAATAGAAAAGTATAATGAATTAAAAAGGTTTTTAAAATTCACTGAAAGTGCATCAAGATCATTAATTTGTTTAACTCCTTATTATCTCTTTCTTCTAAACAAAAATCACTTTTCAATACATACAAAAAAGTTGACAGTGAAATGGGCCAATACCAAAGCTGGGCCAAATGTGTATGACACACAATTGAGTTTCTTAGGTTATCAGCCCAGTAGAGATCTTTGTTACAGTTGCATGAAAGTCGCCATATTAATCTGCATGTTGACATCTTCTAGTGAAGCTTATACAAGATGGAGTCAGCACAGGATTATAAGTCAACGAACAGGAACGTCGAATAGTTTATAAGATTATGTGTGAAGATGTGGTAGTTGGTCATGAATAAACATGATCGACATACTACCAGCGGCTCGTGGTAAGTCATGAACGTGAGTATGGATTCTTTCGTATGAAAAAGATATTTTGACGGTTCTTTCTTTTCTAGACCATGGTTCAACCCATGTACTAACTCGAGGGGTCTTCTATGCTAGCCCTTAATTATTTTGTGAATTGTAAATTTTTTCTCTAATTCATAAATTTATAGTTGTGCCACCAGTCAATTAGTAGTTAAAGCACTTAGAAAGGACGAAGTTGAGAGTGTGGTAGCAGAAGGTTGGATTACCACATGGGGGTGGAGGGAATACCACTCCACTGTTAGAATGAATAATTGGATTTCTTCTACAATCGTGATTTCACTCTCCAAATTCAATATTTTGACCCTTTGTGCCTGGGTTACACAAAATTTGAATTGAGATAATTGTAAAAATATCAATCTTGTTCTTGGCATAGAAAAGATCTTCAAAGACTTGAGAGAATACAAAGTATCTTCAAAATTCGTGTGTCCTAAAAAACATCAGTTTTCCTCATAAAACTATCAAAACAAGGGTTACAAACTTTGATCATTTCCAATAAAAACATCAGTTTTGCTCATAAATCTGTCAAAGCGGGACCCCCGTTTTTCATTCGGGGGTAAATTTTATCGGGATCAACATAGACTAACACAAGCACGTGCTTCACACTCTCCATAATCGTTTTAGTACAAAGTTAAATCCCCATGAAACACACGTATAAAATTCATTACACAAAATAAATTAGTGACACTAAAATCACCAACATCCACTGCATGAGTGGTGGAGGTGGGAGGGGGTGAAGACCACTAAAGGTGCGATTGGGGTGTGAATGAGGGTTAACGTATATGATTCTCACTTCCTAGCTCAATTCCTCCTAATTTCTTTTCTTTAATATTCAATTGAATAAATTAGGTACTACGTGGGTTATTTAATAATTTTATGTGATAGAAAGTACAACTATGGAGCTTAGGTGTTTGATTGAAAGGTGAGAAAAAAAGTTAATATAATTGTTAGATGTAAAATAAGGGTTAGAATCACTTTTATAAATAATAACTTGAGGTTATTGGTTCTACACTTCTACTTTACACCTACCCTCTTTTATTTACATTTTCAATATCTTTTTCCCATTCTTCTTTTGAGTTATATATATAATTCTACATCTTATTGTTATCATTATTCTTTGGATCAAAAAAATCTGAATTTAAAACCAAACAGGTAAAGGAAGGGTACGTATTTTCTGTCTAGGTTACATTGGGAACCGAGTCTTTAACTCATATATATATATATATATATATGTAGATGTGCTGATCAACAACTTATTGGCTGAAGTACTTGATTTATTGAGTGATTAGAGGGATTGAGAGTCTCATCGAGAGCATGAACGAGAACATGAAAAAACAACTAATGAGGTTGGTAGTCACGATCAACGTTCAACGTATGAATTTTTGTTGAATAAACAATCGTCAGTGACAGAGGGGGAGGCAAAAATAAAATTAATTAAAATTGAGGGTGTTGTCGTTATTTTTTCTAGTTAACCAGGTTGGATTAACGAGGTTTCGGTTATGGTTTTGGTATTTTAGGACTAAAATTTAAACAAAACACAATTTATATGAAGCACTGTTAATTAAATTGCTATTCTTAGGTAAAATAAGATATTTTAAATGTATAAATTAAAGATTGAACTATATCTTATATTTTTTTAGAAAAACATTTCATTTTTTTATTAGATTTTAGTGGCGCTAAAAAATAACTGGTGGCATCCCAAAATTTGACTAATGAGTACCGGCTCGAAAACGTTGAAATTTTCCATTTCATCTGTAAAATTGACTAGTGGCCCATGCCACCACCAAACTATATAGAGGTCCGCCCATGGCTGGTGACTCAACGGCATGCATCAATTAACTAAAAGTTGGATTTCGGGCAAATTATCGCTTAGCATTTGGGACGATTTCCGGTTCAACACTCTTCTTTGAGGTTTCTGTAGTCACTAGAATGAGGGCCATGAATCTAGTTAGATATAAGTTCTTCCAACTTGGTGCTATTTAATTCACAAGATGTGGCTAAAAAAAGATAATGCATAAATCTAAGGACTGTCAACTGTGTGTTATTTAAATTACTTAATAATTTGATTAAAAAAATTGTTCAGGTAAATTATAATATTTTTCATTCGGAATTTAAGGATGCATCTTAGATTCATGCATATATATCACAGTGATGAATTTGGAAATACATATATTCTGCATGGCCCACCATCTGAAAGGTTGTCCACCACTCTTAATGGCCATACAAAGGCTAGCTGTGAATGCTTGACACTAGTCAAAAACTGATCCTAAGTGCACTGTCTTGATTATGCTTCATTTGTTTTCATTCATATGGTGCTTGTTTGACTACTGTTTTATACTTTAATTTACCTTCTATATATATATATATATATATATATATATATATATATTGTTAGCTATGAGAATAGAAAAAAACAACTGAGACTCATAAAATTTACTCTTTTCAAGGTCTTAATTGAGTTAAAACTTATCTAGATATATAGTAATGCTACTGATTAACCAGTTTAATCAAGGTAATCTTTAATTAACTCAATAGTTAGTTTAGTAAAAAGTCAGCTCTGAGGCAATAATTGCATGACCAAATGATCTAGCTAATGGGCAATATGAACTTTGACACCCTTCTCTATCCCCTAAAGCCTAAAACATTGCTTAATTTGTGGAGACAAGTTTTCTTGACATAATCAATTTTGACATCCTCAATTATTTTGTAATTTTGAAGATGTACCATCTACCAAAACCATTTTAGATCCCATTTGTTTGAGTTCTTGCAGTCAATCTACCCACCTCTCACTTCTAGTTTAGAAGCAAGGGTTGGCAAAAGGCTAGAACTGTCTTTTGACATATATATGGATTGTCTACATAGCATGCATACTAATACATTCATAATGAGTGTAGCAAAAGTAGGCAAAAGAGATGATATGATGTATCATGATGAATAAAAGTTCAACAAATACACAATTATTCTCATCCTTATTCAACTTGGTTCTTCCCCATTGCTTGATGGATGAATGGAGGGGGAGACATGACACATTACTCCCCTACTTTTTCTAGTTACCCTTTGTTTGTAGGACCATTTTTGGGACATTTTGATAGTAGGAAGAAATTTAATAGCACCATGGAGACAATGAGGGGAATTATAGAACTTAACATATGGCCCCCATGTCTTTTGAAACTATTTATATTGGGGAAAATAATAGACTCCAAAGACCATAGTATTGGCACCTTAATATTGCTTATGTTTTCTCATGATTATCTTTTTATAAACTATATATAGTATGAAGTTGTCCCCCTATTGCTTGTCTACATGCACCTCTTAAATTAAACAATACTTAATTAGAAACCCATTAATTGGTTCTCATTTCTCAAGCTACAATTTCTTATTATTGACTCTTTAGGGTTTAAAGTTTCAATTAGTATATAGTTTAAGACATAAAGTATTGAAGTTTAGTGTGGGCAAACAAAACATGCATATAAGTATGCATCTATTATATATATGTGCATATCTTGACACCAATTTGAATCTTTGTAATATCCATCATATGTTTTTGACCAAATTTGTTTTGTATATTAATTTTTAAATGTGCCTTCTATTTGTTAAGATGGGATTTCTTATATTATTATTATTATTAAGAAGAAGAAGATTTGACTTTCATACAAATCTGATTTGTTGTATACAACAATTATAACTTTTATGTATCACAGACTTAATATCAATTTTTTTCATCCATATGTTTAAAGTATCCAAATAAGAACTTTTCTTTGTGTATACGAATTATTGTTATGCACAAATTGCGGGTTATCAATATTTGGATGTGACTCATAAAGACCGAAATTCAAAACGAACCAAACTCAAACAATCCAATTTGAATTGGTTTTTTTGTCTTCGAATTGGTTTTGGACTTGATTTGAAAGTTTACATTGGTTTACAAATCAAATTTCGAATTTATAAGAAGATTTGTCACCTAACTCTAAATTTGACGCACACATGTGTACATAAATAAATACATACGTATATGTGAATGTGCGCCCGTGGTGTGTGTACTATTACTCTATTCACATTTTTTGATCTCTTATCCGACCCATAAAGAGTAAAATGCTGAAGACATTGAAAAACATATAAATCTTCTCTTAACTCGTCTTAAAAGTTGAAACCCCAATTAAATATTCAAAATAATAGATTCATCACAAAGATTTTTGAATTAGTTTGATTTAAACTTTATAAATGAGAACAATCTACTCAGTTAGCTGAATTTGGTTTCGAATTTAAATCGGTTAAACTAGTAGTAATACGCATTAGAAGTTTCAAATGAGGGTAGTAATTATCTAACCCGAACTACCTGATTTGAATAACTCGTGAAACTTAAAAATTGATTCGATAAACAACCCTGACGCAAATGACCTCCCTATTGGTCATGTTCTTGAAAACTTGACCACTTTCCAAAATTGTAAAATACTCACTATTTCGAATTGAATTCTATAATTTCACAGAGAATCTCGCTAGGATATATATAATATTAAATGCATTTTTCCAGGATATAAAATGAAATATGTTCATAAGTTACAAGTTAAACAAATGGGTAAAATCATTTAATAGTAATAAAGTTTGAAAACTGTTTTACTAAGGTCACATCCTCTTTTATTTCACATTGTAAAATAACTCATGAGTGACCCTGGTGAAATAATTTTCATACTTGACTACTATTCTGTGAAATAAACCTTAAACAAATCCTAATTACCGGATTATATAGTTTCTTTTATATTTCTCTTTGTAACTTTTGTTTGATTGCCTACCACGTAGAGCATTGCCTCGTATGGATGATTTCAAAAGTTCAACTTTCATGCGGGTTTCAATCAGGGATGGTCAATGGGATATTTCGAAAACGGTCATAGTTATACAGGTTAGGCCGACAACATTCGATCCAAAGCTTGACATCCTCTGAGTAATCTAAACAGAGAACACCCTCCGTTTACCTTTTTTTATATATATTTTTCTTTGTCATTACAAGTTTGTATGTAGATCTACTTGAGTGATAATTGTAGAATTTTCAAGAAAATAATATATATAAAAATAAGTATAATGAGATCCCACCACCAACGTACACCATATGAGTTTAATTATGTTTGTTAAAAGAAAAAGGAAGATAGACAGTGATAAGAGCAGTGAGTGGTGAACCGGATGTTCGCTCCGGTCAGGGTCCCACCGGCCGGCCCAACTGACGACATGAAAAGATGGGCTAAAAGGTTCACCTCATCCTAATTAATTAACCCACTAATCACTCTCATTACTCTTAATTACACCCTCTTCCTCCTCTCGTTTGTTCTTAATTAGGAGACACATAACATCATTAGTATTTATGCATTGCTTTTCACAAGACACAATCTAATCTAATTTAAATATCTAATTGCACTTTCTTTTGCTTTTGGAATCACAAAAGTCAAATCCATTTTTTTTCCTATTTTCATTTGCATT
The DNA here is from genome assembly GCA_038502395.1 of Dittrichia graveolens. NCBI lineage: Eukaryota > Viridiplantae > Streptophyta > Magnoliopsida > Asterales > Asteraceae > Dittrichia > Dittrichia graveolens. The sequence goes on along the minus strand of JARJIL010000005.1, from coordinate 80,332,823 downwards.
ATATGATCCATCTTGTCATGTTTTTTCAACTATGGATTAATGTTTATCCTTTAGACTCATATTTTCTGGTCTAGATGAATCAATTTTGCTTTAGATCTTGATTAATCCACTTCTTTTTTTCTTTTTTGATAGTTGGATTGAATATGTATCATCAAAACTGCTACGTTTAAAGTTTTCTTGTCGTATCATTTTGATAAGACCTTATTTTGTCATGTTACATAACATTACTTACAGTTTAATTCTCGAATGATCTAGTCATTTTCTTTGAAAAGCAAAATGAATGTGTTAGAAATGAGACGTTCAAAATGCAATAAAACCTAACATCTAAATCACCATGAAGGTAACTTAGAAGAGAAATGATCCGGTCATTAAGCATGAATCATGGGAGCACTAGTAAGTTCGGTTTAAGTGAAAATCTAACATTGATGAATCAATTTGAAGATTCTTGAATTAATCGGAACATGCTCTTCATGCTTCATTTCTGGTTTAAAATGAAAAAATCACGTTGAAAATCAAGATGAGTCAATTCATTGATCATGCGCTGTAACTTTAACAACATTTTCAAAGCAACTAGGCGAGTGGAAACCACAGTTTCCTTTAAGGGTGTATATGGAACTGTTGAATCAAAACAGGTTGACTGGTTTTAGAAGTCTAATAATGCCTTGTAGGTTTAAAAAATAGCAAACTAGTTAAACCGTTTGAGCCAGTTTACCAACCTTGTCGGACAAACTGGCCATAATATAATATAACTTTAAATAAATTATATATGTATTTCTTAGTAACAGGTCGTGTTGGAAAATCGGTGTATGTGCAACAAATATAAGTATATGAAAGCACGTGGATCCTTGTTTAGTCGATGTAGAAAAATGTATGAGCCAACATGTTAAGTCGAGTTGAGTCGGATCGGAGCACAATGAAAACATAAAACACATTCAATAAATAGCATTACAGTTTGTAGAATTGTTTTTCATGGTGTTTCATGGTTTGGAAAAAAAATTGACAAGTGATTTGTTACTAATCTCTTTAAAAAGTCTATTTCAATATATGAAACGTAATATAAACTAATATAATGCGATATTTCTAGGCTATTCTGCTACTTGTTAGACTATTTGTAGCACTCTCGGCTCCCCGCGGGCTCCCTCAACTTAATTGGGTTCTATGGGGAACGCCCATACTAACCCCTCCCCTCTCAACCCACCAATCTTCATCTTTGGCTTCTACAACCCGAGAATACTTCCTCCAACCCCACCCTACTCTCTCTCTCTCTCTTAAATATATTACAAAATAAAATAGAAAGGGTACGATTAGAAAGGGTGATTAACATTTAATTAACAAACTGTTAATTAACAATTTAATATTTAAAATGTAATTAAAAGGTACGGATTATTCACAACCATTAATCTACTATGCTAAGTTTTGATAATAGAATTATATAATTGATGGGTGCAAATATAAATTGGTCATATTAAGACATGACTTAAAATTTATTTTATTTTTTTACATATTTTATAAAAAAAATTCAAAAATTAGGTAGTCTTAAGACCTACCATCTTCGTATATAAAATAATGAAAAATTGTTAAACACATTTATGAATTTGACTAAAGCGTCAATTGGTTGCCCAAGAGTTGTGGCCAATACCCAAGTGCAAGTGGCAAGTGCCCTCCTTCAAGTTTTTTCTGATCGACAACAATTCAATAAAATAAAATAAAGACAATACAAACAGTAACTCTATTCTGCTAAAAAAACATCAAAAAAGAATATGACATATAGAACAAACTCAAAATTGCTTATCAAAACTGCGACTTAGAGTTTGAGTACCTTGAAGGAGGCTTGTAAAGGATTCACTTCCCACAAATACAAAAATTGCTTATTCAAAAATTAGCTATCACCACTCAAATATATATATATATATATATATATATATATATATATATATATATATATATATATATATATATATATATATATATACTATTATATAAAACATTTAAGCTTTTTCCTTAACACTGTTATATTTTAAGTCACTTAAGATTACTATTCTACCCTTATGTACCAAAAAATGATTCCATAAAATAAACTTAATAACATTCCTTTTTCATAAATTCCAGAATATTCCATTTCCATAAATTCCATAACAAAACTTACGAAACAGAATATTCCATAAACTTAATAACATTCCATAAATTTCAGAAAAGAAAAATATATAATATTCGTTTTTCACCTGCTAAATAAAAATTACAAAATTACGTCTTGTGTGTCCTCTTGATTAATACCTACCAAAACAACTCCTTACAAACCATTTTTATTCACCATCGCCGCATTGCGCGGGTACCTCGCTAGTGTATATATATATATGTATATATATATATACATAATACTATATAAACCATTTAACATTCTCTCTTCTCTTAAATTTTAAGACTTCTTAAAATTCAATCAATATAAAATCTTGACCCTTTATTTAATCTAAATTAATCTCATCCACTCAATCTTTAACTATTTTATTCTCTCCTAATTTACTTTAACTTTTTATTCAAAATATATTCTCTCATACTAACACAATTATCCACTCACATCAACATAATTTTTAAAATCTTATTAACTTTTCTCTTTATTTCATCAATATAAATCTTTTTTCTTATTTTATTATCTTTTAGAATTTATTTTTAAAAAATAATAAAATAGTTAGATGTAAATAAAAGAAAATTTGAAAAAAATGGACATGTTGCTATAGAAAACTTTTTCGTGACATTGAATCGCGCGAATAACATATCATTACATTCTTGAAAGCGACATATTATAAACGAAAAACTGTTTGCCGACGCAGCATTGCGCGGGTATAATGCTAGTGTATATATATATATATATATATATATATGAGTGTACGAGCATATAGATTTACTAAAGTCACAAGATATCAAACAATGATCCAAACTTTCCACAACATGGTTGCACCAAGAACACAAAACCGAGTGAATATCAATACCTCTAGAAATGAGCGGCCCTCATTCAAGTTAATGGGCCATTCATGTAAATTTGCATGAGCAACTTTGTATTTATTTATTTATTATTATTTTATTTTAATTTCGCAAGAATCCTTGTTTGCTGTTGTTTTGTTGAGCAACTTTATGTTTTTCTAATATTTTTGTTAGTTCAAATGTTTGAAACCTCTCATTTTTCAAGCCTGTCTTGATTCTTTAACCAAGCACTCGTGTACACCCCTAAATTTTCCACACGATGCAATGCAGATATCCATAAATATACACATATGTCTAATAAACCAAAACTATTAATTTAGTTTTGTGTTTTAAAATAATTAGGATGTATTCATAATACAATAGAGGTTTCTAGTTTAATCTTCTTTACTATTGTTATCTATTAAATTAAAAGGGGGATGAAACATCCCAAAAGAAAAATTTTAAAAACATTTCAAAACATCGATTCATAAATATAAATCTTTAATCACGAAAATAGAGTTTACAATCGTAAGCAAATCAGAGTATTAAAATATTGTTAAAACAACGGAAACAAAAGTATCTAAAACATTAAAATAACATTATGCTGTCGCACCAGGGCCTTTGCCTTTTTCACATACGAGGTTCCTGAAAAAGAACAACACATCAACGTGTAAACATAAATCTTAGTGAGTTTTCAAACCACTTATATATATATCTTATACAAGATAGCACCATAGTCAGGTAAAGGTATACATCACATCACATAGGGTCACATAGACGGGTAAGCCCAGTTGCACGAGATTGCCAAAGCTACAATAATAAGCACCAAATTAAGTTGCACACGGTTGTCACATCGACATATAATAGTACACATCCACACATGAAAAAGCATCACATCATAATGAATAAGTTAATGAAAACTCACCTAATTAGCATCACAAGCAATAGAACAAAGATTTATCAACAGATCCGGATGTTACACAAGTCTACCGGCAATACCTACATTTAAGGTTTCCACATCTATAATCATAATCTATGGCTACTTACTCTATTCAAACTTGCACACTATGAAAATCCCTAAAAATTCTAAGTTTGTAACACTTTGCGATCCTAGCTCGCAATGCACTTTGCAATCCGAGCTCACAACACACTTGGAGATCCGACTCGTGATGTAGTTTGAGATCTAACTCGCAACACAAGTCCGCAATCCACTTAGCAATCCGAATTCACAATCAACATGGCGATCCAAACTCGCAGTTCACTCAACTTTGCGATTTGGGTTTGAAACCCATTAGCGATTCACCACTTTATGATTCAGGGAATCCCTTTGGGGACTCAACCTGTCAACTACACTTTGCGATTCTAGACTCAACATTCAAGTTCACAATTCAAATACATGTATACTTTCGCTTCACGATTTCCCTATTATTTTAAGCTTTTGCAATTCATGTGATTTTGTATACTTTGTGATTTGGCATGTTAATAACCTCACTATCAGTCACTTTTAAGAACTTTGGCAATTCATACTTACTATTTTGTGAATCCAGCATCACAGTTAACTCCTCAAAGAATCAAACTCTTTTAAAACTTAACCATCCAACTAACTCTTGTTATAATGGATTCCTAACATCATTTTAGTAAATTGTTACTGACTAATTGTATCCATGTCAAGTTTCCGGATCAAAATATAGATATTGTCCTTGGTCTATATAAATAACTCAAATACGATAAAACCCAACTATGATCCTATGAAATTTGAATAAGTTGATATGAACTCGGTATCTAATGATTATAGGGATGTAAAGATCTCACTTGATTGATTTCCAACAACATCGAAGCTATTTGGTGAAGAAATGATGAAGATTCCTTCAAAACTTCTTCCCAGTTCTAATAGAGCTCACACACACACTGAATATTAAATGCGGCCACAGTGTTTGCAACTAAGGTTTCTTGCCTTAATTTGAGTATTTATATATTCTTCTAAGTTTCCCTTGATTCCCTAACACCCCCTTACGTTTTAATAAGAGAAGATATACACCCTCACATTGACTAATAAATTTCATTCTCATTAATAGTACATTATTACAAACTGGATAACGGGTACTAAATGGGAAGAAGAAAATAACTAGTATTTTAGTCTATTAAAAACCCTTATTTTACAAGAATAACAAGACGTGACAGGTTGACTATAACCACCTTAAATGTAATGGAGATGCAACTTAACAAAAAGAAGTGTTCACAATTCTCTAATTTTAATAAAAGACTGACATTAATTAATTTAATTAAATAATACTAATCCTTCATTTAGTTAAGATTATCAACATTAGTTGTTATAGACATTCATTCGGTTAAAATTAAAATAAATTTCGATTGAAAGCATTTTAGATCCGATTCCCTTATGTTTTAAATTTAAAATATGAAAGTTTGAACATTTTATTCAATAGATCAAACTAATTAAACAAAAATATTCAATTAATTTAAATATTATCAAAGTTCATTTAAATTTTCTCAATTTTTAAGAGATTATTTTTTAACTCGTGAGATATGACATTAAATTTGATAACCATTTAGGCCATGAAAGTACTATACCAATTGATTCGTTTGTTATTTTTTTAGTTGAGTGTCCCATAGTTATTTGATTGATATCTAAATCATGTAGTATATACAAATATTTTCGTACTATTTGAACATATTATTTTTTAAAATTTTATTATTTATCGTTTTCTTTTACGTCTTACTTTTTATTTAATATCTTTTCATTAATTAATATTTAATTGGTTAGGATTATCTCATGTTGTAGTCAAACCTGAGAGTGTGTCCCTTATTCTAAGTCAAGAATGAGTCCCTTTGTTAGCCCACTCTAATGTTTGTGAAAGAACATATTAGATCATGTTTGATCATAACATGAGAGAATCTTCACACACACACACACACACACATATATATATATAGGGATGAGATCAAATAAAAAGAAAATTAAAGTAAAAAGTGTAAAATGGATGATTATTTGATCATTTTTCGGTATATATATCAACTGATAATCGTTAGTTCATCATCTTTATTGATTAAAACTAGTTCTTCATCAATTTCTTTTTGATTTCAAATACAGAATTTTGAAAACAAAATTTTGGAATAATTTGTTGATGAACAAAATGTTTTCATTTAAAAAGTGATGAATATGTTGGATTCATCAAAAAGAAATCGATGAAGAACTAGTTTTAATCAATAAAGATGATGAACTACGATTATCAGTTGATATATATACCGAAAAATGATTAAATAATCATCATTTTTACCCTTTTTACTTTAATTTTCTTTTTACTTGTTCTCTACCCTATATATATATATATATATATATATATATATATATATTTCAAACACAAATCAAGAAAAGCATTAGTTATTAATATCTTAATTTCTAAGCCTTAGAAAGTGAGGAACATATTGATTAAAATCCATAGGGACTACCCACGTGAGTGATGCCCAAAAACAAATACAAATTGGCCATTAAAATACTAATGTATGAGCAAAAAAACATCGAAAATGATCCTTTTGTTCCCCAAATGCCCTTTTAATTTTGGTTTATTTATAAAATATATACGAACCACATAATTAAATATAAAGCACACAAATCTTCATTATGCTTTTGTGTTGCCTTCCAATTTAGGAAAGTGTTTTAATTTTTGAAGTAGGCCATGGCAACCCATGTACGTAAAAATTATTGTTCCCAACCTTTTCTTGTTTTTATTTATAATAATATTGTTAAAGCTAAGTATCTTCAAAAGTTTGATATTAGCTAGGCCTTAGATTATGTTTAAAGGTACATGTCGGGTTGATTTATGATTAATCATATATCCCTCATCAAAATGCCAAATGTTACTATAATAATAACAGTTTTTGGGTCGTCTTTAAATAATTTTTAAATATACTTAAATGATAACTTTTAATCTTTAACAATAAAAAATAATAATAATAATACGCGATTTCACTTAAATGATGTAGGGGTCATATTCATTCTATATAGAGTAAAGAGAATGTTTTTTAAATACATTTGGTTTCTCATGTATAGTTTAAAATTGTGCTTTATGATAATGAAAACCACCATAGTAGTATATTTTAAAACTTTCCATAATATAATCGATATACATTTTTATTTTTATCATTGTTAATGTATTTAAATATTTGTTTTTTAATTACATTGATGTTTTATATAATAAGAGTGAGCAAAGTAGATGTGTGATGAGTATGGGATGAGGTGTGGTATCACTCTAGGGTGTGGTAAGAGGGCAAGTGAGGTGTTTGCAACATGTGAAAGGGTGTGTGGTGAGGGGAGGTGAACCCAATTAGCTTTTTATTGTATTTTTTTAAAAATTTTGGCTGGTTAGTTGAGTAATCGTGAGCCTCATAATTTGGTATGGTGGGAAGTACACACTTCGGGGTTAAGTGGTAAGGAAAAAAACTAACGTGACAGTGTAATGAATATGATGGTCTGGGATTGGAATCATCTCATGTTGATATATAAGAACTTAACTAATCATGTTCTCTCACAACAAAAATCAATAGATCCTTGTTTAAATTAAAGTGGGACCTTTGTAGGACCCATTAATTTGTAACGTAAGAAAACATGACCAGTCACGTTCTTCTTATATGAGATGATCTCAATCCAATGACGTGCAATCACTCCTCATACTCTAATTTACTATTACTCATAAATGTGTCTAGTGGAATTAGTCTTTTATATATGTATATATGTATGCACACACACACACACATCCACTCCCACCTACTCACTTATACTCACACCACCCATACATACATATGCACATGGGGAAAGTTTGTCATACACTTTATCCCTCTACCTTGTTTCTTCTACTCTATATAGTTCTATCATGGTTTGTGTTCTTGTGAGTGGTAGCTCATCCGTGTCTTCTTCATTCTATCATCTCACATTAGTCTCAAAGCTACCCCTCTTCTTTTGGGTGATAACTATGACAAACTCTACTTTTCACTCTAGCACTAAATACCATTAAACACGAGCCATGGTATCGTGCTAACTCTAAGCCTTGTTGTATTTGACAACAAGCTCTAGCATAAAACATAGCATCACACAATCATAATTCATATACACAAATAGACATATATCGTATTAACGTGCCAAGTAATTTAGTATAATTTACCTAATTATATCCGGTAACAACACAAAATTTCAAGTTATGAACAAGTAGTCTGCTATGTTTATCGTCTAGTGCACATAGAACTAATATATAGGAAAATAATCTTTTTATTTATACTTCATTTATGTATATATTTGTGTATAAAATTTGGACTTATAGGTTATACATGTAGATTATTTATTTTTAAAATTATGCTTAGATATGTTTTATAAAAAAAGATACTCTATCTGTTTTTAATTTAAATAAAACAATTAGACCCGGTTAATTGTTAAAGATTGGCTTCTACTTGGGGTTTTAGACCCAATTGTGGTATGAAAAACCTAACTCTATTTGGGTTTTCGAATCCGACTCCATAACGAGGCTTTATTCGCTAAGAGTAGATATCTCCCTCTTCATTCTTTTCGAAAAAGTAGATTCTACATATATCTCATTTAATGATATAAAAAATGATAAATATAGTAGATATATCTAATTTTTGTAGATGCATCATATTTTTGTAGCTCTTAAATTAAGAGTTCAAAAACTCAGATATGTTCTTTTTATTCTCCTGAAAATGTGTTCTCTCTTGATATTCTCTCTCTCTCTCTTTGTACATATATGTACTTACACATATATTAAGTCAACTCATAGAGGTTTCACATATATTATACCAATTCTAAGTACATTAAACATTCGCATATAATTTTCATTTAACCCACAATCATTATGAATGTTAATATACTCACCAAGCTGCAAATCCCTGGTTGATAAAATTTTCAAAACCATGGTTTAAGTCCAGACTGTGCATAACACATGTACAGATCCCTCAAACCATGACTCTAATACCAAGTTGTAACACAAGAATTTATAAAACTAATATGTATATAAAATACTATTAAAGTGTTCACATATATTTAAAAGCGGAAGCATAAGTTTTGTTGTAACCATGTTCAGTCAAAAGATAGATATACACATGTACTACTGGAGTTTTATATATTACACAAAATGAGGTGTTAAATTTTTACAAAAGGTTTATGCAAATTAATGGTCAAATAGAAACCTTGCCCTTGTCTTACCTTTACTGCAACCTGTAAAAAGCATGAAAATAGTATTTGATAAGCTACAAGAGCGGAGTAAGTATGCCAAATTGTAAATCATATAAATACATGTATAAAATCACATAAAGATATTACAAGTATATCAAGTAGGTTTATGCCGGCCACTAGTTGCACAAAGCAGTATGCTAATCAACACGTATCAATAATACATGTATCATATTTGAGTATGATAACACACATGGTGTAAATATGAAGAATAATATAGTAAATTCACATTGTAATCAGTTTAAGCGATAAACAGCTTATATGTTTAACTTAAGTAGCCAATTACCTTCGTATACAATTAAAATAACAGAATATTACAAATTGCACGATCTGCCCTGAAACAGGGCCTACACGCGCAGTGTAAGGGACTTACACGGGCCGTTTACCCCTCACACTACTCCAACATATCAGGTCACATGGCCTGTGCTTGACCTAGATTACTACATGGGTCGTGTACCACTATACGACCCGTGTTGGCCTACACGTCCAGGCTATACGGCCTACCCATATCTAGACAGGTTGTGTTCATGACCAAATTCAATACCCAATTCGATTCTAAACACCCAAGGATATTTTCCTACATCCCAAATGTCAGGATCGGATTTACTAACAAAAACATACACAAGAACAATCCAATAATAATCAAAGAAGTTTGCGGAATAATACTTTGGGTAACAAGAAAATTACATTGATCACTTGATTCAAATGCTTACAAAGAAATAACGATCAAAGCCCCAATCTGTTGATTATGAATGATTCAATAGACGTATAATACTTCTCTATTGTAGGGAATAACTTGAGGCTGAAATTCTAATCATACATACGTATGCACACACACCTTGCAGTCTCTTTCTATACCTATGTACATACAAATATTTATAATAAAAATGATTACAAAATAGAATCAACTATTTACACTAACAGAATAATTTAATTACGGAAAGATAACAATACATCTCATCCATAATTATTATCCCTAAAATGAAGGAATTCATCCTTATCACGAATAGCAGCATTAACTCTGTTTTCTTCAATAACAACATCAACTTTCTTCGAACAGTTCTAAATTTGTTATAGCAGCATTAACTTTGATATAATAACATTAACTTTAACACTACTAGGATTAACTTTGATCACCGGTACTAATTCTTTCTTCAATCGGTACTAACTACACATAAACAGTATTAAGTTATTCAAGCAGTATTAACAACATTCACCGGTTGTAATATTTAACACTGTCAGCATTAACTTCCAAACAACCATCAAACAACATCTTCAACCTAACAATCTCCGCCTAAACTTATGCTGACAGGCAATAAGTTCCTTATTTATTTTTACTATTTGTTGGGGATACTACCAAAACCTTCCTTCTCACTTCCCTCTCTTCTATATATCATTTATCAAATACCTCACCCTTGAAACAAGATATACAGTTGTAGGACAATTTTGAAAAAAAAAATTTGATTCACACTAATCATTGATTTTAATTTCTCCAAGGGCTGTGATTGTATTCTTTTTCTACCAAAGAACTCATACCTTACATTTGAAGTTAAAACATAATGAACTCCACAATTCTCATCCATCATCCATACAATCAAGGAAATACCACTCTGATTGAACAAATGCTGAACTCTCACCGGATCAAATATCATGAACAGAAACTCTATAGCTATCTGTATCAATACATAAGGATCATCCTCATCTACTTCATCATCAACCACTTCTCCATATTTACTTAACCTAATCTTGTACATTCTTTCAAGATCATCTTTATCAATCTCCTTCAGAATCCTTAGATAATTATGATAACACACTTTACTCTTATCAGCTCTGATCAATCTGTTTTCATTTTCATCATCCTTCATTTTACATCCTAGTCTATCAGCATAGGAGGTTTGATACTCAATGGCAGTACATCCATCACTTCCTCAGAGATAATGATTACATTAACAGTAGTTAGACTCGTAGGCTTGACCTCTTCAGCTTCAGGTTGTAGTTCATTTTCTTTTTTGTTGGGGAGATAATTAGTTAACCTTAATAATTAACTCTGTCTATTGAAATATATATAGGATTCACAACATCAGCTGATCAAAGAACTTTGAACAACTGAGGATTCACAACCATGAGCTGAGTGAAACATGGATCACCTGAGGCTACCTACATCAACTATGTAAGTGTTACAAAACACAAGTCATCATCTTACATAAGCTTATCTCTTTGAATGATTAGCTGATCATACTTATCAACTGATCATCTAAATAGATGAGCTTACACATTCCAAGTATAACTATTTGATCAACTGAGCATCTCTATGATCAGCTGAGCATCAGTTATCATCTGAGCCTTTGCAAAATGTTCAACTGATCATTTCCTTCAACTAAGTAGTGTTATTTTAAAGAACGTAGTACATTCTGTTAGCTGAGTCGAGTAATATGTTAAATTTGCTTACTGTTTCACTTTCTAAGTTTCATAAGAAAAAGGCAGAACATGTGTTGTTCTATTATGCCTTTAGATATTTGTTTTTAAAAGTATAAAGAACTTTTTAGATCAAGTACGAGACAAAAAGGATAGATCTTATCCTCTGGAAAAGAAGAAAGATACTTTTGAAGATGAAGATCTTGAAGATTTGTTACCACAACTAAGTATGACCGACAATTCTATACTTGGTAAAGTCAAATCTGAAAGAAGAATGACTGTTGATAAAAGTTTAATCATGAAAAGGGAAACTTAAATTTCCAAGGCAAAAAGCAAAAGAAATAATATTATTTTAATGTGAGTGGGCAGTACCTTTCTGAAAAGTAAACTTACTTTACGCAACCTTGATTAAAGTAAGTCTACTTTTCACCCACTAACCATACAAATATAATATTATTTTCTTTGTCCCTTTGTCTCTTTCCTCTTAGCCATCCGGACACGCCAAAGCCTCTATAAATTCTCATGTATGATGGATATACAAAACATCTTCTACACAACTTAACAACAATCTCATTAGTTGAGAAAAACAGTTTAAAGTTAGCAAATTGTGTAGAAACAAACTTGTTCATGTGTTGAACACTCTTAAACATTAGTTGTTTTAGAGTTAGCTTGTCTATGTGTTAGACAAATTAATTGCTACCTTTTATTGTACTTAGAATTTCCGCTTCTAGTACATGTAATTATTGATTCATAATCAATAAGAATTATATAAAAATATAATCGTGTCTATAATTTTAAAAGCTAAAGTTTGTATTCAACCCCCCTTCTACAAACATTTGTTGTTACATACTCAATCTCGGACTAACAACTGGTAACAGAGCAGGTTAGATAATTTATATCTAGATCTGTTTTGCTTACTCTACAACTGCTTCTACCCCTCTCAAAATGGCTTCATCATCCAACACAATGAATATCTCAAACACTGGATCTTTAACAAGATATCTTATGTTTGATGCTAAGAACTTCTCTATCTGAAAAAGTAGAGCACATATCTTTCTATCTATCCTTGACATCTAAATATTGGAGATTGTCACTGAAGGTCCTTATGTTCCAACATCTGTTCTATCAATTCCATCTGAATCTGAAAGTCAAACATTTACAACTGAAAGAATCATCACCAAACTCATGCATCTGTATTCTATCAAAGCCCTAATCTATTGAATATGAATGATTCAATAGACATACAATACTTCCTCTATTGTAGGGGTCAAGAATAATCTTGATGCTGAAATTCTAATCACACATATGTACGCACACACCTATGTACCTACGAATATTTACAATAAAAATTATTACAAAACAGAATCAACTATTTACGCTAACAGAATCATTTACTTATAGATAGATAACAACACATCTTATCCATAATTATCATCCGTAAATGAAGGAGTTCATCCTTATAACGAATAGCAGCATTAACTTTGTTTTCTTCAATAATAGCATCAACTTTCTTCGAACAGTACTAGTTTGTTGTAGCAACATTAACACTACAGTTTTACTTAGATCAATAGTATTAATTCTTTAATTCTTCAATCAGTACTAACTACACACAAACAATATTAAGTTAATCAAGCATTATTAACAACATTCACCGGTTGTAATCTTTAACAATGTTAGCATTAACTTCCAAACAACCATCAAACAGCATCTTCAACCCACACCAAATAACATATAACACTGATTTTGATCATTAGAATCATAAATTAACACTTACCTAGCTATAATTCATCCATATGAACACCTTAATCTCAATTATGAAATTCATGATTTTTATAACATTTATTTACTTATATTTATTTAGGAAATTTCGAACATTGGGTGTTACATACAAAAATTAAATACATTTACTATATTTATCACCTTTTGCATCCACTTTTTAATATAATTTAAAACTTTATTGTTTTTATGTTATTATAAATTAAAAATGAAGGTAATTTTATCAATTCTCTTAAATTTTGAAGCCATAATTCGTGTACTCCGCAAAAATGGTGCTCTCTAGAATCTTATATAAAACATGATATTAGGGTGACATGTGTTGTTCTTCTACGATGCCACGTGTAATTTTAAGATATTAAAGCGCTCATTAATCGGAGGTATTTTGAAAAAATTAAGTCTTACTTATTAATAACGGTCCACCTATATGCACGATTAACAATTAGTACACTACTTCTTAAACTATCGGTCATGAACCGTACCGAATGAGTGAAAAATAATTAGAACTACAAGGACAAGGTTTATCGGTTTATGTATGATTATGTTGGATGACGGAGGCATTATTGACAACATAGTAATACGTAAATCTTCATAAAACTCCATTACTCGATTAATTATTCACCATACACACATTCAAATTCCATGAATATATACACGCATAGTAGTAAATTATAGTAAGTAGACAGACAACATTGATGATTCATTGTAAATCACCAAACACGCCATCTTCAACATATGATCGATCATAATCGGAAACGTCAAAACAAATTAGAGCAATGACATGATGATAGAAACATGAAATATAGATCGAAAGATGAATAGATGATATAAACATACCAGTATCTAAGGGAGTGTTTGGCTAAGCTTATTTTATCGTCTTATTTTTAATAAGCTTTATTTTTCTGTTTATTTTCTGGGTAGCTTACGGGCTTATTAAAACTTAAAGTAAGAAAATAAGCCAAACTTATAAAAATTAAGTTGAAAAAAATGAGCTTATAAAAAATAAGCCCATAATAATTAAAATAAAACAAACACCACCTAAACCTTGAAGAAAAACCATGACAAAAACGTGGATACTTCACAATTGTTTCTTAGATAAGAAAAAAACCTATAAGTTTTCGATTCGATATTCTGTTCGAAAAAACTTAACAATTTTAATTTTGGTAATTTCAAGTTCGGTATGGGTTCGATCCGAAACCGATACCGAACTCACCCATAGTAGAATGTTAATAATAGATTATAAAGATAATATGGCTTTTTCATGGCAGTTTTAATGTATAATTAGGCTTAACATAAGTGAAATATGAGTTCAAGAAAATGCTTAATCGGGTTGTTTTAAATATGTTTGTCAAGTCAGTCTGATTAACTCGATGTATTTTAAACAGTAAAATAAACCCGAACCTAATAAACTTATTCGGGTTGTTTTACGAGTTTTAAGGAGGTTGAGTTTTTAATAATAAAGTAATACCTTCCGATTTATTGATTTTGTTTCTTATTTACAACTTTCTTTTTGTATACATTATGTCATTTTATATTTTTAAGCTATAATTACCATTATTTATCAAACACATTCATACAAATAAATTAAAGTTTGAAGTTCACCTCCAACTAATTACGCCAAACATAACCTAAGTACGCAAACTAAAATGTGCGTTAATGTCGCTTTTTGTTAGTAACAAAAAATGAATCCAAGGCCTCATGCTCGAACTCCCCTTTCGTAACCAATCTATATGAAAACAAAAAAATAAATTTTTTTATTTATTTTCTACTGATTTTTCGGTTGCTGGTACGTAATTTTCAATTATTTTTATAGTATAATTTTAATAAAAAAAAATTAAAGATAATATGGCCTTTAATTTTCTAGTGTATCGTCATGGGAAGGTACATATATTGCTTTCTTTTATATATGTTTTCTATTTCCAGCAGTAATTCTGTTGTAAGTGACGTAGATTGTGACCAAGGCTGGATCATGCCTTCAAAGTTCAATCTCCTTTTTTATAGTAACAAAAAATGAAGAACATGCAGTCATGACCTCAACCTAAACGGGTCGACCCGTATTCATATTGGTTTGAGTTTACTAGTTTTCAATGATATCGTACCTCTTTTATAAAAGTGTTGTCGGATCCATTGAATTTTTGGGTCTTTCTTTTCATCAAAGCATTATCAAAAGTGTCACATGGCATTGAGTTATTTCACATTACTATTATACCCCTATTTATCAACCGTACCACAAATACGATGGTACAAAAGTTTTTCTTTTAACGTACCAAATATCACACACGTCTTTTCGATCCATTACATATAAACATGTCACATGGCAAATGTTTCGTGACCTTCTCAATCCACATATAACCATGATCACTCGATTGGTAGTTTGCTACTATACCGACTGATATCAGTACATGGTTGTTATTATAACAATACAGAATCATGATTCTAATCACATTTTAACCTTTTATAAATATAAGTAGGGTAAGTGTAATGATATATATAATCTAAAGTGAAAGTAGAAAGATAAAGAATAAACTAGAAGTGTTGAGTTTTTATAGATTAATATAATATTTCTTGGAAATGCTAATCTTGTGATGTAAGTTAAATGTAACAAGTCTTATTGATGTATTCATTATGTTTCATGACAAGTTACAAAAAGTAGAGAACATTATATATCATAAAAACCCTATAAAGCTATGACTATGAGATAAAAGTTATTTAAAGTTGGTGTTCTTTTGTTTCCTTTCTTACATGTCACATTCAAAGCATAGAGAAGGACATGGGTGGCCTCATGGTACAACTCTCATATTGTTAGCCCTTTGGCACCCTCTTTTTAATATCTTGGTACAATTATGTTGTCCTAATGGGGCTAAACAAGATGCCCAATAGGAGATTGTGTGCATTTGACTTTGTATGTATGTTCTTATATATGGACAATAAAACATGTGACTTTAATTCCTAGAAATAACTAATTATTGTACATTAACACCTTTCAACTTAATTGTACTTCTTTTCTAATTAAGGAAAATAATAAATGAGACTCTCCGCAGTTACAATATAGTGGTATGGAGGGTTTACCCCACTGTGAGCTCTCGAGTTCGAGCCTCATTGGGGGGATTTCTGGAAACAATGGAGAAGGGTTTACTCCCTTATGGCGCGTGGCTTGGGACTCGCATACTGCCCTATATGAATGTCACTACGGACCCTGCCCACTAACATAACTTCACTGTTCAAAAAATAATAATTTTAGACCTCTTTAGACTTTTTTTTATAAAAAAAAAATCCTAAAATACTGGTGTGAATTAGTTAGAAGCTATAAAGAAAAGGTGAGATTCAAGTCTTTTTTATTTTGTCCAAATCCACTAATTTAATCCTTTTATCTTTTTAACGATTAATAAAAAGGAAACACATAAAATAAAATATGTGAATGTCAAAACATCATTCATAACCATCATTTAAAACCATAATGTCACGTATGTTAAAATCCTAAATCATAAACCATAATTTATAAAATGAGTCTAGCGAGTGTATCAAGCTCGTAAAACAAAATATATAGTCGTCAATAACAAAGGACTATCCCAAAGAGCAAACCCTCACACAAAACCATCTCTAAGCAAGATATACGAGTACAAGACACTATTCAAGAAACAATAATCAACTTACTTCTCGTAAGTGATCAATAGAGTAAAGTCTTAAAACACAGTATACTCAAATACATCTTAGTCAATGATGACCAATCAGTCACATAATTATCCCCGCCCAGATAGTTAACCCTTCAACATAACATCAACCAACATAGATATTGGTCAAGTTATCAATTTCATAACAAACATGTAAAATCATAAATCATATCAATCGTTATGTATCATGTAAGATACATAATCAATCTTTAGTCATTCTTTAATTATCAAGAACGTATTATGCATCTTACATGATATGTAAACCTTCTTTAAATCTCTATCTTTTATTCTTTTTTTAATCCTTATCTACATCCTTCTCTTTATTTTTACCTTTAATCGCTAATCTTTTAAGGTGTACGTCTAGGTAGTTGGCCTAATCACTCAATCTTTAGTCTCCATTCGAGAATCATGTGCCTAACACCTTATGAACCAATGGGGGCACTACTCTCACCGACATATAGATTAGTTAAGTCCTACCGTTATCACTACCCCGACAATGCAGTGCCTCAACGTACACACGATTTCGTTTAGGTAGAGAAATTAATGGTATCCATTTATATTTACACACCTCTCAGTACCATGTTATCAATTGTGACCTCTTTGGTCTCACGCCACTCCGCAAGTAAACGGAGAAGACACTCACCTTCCATGTGTGTCACCAAGGTTGACTAGAACGTAAGACAACTCTTTAATTGGCTGGTATTATTCATAGAAAGGCATAAATAAACCTACTAGGCTCTTTGTTAATCTTTAATTAATGTAAGAACTACCCTTGTTCCACTATACGTAGGATTGTATGCACGTTCTTGAATCATTTTTTAAGTAATCTTTGGTTAGTCTTAGGTTGTCTCTAATTAGTCTTTAGGTATGCAGTTTAAATATTGTAGCATTTGACATCTTATATAAGGATCGTAACACACCATGTAGTTGTAATTATGTCATTTAGTGCATAACAGGGTTAATTCTTTATATCATTAGCAATTTAGCATACATGTTCCATAACTCATGTTTACCATAATATATCTTTCAACATCATCATGATCGGATTGTGTATTGTTATCATCGTCAAGTCGTCATATGGTCATATCATATAATTATCAAGAACTTATATAATAAAACCATCATGAAGGTATATCACAAAATCATCATTATCAAGTTATCATATAGAGTGCAACTAAGTTACACCGTTAAACATACGTACACTCCCTATAAAACCCCATTTTTGTCTATCTCGGTTTTGAGAAATATTAAACTGACCTGAGTCCAACTAGGAAATAAGCTCCTACAACTCATATCTAACACCCTAAACATAAGCTAACGGAACCATATCAATACAAGCTCTAAATCTCAATCATCATCCTAAAACAGAAGGTAACACGTCGCGTTTATTAAGAGGAACACATCGTGTGGGCTACATAATAAGCAAGGGAGATCACGAAGGATTTAACACGCGACATAACAGGTGTGTCGCGCTTACAGAGGGAACGCGTCACGTCTGCTACAAACACAACTTCCCTTAAGACCGAATCTCATACGTTCCAAAGCCCATCTTAGCCTCTTATGGTTTACACTCAAGCTACAAAAACATATTTAAAGGTTCCATTCGTTAAATATCATTAGGTTAACAAAACCAACATCAAACCTTATGCATGAACTTGGGATCATCCTTTGACAATAAGTCCGAAAACTAATCTAGGGTCTTCAATGGAATGAAACTCTAACTATCTTAATTTTGAAAGAAAACGTGAATGGGGGTTAGAGAACAACTGAAATTCATCCCCCTCCCTCCTAGGTCATTTAGAGTGGACGTAGTGGGTGTGTTTCCCAAGTGGTGAGTCCACCACATCCAATCTATTTTGCAAACTACCACTCCACCGCGCCGTGGACGTGGTTTACATGTGGTATTCTCCACATTTTTTATTCCTGCGTGGTGTTAAATAATAAGTATTATGTGGGTCATAAAATTTGATGTGGTAGTAAGTAATCACTACGGGATTAAGTGGTAGGAGGAAAAAAGCTAACATGGCGGTGTAATGGGTAACCACTGCAAACACTCTTAGGGTTCTAACCTTTCACCTTTAATATGGGCTTACCGTTGGATATTGGATTGTCAATATAACCGCTAAAGCTACCCCGTAAAAATAGAACCCATGGGCGGCTAGGCTACTTAAAATATAAGAAAGAGATAACACCTTGACCGTCAGAAATTCTTTTTGGCCTAGTGGTAAGCGCCTTGATCCTAACACTTACCCGAAAGAATTTCGAATCGTTACAATTTGTCACAGTCTTTTCTTTGCCATGTACAACAATTATGTTACAAATTAATTATCTATTTATTCTGTTAAACACTAATTAATTGGCAAAAAACAGTGTCTAAATGTTCTAAATAACAATGCTTAAAAGCGATTTTTGTACAAGTATGCAAGATCTGTGAAGAAGTAGTAATTACGTTAAAGAATGAGCTTTGTCAATAGAGTCTGCTTCTAGTTCAGGCGTTACGTACGTAAAGCCATTCCGATGATCGAACAAGTTGATATATACAACTCAAAGGCAACAATTAGCAAGTTGGTGGCACATTGTTTTACTCCTTGATTGATTCATGATTGTTTAAGTTCGATCGTCTGCACACATCATTTGCCATTCCAAACTCCATATTTATAGTCTAGTCAACTTAATCGAAGGATACATCATATTCTCATACTACAGTCGGGCCCCACTGTGTGTTAAAATGTCATACTAATTAGTTCCAAGATTAGCATGAACTTACTTAACAATCTCATAATATTGATGAAGTTTTCTTTCCTTTTATTTAGTCTTTCACTGTTCAAGGGGGTCAATGGCAACGAAACCAACAGAATGACTTTGCGTAAACTGTTGGTACATACTGAGTTGTAATGTAATGGGTTAAGACTTAACGTCCTTTATTGTCGTAGTCAAACATGACTTATCCTGTTTTTTTATAAATATGAGAGTGATACCTACAAAGCAACACTTTTTTGATTTAAATAAAGGACCGGTTCTTATGTTTGTAAGAAAACATGATGGGTCATGTTTAAGGCCGTCTCAATCTTTTCTGGGGCCCGAGGCAAAACAAAAAAGTGGGATCCTACAATGTAAAATATATAAAAAGGCTGAATAATAAACTTACAATTGTTTAGGTTTCAAATTTTTATAAGTTTATCCATTAATCCGCTTTGAGATTGTTTTGAGTTTTCAAATTATTCTCTATTCTTTCTTGACTATAGGATAAATGTATTTTGGAAAATATGATTTATTAATTAATTATAAAGTGATTCAGACATTCAAGTAAACAAACTGATTAACTTGATATCAAGTAATTCAACAATTCAAGTAAAACACCAATTAACTTGATATTAAGTAATTCAAGTAACCAGTTTAACCAATAAACTAAATAACTACCGAATGCTAATTTTCAAGTGTTTTAAGATTTTAAATAAGTGACACTAACAAACTTGATAGTTGATATCAATTGATTAAATTTCAAGTGATTTAATGTAAACAATTAACAAGTGACTCAAGTAAGTAAGTGATTTCAAGTAATTAAAAAATAAATTAACTAATAATCAATAAGGGGCAAAAGGAGAACCAATCACTAATGATGAGGCTAATCGTCTCTACTATCTCCCCGAAGCCTTGACTTCTGATCATAGCCAAATAGTATTCCGCGACATTGATTTCTCTTTTCTTTTCCTGTCTATGCAGTTGCTATGGGTCCTAGATTTCCAACTTCCAAGATGACCTTAACCATGGGCCCTGGGCGGTGCCCTTAAGATGACCCATCTAACCATGGGCCCTGGGCGGTGCCCTTAAGATGACCCTGAAACTCATGTTTAACCACAAAATAAGAGAATCTTAAACATGTTATCATTTGTATCTATTATAGTATATCTTCTTAATTTCAATTCAATAACTTTGTATGCGTGTTTTCAAAATACAAGTCTCAACGATATCTTCTTAGAAACAATCTTTTTATCTATAGATAGAAATATAACTATTTTGCTCATACATTTATGAGAAAAGATAGTGTTAAATATATGTTTGTCTTTAGTGTAAGTGTTATAGGGTAAGTTTGGTGAAATTTTTTTTTTTAGATTTTAAGAGCCGGAGCTTTTAGTTTTTAGAAAAATAAGTTTTACTAGCTCTATTTGGTTGATGTTATAAGCTTTTAAAATCTCAAATTACATAAATAACCTTTAATTAATTTTGTTTATTATTTAAATGTTTATTTTTATATCTTTTTACATTTTTAAGCTACGGCTAATTTGCCGAACACATAACTTCAGATTTCAGCTCCAAATAAAAGCTTAAGTTCTAGCTCCAGTCCCAGCTTCAGCTAGTTTCGGCAAACATACGAATAATATAATTGAATATTATTATTATTATTATTATTATTATTATTATTATTAGTTTGGTAGTGTGTGAAAGTGTGAAATGAATAATAATCCGATCGAAAGGAAGAGGAAGTGTTGTTTGTCTGTTGGTTTATGATTATGTCCGAATTACCGGCATTTACACAGGATCATGCCGTCTTTATACCTCTCTCGTCTTCATTAAACTAATTGATCTACACATGTTGCTACACCCTCACTCGCTATTATTTTTTAATTATATGTTCCTTTCTAACCTTTCATGCCCTCTAAACCCCCAGCATGCAATTTCTTATTTTGCTTAATTAATTCATTTCCATTTTATTAATTATTTATTTCATTTCAAAAAATTATTCTTGTTTTGCGTTGACCTTTGGTATTGGAAATTAATGGCTTTACGACTACTGTTAAAAGTGTTTAGTTAATTTGAAACCGCTTCAAACCGAACTGTAAGTGTTTCGTTATGTTTAGAAGAAACCCGCGATGACTCCAGGATATTCATAAAATGAATGATCATTTGAAGATTAGTCAGCTTGTAAAACGGATGCGAAACCCAGGTTAATTAAAAAAATTGTGTTTGTAGGAGAAAGAACTAATTTTTAAATTGCGCTGTTTCCCAACAATCAAACTTTTATTTTGAAAATTTATTGTTTTACAAACGATTACAAAAAAATTGTTAGACCCACATCCCTCCGCTTTCATATCATGGTTAGTTGCTCAACGTCAATCAAACAAGACATCATGCGTGTGGTGTCACGTAGGGGTGTAATGGAGCCAAGATAATTTGCAAGCTACTTGAAATCGGCTAAGTTTATGTCAAGTCAAGCTCGAGCTACTCGTGT
Organism: Dittrichia graveolens; assembly: GCA_038502395.1. NCBI lineage: Eukaryota > Viridiplantae > Streptophyta > Magnoliopsida > Asterales > Asteraceae > Dittrichia > Dittrichia graveolens. The sequence continues at coordinate 80,310,520 of JARJIL010000005.1, read as the reverse complement.
AGGACATCTAGCTGAACTCGAGTAATCATATACTTGGCTTGTAACACTCACGAGTCTTATCGAGCTTATTTCAGTTTGCATTTCTACTCATTTATCTTTATACACACATACACATACTTATCATAAATTATAGAATTAGTTGAGTCGAGCCGAGCTTCAAGATGTAGAGTTGAGTAATATTAAGTAATTAATATTGTTCAATATACTAATTCTGGTAATCGAGTCAAGTCGAGCCAATCTTGATAGTATTGGTTAGTTCATCAAGCTCAAGCTTGACACTAGCATTTGTGTCGTGGCATCACTATCCATCACAACATGATGGCTTCATCACTTACCTCTAGGGGTGTAATCGAGACGAGACAACTCGCGAGTTACTTGAAATGAACTAGAAAAATACTCAAAATTAGATTGTTTTTAAGTCAAGTTGAGATCAAGTTACTCGAGTATTAAAATATTTGGCTCATAAAGCTCGCAAAATTATTAAGCTTATGCCATTTACATTTCTACCCCTTTATATATATATTTATCTAATTATTGTAAATTCTACTTAATTCGAGCAGAGTCAAGTTCAAAGTATCTAATTGAGTTTTCTAATCTATTCGAACTCGAGCTTGATATTATGATAAGCGGATTTGACTCGATTACACCTTACTTAAGACAACACTAAATGGTTAAATATATATTTATAGAAAATAATAATAATAATAATTTAAAAACATTATTATTTTTAATTTCCCTCCCATTCTGCACTACATAGCACGACTTTTAATATTACTATTTTTTACAACAAAAACTGAAGGTCAACGGTCAAAGATTTGCATTCACGGTTTCTGTCTCCCGTACATAATGCGCACACACATTCTTGCTCCTCAAATTCTCCAAATATTTATGCTTTTGCGTGTATTTTATTTAAATAAAATTATTTATTCCTATTTTACCCTATTAAACGATAATACATATAAAGTATTTGTATTTACTTATTGATTTGAACACTTGTCGTAATACAACGGATATGAAGATTTATTTAAAAATATATAAATCCTTACATACCAAGGTTAATGATTCGTCGATCGTATCAATTTCTCAATGCTTTAATAGACGTACCCCTCTAAGAAATGATCGCGTCACTCGTGTTGTTAGCATTTGTAAATTCGAAAATCGTCTCATCTAATCCTGAGTGTGTGTAGAAACACACTTAATTGTACCTTTACAAATAAAAGCAACATAATATTCATACTTAGGTAATTAATTAATTAATGACACACATGTGATCTTACATTTAAAAAAAAACCAACATTATGCGGCATATGTAGCTTAAAAGAAGCACTATTTCAGGCATGCTTAACCATGAAATATAATTGAATACATACGAACTACAATAGAAAATCTATAAATCAATATTTACAGAATCACTAAAATTTATTAATAAAAAGAGCAATTAACTTACATATTAATTAATATTTTATTTATTAGTTTATAGTAAAATACTTAATTTACGAACACTTTTACTTCCATTTAATATCATTTCTTATCATTTTTAATGAGTTGTGTTCAATAAAGTCCATGTAAAAGCATAGCCTTGAAATTTTAATATTGAAGTATAGGTGATTCAGTATACAATCACATGTGATTTGTAAAAGCATTACATATGAATTACGAAAATACCACTCCGCTCAAATTTTTAAAATGCAATCTGGACTATTGATGTAATTGATCCAAAGGCTAAATTACTCCTTTAAAACTATGAATTAAGTATAGAATATATTGAATATTCATCAATATTTAGTATATAATAAGAAAAACTACAGGCGAGATTCAAAGTGGAATAGAGATGAGATTCAAGGTGGAATTGATTTCAACAAAAAAATGTATTATTTTAGGTTATTAGTTATATCTTTTCTTTTACTTTTTATTTTTCTTTTCTTTCACACGTGTGTACCGTATCACAATCCTTTTAATTTTAGTTTTCCTTTTCTTTTTCAATCTCCCCCCTCCCACTTTTTTATTATAATTAATTGTTAAACTAAATAATATATATATATATATACTTTAAATATTAATACAATACTATTAATAAAATCTAAATTAGAAAATAAATTTTTAAAAAATTACATAAATTTAAACTTGAAACTAACATACTAAACAATAAATGTAAATCTTACTCCCATTCCTCCTTATTTCTAATCCTCTACTTTCTTGTGAACATTGCCGACAATGCACTTCCCATAAGATGGTCATGTGACCAAATGTAAAGTTTGTAGTCTTTTCCATCTGTTCCTCTTCTTGTAGTTGCAATTGTTTTTCATGATATGAGAGAAAATAGTCATTTTTTGTAGTTGAACGTGACTACTTCGTCCAACAAAGTAATAATGTTTTCTTTTCTCAGCCCAGTTCCCGTAGAGCTCAATGTCGGCCTCTTCCCTCTATTCCTACCGACTGGTCTTCTAGGTTCCTCTATCTCAACCTCCTCATCATTGTCATTGCCGTCATCATCGTCATTGTTGGGTCGATAGGACCGTGTGCATCGAAAGATCCCATCGTGATATTTTGTTTCGGAGGCCGGGTTGTACGATTTAAGATAGATATTGGGGACCATTTTGAACATCTTTTAAGCATGACACAAGCTTGTTCATGAGTAAAAGCTTGGCCATGATTCTCCTCTCGATATCGCTAGCTAGCCATTTGAAAAATATCGGCCTCACTTACTCCACTACCTCTTGTATTTTTATGTTTAGATCTTTTTATGTTTAGATATTTTTATGTTTAGATCTTTGAACTTGGAGCCCACTTGGTGAATCCATTTGCCGATTTGTTTTAAATTCTAGAAAACTTTGATATTTTTATGTTTAGATCTTTGAACTTGGAGCCCACTTGGTGAATCCATTTGCCGATTTGTTTATGAAAAAAAAGACAATATGGTTCCAAAAATTACCTACAAATTTATACATTAATAATATATTAGTACAATACTAATAACAATAATATTATATGACAATATAACAAAGAGTAATAATTAGTACAAAAATAACAAGAGTATACAAATAATAGTAACAAGAATGAAAACTGAAAAAAAGAAAAATAATATAAATGCTAAGTAAATGAGAAAAGCTATAATATAAAATCAATTCTAGAAATATCCATAAATAAACATATATCCAAAAAGTGAAAAGAACAAAACTATGGGAAAGGAAAAGGGAAATACTAAATACATAATAAAAACAAAAATATTCTAAAAAATAAATAAAAACAAATCTTAAAAATTAAAAAGAGGAAAGCTAGGGGCAGAGATTGGAAGTCACTTTGGGTCCAAATTTATTGCTTTTTCTAAGGCAAAAATAAAAGAAGCAAAATGTCTATGCCAAGAATGGAACTCTAAACCTCCAGCCTCTTACGGAAAAGGACAAAACCACTAATTTTCATTATTCCTACAAAATGCTGTATAATATAATAATTGCATTGTTTTATATTTATATATATATATATATATATATATAGAAAATGTAGGCAAAAGTTCAAACGAGAACTGTTTTTCGTACGAGAACCGCGAGAACAATCTTAGCCGTCCAATTCCCCCTCTTTCAATTGGATTGCCCACCCATTAATTCTTTACATGCACCCTGCCACACTCAATCCCCCACACTCTTCATTCATGAATTCTATTATCCAAAATGAACGGCCAAGATTGGTTCTCGCAGTTCTCGTACGAAAAACAGTTGTCGTTTGAACCCTCCCCTATAGAAATATATACATTAATACTTTTTGGTTGTCTGTTCCCGATTACCGTTGTCCTCAGAGAAAATGTGTTTGCCGGCGGAAAATCTTGGTCTGTTTGCCGGTTGTTGTTACAGTTGCGTTTCGGGTATCCCTTTCTCTTCTTGGTTCGGCGGAGGAATTTGAGTTGGGCGTTGAATTGGGTAGCCTAGATGATGGCGCGGATTATGTTGTCGGAACATACACGTATAAGTGAATTGTGCCGAGAAAAAAATGGAGGGGGCGACATGTTTAGGAAGAATTGATCATTGGAATCTTGAGGTGTTGAACCTGAAACCCTCGATCGGTTATGACCGGATTGTGGAGTTATGAAATTTTTGCGCTCGTTTGGATCCACGAGAGAGTATGTAAAAAATGCATGAGAAGGAAATTTTTTATATTGCTAATAAACCAAGACACTTTAATTTACTAATTTGAGAAAAAGTAAATTGAGCACATTAAATCCGTGGTTTTGATAACAATAATTGTTGTAAAGATACGTGTAGATAAAACTCACATTTTCATTCGACACCAATGATTGTTTTTTGTTACTATTAACTCGATTTGTAGATATTGCGATTGAGTACACGTATGTGATGCTTTCTTACATGCGAAAAATAGCACTTATGTAATAATAGAATTGAATAAAATAAAACAAAACAAAAAGTTAAGAAAGATAATATTCATAAGAACCGCGAGAATCCATCTTAACCGTTCATTTTGTAAGTGTAATTCATGGATAGAGAGCGTGGGGGGATTGAGTGTGACAAGGTGCATGAGATAAATTCTTGGGTGAGCAATTGAATTAAAGGACGGAGAGACGGCTTGGAATGGTTCTCGCGGTTCTCGCAATAAAAATTATTCTCGAATGATCTTATATATATATAGGGAAAAGTTCAAACGAGAACTGTTTTTGGTACGAGAACCAATCTTAGCAGTCCAATTCTCCATCCTTTAATTCAATTGCCCACCCATGAATTCATCTCATGCACCTTGTCACACTCAATCCCGTCATGCTCTCCATCCTTGAGAACCATTCCTAGCCAACGATGGGAACTCGTCGCCGCTGCCGGATGCAACAACTCGAGGTCTTTTTCTTTTTCTTTTTCGTTTTTCCCAAATCTAGTTCTTCTCAAATCTATGGTGTGTTTGTATTTGTGTGTGAGATATAACTCAGATGTGGCATGTGTTGGTGTTCATGTTTATATGTCAGAGAGAAGAATTGTGTGTGCTTGAATTCATGTGTGGGAGAGAGATCTTAGTGTTTTTGTATGTGTGTTCCGATGGTGGTGGTGGTAGCGGTTGAAGCCTTTCATTGGTGTTTGCTGCGGCCTTCCAACATAGTTTTAGGGTTTTTGTGAATAATTTTAACAGGTGAGAGAAGGGGTTTTTAGGTTAAAAGAGGGTAGAGTATAATTTAGGGTTCAAAAAGGACCAAGGGTAAAATAGGTGTTTTAAAAAGTTTAACAGAAATACAATTAAAGTTAACCATAAAATGACTAATCATGTGTAAAAGAACTCATTTAAAGGATGTATTTTATAACTGTTTGGCTTAAAAGACCGAATGTGAAAAATCCCAATTCTAAAAGGACCAAAGGTGTAACTCTATAACATATAGCATATTCTTTTAAGAAGTACCTTAATTCAAATTTAGAAACTACATTTTTTATATAAATTTACCCATAAAGTCGGTTTTCTTCGGTTTTACGTTTGTCCTTATATTTGATTGGTAGATTAAATGTCAGTGTGATACCCGCATTAGTTTAAGAAAATGATAAATACTAAACATTGATAAAAATATATTAAATAATTATAAAACACGAAAAATGAGAATATAAAAAAATTGCAACAAAAGACATCAACATCCAAACCAGCGGTTAAAGCGTCAACGTGAGTTTTACGGCAGACGTGATGGAAAAAACATGGTATCACAAAAATATATAAATAAGAAAGTTAAGTAGTTAATTCCCGATGTTAGTAAAATATGGTTTCTAACTCATTTGCTTATGATATGTGAGTTTTAGTTTAGTTATTGATATGTCAAACCGGTTGAATAAAATATATAGATAATCTAGGTGATACGGTCCAATTTATTCTGGGCGAGCTTGCGCTGGGTTTTTCGGATGCGATCGGGTAAGAGGGTTTTGACGTTGTTAAGTGGGGGGAGGGAGACTGGGCGAGATCTATCAAAAGGGAATTCCCCGTACAAATAGAGGTGCCTATCAAAAAGATACTCCGAAGGCTTCGGGAAAATGTGTCTATTATGGCTTATTTGAAAATCTAAAAGATTATTTTAAAATATTATTTAACCATAATTTCTTATTATTATTATGTAAAACCCAAATTATAGATTTTAACGAATACATAAATCACATATTTAGCTCATAATAATATTGTATCACAATTTGGATATCCACACTCATAACCTACTTTTATGACATGCAAAGTTGTGGTCCGGTAAATTACTTACTAATAATGTGTTAAAATCATCACAATTTAATCAATAATTTATTATGAAATCATTGACATCGAAAAATAGATTAGGAGTTTAACATTGTATAATTATGTCAACAATAAAGATAATTGATTTAAGAATTCATAAACATAAACAACGTAAACTACCTCATAAAAAAGGATTATACCTCATTAATCGATTGTAGATAGATATTCTCATATACCCTAAACAAAAAATATTACTGATTTATTGATTTATAAACATAAAAATTAACCGTAAATATGTATTATTGGTCTAGAGTTTTGTAAAGAAAATATAAAAAAATACTTATTTGAAAAGGAGTAAATGTCATTTTGTTTCGATTTACCCATAATCAAAGATAGGTCAATGGTTATGAAATAGATTTTTTTACTAATAAAAATTTTAAAAGATATTATTTTTAATACTCTATTAGATTACGGTAAAATTTACATCAAAACTTAGATATAATGAGACGATCTATTGTACAATTATCTGTATATCAATCATTATACATTAAAACTTATAAAAAACTATAAAGATATACAGTTAGATACATCCATTAAATATATTGTGGAGCAGATAATTTGATGTTAACAAAACCAATGTGTAAGTTAGACTAAAATTTATCTTAACATGTGTTGTTAATATTTAACTTGTAATTTTCCAAGTTAGAGAGTAACTACTAAGATCAGATAATATATTGTTGAGCAAATAACCATTTCAACCCAATTAATCAAACCTATATATTGAAATAAATATGATTTGATGTTAACAAAACTAATGTTGCTAATATTTGACTTGTAATTTTCCAAGTTAGAGAGTAACTAATGAGATCAGCTAAACACCTCAACTTTGATCAGCTGAAAAAGAAATAAGATCAAGACCTATGAGGAACATTGCCTTATTAGTAATGTTGTCAATTCAAGTCGGGTTCGTGTCGTTCGGGTTTGATTTTGTTTCGTGTCGACCCAATTTCGACCAATTTATTTTCGTGCCTTTTTTTCGTGTCGTGTTCGGGTCGACCCGTTTAAGCCTAATGTCATCAACAAGAATTTCTTTGGTTCTCGAATATGGTTTTCAAGTACGATTTTCAAATACGGTTTTCCATTTCAACTAAAATTTTCTTTATCAATATTTCAAATTCCATGTTTGTTTTCTAACTTTTGGTAATAATTTTTAAAATGATTTTCGTTTATATTCTAACTTCAATAATCAATGTTCGTTTCGATTGTATTCGAACTTCAAATTCAATATTTATTTTGGTTTGATTTAAATTTTGGTTTTACTTTTTTATTTACTTATATATATGAATATAATAAAAACTACGATATATTACTAATTTATCAAGTACCAATAAATAATGTCATTGAAGAACCAAATAATTTAAAACTATTCATCATTAAATAGAATTATGAATTGCTTCAAATTACTAAAGTATCATCTATCAAATAATCAAATGTAAAAGTACCAAAATCATATAGTGAAAATAACAAATACCAAAATAACGTACTATTGTTTTAACCAAAAAACTTTTATTGTTTATTTTGAATTTTTAATGTTTAAGAGTTGTACTTTTGTTTGGCGGGTTTTATTGCACTAAAATGTCACTCTTTTATTTGAATTTATAATCTTCTTTTCAAAATTTAAATTTCAAGTACTAACGAAATTTTTTAAATGTTATAGTTTTACCCTTAAATAGGTCATACGGGTCATTTTTTGGTTGTCGGGTTGACACTAACCCGACCCATTTATTTTCGTGCTAACCCGCTTTTGACCCGTTCCGGGTTCATGTCACTTTTTTCATGTCAGGTTTTATGTCGACCTAGAAATTGCCAACCTTACTTATGATTTGAGTGACCAAAAGTTTAGCTATGTATGATAAGCTAATCGCTTTATATAATCAGCTGAGCATAGAGATTGATAAGCTAAGCAACCTTGTGATCAACTAAGCATAGACATTGATCAATTGAGCAAATACTTTGATCAGCTCAGCATTACTTTGATCAACTGAATGTCCAAAAGATAAGTTATATCGCCTTAAATATATATATATATGTATATATATTATGCGATATCTTATTTATTTTAGCCTGTATTGTTTATAAATAAGTCAAAAGATACTTAATATCATAAATTGTTGGTTTTTAAGTTAAAAATACATATGATGAAAAGTTTTGAGCAAAAACCGAAGAAACTAAAAAAATGAGAAAAGATGTCCGCTTCAACACACCTCCACTTTTTTTATCATATCTTACACATACGAACTCGGGTTGAGGTGATTTAAGCCGCCACATAAACTAGACTTAGACGGCTACAATATCACTTTTTTGGTCAAGTCATGATAATACATGGTCGCGACGCGAAGAATAATATGTCGCGATGCTATGGGTGTACCGGTCCAAAAGGATCGCGAATTATTTACTGATTGCGACGCGATATAAACCTGACACGATACTACAGAAACATGAAATCTAGAAATTCAACGCTATTTTTTACCTAGGGGATAAATATGCGGTTCTAGGGTTTCAATATGATGTTAGAGAGCTTTTAGAAGTGATTTTCGCAGCTTGGAAGAGGATTGGGAGCTCAAGAGTGAAGAATCATAATTGAAGAATCATCGGATTTTATTCGGTTTGTTTTATTGTTTATGTTTAGCATACTATCTATACTTCCAGGTGTTCTTTCTTTCTGATTATGGCATAAATACCATGGTTTTTACCTAGATGAGATTACCTTTGTTTTATCGTTTGATTTTAATGAATTAGATGTTTTAGTAGTTATATATTTATCATGTATTGCTTAATCTAAGACCCAAATGTGTTAAAGTTTATGTCTTTGTTGTTTATTAACTGAGCTTGCATAGGTTTGAGGATTAATCTTTCTATGTATTCTTTTATCATGATTATCTAAGACCATTAGGTGATTGTGTCTAGTGATTGACCAAATCCTAAGGTTAAGTGACAACGTAGTTAGTTTTAATGTGTATGAACAATTGCATGTGATGATCATTATTTGTGATTGATTGATTGAATGAATGACAACAATCAATATTGATTAAGTATTGCATGATTTGGAATTAATTGACTAATTGTGATATTACTTGATCTCATGACCATAGGATTATGTTTTCATGATTATAGGGTTAGAGTTTCTGACTAAGATGTCTAACCAATATAGGAATCGGTATGTGATGAATAATATTCATTGCACTATCTTAAAATCAACAATAAACAAGGGTAATCGAATCTAAGTGATAACACTTCTTTTCTTGACCATTCTCATTCTAAACTCTCATCTTTATCTTAATTTGAATTCTTATCTCTTATGTCTAACTAGTATTGTTTACCGCATTCTTATATTTATTCTCAAGTTCCATATTTACTCGCTTTCTTTATACTAATTAATAATTAAATCTTTTAAATCTGAAATCATACTCGTTCCTTAAGTGTTCGACATCCCGATCTTACCAATACCATACTATCATACGATTAGGTAAACTTGCTTATTTGTGTTGTAGTCGGTACTTTGGTGATTCCAATTTATAAATATAAAACTGATCTGATTCACGCACACCAATATGCTAAGAACTTCATTATATCATCCAAGTGCACTGGTTAGATGAGTCGTTATTTTAACTTTTATTATTGTCCAGTTTACCATCTCTCTTCTATAAAAGTTAGTAAGTTAACAGGGTGAATATATGTTGTTTATTACAGCTTTAGTTCTTCTACTTGTAAAAGTATTTGCACCTTTTGTTCTGCGAATTAGAATAAAAAGGATAGAACTTTAATCTATAGAAAAAGTTGCCTTCAAAAAAAAGATTTAAAAGATCTTGTCAAATACAAAAGCATAACCGACAACAAATATGTTTAGAAAAGTCAAGATACTGAATCTAAGGCAATTGATAAAAGTACTAAGCATAGAAAGAGAAGTCTTGTTGTTCAAGGCAAAAATGTATGTGATATAAATATATAATATTTAAATATTGTTAGTGGGGTATGTTTTTCATAAAGTAATATTATTTTATTAAAAACTCGATTAAAATAATATTATCTTTAAACTCCACTAACTTTATAAATAAAATATTATTTCATCTCTACCACATTACTTCCAATACTTCCAACCATTGCTGCCTCAACCTCTATATATACACATGCAGAACTCTATCTTCAAACACTTGAATACATCGAATACACTTGAAGAAAAGGCTAAAGCTTTTAAACGAAGCAAGTTTGAGTTAGCATAATGTAGAACCTGGTCATGTGTTGAACACCTTAGACATTAATTGTCTTGGGAAAGCTAGTTTATGTGTTAAACAAAAATTGTTGTCACGTTTTATTGTATTTGGAATTTTCGCTTCTATGTATATATAGTTCTTGATTTATAATCAATAAAAATTATATTAAAAGTGATTGTGTATTCAATAAATTTAAATAGGTTGAGTTTGTATTTAACACCCCTTCTACAAATATTTATTGTTGCATACTTGATTTGGGACTTATATATATATATATATATATATATATATATATAATTATACAAACACCCCATGTACATTTTCATATAGCTCATCATAATCAAGTTCAAATTGAGTGAAATTAAGTGTTTTTATCGGTTGAATACTTGAATCTGAGATATTCAAGGAAAGATAAATTTGATTTTTTTTTTGTTTTAATAAAGATTAAGATTGCAAAATTACCCTAATTTCTATTTAGAATAACAAAAAAAATAATAAACTTTTATAAACATTACAAAATTTATATTAAAACTATATTAATATATAGATACATAGTGCACCAGATGCACCATGCATCTAATTAGATGCACTAACTTTTTAGTCGTGAAATCTTGGAAAAGATAAAGGACCACTAGATTAGTTAACTCGTATTATAATATCGCTACTAAACACTCATAGTCTAAGTTGGTAGCATTATAGGTATGTAAGGAAAGACACAAGATAGGACGGAGGTAGTGTTGATATACCATAAGAACAGAATTAGATGATATCACGATAAGTATGTAGTGTTATATATAGTTTATGTATGTGCATATATACCCACTAATCTTTATGCTTACCCTAAGTTGTTAGATAATAAATTCATGTATATTCGGAACAAGGGGTTTTGTATAAATGGAAATATTTAAATATTTTGTAATTTATATAATGCCTTTGTGAAATTGAAGTTATGCCATGTTTTAGAATTTTGTTTTTTGGAGAAAGCAGGATGTTACATTTAAGTTCTTCAACTAACAACATCACTACACCTTCTACTACTGCTGGCCACCGTTGTTAATTATCGTTGATCACCATTAATCATCCAAATCTAATCCCAAAAAATTATGAAACATGCCTTTTGTACTTTCCTTATGCATCAAGTATTTTAGACAACCTAAGTCAAATAATGCATTCGGGCATGGTACTATATATGTTCGTGTATAACATATATCATGACATTTGAATCAATTAATTCTCACACATAAAAGTACAACCTAGATTAACTTGGGATCAAGACATGTAATAATACATATACACACAACTAAATCTACACACACAAAAACAACATGAATCTAATATCACACACAAACATAAACACATTGAAACCGCCATGAACACACACAACAAAGAAGATCAAAAATCTAGAAAAAAGTATGTAAAGAAAGTGAAGGGAGAATGATGTATAATAGTCGGGTAGTGGTGACTGTGGTTATCACTTGGCGGTGGTGAGTTATATGTTAAAAGAGCAAGTGCAAGAGAAAGTTTTTTTAAGAACATAGATTAAAAAGTTTTTTGTTTTGAATATTTTTCTAGTTTGTTATTTATCCGTGCGTGTGTTAATCTAAATCATTATTTTGACATATTATCAACGTTGTTATGATCGGTTATTAATAAGGCTGAACGAAGTAGTCACCTTGTCCAACGGGGTGAGTTAAACTAGTCACTCATTTTGTTGGGTTCATAACCATGGACTCCATTGGTATCACGAGATATCATGACGGCTACATCGATCAACATTGCTCGCATCTTTTTCAAGTACATCAAGTATCAAATATAGGACAAAGTACCATGTTACATCTACGTAAAATGGAATGTTTTCTTTTTAAAACGATGAAGGGTGTTGAGAGCCAAATTCTAATATGAGGGTAATGTGGAAAGGGACAAGGACAAGTTAACACATAAAGTAATCATATGCCTAAATGTATGTCTAATAAATGGACAATAACACGTGATAAAATTAAAGATGAATTTAAGAGTAACATTATGTAACGCATGTATCACGTATCGAATGAATCGAACAAATGTTTAGTTAGTTTTATTAAAATCTATATATCATCACTCATATTAGACTAGGCGCATCGGTCGGTAGGAAGACCAGCGCTGGCTGGCTCCCCTACCCTCCAATAACACCATCACCCCTTTGCTAGTTCCAGCCCAAGCTGGTTTCAAAACCAGTGGCGGATTTCCCTTTTTTTCTTTTTTTTATCTCTCTTAATTAATATATATTTTTTATTAATATTTTATGTGAATTAGAGATGGTTAAATATGAAGGTTTATAGGTTAGAAAGGGTTAGAAGTAAGAGATGATATAAATACTGATGGTCATATTATAAGCTTATGTATAATCAATATTTTATTTTATAAAGCACCAAAAAGACTCGTACATTTTCCAACTAAAACCACTAGCCAATAGCCATGCTATATTACTGTTTTTCTTTCTCTAATTTTTTTAACACTAGACAATGCTTTGATATTCTATTAGCATGGACCACAACACATCCTGCCTTCAACTTTTTCCTTCTATATAACCCCCCCTTCCCCTTCCCATTTCTATCCATAACCACCTCCACCTTAATTCCTCTCCATCTCACTCCCACCACCACCACCGCCGTCTACCACCGTACACCACTATGCCTGAAGCTCCCAATTTCCCACATCATCTTTCCACTAATGATTACACTCTCACTCACAAAAACAAACAGGCTCTTCAATTCATTGAAGATGTCACCTCTAAACCTGATCAAATCCAGCAACGAGTCCTCTCTGAAATCCTTACACAAAATGCCACCGTTGAATACCTCCATCGTCACCGTCTTTCTGGCCACACTGACCGTGAAACCTTTAAAAAACTCATACCCGTCATCACTTACGACGACCTTCAACCTGATATCACCCGAATCGCCAATGGCGATAAATCCCCAATTCTATCCTCTCACCCCATTTCAGAATTCTTAACAAGGTCAATAAAATTTTATGAATTTTTTTATTTAATAAACTTTTTGCGAAATGGGTATATTTGAATTTTGGGTTTTGATTATGAATTTGATTTATTATGCAGTTCTGGGACATCTGGAGGAGAGAGAAAACTGATGCCCACCATTGAAGACGAGCTTGATAGAAGATCATTATTGTATAGTCTTTTAATGCCGATTATGAACCAGTTTGTCCCTGGTTTAGATAAAGGCAAAGGGATGTATTTCTTGTTTATTAAATCCGAAGCCAAGACTCCGGGCGGGCTCGTGGCCCGACCCGTTTTAACCAGCTATTATAAAAGCTCCCATTTTAAACAAAGACCATACGACCCGTATACAAACTACACCAGCCCGAATGAAACCATTCTTTGTGCTGATTCTTACCAAAGCATGTATTCCCAGATGCTTTGTGGGCTTTGTTTAAACAAAGAAGTTTTGCGGGTCGGGGCGGTTTTCGCTTCCGGGTTCATTCGGGCTATTCGGTTTCTTGAAAAAAACTGGACCGTTTTGTGTCATGATATCCGAACCGGGATATTGAATTCCACCATTACGGATCCTTCTGTTAGGGAAGCCGTGATGAAAGTGTTGAAACCCGACCCGAAATTAGCCGATTTTATCGAGTTCGAATGCTCGAAGAAATCATGGCAAGGGATCATCACGAGGATTTGGCCGAACACAAAGTATATTGATGTTATAGTTACGGGAACCATGTCACAGTATATTCCTACACTTGATTACTACGGCAATGGCCTGCCTCTTGTTTGCACAATGTATGCTTCTTCGGAGTGTTACTTCGGGGTCAACCTGAACCCGCTTTGTAAACCGAGTGAGGTCTCGTATACGCTTATTCCGACCATGGCGTATTTCGAGTTCCTTCCGGTTCATCGCAGCAATGGCGTTGCTAAAGAACAACAGGAACTCGTTGATCTTGCCGATGTGAAACTCGGGCAGGAATACGAGCTAGTTGTCACCACTTACGCTGGTCTGTATTTTTTTTCTTAGGGAAATGATCCGTGCTGCTAGTAGTATCTCACATGAATACTGTAGCACGGATTGTTTCCCTTTTGTTTTTATAATTATATGTAATTGTTTATATTTCATGATTATAACGAAATACTTGTGTGGAATTACAGGCCTTTATAGGTACCGAGTTGGTGATTTGTTGCGAGTTTCCGGCTTCAAGAACAAATCTCCTCAGTTTAACTTCATATGCCGGAAGAACGTGGCATTGAGTATCGATTCCGATAAAACCGACGAAGTTGAACTACACAAAGCAGTCGAAAACGCGGTCAACCATTTGATCCCGTTTGACTTGACTTTAACTGAGTACACGAGCTATGCAGACACATCAACAATCCCAGGTCACTACGTGATCTTCTGGGAGCTAGGCATGAACGAAACCACAACCGTACAAATCCCGCCCTCGGTTTTCGAAGATTGTTGTCTCACTATCGAAGAATCACTCAACAGTGTATACAGACAAGGCCGAGCTGTCGACAAATCAATCGGACCATTGGAGATCAAGATTGTGGAAAACGGGACGTTTGATAAACTCATGGACTACGCTATAAGTCTAGGCGCGTCAATTAACCAGTACAAGACACCACGGTGCGTGAAATTCACACCGATTGTCGAGCTTTTGAACTCGAGGGTGGTGTCGAGTTACTTTAGCCCGAAGTGCCCGAAATGGGTTCCAGGGCATAAGCAATGGGGCAACGTGAATTAGGGAGATTTTTAGTTAGTGATGAATGAAGGGCAGATATGATGATGATAATATGTCATGTTACTTTGGTCGTTATGTTGTTGGATTAGGCAATGTACATTTAAAAAAAACAGCTTGAAGTTTCAGGGAAAGTTCATTAAACTTGATTGACTTTTAATACAAATTCCAGCAAGCAATCCTGCCCTGCCCACAACATTCATGGGGTTGGGGTTTGTAAAGTAAACCACCTTTATTTCAATCCTACATTTGCTGCTGGCAGTATTTAATTAAGGTGTTATTATACTTACATACCTTTTTAATAAGTAAATATTAAAATGATAAAATTACTCTCTACTAGACAGATATACGAGTATGACTGCACTTAAGTTAGATGCTACAGCAACACATGTCATTTTACCTTTTAACTTATTTTAATTGTAAAACATAATTCCTGCCACCTTGATCATTACTCTTGTTATCAAGTGATCTTTGAAGAAAAGTTATTTGTTTTTTAATATAGAATTGTTGTAAAACGGGAGAACGTTGGTTTTAATCATGAAAATTAGCTTTTATTTTACTCATAATTCATTATTATTAGCTTTATGAGGTTATTGGTTGTAGCTTATAGCTGATTTTAGTTTATAAGATTAAGTCGATATAGCTCGTAAGCTAGATTAGAACTAGCTTACGTAAAAAAACATAGGGTGTTAATGTTATCCGGGGGACGTCAATCCTTTGACTTAGGTTTGTTCACATGCCGAGTGAGTTCGGATAGTTACTACTTGAAAGCGAACCGTGAAAATAAGATACCCGAATCAAACCGGAATAGACCGGGCATTCGGGCAACCATGGTTGCCCAAAAATTGACATGTAGTTATGATTAACATAAAAAGTTACTAGAACATGAAGCTTTCTTCTTCTTTTTCTTTTTCTTCTGTTTTTTTTTTAGCTACAAACCACAACATTACACTAAAGTGAAAGAAACCAAGAATTATAAGAGCTTATAATTTATTGTTAGTTTTAAATATGTGAAATATAGACAACACAAATCCTTATAGCTTCTTATGTGATTTCTCTTTATAAACATGAATCATAGTGATACTATATATCTTATGCATTCATGCTTGACAAAAATGAAAACCTTTTTCCCCTAAGACTTGAGCGGTGTTCACATAAAATGTTGATGTCTAAATTTGTATAATTCAATAGTGACAATTTAGTGGGAATTGTTCTTGAAATATAGAATATGACTAGCTTTGATCCAAAATAAATAAATAAATAAATAAAAATAGGCTTGAATATAAGTTAGTGGCATTGATGAGTGTAGTTGGTATTCCATTTGAAAACAATTTTGAACAAGGTATTACTAAATTATTATTTAAAATATATTTATATAGTTTGATATATACGGTAGAAGAATTTGAAGTTTGATACATACAACATGAATTCAATAAAAAGTTGAATACATATTCATAAAGTTTGTCCTTTCAGAATATGGGTGGATTTTAAAAAAGTTTATTGTATTAAAATACAATAAATTTTGTGTAAATTATCATTGCATAGAACAAACCTTAATCTTTGATAAAAAAATACAATTATCTTTTATAATTTTTCGGTATATGTAAACATTTTTTTGACTCATATTAAATTACCATTTTATATAATAAATTTTGCATAAGAAATTATTATATAGAACAATTTGCAAAGTCAATAATATTTACGTACTGATAAAAAACAAAGTTCGATATATAAAAGAATAATTAACTTATGAAAAATTGGTTGTATTTTGATATAATAAAATCGCTTAAAATCAAGTAATATACATCTTGGAAACAAATATTATAAAAATCTTTTTGGATTGTCATTAATTCTCAATTTTTCTCAAAAAAAACGCAACGATTTTATGCAGATTTCGTCAATATGTCATTCAAAGTCACTTATAATATATTCGGATTATAATATCTTTCTATTTTATCTTTTTATTTATTGAATAATATATAAAACATAATAAACCACTTTTTTTTATTTTTTTTATTTTAACACTTTTCTTAGTTAATTTAGTTAGAGAATATTGTAATACTTTTAATTAAGAATTTGATTTAATTCTATAGATTTAATAAAAAAACTCCTTTTTTTAAATTAATTATGTCATAAATATATGTTTTAAAACATGCCTACTTTTGGAGAAGTTGTTTACTTTACAAATTTCTGTAAATGCATATTGCATGTGATAGAAGGACAAATTCCATTTCAAAGTTTAAGAATTCAAATCCAGTATAAGATGCAAATTTTCACGTATCAAACAATATCATTGATTCGGTTTCGATTATATATCCCCCTCCTAAAAGTAATTAAATTATATGCCACATCAATTTAATATTGTTTTTTCAGTTTTGGATCATACAGTTCAGTTCGGGTTTTCGGTTTTTAACACCCCTAACAAGAACTAAGAAATCGAGTCATATGCATCTACGAATATGTTAGATTCAAGAGTATGCATCTTAATTAGAGTGCTTAGTGAATGTCGGAGAATTTGGGTTAATTAAAGAATGATAAGATATTCATGAAAAATATAAAAATGCATCATATACGACGTGCATCAGATGCATTTTTATATATCCTTAATTTTCTTTGCATTCTTTGAGCCAAAATTTCTAAAACTCATGAAACACAATCATTAAGATATATAAATGAACATAATGAATATGTAGTTGCATTTGACTTCATTTGTTAGTTATTACGGTTCTTAACAATATTTAGGTTCTTATCGGAACCCTCCCTTATAAGTGACTGAGAGTGTGTGCGTGCCCGCTCTCTTGTCTATATATATACCGTGTGTAGAACTCATGTCACATGGTTTAAATGACAGGGTCAATTGAACTGAAATGTATCCAAGTTTGTGCGTTATCATATTGTACGTATCAACTAATAAAATCTTGTATTGTGTGTATCGGATTTTTAATATGTTATATTATATGTATTTTTATTATATACAATATAAAAAGTATGTAAGTTTAATACACATAATAGAAAGTTTAATAATTACAATACAAGTTTTTAAAAAATTTGATACATGTAATAGAAGATTTTAAATTCAATACATACAATACAAAATGTGCAAAACCAATAACCAATACATTTATATGCAATTACACTGTATAAAATCGTTTCAATCACTCAAGCTACAACATCAAATCTTTGAAATGTGCCTTTACAGCTATGGAACGTGCCAGCAATGTCTTAGTGAAGTAGCGATCCCTAAGTGACCACATAAGTAATTACCAAGTGATTGAGGATAAAGTGAGAGCGATCACGATACGTATGTCTTTTGTCTGTGTAAAATTGATGTTTAAAATGAGTTTGTACGTTATGGATTTCAGTGTGATCATATGATTAAGTAGGGGTTCAGTATAATACTCGAATAATAATTATAATCATTAAAGAAAAAGCTAATAAGACACCAAATAATATAATCATAAATCGATGAAGTTTCTTCTCCTCTTAGTAAATTTATTATCAAACATGTTTAAAAATAAAAATAAGTTAAAAAAAGTATTATAACTTCTCTTGCTTCTTTTTGGAGATGGACATAAAGTGTGATAGTGAGTGATAGCATTGAGATGGAATAAAAACGTACGTGATGGTATTTCTTTGATAGACGTGAAAAGAATCGACATGAAATTTATGAAAGAACCGTCAAATTAAATCAATTGTTAAAGCAAAGTACGATATTTAAAGAGTTTTAACTTTTTAAAAGTAAAATAAGATGTAAAGTCTATAGCTTTTAGGGAATTGAATCATGTTATCCAAGAAAACAGTAAAACAACATGATTAATTAAAAAGAAATGTGATTCTTTTATTTATGAACCGATTTGTTTATAAATAATATAACACTTTTGAAGCTATGATATAAGTCGATAAAGCATATATATTTATTAAATAAATCAATTTTATGAATGAAAGAATTATCTTTTGAAAATCAAAACTCATGTAAACAATACAATTATACAACTTCAAGGAGCCAAACTACAAACAAGCCTATGTGTTAGGGGAGGCTATTCTTTCACGAAATAAATCAATGATTCTTTCACCCTTGTAGATTTGTAGTTATGTTGCAAGCTAGTGAAACATATATCTTTTTTGGATGAATCAATTTCTTCCGTGAGTTAGAGACCGAACAAACCAACACACATTTAAGACATGATTCTTTTAAATTAGACATAAGTCACAACTATACTAAGGGGTGATATATTTGAGGAATAAGGTCTAAGGAGATATTTGGGTAAGTTTATTTCCACAATGTAAGTTCATAAAAATAATTTATTTGCTTACCAAAGGATCCGTAATACGTTAGAAGTTATAAGACAATTTGCAATATTTGAAAGTTGTTTACTAATGATATATGTTCATTTACGATTAATTTTCAAGTATTTGATGTTAAACTATACTAGTGCTATAAGAGATTTGAACTGCTTTATAGGCTCAAGGAAAGAATTCTAGAAAGCTGCAAAAAAGTGGTTTATGAGAAATAGATTAAGTTTGAGCATACAACGACAACAATAGTGGTTGCGGGACTGTTGGTGAACGATTCATGTGTTTTGTTTTGCAATAGTGGTCATCAGAGGTGTTTGTAGAGAGAAGAGAGTGAGTCTTGAAGCTAAGATAGTTGGATTTGCATCAATGTGTTAAAGTTGTATGTAAGTATGTTAAGTCCGTATGTGAATCATTGTATCAGAGTATAAAACTTATCAAAGTTATAAACTTGTGTCAATTATGGATTAAAGTTTATTTACAGTTTTCTAAGCTATGAGATGTTGCGGCTAAGGATGGTGAGTTATTCTTAAATTGAGAGATATAAAGAAGTGGTGATGAAACCTATGCATAAGAAGAACAAACCCTTCATTCCTCCAGTCTTTCAAAAGAGAGATCATATTATCATTTGGGGTCTGGATAATTGCAACACTAGCATGCATCTTGGTGCAGTCCCTGTCAACTTCAAAATTATTCATAAGCCAGAGAAAGGTATGTGTTATAAAATGGAGATTCATAAGAAAAGCTGAGCTACACAAAGCACAAAATTCATTCGTAGTCTTCTTTAGAATCAACATCAGAGATAGATGTTGTGATGAAACCTTCTTTGTAACACCCGCAAGTCGAAAATAAATAAAAGTAAATTAGTTGAAAAGTATAGGGCGAAATTGGAAATATTAAGATAAGTGGGAAATTCAATAAATTAAATTGAACTCATGACTATCTTTAATTGAGAAGTTGTATTGGGCTTATATGAGTAGTTTAATTAATAATTTGGTAGTGGGCTTGGACTTGAGAATGAGGCATGGGCTTAGGCCTTATGAAGTTTATGCATGTGGGTATAAATAGGTGGTTAGGGTTCAGCCCCCAAGATACCACCATTTTCACTGTTCCATTACCAGAGAAAGAGTGTGTGGGTGCTGTGAGTAATCTCGAAGAACAAAGAAGAAGGAGAGCTGAGTTCTTGTGGAGCATAAGAATTAGCAAGGGAATCATCAGGTAATATTCCTCAGTCCCTCAGAATCATGTAGTTACCAACTCCTGCTATGTTAAGGTGATGATTAGATGTTTGGAAATCTGGGTTTTGGGTTTTTGAATGACTTGAGAAAAACTCAGATGAAATAGTTAACCAAGAACACTTTTAAAATTGATAAAATGAAGATTTGTGTTAGAAGGAAAGTTTTAAGATAAGTGGAGAAATGATTTGCAACAAGAATGAGTTTAATTGATTGAGTTTTGAGAAGGCTTGATTTTTGGCCATGGAGTCTGGGTTTTTCAAAATGGTGAGCTGACAGGGAAGGGGAGCATCATGCGACTTTCATTAATATATGGCCATGCGACTTTCAGTTAGAGTCTGTAAACTTTCATGCGACTTTCAGTTGATGTGTATAGTATCATGCGACTTTCATGCATACATCCATGCGACTTTTGGTAGATAAGTGCATTCGTGCGACTTTTGGATAGTGTCATACGACAGTCACCTAGTGTATGCATATGGTTCATGCGACTTTTGGATAGTGTCATGCGACAGTCACCTAGTGTATGCATATGGTTCATGCGACTTTCAATAATGTCATGCGACTTTCGGTAGATGTGTGTGTCCATGCGACTTTCAGCTAGTGTAGGTGCATTCCATGCGACTTTTAGTAGTTATGAAAACATCATGCGACTTTCATTGTGCATCATGCGACTTTCAGGATGCTCATGTGACTTTCAAAAGTGTCCATGCGACCTTCAGTAGGCCCTTGCGACTTTCGGTATGTTTATGTGACTTCCAGTAGTGTGTACCCGTCCGACTCATGGAGAGTTGTGTAAGTTAGTAAGAGACTAGTACCCGGATTTGACCTTTTGGATTTGGATCGGGTGACGGTCAATTGGGAGGATAATCACAAGCAAAGCCTTAAAGTAAGAACGGAGTAACGGGAACTGTGGTCAGGTGAGTATTCTTACTTACATTTCTAGATAGACATCAAATACGTTTGATCGTGCCTGAGGAAGTGATTAATAATGGCGGAATACGTGTATGCTATGTGTAGACCAACACTTCGGTGTCAGGTATGTTTTAAATAGACTTGCACATGACTGACGATATGTAAGTAGGTGATAAGTTATGAGACATGTGAATATGCTGAATTGTACATGATAGTAGTATATGTGACGTGTTGTATATGTGGTATGTGATAATTATATCATCATGTTAGAGACCGTTTACTTCGGTAACGGGTATGTAGAAATCAATTGTACATGATAGTAGTATATGTGACGTGTTATGTATGTAGTATATGATAATTATATTATCAGTATTCTCACTTATGAATTAGATAGACTGTGTATATGAATGCATACAACTGAATATGTGAATAGCTATGAGTTATGACGGAAATGAGATTAAACCGTTTACTTCGGTAACGGGTATGACTAGACCGTTCACTTCGGTAACGAGTACGTGCAGACCGTACACTTCGGTATCGGGAATGAGACCAACTCTTCGGTGTCGGGAATGAGACCAACACTTCGGTGTCGGGTATGAGACCAACACTTCGGTGTCTAGTATGTTATACCGTTGTGACGACAACGGGTTAATAAGACCGTCTAACAGACGGGTATGTTGAGACCACTTACTACAGTAGTGGGTATGAGATATGTGTTATTTGACGAGACCGTCTAACGGACGGGTATGTTGAGACCACTTACTACGGTAGTGGGTATGAGATATGTGTTATTTGACGAGACCGTCTAACAGACGGGTATGTTGAGACCACGTACTACGGTAGTGGGTACGAATAATGTGTTTAATGAACTGTTTGGATTGTAAGTAAAGTACTCGCTAAGCTTTGTGCTTACGGTTGTTGTTTAACCATCTTTTCAGGTGAGGGCCACGGCGGGGCTCTAGCTCGTGTTTGATAGCTCATCCCCAGCAAGCTTCCGCAACGTTTTCACTCTCACGAGTTTTCTAATGTAATCCAAATTGATTGTACTTGAACTTAAGATTTTTAAGGGTTCTCACCCGGGATGTAATTGGTATTATACAGTGTTTCAATTATCATAGATTTTTAATCGTATAATTTAGTATTGGCAAAAAAAAATTTTGGGACGTTACATTCTTTCAAAAGGATGAAGAAGCCATCAACAAAAATGAACCTGAACTAGCCAGTATGACCAATGACATCAAGGAAGAACAATAATGGAATTAATTAGCCTGCTATCTCACTATCTCTGATGTGTTATAAATTGTAAATAATTGTATAGTTAGTAGCTTATCTTTGTACAAACTCTTTAATTCAGCTCAATGTAATCATTTTTACTATGATCATTTGACACCTGTGATTTGCAAGCTTAATATCTTAGTAAATGATAATATGTATAGTGAAAATATAAAATCCTAAAAACAGAAAAATAATAGATAAGATACTACAGAAACAAAATAAAATGGTACAATACGGAAAATGTTTTCAAAAAAAATAAATTGAAAATTGAAAAGAATTCCCAAAATAGAATAAATGAATCAAATCAAAAGACTAACAAAAACCAGAAAGATATGTGCCAAAATTGCATTTTGAAATATATCTCATTTGCTAGATTTCTAAGTTTGTTTATTCTTTAAAAATTATATTGTTTTGTCATCATCGACGGGGGAAAATTGTTAGGGAGATAATCATTTCAACTCAAGAATCATATGTAACTACCCGATTTTTTTAACATTATTGTAAAATTATTTAAATGAGTACATGAATATATTTATGAAGTTCATTTATATAGAAGTATATATTTATGGAATTTTTTATTAAAAAAAGAAAAAATGAAATTTCTAGCGGAATTAAGATCGCGATGTGACGCGTTCGGGCGGCAGGTCACATGAAGGTTGCGTGTGTCAGAGTTTGTGTGTTGCATAGTTCACATGTGGCAGGGGATTGACACGACGTGTCCCCATCGTGATGCAATGCGTCAAGTACAACCTATATATATGTTGTATTTCAGCCATTTCTCACGATTTGTTCAGCCTAGTACCGTTACTCTGCCCATTTTGAGAGCGATTCTAAATCTAGAAAGCATGTGTTAGTGTTGGGGCTTGGTTAGTGCGTGTTTGCGAGGTTTAGAAGGTGCGGTGATACCATTTCGGGCTAAGTTTTTTAGTTCAGCTTCGTTTTCGGAGGTCTCAAGGAGTGTATTTGAGCATGTAGGACCGTGATTCAATGATCTGTGTGTGAAGCTCGTGAAATCTTGATCCGAGTTGATCTTTTCTTCCGGTTTGAGGTGACGTCAGACCTTTTACAAACCGAGCACGAACACAAAATCTATTTTGAAAGTATTAACGGTTTTTAAGATGATATATCCATACATGAATAGTTATGAGTTACTAACTATTGTTTGTAATGCATGCTACTTATTTATTAATGACATGCGATTAATTTAGATGATGTTTGCAATGCATGCATATATACTTATAGATATATGAACTGATGATCATGATGGATTGATATATGATTTGGGAGGGGGTAGACATACTCTTAGATGAAAAGATGATGCCTAGTAGGAAAAGTGTGTCTTCTAGGATACGCTAGCAAAGAGATGATTAATTGTGGGGTTTCTAGATAACCATGACAACACATGTGTATTTGTACTTTATGTGCCTGTATACTGGAGCGGTGTTTGACTAGTGATAGAGGTCAAAATGCATGACACAACGAGGGTGAAAGGAGGGCCTAGAGATGGGGGCACCGGTTGTACTTTCACCTAAACAACTTATTCCGGAGTAGCTACAGCGGACGGATTAAAGGAATGTGTGTACAGGTGGGAGTTGCGCCCTGCTTTGTACTAGACTTGCAAGACACACTTAGTGAACTTGTGCTAGTGCGGGAGGAATTAGAACTTAGTAGTTGTCGGGCACGCATGTGGTGCAAGTGCGGGGGACCTTGGAACCCTAGTGCTTGCCCAGCACGCATGTGGTATTTGGGGTGGCAATGATAGTGATGTATGATGATAGAACCCAATAACAAGGATGTATAAAATGATGTTTAGTGATGAATAAAAAATGCATGTGATGTTAATGAAGTAAAGATGAATATGATGTTTTATGATGTATTAGTTGATGCTTGTGATGATATTTGATCATGTGGGGATTTACGATGCTATGCGGGTGGGTTAAGTTACAGGTTGGGATTCGTTACCCTATGCCTAAACATGTTTTACAAATGCTTTTAATATGATTATTTTGTGGTGATAACTATGTTGACTCACGCAGCATAAGCTGACATTTGTTTCTTTCAATGTGTCTTGTGCTCTTGCAGATTAGTTAGGTGTGTGGCCTTGTGAGATGAGTGTCAATAGGTAGTCTATTTATGTCTTTGATGTTTAATGAAACCAACTTGTGGTTATGTAATGAATTTGGTTTTAAACAATGATGTGATGTTGACGTAATGGTGGTTTTTGAACTAATGTGTGGTTAAAACGATGTAACTATTTTAATAAATATGATGTTTTAAAGTCTTCCGTTGCGATAAATCTGATTGAATAGAAAAGATATTGTAAATCTCAATTTTTGAAAACCACGGATTTAATATCAAACTAACTTATTAAAAAAACATAAGATTTGATGTTAACAAAACTGTCTTTTGTAATAGACTATAAATTATCTTTACATGTGTTGTTAAGATAAGACTTGTAATTTACTTAACTTTGTAGATTAGTAGTTAGCTGATCATACTGAATGACAAAATGAGTTAGCTAAGTCTCGGCTGATCATTCTGAATACTCAGCTAACCGGGTATTTAAGATCAAATTTGATTAGCTAAGCAGAGATTGTCGCTTAGCTTAGCAATCACTTGCCTTAGCTAAGCATGCATATCTAAGCAATCCATTGCTTAACTAGGTTTTCTTATCTTATCAGTAAAGTACTTATTTACTTCTATGTTTCTTTGTAATTTTATTCAAGTCAAAGGTTAAACATATTTTGTTCATTTACAGCCTTAAATCTTCCATGTGTAAATGTTTTTGCACGTTTTGCTTTGTGAAGTAAAGCAAAAATGACATAACTTAATTTGTGGAAAAAGTTAAAATTACTCAAGAAAGAAAATTTCAAAGATCTTGTTTAAATACAAAAACATGTCCGACAACAAACATGTTTAGAAGAGTTAAAATACTGAAGATATTATGGATGATGAAAGTTTTAAGCATCAAAAGGAAATTGTGTTGCTCATAGAAAATGGTATGTGATATATACTTAAATAATGTGAGTGAATTGTACTTTTCATAAAGTAATATTATTTTATTAAAAACTCAATTAAAATAATATTTTACTTTGGCTTTCACTAACTTTATCAATTAAATATTATAGTTTTACTATCACCTTACTTCCAACCGTTGCTACCTCATCCTTCTATAAATATGCTTATATGCAAGTGCGGCCTTGCTTCCTTGTTGAAGACTTGAAGCACGACGACTAAGACTTGAAAGAATCTGATTTGCAACTTCACTTAAGCGAGTTAGAATTTAGAAGTCTTCAAATTTGGTAATGTATTGAATACCTTTAGACATTAGTTGTCTTTAGGATTAGCTAGTCTATGTGTTAGACTAAACTTGTTGTGTTCTTTTATAATGTTAGGAAATTCCGCATCAAAACACTTGTACTTCTTTATTCATATCAATAAGAATTATCTTAAAAGTAATTGCGTGTGCAATAAGTTTTAAAAGATAGAGTTTGTATTAACAACTCTCCTTCTATAAACATAATCATTGTTTGAATACCTACACTAGGACTAACACAAACACATACAGACAGACAACTTGATTCAACATCACATACTCACATACACAATCGTTGAACACACCCATACAAAAAAAGTCACACACACACCCACCTAGATTGAACCTCGTACACATAATCAATTAATGTAGACACAAACCCAATCAGAGATTGAGAGGGAAGAAAAAGTTGTAGTAGCAAAAAATAAGAAGGTGGGGGAAAGAAAGAGGAGTTGTATCTACAAGGTAAATGACATTGGTGGTTGTAGAGAGATGTAGACATACTAAGAAATTCGAAGAGAAAGGAAACGGTTTGTTTAGAATCAAGGTGTTTGAATATATTTTTGAAACATGGCATTTAACATGTAATAAAAGGTAAAAATGGATAATATGATTCAAAATTAATAATATATTACTTTCTATATAGTATCAATTAAATTAAATGTCCGTGTGATACATAGGTTAATATAAAAAAATAATAAATATAAAACATTAATAAAAAATGCAAAATAATTAGAAAACGCGAATGAAATGAGATTTAAAAAATAATGACAAATGACGTCAACACTCATACCAGCGGTGGACACGTCTACGCAAAGGGGAGTGTAGATGTGATGGCAGAAATGTGGTAATAAGTGGTATCATGATATGAAAAGATGTAATTGTATTTCTTGTCCAAGTTATTGATCATTATTGTTACAGTTAGGAAAAATAAGGTTCAACGTTTATTGGTTATAATTAAAAAGGAATTTAAAATTATTATATAATATTTTAGAATGATAAAACTAAAAAATTGGTTAAATATGATATTTTTAAAATATCATAAAGTGTAAATATATTATTTGTAAATTATAGTTAGGCAAATATGATATTTTATGGTTTAAGAATGGTATATATGAATTATCTCTAATAATTTTGATTTAAATTAAAGGCAAAATTAAATCCAGTTTTGACTATGAAAAGTCAAAATTGGATTCTAAGTTTCATAAAAGTAAATGGTTAAGATTTGATAATTAAACTTATTATCTAAATCATATAATTAAGATTATCTGATAAGTTTTATTGAAGTTAGTCTTCTATTTATATCAGAAGATTACACATAAACATTTGTATTGAGGATGAAAAAGATAGCATATTTAGTTTCTATTCTTTAATAAGATATATTTGAAGAAATTAATTAATAAATTTAATGTAATTGAATTTAGTATCTTCTAATCTTACTCTTTATTAAAACACCAAAATTCAAATTTTCTTTTCCTTAATTATCTCTAATTCAATCAATAGGAATCTGTCAGGTCTCTAAAAATTATGTTCAATACATTTTAACGAAGTTTGTTATTGCTATAATAATACATAGTATATGGTAGATTATGTAAATACTAAATAAGTATATAAACAATATAATTCTTTCTTGATTCAATAGGCATTTCAATTACTCTTAAAGTGTGTATTCTCTCATACTGTATTGAACTAAGTTTATTATTATTGTATGATTTGCTTTAATTACTATTGATATTTGATACAATTAGGATCCTACAGAATCCTTGACTTCTCCAAACATTGACTTTGATGCAAAATTAAAATTTATTCTTGACTTTTTCATTCAAATTTCAATTTCAATTTTGATTATGATGGGCTATATGAAAATATATAGGGAGTGAATTTATATTTAATTGATGTATTGTATACATTTATAGTTTTTTTTTTATAATTTTTAATGTATAATGGTTGTATAAATATAATTATATATTTATTATAATCTCATTTTTATCTAGATTTTGATTTAAATTTTACTGTAATTAGACACAAAATTTTAAAAAAATAATATTTTTAATATTTCATTTGTAAAAAAGTCTAATTTATAACCATTAAAGAAAGTGAGTTGCTATCTTCACTTCTGTGTAAATTGAAACACAATGACACTTAACCTTTTTCAATTATATTGTATTTTCTTGCTTACATTATTTATAAACTCTAAATCAGTGAACATATTTATGATTAATTTTATGTTTATAAATCATTAAATCAGTAATCCTTTTCTATAAGATATTTTTTATTTAGGATATATGAGAATATCTATTTATAACCTATTAGTGAGGTATAATCCCTTTTTATGGGGTAGTTTATTTTATGAATCTCTAAGTCGGTTATCTCTTTCTTTGACATAATCATACAACTTTAAACTCTTGATTTATTTTATGATGCCAAGGATTTCCTAATATAATATTGATAAAACTATGATGTTTTTAATAAACACTTATTAGTAAGTGGATTATCCAGCCCAAAGCTTTGCATGTCATAAAAGAAAGTGCAACATCCAAATTTTGATACAATATTATTGTGAGCTAATGAGATTATTTATGTACTCGTCAGGATTTACGGTTTGAGTTTTATATAATACAATGAGAAATTATGGTTATATTATAGGGTTTATTTCGCATAATAGTAACAAAGTTTGAAAAGTGTTCCACCAAAGTCACACATGAGTTATTTCACAATGTGAATTAAAGGGGTGAGTAACCTTAGTGAAACACTTTTCAAACTTCATTACTATTATGTGAATTTTCCCCAAAATTATATTTTGAACTAATCCTTTAAATTTTGAAATTAAGAATCATTAGTTATTTGAATAGTATAAAATTACGTACTTTGCTTTCTTATATTTAATTTATTTAGTGATCTAAATACCGATACACGAATGTATAATGATTAACTATGTTACGTTCATATTTGAGGTTGTTTTTCAATGCATCCTCAAGACTCAAAGTTAATAATATACATCTTTTTAAAACAATTTGAATCCTCTTATCATCCTATTTCTCATGTCTAAATGTTTGTAATGTAGTAAATTTTGGCTATTCATAATGGATTCAATTTGGTTCTTTTAATAGACTTAGCATATCGTACTAGAATTGTATTTGTGGTCACATTATCGAATATTTGTACTTCACTTGGACCAGTCATTAAAAATTTATCTATTTATTATGTTGTGTTATGCTCAATTACATGTTAAATGCTTAAGGTTTTTTTTATAGTTTCATCGTGCGTGCACGTGTCATTCAACTAGTATAAATAAAAGACCAACATTAATAAAATCAATTAAACACTCGTAACCATTAATTTAAGTAAAAAAGTTCTAATTATCAAATCTCAACCATCCATTTTGCTAAAAATTAAAATCCAACTCTAACTTTGGAAAAATTATCTTTGCCTCTTTTTTAATTTATGCACATTTTTTAACTTTTTTATAATCAGGTCATTCAACTATGCATTTTCATTCAATTAATGTAATGAGTGAACTCTTACCTATTAATGCGGTAACCGTTTTCAATTTTGTAAGTAATTTTTTCAATTTGTGTAACCTTTAATTCAGTTTTTTGAATTCGTGTAACATTTCATTTTTTAACTTAATAATTTATTATTATTTATCATAGGGTTAAGTTCACAAATATATATTCAATTCTACAAGTTTTGCTATTATTATAACTATCATTTTTGGGAATAGAAAATTACTTTTACTTATGAATATATTATTTTTGGTGATGTTTATCTTTTAATTTATTTAAGTTTTGCTAACTACAACAAAATTAATATTTTTAAAGGCAGAAAAATATACTTTACACAAATCACATTAGTCGTGGACCAAGCAAATGTTTGACAAATCAATTTGCTATTTTTGATGATATAAGCCCCTCTAATATCCAAAAATCTTACGAACGGACAAAAAAAAATATTGAATCCAAATTATTTTTTATTTTACCTCGGCCAAGTTTAATATTTTCATTTGTAACATAAGACTAAGAACGAGATTATTTCCTACTAGATTGTTATTTTTCTTGGATTATACCTTTTTATTTACATTTTTCTTGATTAATTTAACATCTAATCATTATTAAAATAACAACAATCATATAGTTTTTTTTTTTGATTCAGATATGCTTTCATCTTCATCTTCTAATAAATCGACTCAATATCCAAGTGCAATTTTAGGGTTCATAGATTAAATTCGTCGAAGATATGTTTGAGACTTGTTCAATTTAGGGTTTCATATGGTTAAAATCATCTTCGATTCAACATTTTTAGTGTCTATAGGTCTTTGTCATCATCGATTTCTCAATCATTTGAAACCTCGTCTTCATCGATAATGGTTTGAAAGTTTGGATGTTTGCTAGTGTTCATCTTTTTTTCATGGTTTGAATCTTCATCTTCGTTAATGAGCTAGCTCCTAATGTTAAAAATAGAGAGATTTTCTGATTTAGGTTTTCAAACAAATTGTTTTTGTTTTTGTTTATATCTGTGGGGTTTTCTAATCGTTTTCTTTTTGTTTAGATCTATTTTGCATATTTCAATGTTCGAAATTGTTCATTTTCTAGATCTTTTCATGTTCGTCTGTTACCTTAATAATAATAATAATAAAGGTTTTTAAAATGTGATGTGGAATCATATATACTTGGCATTTTTAGATATAAAAATAATTCAAAAAGAATAAAATTACTAGTAACCTAAATAATAGATAAACTAATACATTAAATGATAACTTTTAAAACTTTAATACATTAAATTATATGTTTTAGAATTGGATACACACAATAGTAAAAATGACAATTGAATACATTTTTGTGAACTACAACCGTTAGAAAAAATTAAAAAAGTTATTGCATTAATTTGAAAAAAAAACGCAAAGATAATAGCATGTTTTTATAATTTTTACTTTTAACTTTTTTGGGTCAAAATTATTTAAATTCACTCTTAATATAAGATAATATATTATCTCTTATCTCTTTTTTTAATATTAATAAAAGATCAATGTACATCAATTTTTCTGAACATTAATGAAACTCGTGAGTTTTAAAGTATGAAAACTAATTTCGTTACTAAGGACTGACTAAAAATAAACTCAAACATAATTATTTCAAAAACTTTTTTTAAAGTTTATTATTCATTAACAATTGTCATGTTTACGAGGACTATATTATGTCAACAATTCAAAGCCTCAAAAGAAAATTAAACCTACTTATTCTTTTTAGATCAATCATAATCTATCATCTTTTATCTTGTATCATTGAAGATTAATATGAATAAAATTCATTAGAAAATCATAACTATTAATTTAGATTAAAAAACTAATTATCGAATCTAAAACATTCATTTTGGTAAAAATCAAAATCAAGTTTTAACTTTTATTTGGTCAAAACTGGATTCAATTTTGACTTTAATTTGAATCAAAATTATTTGGGAGAATTTTAGATATACTCTTTTTAACTATTAAAATATCGTATTTATTTTTTCTAATTTAAAAATATCATATTTGTTTTTTATAATATTTAAAAATATCTTATTTAACCAAATTCTTGGTTTTATCATTTCAAAATATTTTTACAATCATTTTAAATCCATTTTTATTTATAACTGATACAGAGTTGACTATATTGCTCCTAAATGTAGCGATAATGATCGACAGTTTGTACAAGAAATACAAGTATTTCTCTTTGTATCATGATATCACATTTCTAGCTCCATGTCTGTCCTGCCCCTCGCATCGACGTTTCTTCTGTTGATCTAAGTGTTAACGCCGTCTTTCGGTCAAATTTTAAAATTCTTATTCTTTTTTCATGTTTTACACTTATTTTATATTTTATTATTAATGTTTAAAATTTATTATTATTTTTAAATAAACCGTGTATCACATATAGTTATAATAATAAATAACTTGTGTTTGTTAGCATTTTTCTCCACGTCCTCCTCACAAAGAAAATCTAAAATATTGGATGCTGTGTTGGGGCCCATTACAGAGTTGGGCTAACTGGGCCCAGTAGGAAGACCGACAGCTCATCAGATGTACCTCTCGCGTGTTATTAGAGTACCCCAGTTGAAGTCAACAGCCTCAGTTGGACCACACGTGCTCCAGACCAATCACATGTCAAAACACATACACGTGTGAGGTTAACACTTAACACGTAAGTCTCTTCCCAGCCGTCTAATTGTCTCGCTGTCATCTACTTCTCAAATATATTATATTTTAGCAAACAAACAAAAAAATAAAAATAAATAAAAAACACAATATTAATAGTATATAATTTAAGTGTCGTATACTTGTTATACTATAATATCTAACAATTTACAGAAAATAATAACGATGACTTAGTATATTATTAAATGTGATTTGTAAAATCATAATATGTGAACTACGAAAATTTTACTCTGTACAAAATTTTAAAATGCAATCTAAATCATTGATGTTATTGATTCAAAGGCTAAAATTAGTTTTTTATTACTATAAATTAGATATAAACTATATTAAACATAAAGCAACTCTGTAAGACTTTGTTCGATACTAAGCAACTCTCTATTTTTTTAGTTTTAGTTTTTAATATTATTATATTTAAACAATTAATTTTATATGTTATTCGTTTTCCCCTTATAACTCTTAACATATAATGTTTAATGCAAGTATCAATCTGTATTTGTGATCCTCTCAATTTTATCTACATTTAGATATAAATATTGTCATAATGTGATATTATTTTAAAAATGTTGTTAGCACTCGTAGTACTAAATAAATTATTTTGTATGATATAATCTTAATATTTTTCATGACTGTCATCTTTACCTGATAATAAATTTATTATAATAAGAATAATCAATTTTTTTTTATCATAATGCGTTTTAGATTTAAAAGAAGTTAATGTAAAAAAACTAAATCTAAAACAAATTTGTAAACCACAAGTAGCCGCCAACCATATAGATCATCCATGTAACTAACTAGAATTTTAATATATAAACTATTTTTAATATTGTATATAAACAATTAACTTTACATGTTATAGTTTTCCAATTATAAATTTTAACATATTATATTTGGTGTAAATATAAATACATACTTATGTTCATCTTACTTTTTTGACATTTCGATATACGTTATATACTAATACGATATTTATCAAAAAATTACATTTTTAATATCGTAATACTAAAAGACATCTAGTTCGTACGGTCTAAATATAATCATACTTTTATGATCATCTCATTAAGTGGGTTACAAATATTTATTTAGATTTACATCAAACATTACATATCAAAACTTATAAGAAAAATAAATATACTTTTTTTTTAAAGGCAAAAAACACATATAATAAATAAAATAATTTTTTAATTGATTTAACAAAGTTATAAAATCCTTACTTTTTTCCACTACAACAAGCGGGCCGTAATGACTCGTTATATATATTTAATTGACAAAGAGTTAAATAACGAAACTGCTTTTTATCAAATCTATTTATTAAACTTTGATACATTTTAAGAGAATAAAAAAAATACAATTTCAAATCTCGAATTAATTAATGTTCTCAAACATTACTTGTAAATGCATGAAATGTTACTTAAACTTAGATAAACATTAAAATACTACCATTTCGAATCTCTAATTATTCTTTTGAAACATTATTTAGTAAATTTTTAATACATTATTTAAACTTAGAACAACATGAAAATAAAACCATTAACCTTTGGAATCTTTTTGAAACATTACTTAGCAAATACCTTATTATTATTTTATGGTACCATTTAAATAATTAAAAAAAATAAAGTTAGATACGATTAAAATTCCTAAAACCTTCGTAGTTGCCCATATCAATCTATATAAGAAATCATGCATTTATCTACCATTGTCATGTTTTCATGTGGTATATATTTGACATTTTTTAAATGTCTTGGTCTTTCGAATTCACATTTTGTTAAATCTCTTAAATTATGTTTAATATATTTCAGTGGAGTTTAGTTTTACATATGATAATAGTCTAAGTTTAGGGTAGTTATTGTAAATACCTACGGGGTATAAATACAAGTTTGTAAACCCTAAATCAATAAGTAATTTCGTACGTATCATTCTTGTTCTCGGCTCTCTCTTTATCGACAAACCTAAAACCGAGTTCATCATTATGTTGATTGCTTCAATCGTTATTTGATACTTGATACAATTGGGTACCGATAAAGTTATATATGGTTACAGTCTATAATAGTTTGAACTGTGTGTATTTGACCAATGAGAATGAATGAAAATCTTTATCGTTCATAAAAAAAGATGACCTTTTATAAATATTTTGATTTATACATTCTATGAATCCACCCGTATGAACTAATTAGCCAATAACCAATCAAGAATATTTCATAGATTAAATAATTACAAATCTTGATGAAGACAAGCTTTGGTTCATGCTATTTCCAGTCACTTCTATATATTAAGTGAAGCATTTCATTATTTTATCCTCAATGCCATGAAATCCCATTTCCAAACCAATAATGCAGTTTAAAATAATGCCACAAGATAAATGAGATATTTTTTAATTACAATTATTATATAAAAACCCATGGAATCCCAACATCCTTTGACCAATTCATAATAAAAGTATATATTTATGTAAAACAAAACATTTCTATATATTTGATGATGTAATAGATTATGAATACATCAACTTTACTCAATTTTGTTTAAGTTTGATGTGACAAAATAAGATATAGATTATTATATATGCATAGATACAAACTATTCTCCGAAACAACCCCAACTTAATCAAGTAAAAAAATGTTACGTCTTAACAAAAAAAATCTTAGATAGTATTAAGCTAAATAAAATAAAAAAAACAAAGGCCTTTAAAATTATTATTAGAGCATGGGGCGTGAGCACGTACGGTAGGCACCAAGTGTCACCAAGGTGCCATCAAGCGTTGTCCGGGGTGCCAATGTGCCACCCTAGCTCTACATTAGTGTTGGGGTTTTGCGGTTTCTTCGTTAGTTGGCGTTGATGAGTATTTCCTCAACATCTATACTTGTATTTATCTCACTTCCTATAAATACCTTCATTTTAACTCTCTTCTCAAACACTTCTATATAAAGATCTTTCTTTATTTTTTTTTTATCTTTCATGACCTCTCAACATAAGATAATTTTCGCTTATCATAAGAGTATCAAGTTAGTGTTGGTTTTCTAAACATAAGATAACTTTGATGATGATGATTTTTTATTTCATATTCTATCATCTCCTAACATTAGCGATCCTATTCAATTTCCTTTTAGTTTTATTCATAATACTATAATTTTAGTTATTTATTGTTACTTTTATTTATGTAATGCAATCTTATTTAAATTTATTTTGATTTATTATTTATGTAATTAATTAAAGTATAAAATAAAGTATAAAGAATGGTCTAGCTAGGGTCATTACCGTAACAAAGGGATTTTTGGTGTAGAAGTGATCAAATAAGATGAGCATGTTTACTTGAAAATTTATTGACAATAATAATCACGGTCCTTAAAATTGATCAAATGAATGCGATTTAATATCTGGATTAGTATGATGTCCCTCGACGGCACATGATGCTTTTAAATGGTTTTTATGTTTACTTAAAAATTTATGGACAATAATAATCACAGCCAACCCGGATAAAAATAAAAACATATGATTTTGATTTTTAAAAATTGTATTATTTTTGTAGTAATAATGGTGTGGGTATATATATAAGCTTGTCTTTTTTAAATGAAAATCATAGTATAAATAAGGTGGAAAATATATAGCCATGCCAAAAAAGAAACATGTTATTACTTTTAAGCATATATATTTTATTATTATCTACAACTCTTAGAAATATGATTATCATTCTCTAAAATTTATATTATTGTACTTGCAGGATTCAATTTTTGAGCTCCTAAAAATGCATATATAGTGCATCCCTAAGGCTGGTCGTAGAGCCACACCCGAAGGTCCCGGATTCCCTTCGGGAACACCCATACCCTCCCCCCCATCGGGTCCGAGGCCGGGTCCGTGAAACCGATTCACCCGATTTTTTTTCTGTGAATGTAACGGTTATTTTTTAAAAAAAAAAATTTTTACCCCCCCAACGGATATATATATATATTTTAATTCTCCTATAAATACAAAACACTTTCAACTTTCATCCAACTCTTCCATTTTTTATCCAACTCTTCCATTTTTTATCCAACTCTTCTAAAAAAATTACACTCTTCTCCTATAAATACATAACCACCCCTCAACACTTCATATAAAAAATTCTCCTTCAAAATATGGCTTCACCACCACATGCTTCATCGAGCGGTTCATCGGCTTCTGTATCAACCGACGAATAGATCCGGCGGGATGAAGCTATTTATATAGGGTTGCTTCGAGAGGGCGAAAGGTTGCTTTATGAGAGCACCGCGGAGTCATCGAGCAGAATTAGAAGCGGAAACATAGAAAGAGGTCGGGTAGCTGCAAACGAGCGGTTGTTAAAGGACTACTTTGGCGATAACCCTGTCTATTCTGCGGAGATGTTTAGACGGCGGTTCCGTATGAGCAGACGGCTATTCGAAAAAATCGTTAACGATCTACAAGCAGAGTACGATTATTTTAGAGATAAATGGGACGCGCGAGGGAAAAAAATTTCTCCAATACAAAAGTGTACTTCCGTTATTCGGCAATTGGCGTACGGGGTAGCCGCCGACTCTCTTGACGAGTACTTGAGGATGGGAGACAAAACATCACGGGATTGCCTACACAATTTCTGCAGTGATATTATGGAGCTTTATGGTAGAGTTTATTTACGGAAACCTACTTACACCGATGTTCATCAGTTATACACCGCGCATGAGGAATACCACGGATTTCCCGGCATGCTCGGCAGCGTAGACTGTACTCATTGGGCGTGGGCAAATTATCCGGTTGCATGGTGGGGTTAGTTCATGAGAGGTGATCACGAGCATCCAACAATAATGCTAGAAGCGCTGGCATCACAAGACCTATGGATATGGCACACGTACTTTGGCGTTGCGGGTTCCAACAACGATATAAACGTTCTCAACCAATCACCCATCTTCAACGATATAAACGTTCTCAACCAATCACCCATCTTCAACGATATCTACGACGGAAAAGCCCCCGAGTGTCCATTTCAGGTGAACGGAGTCACCTACAAGCACGGATATTATCTAGCTGATGGAATATATCTGGAATGGGCTACATTTGTAAAATCATTTACGTGCCCACAGGACGATAAGCGGAAAAAGTTCAAGGTGGCGCAAGAATCGGCATGAAAAGATGTTGAGCGTGCTTTTGGCGTGCTCAAACAACGTTGGCATGTACTTCATAATCCGGCACGCGGATGGCATCCAAGAAGACTAGGAAAAATTATGTACGCTTGTATCATTTTACACAATATGATACTGGAAGACAAAGACAATGCCATTTGTAGTTTATACCCGCACGACATTATATCGTCGGATATCGAAACACAAATAAGTGAACAAGCACGCGCGGCTAACATACGAGAAGTCAAAAACCGAGAGACGCAAAATAACCTTCGGTCGGATCTGGTCGAGCATATTTCACGTATCCAACTTTCGGATAACGAAGACAAGTAGCTTTTTTTAATTTATTAATCTAGATTTAGAGTATTGTAATTTTTATTTTATAATAATAATATTTTTATTTAAATCTTATGAAGTTTTTATATATTTTTTTTATTTTTTATAGAATTGTAAATATATTTGAATTTGTTAAATATATAAATATGTAATTAAATAAATTAAAAAAAGTGGGAAAAAATTTGGGTTGAAAGGTAGAAGCTATACTAGAGTTTGAGGTTGATTTGAGTTGGGAAGGGAAAAGTAAAAAAAGCTGATGTGGTATTGAGGTTGGAAAGGAAAAAGGGAAGGCAGATTTATTGAATTGCAGTAAATATAGCAAACTACCAAAGCCAGATGGTATGATAATAAATTAATTATTAAACTAAATTTGCTTTTAAAATATACCAATTGTTTAGTTTTTTTTATATTACTTAGATATTATAAAAGCAAATACATATAAATACATACTAAATTTTGCTTTTTGATATTTGAATTATATAATGTTATTTATTATGCTGGAATATCACTATAGAAGATATTTTATAATATATATATATATATATATATTGAAAAGTTCATTTGAGAACAGTTTTTATTACGAGAACCAATCTTAGTCGTTCAATTTCCCCTCCTTTAATTGGATTGCCCACCCATGAATTCCTTACATACACCTTGCCACACTTAACCCCCCACCCTCTTTATCCATGAATTTTATTATCCAAAATGAACGGCTAAGATTGGTTCTCGCGGTTCTCTCACTAATATTGGTTCTCAACGGAACGTTCCCATATATATATATATATATATATATATATATATATATATATATGGGAAGGTTCATTTGAGAACCATTATTAGTGTGAGAACCGCGGGAACCAATATTAGTCATTCAATTGGTAAGTGGAATTCATGAATAAAGGCGTGAGAGGATTGAGTGTGACAATGTCCATGTAAGGAATTCATGGGTGGACAACCCAATCGAAGGAAAGAGGATTGGACGACTAAGATTGGATTTCGCAATAAAAGCGGTTCTCAAATGAACTTTTCAATATATATCTATACTATCTTATAAAGCATTTAGGTGTTCTTAATCTCTTAATTTTAAGTAATTTGAAATTACTGATT
This sequence comes from Dittrichia graveolens, assembly GCA_038502395.1. Taxonomy (NCBI): domain Eukaryota; kingdom Viridiplantae; phylum Streptophyta; class Magnoliopsida; order Asterales; family Asteraceae; genus Dittrichia; species Dittrichia graveolens. The sequence goes on along the minus strand of JARJIL010000005.1, from coordinate 80,271,554 downwards.
TACTTTTAATATTATAATTAATGGAAACTATTAAATAAATAAACTATTTGATAAAGTTAATGACAATCTTAATACTATTTTAATAACTAAACTTTTCAAAATAAAGATTATTCAAAAAATCAAATCAATACAAATTAACTTAATAATTAAATCTTTCATATTAAATATACTATCATATAATAAAAATTTGAACTTAACTATTAAAAATTACGTATAACTAGAAATATTAAATTTAAATAACATACAATCTTAATTTATAAAAATTGCTAGATTTTTTAAATGGGTAATATTATTAAAATAGAATAGAGTTATAAGGCCAACATTCTTGTTAGATTTTACTATTCATGTAAAATTTTATTTTGACACATTATAATTTAGAAAAGAAACAAATCCCCATTGTTTTAAAAACGGACAAGTTATCGAGAAAAATTATTTGTAATAGATGCATTACGCGGGTATCTAGTATATATATACATATATATACACACACGCATATATATATATATATATATATATATATATATTTGAGAATCGCTCTTAACCTGAGTAACACGAGAACAAATTTTGACTCTTGATTAAAAAAAATCAATTAACACTAAAAATGACGTCTCATTTGTGGTTCATAAATAGCTCATTAATGACATATTAATGAGGGGTATTTTAAGAAAACCAAGTCTCATCCCTAATGACAGTCCACCCAGACGCAATTCACGGTTGAGAAATTATATAAAAAACCAAAATGCCCCTATTAATGAGCCAATAGCTAATTTCTAATATTGATAATGGTTCATTAATAGAGATATTTTGAGAAAATCAAGTCTTATTAAATAATAAGCCATCTATCTGGACGTAATTCACGATTGGATAAATATATAAATAACTAAAATACCACTATTAATAAATCGATTATTTATTTTAATCAAGAAACAAAATTGTTTTTTACGGTTTTCAAATGATGTTTGATATTGAATTTACTTGTGCTTGAGATAGTGTTCAAAACTAATTGTTAAATTTTACTATTTGTAAATAGTTAAATGATGTTTGATGTTGTGTTTTCAAAGATAAATCAGTCTCAAACACCCTCTAATTTAAATAATTTTTTTTGTTTGGTTTATTTATGAAACAACCTCCCTCCCTCCCTTAGATTTTTGACACATGAGTATTGACTTTTAGTGTAATGAAATGGACACCCCCAAAAACTGCGATGATGTTTTGAGTAGGTGGGGGACAAATTTATTAATAAAATTTACAAGATAATAATAATTATTATTTTTATTATTTATGTTTTAGCCATTTGTTTAGGCAACCATTTGGAAGATAAACATGAAGAAGACTTGCCCATATTTTCTGTTCCTTGTTTTGTTTTTTTCTAAATTTTATTAAAAATATTTTATAATTCTTATGTCAATAAGTTGACTGAGTTTGTGTATTCCCACTAACAGACAATTAAACAATTATTCCAACGAAAAAAAATAATGAGAATTGAATGGCCATAGAATTCAGTAATCACTAAAAAATTTCAAAATTAATAAAATAAATCCCACAAAAATTTAAGAGATTTTTATATTTAAAAATGTTGACAGACTTTATATTTTTCGGATCATGTCGAACTAATAACAAAAGATATGATGGCCCACTTAAGTTATGGGCCCAAACTTAGGCCCATTAAGTTATTTGGGTCAAGCCCATGTGAAACAAGTATTCCAACTTTCTTTTTTGTGCATGTTACACTCCAACAAACCTAAACTTCATTAACAAATACAACAAACTAATCAACCCAAATGTTTAAAGTCTAAACCTGTCTTACTATTTCTTTGTTTAGCACATAATGGACAACATAACTTGTATTATATTTGGGCTAGTTCAATTTTTAAATGCTTAAGGTTGCATTTAGTTAGCATCTTTATAATCTCTGAGTTTATATGTGATCATATGATAGTATATGAATGGAATATGAATTCTAAACCCCAACACTTTTGTTGGGTATGAAGCGCATACCCAAATTTATAGGTATCATGATCATTTCTTCAAGCCCAACTTTTAAACTACATTTTTTTTAAATACCATCAAAGGATACCCTCATAAGTTAATAGGAATGGCAACGGGACGGATTCGGGGCGGGGATTGGTCCCCCCGTCCCCGTTTAAGAAATCCATCCCCGTCCCTGCTTAAAAAACTGCGGGGATTTAAACAAGGATCTCCGTCGGGTATCCGGGGAAAACCGTGAGGAAACGGGTATCCCCGTTTAATGTAAACGGTTTTTTAAACAGGTAATTTTCCACGCGGGGATTTAGACGGTGATTTTTCACCGTCACCGTTTACCTTTTGTCACGGGCTTGAAAAACGATTATATTAAAGCTATACATCATTATCAAATACAAACGTGTCCGAAACGAACTTAAAGTCCTAATACACCCAAATGGGAAAACGGCGAAACCAAACAATCCAAATATAACTAAAACAGACAATAGTAAATGTTTCAATATATTTCAAATATTAAGTAATACTTCCAACTTATGTGATCCCCGTTCACGACACCCGTCACCAATCATACCATCATCATAGTCAAACATTTGTAAAAGACTATATACATATATATATAATATTATATAATATAAATAATATACGGATCGGGTATACGGGGCCGGGATAACTAAACCCGTCCCCGTTTAAGAAATCGGGTTTTCTCCATCCCCGTCCCCGTTTATCATCCGCGAATCCGCCCCGTTTATTTCGGGTTTCGCTTTTTTCCGTCGGGTTCGGTTATTTTTGCCATCCCTATAAGTTAAACATACCAAGCCCATCATACGTTAAACCTACCAAGTCCAAAAAGAAAACACGTACTCTACAAATATACAATAACGTTCAGAAACACCTATCAAGTTCAAACATAAGTTAAACTTGGCCACACAAAAAACTTTTAGTGAATATAAAACGATTGTAATCGGTATTGGTTGATCACAACATAATAAATGATCCCCGACACAAAATGCTAGAGAATGTTAGTGTGCTTTGTTTTATTAATGAAAGATAATAATCTTTAATCAAGAAAAAGCACTTTGATTATCACAATATACCATAATAACCTTTATAACATCATCGAGTTCTCTAAATAATTCTTTCAACCAAATAGCCTTTATGATATCTTGTATTTCCATCATATATTTTTATATCAATAAATAGATTTGTAACTAAGATTTCAAACTAATAGCACAACAATTTAAAGTAAACACATAATTAACATACTGTCTCCATTAAAAGTGGAAATTTTGAGACTATTGATTTATTAATAATCTTAGTGGAATAATCTGTGAAGTATATACTTGAGGTTTAATTGGTAGAATCTTCAGATTAATATGTATAAAACTTATTAGAGAATCCAATTTATTTATTTAGATATAAAAATTTAATTATCAAATATAAACCGCGTATTTTGATAAAATTGAAATATAGTTTTAACTTGAGTTAATTACAAAAATGGTTTTTGTGTTCGTCACTAATTTTCACTTTTAGTCATTTATCTTTAAAAATTATAAAAATAGTCAATGTGACTGTAATTTTGTTTCACTTTTAGTCATTTAAGCTAACTCCAGTTAAAGTTGACCGTTAGTCAAAGGACATTTTGGTCTTTTCTCACTCTATCCTTGTTACCAAACATGATTTGCCCATTATCCTAGTTACCAAACATGTTTTTTTAATATTCCTTTTAACCTTTTCTTCTACCAAACACATTATCTCATCTCCCTCTCTCTAATTATTTTTTACCAAACATATTTCACTTCTCTCATTTTCAATCTCTATACTGTCCACCGACGCCACCATCACCCCCCTCCGCCTGCGCCACCACCACCCCCTCCACTGTACGCCACCACCAACCTCCCCTCTCCTCTGTCGGACGCCATCACTCCCTTCCCCTCCGTTGGACACCACCCTCCCCTCCCCCTTCTTTAAATCTCCATGACTCGAAAACCACCGCCAACAAGAGACCACACTTTTTGCATCGGCAACCACCACTGACCTGAGACCACCACCGGCGGTTCCCTTTTACAACCACCATCGCAAGCATAAACCCTATATTTGGGCCAATGGCAAAGTTAAAACCCTAGATTTGGGTCGAGGGCAAAGAAAAAAACCCTAGATTTTGAGTCGGGATTGCCACCACCGACGACACAGTCAACACCACCGCCGACACCACCCCTCCACTCCTGTCCCAATACAGCCTACACCACCGCCGACACCACCCCTTCATTGATACCACCATCGCACCAAACACCATTGCTTCACCTTCACCTTCTCCACCTCACTCCTCCCCCGTTAACCACACTCAATCCACCGCCCTATGACCCCGTTGACGACCTCCATCGCGAATCCACCCACCACTTCACGAACTTAGTTGATTGTTGACTTTCTGTCGGTGATGCCCGAAAGGCTAGTTGAAGGTCGATGAAAAGAGTTTGATTTGGGTTTCGTATAATATTAACAATTTGAGGGTTCAATTTGAAGGGTTCCTAGCGAGATCAATGATTATGTGGTTCATAGGTTTGATTTTAGTTTCAGATGTCAATGATTTTGGTTTCATATGGTTTCAAATTCTTTGGTTCATATGGTTTCAAATTTGTTGTGTTCTTCCCCAACTGTTGTTGTGTTCATATGATTCGATTTTGTGATCTTGCTTGTATGTGTTCTTCAACATGATTTTCTTAGATTTGGTTTCAGATTTGATTCTTGCTACTTCACCAATTTCAAGTTTGATTGAAGGTTTTAGGGTTCATCTGGGTTTTTGTTTATCAAGTTATCATAGATTTTGTTCATCTTCTTACATATAATTAAAATCTTAATTCAGACCAAAGAATAATTAAAATTTAATTATATAATTTACTTTACTAAATAATATATCTAATATGATTAAATGTAATTAAAAAGTAAAATAAGAACAAAGGGAAAGGAAATAGGCAAAATGATATTTGATAACAAGTATAAAGTATAAAAAGACCAAAATGCCCTTTGACTAACGGTCAAAGTTAAGACCGGTTAGTCTAAAGGTCCAAAAGTGAAATAAAATGATAACCACGGTGACTATTTTCGTAATTTTTAAAGTTAAAGGACTAAAAGTGAAAATCAATGACAACAATGTGGACCATTTTTGTAATTAACTCTTAACTTTTTTTTATTTAAAATTGGATTCTATTTTGAATTTATTTAAATCAAAGTTATTATAGAGAATTTATCCATGACTTGTACAAGAAATACAATCACATCTATTCATATAATGATACCATGTTTTTGTTGTCACGTCTGCGGCCCTACTCACGTCGACGCTTCTACCACTGCTCTAGGTATTGATGTCATCTGTATCCATTTTCTTATACTCTCATTTATCTCGTGTTTTATAATTATTTAATATATTTTTATAGATGTTTAATATTAATCACTTTTTAAACTAACCCGTGTATCGTACAAATATCTAATCTAGTATAAATTTATATATTGTTAGTATTTGGGTTGAATGATTAAGGTACACTTTGTAGACGCGTATGATTAATTCATTAGAGATAAGGTGATGTATTTATCTAATTGTGTATTGTCCAAGATCTTATTATATCACGATTTTAGTGGCTAAATTGGTAATTGGCAAATATTTGGGGTGCAATCTCTTGAATTTGTGGTCGAGGGACTCATCCAAGATTCCAAGGTATCCTAAGATGTTCTCGGTTTGAAGTAGATTTCTTAAACTTTGACATGACCATCATCACTGTCTAAAAAATTCAAATATATTACTAGTAAAAGCTCTAGCAAGTCTCAAAAACAGTAAAACAAGATACAAAAAGCATTATAAACAAGTGCATTGAATCAACAATCTACCTATTATTTAGGTTACTACGTTTTACTCTATTCTTAATCCAAAAATATGAGAATGTCTGTAATTGACTGCTCACCAATGCATCATTTTCCTGAACTTTATTTGCAAAGATTTTTCTATTTCCAAGCTTCTAAATTATCCACCTGACCACCTCATCTTACTCCTCTAATAAACGAATATTCTAGATTTCACATGATATGATTTTAGAGTCCCATTTTTGACATGACAATGTTTTAGAACCTCTATTTTTTGTTTTATCGCTCATTATTATTTAGCACAGATTCTTTCACAACTTATTGGCTGTTGATCATCTCTCCTATGAGTGTGTTTGGTTCTGGAACCGGCCTGAACTGGACCAAAATCGTGAACCCGAAGTTTTCGGTTCTGGTTATTAACCTGTTATTTTGTGTATGGAACCGGATAAGACCAAAAGTTTACTTCGGAACCGATTTCAAAAGTGAGAATCGAAAATAACCGATAACTAGTGAATATTTTTGTTATTAAAGGCAAATATGATACATTTATATTAAACTTATTAGTCCATTAACTTCATTCTTATAAACAATAACCATTGACCATATCACCAACAATAACAGTTCGATAATCAACCATATCACCAAAAATAGGACTTCACGATTAGGACAAGTACAAAATTAAATACCAACTACTTTCAGTTCTATGTTGAACTATTCGATAACCGGTGAATTTGTACCCAAAATAACCGAAAACCAAACAATGATGTTTTTAAGAAAAATGATAATCGAACCTAATACTCTAATCCGATTACAATCGATTTCAATTTCAATTCCAATTCAATTCCGGTTCTAATTCGATTTTTCGGTAGAAGTCTGTATCTCTCATCTCTCCCTCTTCAACATAATGTATCTCTCTCCCTGTGATCTCTCAAATTCTCATCAGAGTCCAAATTGTCACATTTATACTTAAAAATCTCTAGCCATAGACCTCCTCCTGCAACTCATTGTCGCCGGAGTCAGTCGAAGATATCCCATTGGTACAATACGCTTGCCGATATGTACGAAAGGAAGCTATGACATCAACTCACCTTGAAACTTGAACATTTCGGTGCTCTTGCTGTTTTTCAGGTCTCTTTCTCTTCCTATCATATGAATTTATGGAAGCAAAAATCCATTATTTCAAGCTTTAGGGTTCTAAATTATAACTTTGTTCTCCAGCAAATTAGTTGCTTATTCTATTAAACGGGTTATTAATTTTCGTTAGGGTGTTCTTAGTTTCATTGGGTACTCTGGTTACAATGGCACTTTAAGGTTCTAAGTCATCCCTGTTGAAATTGGAAGCAGAATTTGATATGGCTTTGTTTACTGAATTGAGATGCTGCACTATGTCTGGATGATTTTCTTTACTGCTGGAAATGTTCATATTTGTTTGTGTGGAGTAACTTAGAAATCTTCAACAGTTTAACTAAAGATGACTGGAATTCTTAGTCATAATTTTATCATATAGTAATGGCTATTACCACCCTCAGTTGGCATCTCTCTATAAGTTTGCTAATGTCGCGCAGTATATAATCAACATATGATTTCATTTATCATGATTTGAAATGCAAGTTTCAATGTTCAATTATCTAGCTCTATTCAAATGTTGATTGTAATACAATGCTTGATATGTGCTGCTGTTTCTTTTGTATATACTAGAGATATACTCTTTACCATTCTTTACCGTTCATTCCTTAAGCATAATCGACAATATTCTCCATTTAATAATGTTTTAGGTCCTGGTGGCAGAATTGGATTTGAACTTTTAGACAAGGGTTTTAACTGGTTTCTTATTAGTATCTTGCTGCTGTAGTTAACTTTTCATTTAAGTGGTGGTGATAAGTTTATAAGTTTCTGGTGATAAGTTTATGTCGTAGGTCCTGGAAATGGGTTGATTTGGATTATATTTTATGATGCCTAATGGATCAGATAAGTTTATAAGTTGCTGCTGTAGTTAAATTTTCATTGAAGTGGTGGTGATCAGTTTAAAAGTTTCGGGTGATAAGTTTATGTTTTAGGTTCTAGAAATGGGTTGATTTGGATTATATTTTATGATGTCTAATGGTTCAGATGGGTCGATTGATCAAAAGTGACCTGCAGTGTAATTAACACTCAGAAAGTATCAAAAGGGATGAATGCTAAAGAGACTAATCAAGCTTATTTACCTAAGTTTATAAATAGTATTTTTTTGAAATATCCTGTTTTCTTTATATGGACAGTTTTAATAAATTTTCAGTGTAGAACAGCATTAAGGAACTGTGTGATGTTATGGAAGCACCTACACCTCGTACAAGTTTAAGTATGAATGTAAATCTAAATCACGACTTCATGAGCATGTTATTTCAGTAGACCCTTCATCAACTTCATGAGCATGTTTCTTAGAATTATTTAGTTTTTATTATGAATATTATTATTTTTCTTAACCAACTCGTGTATTACACGAGTATCTAATTTAGTTAAATATAAATGCTTTAGCATATATAACATCTATGAAGATATTATATCAATATACCAAGGCCAAATAAGAAGGGCATTGATCATTCTTGTTCTTCCAGGAATTATTGAGAATTACTAAAGCTTGAATCGTGTACATAGATTACCACAATGGAAAAATGCGTTAAAATTAAATTTTGTTAAGAAATTTTACAAACAAACATCTTGAAAATAAAATGTTATATATTTATTCTCTTGTTTTAATCCTCATAGAGTCATGGTAACGAAAGACTTCATAGCTCAACCTTTTTCAGCATCTTCTCAATATCCTCTTTGGACAATTTTCCACTCTCAGCAATTATTATACTTTTCTTATTACCAGTAGATACCAACTCAGCTGATACTTTGAGGATACCATTGACATCTATGCTAAAGCAAACCTTGACCTTTTGTTCACCTTTTGCGCCAGGTGGTACGCCATGAATATTGAATTCGTCGAGGAGGATGTTGTCCCTTGTTTTTGGGCACTCACCTTGGTATACTTTGATTTGGAAAGATGCTTGGTTCTCATACTGTGTTTGATATATATCCTCCTTGATGGTCGGTATTGGTGTGTTCCTTGGGATCAAAAAACTCATATCATCATCCTTGGTTTCGATGCCGAGGGAGAGAGGGGTAACATCTAAAAGAATCAAATCCTTTACAGTTTTATTTCCATTGCCACTTAAGTTTGCAGCCAAGACTGCTGCACCATAAGCAACAGCTTCATCTGCATTAATGCTCTTGCAAAGCTGTTTCCAGTCAAAAAATTCCCTAAGCATTTGGTGTATCTTGGGAATCCGAGTTGACCCACCAACAAGAACTACATCATCAACATCTTTCGGCTTCATATTCCCATCTGTCAAACATTTCTCAACATGCTCAATACACTTGCTAAAGAAACCACCATTTAGCTCCTCAAATTTTGCGCGGGTAAACCTCATTGAAAAATCAATTCCCTCATATAACGAATCAATGTCAATCGATGTTTGAGATGTCGAGGACAGATCCCTCTTTGCTTTCTCACAGGCAACTTTCAACTTCCCCATTGCCTTCGCGCTTTCACTAACATCCTTCCTTTGTCTTTTCTTGAATTCTTGTACACAATGATTAACCATCTTCTTGTCAAAATCCTCGCCACCCAAATGAGTGTCACCCCCCACGGCTTTAACTGTTATGGTTCCGTCCCTGCTGATAGTGAGAAGAGAAACATCAAATGTTCCCCCACCCAAATCAAATATGAGAACATTTTTCTCTTGGGGCCTGTTTCTGTCAGCACTCTTGTCTAGACCATAGGCAATTGCAGCTGCTGTCGGCTCGCTGATCAAGCGCAATACATTGAACCCAGCTAGGGTACCAGCATCCTTTGTTGACTGTCGTTGCTTGTCACTAAAATACGCAGGAACCGTAATCACTGCATCTGTAACACTTGTTCCAAGGTATGATTCGGCAGCCTCTTTCAAATTTTTTAGAATCATACAAGATATCTCTTCCGGTGAAAATTCCTTTTTTTCGCCATTGTGTTTAAGCACAATCATCGGCTTATCTGCTGACCCTTCTATTACCTCAAAAGGCCATGATTCTATGTCCTTTTGCACTCTGCTATCATTAAACCTGTTTCCAATTAACCGCTTTACATCTGAAATTAAAAACGAAAGTACACGTGGTTCAGTTTTGATTTTTTTTCCTCATGTGGGTTACATATGTTTATGTAGCTGCTGTTGACTAAATTAACTTACCAAAAACAGTGTTCGTAGGGTTCCTGGTGATTTGATTTTTGGCACTCTCACCGACCAAAAGCTCGGTTTCATTGCAGGCTACACATGATGGGGTAATATTGTTACCCTGTTCATTAGGAAAAATCTCGACCCGATTGTGCTGATCAAACCAGGCAGCAACACAAGAGTATGTTGTTCCAAGATCAATACCAACTGCAGTAGGTTGAACTCTTCTTGACATCTCAGAGTCCATTGTTCTAAACAAAGAATTGAATGAGGAATAATTGCCTTGAATAGAATACAGGTATTGGGATTGAAGTGAAATTACAGGATATTAGATACAATATTAATTTACATGGATGTTTCCTTGAAGTAGCTGAGAAATTGATTGGCCATGTTGTGTGTGGGTAGAAAGACTTTGTCAAAGTCTTTCTTAATATTTTAGACACAAGTTGATGCAAAGACAGTTGACACATATCAGGAATAAGATTCATAAAATTACATATATTGAGGAATTAAGGGTGTGTTTACCGGTGATTTTTAGACCGCCCAAAGCAGTTAGCCTGATCCTCATCGGGTTCCTCGTGTGAGACCGGTAACACCGGTCCTCCCCCCCTCCCCCTTTTGCTACCTGACGGGTAGCTATTTGGCTCCCCACACCCGACAATTTAATTTTCTTTCTTTCTAAATATAACCCTTATTCGGGTAAGATAGAGAGGTGGGTTAGTTTGATTATTGGGGGTAACAGAGTTTTGGGTGTCATACGGATTACCTTATTATAAGTTTTTTTGGAATTTAAGCATTTATTTCATCTCTAAGGTATAAACTCCATGTATAAAAACAAGTATTTGATATATAATAACCGTTGTATATACGTAGCTTTATTCTAGTCCGTTAGTGAGTTGGTTTTGTGTATTGTATTCTCTATTAAACGTTTAATGAGAATCCTATAATATATTCAAAGGGGGAAGTATACCGCATTAGGCATGAAGAATAAAAATAACAAAGTTCATTCCAATTCAAAGTTCAAACCAAAATAAACTACATGTTTGGTCCCTGCGGTTTACAATCGAGTATACTTTTGGTCTTTAAACTTCATTTATTATGTTGGTAGTCCTTATTGTTTTAGTTTTGTTTCATTGAAAGTCTTTTGTCCACTAATGCGACCAAAGTACCCTTTTTTTACATGAAATGACTATCACACCCTTGGTATTTTTTTATTGTTTTCCTTAGTTTTAAATAATTTAAATTTTTTTATTAAAACTAATAAATAAATATTATATATTATATATACATACGTAACCCCCCACCCAAACACTTTTCCCTCTACCTCACATAAAACCACCGTTGCGTTTGCTTCACCGCCGCAGCCTAGCGTCTCCACTATCGTAGCCCCTTCTCTCTTAGTCTTTCACCGCCATCCACCCTTGTCAGAGAAGACAACTGGCCGCCCTCGGACATCCCATCATCATCACCATCACCATCATTTGGTCCGACACCACCCTCTCACTCCTCTCCCTCTCCAGCGCCATCCCTTGTGTGAAATGGTAGCAATGATTATTTAGGGTTTCTCCTCCCATTGCAACCACCATCACTAGACAGGACCAAAGAAAACATTGTTCTTGTATCCATCAATCTGCTCTACTAGCAATGGTGAGTAGGAATGGCAATGGGACGGGTTCGGGGCGGGTTTTGGTCGCCCCGTCCCCGAACCCAAAATGAAAACCCGTCCCCGTCCCCGCCCCGTTCCCCGTCGGGGATTATTTCGGGGCGTCTACCAAACCCGAACCCGAAACCTCGATCATAAAACCCGACCTGACCCGACTAAAAAACATGATAGTGAAGTACAAAACTACACAAAAACCTAATAAGAACGTGAGATGATCATTTTATAAATAAAAACATAAGTATCTTCATTAACTTAAATAAAAAACTTAACTAAAGTAGAACTTAAAAGAAGTTAGGGGATCAAAATTCAAAATTTAACAAAAAAATTCATCACTTTAGAAACTTCTCCATTAATAGATATACAATCGTTCTCTTTGAATATTTATACACATTATTATATACATAAATATATAAAACATATATGTATATAAATATATATATGAACATACATCGGGGCGGGGCGGGGATAGTGTGCCCTGGCCCCGAACCCGAAAAATCCCCGAACCCGACCCTAGCCCGAAATTATAATTCCCGACCCGACCCCGAAACTTGTCGGGTTCGGGTTGTTTTGCCATCCCTAATGGTGAGGTTTAGAGTTTTTTCCGCCACCGTTCTCTCTCTCTCTCCTCCCCTCTCTCTCTCTTTCTCTTTCTCTTTCTCTCACACACATCCCCCCCCTCCCTTCAAATTAGGGTTTCTTCATGCTTTTCAGGTTTGTGTGACATTTGAGATCTTGTTATTGATTTGTGTAGATTTTCAAAATTTGTTCTTGATTTGTGTAGATTTCCCTCATGGTGTTCTTGATCATGTTTTTGATTTAGGGTTGGCATGGTGTTCTTGATGGGGGACGTTTGGGGGAAGATGGTGGTGAGTGGTGGCAAAGGCTGGGTGGTAGTAGACGGTGGTTGGATGGGTGGGTGGTGGTAGACGGTGATAAGGGTAGAAGGTGGTGGTGATTTTAATTTTTGTGGTGGTGGTTTTAACTATTGGCGGTGATGGTAGTTGAAAAAGTGTATTATCTATTTATTAATATTATTTAATAATATAGTTAATTAATAATTCATTATAAGTTGAATAAAAGTTATAAAATAAACATATTAATAAAAAAGGGTTTTATCATCTTTTTAAGTGCATTATGAAGTAACAAGGGACTACAAAACTCAAATAGTAAGACCTACCGGCGTAATAAATTACCATATGGACCAAAACTTGTAATTGAATAAAATATTATGCACCTACCGCTTTTGATTGTGTTTATATTTCGTCTATCATGTCAGCCTTTACAAACTTGTTTTATTTTTAGGAGTCGCAAAAAGTTTTCATATTACATGCTATAAATGTGATTGCTGTGTTCCTCTTAATAATGGAGTTTATTGAGCCATCTTTATTTTAAAAAAAGAGTGAAATATGGTTTAATCATCAAAGTTTTACTTGCTTTTCGGTTTAACCATCAAAGTTATTTTTAAAATGGTATAACACCAAAGTTTAGTTTAGTTTCTGTTTTAATCCTTAAGTTTTGTTTGTTTTATGGTTTTACCATTTTTGTAACCTGAAACTTGTTTACCCGGTAAAATACATAATTCTTTTTATTTTGTATTATTGTTTATTCTTGTTCTTCTTCCAAAATTCAAAGATAAATATACCTGAAAACTCAGATCATCATCTTGATTTACATAAACACAAGGTTGATTTCAATAGCATATGAAAATTAGAGATAACTATAACATATGAACAACTTATATAAATCAAGAACAAATAAAAAATTACTAAAAATTGTAGAAGGTGGTTGAACCAAAATCTCAGCTTCATCTTCATCCAAAGATTGATTTAAAGATGAAAAACTCACTAAACAAAACCTAAATGAAAATAGTATCTAAGATGAAATAAAAATCCTACATACCCAAGATCAAGATGTCCAAAAATGCAAATTCATCTTCATCCCAAAATCTAGATGCCCAAAATGTTAAACCTAAACTTGAAATACGAGATGAACAAACAAATCTGGAAATCTTGAACCCACATATTTGATTAAGGTAACGGTGGCGGTGTAGGGTGGGGTGTACGGTGGTGCTTGCGGTGGCTGTGCATGGTGGCGGTGATTCACTGTTTGCATCGTGTTCGTAGAGAGACAAAGAGAGTGAGTGAGAAATCTTGAATTCCAAGGGTTTGAAGGGAAAGGTGGTGGTGCACGGTGGCTGTGGCGGTGCACGGTGGTTGCAGATGAACTACATCGAGGTTGTAGATGAATTTGCACCTTCAAAATCCTTCACCGCCTTTGAAGGGATGTGGTTTGCGTCGGGCGGTGGTTTGTAGTGAGAAGATAGGGGAAGGCATTGTTCGTGGCGGCAAGATGGTAGTGGTGGTCGTGACGTATGGTGGCGGTGGACCTAAAGGTGGGCGCCGGCGGTGACTTGTAAGGGTTTTTGGTATGGTGACTTGTTAAGGCAAAGACAAAGAGATAAGGGGTTAGCCAGTTAGGGATGTTTGGGAAAAGGTTAAAGAGTTTTAGAAGGGAAAGAGTGTTTGGATATTGGTATTAAAAGAGACATGGGGATGTTTGGATAGATTAACCTATAAAAATAGGTCAAAATGGCTAAAGTAGAAGGTAAACTAAACTTTGGTGTTATACCATTTAAAAAAAACTTTGATGGTTAAACTGAAAAACAAGTAAAACTTTGATGATTAAACCATATTTCACCCTAAAAAAAGAGAGTTAAGGTGAGGTTTATCTTACCACACCTACTACTAATAATAGAATGTCACCCACTATCAATATGATAGTTTGACATATAAAATTGTTGTTGGGAATTTCTAAATGGTGAGATTCAAATCATACATATTGCCACTATTGCATATTGCGACACTATGAATGCTGTCCTCAAACCCGAATCAAAGTCAACAAACCAAACACATTGACATTGATCTCTACTTTGTGTAAAAACTTAAAAAAAGGTCCTTAAAGTAAAAAATATATAACTTAATATCAAGACTATCCTATATGTGTTAGGATGATAAATATCTTTTTGTTTTTCATTTTCATTAAAATTAGTAACATTATCATTTAAATCAGCTTTATTCTTGTATATATTAGAATTACTTTTATCCATATTAGTGTTAGTCTCATTCAAGTTATCATCATTATCATCCAAGTTCACATCATTTTCATTCAAATTGGCTTCATTTTTATTCACATACTCCATTCTCATTTTCAGTCACATCGACTTCATTCTTATTATTTGAAGCACTAGAAGAACTTGTTTTTTTATAAATTTATTCATTGAACATCATAGAGATTTTTTTTTCTTTTTCAATTTCCTCTATTTTCTTTCTTTTTTGGTTACCGATAAACATTTTTTGGTTCCCAATAAACATTTTTTTAGGATACATGATCTAGGCTAAAAATCACGAGAAATGAACACTGTAGTACTTAGTAAACGTACCACTGTCTAAACTTTAATAATAGATGAGTCAAATTCAAAGATCACAAATTGAAGTCAAATTCACAAAATCATTAAACCATTGTCTAAATTCTAATAACATATCAAGTGGCAAAGTATAAAAATGCAAAAGATGTGTGGGAAGCGCTTCGTGTGCGGTATTTGGGAGCCGACAAAGTTCAAAAGGCAAGACTTCAAACTCTTAGAACCGAGCTAGAAATGTTGAAGATGAAAGAAGGAGAATCGATCAATGAATTTTCGGGCAAACTTAGTGGGATTGCCACAAAGTTTAAGAGCCTTGGTTCAAGCTTGGACGATGAGATAGTGGTAAGAAAATTACTTAACTCGGTTCCAAAAATGTTTTTGCAGATTGTGGCTTCCATTGAACAATACTTGGAGATAGAGAATATGTCACTTGAGGAAGTCGTGGGAAGGTTGAAGGCATATGAAGATAGAATTAAAGCTCTTGATGTGGAGGATGATGTTCAAAACAAGTTGTTTCTTTCAGAGGATTGGGAAGAGAGAAGTAGGCATGGTGAATTTGAGCAATTTGGGCAAGGACGAGGTCGTGGTCAAGGTAGGGTCGCGGTTTCGGTAGAGGTCGAGGTGGCCGGTTTCAATCAAATGAAGACCGTAGGGAACAAGGCACGTACCGAGATAAAAGATATATTAAGTGTTATAATTGCCAAGAATATGGACACTACGCGTATGAGTGTCCTAAGCAAGAACCCAAGGAAGAAGTGGCTAATTTAACTCGAGATGATGATGTTAAGAAAGAAACGAATCAAGATTAAGAGGGTGAATGTTGGGTTTAATCTTGATTGATTTGGTTATTTTTTAGTAGTATGTTAGTATTTATTATTTACTTAGTAGTTTAATAATTTTATTAGTTACATATTAGCTTAGTATTTAATTAGTTAATGAATTAAATAAATAGTGGAGAGAGTCATGGACTCATGGGTTGAGTGGGTCATCTACGACCGGGTATTTTGGGAGGACTAGGATGCGAGTTTGTTGCTGAAG